>JADMNL010000028.1:152665000-155065000 GCA_016271365.2 Neoceratodus forsteri
CTTGTTTTGAATCTCTCATTTTTTATCTGCAGTGGATGTCCCCTAATATTTACATGATCATTTTTGAATTCCATATCTAAATTCATTATTAATAATGGATTATTTAATATATCGTAAAAGAACAAGAGATCAACTCTCTTTCTTCTGCATTTGAAACTATGTAGTCCTAATCTGTCCAATCTATCTTCATATGAATATTGGATTCATTCTAACTATTGGTTTAGTGTATCTTCTCTGTATTACTCATTGGGAAAAATTTAGTAATGGCAACAGCATGTTTTGTTGGGATGGTTTACATTTGAGTAAGAAGGGTAGCCATGCACTAGGAAATAGTATCACCCTAGCCATTGAAAGGTGTTTAAACTAGTCAGGTGGGGACAAACTGGACAGGATTCATCTAACCTTCACTCAAATCATAATATAAAAAAACCTGGTTACATCTTCCTTATTAGCAATGCAAGGAGTCTAAATACAGTGAAATTAAGCAAACTCACTGGTTTTATGATTGATAAACAAATAGACATCATAGCAATCACCGAAACGTAGTGGGATGACACTTAATCATGGTTTAACAGTATTCAGGGGTATACCCTATACAATAAAAACAGAATATCGAAAAAAGGAGAGGGAGTTTGTCTATACATTAAAAAACTCAATAAAAGCAGAAGAAATTAACTTATACCTGGAATATGACAATGAGGGGTGCTATTTACAAATTAAACTTCACAGTCGAAAAAACTTATCACTGATAACCTCTACAGACCCCAATCTGCTGACTTTATGTATAATGAGATATTAAATAAAACCATTGCAGATCTAATTAAGAAGTCAGATGTATTGCTGGTGGGGGACCTAAATCTACCTGGAATTAACTGGAATACCTTAACTACAAGTAATGAAGCTGAATCAATGTTTCTAGATAATTTTATCACTCTCGGCCTTGAACAACTGGTTTCAGAACCCACCAGGGGCAAGAACATTTTGCATCTGATACTTATAAACACCCAATCAATCATTAACAACATCAAAATAACTAAACCACTTGGTAACAGCAACCACAACATGGTATTATTTAATCTCAATTTGAAAAAAATCTTTCACATGTAACCCCTCACCCCTGCCTTTTTACTAAAACGACAGGTGGCATGCTATTGGCGTTGGCAGCAATACCTGGTGGGGATCTGGGTTCGGGGAGGATGAGGTTACCTGGCACAAGGGACCTAGGTTTGGCTACTCTGCACAGGGGCACCCAAGTAAATCCAACTACAGGAAGCAATAACTGTAATGTCCAGAACCAAGACTGGGATTTTTCAATGTGGCTTTATTCAAAACTAGCTGAAACCTGACAAAGCATTGATGGTCCCCCACAGAGCCGTAGGAAGGCATTTTGGTGCCCTGGCCAAAAGACTAATTTAGTGCCCCCCATCCAGAAAACAGCTGGGGGTCTGGGGGCTGCAAGGCCCCCAGAAGTCCTGTGGGGTTTACATGCTCTATGGTGAGTTTTGGGGCTTTTCATGAGGTAAACACATAGTTTTGGTATATGTTTCCTACCCCTGATTGCAGGGAAAATGTTGTCCCATGGAATCTGAGGTGTGTGAGACTCTGGCTGGCTGGCATCAGAGTGTGAGCAGTAAAATGAAATTCTCTTTTGCTGATCAACCAACAAATAAAATGTACTAGTCTGCACTTGCCTGGTGCCAGCTAAGGTGGCAGAGGGAGGCTAACTGAATAAGAAGAAACAAATCTTGATTGATTTAATTGTATCGTATGTATTGGGTATTGTATATCTATGCTCATCTTAAATACAACTGACTGCAGTACCTATAAGTGCTACTTCCCAGTGCTGGCTGCCTGGCCTGCTGCAGCTGATTCTTCATTCAGTAGCAGCCTAGCAGGTACTGAGTACTAGGGTAGTAGTAGGGGTCCCTGGTTGAGGGGGAGTCAGGGCAGTGGAGTCAGAATGAAGAACTGTCTCAAGTCTGGAGGCTCTGTCTGCCCTGAAACTGGGATGAGAAGGCCCACTGCCAACAGCAACCCACCTGGAGTATTAGGAAAGCAGTGCAGGAGCCTGCCTGACCTGTAACTGGAGCAGCCAGAGCCAGGCCTGCCAGCAGGCCAAATAACAACTTCCAACCAAGGCAAGGCAATGCTTCATTTTCTACAGCAAGACTGGTGTGGGTGGGGTGGGGATAACTGAAGACATGAAAAAAAAAAAACAATGGCAATGGAATGGGAGTGCAAGGGATGGGTCAAGCGGAGAAGAAAAACTAAAACGTATAACATATGGGAGGGAGGATGGTGCCCTTCGGCCCGTTCCACGGAAGTCAGCCCAATTTAGGAAGGCAACAACTTCTGTCCTTCACTCCAAGTCACTCCCAAAAGAAACTCACAAGTAAGCACTGTATGGGAGTGTGATTATAAAACTTAACTTAACAACATGCTAAGCAAAAAAATTCACTGTGGACAATACAAGTTAAAACTTCTTTCACACGGACGGTCACAGAAGTGAAATGAACGCACTCCTTGATCATGAAATAATACACAGCAGCCGCCAGCCAGTCAGCTGAGCCTGCCCAGTAATCAAATTCAAAGCAGATTTCCTGAGTTTGCATTTTTTCCAATCTAGTACCCCCCACCTGGCGCCACTGCTGCCACATACACCATAATTCATCTCACTGACACACAATATGACACAAGTTCTCATTTAAAAAAAGTCATTTTGGGTCACACACAGGACGGATGTGGATGGAAATGAAAAATGCTTGCTGTTGCTTTTACTTAATGCAGTCCAGTCAGACTACTACATTATAGACATCACAGAAGACAGTAGTGTATTCTTACACAAATCCAATAACTCTCTGTCTCTTGGTCTCGTCTCTCCTCTCTACACTCTATAGTTTATTGCTGTTTTTTGCTGCTAGTCTCTTTCTGTCTCGTCTCAACAAACTACTGTATCTCCAGCCTCTATTTAGCAGCCTCTCAGTGCCGCGTTCTCGTGATTGCTCCACCCAGTACCTTTTATACTAATGGGTTGGGTGGCCTTATCACAGTTTCTCTTTCTCTGTACCACCACCACCACATGATTATATTGTCTGCAACAGATGGCGCAACCATGTGACAAGCCCCCCCCAATTTGCTGATCTTTGGTCCACAGATGCACCCCTGCTGACAGCCAGTTGTAATTACAAAACCAAAATATATATATAAAAAAAGAAACCTTAAAGCGGCAGCGCAAGTGAATTAAAAAGTGAGCTTCAGACTTAAAAACTGTGCCCCTCAAAGGCTTGCGCCCGGGGCGGGAGCACCACCCGCCCCACCCTTCCTACGGCACTGGTCCCCCAAGGGGCTACATTCACTGTATATGCAGATAGAGACTACAAGGCGGTCCATTTGAAGAATGAACACATTTCTACTATTGTCTGGCTCTGGACCCACCAGGCACTCAGCCCGGACTTGCATGCATTTTGGATACATAGCCCGACTGGCCCGGCTCCCCTGCCGGCCACTTGACTGATGGTCCATTTGAAGAATGAACCCAACTTTACTTGGAGTGACTCCCATCAAACAAGGGGTATATTCCCAAACTGTGGCTCCCCACACCACTTAGAGTCTGTGACTCCTAGAGAGATTTGTTTTCTCAGTTCCATCGGACTCCCATCAAACAAGGAGACTCCCATCAAACAAGGAGTATATTTTCCCATCCTGTGGCTCCCCACACCACTTAGAGTCTGCGACTCCTAGAGAGATTTGCAAGTTGCGACCCATGTCTGGGTACCCACCTCATCACTGGCCAAGTGCATGAGGCAAGTAGCAAATCACAGTAGAAATCCGTAGAGGTGGACCTGGTTACTAAAGATGGGGGGTGTTCCCACCTCCAGCTCCCACAGCCCATACCTGACCATTTCTCTGGACAAACAGAAACTTAAACTTTGAAAATGTAGATTAAATGGTGGATGACCTGAAGCAGCCCCTCTACAGCATTACTTGAAATCCATTAAAACTTTAGACTTTTTGACTGCTCTATTTGTTTGTCCTAGTAAAATAGTCCTCCCAAAATAGCAGTCCACATCCCAGCTTTCTTTATATTTCCAAACTGATTAAACAATTTGTTTGCCCCTTCAAATGGAGCAAAACACTCACCCTTTCGTTGCAGGTGCCCCACAGGCGAAGTACCACTTCTTTCACTGTTATACAAGAACAGAAACTGTACACAGGCAGCTTTCTTCTATAGTGGAAATAGGGGATTGCCCCTGGAATCCACAGAGGGACTTTTCTTCCACCCTACCAGGGAGGGAGGGGGCACTGAGACCTGGACAGCGGTCTACACCACTTTAAACTGGACTCTAACTTTCTCCCAAGGAGGTAAACAGAAAAAACACTTCCTTCTACTTGTAAACAAAACAGTAGACTTCCTTCTTGCTTCAAGGCAAACAGAAGACTGACTTTGAAAACTCCCAAAGTTCTTACTCAACTCCCTCTGTTGCAGATTCCAATGTGGCTTATGCAGCTGTGACAGTTCTATGGTGATGTCATCTCTCAGTCTCAGCTGTGACTGAGACAGAGTGAGACAGTGTGAAACCCATTTAACTGGAGTTTCACAAGCTGCCTTCCCTGCCTACCACTAGGTCTTACTGGGATTCTAGTAACCCCGGGTAACAAGGGGTTACACACAGATACAACAAGATTTATATACAATTACCCAAAAGGGGACTATAGTCAAATAAAAACGGCTTTAAGCAAGTACAACTGGGAGGAGCTTTTCTCAGCCTACATATTAATGAGTGCTGGAATATCTTTAACAGCATCATACATGAGCTAGAAACCTTGTACATTCCACTAAAGAAAACAAGTAATAAAGGGAAAATCCTTCAGTGGTTAACTTACACAATTACAAAGCAAATAAGAAAAAAAGAAAAAACATTTAGAAAAATGAAAAAAAAAGTTATGAATTAATTACCTCATTCAGGCTAGAGGTCAAGAAAACAAAATCCTTAATTAAAAACGAAAGGAAAAAATAGAATTTAAATTGTCAATGGCTAAAGGAAATTCAAAAGCATTCTATGCATGTGCCAACTCAAGCAAATGTGGCAACAACTCTGTCTCTACTCTGCTTGATAATGGGGTTGAAATTAAAAACAAAGCAGAACTCACTGATACATTTAATAAGTATTTTGTATCTGTTTTTACCAAAATTGTTACTACCCAATTGCCAATTATCAGCACGAACAGATACATAGATATCAGCTCAGGGGAAATCAAAACTGCAATATTATCTCTGAAAAATTACACATCACCTGGAACAGACAACATTAACACCTGTTTAATTAAACAAACTCTTGAATAACTTTTGGACCCCTTAAGTATTATTTTCAAAAAATCTTTTAAATACGGAGAAATACTAGATGACTGGTGCAGAGCAATAGTAGTACCTATCCACAAAAAGGTAATACAAAATTGGCTGAGTACTGTCACCCGATCAGTTTAACACCAATCAGGTGCAAAGTTATGGAAAAATCCTGAAAAATAAAATAGATATTGAAGTTGAACAATTACATATCATGGACATGACCCAACACAGCTTCCTTAAGGGAAAATTGTGTATTACAAATTTGGTCACTTTCTATGACTCAATAAGTAACAGCCTGGATACAAACCTTCCAGTTGATGTTATATATATATATATGTGTGTTGTGTATATATATATATATATATATATATATCTAGATTTCCGGAAAGCATTTGATCTAGTTTCACTTAACTTGCTAATAAACAAAATGAATAAACTTGGCTTCAGTAGCTTCATGATTGCCTAGGTTAGTAACTGGCTTACAAATAGATCAGAATGTGTAAGAACTGGGGACATTACATCTGGAGAGACCGAGGTCACCAGTGGAGTACCACAGGGCTCGCTACTTAGGCCTGTCTTGTTTGATATTTTCATTAGCAACCTTCATCAAGGAATTTCTGACAAAATCATCAGGTTTGCTGATGATACTAAAATTTCTGCTGAAGTAGATACTACAGTTAAAATATCACTTCTTAAAGAAGATTTGGCCAAAACAGAAAGATGGACAATAAGCAATGAAATGCACTTCAACTTGGACAAATGCTCAGTACTCCATTTTGGTGCTAAAAATGTACTCACAAGTTATTATTTAAATGGAAAAGTTATTAGACAAGTTTCATCAGAAAAAGATCTTGGCATCATAGTCAGTAACATATTTACAGCAGGTGACCACTGTAGAAAGGTGGCTCAGGTGGGAAAACGTATCCTATCAGCTATAAAAAGGTCCTTCATAACTAGGAATGAATACTGTATCATTCCTCTTTACAAATCTTTTATCCGTCCACACACATACTATACTGTTTCATTCTGGGCTCCACACCTAATTAAAGATATAAAAATTGTAGACAGCATGCAAAGAAAAGTGACTAAACTAATACCTAGAATCAGAAATCTCCCCCATGAAGAATGTTTGAGTTCTCTTGGCCTATACAATCTGCAATTGAGAAGAGACCGTGGGGACTTGCTTCTCCTATATAAAATACGGGGTGACAAATCTCTTATGAAAGACTGTAATATCATTCTGGCTGACAAATCGAAAATCATAAGGTGTCATAACAGACAGATCCTCATTCCAAGAGTGCAGACTAGCAAACGTCAGCACTACTTCATAGCAGAGCAGTTGCTCTTTGGAATGGACTGCCACATGACATCGTAAATATTACCAATTTTCAAACATTTAAAGCTGACTTGGATAGGCTCCTACTGGGCTAGTTGTTACAATTAACCCTACAGGTGTAGGGAAGTTGGTCTAGATGGGCCTAGTGCCTCCTTCCACCTTTACACAGCTGAGTAATACCAAGTAATACATATCACTTTCTTACGCTTTTTGTTTTCACAGTTACTAAGGTGAGATGTACATTTTGTATTCAGTTTTAACCCTATACAGCATCATGGAAGGGAGATCCCCTATTTTTGGTTAAATCATTCTGAAAATAATTATCCAACAGTCTTTGTTTCACTGTATTTACATACATATTTGAATGTTCAGATAACTTTGATATTCAAATTGAATTTAACCCAAATCTTGCCAATTTATAATCTGTTTATGTAACTAAGAGTTTCCATGATTAATGCCTTTAGCGTACTCTGAACAAAGCTTGGGGAGTCTCCCATCTTCTATTGACATTATTACCCCCCAATACCCCACAGCTGTATACAGTGGCATCATTTCTAATGATCTCACACCAGATTAAAATAAATAATTCAACTAGTTCAATATCTTTTGTATTTAATTCTACTTCCCAAAATGCAGCCCCATATAACAACTATTTATTTTTGCCTCAAAGGCATCACACATAACAGTAAACTAGTTCCACCAAATTCCATTGCAAACCTATTCATCTTTTTGCTGTGTAACACTAGCTGTAATTTTGTCATTCTCTAACTGTGGTTTCTAGGATGTACTTTTGCTAAATTTTACTTCCAAATAAGTGGACTGAGTCACTCCTTCAAAGATTTTATCACACACTTTCCATTAATCATAGGTGTTTTCCTTGTGCCATAAACCATAATTTTAGTTTTATTCTCATTTAAAAATAGTCCTTTAGAACTGAGGTGATTATTTGTTTCCAGTAGCTCTCTTAAGTCTTATTGAGGTTCTTGTACACAATGATGTCATCTACACACAGTAAAACTTTAATATCCACATTGTTTGTTTGTGAACAGTGTGTATTAATACAATACAAAGATGAGACCCCAGAAATATAGAGCAATGTTGAATGTGTAGCTCCACCAGTGCAATTTGTGTGGGGTGACAATTCTGCTTCTGAAATGGTTTTCAGAGTTTCTTTTTCAGTTCTGTGGAATTCTTCATTTTTAATTAAACTTTTTATTTAGTATTTTCATATACAGCATACAAAGAAACAATCCTTGAGTAACAGCAGAATATAACTATGTCGACATGAAGCAGCAAATATAAAACAAAAACAATGATCTATGAAGAGAGGGATGTTATTTATAAATGTACTTGAAAAGGGCGTGAATAAGTGAATTAACATAAAGAAAACATTTCACTGGAGTATTGAGCGAGCAAACTAAAAATGAACTACATCAGCTGATGTAACTAATTATCAAAAAATAATCCCAAACTAAGTAATAGCTCATATATGTATTATACCTTAGACATATCATGTACCATGTTCACAAATAGACTTCATATGCATTTTAAAAGGTTTCTAGTTGATCTAGTATCATATAACTAATTATTTCATGTTTTGAAATGGATGACATAGAAGTGTACCATTTGGATAAGATAGGAACTGTAGCAGAGCCCATATTGAGTAAGAGTAAGCGTTTAGCTCCTAGAAAGGATATAAGAAGCCAGTTCAGTTGTTTCCCACGAAGACAATTCTTCATTATTACTATTATACACCCCAAAGCCTGGAGGAACTGGGGATCCTGACTAACGGGCCATGCTGGCAATGTAAGGAACAGTATGCAAGACTGTGGCATATCCTCTGGGAATGCTCATGTATATCCACCTTTTGGTAGCAAATACTTAAGCAACGCTCTAGAATTGTTAAACTCTAAATTGTTCTCTATCCCACTTTATCATCTTAAGAATTAAAAAGGCAGTTCTATGTAAACCATGGAATATTATTCTGTGGATCACATAATCCATGGACTATTATTCCCTAGTTTATGGAAAATGGATCAACAGTTTACATAAACTGCTGAATTCTATTCTGTGGTATATGTAAACCACAGATTGCTAGTCCATTGTGTAAGAAAAAAAAACGTTTATTTTCTGAAAATTTGGAAATCTGCTTCTGATGGAATTTCACAGACTTAGGAGGAATTTCTGAAACTCCATGAAATTACATTGGAAGCAGAATTTGTAAATTCTGTATTGCTCCACTCATGTATTGTTAAAGTGAAAGTGAGCAGTTTGGGCACCCAGATAGCACAAGGCACTCGAAACCAAAAAAAGAGTAATTCAGGACTACTTACATTAAAAATCCTAAACATAGTCATTTTTTTCCGTAGCGTTGTTTTCTCCCAAGAGACCTGCATCTACGAGGGACATACCATGATCCCAGGGATATACTCAGTCAGATCCACAGCCCCCCGGTTCCATTGGACGAAGGTAACCCACTAGTTACCCCCATGTCTTACCCTCTGTATAAGGGGCTTCAGGGGGAGGGCTATCTTCCCCCTGAGGCAGCACACTATGTGAACAATGATCTAATGCCTGCAGGCAATAGAACCCAAGGGAGTTGCTGAGGCTCAAACTGTCATAGAGACAGAAGTGGGGTTTTTCCCCTTTTTTGCTCTCCCCTGCCAGCTCCACCAACATGAGTGTAGCCTATGGCCCCACACACTCACAGCAGATCCTGTGGCAGGACAAAGCTCCCTGGCCTAGTTGCAGTGGTCACTGTGGTGCCAGATCCCACTGCCAATGCTCCCTGGCTGAGGTGCACTGCCACACAACACAATAGCTGCCTCAGTCTGGACTGCATCCCAATGCAGTGACCCAGGCTCAGTCCTGAACTCCAGCCATTTGCACAACAGTGTAAAATGCTGCCATGCGGCCATCGGGGTTGCGCAGTAACATAGTAATTTAAGGTCTGAAGGGATTCTAGGTCTATGAAGTCCACCCCCTCTGCTTCATAAGCAGGAACCAACAAGTATGCTGTGCAAACTTGTACTAGTTTATAGAGAATTCACACCTGCCCTACTACCTAGGGTACCCTGTGATTCCTTTGGTAAGCAGACATTTATCCTGGCTTAATCTGAATCCTGTATTATCTTCATGTCCACTGTCTCTTCTCATAGGCTGTTCCATAGCCTTATCACCCTCCGAGAGAAGAAGTTCCACCTAACATTACCCCAGATTTGCCACCTTTGAACTTCATGTCGTGTCCGTGTCCTACTGGAGCAGATAAGATCAAACATTTCATCTGTTCAACCCTGGTGATGCCCTTCAGTATGCAGAAGGTTAAGATCATGTCCTCCTCCTCAGCCCTTTGTCTCCAAGATGAAGGGCCTCCAGTTTCTCTTCATAGCTTTTATCCTCTATACCCTTGATCACTGTGGCCCTGCATTGCACCTCTCTACTGCCTCAATGTCCTTTCTGTATTGGGGAGCCCAGAATGGCACATAGTATTCCAGGTGGGACTGGAGTGGACCAGGGCCTTGTAAAGTGTCGGGATTACTTCCTCTGCTCTGTTGGTCCCCTTCCCCCCCTTTAAATGCACTCCAGCTTTATTCCAGTCTTCTGGAAATAGCTGTGCACTGCTTGTCATGCTTCTGCCTCTACTATTATGACACCCAAGTCCCTTCATCATGGATGCCCCCCACAGAACACACAGGTGCAAACTCATTAGCAGCCTGGTATGGCAAAGGCTAGAGGAGAGAAGAAGATTACACTGCCTAGCATTCATGCACAAATGCTATAATAACAAAGCTCCAGACTATGTCATAAAAAATATCCCTGTAAAAGACATCAAGGGGTCATTAAGGTCCAGGGGAGGGACAGAATTCTTACTCCCAACCAGAAACCTGGAGGCAGTCAAAAAACACTTCTTGTATCTAGGTCCTAAGCTCTGGAACTCCATGTTGATCCACCGTAGACCAGTGAACAAACCCATCAACATGGGCAAAATCAAACAATGGCACTTCGAACAGACCAGTAAGCTCTGACCCTGCTGCCTAGCTCCAGAATGAAAACATGAGCCTCTCTACTTTATGTACTATTGCACTTCTTGCTGCATATGATGTTACTTGTCTGCCACAATGTCTAATTGTACCTATACCAAAAATGTTGTAACAATGTCTAAACATGTTATTTTATGTTCTTCTGCTTGTATCTGGGCAATGTATCAGGCCTCATTAAAAATTAACTTTGCTCAACTGAGTATCTGATTCATATGATGATGAATAAAATATTTTACTACTACTACTACTTTTCTCCTCTACTGCAGCAGGAGGAGCTCTACACAGGGTGTAGTTTCTGCTCCACTGCAGCAGGAGGAGCTCTACACAGGGTGTAGTTTCTGCTCCACTGCAGCAGGAGGAGCTCTACACAGGGTATAGTTCCTCCTCTGCTGCAGCAGGAGGAGCTCTACACAGGGTGTAGTTCCTCTCCCACTGCAGCAGCAGAAGCTCTACACAGGGGGCAGGTCCAACCTCTTTTTTGCCTTCTTAAGTCTATTACCTTGCATTTGGCTACACTGACTCTAAGATTCCAGGAGTCTGACTTTAGGTCCTTCTGAAGTGCAGACATTGCTGACAAAGAGAAGAGTAAGCACCCAACTATAATTTAAATGTACGTAAGTTTATAAAATGGGTAGGATTGCTAGGGCAGTAGGTCATGGAAGGAAGCTAGATGTCACTGTTTGGACAAATTGCATGGCAAGTGATGGGGTGGGATGGTGCAGGGTCATTTAAGGGAGCTGGGGAGGGGCCCTAAGCAAGTAGCATGTATGGTGGCATTTGCCAAGGTGTTACCTGTGTATGGCTGAGGGAAGGATAGGGCACTCCACACTAGGACTTTCAGTGATTGGTTGAAGACATGGTACAGGGAGGAGGGTTTCAGCAACAATGGGGGACTGGCCTGGGAGGATATGGGCCTTTACAGGGGTGATGGTCTGCACCCCTCCAGGAGAGGGACCTCAATCTTTAGTGGGAGGTTTAAATGTTACTTGGATGGGTATTTAAACTAGCCAGGAAGGGGTGGCTGTATTAACAAGGGAGGCAAAACTGCCCCCACATGACAAAGAAACAAGGAAGAAAGGCCTGAGTGGAGCAAGCTCCCCCAGGGCAGGGGTGCAAAAAGAAAGAGGTGCAAAGGACAAGGGGGTATAAATCAGAGATGCAAAAAGAGAGGAGTGAAAGAAACAAGAAGCAGGGAGGGTAATGTGGAAAGAGAGGTGTCAGGGGGAGAGACTGGGAGCAGCACAGGCAGTACGGGGGGAGGGAAAGAGGAGTTGCAGGCAGGAAGGGAGCAAAGTATGCAAAGCCATGTGCACCAACACAAAGTGTCTGGGAAATACCATTCTAGTGCACCAAAAGAAGACAGCGCTCAGAACGAGATTGGGTTCTGGAAAATAGTAAATGAAGCTTGTCAATAAGAAACCAGCACTCCAAACAGCAGTAGATTCAGTTCAAATTCTTTATACTGACAACACTTTTTAAAAACATAGTACATACAAACAGTAAGTTCGGTATTGCACAAAAAAGTGCCAAAGGTGTTCAATTACAATCCCCACATATGTGTATGCTCTACCTCAGTGCTTTGGGGTGTGGTACCCCTTCCTCAGGAGGCGTGGCCTGAGTAACAAGTCAAACTCTTAATATACTGAAGTTGCTAGCTGTATAGAATCATCCCATAAAACAGTGACTCTGTGATTAAAGTGACCAGCTCAAGTGACTGGGTTACAATGAGATGGTATCACCCATGTCAGCTGTATTTAGTGTCACTGTGAAAATTATTTTAAAGAAGAATTTCCCAATGTGAAAAAGCAGTAAGGAGGGATGACAGGATACTAGGATGCATAGGGAGAGGCATCACCACTAGAAAACAAGAAGTTGTTATCCCTCTGTACAGACAATTGGTGAGATCCCATCTGGAGTACTGCGTGCAGTTCTGGAGACCACATCGCCGCAAGGACATAGACAGGATGAAGGGTGTCCAGAGGAGGGCAACTAAAATGGTGCAGGGTCTGCACCAGTAGACATATGAAGCGAGATTAAAGGAGCTTAATATGTATATCCTTGAGGAAAGGGGGACATGATAGAAACTTTCAAGTACCTCAAGGGAATCAACAAAGTCCAGGAGGGTAGCATCTTTCAGAAAAAGAGATGTGCAAGAACAAGGGGGTACAATTTGAAGACAGAAGGGGGACGGCTCAGAAGTAATGTGAGGAAGTATTTTTTTCACAGAGAGGGCTGTGGATACATGGAATGCCCTTTCTGAGGAGGTAGTGGAGTCAAAAACAGTGGGGGAATTTAAGAATGCATGGGGCAAACATAAGGCAATTCTAGTGGGGGGGTAGGAGGAAGCAGACTGTTGGTTAACTAGGATCTGCAACTTATCCATTAGGTAGGGAAATGGGCAGACTAGGTGGGCCAAGCAGTCCTTATCTGCTATCAAATTTTATGTTTCTATGTTTTTAAAGAGTCACAGATGATACTGCTGTCCTGAGTGTAACACGTCAAGAATTCAATACACTTGTGAAAATAAAATGAAAACAAAACATGAATTAGTTACTGTACTATGGTGCCATAGTAAGGAAAGGAAAAGGAAAATATAAATTTATTTTTGTAGATAGTGTGTGTGTGTGTGTGTATATATATATATATATATATATATATACACACACACACACACAAAAAGGGGTGAAGGATAAATGAGTGTGATAAAAACATGTCTCTTCACTGTGGTGACATCACCACAAGAGATATTTCATATCGTGACATCACGACTAGATACAGTATATAAATGTACTCATGACATCACCACTGTGAGTGATATTTCACTGCTGCCTGCAGCCAGCTCAGTTACATTGGCAAAACATTCTCAGGTGTTTCCTATACTCTGACTCACTCCCAACCCATTGCTGCGATACTCTCACCTTGACTGCAGCCAGAATTCTAAAGCACACAGCTTCACAAAACAATTTGTTTCTCACTGCTGGCTGCAGCTAACTCAATTACCATGGCAAAATATGGTCACCTGTTCCCCCACATTCTGTCTCACTCCCAGCCCATTACTGTGATGCTCTCAGCTTGACTGCAGCCAGAATTCTAAAGCACACAGCTTCATAAAACAGTCTCTTTCTCACTGCTGCCTGAAGCTAACTCAGCTTTTCCCACAGAGTTTGTAACACTGCTAGCCCATTCAGAAAATCTCACACATAGAAACAGCAAACACAAAAACAGCAACAGAACACAAAAAATCATAACAATACTTCTGAAACTCGTACCCCTATTGTATAAATCGAACACATGATGTGCAGATCGTGTGCTATGGAAAATATTTTCACTCCTGCATCATGAGCTCTGGATACTCTCACTCATGTCTTCGGCACTCGTGATATCCAGAGCTCATTCTGCAGGAGTGAAGATATTTTTCATATCACACTCCTGCCCATTATGTATCCCCTATTTATATATAGATATCTATATATACATATATATAGACATATACTTAGATCAATAATGCATTGTCAGGATTTAGTCACATACATATATTTTAGATATCAGTTCAGAGAAATACATATATTCTCCAAATAATTCAACTGGGACATATTCTGATATCTCCATACCAACTTATTTATTTATTTAGTTTTTGTTGACCGGGTAAGTGCACTAGACAAATCCTGCCTATTTTCAGGCACGACCCGGGGCAGGGGGATACAGATGAATGCCAACTGACCTTGAACCAGATTAAGCTGTTGGTGGTATTTTTAGTGAATGAATTCACTAAAAATAGTGAATTATTAGACACCAATGTAAGGTTGTCAGTCTATTTCTTCATTAAAGCCAGTTGGCTTTAAGGTTCTTAATTTAAAAATCCATTTTGATTCCACCTGGCTCAGTTTCAAATCCCTATCCCCCAGGTCTAAAGGGAATATGCTGAATGCCACAGTAATGTATAGTATGGGCTTCCTCATTGGATACATTGTGTAGGTGTTTGCCTATTGGATGTTCCACATATAGTTTTCTAATGGACCTAATGTGCTCTTGTATTCGCTCCTTAACAGAGCGAGTAGTCTGCCTAATGTAAAGTTTTCCACACAGGCACCAAAGTGCATACACCACATATCTTGTATTACATGTGATGACTTGGTCAGTTCTTACTTCTTTCATACCAATAGTGCTTGGATTCTGGAATGTTTTACACTGGACAGATTGTTTACAAGTAATACAGTTCTTATAGGGTAAAACCCTTTTGGTTTAGTCCCTAACCCCATAGAATGTTAAGTTTCTTTTTTAAATTCACTACTTTTAAGCATATGTTTCAAACCTTTACCCCTCCTGAATGTGATAAGTGGTCCCGCTAATTCTATTGTTTTTAAATCTCTATCTCTAGGTTATTATGCTGATTTGAATAGCTGACTTTTATATATCTGATTTTATGAAAATGTTTAGTAGATGTGTTATTTATTTCTATGTGTTTTATTTAATTACATGTTCAGCGCTTTGCTCCTTGGAAAGGCACTTTATAAATAAAGTTTATTATTATTATTACTATTACACCCAGGATGTGGCAGTTATTCTTTATTATGTCAGACAATTCAGTGTCGATAGAGCTGTACATAGATACAAACACAACTTGATCACTTTGTTTCATCACCCTAGATTTGTATTTTACCAGTTCATCCCTCTCTACAGTTCCTACCATTCTCAGTGCATCTTGTAATAGTTTTTCACTATACCGTCTGTTCCTAAGTCTGGAAAAAAGTTAATTTCTTGAAATCTGAAAATCTTCAGGGCATGAGCAATTTCTCTTCAAACGAATGAGCTGGCCATAAGGCAGATTATTAACTGTATGTTGAGGGTGGGCACTCCTAGCATGTATTACACTATTTCCAGCAGTTTACTTTCTAAAATTCCTGGTTTTTACTTTATTACCAATATTACCCATCAGTTCCAAATCCAAACAAGCATTTGTCAATGCTGAGTGTTGCTTGCTTATATGTGTTGTTTAGGTATATGGAAGTGAAAGTACCATGCCTAAGAACTGTCATATGCCCCCCAACCCCCCAAGACATCCACTGTGTCTTTCTGTTTAGTATTCGCAGAAGGGGGGAGGGGCAAGGGCCACAGCAGTACAGCAGTTGCAAAGGGGTGAAGAGGTGGACAATAGTCCATTCACAGGCAGAAGACTCCTGCAGAAGGTGACTAAATTGAAGATGGACAAAGCGATGGGACCAGATGGCATACATCCAAGGATATTAAAAGAACTGTGAAGAGAGATAGCAGTACCTCTGGCAGCCATGTTCACTGAGTCATTCAACACAGGGGTGGTACCAGAGAATTGGAGGAGGGCACATGTGGTCCCTCTATACAAATCCAGCAGTAGGGAGGAGGCGGGGAACTATAGGCCAGTCAGCCTCACCTCAGCAGTGGGGAAGATCTTGGAGACATTGCTTAAAGAAAAGATAGTGGGGCATCTAGAAGCCATCAGAGTCCAGGACCATAGGCAACATGGATTCACAGTGGTGAGGTCATGTCAGGCAAATCTGGTTGATCTCTTTGACTGGGTGACAAAGGAAGTAAATCAAGGTGGGGCAGTGGCAATGCTTAGCTTGATGTAAGCAAAGCCTTTGACACCGTCCCACATAGGAGGCTGATAAAGTAGCTGAGTAGGCTGGGCATGGGGGGAAAGGGTGTAAAGTGGGTTAGAAACTGGCTAACAGACAGAAAGCAGAGAGTGGTGGTAAATGGGCTGCAGTCTGGGGAGAGGAGGTGACCAGTGGGGTGCCACAGCGATTGGTCCTGTGGCCAGTCCTGTTCAATGTCTTCATTAGTGACATTGCAGAAGGGCTGAAGGGAAAGGTCTGCCTATTTGCAGATGACACCAAGATCTGTAACACAGTGGATACCCCAGAGGGGGTGGAGAAAATGAGGAGGGACCTGGGGAAGCTTTAAAAATGGTCTGAGGACTGGCAACTGAAGTTTAATTAAAAAAAGTGCAAAATTATGCACCTGGGATGCAGAAACCCTGGGGAAAGGTACAGGATGGGGGGGGGGGGGGGAGTTGTTGACAGACACAAAGAAGGAAAGGGACCTGGGGGTTCTTATTTCAGATGACCTGAAAATGTTAAAGTGGTAAGGCAGCTGAGAGGGCCAGTGACATGCTGGGATGCATAGGCAGGGGTATCACCAGCATAAGGAGGGAGGTAGGGATGCTATTATATAAAACCATGGTCAGGCTTCACATGGAGTACTGAGTGCAGTTCTGGAGGTCACACCTTCGTAAGGATATTAACAGGCTGGAGATGGTCCAGAGAAGGGCGCATGAGATGATACAGAGGTTGCAACATGAGAATTATGAGGAGAAATTAAGGGACCTCAATATGTACTCACTGGAACGGAGGAGGGAAAAAGGGGATATGATAGAAACATTCAAGTACCTCAAGGGTGTAAGTAGAACTACTGAGAAGCAGGAGACAGCTGCTATAGACACATGTGCCAGCTTCTGTGTGATATTCTTTTGTTCTTATAAATCTGTAATCTACAGTACTTCAGTAACCACATGACCACACTGCCTTCTTTAGGCAATTTTATGCTGGTTGATGCCTGGTGTCAGACGGCAGACGGAGGGCTCACCAGATTGTGTTGCCATTTGAAAAACTTCATAGAGTGTTCTTTCACTGGTAAGCGTTTTGGAAAGCTAGTGAAGGTCTCACAATTTTTATTATGATTTTATCTCCTTTTGTATGTCCCCTTTGGCCCCCCCATCCCCACACCCCAACAGTCATCAGTGGCCACAGCTGCAGCCTTCTTCTTGCCAAGATGGTGGGTGAGCAGCTGCCTTCACAGTCTGTGAAGTCTGATGTCTTTCAGTGCCACTTATTGGTCATCTTCCAACACAGGTAAGGCACTGCCAGACCCAAACTAACTCAGGACAAGCAGGTTTCAAAGTGGGGAAGAAATGGAGTGAGCAAGAATCAAGTACTTATTCAGATGTGGAATAGATTTTAAGATCAGCGTACTGGTGTGGACACTGCAAATAGAACCCCCAGCTCTTTAAGCAGCCTTATGAAGAGTAAAGGCTTCTTGAAGCACTGGGGTTCTGTTTATTGTACTCTACGTGGGCTGCATCTAATTCGGTAATTTACTGTACCTTACATCTGGATGTATGGTAGGCCCAACTTTAAATAAACTCTGCACCTGAATGAACATATGATGCCATAGAAACATAAAATTTGTCAGCAGAAAAGGACCGCTCAGTCCACCCAGTCTTCCCAAGTGTTCTCTACCTACTTGTAACTCCTGCCTGTATATGGTACTGCATGTCTTATTCTGCCTACGTCCATCAGGACCTCCTTGTGAATGAGCTTGCTTAATGGATTTTTCCTGCAATGAACTTGAACCTGCTCCACTTCCATAGCCCTATTGATCTCTGTTGACCCCCTCCTTCCCCTTTTTCTAAGATACCGCTATGTTTATCCCATGCATGCTTCATGCCCCCTACCATTTTAGCTTCCACCACTTCTTCTGGCAGTCTGTTCAAGGCATCTACCACCCTTTCAGTAAAGAAATATTTCTTCACATCTATCCTGAATGCCCCCAGCTTCATTGTACGTCCCTTGGTTTGGGTGCTCATCCTCATTTGAAGGAAACTCCCCAACTATACCCTCTTTACCCCTGTGAGGTACTTTGTAGGTCTTGATCATGTCACCTCTCGCCCTCCTCTCTTCTAGCGTGTACATGTTGAGATTCTTCAGCCTTTCCTTGTAGAGATTCCTGTGAAAATTCTGAACCATTTTAGTTGCCCTCCTCTGGAAAACCTCCACCTTATGTCCTTTCTGAAGTGTGGACTCTAAAACTGGATACAGTACTCCACCTGGGGGTATACCAGGGAGTGATACAATGGCAACACAACATCCCTCCTCCTCCTACTGGAGGTGCCACTCCTTATGCACCCCAGAATCCAGTTTGCCCTGCCTATAGCCTTGTCACACTGTACTGCCACCTTGAAGTCCTCTGATATAATAACCTCAAGGACCCTTTCATGTCTAGTGAGTATCAGTACCTCCCCCCATCCTGTACTCAGCATCGGGGGTTCCTATGCACTAGGTACATGATTTTACACTTGTTGGCATTGAACCCCAAGTAAGTAAGAAAATGGAATTGATTTGAATGAATTGCAGGCTTTTAAGCAGCTTTTCAGGGAGCGTGTATGTGTGTGTGTGTGTGTGTGGGGGCTCTGCTATTATAACTATTTGCTTTTGATTTGGTATAATGTGCAAACAGACTAACCCTGCTCCCCACTCCGTATGCTATATCAGAGATAAAGAGACCAAATAGCATCGGGCCAAGCACTGAGCCCTGCGGCACCCCGCTTGTCAATGTTCTGGGTGCTGAGAGCTACCCCACCACCACCACCCTCTGCACCCTCCCCTGTAACCAGTTCTCTATCCATTTAGTCAGACCACCTTCCACCCATATCCCTCCTTCTCCTAACTCTTCTCCTCCTTGGTCTGTGTCCCCCCTCCAGGTAGTCCACACCCTTTCTCCTCCTTATTCTTACCGGGTGGTGCTGCCTTCTGTATTACACTCAGATCACTCTTCCCGTCCTCTTCCAGGGTTAATACGCCTCCGCCTTTACCTATATCTAGGGCAGTGAGCTCATTAGGCACCCCTGTCCTGACCTTTCTACCAACCTTAGTCTTTTGGCCCCCCCCAACTAGATTAAATCCACCTTAGTAGAGATATGCCCCTCTAATCCTGCCTTTTATTTTTGTACATATTTTCTCCCCAGGCTACGGTCAGCTTGGTCATCCCAACCGACCCCCTAGCCCTACCCCCGACATCAGGCTGACCTGCTCACCTCCATGGATTACCCCCCATGGCGGGGTGGTGAGGAGCTTCCCAGCTCGACCCACTGGAGCAGGATCCAGTTGAAGAGGCGCCATTCAGAGTGGGCAGCGGTGGTCAGAAGCTCATGCCGCCTGACCATAGCCCATTTTCCACTTTTCTCCCCTCTGCAGAGTGAGGGCATGCAATGATGCTTAGGCACAGTGTGCCAACATCCACCACACTCTGCCCCCTTTACTATACCGCTCTAGTAGTGCCCCCAGTCATCATCAGGAGCCACTACAGAGTGGTGGGTCCCTGGATCCCGCCCCAGGATAGGAAAGCAGCCCTTCAGACGCTCAATCCTATCCCTCTCCTGCCGACCCCTGGCTTGCATCCAAACCAGATAGACCTCCGCTGAGCTAGTTCCCTCCCCCTCTCTCACTCTCGCTTGCTCTGTTTCTCCCGGCCCTGCAGGCTGCCCTTTTGTACTGGGCTCCTGCCTGCATTGGTGCCTTTTTCTGTCCACAAAGAAATCCACAACAGTCCCGATAGAGCTCCGTTGAGCTCGCTCACTCCCACCTCTCACGCGCTCGTTCTGTTTCTCCCGCCACTGCAGGCTGCCCTTTTGTACTGGGCCCCTGCCTGCATTAACGCCTTTTTCTGCCCACAAAAAAATCCAGAGCAGTCCTGACAGAGCTCAGTTGAGCTCGCTCACTCCCCCTCTCTCACTCGCTCGATCTTAATCTGTCCCAAATACTGATTTCCCAAAGCAACCACGCTATTCTGCGCAGGAAGCGTGAAAACACATTTTGGTCAGGGTGTGAAAAATGACAGCTGTACTGTTCATAAGGAGGTGTGAAAAAATGCCAGTGCTGAAAATCTGGCATGAAAATATTACAAATTTGCGAAATTACAAGGGTGCGTAAACTGCACAACGCACGCTCGTAACACAGTCGCTTTATGGACTTTCATCACAAAATTTTCAACACAGGCATTTTAGTACCTCTGCTAATGAACAGTGTCAATGTGATTTTCTTAATGTGTCCTGAACACTGATGTCCCACAATGACCGCGCTATCCTGCGCCGGAAGTGCAAAAACACATTTTGACCAATATGTGAAGAATGACAGCTATACTGTTCATAAGGAGGTGTGGGAAAATGCCAATGTTGAAAATCTGGAGTGAAAATATTGCAAATTCGCAAAGTTATGAGCGTGCGTAGCAACTGCGCAACACACGCTCGTAAAACAGTAATTGTTTGGATTTTTTCCACCAAATTTGCATCATAGGCTTTTTGATAGCCCACCTCATGGACACTGGCACTGTCATTTCATTAATCAGTCCCAAAAGGTGGTTCCACGCAGTGACCGCAAAATCACCTTTTGGGACCGAATAACGCAATGACAGTGGCTGAATTCATGAGGAGGGGTCCTAATAACCCCATGTTGAAAATGTGGTGCCAAAATTCCCCAAAATACCTGAGATGTGCATTAAAGCTGAAAAAACCCTATTTATACCATTATACAGCTTACCGGCCACCGAAGATCGTCATGCTGGGCTCCGGATATAAGTATGGGGTGAGGGGAGGTGGGGAGTCTGGGTGCACAGAGGGTGGGTGTGGGTTGGGGCCAGGGCCACAGACTCAATGGGGGACCATTTTCTGGTTTAGAGGGTTAAAAAAAAAACATTGCGGGACTGTTTTTTTTTTTCAGGGACATTTAGCATGATGGGGTGTGCTCCCAGCATGCTAACTGAGTGTTTTTTGGGGGGGCTGTAGCCAGCGGGGGATTGGGCACCCCTCTCGGCACATACTGGGGAGGGAAGCTGAGGGGGATTGGGCACCCCCCCTTGGCAGACAACAAATTGGGGGTGGGAGACATTATGCCGATAGGGAGTGGGCTCCCCCATTGGCAAATTCAACTGGGAAGGGGTGACTGAAGCCATAGGGGATTGGGCACCCCATCAGCAAAGAAAGATGGGGGGCATGATGCTGAGGGGGATTGGGCACCCCTCAGCATACAACAGAAACTTGGGGTGGGGACATTATGCCGACGGGGACTGGGCTCCCCATCTGCAAACTGGGTCAGGGGCATGCCAGGTACTGCCCTGCAATGACGGGTCGCTCCCTCATTGCAGTGGAATGGCTATGCTGCAGTGATGAGGCAACCCCTGATTGCAGCAGCTAAAATGTTTCAGAGGGGTGGCACACTGGCTCAACTAGTGTTAGCAGCAGCATGCCACCCCATTGGGGAAAGTGTGGCGAGCCTCAAAAGGCAGTGGGAGCATTGGCCACAACAGTGCCGCACCTTCACAACCTGCTTCTGCAGCAAGCTGCCGCAACATGTTTCTTGTGCATGCGTGCAATCAACATACAAACAAATCTTGTTCTTATTATAAGTAGCTGTGAATTTTAACCCATAATTATTATTATTTACATAAGACACAAATTCAAGAATGGATTGTTCAGAACTCTCCCATAGAAAAATCAAATCACCGATAAATCGTTTGTATTTCACTATGTTATGAAAAAAAGGGTTTGCCACTGGGTCCTTGATGCCCCCCCAACCAACCCATGAATAGATTGGCATAGGAAGGGGTCATCAAGGATCCCAAAGCTGTGCCACACAACTGCTGGTAAAACTTACCATTGAACATAAACAAATTGGTGTTAAGGATTAACCTCAGTGCTGACTCAATAAAGCTAACTGGATAGTTTTAATTCTGAAGATTGTAACATATTTACTACTGCTTGGACTCCCAAAATATGAGCTATGCTAGTTTACAAAGCATAAATATCCAGTGTAAGCCACCAATAGGTTTCACTCCATGTAAGGTCACTAAAGGTCTGTAATATATCAGTTGAATCCTTTAGATAAGATTTTAACCTAATAACTTCTTGCTGGAAATAGCTATCTATGTATACAGCTAAGGGCTCCATGAGTGACCCACACCCTGAAATAACTGGATGATCCGGTGGGTTAAGTACATCCTTGTGAACTTTTGGCAGGTGATAAAACACTGGGATAATTGGATACTCAGTATTAAGAAAATCAAAATCAGAATCTGTTATATGCCCACTATCTAGTGCTTCAGTTAGAAAACATTCTAATTCTGCTTTGAATATATTGACTGGGTTGGTTTTAAGAGGCAAATAAACGTCTGTATTCTTAAGTTGTTTCTCAGCTTCCCTTACATATTACACTTTATCTAAAATGACCACATTGCCACCCTTATCTGAGGGTTTTATAATTATATCACCCATCCCTTGCAATTCCATTAAAGCACTCCTTTGTGGTTCAGTTAAATTGTCCCAGTGTTTTCTCTCTTTCATCACAGTTATTTAGTACAAGTTCTTGAAAAAACTTTATTGATTCACTGCCAGGGCTAGGAGGTAGGAACACAGATTTTTTTTATGTCTGGTCTGGCTGCATCGTTTTTTAAACTCACATTGGCGTCTACTAAAAGTGAGGTGCTTACTCCCTCATCCCCCCCCACCACATTTGCATCCTGCAAAACAGTGATAAATCATTGTCAGAAAGAACGTCTAATATAGGGGATATTACCAACACCAATTACTCGATTAGATTCAAAATTAACTGATATATCATCATCACCCGGTTACCATTCTAGACCTGGAGGCCATCATAGTGCAGGTTGCCCTGGGCTTTGTGGCCATAACTGAATTACGGTGCACTGAAAACCACAAATGGGATGGCCATACTAGGTTATTCTCTGTTCAGAAGTGATACTGAGGGGAGGAGGGGTTGTTTTATATGTCAAGGAGGGAATCAAGGATATGTAAATACAAAGAAAATCTGGAGGAAAAGGAAGGGCTGTAGGTGTTGTGGGTCACCCTGGAGACAGGAGCTGGGGCCACTATCTGTACATGGGTAATATACAGACCTCCAGCACAGGGAGACGAGTCAGACAAGACACTAGGGGAAGTCACCTTTAGGTTGGCAAAATAAGGGGGAGGTGATGTTAGTTTGTGACTTTAATCTGCCAGATATGAATTGGAGCCTTCCAGCTGCAGCCTTGGCAAGGAATAGGGTCATCCTTGGCTCCTTACAGGGGACATTTCTAAGAAAGCTAGTTAGCGAACCCCTAGGGACAGGACAATGCTGGACCTAGCAGTTACTAATGGGGATAATATTGCAGACATTCTGGTAGAAGGGACCAGTGATCACATTATAGTGTGCATGGTTCAACATTACAGTGGGTGCTGAGGTAAACCACAAGAAGACAAGGGTCCTGGACTTTAGGAGGGCAGCTTTTAATGAAATGGAGGACTACCTCAGAAGCTGCCTAGTAGGGGAGGACTTTAAAGGAGAGGTAGAGAAACAGTGGTAAAAAACAAGGGAGGACATAACTAAGGTATCCAGCCTCTGTGTGAAAGAGGTGAGAAAAAGCAAAAGGAAGAAAAGACCATTATACTACTCTAAGGAAGTGGCCATGGTGGTGAAGGTAAAAAGGGTGGCATTCAGGAGGCACAAAAAATGCAGGGGGGGGGGAGGAAGACAGAGAGGTATACCAAGTAAAACAGGTGAAGCAGGTGAGGCAGTAAGGAGAGCAAAGGCACAGACAGAAGAAAAGATAGCCAAAGGGTTAGCTAGAGGGTAAAAGACTTTCTTCAGGTAAATACAATAAGCAAGATGAGGAAATTAAAAGCAGAGATAGTAAGGATGAGGAGGACAACTGAGGGTGACTGCACAGAAGAGGATCAGGAAAAAATACATCCTGAACAGGTACTTCTGCTCAGTCGTCACAGTAGAAGGAGTTGGGGATGGACCATAAGACAGCATCAGGAAAAATGGGGAGGTGGGGGAGTGGGCATGGGTCCATTTTCAAAGGAAAAAGCCCTGAAGAGACTTGCAAATCTGAAGTTGACAAGGCCATGGGATCAGATGGGATACAACCAAGGGTACTAAACAAACTCAGGGAAATGCTGGCTGTATCAGTGATGGCCTTATTTAACAGGTCACTAGAAACAGGCATGGTTCTGGAGGATTGGAGAAGAGCAGACATGGCCCCACTCCATTACAGTGGCAGCAGGGAGGAGGCTAACAAACTATAGGTTAGTCAGTATCAAATCAGTGGTGGAGAAACTAATGAAAGCCCTGTTAAAGCAGAGGTTAGTATAGTATCTTGAGTCTAATGTGCTACAAGACCTAAGGCAGCAAGGATTCCCGGGGCGGGGGTGGGGGGCTTTGGTCTTGTAGCCAGATGAATCTGATTGATTTCTTCAACTGGGTGACCAGTGAAATAGATCAAGGGAAGGCAGTGGATGTGGTCTATTTGTACTTCCACAAGACCTTTGACAGTGTGCCTCACGTGAGACTCATAAAGAAACTGAGCAGTCTTCAGGCTGGATCCAAATTTGAAAATTGGGTAAGAAACTGGTTAATGGATAGGCAACAGAGGGTGGTGGTAAAAGGCATGCACTCTAAAGAGTGGAAAATGACCAGCGGGGTGCCATGGGGCTCAGTACTGGGTCTGGTCCTCTTCAATGTCTGTGTAAGTAACGTAGCAGAAGGACTGGAAGGGAATATATGCCTTTTTGCAGGTGACACAAAAATCTGTAATAGAGTGGATACCCAGGAAGGGGTGGAGAGAATGTGTAGGGACCTCAGGAAACTCAAGGAATGGTCATGGGCATGGCAGCTGGTTTTCACTACCAAACAGTGCAAAATTATAATTATTCACCTAGGGCATAGAAAACCAGGGGCTGAGTATGAGGGATACTGAAGACCACTAAGCAGGAAAGGGGCCTTTGGGTAATCATATCTGATGACTTGAAAGTGTCAGAGCAGTGTGACAAAGCAGTGAGTAGGGCCAGTGGGATGCTGGCATGCAAAGGGAGAAGCATCACTAGCAGGAGGAGGGAGGTGGCGCTACCAATGAATCAGTTGCTGGTGAGACCCCCCCAGAGTATTGTGTCCAGTTCTGGAGGCCATGCCTCAGAAAGGACATAAACAGTGTGGAGGCAGTCCAGAGGAGAACAATGAAAATGGTGCAGTGGTTAAATCAAAAACCCTATGAAGAGAAACTGAAGGAACTCAACATGTACACTCTAGAAGAGAGGAGATTGAGAGGGGACGTGATAAAGACCTACAAATAACTCACAGGGTAGACAAGGTACAAGAAGGGAGTATCTTTCAAATGAGAAAGCACCAGAACTAGAGGACATGGGATGAATCTGGGGGGTGGTGGGTGGTGGGATGTGAGGAAGTACTTCTTCACCGAAAGAGTGGTAGACACCTGGAACAGACTGCCAGGATAAGTGGTAGAGGCAAAAACAGCACAGGGTTTCAAGCATGCATGGTATAGACATAGAGGAAAATTGGTAAATAAGTAGGGAGGAGGGAGGGTCCCCAGAGACCAGGTAGGGTCAGTGGAGACAGACTAGGCAGGGACCATCTGGGCAAACTTGGTGTGCAAAGTGGTCCTTATCTACTGACAAATTCTGTGTTTCTGAGTGTGTCCTCATCCTCAAGGGAATCTCCCATCCTGGCCAGCTTAGGGTCAGCAGCAAACTGAAGCAACTGCTGGAGACCCCAGCTTCCAGATCATTGATGAAAATGTTGAAAAGCAGTGGTCCCAGCTCTGATCCCTGTGGGATGCCTGGGTACCCTTCTCCACATGGAGTACTGCCCATCAACCTCAACACTCTTTCTCCTGTCACTAAATCAGATTGCAATCCACCTTGTGTATACATTATGTAACATACCAATGAACTTTGACCAGAAGCTCTGCAGTGTCAAAGGCCTTGCCAAATCCAAACATACTATGTCTACAGCCCTGCACCAGTCCTGTCTACCCTTTCAAAGAATGTGATCAGATTGGTTTGGCACAATCTATGATAATTAAAGCTTTGCTGAGAGGGTGTGAAAACCTTGACTTGAATCAGGTAATATTCTGTCCTTGATAATGGATTCCAGGACCTTATCCAGCACTGATATCAGGCTGACTGGTCAGTAGTTGCCCGGGTCAAACCTTGCCCCTCTCCTTGAAGATGAAGAGCGCATTGGTCACTTTTGAGTCCTCCGCACAATGGCTGTTCAGACAGACTCATGAAAGATAACTGCAAGAGGCCATGCTAATTGTTCCTTCAGCCCCACTGTGACCCTGGGGTATATCCCAGCTGCCACTTGGAATTTACCTGACTTGATCTTTGCCAAGAAGTCAGCTACCAAGGGTTGCTGGGATGTCCATAGGTTGCATCATACCTATCCTTAAAGCCATGGGCCTCCCTCAATGGGCACTACCCTCCCCCAATTCCCTTTGTTGAACACTGAAGCAAAGTGCCCATTTAGCATTTTAGCCATTGCCCCTAGCTCATGTACAGGCGTCCACCCCCATTCCATTGTTTTCAGGGGCCAAGTCCCTTCCCCCACCTTCCTCTTTCCACTGATGTACTGGACGAAGGCTTTGGTGTCATCTGCAGCTCCTAATGCTATCCAGGTTTCCGGACTTGCTTTGACTTCTTTATAGCTATTGAAATCCCTCAGTGCTGCTGATCTTCGCTCCTCTTTTGCCAGAAAGCAGCCTGCCTCTATCCAGAAGTTATAGATCCTCTTTTTCTGTAAGACTAATTGCTTTAACTCCCTGTTATGCCAGGGGGACACTTCATGGCCCTTTTCCCCTTATTATTTACTGGGATGCAGACCCCCTCAGCTGCCTTAAGCACCACCAACTAACTAACTAACCAACCACATGTATGTTCTACATTACTAGCCACGTGCAGCTTCTCTTGGCCCTTGGCCACTAGATCCCTTATCTTGGCAAAGTCTGCCGTTCTGCAGTTCTGGGTCCTGATGACTGAAGCTCGACTAGTCTTACCTGTCACCATGGTGAAGGTTACCAGGTTATGGTCACTGCCTCCTGCTGGTTCCTGGATAATCACACTGGAAATGATCCCATCCCTGCTGATGCACAATATATTTAATTTAACTTTTTTCAATCTACAGTATTTCTTTGCCTCATCTACCAGGTGGCCCCAATCTGACCAGCCCCTTCCCCCCATCATCCACCATCACCACGGACAAATCCAAGCCTCCAAGTTCCCCAGTGGTTTGCCCCTCATAGCTTGTGGGGCAGTCTGGGAAGCATGCTTTCCCTGGAAGAAGTAGGATTCAGTTCGGAGGTGGGTGCCCGTTGAATGGTACAGGGCCTGTGAGGATCCGGTCACCATTCTGGCACTTCGGTGGGTTTTCCAACCATTTTCTCCCCAGAGGAATACTAACCAGCAATGATGTGGCATGTGCAGCTCTGTGCAAGCAGGCATCAGCATCCACAGCCATCCTCAACCCCAGGGCAGCCTTTGCATGTGCTGCCAACTAGCCCCTGCTGAGTGGCAATCAATCATCAGAGGATGAAATCCCTCCTCCCTAGAGGAGGAGAGCTGTCCAGTGGAAAACTTATCACTCCTTCCCCTGGTTAGCACCCTTCGACGGGAGCCCATTGCTGACCTTGGGTCACTGGTGCAGCGAACAGATACCTTGCCACTGTGCTATTTGGCCGTCTCCAAACACTTTTTTGAAAAGAAAATACATTCCCCCTTCCCCTGTTCTGTAAATGGAACATTCCATTTTTTGAATCTTGCACAGTAGGCCCTGGGTAATTAGGGCTTAATGTGATCCCTGGACTCCCACACTGGAGCTGGCTGATGGGGGTCAGGTATGTCAATGAGGTTCAAAGTTCAACTACCAGACTACCAGTGGGTAAGGAAGGCATGGATTTCCCTGGCATTCATGCACGCCCCTCCCCCTGCCAGCTGATTATAAAGCAGCACAGGCTTTGAAAGTAGCTGCTTGTCTACAATCCTGGCCAGAGGTACAGTTCAGCTGTAGTGGCCTCATGGATAGAGTGGGGAACATGGGACTCAGAGGAAGAAAAAATGTTTATAGAGAATAATTAAAAGATGTATTTCATACAAAAAACAATAAAGCAAAGAGGGGAATACCATTAAACAGAAGAAACTAGGATGTGTATTTTTGTAGTTGTTTATGTATTGTACATCGACAACAGCAACACATCCACAATTAGACTAACAGTGGATCAGTTCCACTATGGACAGACATTAGGCAGGCCATAGATATAGCATAAAAGGTTATGAAATCCCATTTCAATTTATGAACTGGGTGTTTCCCAGAACCTACAAGATTCCCTAAACAATCTAAAAAATTAACCCCGATCCTTTAAGCACATTGGTTACAGTTAAAACTCTGTCCATAGAGGAACAGAAACAGAAATTGAGGTATATCCAACACATGGAAATGATTACAGGGTCCATTCATTCTTGGATAGAGACATTCCAGTTGTTATGGTTTCCCTAGGATCAGTACTGGATGGTGCAAGTCAGGAGCCAAAGAACTGAAAAGGGGATAGGAGAGACCTGTACCATGTGAGGAACAAAACATATAGCTGAATATTTCTAATGAAGTGTAACATAAAAATGTACATGACACTGAAAGGAGAGAGAAGAGAATTTACAATGATTTTAAGCAGACACTCACATCCAGAAGGCTTACACACAAAGCTGTTAAAAAGAACATATGCACTAGTAGCAGGAGAAAATGCCATCAAAGCCAATAACACAGTGGTATGGTTTTGTTCCAGGTGCATTGTTCAGCCCAGGTTTGACATTTTTTCTTCATAACTGTGTGTATATGTACGTATGCAATGCATGGATGTATCAGCTATGTGCCTTGAATGAAGCAGAGTTAAAGAAAAAGAAACAATACTGGATCCTCAGACAATCCACTATGGGCAACGAACAGTTACATTGAATTTGACAAAAAGATTACAACCAAAAGAAGCAGATAATGGTCTAACTTCCAACCACCAACTATGGCCTACAGTGTCCCTTCGCCACCTGTCATATGTAATTAATTCAAGTGACAGAATATGTGATCAAATCAGTACACGACGGCAACTTGGGCACAGTTCATTTAACTGTAATAATGAAAAACAACCATATTCTTGTCAAGGAACAAAAACAGTCCAGCGAGAGAACAAGAAAGTGTACCATCCAGGTGATGGGCCAGAAGACTGATGGGCCAAATTAGGGTAAGACATGGTGGGTTCCCATGGAGACCCTTTAGAACATATTATCAAAGTGGTATCACTCGGTCAGAAGAAAATCATTATGGTGATGTTTTCAGAAGGCACAGGAGGACTTGTTCGTTCATGTTCAGAACCTTCCAGAACCTGTGCGATTTTCTGCTAAAAGAACCTTATCAGAGTTGTTTTAAGGTTCTGGTCATTTTTAAAAACATTGATTTTGGAGCTTAAGAGCTTGCACACCACCTGGAAATAAATGAAACTTTCAGTTGTAATCAGCTTTTACTTCTTATATCTGAAGTATTTTTTTTTTCTTTTCTGTTTTGCTAATTAGAAGATTGTTCTACCTGACAGTGCTAGGTGTGATGTGTGGAACAGCACTCTGCCTGGAAGCTGACATCGTCAGTTCTGTTCCTCCCTCTACATCATCAGCATTGTAACCTCAATGACTGACATCACTAGTAACCAAGAGCCAGCCTCCTGCTGCTTGATTGGTAACTTGTGACATGTTACCAGTCAGGTAGCAAGGCTTGTGATGTCACAGTGATGACGGCTCCATGGTGATGATGATGTAAGGAGAGGAACAGAACTAGATATGCCTGCTTACAGGTAAAGCACTGCTTTTCACATCACACCCAATACAATTAGGTAGAAAATCATTTAATGAGCGCATAGAAAAAGGAAAACACTTATGAAAAGTAATAAGGAACTACTTTAAAAAATTACTGAAATTTTTAGCCTGCTATTATTTGCCACTGCTAGCTCTTTAATATACTTCCTCAGCAGGTGCTTCTCTAGGAAGAAGGTAGCTGGTGGGGGAATGACCCAGAAAGCAGGTGGGAGGTGAATAAGGGCCCTGTGAGTCAGATCTGTGTTAGGTGGTCATACTTCCAGTGGTGTTAAACAAGGGGTGCCAACTAGCTATATGACACAAATTATATTTCACTGACCTATGCAGCCAGTATAGTGTTATGCTTGTGCAACTGTATTAGTTTGATTTTGGCTGTTGACTCTCTATTCACAGGAATTACCACCCTGGTAATGACGGGTGTTGGGAACTCAGAGAGGGTTCCACCTCAGAGGTGCCACGGACTGTTCCTGTGGCTAAAGGTACTTTAGGAATCCCTAAGGAGAGAGTACTGCTGCTGGGGAGGATGGGGAAAATAAAAATGCTTCACAGTGAGGCTTAGAGGAACTGCTTATATAGCTTAGGAAGTGGGAGTGTCTGGCTGCTTGGCCACTGAACTCCAGACATAGCCTTACATTTCACTGACCTACACAGCCAGTATAGTGTTATGCTTGTGCAACTGTGTTACTTTGGTTTTGGCCATTCACACTCTATTCCAGAGGAATTACCCCCCTGTAGGGGTACAACGGCAAGGAACTCTCGGAAAGGTTTCCACCCCCAGAGGTGCCACGGGATGGTTCCCATGGCTAAAGGTACCTTAGCAAACCCCCCCCAAAAAAAATGTAGTATCATCCCCAAAAAGGAGGCAACACGAAGCATAATGCAAGCAGTAACAGTGACGTAGAAGCAGTAACTGTAACATAGTAGTAGAGAAGCATAGGCAGTTTGATAATGCAATGATATGCTCAGTTGTCGTAGTAACAGCCCAGGTTTGTGTAGCATGATACTGATGGCTTGCTTGAGAGAAGGGGCTCCCCTAAGGAGAGAGGGAACAGCAGGACATCCTCCACCTCCATTCAACAATGGAACCTACCTAAAGAAACTAGGGAAAACAACTATGCTAACTAAGTGTTATGACCTGAGGCAATGGAGGAAAAGGAAAAAACCCTATGAGGAGGCTATTTCGGGATCCAAGGCCTAGCTCACCTTCCCTCCAGGCTTGGGAAAATTTATTTAGTGACGGCTCTGCAGCTGCAATTTGGAAAACCCAATTAAAGGGAGGTGGGAAATATTCCAATTTGGAGGAGGCTCTCACTCAAACCCTCTAGCGGGAACGTCGTGGAAGGTTGCAAGAAAACTCTGCAACAATACGTGCATCCAAGGCGCAGGAGGAGAGCAACAACTGCTGAGGCGTTCACCTGGCCTACCCACTCTAAATCAAACCAGGTGAACCAGAGGCAGTTGTAGGGAGAATGCGGTGAAGGTGCCTTGCTAGGGAAACCACTAAAGTCAATGGCCAACCGTTATAGTGGAACACTAGAGCCAAAGGAGATCATTGTAACCACCCCTCACCGCTAGTCTTAAATTCTACACCAGGAGTTACTGTCATGTAGCAGGCAGCTAAAGCCAAGCCTGGGGCAAGGACATTCCCAGCTATGGGCCAGGTGAGAAGGATCCCGCCCCAAGTTGGACATGCTTGATGATGCGGACTAAATGCAGAGTGAGACAGTCGGCTGCGGGAACCCTGCACCAGATTAGAATGGCTGGCATGCCCCAGAAATTGATTGAGAGCTGAAGTTGGTGAGCTGAATGAGCACGGCGTGCTTAGATCATAATGAGCATGGAGTGCTGAAACCTTGCAAAGTCGAATGCAGATCGAGTGCAGCAGAATCCCAGGCTGAAGCTGAAGGGATGGCAGTATGCATGAAGTACTGGATTGCATAAGCAAGTGTAGACTTGCACATAGGTCAGTAAGCAGTAGTCATGATATGTAGGTAAACCAGCATATCAAACTTGTATAGCAATTAAACAACTGAATTGGGAGCAAGCCAGCCAGACAGTACAAAGCCAAATCAAGGTGACAGACTGAGGATTTTCGGCGGCAAAGACAGATTTTTTAATATCAAGCTATATTAACAGCCTCAGCAGGAGCTAGTTGGCTGACCTCAAAGTTATAAGTGTAATAAAACAGGGAGACAATGCTTGAAAGCGGGTGTAGCCAGGCAGTGCAGGGAAGCTGCAAGTAAAATGAGAAGCACAGGTAGGGTCAGAGTAAACTGTGTCAGGTGAAAAGAATGGAGTATGCAACATGAAGCAGCTATGGTTGAGCTGATACACACAGGTAATGAATGCAGTTGCATTGCAGTAGTTTGAGTGTGGTGAGCACAGTGTTAAAACACAGGCACTGGGTACAGTAGTAATTAAAGTAAATAGTCAGCAGCAGTGGCTGTAGTTGTAGGTAACTGAAAGCAGTAGCATGAGCTCTGCATACCAGAATGCTAGGAGTTGCCGTGCAAGTAATTTGAGTTGAGTAAGTAAAAGCTAGCAGCATGAGTTCCAGAGTAGCAGTATGCTAGGAGCTGAGAAACAAATCCCCAAAAAAGCACACAGCCGAAGGCAAAATACAAACCAGAAGTAGAAAAATAAGCACAGAAGCCCAGCAGAGACAAGCAGGAGCCGGGGGGGAGGGGGCAGGCCCCAGGGAGGCCTAACCAGCTCAGATGACAAACAGGCAGAGCCTTTGGCTGCAAAGAAAAAATGCTTCACAGTGAGGCTTAGAGAAACTGCTTATATAGCTCAGGAAGTGGGAGTGGCTGGCTGCTTGGCCACTGAACTCCAGGCATAGCCCTACATTTACTGTAGTACCCCCCCCCAAGTCATTTTTAGTTCACTTTTCCTTTGCTGACATTAGTTTGTGGGTGAGAAGTGATACTTTATTGTAAAAGATTCTGAATGCTCTGATAAAGCTCCAGGAACTGTCAAGCTAGGAATTTAGAATTTCACCAGCGGAATTCGTGCTGAGTAGAAATTCTGTTTCTGAAATGCTTTTCAGAATTTCATTTTTAATTCTGCGTAATTCTGAAAAATAATTTCTATGTAAACCGTGGAATAATATTTTACAGACTACGTAATTACAGACTACATAATCCACAGTATACTATTCCGTGGTTTGCAGAGAATCCGTGATATACGTAAACCACTGAATGCTATTTTATGGTTTATTTAAAGCTAAAACAAAAATTCCATTTTCAGATTTTGGACTTCCTCTTTTGACAGAATGTCACCATATTAGACAGAATTACTAAAACTCTGCGGAATTATGGGGAAAGTGGAATTTGAAAATTCTGCTTAGCTCTACCATCAGGATGGTTCATGGCTTATTATAACTTTTCAGAGCCTCAAAATCTTTTCTGGTTCCTCTTCCTAGTTTTAATGTGTATAAACTGGGTTCTTTTCACTTTTAAAGTGGAATTACATTTACCATAAAAGAAATCCCTCCCAGTGGCCATCCACAGACCCCAGTTACCCAACATTGCAAAATAATATTGAATTTCAAGCTATTCTTTTTCTTTACTAAGAACTTAAGGATATATGTATGGAAACATAACCCTTATCTTTCACAGTTCTGTTTGCACTGATGCTGTTCAGGAGATAAGTTCATCATCCTCAGCTTGTGACATCACAGTATGCTGCTATGACCTGTTGTGATGTCACAGGTAGAAATTTATGACCTCGGCTCCTGAACAGAATCAGTTTCCAGTATTTTTCAAGAATGTGCTGCACTGAGTCACATGATGTAGACCTCTGAGTAGCAGCTCTTCTCCCACGCTTCCACCTCACCTGCCTTAAATTGCTTTTATTGCACCTCTTGGGCTAATTCTTCCTTATTGGATCATTACTAAGAGTTGGCGATTCCTGCTGATACCTTATTGTTGGACTGTGTGACTGTTTTTGCAAGCTTGTGGCAACAATGGATTCAGAACTGCACCAGGCGCCTCCCCATGATGCACCACCACAAACCCCGGACAAAAGTTCCAAGCATACTAAGGGCCAGAGCTCAGCGGTCGGAAAGACTGCCATTACCATTCCGGTGTCTGCCTTGTTAACGGAGACTAAGTTTTTGAAGGAGTTTCAGTCTTTTAAGACAGCACTACAGGACCTCACAAATGAGCTGAAATATATGCAGGCTGATCTAGTGAAGCCACAAAAGCGATCTTGGACGTAGCTGCCCGTACCTCCTCATTGGAACAGTGGCATGGCAGGATTGAATCCGATATTACATCCCTCTGGAGAAGTTTACTAAAATGGAAGCAAAACTGGAAGATCTGGAAGGCTGAAGTCACCCGGAACAACACAGTAATTTTTGGCCTTCCAGAAGATGCGGAGGGTACTACACCTGTGCTCTTCTCCGAAAAGCCGCTGACCAAGATTGCGGGCCCCTCTCCAAATAACCCAGTTTACATCTTCAAAAGGGCATATCGATCTCTATGCTCTAGACCGACAAAAGGCTCCCCCCCCGACCCTTTATTTTAAAATTATTGAACTACCTAGACAAGCAGCATGTATTAACCAATACAAGGGAGCTCAGGGAGATATTGTGGGATGGCGTCAAACTTTGGATAGCCCAAGACTTCCCCATGGCCATTAGACAGAAGTGGGCTGCATATCACCCACTAGTAATGAAACTTATAGCTGCCGGTATCCACTTCAAGGTTGCTTAGCCAGCCCGGCTGTCTGTTCTTTACCAGAAATCCTGGTTTTCATATGATTTGGCTGAGCAAGCCTCATCAGAGCTAAAGAAAGTATTTCCTGAGCTCTTCAAGGATTGCTGAACCCTGTCTCCTGACACCAATTTTATTTTTGGAGATTCCCGCTGCTGCTCTACTGGTGTTATGTACTGTAAGCTATATTGCCTAGACTGCTGTTTGTCCTGGATTTTATTCACTTACTGGGACTAATCAGTAGCTCACCTGGTGGTCTTTGTGCTCAATGTTCACACCGACTCCACTACGGCTCAATTGTTATCTTTTCTCTTTAAGGGACTCCAGTATTTGGAGATGGATGCCTCTCTCTGATCTATGATCTTGACAGGAAGGGAGCGAGTGACATTTCTTTTGATTAAGTGGATTTGTTCTACTGCATCTGATGGTGTGCTCAAGGACTGCCATGATTCCTGGCTGAAGGTCAAGCTCGCTGGATCATTTTTGGCTTCTTGCTTCTGGTAGCTCTTGGTGGTCTGCTGGTTTACTTTACCCCTTCCCCCTTTGGCCTATCCAACAAGCAGACTGACTCTTGCAGTGGGGGTAATGGAGAGCAGCACTGGCTTTCCTGCAGACCTCTTTATCATCGGCGTATGTTTTCTGGATGTAGATGTTCTTTTTTTCCTCAGGGAATCCTACAGAGTTTCATTAGAAAGAGCTCCTTTCACCTGGCTGACTATGGTACTCTGTTTCTGACTATTTGACCCACATGCTTTTGTTTTTAGTGCACCTATTGTGGGGTTAGCACTAGTGTCTTTCCAGCTATCTAATGTAGGTCAGCCACTTGTGGTCTGAATACCTCCTCCTTGGAGTTGGTTTTATTAAGTGCTCCAGGACTATGGCTTTCTGTTTTGAGGGGCACTTAGCATTTGTTTTTTTGGACTAGTACATCATTATTACAACTGTTTATTTATTTATTTTATTATTGGCCAGCCTATGCGAATGCATCATTGTATCATCCGTTTTGACCCCTCCACTGGTTGTAACACACTGTAGTTGTATAGAAGATGGCCAGGGTTATTGTCATCAAAGGTTACCTCTAAGTTTTGTTGAAGGGTCATTTGCATATGTTAAATACTTAGATGTTTTCCTGAGGTATTGCTGCAATTTTTTCTACAGTTTTGTTCAGGGTGGGGGTAAGGGGAAGGGTTAGTTTATGCTGCTTTCGGGGACGGATATAATGAGCTGGGTTAAGGGTGGGGAACCCTCTGCCACTTGGCTGTGGGACAGTCACACTTTGTGGTTTCCATGGTATGTATCCCATGTCTTGGCAAAGGGTTCAGGGTTGTTCTTGTTGGGGTGTGTTATTATGAGGGGAGTCTGGTTCTCAACTTAATTAATGGGCAATATTCAGAGGTACTTTCCTTTTCTATATTTGGGAGTGGAGGTGGTTCACTAGGACTACTTGGTTCAGGGGAATACCGATACACATTTTATGATTTTACTAGCTGAGCTGCAGCGAGGGGTTGGAGGGTCATTGGGGTGGAGGGTTTACCTGTTTCAGACTTTGGGACTTGTTTATGCTTATCTGGGTGGGGTGGGGGTTCCGGGGATTGTTGTGTTGGAGTTTTATACCTGCTACAATTGTCTTAGTTTACTTACTTGTATGTGGTTGTTTGGGTTATAGGAGGAAGGGGGGACAGTTTATGGGCTCCAGAGGTTATGGGGCTTGTACTTTTTGCTTTGGCTTTCTTCTCAGTCATATTGGGGAGGCTGGGGGGGTGTCACCACTGGAGGCCTACAACTAATTTTGGGGACTGGTTTTATTGGTATTTCGCACTATGGAGGTTATCTTTATTATTTACTGTTAGATGTTATGACATTAACCTTTAAGTTTTGTTCCTGGAATATAAAAGGTGCCCAATCTCCTACAAAAAGAGCCAAGATTCTACTTCATCTCCATAAACTTGAGGTGGACGTTACCTTCTTACAAGAGACCCATTTGCCTATATCTCAGGTCCTCCAGTTTAGGCGTTACTGGGTGGGACAGGCCTTTGGGGCGGGTATTGACTTGCGTAAGAGAGGTGTGGCCATTTTAGTCATTCAGGGGGTGCCCTTCCAGCTGCTTCAAGAAATTGCAGACTCCCAGGGTAGGTACCTTCTTTTACGGGTCCTATCTGGTCACTCAGAAGTTATACTGGGTGCTATTTACGGCCCTATGGCTGAGGACCCTCAGTTCTTTACCATGTTAATGGCTCATTTAACACCCTGGACCTCTTTACCCATACTCCTTGGGGAGAAATTGGAATTTGGTCTATTGTAATAGCCTGGACAGATCTAGTGCTAGTCACCATTCCCTCTCCCCTGCTCAATTAGCTCTCCGTGATATGATGGATTCATTGGGTCTTTTGAATCCCTGGCAAACCCTCCAACCTGTCCATCAGGAGTTCTCATTTCATTTGCTTCCCCATAATATGTTTTTTAGGATTGATTACTTTATTTTGGGGATTGAGCACCTTCCTGGCATATTGTCTTGTCATTACCTGGCTAAAGTGATTTCTGATCAGCATCCCACTTTACTCCATTTATGTTTCTCCTCCTCACCAGAGAGGGATAAGGTTTGGAGATTCAGTACTCAATTACTTATGTCTGATTATTTTTTTCAACCATCTCCAAACCTTTATCTCCTCCTTTTTTGGGACTAATTCTCCCTCCATGCCCAGGTTAGATTTTTTATGGGGTGCCCTGAAATGCTCCCTAAGGGGCGAAATTATTCATTTAGCCTCTAACAGGAAAAAAGCAGCTTCCCAAGAGATGTCTTCCCTTTTGGATCTGATTAGAGTTCTGGAAAGGCGTATCTCTCCAGCCTCTTCTCCCTCTGATTGGGAACACTTAGAAACTCTTCAGTCACGTTATCACTCCTTATTGGGTGAGAAGGCGGAACACCTTGTCCTATGTTGTAAAATTAAATATTTTGATCAAGGAGAGAAAGCTGGGAAGCTTCTTGCTTTGCACCTGTGAGCACAGACTTCAGACAGAATTGTTTCCTCTCTTCATAATTCCTATGGTCAACTTATCACTTCTTCTCGGAAAATTGCTTCCCACTTCGAAGAGTACTACCAGGCACTGTATAATCCACCCTCCTCCCCTTTCTGCTTGGATCACTTCAAAGCCTTTTTGCAGGACATTCACCTGCCTCATTTGGACCAGCCCCAAACTGAGTTGCTGCAGGCTCCCTTGACCCTATTGGAAATCCTGGCAGCTATTGACGCCCTACCTCTAGACAAATCCCCAGGCCTAGATGGCTACACTTCTAATTTCTACAAAGCCTTCAAACAATTGTTACCCGCTATACTTCTTGACGCTTTTAATTATATTTTCCAACAGGGCCTCTCCAATTTTTCCTTTACAGAAGCCACTATTGTGGTGCTTCCGAAACCTGGTAGAGATCCCTTATTGGTATCAAACTATCGGCCAATATCTCTCATCAATGTTGACTTTAAGATTCTTGTGAAGGTCTTGGCTGGCAGGCTGAACCAGGTTTGGTGCCCCCTCATTAGTCAAGAGCAAGTCAGCTTTGTGGCCGGAAGGCTTTCCACGGACCATTTGCAGAAGGTATCTCACTTAATCGCTGTGTCCAGGGACTCCTGTGTCCCCTCGGTTCTGGCATCCCTGGCTGCAGAGAAAGCCTTTGACAGGGTCTCCTGGGACTACCAGTTCAATTAACTGCCTAAATTCTATATTCCCCCTAAATTTATTCAATGGGTGAAAGTACTGTATACCCGCCCTTCGGCCTGCATTTTGTGCAATGGTATTCTGTCCGCCCCTTCACTCTACACCAGGGCACCAGGCAAGGTTGTCCACTTTCACCCTTTCCTTTTAATTTGTTCCTGAAACCACTGATATGGAAAATTAATACCTCTCCTCATGTCTCCGGCATTCCTGTAGGACTTCTTCAGTGTAAACTCCTTGTTTATGCAGATGACATCCGTTTACATGTTACCTCTCGTGCTATATCCTTGCCTGCTGCCCTGGACATCGTCGGGGATTTTGGAGGGTTATCCAATTACAAGTTAAATTTGACTAAAATGGAAGTTATGCCACTCAATACTGTCGCCTTGCTGTCCAATATAGAACACTGGGCTTTGTTTGGGTTTGGGACAAACTGAAATATTTGGGTATGTACCTCACTCTGTCATTGACTAAGATGAAGCAGTATAACCTTGATGCAGTTGTTGCTCACCTTAAACTAGATTTAGACTACTGGTCCCTACTGCCCATTTCCATCTGGGGCTGTTTGAGTATTGTGAAAATTAATGTCTTGCCCCGCCTCCTGTATCGTTACAGATGTATAATTATTTCTTTCTGAAGTCCTGGTTTTCCCAAGCTGATAGACTTATATCTTCCTTTCTATGATGTGAAAAGACCCCTTGGAGGGTTTTTCAAGCTTCAACGAACCAGGGAGCGAGGAGGTCTGCAGGTGCTCAATTTATATTTTTATTTCTTATCCATTAACTGTTCCAGATTTTTCCATTGGCTCCAGCCCCCATCTGAGGGACAGCTCACACAACTATATCCCTCTGTGGCTGGAATTAGAACGGTTCCTCTGTTCCCAGCTGGGTTTGAATATACGTGCGTTGCTCTATATTCCTCTTACAAACTTCTGAGGTCACTATGTGGTACCTCCATTGCTGAGTCCATACAGGTGCACACGTAGTTGTGTGCTACATTTTGCACTTCCCCAATGAAGGATATTTCCCAACCTTTAGTGGGGAATTCCAATTTTAGGATTGGGGCAATCCACTCAGTACATCCTTTGGCCTTTCACTATGGTGACAATGGTATCCTGTGATATGAGGCACTAGCAAGTGGGCACCTACCAAAACAGCGACCCACTTTCGGCTAGTGCCCTGACGGCGGGGCTGTGAGGCAGGTGACCGGATGGGGGGTTTTCACAAAAAGGCGACAGGATATTGCATGGGTATATGTGTGCAGGGGTGGGTGGGAGCAAGCCCAAAAGATGTGGAGCGGGATGGTATGTGAGGGGTGGTGCCACGGGGTTCCAGCGAGCTGGCGTCATGGCATGGTGGCATAAGTGCCAGCTTTGGGGTGATGGGGATACAGGGTTCGGGACCGGGCGCCAGTGGTTTTTGTTGTGCCCGGCCAGAGACAGTTTTTTTGACTTGCACTCCCCCAACATGCACCCCCCTGGAGTTGAGAATCTTAAAGCAGGGGGGTGCAGGGGGAAGCTCCCATGTGGGGAGGTGCGGGAGGTGCAGGTCCCCCGCATACAACCAAATAGAAAGTTTTTGTGCACCGGGATTGGTGTGGCCGAGATCCCACATAGCCTAATTTGAGTTTCAGCAATGTGGGATTGCCATAAGGCTGTTCGGCATGCCGAATTCACCCTTATGACATGGTACCGGTGACAACGGTAGTGGATTTGGTCAAAGATCAGAAGTTACTTCCCTTCAAAGAGGCATTGGCCAAATTCCTATTGCCCTCTTCAGCTTGTTTTAAATATTTTCAACTTACACACATGCTCTTACACCACTTTGGCCTGGGCTGTTGGGACAATTCTTGTGAGACTCGGGTTCTAGCAGTGTTTTTATTGGCTCCCTCTTCCCATATTATCTCCTATTATTATCACCAGTTATGTTTTAATGTGGCTAGTTTGGAGGGCCAGCTATATTACTGTTGGGATCAGGCTTTGCCTCCCACTGATGTCCCCATAACTGGCCGCGGCTCTGGAAACACCTGTACAAATACATTAAATGGGACTGATACTGTCTTCTTCAATTCCAGGTGTGGCACAATCTCTACTACACCCCTGAGAAGTTATATAGAATGGGTAGGCTTCCCTCAAATATCTGCTTCAGATGTAATAAGGCTCCTGGTACATTATATCATGTTCTCTGGTTTTGTGAAAAAGTTGCTTCTTTCTGGGAGGCGATCCGGTCCAGATTAGACCTGCTTTTGGGGTTGTCTGAAGCCTTCCTCCCTGAGATTTGTACACTGGGACACTCTGACTGGTAATCAACAATGACACGTGGCCTTTGTCTCTGTCTGTGCGAAGAAGGTTATAATACGACACTGGCTTGATGAACATATTCTGTCTGTGACCGAATGGTTTCGGGAGATTCTCTTTGCTTTACGGGTGGAACGGACCATAGCCAGTTTGTCGACCCATCTTCATATTTACCAGCAGATTTGGGAACCTTTGTACACTCTGCTAACATTATAGTTGGTCGGGGCGTTGACACCCTGTGTTTTTTTTCTTCCTCACAGGTCTTCTAGTCCTGGCGTGTTATAACCTCCTTTTTCTCTGCTGTTATGCAGTTCCTCAATGGGCAGCTGCTAGGCATTTTTCTGATTGTGTATGTTTGGAATTTTTAAAGCTGTTGTTTTTTTTTCTTTCTGTACTCATAGGATCCTTCGGTGGTGGGGGATGGGGTTTGGTTGGGGGAAGGGGGTTGTTGGTATTACCTACAGTTAATGCTTATGCTTATACTACGTGGCATTCTGTTCTTCCCTATTCTATATGCCTCATTAGCGCTGTTTATCTTTAGTTTGTTGGTGTCAGTCTCTACTGCTGTTTCAACTGAACTATGTTTGTGTTTAAAACTCAATAAAGTATATTCAATTTGAAAAAAAGGAATGTGCTGCACAGGATGACGCAAGTAACAGGAGAACAGTCAAATACTGAGTGTACAGCTGTGTGAAATTTTCAGATTCCATTTTGCCCAAAATTGTATGGAATGTCAGATGTTTATTTATTTTTATTTATTTATTAGAATCTTGGACATACAAACCTTTGAGTCAGAGACTCATTTACAAAGGCTCCACGTCATGGAGTGCAAAGAGACAAAGAAAGAAAGAGAAAATGTACAATAAAAATACAATTGCAATCCAAGGGACAAGGCAGTTGCAAGTACAAGTTAGTTATTATTTATTATTTATTAGAATTTTTGGTAACCGGGTAAGTCCACTGAGACCATGCAGTCCCTTTTTCCGTGATGACTCGGGTGACAATGATGAACACAGTACAATAGATAAATACAATAATAATATACAAGATGTAGAGAGATTTAACAATGCTGCAAAAATTATTACAGTGGAAAGCCAAGTAAGTAACTTAAAACAGATTAGGCATTAAGCATTTATAAATAAACATAATAACTAATATTATACAATATATACATAGCAGGAACACGAGAGCAGGTGGATTACAAGATACATCTATCAGAGTAACATAGACTAGGCATTAACGATGCTACAAGGGTTATTTAAAGCAATTGCAGAGGAGGTGGGTTAGTAGGAAAGGGGTCAGCTCTTTTTTGAAGGAGGATGGGGTGGGGAAGGAGAGTAAGTTGGGGGGAGGGAATTCCAAGCAGAGGGAGCTGAGTAGGTGAATGAGCACTTACCCAATAGACTTTGCATCTTCTGGATTGCTAATAAGGGTAAGGAAGTAGATCTAAGTGTGCATCTGGGTGCTTTTTTGTAAACAATTCCCCTTAGGCAAGGGGGATTAAAGAGCTTGAAACCAGGGTACACTTGGTCAGGAAAAAGTAGACAAGTATGATAGGCTTACAATGACAGAAAATTGTAAAAATACATCTTGGAGGGAGAGAAACGTGTCAAACCAGAAGTTCCAATAGTATAAGAGGGTAGGAATGAATATATAAATAAGTTTATAACATCATACATGGCAATACACAACATGGCATTTGAGCAGTGACACATACTGAAGGTAGAACAACAAATGAGAGCAGGACTGAGAAACTGCATGAATGGGAAATCATTTACATTGCAAATGAATTAGTGGTTCAGGTACAATGGGTTGGGCAGACGGTATCCCAAAAAAGTTAAGCCTTGGTGAAAGGGCTCACGCAGTCCCCTAGAACTGGTAGGAGGACCAGGGAGGAACAGGGAGAGAGGGTGGGTGGGGGATAGGAGAGAGGGATAGAGGCTAAGAGGGAGAGGGCTGTAGCTGTCAAAGATGACATTGTCAATACATGAAAGAAAAAAGGGGTGAGTAGGAAAGCAACATGCCAAGGAAGAGGGGAGGCTAAGAGCAGTCACAGCTGTTTATTTCATGGAGGTGCTGCCAGAGTTTTAGTTTAAAGGGGCAAATCTTTGTTACAGAAAAGACCCCTGGAGGCAGGTTGTTTGTCCAGACAGGGGTTCGATACATGAAGGCTCACTGTCCTACAGAGCAGGACTTTGAAGGAGACCTTAGAGGACTCCTGGCAGTCTGGAGGGTGGGGGCAAGAGTGAGGAGATGCAGTGCCAATGGTGGGGAGAGGCCCAAGGTTATCTTTTTTGCCAGTAGACAGGTCTGAGAGTGAACCAAGCCATTATAGTTTAACCAGTTATCTTGGTCGTAGAGGTAACAGGTATGGGTGAGCTTGTGGCCACCCACTACCAGGCGACATGCTTGTTAAGTGTGACCTTAACTCTGTGTAACACGGTAACAGTTGCAGATGTTGATGCCGTAGTCAGCCATGGACAGCACTTGAGCTGGTTATGGCCAGACAGAGGGCATCCGGGGTCATGCATGACCTGTGATGATAAAGTAGACCAATTCTAGTATTAACTGCTTTACAGACCAAGTTGACATGTTTGTGATAGGAGAGGAAAGAGTTCAGGGTGATACCGAGGTCTTTGAACCTATTGACTTGCTCCAGCAACTGGTGTAGGTTATTGAGTATGGTTAGTTACTGTATTTTGTTTTTGTTATCAGGGTTGGCAAACAACACCAATTTAGTCTTCTTGTAATTTAAGATAAGTTTATGACAGGAGAACCATTATTCTACATTAGTAAAGTCGCAGATTGTATTCTAGGAGGGCGGGGTCAGGGTGACTGGAGTAGACAACTGCATTGTCCACGTACAGAAGCAGGGGCCCAGAGCAAACTTGGGGGAGGGAATTAGGAAGAGATTGAAAAGGAGTGGTCCAATAATTGAGCCTTGGAGAACACCGGAGTGTACTGGTTGGCTGAAAGAAAAGTGTCCAAAATGTTCACATTCTGAGTCCGCCCACTGAGGTAATTGGAGAACCAGGCAGTGCTGTCTGGTGAGATGCCTTGGGATGGAAGGGATGCAATGAGGAGAGAGTGATTTGCCATGTCAAATGCTTTAGTAATGTCTATGTATACAGACTCTACTAAATGACCACCGTCGAGTGCTTTGTGTATAAAGTCCATAAACTCCAGGAGGGCAGAGGTGGTACTGGGTCCCTTCCTGAAGCTGTGCTATTGGCAGCATTGAAGATTGTGGATTGTTAAGTAGTCAGATAGTTGGTCGGATACTATCCTTTCCAATGCTTTGGAGACAGGGGGAGGATAGATATAGGATGGTAGTTACTGCTGTGGGAGGTTCTAGCTCCTCTTTTGAATATGGGGTAACCACTGCAGACTTCCACTGTGTGGGAAATTGGCCAAGACAAAGGGAGAGATTAAAAATCCTTGTGAGAGAGGGGGAAGATGGGCCAGATGTAATAGCTTCAGCTCCAAGGAATCACTGCTACTTCTGGATTTCCCCAGGACCCATGTTAGATAGGATTTGGCTTCCCTGCAGGTAACAATTCTAAAACAGAAGGAAGGGATGTCAACAGAGGCAGAAGTAATTGGGGGGGGGGTTGCTGGTATTGTTAAAGAAGTCTGGAGGAAGGACACCACTAAGATCAGTAAATGCAGAGTTGAGGGTGTCAGCAATGACCTAGGGGCCCTGGGTGGTGAAGCCATTGATATTTGGTAGTGAGGGTGGTGTGTTGGGTTTCCCAGTAAGATCCTTCATATTGTCCCAAAACTTCTTTCATGTTCCCAAGAAGAGGAGAGGGAGGCTTTGAAATGGGCAGCCTTGGCAAGGTGTATTTCCCGGGTACATGCATTTCTGGCAGCACAATACCATTGCCTGTCCTGAGGGAGGTCAGATGCCAGGGCCTTGTGCCATAGGTTATCCCACAATGCCATTTGATTTTGGAGATCAGGGGTGATCCAGGGCTTTCTAGAGCCTTTGACAATGTGCTTGGAATAAGGGGCGAAAATGTCACAGGCAGAGTTGAAGGTAGAAATGAAATCGGCAAGGGTCTTATCAACACAGGTGGTGGTATGGATAGAGGACCAATCGCAATTGAGAAGGTAGGTCTGGAATTAAGGCAGCATACCTTTTTTAAGTGTGCGCTGGCAGGTAGTCTTAGCAGGGGATTTTGGGGGAGCAATTTGACCTACAGCAAAGAATAGGAGAGTGGTCACTTAGGGAATCAGGTAGGACCACTACTTTGGAGAGTCTCTCAGGATGGTTGGAGAGGATTGGATCAATAGGAGTACTGGTGCCCAACCTGTAGTTGATCCTAATGGGTGAGGTCATGACCTGTGATAGATCTGGAGCAGCAGCAATGGTCAACCAGTTAATGCTGAAGTTGCCCATTAAGACCACCTCGGACCAATTGGACTGTTTAGAGACACATTCAAGAACAGAGTTGAAACCAGGCTTAATATTATGGGGGGCTATATAGAAAAGCAACTATGAGAGACTTGCCATTATTCCCAATTGAGATGCCATAATCATCTCTAGACCACAGACACGTCTTCACTCTTTAAAGATGGACTGAAGAAACAGGTATGTAATTCAACGTATTTCAATGGTGTTTTGAACTTAGTGGCATAACTTGGTCATTTTTGCACATTTTTGGCCAACATTTTCTAAATTTTCTTAGGCTGTCAGTATAGCCTAGGGGTTAGAGTAACAAGCTGTGAATGAGCTTAGTACATCCAGCAGACCAGACCTTGGTTTGATTCTCAAAACCTCCACTTGCATACTGTGTGACTCTGAGCAAGTCACTTAACCAGTGCTCCCAGCTCGCCCCTGAAAATAGGCACTTATGCCTAGTGGGCCTTACCCAGGGTTACCAAAGACTTACATACATAAATGCTTTTTTTGGGACCCCGCCTCATGAACAATTGCACTGACATTAGGCAAATCTGTCCCAAAAGGTGATTACATGGTCCCTGTGTGAAATCACCTTTTGGTAAGGAGTTTCGGAATGCAAAGAATGTGTTTCCTGTTTATTGAAATGTTTTCTGCTTAGTGAAAAATATTCGCTGTGCTATGCATATCCTAGTGGTACTGGTGCAGCTTTTTGCCCAGGCAATGTTTTCCACCCACTAGGAGCTTATAAAAGGGATTTCTAGTCCTGCCAAAAGTGAGCTCAGTGCTCTACCAGATTCAGTCTCAGTATCAGAGCCCCCAGGCTTCTGGGCACCTACGGGTGCACCACTGTGACTGTAACCGGCCAGCGGTGGTCTACAGGCCTAGGATGGTGGCAGGGTCCTGGTTCTGGACAGGCACTGGCTCCCTTCTGTGTGGGTCTCTGGAGGCTTGAAATCCACTCAAGGTCCAGGACCAAGGACAGCAGGGACCTGTTGGTTGCTCACCTTCAACCAGTGCTGCTTGATAGTGCCTGATTTTGCCTCCACTACCACCCTGCTTACTTCCAGCAAGAGTTGAAGTGTGAATATTTCTGGGTGAGGAACCAAGGGCCACTAAAATGGTGTTAAAAAAAAAAAGGTTTGTGAAAGAACAGTGCCGTTGATGGGTGCTGAGTATCTGCACTGGGAGGCAAAGGGAAGAATACAGTGAGAGCCATGGTAAAATTTGCTCTGCCCGTGTTCTTGAGGCAGGGTCATAAGAAGGCTATGTTGAAAAACTGGTGTAAATATATTAAAAAAACAACAAAGTTATGAGCATATGTTGAATTTGGGAACCTAGGCTCATAACTTTGGTAATTTTAAATGTTTTTACCCCAGATTTACAACATAGCCATATCTTTACAGCACTTCATGACTGTGATAGCTGTTATTTTTCAAATCCCGGCCAAAATGTTTTTTACATCCCAAAAGGTGTTTTCACGATCCCTGCATAAAATCACCTTTCGAACAGGAGTTGAAAATTTTCTCTGCCCTTGTTCATAAAGTGAGGTCATAAGTAGGCTATGTTAAAAATCTGGTGTAAAAATATTTAAAAAATAACAGTTATGAGCATATGTTGAATTTTGCAAATGCAGGCTCGTAACTTCTGTAATTTTCAATATTTTTACCCCACATTTACAACATAGTCATATCTTTACAGCATTTCATGAATGTGACAGCTGTCATTTTTTTAAATCCTGGCCAAAATGTTTGTTTACATCCCAAAAGTTGATTTTGCGGTCCCTGCATGAAATCACCTTTCGGACAGGAGTTGAAACTTTTATCTGCCCTTGCCCGTAAGGTGGGCTCATAAGAAGGCTAAGTTGAAAATGTGGTATATAAATATTAAAAAACAACAAAGTTATGAGCCTACATTGAATTTTGAGAACGCAGGCTTATAACTTTGGTAATATTCAATATTTTACCCCAAATTTTCAACATAGACATTTTTTTTACAGCACCTAGTGAATTTGACAGCTGTCATTTTTCAGCTCTTACCCAAAATGTGTTTTTGCGTCCCGAAAGTTGATTTTGCAGTCCCTGCGCGAAATCACCATGAAGTCAGGAGTTGAACATTTTCTCTGCTCTTCTTCATGAGCCAGGGTCATAACAAGGCTATGTTGAAAATTTAGTGTAAAATATTACAAAACAAATTAATGAGCCTACTTTTTATTCTGCAAATGCAGGTTCATAACCTTGGTAATTTTCAATATTTTTACCTCAGATTCCTCAGCTACAGCCCTATCAGCCCTGGCCAGAGTTTGTTATACAGTAATTATTGATCAGTTCTGGAAATTAGTGGTATCCATTGAGCAGATGCTTACAGTACAGATTTTACTACAGGGCCTTCACACAACTTATGTCACCAGGTTCTGGAACAGATCAGTAATTTGAAAAAATCAGTATCAGGTGGGGAAAAAAGCAGTATTAACAACAGACTTTTAAAACTGGCACTTGTGCCTAGTGGGCTTTACCCGGTTACCAAAGACTAAAATAAAAAAAAAAAAAAAGGAGGGGGGAGAAACAAGGTAATTTCAAAGAGGACAAAAGAAAAATCACTTGGGTTGGCAGAAGGATAGATGTAGAAATGTAACCAACCAGTTCCTGGGGTTTCTAGGATCCCATCAAATTTAAATCAGCAGATAGCCTAGGCAATTCCAGAGGGTTTAAAACTCTCTGAAAAAACATTACATCATCACCTGCTTAGCTCTGCTGAGGCAAGGGATGATGTCATGGAATTTAGAACTCTTGTAGCAGCATAAGCCTCTGTGTTCTGCTGTTGCTGGTCTTGTGAGTCAGTCTGTAGTTGGAGCCTGGCGAGTGAAGTTGAGAGTTCTACAGGCAGGTGGTGCTCTGTCAGAGGTCACTTGTCAGAGGGTGGGACCCTCAGTTTGTTATTTTCTGCCCTAGTACAGTAACCAGTGACCAGTTTTGTGGGAAGTGGTGGCTACCAGATCCTGTGAAGTCCCGAAGGGGTGAAGATTTTTCACAGAAGGAGGAATGGGACTGAAGGTTCAGTGAGTACTTTAGGGCAACTCCCAAAAGACTGTAAGAACTAACAGAACTGCCTGGAATGTAAAGACTGTGTGTTTGCAAACCAAAAGCTATGGATTTTGTGTGAGAACTGTGAATTTCAAGTGTTTTTACAAATGCCTTGGGGGGCACATCATGTTGCAAGTACAAGGTTCATTTGTTATTCAAATGTGGGTTGGCTACTGCCTGGCTAGGAGCCCATTGATGCTAGGATGCAGGTACTGAGGACCGCGGCACAAAGAATGTGCTGTAAAGATATCTCTTGTAGCCCCTGTGTGGCTAGGGAATCCTGTTTTTTCCTAAAGGTAATGGCAGAGACAGTCTAGCATTGGCCGGAGTGAACTGACCACACTCCAGGTTTAAAGGAACCTAACTCATTACAAGGAATGGTCTATGGTGTTAACTTAGTTCACCTAGTGGTGCTCAAATTTAGTACTGTGACAAGATCTACTATAAATGCACTGGTAAATCCAGAGATCCCTAAACAAAGGGATGGATATCCATGAGATGTGTTCTTCTGACAAGTCTAAGTACTGCCAGAAAGAGTTGTAAAATGTTTTTGCCTGCTACATGTTTGCCATCTGTGTGTATACAGCTACAAGCCCTGGGGACACCATTGTATTTCTGTTAACACTCTATCAGGAATAAAGCCATGCAGTAAAATCCCAATTTCTGGTTGTGGACATTCCACCTCTGAGTACCTGTGTGAGTTTTGGGGCCTCCAGATAGGAGACACACCATAGCCCTGGCACCTGTCCTCCAAACCTAGGTAAAAATAGAAATGTTGCTTTGTGCCCTTCCCCCTGACCTCTAAGATGCCCAAGACAGGTGTTGCCCTAATACCAGGGGTGATACCTTTTCTGCCATTTGTGGTTGTTGCCTTGTCTGAGTACAAAAAAGGGGATGCTTCATTACAAAAAGGGGGATCTGGGTTACAAAAGCTTCCCATGCTCTCCCCTCCTCCTCCTCCTCAAAGGAGGTGGGGGGCTGCAAAACCTTACTGTTTCAGCTACCTCTTAGAAGCTGACACCATGATGGCCACACCCAGAAGAGGGAGGAAAAGAAGCTGAGGAGGTCTGCACATTGGCTCTTGTATGGTTGCCCCTCTCATAGCAATGCCTCGGGGCGGGGGGAAGGGTGGCAAGAGAAAGGTTGGAGTCAGTGAGGCACCTCGCTTATCCCCACCCATTAAGGCACCCTGACTCCAGGCATGCTCACCCCACCCTGATTCATTGGGGTATCCTGACTCTTGGCACCCCTATCAGTTGGGATGCTCTTATTGCCTGACTGCCTTCACAATTTGGGATACACTGACTCCTGGCATCAACCCCTCTCAACCACAATTGGATTCAGTTTTGGGTGGTTTAGGATGGCAGCTCATCCTGCAACTGTGGGGCCATTCCTTGGAGTTTGGAGGCCTGTGCTCATTCACAGGCAGTAAGACACAATCCCTCTAGCAGTGTTACAGTGGGGGGGGGGGAGTGTATGTTGGTTAAAGGTAGATCTGATTGCCTGAAATGCTAAAAATCTGACCTGACTATTCTAAATGCTAAAAAATCACAAGTGATTTACTTCACGAGACAGAGGAATATGAGCCCCATGAATACTTCCGTACAAATAAGAATATTTGATAATACTCTGCTAGAACAGGTACACACTTAGAAGTATTTAAGGTTGCACCTAGACTCAGCTTTAAAATGGGATATACATGTGAAATCAGTAGTAAAGGCGGTGGGGAGATGTCTAGGTCTTTTGTACAAGAACAAGAGTTGTTTGATAGAGACCACCGAAAGGAATGTGGTACAATTATTGGTTATGCCTATAACTGATTATGGGGATATAGTGTATTTAGGTGCTTCAACTGGGAGCCTGGCTAAGCTGAATGGTATATATCATAAGCTGGACAGATTTATCTTGGGTGTTCCAAAAAGAACACATTGGTTGGAATTATATGATAGGTTACAGTGGGTTAGTCTCAAAGAAAGACAATCTCTTCACATGGGTCACTTTATGATAAAATGTTCAAAGCAACTTGTTCCTGATTATATCTCTGATTATTTTAAGGTTAGACCTGTTAAACCTGGTCTTCGGACTGAGTCAGGTATAGAGTATAAGTTCCTGAATTTAAAAACAGTACTAAGTAGGAAACATTTACTGTATAGTGGTCCTGGAGTTTGAAATCTGTTACCCTTAACCCTTAGGGGTAAGAACATTGGGGCTAGTGCAATAAAAAAGTGGACACTTAATGAAGCACACGTCAGAACTGCCATAGAATTCAGTTAATATGCTGATTGACTGTCAAATGGTTGTTTAACACAGGTATGTCCTGTATTGTACGATTGTACGTATATTATTTTTTTACTGTTTGTTCTTTGTGACTATTTTATGTAACTGATTATCTCATACTGTCTGATGTTCATGATTATTCTATGTAACTGATTGTTGTTTTGCACAAGGACCTCGTTGGAAATGAGCTAGTTTCAGTTGAGTAATCCTATTCAGTTTCTGAATAAAAAGTTAAAATGAAAAAAATGAAATAGTAAGTAAAAAAATGTCAACAGTCATGAGAGACAGGAAAGATACAGACAGCAAGAGACAGGAGTCTTAGCATCCAATCTGGTAGTCCATGCCCTGTGAACCATGTGGGCAGAAATTTTCTGAGAGGAACATTCTGGGCATCCAACTGGCCAGCACGTTTATCTTCTAGTGTCAGACCCAAGTTCCTGATGATACAGATCAGTAACAGCAAAACATAATCTGGTAAGAGGGGGGACCCACTAGTACAGATGAGAGGTAATAACAACAGAAATTTCTCTGCTCAGGCTAATGCAATTTAAAAGGATTAATTGACTCTTTAGAATCACAGGGCTATCCCTGGCCACAGAAGCAGACAGTGTGAGTAACGTACTGAAGCCACTAAGCTGGCACCTTATTTCTAAAATCACTTTAAATCTCACTGATTAAGTGCAGACTTCTGCTTTCATGACTGGCTTTAGGGTTTCTTTTATGAAGCCAGTACACCAGCATTAAGTATATGACTTTACTCTCCTTTTCAGTTCACACAGAAGTTCATCTGTTTTAACCCCCTCACTCCAATTGAAGTGAAGTACTTCTGAAACTACATCATGTACTATGCCTCTGGAAAGATCCAGGAGGTGTGAGCCTGCATTCTTCCCAGCACAGCTCACAGTTAGTGGATTAGCAGCAATATAAAGCCTGCCTGGATGGGGTTATCAGCAATGTACTTCACCCCTTCCTTAACCTGTCATGCCCATTCACAGACTACTCACTGGGAGAAGGATTTACTCCCCCCTCCCACCCAGATCCGCAACTGAATCTCAATCATATTTGTTTTCTGCAAATGCTGAAACTTGACTATGACTCTGGCATTTGTTTCCATGTTGGCCATCTGCCATCATTGGGGAAAAATAGGCACTTCCTACTGAAATGCTGCCTATACAAACGGGATAGCACATGTGTAGGAAGAGCGTCTTCAAGACCTGGACATTAAGTAGTTACATTGATCTGAACAGATTAATATGTGGATCGTCAGATTTTTCTTGGCATTTTCCCAGAGTGGCAAGCAAATGTTTTACATTGTTTTCCGTTCCAACAGCTTTTTGTTTTTTTAAATCAGTATTTTCTCCCCTTAGGTCACCAGCCTGCCCCCATCTGTTCCAGCCCCCCCTCCAAGCCCCATCACCTGGCTTCTAAGGATCTTACCTGACTTCAGTGATCCTATGCCTCAGGATCTGGGTAGGAGGTGCCCAGTCATCGGTGTGGGGCCTGCAAGAGGTTGGACCATTATCATGATGCAGCGGAGGGATTTCTACTATTTTTCTCCCAGCAGGCTTCCTACCACATGCAATAATGCTTTGTGTGAGCTTGGCATCTGTTGAGATTCCCCTTCTCATCTGCTGGTGGGAGCCTTTTCCTACTGTCCTGCCACCTAGGTTCTTCTCACCACATGAGACACATGAACCCCCCCTCCCTGAGGGAGGGGAACTGTCCTACAGACACTCAGGCTCCCTCCCCTGGTCAGTCTCCCGAGTGACCTACATCTATTTCCAAAGCCAGGTAGCCGGTATGGCAAAAGGCGAGGTGCCCAGCACCTTAGCCGTTCATGCCTTTTGGTCGGATCGCCTCTAAAACTGCTTAAAGAGAGTGTGTACAATTTTCCCTACATGAGTTGAAAAGGTTACTATATAGATCCAATATGAAAACTGCTGAGGGGGCGGCAGCCTAGCAGCACAGCAGTAGAGCAAGTGAAGCCAATGAACGGGTTCAAAAGTGAGCCCGGGTGTCAGAGGGCTGGCTGGGGGGGGGGGGAGGAATATCAATGTCTGCAGGACTGCTCTCATCCTCCAGGGGGATGGTGTGGAATAGCCTGGTGCTTACCTGGCTCCTGGTGGAAGCTAGGGGAAAGGCAGCCCAGGCCTGCAGGACGGAGGCAGGGAGACACCAGCACACGACATGCAAGAGTGAATGGTGAATATCCTGATATCATAGCATGCCACGCCTCCAAGGGGATGGAAATAGGAATGCACCCTCACTGGCAGGATGAACACTGTCCGCCCCAGGCCCTGCACCCACTGACTTAGGCACCTTCCGTCATCTGGATCCAATCCTGGCTGGTCTAGGTAACTCCCCACCACCCTGTCACAGAGGGCAAACCATGGGGGATTATGGGAAAGGTATGTCCTAAGGAAAGCAGGGGTAATGGGGCTGAGTGGAGAGGTGGGAAGGAGGGCCAGCCAGGGAGGAGGAGAAGATAAATGGAATAGCAAAAAAAAAAAGAAAAAGAAAACTGCTGGGTTATTGTTAGCAAATGTCTTCTTCAAAAAAAAAAATACTTTTGAAATTGTGATATAGACATAGACAGAGTGGAGGTTGTGCAGAGGAGGGCAACCAAAATGGTGCAAGGTCTGCACCAGAAGACATACGAAGAAAGACTAAAGGAGCTTAATATGTATACCCTTGAGGAAAGAAGGGAGAGAGGGGACATGATAGAAACTTTCAAGTACCTCAAGGGAATTAACAAAGTCCAAGAGGGTAGCATCTTCCAGAAAAAGAGATGTGCACAACAAGGGGCACAATTGAAGATTGAGGGGCGGCTCAGAGGTAATGTGAGGAAGTATTTTTCACTGAGAGGTTGCGGATGCATGGAACAGCCTTCCTGAGGAGGTCGTGGAGTCAGGAACAGTGGGGGACTTCAAGAATGCATGGGACAGGCATAAGGCAGTCCTAGTGGGGGGGGGTAGGAGGAAGTAAGCTGTTGGTTAACTAGGATCTGCAGCTTATCTGTTAGGTAGGAAAATGGGCAGACTAGGTGGGCCAAGCGGTCCTTATCTGCTGTCAAATTCTATGTTTCTATGTTTCTATGATGAGGAAGCATCCATTTTCTGCAGAGGAATGGTGTTGTGATGATGTCACTGCTTCACCAGTAATAACCATGTGCAGTGAAGCAGGTTAAAACAAATTGCTCCTACAGACAGGAATCATGTCAAATCATGAGGGAAAGGCAATCATTCTCTTGTTACACCATGCCAAAAATAATTCCAGGGTTTTCTTCACAGTGTACTAGGTCTCCAATCAGCACAGTCCAACTGTTCTCTCCTGCTGCAATGCACTGTATTAAGCCTTGTGAGGCGGTGACATCATCACATTGCCTATCTTGTCCACAACATGGATGCCTCCATATCCCTGTTTCAAAAGTATATCTTAGTGTTTCACTAAAGTCATTTGTTAAATATATCCGAGCAAACCAGTTTTTGACAACTATAATAACTGCTGAAATAGTCTTACAGGGAATTGTACATACTACCTTTAAAATTGTTTGTTCTGTGTGGTTCATAGCTCAGTGCTTGCTACATACAGTAGAGCTGCATGATGTAGGTTATGTTTGGATACATAGGCCAGACCAGTAAGTAGGACAATGCCTGCAAGGTATATGAGTTGTATGAAGTGGTTAGTGCTTAGATACTTCAGCATGGATATGAATCAGTCAGTGATTGTAGTACATATGAACTGGATTGGACATGCTCAGTGCTTAGGTGCTTGAACGATGAATGACAACTTGCTAGGACTTGACGTTTTGGCCTTTCTCTGTATCCCACCTTAGAAAGGCTGCTTAGCTGAGTAGGATGAGACCCCCAAAAGAAAGAATTATGATTACAAGCACGATTATCTCCTCCAACTTCAGAGAGTGGGGCCAGTAGCACACAAGAGAGGAACCCCCCCTTGGGGGGAAACCTCTGAGGACCCATGGCTAGGAAGCCAAGACTGATGGCAAAGTCCAGCGAGCAAATGGTAGCATGTCCATGGCACATACCCAGTCCGATGTCAATGTCCAGGGCACATATCAATAGAGGTCAGTTTGAATGCAGAATCCATCTCGAAGCGGTGGCCCGAGTTCTGATATATGAGTTTATGGAAGCACAGAGTCCTGAAAGATGAGACAAGTAAGCTGGATGAAAGTTATGAAGCTGAAGAAGGTGTAGCGAATGATCTCCTGGTCCTGAGTGGGTGAAGCAGTAATGGACATTGGCCAGAAAGCCCGGAAATCCTCCAACTTGTCTGACAAAGCAAGTATGACAAGGAACTGAACCTCCACACCCCGAGCTGGCGAGGGTGGAGTATAGTAGATATAATCAGACCTCCAGGCCCCAATGCTGGGCGAGGCAAGTGTAGAATAGAAATGGTCGAACTTCAGGCCCTGATGCTGGTCAAGGCAGGTATAGGGTAGAATTATTCAAACCTCCAGTCCCGATGCTGAGCGAGGCAAGTGTAGAGTGGAAATATTCGAACCGCAAGGCCTGATACTGGGCGAGGCAGGTGTAAAGTGGGAATATTCGAACCTCCAGACCCTAATGCTAGGCAAGGCAGGGAGTAGTAGAGCAAAAACAAGTGAGCAGCTGAATGAGCACTGGGGTGCTGAAATCGTAATGAGCATTGAGTGCTGAGACCTTGCAAGGTTTAATTCAGTATTGAATGCAGCAGAATCCCAAAGGCTGAAGCTGAGGGGATAGCAGTAGGCATGAAATGATGATTAGTGTAAGCAATGAGCAATGATTTTGAAGCAAGCATGGACCTGCACGGAGGTTGGTAGTAGATAAGCTCTGGTGACAGCCAGCAGGAAGGATCCAGAGCAGGGCACTGAATGCCTGGATACAGAGCATGGCTGTAGTGCAAGTAGGAGTCCAAAGGATGAAGGCAAAGAACCCAGCTAGGCCCCCCATATGGGGTAAGATGGGAGGATGGACCCCATGTAGGTCAGCCGGAAGAAGGAGTAGAGCGGCAGCTAGGCCCCATGAAAGCTAGCAGAACCACGAACCCCCATGCAGGGCAGCAAAAGAGCAGTGAAGCATGCCAGGCTAGGCCCCCGTGTGGCCAGCAGAAATGGCCAGACCCCACATAGGCCAAGCAGGAAGGGGGGAGAGAGTGAGTCAAGCTAGACCTCCAGAAAGGCTGGTAGGACCAGGGCGCTGCCACGGAGGGATGTACGGCACAGCACATGTCCCAGAGACTGAAGCCAAGAGGATGGCAGAAGCATGTAGCAAAGAATGCATAGGCAAGAGGGGACCTGGATGGAAGCAGCAACAGAATGGCAATAGTCAGACCAGCACAGAGGTCTGCAGACCAGGGAGAGACAGGTAAAGCACAGAAAGAATGGCAGGCACAAGTGGTCATCCAGCTGGAATCAGAAACAGCAGTTCATGGCTCCAGTGTGTAAGGGAAAGTGAAGCAAAACACCACATGTAGTTCCCTGTAAAAAGAAGTGGTGGACAGTAGATAAACCACTGCCCCACAAGACAGGTTCACTCTGGCAAATAAACAAATTGTATAACATAGCAGGCACAGTCCATCACTACTTGAGGCAGCTGCAGGAATGCAGTCGTGTCACCGCAGGTTGAAACTTCACTGTGCAACAAGGCATCATGGCCATACCAGAAAGCCTCAGCCAGATCATCCTCAATGCACTGCAAGAAGTGTCCTATGCATGGGGCAGGCTCCTGCTCACAGGCTGCAGCAGGAAAAGGTCAAAAGGCAAGGAAAGCAGCCAAAGCAGTCTTGTTTGGTGCAAACTCCCCTCAAGTTACATAATCACACCTCCAACCTAACCCACACTGTAAGGGACATCCACATTCATTCCCACAGACAGTTCTCCTTTCACACCGAGAAGATGATGCCCACACAGAGGAGGGGCCATCCCATACAAAAAAACATGACCATGAAGCAGAAGTCAGAAGAGCTGTAAGGCTAGATCAGAATCAAATGTTGCACAAATCAAGCACAAGTTTCCAAAGTGTTCCAAATTTGTAGCTCAGTGAGTGTATGATGTATCCCAGAATTGCAGCATCGGAGCCCTTGCCACAGAGTTCACTGAAAAAAAATTGAGATAAGTACAGTGTCCCATCCTGCATAAGTGGCAGAGTTGGGTCACCAAAGAGTGGGTCCTCTGGGGAAAGGTGGGCTCCTAATAGAGATACACAGTATGCCATGAGCAGAGAAAGCTGAAGACTCCGGTAGCAGGCGCGACGGCACAGAGGAAGTCCATGAGTTCATGGGACAGCAACAAGCAAGAACAAAATCTCAGCATGGTGTGGCAGTGGCAGCGCAGTGGAGAATCTGACGAGCAGCAATGGAGAGCAGTGGGTTCCATAGTGGGAGCCAAAAGAAAAAAAAAATGGGCGCGGAGACGTGGGGCGACAGCTGCTCAAGCAATGGAGCAGAAGGCCAGAGGAGAATGAGCGGTAGCAGGAGAATGCAGGAGGTGGTCGAAAGCAGAGCAAGGGCCACTGAAGACATGGCCCAGCAAGGCACAGAGAAGCAGAATGAAATGCCAAAGGAAGGTATGGGAAGGGGGGTGAGAAAGCAACAGTGACAAGAGGAAGGGGTGGAGAACAGAAGTAGGAAAGAAGCAGCCGAGCACCATGCTCTGCACACTAGCAAGTCTGACTCACTCTAAGCAGAATAGTGGAAGCCTGATGACTTATGTAGGCTGCGGGGGGAGAAGCTATTCCCCACAGAACTACAGGCTTGCACCTTTCTATTATCATAACAAAAAACAATTTGCATTTATTTTCTCTAGGGGGAAATATTGTGGTGCAACAGTCTATGCTGACCTCCCATGAAATGATAATCTAGTAACTATCCATGTAGACCATGGTAATATACATAGCTATATATATATATATATATCTCTCTCTATATATGTGTGTGTCCAGATAAGAATTTTTGGTCTGAGTACTGAACTTCTCATTATGTTTGCTTGCACACATGCGCAATAAACATTAAGTGGCAGGTTAGGAGAGAAGCGGGTTGTGGAGTGCTGCACTGTGGTGGCCAATGTTGGCACTGCATTGTTGGGCTTGGCAGTGCTCAACCAGTTCAGGTCCAGTATCCTGATGGGACTGGTTCAGCAGAGTGCCACCAACTTGTAACAATTTCGCCACTGCAATCAGGGGATGCCTCGTCATTGCAGCTTCAGCCATTCTGTTGCAATGACGGAGCAACCCATTCTTGCAGGGTGGTACCTACTTTGCCTGGTGTAACATTTCATCAATGAGGTGGTGGCTATGCCACCTCAGAGCCCCATGAAAGCCAATGGGGTGCCCAATTCCCCTGTCAGCATGCCCACGGCCCAGTTCATTTGCTGATGGAGGAGCCCACTCTCCATTGGCATAATGCCCCCCATTTGTTGTGTGCTGAGGGGGGTGCCCAAGCCCTCTCAGCATTATGCCCCCCAAACAGTCTTTCTTTGCTGACGGGGGGGGGCCCAAACCCCATCAGCTTCAGTCCCCCCCTACCAAAATGCAGGTGGCACACTGGGAGCCCACCCCAGTGTGCGAAAAACAAACCTGAAAAACAAAAACCTTCCTGCTATATCTTTTTTTTTCCTCCCTGAAACCAAGAAAACGGTCCCTCACGATGTCTCGTGCCCCTTCGCCCCACCCACAGCTACCCTCAATGCACCTTGACTCCCCAGACACCCCTCACACCATACTTACCTGCAGAGCCCAGCACGACGATCTTCGGTGGACCGGGAACATGTCTGCACTCTTCAAAGCCAACCGCAAACTGAAGAAATGCCAGTAAGCTGTATAATGGCATAAATAGGGTTTTTTCAACTTTAGCGTATATCTCTGGCATTTTGGGGAGTTTTGGCACCAGACTTTCTACATGGGCTTATTGGGACTCTTCCTCATGAATTCAGTCACTGTGATAGCGTCATTCGGTCCTGAAAGGAAATTTCATGGTCACTGCGCGGAATCACCTTTCAGGACTAGTTAACAAAATGACAGTGCCACTGTTCATGAGATGGGCTCTCAAAAAGCCTATGTTGAAAATTTGGTGAAAAAAAAATCCAAAATATTATTTACGAGCTTGCGTTGCACAGTTTCCATGCAAGCTCGTAACCTCGTGAATTTGTAATATTTTCACTCCAGATTTTCAACATTGGCATTTTTCCACACCTCCTTATGAACAGTACAGCTGTCATTTTACATATCCTGGCCAAAATGTGTTTTCGCACTTCCGGAGCAGAATAGCACAGTGTCGCTGTTAGTAATCAGTTTTGAGCAGATTAAGAAAATGACAGTGACACTGTTCATGAGCAGAGGTCCTAAAATGCCTATGTTGAAAATTTGGTAATGAAAGTCCATAAAATGACTATGTTACATGCATGCATTGCGTAGTTTCTATGCACCCTTGTAACTTCGCAATTTGGTAATATTTTAATGCCAGATGTTCAACACTGGCATTTTTCAACACCTCCTTATGAACAGTACAGCTATAATTTTTCACATCCTGGCCAAAATGTGTTTTCGCACTTCCAGTGCAGAATAGCACGGCCACTGTGGGAAATCAGTGTTTGGAACAGATTGTGAGAGAGGGGGAGTGAGCGAGCTCAACGGAGCTCTGTTGGGACTGCAGCAGATTACTTTGTGCACAGAAAAAGGCGCCACTGCAGGCAGGAGCCCAGTACAAAAGGGCAGCCTGCAGCACCAGGAGAAACAGAATGAGTGAGTGACTGACGGGGAGTGAACGAGCTCAACGGAGCTCTGTCGGGACTGCTGCGGATTTTTTTGTGGGCAGAAAAAGGTGAAAATGCAGGCAGGAGCCCAATACAAAAGGGCAGTCTGCAGTGCCAGGAGAAACAGAATGAGCGAGTGAGGGGGGGAGTGAGCGAGCTCAACGGAGCTCTGTCAGGACTGCTGTGGATTTCTTTGTGGGCAGAAAAGGCACCAATGCAGGCAGGAGCTCAGTACAAAAGGGCAGCCTGCAGCGCTAGGAGAAACAGAATGAGCGAGTGAGGGAGGGGGAATAAGCGAGCTCAATGAAGCTCTGTCAGGACTTTAGAGTTGCCCACTCACCCACCCAGAGCCCTGTGTGGTCCTATACTACAGCAGGGTCTCTGGGGTGGAGACAAAGCAATGATTGGATACTTTTAGGATTGCTGTAATAATACAGATTTAGTTGTTTTGTTTATTTCTCTAACTGAGCTGAGTAATACTTGGAGTGCAAGAGAATTTCTGACTGGGCTAAGTGAAACTATGAGGGCTGAGAACAAAAAGTATGGTAGTTGTGGGGTGATAAATGCACAAGGAGGCTTTAGGATTGCTACAGTAATACAGTATCTAATGGATGAGATTTAAGACTGAATTAACCCGGTCGGCAAGGGGCAGTAGTGGGGCTAGTGTGGGGGGAACAGGAATTTGAGTAAATAGGGGCCTAACAGTTGTAGTAGGGTACAGAAACTGTGAGTAAGAGCCTGTAACATAAGATAAGGGGGCCAAAATGGGGCAGGTGCCGCATGTCAATAGGGCGGGCATCTTTGGAAGGGTCGTAGGGTGTACAGGGTGTGGGTCCACCATGATCCTGGACTGGGCTTGGAGGATGGGGGGCGGGGTGTATGGTCTGTAGACAAATGGCTAGTTTGAGGAAGGAACTGTGGAGGTTAGGAAGGAGTCTAAGTGGCAGGGCAGATGAGTATGGTAGGCATCCTGGCTGGGGGGGGATAGAAGATGGCAAGGGGTAACAGGGGAAGAAAAACTAGGGACTGAAACCGACCCCAGTATCAGAGGCACTAGCAGAAAAGAGAGGAGAAGGGAGGGAGTGCCCAAGGCGAGGAGGGGGGCCTCCTGATGGGGGAGGAAGAGACCATGAGGGGTACCAGGGAGGCAGATGGCTGCGGGTGAGAGAGGACTAGGGGTGGGACCGGGGCATGGAGTCGAACAAGTGGAGGGAACCGTAGGGGAAGAGATGCAGGAGGGTATCGACCAGGAATAGATTTGATCCTCTGCTATGGGGAGAAGAGGGCAGGAACATACTGAAGGGGAGGACAAGCAGAGCATTACAGGGATGGCAATAGGTAGGGGAAGAGATAGTGGGGATGAAAGGGTACAAGGGGGGGCTAGTAAGGAAGGAGGGGGTGACTGGAGGAGAGAATGCTATGGGAAGGGGAAGGATGGGAGGGCATCACTATTGGAGTCAAAGGGAATGGGGGCTGTAAATCGACAACAATGGGGATAGGACAGGGGTTGGAAATCAGCAGAGGAGGAGGGGAGATCAACATGGGAAGCCCAGTAGGAAGTAGTCAGGCTAGGAGAGGGTTCAAGGGGGATGGGAGGAATAAGGCAGAGAAAAGGAGTGAGGCGGAAATAGGGGGTGCAAATACAGAAGTCACAGAGGGTGCAGCTGGCGGGGGTAAGAGGCAGGGAAGAACGAATACTGGGGTGGTGGAAGGGGCATTTGAAGGGAAAGGGGTAAGAAATGGGGGGGTACTTGTCCTAGGGGATTCTATACTGAAAGGGATGAGATAGGGCAGAAGGGGGGAAAGGCACAGCCTTATTTGGGTTGAAGCTATCCCAGGGTTGACTGAGGAGGGGCAGGTCAGGCACTGCTCAAGTGTGCAGCGAGGGGAAGAAGAAACCTCACTTAGTGCTGCATGTGGGTACAAATGACTTGGCGGGGGAGACTGTGGAAGTAGTGAGGGGGAGGTTTGAGGAGTTGGGCAGGCAGTGTGAGGGGTTGGGGGAGTCAGTGGCATTCTCGGAGGTATTCCTGGTACCATGTGCAAGCACGGGGAGAAAAGGTTAGGATCGAGGTGTTCAACGAGTGGCTGAGGGATTGGTGCCACACCAAAAATTATGGGTTAGTGACTAACTGGGGGTAGGGTCTGGGGGAATAGTGACTTGTACCCATGGGACAGGCTACACTTGAGCAGGAAGGGGAGTATTAAAGGCGGGATTAGAATGGTATGTCTCTACTAAGATGGATTTAGGCCTGGAGGCACTGAGGGTTGAGGCACTGGACATCACACCTCACGCCACTCCAGCGACGCTGGTTCGGGAACACTCGGGCCGCCAGGGGCTGGCTGGGGAGAGGAAGGACTGAGCATCCCATAACTGCTCTCCTTCCTCTCAGTTCAGTGGGTGTATGGCATTACGCTGCAGCGGCTGCTGGCGGAGGCCAGCTGCACTGCAGTTGCATGCTCGAGAGAGGAAGGCGGCAGGCATCGGTACTATGTGTCTTTGACACCATTGCACATCTGGCTCCTGGGGAGAAAATGGAGGCAGAATATAGCAGGGCAATCTCGATGGCTGATGGCCATGCCTTGCACCTCCGGACACGAGAGCAGCACACCCCAAGGGGTACGGCCAACCCTGGGTGAAAGGTGAGTTTCTCTCATGCATACAACCTGGTCCGGGGGTGCGGGAGCCGACAGCTAGAGGTCGCTAGAGCCCGCTCCACTAGAGGGGAAATAGTGACATGACAAAAAAGCTAAAGTGGATTTAAATTATTGGGGGGGGCCAAAAGACTGAGGTTGGTAGAAAGGTCTGGACAGGGGAGCCTAATGAGCTCACCCCCCTAGATATAGGGAAAGGCGGATGTGTAGTAACCCTGGGAGGGGCAGACAGAGTGGTCTCAGTGTAATACAGAAGGCACCACCACCTGTAAGAATAAGGAGGAGAAAGGGTGTGGACTACCGGGAGGAGGGACAAAGGCCAAGGAGAAGAGTGAGGAGAAGGAGAGGTACAGGTAGAAGGTGGCCTCTCTCAATGCAAGAAGCCTGGGGAACAAAATTGCAGTGTTTCAGGCGCTCCTCTCAGAGGGGAAGGTGGACATTGCTGCAGTGACAGAGACTTGAGCCACAGAGTACCATGATTGGGACTTGGCAATCCCGGGATACAGGATATACCTGGGAGTCTGGCTAGACAGCCACCTCAACTTCTCCACCCACATTGAGGCTGTCTGCACCAAACTCCAGCCCAAACTTGCCATCCTCTATCACCACAAAGCCAGTCTTCTTCTTTCCACCCACAGCGAACTCGTACGTAAAACAATCTTACCAGTACTGGACTACATGGACATCATCTATGGTACAGTCCCTACCTCATCCCTCTCCAAACTTGACATCCTACTCAGCTCATTCTGTCATTTTGCCACTGCCTCGCCCCTACTTACCCATCACTGCCTCCTCTACTCAACTCTCTTCCTGGCCCTGCTCTCCCACAGGAGAACTGTCCACATCACCTTCCTCATAGCTAAATACTGGTTAGGCTCCCTGCCCCCTTCCTCACGTCCCGCATTGCACCAGCCAATTCCCTAGGCTACTTCCTCTGCCACAGGGATGCCCACACTTTCCACCTCCCTTGCTCCTACGCTGCAACTGGTCAAGCTGCCTTTTCATACTGTCTCCCCTTCTATGGAACAACCTCCCTCCCAACCTTCACCAGGCCTCCTGCCTTTCAGCCATTAAACAATTCCTAAGGGCTCCTCCCTTCCCCTCTTTACCAATGTTGCTCCATGAGACCCACCCCGACTTGGGCCTAACACACATTAGAAGGCCTCAGACAGTCAATGCTGTATACGCTAGCCTCAAACTTTACTAAATTTCTCCATCTCTACCGTACAATTCCTGTGCTTGTTTATACCATACTTTAAAGATAAATGTTTGTACAGCAGCTCTAGATGTTGTGCATACTGTCTGTAACCAAGTATTGTTGTGCATACTGTCTGTAACCAAGTATTGTTGTACATACTGTCTGTAACCAAGTATTGTTGTACATACTGTCTCTAACCAAGAATTGTTGTACTTTTTCTGCATACCTCTGTGTACACCTTGTACCTGGGTTGCACCTGGAAACAAGCCTTGGCTAAGTGTGCCTTTCCTGGTCACCAATTTTAAATAAATAAATAAACAGGAGGGACTGGGGGGTTGGAAGGGGTTACTCTCTATGTGAGTGAAGGGATCAACTGCATAAGGGATGAGGGAGAAGAGGAGAGGACAGAGGCACTTTGGGTGCAACTGCTGAACTCCAAGGGCAGAAAGCTGAGGCTGAGAGTGGTGTAAAGACCATCAGCCCAATCCGGGGAACTGGATGGGGAATTGGCAGAGCAGATAAGGAGTGTGTGTGGAAGGGGGAGTGCGGTGATAGTGAGGGATTTTAACCTACCAGGGGTTGACTGTAGCACCCCGGCCACAAGCAGTATCAGGGAGCAGGTGCTCCTTGATGCGTTCCAGAACGGCCTTCTGATGCAATTGGTAAGTGGGCCTACAAGGCCTACAAGGCTCTGGACCTAGTACTGGCAAATGGGGAGGTGGTGAGGGAGGTAAGGGTGGACGACCCGCTAGCGAGTAGCGACCAAACAGTGTGGCTCATTCTTGCACTGGGCAGGGAGACAGGACGCACAGGCACTAAGGTGGTGGACTTTAGTAGGGTGGATTTTGGAAGGATGTGAGCAATACTGCAAGGGAGACTCCAGGATATAAGGCTGGGGATGGATGCAGAACAAAAGTGGGGAGTCATAAAGACTGGGCTAACAGAGGCCACAGTAGCCTGCATCAGGGCCAGGAGTAAGAAGAGCAGAGCCAAGAAACCATTCTGGCTGAACAAGAAATTGCTGCAAGGGGTGAGGGCAAAGAGGGCTGCATACCAGAAGTACAGGAGAACAAAGAAGTGAGAGGATAAGGAGGCTTACGGGAGTTGGTCAAAGGAGGTGGCCAGGAGGGTGAAAAAAGCTAAGGCCTCCAGGGAATTAAGGTTAGCACAGGGCATAAAGGGAGGGGAAAAGGACTTTTTAGGTATGTCAGGGAAAAGAGGAAGTGCAAGGAACATATTGTGAGGATAAAGCAGGAAGGGAATTGGGGGGAAAAGGAGGAGGAGTAAGTGGAAATTCTAAATGAGTACTGCTGCTCCGTTTTCACTAAGGAGAGGGATGGTCCACTACCAGCATGGGCTGGGGGTGTGGGGAAAGGGGGGGAAGAGGTGATGGACAAAGTGATCATGGGGAGTAGGGTGTTAGAGGGGCTGAAGGCAGTAAGGGTGGACAAGGCATCAGGTCCCGATGGCATCCACCCCAGGGTACTGAGGGAGATGGAGGAGCTGTTGGCTGAGCCGCTGGCAGATCTGTTCAACACCTCCCTGCAGTTTTATATTTATTACTTATATTGTTTATACTGTTTATTTTTTCATGCCATTCTGAGAAAGATAGTTGTGGGTTGGTTGCTCACCTCACGTGTCTTCCAGGGATTCAAAGCGCTTGCACTGTGCAAAGTGTATCAGTAGGGCTTTAGCAGTAGCTTGGGTAAGCAACATAATCGTGTTTGGCTATATTGCAAATTCAAGTTCTTTGACTTTCCAATTTCAAATGAAAAGCGAAAATTGTTGAAGGTAATTCTATATTTGAACTAGCTTTGATTGTTTGAGTCTGAGCTAATCATTTTGAATAATCATACAATGTTAATGTTAGGTTAAGTGCTGTGTGCTACGTTCAGCTTTTTAACTCTTCCTTATTTTCTATTGTTATTTCCAGAGTGCTGTCTTGTTTAAGGTTGTATACCAAGGTGACAGAGCTGACGGAGCTGTTGAGCTTCGTACTTTCATTGTCCTTTTGTTTTCCTGGTTTCTGACTTCTGCACATGAGTTCTCCCTTGTGCTGGCATTATTGGATTATTGCTGGTCGATTTATTGGAATAATAATGGCTAAGTAAGTTTTAATTTATGAATGCTTTTTTTATATAAGATCTGTTGTTTTATAAGGTAAGAACGTTGGTGCTGACATGATGTTATAGGTGCTGATTCTGTATTTTTAGGACTTGGTAAAATTCTGTGTTGTGTTTTAATTTTTAGATTTTATTAAGTTTAAGTTCTTTTCTTTTTGGGTTTATTTCAGAGTGTTTGGTTTCTGCTTAAAGCCTTTTTCTGCTGCTGCTGAAGAGGCTATAGTGGTGAAGTGGCCAGTGGTGAAGTGATTAAAAGAACCTCCCAACAGAATTTTTATTTTACTGTGGAGAGTGGAGAGCTAAGAATCAAGGAGTCTACATAAGGACTTGAATTTTTTTATCTCTGTGAAATAGGGTGGTTACCAAAGAACAATCAATAGGCGATGTGAGAAGATGTTTGGGGATTTTAAATCCAGAGGTGACCCCTTTTTCTCCTTCCTCATCTCCTAGGAAGAACAGTAGGATAAAGGGGAATGCAAAGATTAAAAATTAAAAAAGGTAAAATGACTAGTTCAAAAGGTAAATGACTACTTCAAATAAACATAGAAGTGAGCCCCAAATAACAAGAAATGGGGGAGAATCCAATGGGAGCAATAATGATACTATGGAATTGTGTGTGAATAAACCTTTAGAACTTTTAAACCCATTAAATCCATTAACTTCAGCATTGCTTCCAGGACAAACTGTTTCTAGCCCTTGGTCTAGGTCTATGTCAGTTAAGGAGTTTAGCAATGTCAAACTGACTAAACAAACAAGTATACTGGCTCATTGTGTGGCCAAACCAATTAGGGAGCCCAAAGATAATAAGGTAAACAAGGACTATTTGGGGAATTCACAAAAGGGGGAACTAGACTCTGTAACATCAAATGGTTTAATATCTTCTGCTTCTGCAGACTCTGTAATTTGTGTTAAAACAGCTCAATCTTCCTTGGTGGACCTGGAGAGTCTAAAATTAGATGATATGAATATTGTTAACAACAGTATGAATCCTCAGATTTCTGTTAATGCTGAAGCATTAACAGAGGAAATGGGGGTAGGTACACAGACTTTATATAATATTAATCAAGGGGGTACTAGATGATCCCCTGGAAGGAGACCCTGAAAAATCTTTATTAGATCCTGTTAAGACTGATTGGATGCAATCTGGACTTGAAACGAACATGAATGACAATTTCCAGAATTCTGATAGTTCATTTATTGACACATCTGCCATTATTAATCTCCCCATGAAAGTTAAAACTGCTCCCAATGTTAGTTTCGGGGACATACTGACAGACCTGCAACATACAATATTGGGTTTAAAGTCACTAAGAGCAGATTTTAACCCCAAGGATACTCCCAAATGTGAAGTTAATTTGCCAGGATAATCATATTCCCAGGATAATTGATTCAGCCACTCCTGGAAATTCTAATGGAGAGTGTTTAAAGACCTCAATGATGTACTATCCTACGGCGCTTAGTCAGGACATAATAGATATTTTGAAAAATCAACATGCAGCTAATTTGATACTATTGGAACAATTTGTGATGGTGAGAGAAGAATTAGAGAACCTAAAAACAAATATAGCAGTTAATGGAGCTAAATTGGATAATTTAACTGGCATTCTTAACAACAGTCATTCAACCAGAGATATTATTTCAGTTTCTATGATTTATGCAGAAGAGCCAGATAGTCCTGTGAATGTGAACAGTCCTGTTTTAAACGAAGTTAAGTGCAATAGTCAAGACCCCTTGTCAATTAGTGAAGATGGAATAATTAATCAGGTTTCTCAAGTTGAAACAAATAATAGAGAAACTGTTAAAAAGGGGAAGGGTAAAGGAAAACAAGGGCAAATAACATGCAAAAAGCAACACAGTACATTATGTAAAAAATTAAACAAAAAAGATATCTATAGTCCTACTAAGAATAAGAACAAAAGAGATAAGAAACGTAGAACCAAAAAGAAAGGGGTTCCCCTTGGGAATTTGTCATCTATGGATGAATATAAAATACCTGACACAGATATTCTTGAATGTTATGAACCAACTGATACGAGAGAGGAACTACCAGTGGACAATATACAAATTAATGTGTTAGGAAATGGGAAAACTGGCAAGCAGGATGTTGAAGTAATGAATGGGATAAATTTATGTCAGGAAGTATCCAAAGGGAATAATGAAATCTATGATGCCAGTAGTGGTAGATCTCGGAATTGTAAGAGCTATATCAGAATACTGGGCATCCATTTGGAAGATCAAGGGTTGGAGGAACTCTTAAAGAATCAGGTACTGTCTATTTTTAGAGACAAGGTTGGTCTATCTGTGGAGGATAAGGATCTCTTTGTTTTTAGAGACACATCTTCCACTGAAAACTGACAGTGATTAAGGTTTTTAGTCATCATAAAAGGGTTCTTTACTATATCTGGAGAAATGTTGAGGGATTATCCATTGGTAATTTGAACTTTGAGCTAGTAGATGATTGTGTTGGATCTATGATTATGGGGGATGCGGGATGCAGCCCTGTCTCACTCATATTTTTTGGTCCGAGATGTGTGTATATATAGAGAAGCAAGAGATAAGCTAAAATTTTCACTGTGTAATTTTCGTTCCAATATTATTGGGATTGGGCTGGGAAGAAATGGAATATTAGATGTCTATAGGCATCCCAGTATATATCAAGATTGTCAGGTGGATGTGTTATGTTCCAATAAGGGAAGTCAGTGAAAACATTCTGGCAAAATCAGTACTTCTTGACAGTTTAGGAATTCACACTGTTGCATCCTCAATAATTTTTGACGAACATGATTTGATCAAAAATAATCATGCTGTTAAAATTCAGAGACAGACTGATACTGATAAACAAATGAAAAAGATTATTGGACTAAGTGATGGGACTGATCCGAAGCTTGATAACAGATTTGGGATATTGGTGGATTTAGAGGATTAACGAAATGCAAAAAATATAATTACCTCTAGTGATTTAATTATTAAATCATTAAACAGACAGATAAATGACCCATATAGCTACCTAAACATTTTATCATGGAACATTGCTGGACTTAGGGCTAAATTTGTAGACAAAAAAATTTGTTGAATATCTATCTGGTTTCTCTGTGATTTGTTTACAAGAAACCTGGCATGCACTGGATGATGAAATAAACCTGGATGGTTTTCAAACTTTTCAGTATCCAGGGAGTAAGATGTCCAAATTGGGAAGGAGAGCTGGGGGTCTGATTATCTATGTTAGAATTAACGTCTTTGCATATTGTTCTTTGATTGAGTTACATAGGTATTTTGAGATAATTAGATTATAAGGGGTTGATTTTTCAATAATTTTATGTAACATTTATGTTCCACCAAGGTTTTCAAAATTTTTTGATAAAGAAATCTGGTTCAAATTAGAGGGTCAAATTATTCAAATAGCCGAAGATTTTCCAGATGACCAACTGTTATTGATTGAAGATTTCAATTCTAGAATAGGTAATTATGATGGGCTAGCTGATGATATGATATTAGGCTTTACTTATCCTGAAGCTGTTAGTTTTCCCAGGAGTTCCAAGGATCCAGTTATTAATAATAATGGTAAAAGGTTAATTGAATTGCTAAAATCTAATGGTATATTTCCACTGAATGGTAGACTTTTTGGTGATACTGATGGGTAATTTACATTATATACTGCAGTTGCAGAATCAGTTATAGATTTGGCATTATGGAGAGGTCCTCTGAATTTCTGGCAGACACTTAAAATTGATGACAGGGTTGAGAGTGACCATTATCCAGTAAAATTGCTAATATCAAAATAATGAGTAATAATTCTCTAACTCCAATAATAATTAATAAGACCAATGTAGAGGTTCGTGGTAGGAAAAGATTAATTTGGACTTGTATAACAGATTTAGACTCTTGCTCAGATCTGGAATTACTGTTCGATAAATATAATAAAATGACTAGTACAGATTTTGGAGTCAAAAATACAAAGGTGCTTAAAATTTTGGTCAAGATTCAGCAGGTATTTATAGTGAGGTATTTAATAATAGTAAAAAAAAATCAGATAAGCTGGTTTGATAATGAATGTTATACCCGGAAGCACTTACTAAGAGTACAATTAAGGAAGTATAAGCACTTACCTACTCCTGATAACTTGGCTAAACTAAGATTGGAATGAAAATTATATAGGAAATTACTAGTTGATAAAAAGAAGCTATATCATTTACATCAATGGCAATTAATGAATCGGGCAATTAAAGATAGAGATGACAGTACTTTTTGGCAATTGATAGCTTATGGATGTAACCAGGTCTTTAATCGTATTGAGAGTGTAATTGGTGACAGTGATTGGTGTAATTATTACACACAGATCCTTTTTCAAGAGTCACACAAGTATAGATTTCCATTCGATCAAGAGGTGGTGTCACATCTTACTATCTCTAAGATGGAAGTAAGTGAGGCAATAGATAGTTTGAAAAATAACAAAGCTCCTGGCCCAGACCTAATCCCTGGTAAAGTTTATAAACAGTTGAAATGAAAATGGGTTGAGTTACTGGTAGATTTCTATAATACAAGTCTAGCTACTAATCAAATCCCGGATTCATGGAGGGAATCTATGATTGTCCCCATTTTCAAGAAAGGCAATAGGGAGAATCCAGCACACTATTGTCCCATAAGCTTAATTGATATTATGGAAAAAATATTTTCAAAAATCCTGCTTAATAGACTAGTTCTGAATATACAAAAATTGGGTGGTTTGTCTCAGAGTCAGGCTGGTTTTCGTGAGTCCTTCTCAACAATTGATAACCTATATATATTACAACATTTACAATAAAAATATGTTAAATTAAGAAGTCAGAAGATATTTGTGGTATTTATTGACTTCACGTCAGCCTTTGACACCATAAATAGAGAATTATTGCGGTATATTATGAGAAATCATGGAGTTGATCCTGAGCTTATAAACACCATTAAATTGTTAAATACTGATACGTGGGCTCAGGTTAGAAATACTGGGAGGAGCTTAACAGAGCATTTTAGTACAAACTGTGGAGTGAGATAGGGCTGCATCCTTGCTCCCTCATTATTTTCAATCTACAATAAATAATTTTTTAGTTAATATAAATAATTTGAAATCTGATTCCCCAAAAATTGGAAGTGATCCATGTGGAATTCTTGCCTATGTGGATGACCTGTTAATGTTATCATTATGGTATATGTCATCATTATCCCACATTTGTTATCATTATCCCCAAGGGACTTCAAGTCAAGTTAAATGAATTGGCCAGGTTTGCAGACCAGAACTTCTTGAAAATCAATTTGACTAAATCAAAGATTATGGTTTTGGGAGGCTCATTGTGTAAATATAAATGGTATATAAAGTCTGAGAGATTGGAACTTGTGAATGAATACCAGTATTTAGGAGTTGTGATATCATCTTCCTTCAAGTGGAATAAACATACGAACATACAAACATACAAAATTTGCCAGCAGATAAAGGCCTAGAGGTCTATCAAGTCTGCTTGAATGTGCAGCTAGTACCCCTAATTCTGCAGCTGCCCCTTCCTCCCTTCCACCCTTCCCCTTCATTGACCTTCCCCCTTGTCCTGTCCCATCCTCTTTTGAAGCAGTCCACTGTTCTACTGGATACCACTTCTGCAGGTAATGCATTCCACCCAGCCACCACCCTCTCTGTAAAAAAGTATCTCCTCATCTCCCTCCTGAACCTTCCTCCCTCCAGTCTCATATCATGGCCCCTGGTCTCCCTCCCCTCCCTTACTTTGAACAGCCCCTCTGTATCTGTCTTGTTTATTCCTTTCATGTACTTAAAGGTTTCAATCATGTCCCCCATCCCTCCTCTCCTCCAGTGAGTACATGTTCAACTCCCTCAGCCTCCTCTCATATGATAAGTCCCCCAGCCCCTTGATCATCTTTGTCACCCTGCGCTGCACCCCATCCAGTAACTTAATGTCCCTCTTCAGATACGGGTGCCAGTACTGCATGCAGTACTCCAGGTGGGGTCTAACTAATGACCTATACAGTGACAGAATCACCTCCTCCCTCCTCAAGGATATACCCCTTGCAATACAACCCAGCATTTTGCTGGCCTTTGCAGTTGCCTTCCTACATTGTGCTGAGTTGTTCATTGACCCTGTAATGAGCACCCCCAGATCCTTCTCCTCCTCTGTCTGGGCTAGCTGCACTCCCCCCAACTGGTAACTCCTCCTTGGGTTCTTCATCCCCAAAATGCAGCACCTTGCACTTTTTGGCATTAAACCCCAGTTGCCAGGTGTCTGATCAGGTTTCAAGCTTTGCCAGATCATTCTGCAACCCCTGCCATCCCCCTAGGTCATCCACCACTGCTCTTACCTTGGTATCATCAGCAAACAGACTGATCTTGCTCTTGATGTCCAATGATATGTCTGCAATGAATATCCCAAACAACACTGGTCCCAACACTGAGCCCTGTGGAACACCGCTCATCACTACCCTTGGGTGTGAGAGCTCCCCACCCACCACCACCCTCTGTTGCCTTCCCTGAAGCCAGTTCCCTACCCATCTCACCAGCTTTGCACCTGCCCCTGTGCCTACTAATTTACTTCCCAGCCTTCCATGTAGCACCCGAGTCAAATGCCTTACTGAAGTCCAGATACAGGACATCCACTGCATGGCCCCTGTCCAGTTGCCTAGTTACCCAGTCATAGAACTCCACCAGTTTGGTTTGGCAGGATCTGCCCCATATGAAGCCATGCTGTCTGCTCTCTCCTGTAGTCCTTTGGCCTCTAGGAGGGCCACCAGCCTTTCCTTTAGGATAGTCTCCATTAGCTTACCCATGATGGATGTGGGGATCACTAGTCTGTAGTTTTCCTGCAGCAGATAAAGGCCTAGAGTTCCACTAGAGTGGAAGGCTGGGTGGAATGCCTGGAGTTAGTATGTTCGTATGTTTATTCCACATGAAGGAAGATGATATCACAACTCCTAAATACTGGTATTCATTCACAAGTTCCAATCTCTCGGACTTTATATACCATTTATATAGTTTCCCTCAAACACTTTGAGGGCATCTCATCTAAAACCGAAAGAACTATTGAAGCCATAAGCAGGTTTAACTATAAATATGGTGGCAATTCACTTGTTCCACTTTTGAGATCCCTAGATGCAAAATATAATTCCCAAATCCTCTATGGATGTGAGATACTGGATCATAAATAATTACCAAATTGGAAAAACCAGCAATTAGAGTGCTTAAAAAGAGCTATTGGTTTTCCTAGAACAACTCTAGCACAGTTTGTAAGTGCTGAATTAGGCCTCTCTAACCTCAGTGCTTTAGCCGAATCTCATGTGATAAATCTATGGATTAGGCTTATTTCGCTATTAGACCAGCGTTTTTCAAAAAAATGTTTGATGGAAAAAATGAAATGGGAACTTCTGGACTGCAAAAAATCGAATTGGCTGTCTTATGTAAAAATTATTTTAAATTCAGTGGGGTATCTGAATTTGTTTGTATTGACTACTCAAGGCATCTGTATTGCTAAAAGTTACGGGTCCTTTCTTAAATAGTTGATTATGCAGAAATGTAGGATTTATGATCTTTATTATATACAGAACTCAAAGTTTGCAGTTTGGTATACTCGAAATGACTGTTATCATCATTTTCACTGCTACTTAGAATACCTGGAACATTCTGACATGCGTCGAACCTATGCAAAATTCTGGATAGGTTTTTTTCTGTCCAGTGTGCTCAAGTGTAAGTTTAATAAGATTCATGACCAAGAACTCTCTTATTGCTATTGTGGCTGTAATGAGAAGGAAGATTTAAAACATGTTGTCCTAAAATGTCAGTGGTATAGAGCAGCTAGACAGAGATGGTTGTGTTCAAGTATTGATTCTTTTAAAGATTGTTCAAATGAGACAATAGTAAGGACTCTTCTTACCACAGAAGATTAGCATATTATTAGAAATATTGTTTTTTATCTATGGAATATACAGAAAATAAGGAAAAGAATAATTAGTACAATTCAGAGATAGTCATTCTGGAATTATATGCTGTTTTGCATGATATTTTTGTATTTTATTTGTAAAATGTCATGTTTATTGTGTATGAATTTTTTGTAATGATCTTTTTTATGATTGAACAAATAAAAAAAATGAATATATAACACCTCCTTGGAAATGGGGTGTGTGCACCAGGACTGGAGGATGGTCCATATGGTGCCCATACACAAGAGTGGGCCTAGGGAGGAGCCAGGAAATTATCGGCTGGTTAGTCTCACGTCCATAGTTGGTAAGCTTATGGAGGCGATACTGAAGGAGAGGCTGGTGGTATTGCTAGAGAGTAATGGCCTCCAAGATGGGTGGGAACACAGGTTTGTCTCAGGGAGGTCTTGTCAAACCAACCTAATAGAGTATTATGACCAGGGCCCCAATTTTTCTGCGGCACAATGGAGCAAAGTTCTGCGGCAGGGTTCTCATTTGCCACAGAACTTCCGCAGCGCTCAACACCAATTTCTGCAGCAATTCTGCAGCACATTTTTACATTTAATTTTACCTTTTTTTTTCATTTTTTTGCCATATCTGACAAAATGCATGCTCGTAACACAGTCATTTTATGGGCTTTTGTCACCAAATTTTCAACATAGCCAGTTTAAGACCTCTGCTCATGAACAGTGTCACTGTGATTTTCTTAATCTGTCCCAAACATGGATTTCACACAATAACCATGCCATTGTGCGCTACTTGTGTGAAAACACATTTTGGGTGAGATGTGAAAAATGACAGTTGTACTGTTCATAACAAGGTGTGGTAAAATGGCAATGCTGAAAATCTGGAGTGAAAATATTAAAAATGCTTGAAGTTACGAGCGTGTGTAAGAACTGTGTAATGCACGCTCGTTAAACAGTCATTTTGGGGAATATTTTCACCAAATTTTCAATGTAGAGTTTTTGGGGGCCTACCTCATGAACTGTGACACTGTCATTTTGTTAATCGGTCCCGAAAAGTGGTTCCATGCAGTGACCACAAAATCACCTTTCAGGACTGAATAACAAAATGACAGTGTCACAGTTCATGAGGTGGGGCCCCAAAAAACCCATGTTGAAAATTTGGTGAAAAAATTCCCAAAAATGGCTGAGATATGCACTAAAGTTGAAAACAATCCATTTATGCCATTATACAGCTTACCAGCATTTCTTCATTTCGTGGTCAGCTTTGAAGAGTGCAGACGTGTTCCCGGTCCACTGAAGATCATCATGCTGGGCTCCAGAGGTAAAGTATAGGTTGAGTTGGGGGTGTGGGAGGTGGGGTATGCAGTGGTGGGCACGGGTTGGGGAGGGCAAAAGAATCAACGAGGGAATTTTTTTTCAGCTCTTTTTTCATTTTTTAAGACAATGGGGGACTTTTGGTACACTGGGGTGGGCTCCCAGCGTGGCACCAGGCAGCGTGGGAAGGCCAGTGAAGCCGACAGGGGATTGGGCACCCCTGTCTGCAAATTACACTTTTGCCATGCTGGGGTGGGCTCCTAGAATGGCATAAGGACATTTTGGGGGGCCAGTGAAGCCAATAGAGGATTGGGCACCCCCTTTGGCAAATTACACTTTTGCCATGCTGGGGTGGGCTCCCAGCATGGCATACAGACATTTGATTGGAGGAAGCAGTGAAGCCAATGGGGGATTCGACACCCCTGTTGGCAAAGGATGTTTGCTCCGCTGGCAGCCGCAAATTCTGTGGGAGGCCGCAAATTCCGTGGGTGGTGGCAAATTTCATGGTTAATTCCGTGATTTGCCATGGCTATGGAATCATGGAAAACTCGGGGCCCTAATTATGACTGGGTGACATGGGAGTTGGATGGGGCCAGGTGGTGCATGTCCTGTACTTGGACTTCAGTGAGGCCTTTGATACAGTGCCTCATGGGAGACTGGGGGGAAGCTGATGACAGTGGGGGTGGAGGAAAAAGCTGACTAAATGGATAGAGAACTGGTTACAGGGGAGGATGCAGAGGGTGGGGGGACTCTCGGAAACCCAGAGCAGTGATAAGCGGGATGCCGCAGGGGTCACTGCTGGGCACGGTGCTATTTGAGCTCTTTATCTCTGATATAGCATATGGAGTGGGGAGCAGGGTTAGTCTGTTCATAGATGATACCAAATTGTGGGCAGTGGTGGACAAAGAGGACAGATGGGAAAAACTGCAGGGGAACCTAACCAAACTAGAGACATTTTCGGTGAAGGGAAGCAAGGATTCAATGCAAAGAAGTGTAAGGTGATGCACTTCGGGGCTAAGAACCGGAAGAGGGACTATTGGTTGGGGGGGTGAGGTTGGGGATCACAGAGGAGGAGAAGGACCTAGGGGTGTTGTTAACTGAGAGCATGAACAACTCGGCCCAGTGCAGGACAGCAGCAGTGAAGGCAAACAGGATGCTGGGCTGCATTGCAAGGGGGTTCTCATCCAGACACAGGGATATGATCCTACGTCTCTACAGATCACTGGTTAGACCGCACCTCGAGTACTGTGTGCAATACTGGAGGCCATACCTGAGGAGAGATATAAAGTTACTGGAGGGGGGTGCAAAGGAGGGCAACAAAAATGTTAAAGAGGATGGAAGGAAAGGAATATGAAGTTAGACTGAAGGAGCTGAACATGTACACACTGGAGGAGAAGAGGGATGGGGGGATATAATTGAAGTGTTTAAATACCTGTGGGGGGTAAATAGACCTAGCAACAAGGGGGTGTTTAAACTGAGGAGTGGAAGAGAGACGAGGAGGCATGGACTAAGACTGGAAGACATTTCAAGAGGGAAATAAGGAGGCACTATATCACTGAGAGGGTGGTGTCTAGCTGGAATGCACTGCCAGAGGGGGTGGTAACATGTAGGACAGTGAATAGCTTTAAGAAGGAGTGGGATAAAGCAAGAGTCGGGGGCACAGGCTGGGACAAGCGGGGGAGGATCTGAGGGGGAGGAGGCTGGGGCAGCTGCATTCTAGGGTGCTAGCTGCACACTTGTGCAGACTTAGATGGACCGATTGGTCTGATCTGCTGGCAGATTCGTATGTTCATATGTAAAATCACAGTGACTCTTTTCATGAGCAGAGGTCCTAAAATGCCTATGCTGAAAATATGGCAACAAATGTCCATAAAATGACTGTGTTACAAGCATGCACTGTGCAGTTTCCATGCACCCTCATAACTTCACAAATTTGTAGTATTTCCACTCCAGATTTTCAACATTGGCATTTTTTCACACCTCCCTATGAACAGTGCAGCTGTTATTTTTCACATCCTGCCCAAAATATGCATTTAAACATCTGGTGCAGAATACTGCGGTTGCTGTGGGAAATCAATGTTCAGGACAGATTAAGAAAATCATAGTGACAGTGTTCATGAGCAGAGGTCACAAAATGCCTATGTTGAAAATTTGGTGAAATAATTCCACTAAATGACTGTGTTATGCACATGTGTTGCGCAGTTTCCACGTACACTTGGAAGGCTGAGCATTTTTAATATTTTCACTACAGATTTTCAACATTGCTATCTCTTCACGCTTCCTTATGAATGGTACAGTTGTCATTCTTCACATCCTGCCCGATCTGTGTTTTCGTACATCTGGCGCACAATGGCATGGTCACTGTGGGAACTCAAAGTTCGGGACACATTGACAAAATCACAGTGTTACCGTTCATGAGAAGAGGTCCCAAATGCTTTCATGAGGTGGGGGTCACAAAAAGTCCATGTTGCAAATTTGTAGTGCAAATACCAACAAACGACCTGGGCATTAGGGTTTCTAACCATAACGTCCCACCCTGTACAGACTGACAGGCATCGGGGTGTGCATTTGGATTGCCGACTGTATTGCTCATGCCATTCCAAGCCCCCCACCCTGCAGCCAGTGACAGTCATTGAGATGTGCCTTATACGCTTCTGCCACAGAGTTCACCCCATTCTCCTATACTGCACCCATTTCAGCGTATGTCCTCATGGAGTGGGGTGACTGTAAATCCGAACACCCGAAGGCACACCTCAACACTTGTCGGTATTTGCAGGATAGGGTGAGGTGAAATGGCATGAACGTTATGGCCGACAACCCAAACGCATACCCCAGTGCCTGTCCATCTCTGCAGGGTGGAGGTAGGGTTGGCGTGATATTCAATACTTCACTGCCATTCCTACTCTGCATCTGTCTAACTCCTGCATTTCCAATGCTAATACCAGCACGCAAACATTCAGCATTGACAAATGCTTGTTTTGAAAGTGAGGTGAGTAAAATCAAATTCAGATGCGTACAAATGTCTGGACACAGTGGAGTGGTGGAGTGAGGGGTACATTTTTAAAAACAATGTATTTTTTTTTCTAGATAAGAATTGATCAAGTGCCAACAGTGCTCCAGATAATAGTGGCAGGTAGGAGTGATTTACTCACTAGTTTTAAAATACAGTGAGTAAAACAAAATTGGGATGCATGCAAGTGCTGCAAATGTACCGCTCCTTTTGAATCACCTGTTAGGTTATGAAGCACTATTCTTTGGTGTGGAGTATTTATAAATAATGGGTGAGTATTGGTACTCATTAAAACGTTTCTGAAAAAGTATTTCCTAAAACGAGGAGAGTAAAATAGGTTGGTACTTCCCTTATCTGGAGCCCTGTAGATATATATATATATATATATATATATGTATCTCTATTGCAAAAAAACTCTGTTAATGCATCAGTTAAGGTTCATATTACTGTGGCAAAAATAAGGAAATTTGGTGTTAGAGTTCACAGCCCTAACTCCGGATCCGGTCAGTAAAATCGCAGAACAAAATAAAGTGGACAAAACTAAAGCAGCAAAAACAGTGTCACCATCAATATTGGCAGCACAAAATGTAGCATGCCAGAACAATGCAGGCCATATGACACACAAGTAGCAAACAATGTCCACCGCATGGAGACACTACACTGAAACACACAGCAGCAGGCACCACTGCACAGGAACAGAACAGGGCTGCAGAGAGATGGAACAGGGCAAGGTGAAACTGGTAGCTCGTGACATGGGCGTCGGCGATTGGGCGCCTGCAAAAATGGTGATGCAATTCCCAGTGCATGTCATCGAGGCTAGTGACAGGGTAGGATGACCAGATGGGGGGTGAGTGACTATAGCGACAGGATGTTGTTATACAAATGTGCACGGTGGGGGGAGCAAGCACACACAACGAGGGGCATGAGGGATTGTGAGGGGTGATGCCATGGTGGGTTGTCTAGCTGGCCCCGTGGCATGGTGGGTGGGTTGGCAGCTTCAGTAGGCAGGGTGCTGGGTTTGGGTCCAGGTGCTGGTGCATTTCTGTTGCGCCCGGCCCGAATATTGTTTTAAATGGTTTTGCACTCCGCCGACATGCACCCTCCTGGAGTTGAGAATCCTTAAGTATGGGGGTGCAGGGGGCAAAGCCCCTTGTGGGGGGTGTGGGGAGCACAGCCCCCCACATAAACAATTTAAAAAACAAGTCCCCGGTGCCATTTTACTCTGCTTCAGGGAGTCAGAGTGCTTAAATTGATTTTCAGCACTCTGGCTTCACGATAATGGTGATCGCCTTTAGGCTTTCACCATTATCACATACATCCACGCAACCACCACTGGGGGAATCAGGACACTGGACACCTATTATGGTAGTCTAATGCACAGGCACCCACATAATGGGGTACCCCCACCCAGAATGCTGTGTGATGGAGAACGTACACCGGTGGGTTACTGCTGGAGGACACATGGACCATGACCACCATGTGGATGGCCGTGCATAATGCAAGGGTCCAGGAGCACAAGCCAGCATGTCCTCAGCAGCACACACAACACACAGGACAGGGGAGATGGCATGCTGACATGTGCTCCTGGCCCCTTGCATTATGCACAGCCATCCACGTAGTGGCCATAGTCCATCTGTCCTCCAGTGGTTACTCTGGTGCACTGTATCCATCACTCAGCATTCTGGTTGGGGGTAACCCACCATGTGGGTGCCTGTGCATTAGAATACCATGGTAGGTCCAGTGGCCTGCTTCTCCCAAAGGTGGTTGCACCCTGCTCTGTTCCATCTCCCTGCATCCCTGTGCTGTTCCTGTGCATGGGTGCTTGCTGCTGTGTGTTCCAGTGCAGTGTCTCCATGTGGTGGGTGTTGTTTGATACCTGCGTGTCATGCGGCCTGCATTGTTCTGGCACACTTCAGTTTGTGCTGCCAATATTGATGGTGACACTGTTTTTTTCGGCTTTAGTTTTGTCCACTTCATTTTGTTCTGCGATGTTACAGGCTGGATCCCTAACTCTGCATTCCCCCCACACGCATGCACACTCACACACGCATGCACACACACACACACATATGCAAGCAGAGGAAAGGGCAAGGCAACACAACCAATCAGAGACAGCAATCATCAGTTAGTACCCTGCGATCCCACAGAAACATACATTTACCATAATGTGCCAGTGCACAATCCAGTGAAAAGTGAACTGCCGTGAAATCATAATTTTCCAACAGTGTATCAGCGCAGGGTCCGCCCATGCAAATATCACCTTGCAAATATCACCATTACATACTGTTAAAGTGCAGGATCCTCTACAGCCTGTACCCCCCTCCCACACACACACACACATACATAATTTTGCTACACATCTGCATATGCTGTAACCACAGTACATTTCTATATGTCTCTAGGGTGCAGTTTGCGGTACACTACATGTATCCACCATGGTTCCACAGCATGTGGGTGTACCCCCAACACAGTTTCACTCACAGCTATACATTTGTTTATGACTGTACAAGCACAGGTTACTGTAAATACTGTACTCTCAGTCAGACATATGTTTTCTATACTGTGGGAGTACAGGGTCCTTCAACAGAAACAAACTTTTACCATACAATGAAAGTGCAGGATCCTGCCTACCTTGTAGTCACAGAGTAACTGAATTAGTCCGCAGTGTAGGATCGCAGAGTCCTATGGACCCTGTGCTGGCCTGCAAATGTCACCATTAGATGATGCTGGAGCGCAGGGTCCAGAGGACCCTGCACTCCAGCATCATCTAATGGTGACATTTGCATTACAGCATAGGATTTTCCCCAAGACAGTGGCATGCCAGCAGAACTCATACAGTTGGTGAACCATGATGATGGTTGTCTCTTTTTTTTTTCGATTTTACCCCTGCCCCAATCCAGCACTGTCACCAGACTACTTACCTGGCACCACCTCTTCCCTTCAAGAGTCCCTCCATGGAGCCCTGTCTTCACCTCCCCAGCTGGGGACACGGTGGGGGGGGGATACCAGAACCCCCTCCCCAGAGGAATCAAGTCTTCATCAGGAAGCCCTATCGCTACTGAAGTCACCAGTAGATGAGGACCCCCAATTGAGTACTCACATTGGTGTCATGCTGGGAGAAGCATTTTTTCATGTATGCCCTCCCAGAACATGATGTGCCACAATGCCAAGGCTTACACCGGCATCCTTCACGCTCTCCCCCTGTCATTGCGGGCATTGGTACTGTGATACCGCTGACCATCACCAGAGGTCAGGTCACCCCTGAGCCAGTGCACCCCTCCCCCCCGGAGGAGCTGAGCAGTCTGACAGATGCTCAGACATCCTCGCCCAGCCGGCCCTCTGGCTCCTGGGTCTGCTCTTATCTAGGGCCAGCCTTTCATGAGTGTCTCTTGTGGTATGTTCAGTGAGTTGTATGTTCTTTCTCTTACCTAATGATGGCTGCCTCTGCTTGGTTATATTGTCTTGCCCCTTCCTCTGCTTGCATGTGTGTGTGTTTTGGGGGAAAGGGAGATGAGGAGTTAGGCTTGTGAACCCTAACACCAAATTTCCATACTTTTGTTGCTGTAAAATGAACCCTAACTGATGCATTAATGGATTTTTTTGCAATGAATTTCCTTACTTTTTGTGAAAGTATCACTATACCCTTAGTTGTTTATGAGAGCACAGGGTTCTCCGGGCCCTGTGCTCCCATCTATCTGTAAGTGCAGATACATTGTAATTAACCTTTATCTCCCTGTTGTTGTGCAGGGCCCTTCAGGTCCTGCGCTCCCATGCTCCATGATTTTCCTTATTTTATTGTGGGAGCACAGGGTCCTTTGGACCCTGCACACCCATCCCTCCATACTTGAGTGAACAAATTATCTCCATAGCCATCTGATTACTCCAGGACATGTACCTGGTAAAGAAAATTTTCAAATCCATGGCAAAACATAATTCTGCACAACTGTGACACCATTCCGTGCCACAGGTGTGAAAACACATTTTGGGCAGGATTTGAAAATTTACAGCTGTGACATACATGAGGTGAAGTAATAAGAAGGCTATGTTGTAAATCTGGGGTCAAAATATTGAAACTTTCCATAGTTACGAGCAGGCATACTGAAATTTCAATAAATTCTATTAACTTTGTCATTTTTTCATAGTTTGACCCCAAATTTTCAACATAGTCTTCTTATCACCCCACCTCATAAACTCCATAGGGGAAACATTCTTAATCCATGGCAAAATGCTATTCAATGCCACATGTGTGGAAACATGTTTCAGGCAGGATGTGAGAAATGACAGTTGTACTGTTCATGAGGTGGTGTGAAAAAATGGCTATGTTGAAAATTTGGAGTGAAAATATTAAAAATTACCAAAGTTACACATGTGCATAGAAAAATCTCAATGACTGGGCATAACTCAGACACTTTTAGGTATTTGTTCACTAAACTTTCAACATGGGCTTTTTGGGACCCCACCTCATGAATACCGGCACTATCATTTTGTTACTTGGTCCCAAATGGTATTTCATGCAGCGACCGTGAAATCACCTTACAGGACCGAGTAACGAAATAACAGTGACAGTGTTCATGAGGTGGGGTCCCAAAATGCCCATGTTGATAATCTGGTGCAAAAATACCTAAAAATGGCCAGGTTATCACCATAAGTTCAAAATGCCATTGCAAGCCAATATACAGCACTTATTTTGATTCTTCAGTTCGCAGTTCAGCTTTCAAGAGTGCAGACGTGTTCCAGTCCACAGAAGATGACACCTGATGACCTCCAGTGGTAAGTATAGGGCAAAGGGGGGTGTGGGGTGGTGGGTGCTCAGTGGGAGGGTCAGGATGGGGAAGGGGAATGGTAAGATGATGAGGGACCATTTTCTTTTGTTCAGGATTATATTAAAAAAAGATGCTGTGAACAGTATTCTTTTTTACAGTAACACATTTTTAAATATTTGGGGACACTGGGGTTGGGCTCCCCAATGTCCAACACTGCTGGGGTTGTGGGGAGGACATAACTGGGGACACTGAGAGTGGGCTCCCCAGTGTCCCACACTGACTGGGCTGACACAGGGATTGGGCACCTCACTTTTGGCAAAGCATTAATTTGGTTAATCATTTGATTAAGCATTAATTAATTAAAAAAGTAGAGTTTGCAAAATATTTTTGAACTATTTGTAAGTGCGTTTTTAAAGTGATCAAATGTATTTGCAGATGAATGTGCCCTTTACTTTTACCATCAGCTGGATGAGATATTTAAAACTAGTTGATTTAAGCCATTTGGAGTGGCAGTTCTTTAATTTTAATAAATAATTTGGGATGAATAAGTATCAGCTGAATGAGATATTAAAAACTAGTTGATTTAAGCTGTTTGATGCAGCAGTTCTTCTGTTTTAATAAATAATATGGGATGAATAAACAGAAAGAGCTTAGTCCCTAACTGGCATCCTATTAAGAGTTTGTTCTTACTAATGAACTTTTAACAACGTGGTTTTTGCAAATGGATAAAGCATAATATCCATTTAATCTGGCTAAAACAGGTAAAAAACATTCCCAACTGTCTTTTAAATCTGAAGCCCTCTCTCCTCAGTCACCTTATATTTGTCAGTCCAGTTCATGGAGTCCCAAAAATGAAGCAAACTTAAAGTCTCCAACAACAGTTCAATCCACGTACATCTCCTGTTATGCACCAGCTCATTCAGCGATGCTGTCAGGTCTCCCACAATTACAACTGGTAATTTTTTCTTATTTTATTTTATTTTTTTTCATTTCTTTCCCCCTCTCCTCCTCTGTTTCTCCAGCTTTGTCTTCCCCTTCCTCATGGCAATTTTAGTTAAAATATGTTATTCAACTTCTCAGCACCCCATGGAATTACAGAAATAAACTGTAGAACAATTACCAGGGTGTTGTGTTGGAGTACCTCTAACTGACGAATTGTAGGTCCTGGTTCCAGTTTGCAAGCAGTCTATCCACCAAACTGAACAGTTGACAGGAGATCATGCACAGTTGATTCTTTGCAGGCAGCAGCCATAGAACTCCAAACTGTCTTACAGCAGCTGCCTCATATAGCTCTGTTTTAAAAACTTAAATACCCATCACAGAATTTTTCAGGACAATTGGAGTAGGCTCCCCAGCATCCCAGACTGGGGTAGGAAGACATACTCAGGCACTGGGAGTTGGCTCCCCAGTGTCCCACACTGGTGGGGGGCACTTCTGCTGCAGATATGGAGATTGGCCACCCCAATGTCGGAAAACATACATGTACAATTAAAACATGCCTCAGCCCCCTTGAAGGTGGTAAAAGAATAAAAAATCCTTTTATTCGGTAGACACCAACATTTATTTACCTAAACGGGGGAGAGGAATCTGAATCTGCTGTTTTTTTGGCCCGAAAATGGCCAGAAAAAGTTTTCCCTTTTTACAGGGCTGATGGCTTATTCTTAAAGTAGTGCTGCTAATTGTGGCAGTTTTCATGAAACAGTGCTGCAATTTGCGGTAGTTTCATGCAGCAGTGCCATTAGTTGCACAAAAAACGCCGCAATTTGTGGTAATTTTGCAAAAGTAGCATCACAAATTTGCGACGCTATCAACAGATAATGTAAATAAGCATATTTCTGGCCACTACTTTTAAAAAGTAACAGCAGAATCATGTTCCTCGTGCTCCAATTAGGTAAACACAACTGTTAGTGTTTACCAAGGGGCAGTGTTTTTTGAAATACAGCGTTTTTCCCTGTCGCTAACTGAAAACAAGATGGCAGCAGCATGACACTACTGATCCATTTGTGACAACAAAAAGTGCTTTCATGAAAGCAGAAACTGCTTTCGCATGACACATATGATTTTTTCATAGGCTATAATGGGAAACTTAAAAGTTTAATAACTTTTGAATGGATTAATATTTTCTCAACAAACCTTCAAAAGGCACATCTGCGACCCAGTCTCCATATACCCTAACAATTTCAGACCAGACCCCCAAGCCATTTTGGAGAAACAGTGTAACGAAGGATTTGCACCTAAATGATACTGTGCACATTTTTTGCCACTACACATCTCTGCAATCACCTTTTGGGGACCTCACCTCATGAACAGTGGCATTGTTATTTTGTTACTTGGCCATGAAAGGTGATTTTGCACAGCGTATATGCCATTCTGTGCCACAGTAGTGAAAACACATTTTGGGCCGGATTTGAAAAATGACAGCTGTACTGTTCATGAGGTGGTGCTTAAAAATGGCAATGTTAAAAATTTGGAGTATATTGTAAGTTACTAAAGTTATGTGCCTGCATAGAAACTGCGCAACACATGCTCATAATGCATCCATTTTGGGGAATTTTTTCACCAAATTTTCAACATGGGCTTTTTGGGATCCCACTTCATGAACACTGGCACTGTCATTTCATTACTGGGTCCCAAAAGGTGATTTCACACAGTGACCACAAAATCACCTTACGGGTCCAATTAACAAGACAACAGTGATAGTGTTCATGAGGTGGTGTCCCAAAAAGACTACATTGAAAATTTGGTTAAAAAAAAATAAAAAATGGCCAAGATATCAACATAAGTTCAAAACGCCATTGACAGCCATTATATGGTGCTTACCTTGATTCTTCAGTTTGCAGTTTGGCTTTGAAGAGTGCAGACATGTCCTGGTCCACAGAAGATGACAGAAGAAGACCTCTGCTGGTAAATATTGGGCAAGGGGTGGGGTGGGGTGGTGGATTACTCAGTGGGAGGGTTGGGATGGGGAGGAAGGATGGGGAGATGATGAGGGACCATTTTCTTTTCTTACAGAATTACAAACAAAAAAGACGTTGGGGGGCTGTTCTTTGTTTCAGGTATATGGAAAGGAACATTAAGGGACACTGGGGGTGAGCTCCCCAGTGTCTACAGTACTGGTGGTATTGGGGGCATAAAACATATAACTGGGGACACTGGGAGTGGGCTCCCCAGTATCCCACCTTGGGGGGGCTACTGCCAACAGAGGAATTGGGCACCCCAATGTCGTCAGCAATTTTTTTTGTATTAAAATAAATATTTGGGGATTTTTGACTCACAAAGTAGAATCCTAGTTCGTATCTCACCATACAAACTAGGATCCTACTTCATATGACGAGCATATGAACAAATAATTAAATTTATAAATAAGACACATTTTAAGGACATTTTCCAAGCAATAAAGTGCGGAATGCACCTAGGGGATCCCAGTAAGCAAGCTACATGTGTTGGTTCCTCCCCAGAATATAATTTTGGAAGGTTTTTAAATTTGATTTTTTTAGGCAAAACTGAAAACAAGATGGCTGTCATATGAAGTAGGAATTTTCCCATACAAAGCAGGATTACTACTTTGTTTCATACAGTTATAATTTAGTGCTTACTGATCATGCTCAGAAATTATTTTTTTCAAATTTTAAATTGCAATAACTTAAAATCTGCTTAATATTTTTTCATAAAACTAGCAAAAGGCACATATGTGGGGTAGTCCCTTTCTGCCCTGAAAATTTCAGACCAAAACACCAAACCGTCTGGGCTATAGGCAAGTTTAAAAAAAAAATCCTGCAAAGTCAATGAGCAAAAACATGCCTTTTTCACCTTTCCATAACTCAGAAATGGCACATCCAACTGGAACATAACTTGTCAAATCAAGAGATTTACCCCACAGGACAGTGCATACCAAATTTCATGCAAATCTATTGAACAGTTGCAAAGTTGTTAAAGTGCAAATGTTTGAGTTTAACAGTGAAGTTCCTACTCAACCCTAACTATAGGGGTGCAGCTGCACCTATAATATATATATATATATATATATATATATATATATATACATATAAATCTAATCCTAAGAATCAATAGATTCATTTATTCTTTTTCATCCATCTACAGGCCCTGCCCCCCATCTCCATCTGGTGACCATAGAAACATAGAATTTAACAGCAGGTAAGGACTGCTTGTCCCACCCAGTCTGCCCATATTTTCCTGCCTATACTGCCACCACAGATGCTACTTGATCTCTGGCTCCTTCCCCAACTTTGCTTCCCATAATGATTCCTTTCTGCCTATCTTATGCATACTTGAATCTCACTACTATTTTTACCGCATCACCTCAGCTGGAAGAATGTTCCAGGCATCCAGCAGTCTTTCTGTGAATAAGTACTTCCTTACATCTTTCTTGAATTTACCCCCCTTCCTGCTTCATTGCATGTCCCCCTGTTTTCATGCATCTTTTCCTCTGAAAATACTTCTCTCCTTATCTTGTACCAGACTGTGTGGACCAGTGGTCTGTTTCTGCCATCGTTGTCTATGTTTCCATGTGTCTATGTTTCTATTTACTCCATGAGGTATTTATAGGTTTGTATCATATCCACCCTCACACTTCTCTCCTCCAGGGTGTTCATATTGAGGTGCTTCAGTCTTTCCTCAAAGGGCTTATGATGATGACCCTACACCATTTTAATTGCCCTCCTCTGAACTGCCCCCAGTCTGTTTGTGTCCTTCCTGAGATGTAGTCTCCAGAACAGGGCACAGTATTCCATGTAGGGGTCTCACCAGCGACATATACATTGGCAACACCACTTCCCTCCTTGTGCTTGTGATACCCCTCCCTATGTATTCCAACATCCCATGGCCCTGCCCACTGCCTTGTCACACTGCCTCACCACCTTGAGATCATCAAGTACGATTACTCCCAGGTCCTTTTCCTGTTTGGTAACCATCAGTACCTCTTCCCCCATACTGTACTCCGCCTCTGGATTTCTGTGCCCTAAGTGCATGATTTTGCATTTTTTTCAAATAGAAACCCAACTGCCATGCCCCTGACACTGCTTGAGTTTTCTCAGGTTTCTGCATTTTCTTTACACCCCCTCAGGAATGTCCACTCTCTTGCAGAGTCTGGTGTAATCTGCAAAGAGGCAGTTCTTCCCTTCCAGCTCATCTGCAATATCACTTATAAAGACAGTAACTAAGACTGACCCCAGTAGTGAGCACTGTGGCACTCCATTGGTCACTCTCCATTCCCCCATGTGAACTCCATTTATCACCACCCTCTGTCACCTTAATGAATTTGTTACCCAGTTTGCCATCCTTGCACCCACACTTAAGCTGACCAGTTTCCTTATGAGCCTCCCATGTGGAATGGTGTTGAAAGCCTTACTGAAATCTAAGTAGTCCACATCCACCACCCCACCCTGATTTATTTCCCTGGTCACTCAGTCAAACAAATCTATCGGATTTGTCTGATACAACTCCCACCACCCCGCCCCCCATGAATATGTGTTGCCTCGGATCATGTAACCCACTGAATTCAAGATACTCCACAATCATTTCCTTTAGAAGTGACTCCATTAGTTTCTCCACCAGCGATGTCAGGATGACTAGCCTATAGTTGTCAACCTCTTCCCTGTTCCTACTTTTGTGAACTGGGACTACATCTGTCCTCTTCCAGTCCTTTGGAACCTCTCCTGTTTCCAGTGAATTGCTAAAAAGGACTGCCAGAGATGCTGCCAGTACTCCCTTATCTCGCTCAGTACCTCTGAGTGTACCCAGTCTACCTCCATAGTTTTCTCCACTTTCAGATTTGTGAGCCCCTTCAGGAATCTCTCTTCTATTAAGGGAATTGAGTCTACCTCCTCCCTTCAGAGTCCATGTTGCTTTTATATGGCCCATCCCCTTCCTCTGTGAAGACGGAAGAAAAATAGTTGTTCAGGATATTTGCGTTTTACTCATTCTGTTCTGCTCAGACCCCACCTGCCCTTCTTAACCTCACAATCCATTCCCTAGTCTTCCTCTTGTAACTTATGTACCTAAAAAATATCTTGTCCCCTTTCATTACCCCTTGTGCTATTTTTTCCTTAGTTTGAAGCTTTGCACTCCTTACCACTTTCCCAGCCTCCTCTCTCTCTGCTGCCCCGATACACCAGTAGTGACCCTGTCCTCTTCTCTCTGTGTTTCTTAGATCTCCAGAAAGCTACCCTTTACCTTTTCAGCCACTTTCCTCAAGAACCATAGTGATCTCTTTTTCCTTTTGATTTTTCTAACTTCCTTTGTGTAGAGGTTTGTTGATCCTCACTGTGCCTTTTCTTAGCCAACTGTTCTTCCACCCCACCCTTCTTCTTCTTCTTGCCCCAACACCGAATTAGCAGAAGCATTGTACCGCCATGGCTTTTGCCCAAGGTGGAGCCATCACGGTGTTGGTGATCCTCTCTGGTGACCATTTCCAACAGAACTCCGGTCAATATCATGGAGCAAGCTGGGGTGACTCTAAAGACGGGAATGGGAGATTGACGCCCATCTAAAATTTTACATTTTCATTAAATGAAGCCATTTTTCTTGACCAGTAAAGACTTTTTATTCCATCTGTTTATTTATTAAATGTTTTAGCCAGAAGGACACACCTAGCTGATAACAGCTTGTTTTTCAGATGTGTCCGGGGGAGGACTGTAAGTAAGATAGTACAAGAGGAGAAAAAAATAAATAGTAGTTAAAAGCATTACAAAAATAAAGTTATATACAGCAATACAGTACATTAAAGGAGTACAATTATAAACATTGCAAGCCATAACAGTACAACAGGTACATGCAATGGCTGTGGGGCAGCAGTGTTCCGGGAGACATTCTAGAGGCTGCGATGCTGCCCTATTAGCAGGCACCTCTCTGGTCTGAGGGAGGAGGTTGCCCGTCTCCAGGCTGACCTGGCTAGCATTCGTGAAACCTCCTCTCCCACCCAGAGACCACCAGGGCCAATGCCACTACCTCAGAGGTTGCCAAGAAAGAGGAGAGGCTGGACCAGGGTGGGCTCAGGGAGGGAGAGGGTGGTGGAACAGTGTTGCATCCCTCCAGCTGTACCTCTCCACAATTCATTCACTCTTCTGGTGGATAGTGGTTCCTCTATGGAGGCACCTGCAGTGGAGACCAAGGAGGATGCTGGGAACCTTCACAAAGGAGACCCACAGGAGGGTGGCATGGGACCCCACAGGGGAAGGAAACAACTCCTGGTGGGGGACTCAATCATTGGGGGTAGAAATGGGGAGGAAGGGAAAGGGAGGTAAGTTGCCTGCCTGGCACCATGGCTTGGAGGGACAGGAAGTGAATCCTCAGGATCGTGGGACAGCTGCATGAGGAAGGAGCTGGATGTCATTGTCCACCTAGGGACAAATGACCTGGCTAGGAATGGGATCAGAGCAGTGCAAGAGGAGTTTGTAGAGAGTTGGGGATGGGCCTTAGACAAGTAGCGCATTCAGTAACCTTCTCGGAGGTGCTGCCTGTCTATGGCAAGGGTGATGCTAGGGTACTCCTCACCAGGGAATTCAATGAAAGGTTGAAAAACTGGTGTGGAGCTCAGGGTTTTGGCTTCTTTGGGGACTGGGGAGCCACCTGGAGGGATGCAGACCCATACTGGTGCGATGGTCTGCATCTGTCCAGGGGGGGAACCAGGATCCTAGGTGAGAGGTTTAAATGCTTCATTGGCAAGCATTTAAACTAGCCAAGGGGGGAGGCACTGAAAAGGTGCAAGGAAATCCCAGCCTCCCTCACAAAACACGGTAATTAGTGAGGTACACACCAAGGTAGAGAAGTCATTAGGGAGCAGGACAGAGGTAAATGTAAAAAAAGGCAAAGGCAGTAAGGACAGCAATGGGGCTAAAAGGGGTAAGGCCATCAAAAAGTGGAGGGTGATGAGTACCAATGCCCGTAGTCTGTGTAACAAGCTCCCTGAACTAGTGGCCATGATGGAAGAGGGTTGCCTGGATATTGTGGCAGTCACAGAAACATGGTACACAGAGAACCGTGACTGGGATGTCAACATACCAGGATACACAATCTACAGGAGGGACAGGAAGGTAAAGAGAGGAGGAGTAGCTCTCTATGTAAAGGAAGGATCAAAGCAACAGAACTAAAGAGTAAACAGGGAGCAAATGAGACACTATGGGTCACCCTGGAGACAGGAAATGGCACCACAATCTGTATGGGGTTGTATACAGACCCCCATCTCAGAGGAGGAATGGACAAGGAAATGATAGAGAGCTTCTTAGAATGGCAGAAAAAGGGGAGATATTGTTGATGGGGGACCTGAATATGCCAGATGTCAACTGGAGCACTTTTGCTGCAGGCACATCCAAGAGCAGGGTCATTCTTGATGCCCTACACGGAGCATGCCTCAGACAGCTAGTATTGGAACCCACTCGGGAGGGAGCAATCTTAGACCTGGTACTCTCAAATAGGGACGGAAAAAGAATCTCAGATTTAGAAGTGGGTAGCAATCTGGGAACAAGCGACCACCAAACAAAGTGGTTCACAATAAACACAGCCATACAATCAAGCCATACAAAAACAAGAGTATTGGACTTTAGGAGGGCTGACTTTGGGAAAATGAGACAGTGCATCAGAAAAGCACTAGCAAGCAGGCAAGAAGGAGGGGTGGAGAAACAATGGGGAGTAATCAAAACAGCCATCACAGAGGCAACAAGCCTTTGTGTAAAGCAAATCAATAAAACACAACGAAGGAAAAAACTGCTATGGTTCTCAAAAGAGGTGGCAGGGAAGGTTGAGGAGAAAAGGATAGCATTCAGGAAATATAAGGAAACACAGAAGAAGCAGGACAGAGAAATGTATCAGTTAAAGCAGAAAGAGGCTGGGAAGGCAGTCAGAATAGCAAAGGCCCAAACCAAGGAAAGGATAGCAAACTCTGTTAAGAAGGGGGATAAGACCTTTTATAGGTACATTAGGGAGCGAAGAAAGACCAAAGGCGGTATACTGAGGCTTAATAAAGGGAAGGGAATGTGGGTAGAGGGTGACAGTGAAAAAGCAGGGATACTGAACGAATATTTCTGCTCAGTATTCACAAAGGAAGAGGAGGGGGAGGTACCTAAACCAAACAAGAGAAACACTCTGAAGACAGGGTCAATACCAGTCCATTTACAGAAGAAAGGGTTCTGAAAGAACTAATAAAATTGAAGGTGGACAAAGCAATGGGGCCTGATGAGATTCACCCAAGAATTCTAAAAGAACTAAGGGTAGAACTAGTGACACCACTGACCACTCTCTTTAACAAATCATGGGAGGATGGGGTGGTACCGGAGGACTGGAGGAGGGCGGATGTGATTCCTCTTCACAAAAGTGGGAGCAGGACAGAGGCAGGAAACTACAGACCAGTTAGTTTGACCTCAGTGGTAGGAAAACCATGGAACCACTTCTGAAGGAAAGAATTGTTGAGTACCTAGAGGCCAATGGGGCACAGGACCCAAGGCAGCATGGATTCACGATGGGAAGGTCGTGTCAGATGAATCTAATAGATTTCTTTGACTGGGTGACCAAAGTAGTAGACCAGGGAGGGGCTGTGGACATTGCTTACCTAGATTTTAGCAAGGCATTTGATACAGTCCCACACAAAAGATTAATACACAAGTTAACTAGCCTTGGAGTGGGTCCCAAGGTGGTAGCCTGGATAAAAAATTGGCTAGACAACAGGACGCAAAGGATAGTAGTAAATGGAGTCCGCAGTGAAGAAAGGAGGGTTACTAGCAGGGTACCGCAGGGTTCAGTACTGGGACCGTCCTTTTAATGTCTTTATAAGTGACATTGCAGAGGAACTGGGAGGAAAGTATGTCTCTTTGCAGACGACACAAAGATCTGCAACAGGGTTGATACACCAGATGGAGTGGAAAGGATGAGAAGGGACCTGCAAGGTTGGAGGAATGGTCAAATGTATGGCAGCTCAGATTCAATGCAAAGAAGTGCCAGGTAATGCACCTGGGAAACAAAAACCCAGGGGAAGAGTACACAATGGGGGGTGAGATACTGACAACTGTAAAAATGGAAAGGGACCTGGGGGTAATTATATCAGATGACCTAAAGGTGGGCAAGCAATGTGAGAAGGCAGTAAGGAAGGCTGGGGGATACTGGGATGCATAGGGAGGCATCAATAGTAGAAAACAGGAAGTTGTTATCCCTCTGTACAGACAGTTGGTGAGACCCCATCTGAGTACTGTGTGCAGTTCTGGAAACCCCATCTCCAAGAAAGACATAGACAGAGTGGAGGCTGTCCAGAGGAGGGCAACCAAAATGGTGCAGGGTCTGCACCAGAAGACATACGAAGAAAGACTAAAGGAGCTTAATGTGTATACCATTGAGGAAAGGAGGGAGAGAGGGGGGACATGGTAGAAACTTTCAAGTACCTCAAGGGAATCAACAAAGTCCAAGAGGGTGGCATCTTTCAGAAAAAGAGATGTGCAAGAACAAGGGGGCACAATTTGAAGATAGAGGGGGGACGGCTCAGAGGTAATGTGAGGAAGTATTTTTTCACAGAGAGGGTTGTGGATGCATGGAACAGCCTCCCTGAGGAGGTCGTGGAGTCAAGAACAGTGGGGGAATTCAAGAATGCATGGGACAGACATAAGGCAGTCATTGTGGGGGGTAGGAGGAAGTAAGCTGTTGGTTAACTAGGATCTGCAGCTTATCTGTTAGGTAGGAAAATGGGCAGACTAGGTGGGCCAAGCGGTCCTTATCTGCCATCAAATTCTATGTTTCTATGTGGTAGATAAAAATGGAATTAGGCTAAGCAAGGAGAAATTAACAAGGGCCACTGATTTATGGTGATTAAAGTAATGAAATTCTGTTTTCATGACTTGAAATTCTGAGAATTACACCGTTTATTGTAAGTCTAATTTCCAGATTTTACCAGCGATTCTACTGTCATTCTTTTAGTATGTGTATAAATAATCAGAATAAAAGAAGGCTTAATATACAGAGCATTAAATGAAGCAATTTGAAAATAGTACAGGAAGCAATTATATGAAAAATACAAGTTCTGTAGATTTACTGATCTGGCATAAATGTCAAATTCCATGAAATTCTCTGTTTCTGCTGGTGTGCAGGCAATCCGCATTCCAGAATTTTACTGGACTTTCCAGTAAAAACTGAAAACCAGTAGCCTTGGAAATTACCCCTACAGGCATGGGGGGAGAACAAAATATCAAGGGCAAGGAGTTCAAAGAAGTAGAGGTCACGGACAGTTACAGGTGAGCATAGAAAATTCACAAAGAAGAGATTTAAGGAGAAGAAGCAGAGTGGTTGACAGTGAAACTAATGAACAATAGGATTTAGTGAACTAATCCCCCCCCCACCACAATACTTTCATTAGATATAGAGCTTCCCCTGCCAGAGAGCATCAGATATCATCCTGCAGACCTGCCTTATAGCTCTAATTTTTCATACATCTCCCATCCCTCCCCCAACAGAGTAGCACCACACTGGTGATCCCTAGCCCACATGCATACTATAGAATGCCAGCATAGGGCTGAACTGGCATCTCAACTTCCCCTCAAGTTACACACACAGAAGGATAACACTGCATCTCTGGGACACCAGCGTATCACATTACCACAGCAAAACCCGAACAGCAAAAACCATTACAGTGACAATTTCGAACAGATTTGAGTTCTCACTGTAAGGGTCCCGCTGCACACCGGCGGAAGTTTTGCCAATGTTTCACCCCCTTCATAATCAACCCCGAATTGAAGTTGATTATATTTGTAATGGGTGTGTGTGTGGGGGAGGGTGCAGCCCACTGAAAAAAACACGGTTTCTGACAGGCGAAAAATACTGAATGTTTGTATTTCACCCGTCACTGTAGAGGGCTTTGAACACTTTAGTGTAGAAGCGGCTTGGTGGAAGTGAGACACCAGAAGCCAGCAACTCTACCACCCACGGCCAGGGCCCTTGAGAGGGTGGAGAGCCAGGGATAATTCCCGTTACCCGGCACCAAAGAGGGGCCACCTGGCATGCTACTGTATGCAGCTGCATAGGGGTCCCAGAGTCTGAACTTTTCTTCGGGCCCAGAATTCCTCTTATGGGGCCTGCCCATGGCAAGAAATCCATTTGGTTGGATTCTGTGTCTCCCCTTCCCAACCACAACACCCACACTCTAAAGCATCAAAATCAGTGCAAAGCATTGTACTATGCAAATCCTACAGAGCTTCACCAGGACACAATGTTGCCTGAAAACAGGCTTGTTAACTCTATTTTTCCAAATGTTGTTATTCAACTTAAGCACAATTCTGTTTGCAAGAGACAAGTCATTTTGCTAATTACTTTCTGTTCTGTTGTTGTATTGGACTGAAATATTTGGTGGCACTCTGCCATGGGCAAGCTCCCTTGCAAAATAATTAACTTGATTCTGGTATTGCTGGAACTGTACACAGACAAATAGAGTTGCATTTATGCTCTGTGTAACATAGCAGATATAGCCGTCAACAATTACATAAGAACTAGCTATACTGAGCAAGAATTTTCACTGGGTTATAGGTAGCAATACTAGATACATAGCATTTGATGGCAGATGAAGACCACCTGGCCAATCTCTTTTGCTTATTTACCTTACACCCAAGCATCCCTTGTTTATCCTTTCCTCACCGTCGTTAGGGTCACCTTATGTCTATCAAATGCATTATTGAATGCCTTCATTGTTTGCACCTTTACCACTTCCATGGGGAGGCTGTTCCATGCATCCACCACCCCTTCCATAAAGAAGTACTTCCTCACATTCCCCCTGAGTCTACCTCCCTCCTGCCTCATATCATGACCCCTTATTTTTGAGCATTTTTTTGTGTGAAAGAGGCTCACCTCCTGGACCCTATTAAACCCCTTAAGGTATTTAAACATCTCTATCATGTCCCCCCTCTCCCTTCTTATCCCTAGAGAATACATATCAAGATCCGTTAGCCTCTCCTCATATGTCTTCTGGTGTAGCCCCTGCACTATCTTTGTAGCCTTCCTCTGTACAGCCTCCATTTCATCTATGTCTTTCCTGAGATGCTACCTCCAGAACTGAATGCAATATTCAAGATGAGGTCTCACCAGCAATCCATAAAGTGGCACCATCACTTCCCTTTTTTCTACTAGAGATGCCCCTCCTTATGCACCGTAAGATTCCGCTGGCCTTCCTTATCCTCACCATCGCTTAGGTTCACTTATGCTTTTTTCAAAATATACCACAGGATTGTTAACACCATTTGGGCAACCAAAAGAAATGGATATCAAGTTCCTCAGTTAACATCTCATTCAATATAAGGTACCTTCAATAGCCCCCACCCCCCAACCATACTGTACAACTGTGTCAACACAGCATACAAGCCCATGTCCCTGAGTAGGGTTTGAACCCCCATCCTTCTAGTCCAGGGGCTAGAGCATGTAAAGGATAATACATGACAGGGTGTGTGGTTACAAGGGAATAATGAATGCCTCAGGTTGATGTTAGAAACAAGGCATAGCTGAGTGCCACAACCACCCAAGACGTCCATTATTCCCTTATGGCCGCACAGCTTGGAGTGTGTTATCTCACTTATAAAATGGGCTTTTATTTGTTAAAAAAAATATATGGGTTAGGTGAGGTGTGTAGTTGTCAGAAAATAATCAATGGTCATGTGATGTGTTTCAACAAATGAGGTTACAGGATTTTATGGTCCATATAATTAATGGCTTTGCATTTTTCCCATAGGGAAACCGTGGTGTAATTTGCTGTTATAAAGGAGTGTTTACAATGGCAAACATGCACAGAGTTTCCGTCACTCTGCGCATGCCCCACTGCAGCTTTTCCCTTCAGAACACTGGCTGCATGTTTTCCCCCAGAAGACTGAACCACCACTCGGAATCGGACTCGTCGGTAAGTTTAATTTTTAAACAAAATCTGCAAGGGGAAAGAAAACCTCTTTGTACTGCTCACCAAAAAAAAAGGATTTAAATCAATAGAAAAAGGCACTGTGAGTCACAGACCAGATGCTGTAAACAAACCGGGAGGGCTGCTCAGCAACCTCCATTCATTTTATATAATTGCTGAGGCAAAAAAGGCAAACCCAGCAATTACATAAAATAATAGATGGGTCGGTGTGTGTAAACTTCTCTACACACACCAACCCATACTTTATTCTATATGTTATAATCTGGAATAGGCCAATAACCATTCTGTTTGCAATTTGCAAACAAAAATAATTTGTTCATACTGGATAATGGACCATTTCAACAGAGTGTTTATAAGTAAGTTGTAACTTACTACGGGGCATGGGCATGTCAGGCATTATTAAATGGGTAGTAAGAATGCTGGCTCCTGATTGGTCAAGAGGTACCTTCAGCCCGACTGTTATCCCAGCACAATATGTTTAAAAAACGCATCCAATTTATTAAAAAGGACCCATTTCATAATCACAATAAGGCACTCTAGGGTATGTGTTATGGTGGGCTAACAGCTCTTCCCAGCTGATGTAAGCACTCAGCTTCACCTTGTGCTTCAACCCACCTAAGGTGCACCATTATCCCACCATAACACCCCCTGTCATGTCTTATTGCTTAATGAATGCACGTCCTGGGTGGTTGTGAGGAATGAGGTTGAAGGTCGAGTGTCCTCGCAACCAGCTGGGAAGTGCATTAATGCCTGCTACACTCATGCCCTGGAGGGGGTTACTGCACTTACAAAATGGAAAACTTTTTTATTTTAATAAAAAAAGTTTTATTTTTATTTAGTTAGACAGTAGCTCGGTAGATTAGGGTAGGTTATTTATGAACTGCGCATATACTAGATATTACTCAAGGGTTAGATGTTGCATTTAGACCAATGAAGTTGCTAGGATTCTGAAGCCAATTTTATAATTGGGATTATGACTTGAATATTTCACTCTTTCTTGATGAAAAATGCAGCCCAAAATTGTCATTATCCTGGGTATTTGAAAAATAGAATGGATTATCCAAGCTGTTCTTTATTGCGCCACACTGGTACTCAGAACTCTAAGAACATGTTCTAATAGACACTAACACCCCAACACAAACTTACTCTGTCCCAGCAAAATGTCTCCCCACTCCAGGGAAACAAGCTGCAATGCAAATCCTGTAATTCAGTCATGCGGACAGTAACCACTGCAACTGTAAGCATAGTGAGGCATGTTCAAAAATCATGATTTACACAGTTAAGAGGAGGCACAGCAATGTCCGTCACACTGTGCCAGCAAAGGGTTAATAATTCCACTCACCGAAGGCATCCTCTCAGCTATATAAGGCTTTTTTTGAACATTGGAAACTGCTATCCCCTAATGGACCACATGCTGCTGGCATCAGCTCCAGCGATGAGACATTTTCCATTTTAGCCTTCCTACAGCAGCAGGTACCTGCTTATAAACACCTTTTAAAGGAACACAGATGTCAGACTGGCATCCTTTGTTCTGAATTAATTCACAATAACCACAGGCTTACTTTACTCTCTGTTTATAACTCTGTTTTTATTGCTGTTTTAAATTCTCCGACTTTCAGCCACTCTAGTCTCCAGTAAGATCCAAGGAGACTAGCCAGCTCACCCATACAGAAAATAGCTATGCTTTCAACAAGCTGCAAAGAATGCCTTTTTTTTTTTCTTATTGTGTTTCCCCTTCTTACACCATACTAGCTCCTATCTGGACAGCCCCCTCCCCAGACAAGCCACCCTGGGACTTACTCACCCCCATGACGTACCCATGGTGGTGGGATCTGAGGGGTTTACCGTTGCCCCTCTGAAGCAGGATTTGATCATGGGCCCATTTGGTGGTGCTGGGCCTACAAGGTGTTGTCCTACTTCCACCCAGTGAGGGTTTTTTCTCTGTATTTTCTCCCCTTGGGACATTAATGTGCAACGTTGCTGAGCATCTGTCGGCCTCCCACACTCTTCTGTGCTTCCTGACTACTTTGACACCCAGCTTCTGCAAGGTGTCAGGTGCATTATGGGAGGGACAACTCACTCAACCCATGAGAGGAGAGCAGTCCCTCGGATGTGTGATACTCTTATCCACGGCCAATCCCTGGTGACTTGAGTTCGCTCACAAAACCTGGTCACCAGTGTGGCGAACAGTTGCCCTACTGTGCCAGCCACTCAGAAAATGCACTTGAAATATACCACAATTGGCTGCTTTCTGGTAAATTTAAAACACATGAAATTGGGAGGAATATTAAGATGTATATGTCACAAGCAATAACAGTATTTATTTATTTATAAATTTGAGCCAGAAAAAAAGCACTTTGAACTAAAGCTCATTTCCATGTGCACCCAGAGGTTTGTAAGGGGCTTCTTTATTTATTTATTTGAAAATGAATGACTGGGAGAAGCAAGCTGAGCCAAGGCTCATTTCCAGGTGTGACCTGGGGGGAAGGGGAAGGGGCAGTACAGTTACAAAGACATACAAACCAGGCTGATAATGAAATTAGAAGAATATACGGAATAATACAGGGGGAAGTGCACAATGAGAATTTAAAGCATTCCCGAGTTGTGGGATGCTACATAAACCCTGAGGGTGAAGCCCGAGGGGTTTATTAAAGCATCCCACACCGAGGCTGTGCATTAAATTCGAGTTTGCACTCCCCCCAAGTTTCATTTTATATAATCGTTAGGTAGCATTTATTCGCCTTCAAAACACTACACAGGAAGTACAGAAACAGTATGACCCATAGACACTGCTGCGGTTTGAAGCATTACATGAGGATTCATGATGTAGTGTAAAGCCCCCCAGCCAAGTTTTATTGTGTGCTCTTTGTGGCCGCTGCACCCCTCTCTTTCTCAGCTCTCTTCTCTCTTTTTTACAACTCTCTCTGTGTGCATTTCTTGCGGTACCTGTAGAATTATTTGAGACGCGGTCACTCCAACTGCCGTTGATCACAAATCATGACAAACATGCACTGTAGCATGTGGGGTTGTTAAATTGCACAATCCAGAGTCTAAAAGCAGTAATGTTTAAAAGAGATTACCTGAAAGGAGTCCCACTGACAGTGAAGAGACAGTGTATGTGGGCCGTAAGGAGGATGCATATGCACAGAACAAGGGAAACCCAGCTCATGTTCACCATTATAACCCACAGGTTATAACAGCAAATTATAACTGTGTTCCCCATGGGAGAAAACAGCCTGCAGTTATTATAATGACATAAAGTGCGTAAGTCGAGTGCAGTACAGATAGTAATGCCAAACATTGAACAGGGTGACCAATAAACAGCATACAAAGTAAAAAATAATATCTGTGCAAGTACCATAAGGTAAATTCAAACAGTGCGCACAGAAACCTGGATGATGGGATGCCGAGCCAGTGCCAAGAGGTGAGGTCAAGAACGGTAAGGAAGGATTCAGTAAGAGGGTTTCCAGGAACGAGGTGGAGGAGAAAGAAGTTTCAGTTGGCATCTAAGGGAGGGAAGGGAGGGAGAGAAACAGATGGAGAAGGGAAGCTGATTCTAGAGGGAGGGGAGATGGTAAAAGAAAGCAGATTTTCCATCTGAGGGGTGTGAGTAGGAAAGGAAGAAAATGAAGGGGTCCCTGGAGCACAAGTAGTATGAGGAGGAAGGAATGGGGGAGATGAGGTGGGAAAAGTAAGAGGGGAGGGACCCAAACCAGTATTTAAAGATGAGGGAAACACAGTGGAGCTGGGGGAAGTGGGAGGATGGATAGGGAGGAGTAAAGGGAGCAGTGGTGGGTGCAAGAAAGAGAGTTTGCAGCAAAGCAGCAGAGGGTGTTGCAGAGGGTTTCCAGTCTGGCCAGGGAAGTGGAGGGGGAGCCATAGATCACATTTGTATAGTCAAAGACTGGAAGAGTCCTTTTGTTGATCCACTCCCAGCAGACCAGTGGAGAGAGGCATTCCTTATTGTAGTAAAGGACACGGAGTTTGGGCCGGAGTTTGGCATGGATGGCATTGGTGTGAACTGAGAATAATACACAATGGTAATAATTATACACAACTGCAGTAAGCTGAGACAGAGCAATGTCCCCTGGTTCTGTTTGGAACCAGTTCTAATTATAACCCCAAAAGTTTCTAATAGGTTCTTGTTTTCAACAAAAGTAATTCACCTATTTGATTACTACCTTACCTATAGTACCTATAGTACTTATATGTTTAACAGATGACAAGCACACTCTTTCATTCCAAACTAGGATCTAAAATTGTTTTTTAAGAACAGATTCTATTTTTGTTCTAAATTTTTAGAACCAGGCAGATTCTAGGAGTTTTTTAAATATGATTATTCTGTCCACCCTTACTAGAAAACAAAGAGCAACTGGGTTAAAACAAATAATTTTAAAACAAAGAAAATGGTGTCAAAGAAGAAAAAATGATTAAGACTGCAGCTTGTAAAATGTCTCCTGATTTGTGAGTAATTTCTAAAACTGCTGACTAGCAAGTTACCTCAGTAAGTATGCTCTCTAGTGCACAAGTCCCACACTCTGTATGCACTGCACACTTCAGACTTTGTGCTCCTAGACATTCCCAGGACACATACTAATCAGGGCAGAGGTGCCATTAGTTACGTCCTCCCATCTATATGGAACCAGCTGCAAAAAAACATAAAGCTAACTGAGATAGTCACGTTAAATTGCTTTAAGTCCCTAGCCAAGAAAGCATTTGAAGTGGTCTGCCAATGCTCTTCACACTAAGCTAATATTCAAATCCTCACCATCCCTTCTGCTTGTCACCCATCCCTGTTCCCCCACCAACCACCCAGCCTATTCTCTCACCCATCTGCCTCACCCACCTCTTTATTCCTACCCCAACCCATTTACCCATTCTGTCTTCTTGTACTTCTTCCCTTCCTCCACCTCCCCATTTCCCTACCCCCTCCTCCCCCTACCCCAGTTACCTCCCTCCCCTAGACCCCTTCCCTGTACCCCATCTCTGTGCACAATATTCCTGTCCTGCTGAATTTACCACCCTCCTCTTCCCCACCTCCCTGTCTCCCTACTCCCTCCTACCTCACCCCAGTCACCACCCTCCCCTAGACCCCCTCCCTGTACCCCCATCTAAGTACACAATATTCCTGTCCCTCTGAACTTAACACCCTTCTCTGTGATGTTATCTACAGCCCCATGTTTTCACTTTTTCCTTTTTTTCCTTTTTTTACTGCCCCCAATGAAGACATGTCTCACCTATGTGTATCATCTGTGATGTTTGGCCAGCTGGTTATGATTGTTGTATGGTATTTGTAATATACAAATATAGTATGTGAGCCTGTGCTTCCATGGGTGCCCTACCTCCTGGTTTTAGTGAAGCTACAGGATATGTAAACTGACCAGGAACCAGATAATTAATTACCTTCCTTCCAGAGGACATTTTATTATCTTTTACGGACTGTTGCTGCCTTGAAGTTGAAAACCAAATGTATCTTCAAGAGTCTGCCAGAGGATGAGCCTAATAAACTTTTATGACGTCTTAAGAGGAACAGGCCATTGATGCTAACATGTGTTAAAATATCATAAAAAACCCTTTGATCTCCTTGGGAAAACAGGAACCAGCCACCAGTTCAAAGGAAAGGCTTGATCAAAGACTCATAATTTGGGAAATTAGTTTTTGCTGATGTCATCTTATTTAATATACCTCCTGATAGGACATCATGTTTGTATTTTTTTTTATTCTAAAAGGAGGAGCTAGATGACATACAGAAGGGGTGTGGAGACACAGTTTAAACTGATACTTGTGTCTGAGATGAATGTTGTATCATTTTTGAGACTCTAGAGAGACACAGTTTTCTAATTTAACTGCACTTAGATAGAAAAGATCTAAATGTATTTTGGTAGGCGTTTGATCTGTCATTTTCCTTATGTTTCTTTTATGTGATTGTGATGCTCTTTGATATTTGTTCTGTATTTGATCTTACTGTTTTTATCCATTTTTAGTAAACATATTCTTTAAGATTCTGCCTGGGTCTCCTCCATCATTTTTGCAAGTGGAGTGCCTGTATTTTTTAAGTCTGACAACTGTTCAAGGGCTTGATGGTGTTACCAATCTGGGAAAAGGTAAGAATATACCTAAGGTCACTTACAGAGTTTTAAGGGTTCATTTTGGAAGCCTGGCTTGGTGCCCCTGGAGAAAGACTGTACCACAATCCCCGAAGAGGGTACATATCTGAGCCTGTACATTGGGTACACTAGCATAAGGTTCACAGTTTGAATCCCCCCAGAACTTGAGACTAAAGGTGATTTGGACCCAAAAGCATACAGGCGGGTTACCTTGTCTGTTACCTGTTTACACTATTGCCTCTCTGAGTTTGGCACTGTGGGAGCAGAGGGCCTGACCTGCTGAGTGCGTTTGTGACATCATCCAGTGGTGCCGGAACAGTTTGAAAAGTGGTAGGGCCAAGGACGTAAGAAGTAAATTTTCCCCTATTAAATATATTACCATGATAGCAAAAAGTGATAGGGCCACTTATGAAAGTGGTAGGGCCATGGCCCTAGTGGCCCCCCCCGTTCCGGCACCTATGACATCATCTACATGCACATTAGTGCAGTTAGTTTTCTTGTATGTAATGTATCAGTTATTTGCAACAATCCAAGCTGCACCTTATCATTGCCATTGCTGTTTACTCATGCTATCCAAATCTGTTTTGTATAAGATCATGTACGTCATTGTATTGTCTGAAATCTCCAGGACCTCCTTGTGAATGAGCTTGTTCAATGAAGTAATTCCTGTAATAATAAACTTGAACTTGAACTTGAATTTTGAAAAGCCCTGATGTTAGAGACAACATTTTCTGAAAAACATAATCGTGAGATGCGTTTTAGTTCATATTTCATCTGATAACATGTGTGTAAGAGAAACCAAGAACTCTGACTGGTCCACTGTGATAGTGTGACTGTTGCCTCGTGCCTCGCTTCCCAAGGCATGCCATTATCCTACCATAAGGTACACCTTGTCATGTCTTTAGTGCTTAATAATATTGTATAGGTCATGTATGCAGTCCCTGTAAATTTTGCACAGATACACTGTAACTCCTAGTGTGCAAACTTTTATGTATTTGAGTTTTATATATTTCTTCCCATACCCTCTCCACAGGTTCCATGTAGAAATGAGTCTAGGCACGGTGTGCCTTCCTGCTCAAGAAATTTAAATAAATACAATTACGCATACACAGATTCATACACATATGCATGCATATACATGTATGCGTACTTATAAAATGGGTAACAAAAATCCCTCAAAATCTGGTTCCCTGATTGGATAAAACAGACCACATGACTACATTATTTCACAATGACTGCATGCCTCATATTACGACCGCATGCCTGAACTACTTTCAGCCCCTCTCCAGTGCTCAGAACCTTCTCACCAGTGGTGAGATCACTCCACACCTGGCACAGACAGGCTGCCACACACACCCCTGGCATACATAGGCTGGCACCCACAGGCATAAGCAAATCAATATATCTGCTCACACTGTAAACATCTGGTTGATTCTGCCATAATTTTTAAAGTTTTCAAGAGAAACTTACTTTAAAAAAAACTAATCTAGTTGATGCTGTAATTTTCACCCTGTCTTAAGCTTCAACTACTTTCACTTTCATAACTGTAGTATAGCATGACCAAGCAGCGTTAATCCTGGTAAATGACGTGCTGCCAGAGGTTTCAAATAAGTCACCTCATCTGAAAAAAGTATGTAAAATATTTTTTATGTTTGCTTGCGTGCATGCGCAAGAAACGTTATGCAACAGCTTAGGAGAGAAGTGGGTTGTGGAGGTGCAGCACTGTGGCACCCAACTGTGGTACTGCATTTGGGGACTTGGCACTGGTGGACCAATGCAAGCACACTGTACTGATGACATTGGTTTCCAAAAGTGCCACCAAGTTGAAACGGTTTTGTCGCTGCAGTGAGGGCTGCCTCGTCATTGCAGCATCAGCCATTCTGCTGCAATGAGGGAGTGAGTCGTCATTGCAGGGCAGTACCTTACCTAGTATAACACTGTTTGCAAACATGGCGGCTTGCCGCCACCTCACAGTCCCATGAAAGCCGACGGGGGGGCAATCCCCCTATCGGCATGCCCCCAACCCAGTTCATGCCCCCCCATGTGTTGTGTGCCGAGGGGGTGCCCAATCACGCGCCTCCCCCAACAGTCTTTCTTAGCCGACCGGGGGCCCAATCCCTGTCAGCTTCGGCCCCCCCTTCCCAGTTCAATTTGCAGATGGGGCAACCAATCCCCATTGGCATAATGCCCCCCCCAATTTGTTGTATGCAGAGGTGGGGTGCCCAATCCCCCTCAGCTCTGGCCCCCCCCTTGGTATGTGCTGATGGGGCTGTCCAATCCCCCGTCGGCTACAGGCCCACCCCAAAACACTCAGGTGGCATGCTGGGAGCCCTGCCCAGCGTGCCAATCCTCAAAAAAAAAAAAACTTTCCCACAATGTTTTCCTTTTTTTAAAACCTGTAAAACAGAAAACAGTCCCTCGTTGAGTCCGGTGGCGCCTCCCCAACCTCGTGCTCACCCCTACGCACCCCACCTCCCCACACACCCCCATCCCATACTTACCTCCAGAGCCCAGCGCAATGATCTTCGGTGGACCGGGAACACGTCTGCACTCTTCAAAGCCAACAGCAAACCGAAGAAATGCCGGTAAGCTGTATAATGGCATAAATAGGGTTTTTTCAACTTTGGTGCATATCTTGGGCATTTTGGGGAATTTTGGCACCAAATTTTCAACATGGGGTTATTGGGACCCCTCCTTGTGAATTCAGTCACTGTCATGGCATTATTCAGTCCCGAAAGGTGATTTTGCGGTCACTGCATAGAATCACCTTTTGGGACTGATTAACGAAACAACAGTACCTCTGCTCATGAGGTGGACTCTTAAAATGCCTATGTTGCAAATTTGGTGAAAAAAATCCAAAAAATAACTGTTTTACGAGCGTGCGTTGCGCAGTTTCCATGCACGCTTGTAACTTCATGAATTTGTAATATTTTCACTCCAGATTTTCAACTTTGACATTTTTCCACACCTCCTTATGAACAGTACAGCTGTCATTTTACACATCCTGGCCAAAATGTGTTTTCGCACTTCCGGCACAGAATAGCTCGGTCGCTGTGTGAAATCAGTTTTTGGGGTAGATTGAGAAAATGACAGTGACACTGTTCATGAGCAGAGGTCCTAAAATGCCTATGTTGAAAATTTGGTAACAAAAGTCCATAATATGACTGTATTACAAGTGTGCATTGCGCTATTTCCACGCACCCTTGTAACTTCGCAAATTTGTAATATTTTCACACCAGATTTTCAACACTGGTATTTTTTCACACCGCCTTATGAACAGTACAACTGTCATTTTTCACATTCTGGCCAAAATGTGTTTTCGCACTTCCGGCACAGAATGGCGTGGTCGCTGTGGGAAATCAGTGTTTGGGACAGATTAAGATCGAGCAAGTGGGAGAGGGGGAGTGAGCGAGCTCAATTGAGCTCTGTTGGGACTGCTGCAGATTTCTTTTTTGGCAGAAAAGGTGCCAGTGCAGGCAGGAGCCCCATACAAAAAGGCATCCTGCAGTGCCAGGAGAAACAGAATGAGCAAGTGAGGGAGGGGGAGTGAGCAAGCTCAACTGAGCTCTGTCGGGACTGCTGCCGATTATTTTGTGGGCAGAGAAAGTGCCAATGCAGGCAGGAGCCCAGTACAAAAGGGCAGCCTGCAGCGTTGGGAGAAACAAAACGAGTGAGTGAGAGAGGGGGAGTGAGTGAGTTCAGCAGAGCTTTGTCAGGGCTGCTGTAGATTTCTTTGCGGGCAGAAAAAAGTGCCAATGCAGGCAGGAGCCCCATACAAAAGGGCACCCTGCAGCGCCGGGAGAAACAGAATGAGCGAGTGAGAGAGGCGGAGTGAGCAAGCTCAACGGAGCTTTGTCAAGACAGCTATGAACTTCTTTGTGGGCAGAAAAAGGCACCAATGCAGGCAGGAGTACAGTACAAAAGGGCAGCCTGCAGTGCAGGGAGAAACAGAATGAGCAAGTGAGAGAGGGGGAGGGAGTGAGCGAGCTCAACGGCGCTCTGTCGGGACTGCTGTGGATTTGTTTCTGGGCAGAGAAAGTACCAATGCAGGCAGGAGCCTGATACAAAAGGGCAGCCTGCAGCGCTGGGAGAAACAGAACGAGTGAGTGAGAGAGGGGGAGTGAGTGAGCTCAGCAGAGCTTTGTCAGGGCTGCTGTAGATTTCTTTGTGGGCAGAAAAAAGCGCCAATGCAGGCAGGAGCTCTGTACAAAAGGGCACCCTGCAGCGCTGAGAGAAACAGAACGAGCAAAGGAGAGAGGGGGAGTGAGCGAGCTCAACGGAGCTTTGTCAGGACAGCTATGAACTTCTTTGTGGGCAGAAAAAGGTACCAATGCAGGCAGGAGTCCGGTATAAAAGGGCAGTCTGCAGCGCCTGGAGAAACAGAACGAGTGAGTGAGAGAGGGGGGGGTGAGCTCAACGGAGCTATGCTGGGACTTTAGAGTTGCCCACCCTCCCGCTCAAGGTCCTGTGTGGTCCTATATTACAGAAGTGTCTCTGGAGTGGAGACAAAGCAATGATTGGATACTTTTACGATTGCTGTAATAATACAGATTTAGTTGTTCTGTTTATTCCTCTAACTGAGCTAAGTGCTGAGCTATACTGTTAGGACTGCTGTAATAATACATATTTATTTGTTCTGTTTATTTCTCTAACTGAGCTGAGTAATACTTGGAGTGCAATAGGATTTCTAACTGGGCTAAGTGAAACTATATGAGAGCTGAGAACAAAAAGTAAGGTAGCTGAGGGGTGAAAAACAGACAAGGAGGCTTTAGGATTGTTACAGTAATACAGTATCTAACAGATGAGATTTGTGACTGAATTAACCCGGTTGGCAAGGGGGCAGTAGGGAGACTAGTGCAGGGGAGGGACAGGAATTTGAGTAAACAGGGGCCTAACAGTTGTAGTAGGGCACAGAAACTGGGAGTAAGAGCCCGTAACATAACATGGGAGCCAAAATGGGGCAAGTGCCGCTTGTCAGTAGGGCGGGCATCTTTGGAAGGGTGGTGGAGTGTACAGGGTGGGGGTCCGCCATGATCCTGGACTGGGCTTGGAGGATGGGGGTGTATGGTCTGTAGATGACTGTCTAGTTTGAAGGGGAACTGTGGAGGTTAGGGAGGAGTCTAAGTGGCAAGGCAGATGAGTATGGTAGGCATCCTGGCTGGGGGGGAATAGGGGATGGCAAGGGGGGACAGAGGAAGAACAACTAGGGACTGAAACCGACCCCAGTATCAGAGGCACTAGCAGAAAAGAGAGGAGAAGGGAGGGAGTGTCCAAGGCGAAGGGTGGTGGCCTCCTGATGTGGGAGGAAGAGATCACGAGGAGTACCAGGGGAGAAAGCAGATGGCTGTGGGTAGGGAGGGACCAGGGGTGGGACCAGGGGTGGCACAGAGGGGAACAAGTAGGATGGGGAACCGATACGGGGAAGAGATGTAGGAAAGGTATTGACTAGGAATACATTCAAGCCTCTGCTATGGGGGAGAGAGAGGGGGATCAGGAACATGCTGAAGGGGGAGGACAAGTGGGGTATGAGCAGGATGGCAACAGGTAGGGGAAGAGATAGCGAGGATGAAAGGGTAGAAGGGGCTAGCAAGGAAGGAGGGGGTGGTGACTGGCAGAGAGAAGGCTATGGGAAGGGGAAGGATGGGAGGGGCATCAGTATCGGGGTAGAAGGGGACGGGGGCTCTAAATCGACAATAGCAGGAATAGGACAGGGGTTAGAAATTAGTAGGAGAGGAGGGGAGGTCGACATAGGAAGCCCAGTAGGAAGTAAACAGGCTGGGAAGGGGTTCAAGGGGGATGGGAGGAATAAGGCATAGAAAAGGGGTGAGGCGGAAGTAGGGGATACAGATACAGAAGTCACAGAGGGTGCAGCTGGCGGGGGTAAGGGGCAGGGAAGAATGAATACTGGGGTGGTGGAAGGGGCATTAGAAGGGAAAGGGGATAAGGGATGGTGGTACTTGTCCTGGGGGATTCTATACTGAAAGGGGTGAGATGGGGCAGAAGAGGGGAAGGCACAGCTGTATTTGGGTTGAAGCTATCCCCAGGTTGACTGCAGGAGGGGCAGGGCAGGCACTGCTCAAGTGTGCAGTGAGGTGGAGGAAGAAACCTCATTTAGTGTTGCATGTGGGTACAAGTGACTTGGTAAGGGAGACTGTGGAAGTAGTGAGGGGGAGGTTTGAGTAGTTGGGCAGGTAGTGTGAGGGGGTGGGGGAGTCGGTGGCATTCTCGGAGGCACTCCCGGTTCTATGTGCTAGCATGGGGAGGAACGGTAGGATTGAGGAGTTCAATGAGTGGCTGAGGGATTGGTGCCACACCACAAATTATGAGTTAGTGAATAACTGGGGTAGGGTCTGGGGAATACTGACTTGTACGTGGGGGACAGGGTACACTTGAGCAGGAAGGGGAGGGGAGTAACAAAGGCAGGATTAGAGGAGGTATATCTCTACTAAGGTGGTTTTAAACTAGTGGGGGAATGGCCAAAGAACTCAGGTTGGTAGAAAGGTCCAGACAGGGGAGCCTAATGAGCTCACCGCACTAGATATAGATAAAGGCAGAGGAGTAGTAACCCTGGGAGAGGGTGGGCAGAGTGGTCTGAGTGTAAAACAGAAGGCACCACCACCCGGTAAGACTAAGGAGGAGAAAGGGTGTGGACTACCAGGAGGAGGAACATAGCCCAAGGAGGAGAAGAGTGAGGAAAAGGAGGGGTACAGGTGGAAGGTGGTCTCTCTCAATGCAAGAAGCCTGGGGAACAAGAGACTTCAGCCACAGAGTACCATGATCGGGACTTGGCAATCCCAGAATATGGGATATATAGGAGGGATCGGGGGGTTGGAAGGGGGGGTTGCACGCTATGTGAGGGAAGGGATTAAATGCATAAGGGATGAGGGAGAAGAGGAGAGGACAGAGGCACTTTGGGTGCAGCTCCTGGACTCCAAGGGCAGAAAGCTGACACTGGAAGTGGTGTAGAGACCACCAGCCCAATCTGGGGAACTGGATGGGGAGTTGGCAAAGCAGATAAGGAGGATGTGTAGAAGGGAGAGTGTGGTGATAGTGGGGGATTTTAACCTACCAGGGGTTGACTGGAGCACCCCGGCCACTAGCAGTACCAGGGAGCAGGTGCTCCTTGATGCATTGCAGGATGGCCTTCTGATTCAATTGGTAAGTGGGCCTACAAGGCTTGGTAGCACTCTGGACCTAGTACTGGCAAATGGGGAGGTGGTGAGGGAGGTAAGGGTGGAGGAAACACTAGCAGGTAGCGACCACCAAACAGTGCTGCTCATTGTCATGCTGGGCAGAGAGACAGAAGGCACGGGCACTAAGGTGGCGGACTTTATTAGGGTGGACTTTGGGGGATGGGAGTAATACTGCAAGGGAGACTCCAGGATATAAGGTCAGAGATGGATGCAGAACAAAAGTGGGGAGTCATAAAGACTGGGCTAACAGAGGCCACAGTAGCCCACACCAGGGTGAGGAGTAAGAAGAGCAGAGGCAAGAAACCATGCTGGCTGAATAAGGAAGTGCTGCAAGGGATGAGGACAAAGACAGCTGCATACCGGAAGTATAGAAGAGCAGGGAATGGAGAGGATAAGGAGACTTTCAGGAGTTGGTTAAGGGAGGTTGCCAGGAGGGTGAAAAAAGCTAAGGCCTCCAGGGAATTAAGTTCCACACAGGGCATAAAGGGAGGGGAAAAGGAATGTTTTAGGTATGTCAGGGAAAAGAGTAAGTGAAAGGAACATATTGTGAGGATAAAGCGGGAAGGGGATTGGGTGGAAAAGGGGGAGGAGCAAGTGGAAATTCTAAATGAGTACTTCTGCTCTGTTTTCACTAAGGGGAGGGATGGTCCACTACCAGAATAGGCTGGGGGGTGGGAAAAGGGGGATGAGGTGATGGACAAAGTGATCACAGGAAGTAGGGTGGTAGAGTGGCTGAGGGCAGTAAGGGTGGACAAGGCACCAAGTCCCGATGGCATCCACCCTAGGGTGCTGAGGGAGATGGCGTAACTGTTGGCTCAGCCACTGGTAGATCTGTTCAACACCTCCTTGGAAATGGGGTGCATGCCCTAGGACTGGAGGGTGGCCCATGTGGTGCCCATTCACAAGAGTGGGACTGAGGAGGAGCCAGGAAATTATCATCCGCTAAGTCTCACCTCCATGGTGGGTAAGCTTATGGAGGCAATACTGAAGGAGAGGCTGGTGGCATTCCTAGAGAGTAATGGCCTCCAAGATGGACGGCAACATGGGTTCATCTCAGAGAGGTCTTGTCAAACCAACCTAACAGAGTATTGTGACTGGGTGACAAGGGAGTTGGACAACACTTGGACTTCAGTAAGGCCTTTGATACAGTGCCTCATGGGACACTGGGGGGGGAGCTGATGGCAGTGGGGGTGGGAAAAAAGCTGACTAAATGGAAAAAAGAACTAGTTACAGGGGAGGGTGCAGAGGGTGGTGGTAATGGGGGGGAGCTCTCGGTACCCAGAGCAGTGACAAGCGGGGTGCCACAGGGGTCAGTGCTAGGCCCAGTGCTACTTGTGGTCTTTATCTCTAATACAGCACATGGAGTGGGGAGCAGGGTTAGTCTGTTCGCACATTATACCAAACTGGGGGTGGTGGTGGACAAATAGGATGGATGGAAAAAACTGCAAGGGGATCGAACCAAACTAGAGACATGTTCAGTGGAGTGGCAGCTAGGGTTCAGTGCAAAGAAGTGTAAGCTGATGCACTTCAGGGCTAAGACCCAGAAGACGGACTATTGGTTGGGGATCACAGAGGAGGAGAAGGCCCTAGGGGTGTTGGTAACTGGGAGCATGAACAACTTGGCTCAGTGCAGGACAGCAGCAGCGAAGGCAAACAGGATGCTGGGGTGCATCGCAAGGGGGTTCTCATCCAGACACAGGGATGTGATCCTACCTCTCTACAGATCACTGGTCAGACTGCACCTAGAGTACTGTGTGCAATACTGGTGGCCATACCTGAGGAGAGATATAAAGTTACTGGAGGGGATGTAAAGGAGGGCAACAAAAATGTTAAAGAGGATGGAAGGAAAGGAATATGAAGTTAGGCTGAAGGAGCTGAACATGTACACACTGGAGGAGAGGAGGGATAGGGTGTTATGATTGAAGTGTTTAAATACCTGAGGAGGTAAATAAACCTAGCACCGAGGGGATGCTTAAACTGAGGAGTGGAAGAGAGACATGGGGGCATGGACTAAGGTTGGAAGGGGGACATTTCAAGAGGGAAATGAGGAGGCACTACTTCTCTGAGAGGGTGGTGTCTAGTTAGAATCCACTGCCAGAGGGGGTGATAACATGTAGGACAGTCAATAGCTTTAAGAAGGAGTGGGATAAAGCAAGAGGAAGAGTCGAGGGAAGGGTCTGGGACAAGAGGGGGAGGAGGCTGGGGCAGCTGCAATCTAGGGTGCTAGCTGCATACTCGAGCAGACTTACATAGACCGATTGGTGTGTTCTGCTAGCAGATTTGTATGTTTATATGTTCGTATGTAAAATTACAGTGACTCTGTTCATGAGCACAGGTCCTAAAATGCCTATGTTGAAAATTTGATGACAAACGTCCATAAAATGACTGTGTTACAAGTGTGCATTGTGCAGTTTCCATGCACCATCATAACTTCACAAATTTGTAGTATTTTCACTCCAGATTTTCACCATTGGCATTTTTTTCAGACCTCCTTATGAATAGTACAGCTGTCATTTTTCACATCCTGCCCGAAATATGCATTTACACATCTGGCACAGAATACCACGGTTGTTGAGGGAAATCACTGTTTGGGTCAGATTAAGAAATCATAGTGACAGTGTTTATAAGCAGAGGTCACAAAATGCCTACGTTGAAAATTTGGTGAAATAATTCCACTAAATGACTGTGTTATGCACATGCGTTGTGCAATTTCCATGTACGCCCGGAAGTTTGAGCATTTTTAATATTTTCACTACAGATTTTCAACATTGTCATCTCTTCACACCTCCCTATGAATGGTACAGCTTTCATTCTTCACATCCTGCCCGATCTGTGTTTTCGTACATCTGGCGCATAATGGCACGGTTGCTGCGGAAACTCAAATTTTGGGACATATTGACAAAATCACAGTGCCACTGTTCATGAGAAAATGTCCCAAATGCTTTCATGAGGTGGGGGCCACAAAATAGCCATGTTGAACATTTGTAGTGCAAATACCAACAAATGCCCGGGGCATTATGGTTTCTAACCATAATGTCCCACCCTGTACAGACTGACAGGCATCAGGGGTGTGCCTTTGGATTGCCTACTGTAATGCTCATGCCATTCCAACCCCAATCCCCCCACCCTGCAACCACTGACAGGCATCGAGCGCTGCCTTGGACTCTTCTGCCCCAGAGTTCACCCCATTCTCCTATATTGCACCCATTTCAGCGTATGTCCTTATGGAGTGGGGTGACTGTAAAGCTGAACACCCCAAGGCACACCTCAACACTTGTCAGTGTCTGCAGGATAGGTGAGGTGAAATGGCATGAACGTTATGGATGACAACCCAAATGCATTCCCCAATGCCTATCCATCTCTGCAGGGTGGAGGTGGGGTTGGTGTGAATTTCAGTACTTAACTGCCATTCCTACTCTGCATCTGTCTAACTCCTGTATTTCCAATGCTAATACCAGCATGCAAACATTCGATATTGACAAATGCTTGTTCTAACTAGAGGTTATTTAGATTTTTGTAAAGGAAGCCATCGACTGTAGAGAGAGGATAGCAAGCAAGTTAGTGGCTTCAGAAGGAAAGACTCAAAAGTGAGTGAGTGTTGCAATAGGAATGGCCACTCAGGTTTGCATCTTCCCTTCTGAAGCCGCTGACTCACTTGCTTTCCTGTTTCTACAGTCGGTGGCTTCCTTTATGAAAATCTCAATAACCTCTGGATAAAAAAATGATTTTGCATACTTTTTCAGATAAGATGACTTATTTTAAACTTCTGGTAGCACACCATTTCCCAGCACTAATCTCTAGGTCATGCTACACTATACCTATGAAAGTGAAAGTGTGTTGAAGGGGAAGACACAGTGAAAATCACAGGATTAACCAGATACCATTTCTAATCATTTTTTCAATAAAAAACCAAAGCAAGATCAACCAGATAAATATTAGCTGTAACTTAAAACCCATAAAAATTATTGCAGGATCAACCATATCAGCTACTGTAAATTAAATATTCATTTGTGCAGACAGGGATTACTTTTTCTCCCCTCCCCCAGATAAATATAAGCTACATCTTAAAACCTATCACAATACAGTAATTGCAGGATCAACCAGATCACCTACTGTAAATTAAACATTGATTTGTATAGACAGGGACTACATTTTCTAACCCCCCAAATATTTGTGGCCATTTTAAAAAAATAGATAACCCACAATGGGGTGTGTGGTCACGCTCTGATATATGCACACTTTGGGTGGTTGAACGCACACCAAGGCATGCATATATCAGAGCGTAGACCAACGACAAGGAGAACAGCAACAGGGCCAAGTGACCGAGCTTCACAACATTCCACAAATTATCAAGTCCACAACAAAGCAGAGTTCAAACCGGCCCCAGAGATAACATATTCTAGGCGACTGAATGTCTGATACCAAGCTGCATTTATTCATTAAGAATGCCAAACCAGAACCTGAGGCTGCTGAACATTTTTGAGTCCCACTAGACTCTTTATCAAGGCATTGATACAAAACTATATCAGAGTGTGACCGCACACTCTAGAGTGGGCTACCTATTACATATATATATAGATATACACACATATATATATATAGATATAGATAGATAGATATGTATATAGATAGATATATGCATTAACCAGAAAACAGGATCGCTGAACTTCATCTGCTTGGGCTGCTTGTCTACTGCTGACATCACAATCCTCTGCTTCTGACATCATAGTCAGTTCCATGGCAACAGCTTGTGATGTCACAAGTGAAGGACTGCGATGTCAGGTATAGACAAGCAGCCAGAAGCAATGAAGTGCAGGGGGCAGTTATCATCTTTTCATGTTGATGTGCACATTTATATGGAAATGGGAAGCTAAATACAAAACTTATATGAAGCATTTATAAGCTTAAATGTATTTGTGACTTTAGGTTTTTTAGTTTTTTTGTATCATTCTCTTTATTAACATATTTTCCATATAAACAAATATCAAAGATAAATAATTACATAAATAGCTACATATAAGTTGAATTGAGTCATAATATGTTGCTTTTCCCATGTTTAAATGGGGGTATCAGCAGTTACTAAAATATAAATAGACACTTAGGGCTCAATTTTCAATGTCCCCAATTGCTGCAACCCCTGGGTGCACCAAAGAAATGGCGCACAGGGTTTTCGGCAATCACTCGGCCGGCGATCACGATTTTCAATCCTGTGCAGCAGGTGCCACAAGTGACACCAACTTTTTCTGGTCTAGCCTGTGGCATTCCCAGGGGCTTTTTTACATAGCTTGTAGCAGATATTTGGCACAAGCTGTCATAAAACATGGAAATTGTTACAATCGTGCCCGAGATTCAAGAATCAGGTGCAGATGTGGCAAAGTGGTTCAGCACACCACCAGAACCTAAGTGCTATGCTGCAGGGCTTGGTGCAAGCCCGGCGCTACACTTTAAAAATTGAGCCCTTTATATTTGGATCTGCTACAAAGTTGCACAGCTTTAAAGAAAAACTTTAACTCCCCCCCCCTCCGATTAGGCTTTTTGTAAGAAAAAAATATGTTTTTTAAACCATCCCAAAATGCAGAATTTTAACTTCGTAAGCCCTACAATCATAAAACAAGGCAGGTGCTGAATGATGTCATCTCATGTTGCAGCGTAGCTCCCCACCACTTGCTGGCATTGAAAAGGATATAAGGGGGAGGTGTAGCACTGCACTATAGCAGGAGATGGCACTAAGCAGCACCCACCATGTTTTATGATTGTGAGGGTTAAAAAACTATAACTGGGATGGCTTAAAAAACAATTTTTTTCATTTGAAAAGCTGAATTGGGAGGTATGTCTTTGGGGTTGGAAAGCTTTTGATAAAGACAATTTTCCTTTTTTTCTATGTTTTCAATATACTATAGCTGAGAATTTGGGTATATGTGAAGTCTGTTTAATATCCCTAGTGTATTGTTTCATGCATTTGTTTTGAAATAATCCTATTTGTCCTTATTTAGTGTCTCTCATTAAAGATGCCTTTTTCTTGGCCAATATTCGTTTTCTTAACTGCTTATGAATTCTAGAACCCTGTGTCATCAGCTGAGCAGAAGCCTGCAAGGAACATTTTCATGCAGGGCTTATACTCAATAGATGTCACAATGTTTCCGAACTGATAAGTAATTAAAAATTAATATTGTCTGTTTTTTTGAAGGCATGACAGCAATGTGAAGGGAGTTTCTTGTGCTAGTGTTGCTGATAGGAATGCCAGAATGTTTGTTAAATGGAGCCACAGGATGTTTATGCGCTTTGAGAAACAAATATAAAAGAAATGGAAACTAGAGGGCCAATTGGCTAAGCAAAAGGATCACTTGTTTTTCAATGAAATTAGCCACATAAACAAGTTTCTGTCTTGAAGGAGCCCTGGTCCAGCAGAAACAGGTATCCGGAAGATGGCTGCAGCATCTCCCAATAATGCCGACCTGAGAACTGCTGCAGCTAACCCTTTAAAATGCTTATCTTCGCTCCCAGCAAGTTCACTGGCACGCATGCAGACATTATCAGAGATAAGTGCTGCAATTCAGAGACTGTAGGAGGTGTGTTTGAGCACTAAAATGAAGTTTGCCAATTAAAAGGGCAGACCCAGTTGTCAAGGTGACCAGCCCAAGAATGGTTTAACAAGTCCAGACAAGTCAGAGGGGAAGGGGGAGGGCCGATTGGGGGTGGCTCAGTGGGGGTGGGAAGGAGACAGGAGACAGGAGACAGGAGACATGAGTCATAATTGTGACTTCACAAAGAGGGAAGGACAAGATGGATGAGAGTAGCACCAGGATTGGTAGATATCAAAGTAAAGGGAGGGATTGTTTTTGGGGTACTTAAGCAGCTGCATACGAAGCAGTCTGCCTCTGTTCATTGCCACTCTCAGATTTCTGGGAGCAGCACATCAGATTGGCTACAATTTCTTAAGGATAATGCTAATATTTGGTTCTATAGATCAGTAATTAGTTGGGGCTGTACAAGACACCTGTAGTGTATTTAAAACAAAAAAAACTTGTATCAGGAAGAAATGGATATCCAGAGGCCATGAGCAGTTTCAGCAACGTGGTAGGTAAGCCTTTGTTTGCCACAAGTGACGGCAATAAGAATATGTAAACGGCTCAGGGATTAGAACCCTTGTTGAGGAGCCCCACTTTAACTTCTGTTTTAAATAAGCTCTTTAGTGCTTATAGATTATGGCTATGATTCAGCAATAAAGGCATGGGGGGAGCTGCTAATTTGTTGGTGGGGAGGAGCGCCCAGTCGATGTTTTGTTGGTTGCTATTTTTTTGTCTCGGGGGTTTAAAAAGGCAGGGAAAATAGGCTCATCAGTTTGAGTGTGTTGGTTTGTGCGAGCGACGGGGTATGGGCCAAACAAGTCATTTTGGTAGTTTGCTGGATTTGTCCCATGTACTTTGAGTACGTTGGTTTGTGTGAGCAACTGGGTACGGGCCAAACAAGCCGTGTGGGTCGGTGAAGGCAGTGCTTTGGGGGAGGTGCTGGGGACTAGGTAGCCTCATGGGGGGGCCATGGAGGAGCCATCAGGCAGATGGTTGGCATGTTGATGGCCCCTCATGGTGCTAGCCAAAAATGGCCTTCTGAAGCAGTATGAAATTCATTAAGGGGGACAACCTAAAAGCACATATGTACTGCAGGATGTTCAAGGGTACATGCCATTCAATGTTGTTAGCAGACAAAACTTTTACCAGATTTCGTTGCAGGACAAGGAGTTCAGAGATGGGAAATCAATCCAGGATAATTGCTGGGGGGATGGCCAAATACATTGTTTGCTTCAATCCCTGTTTTTTTGGAAATGGCAGCACAGTTAGAGATGCTACAAAATCCTGGAAGTTTTTTCGTCTGTGTCAGAGCAGCAAAGTTTGTTAAGAGCATTCTGGATGAAAGGGGAGAAAGGGGTGGGGGTGGAGCATGCCAGCAGTGGCAGGCCATGTGGTGGAAAGGCATAGGCTTGGTCGAATCATTAAAAAAAAATTTTAAAAAAGTAATGATGGGGAGTTTATACATGGGGAAGAGGAACAGACACAAAGAACCCCCCTTCCCCGCTGTTGCTTAGTTGTATCCCGGGGTTTTCTGGAGCTACAGCACCAGAAGAGGCGCCACAAGGGCCTGGAAAGTTTGTTGTTGAGAGTTTCTAGGAAAAAGGATTGCTGTGGTACAATGGGGTAATGGGAGAGAATGGGGACTGAACTTGTGAGTGGGTGGGGGGGAAGCCATGTGGTAGAAAGGCCTAGGCTTGTCATACAAAAAAAAAAAGTGTAACGCGGCAGGATGGTAGCGTACAGGCATAGGCGAAGCAGATCAAGAAAGAATTTGAAGGGCCTGTCCAACCTGCATCAGTGTCCAAAGGGGCTAGATTTAGGGAGAGGCCTGGCAGGGCCTGAGGAGACTTGTGGATGGCACCACGTGGTGCGTGACCCCAATTAGAAAACAATTTGGAGCAAATGAGGGGGTTTTGTGTGACAATGAGTAAGGCAATGGATGTGATAACATGGATGTTAACCTCAGGCTGTTCACTCAGTAGAAAGGGAGGTATTTTATGTTGTAAAAGCTAAACACGGTTGCTGCATGTATTGATAATGTTAACACGATTCTTGCTTCTTGCTGAACTAGTCATAGCGTATGGATATATGGATGGAGGGAGGGGAAGTGGGGTAGAAATTAATTCTAAGCTCGACCACTGACTAGGACTCGCATGAGCCAGTGTCACCAATAAAAGACTAGGTTTGCACATTTTGGAAAAACGGGCATTAGACAGTATATGACTCCAGTAACCTGGAGTATCATGCAGCCATTAAAAGCCACGGAAGGAAAACTGCTATGATATGAATATTGATCAGATTGCTTTCTTTTGCAGTATTTTTCTCTCGTATGTAGGGAAAACTCAAAGTGTGGTGGCAGAGAAGAACATCCTTTCAAGGGAAGGCACTACAATGCCAGACACGAGGTGGCATATCAGGTTAACAGGGTATGGGGGACGAGGGAGGGAACCGAAGGGGTGGGGAGACAAGTGAAGAGCAGACAAGGGCAGAGAGCGAGTTTGGGGCAAGGGGACTGAAAAAGACAGGGTAGAAGGAAGGGCTCCGGCCCGACCACCCAGCCTTAGGAGTACACAGCCTAGGCTGGGCAGCCCTGAACAACCAGAACTGGCCACACCCATCCCTCTCTGCCACTGCTACCAGAGCCTCTCGTGGCACAATAAGGGCTCCTGACCCATCATCTTCTCCACCCCCCCTTTGTTTTGCTATATATGCCAGCTCCATCCATGCCAGGACCATCACTGGTTCCAGATACCACAGGAAGACAGTTAGCAGGGACATTGGTGCCGGAACCAATCTCCTCAACAGGTAATGGGGGGTCAGCATAGACAAAAGTATGACAACAAGAGGGTGAGTAAATGATTACAACCATGAGGAAGGGGGTCTGGGGCAAAGGGGGAAGATATTTGAAGCAGGGATGAAGAAAAGAGGGGTGCACACAGGCTATGACCAACACAAGGCTGAAGGGGAAAAAGGAGGGGATAAGTGCCCCAGGAACCAAGATGGGGTAATGGGACCGACAACTTGAATGTAGGGCTGAAAAGGGGGAATGGCTGGATATAGCTGTGCTAGGGCACAGGGAAGTGGTAACAAAGTTAGAAGGAAAGGAGGACATAGATAAGAGTGACATGGCAGCTGCAGTGGGTAGTGAGGGGAGGGAGTTGTTACGGCACCAGGGCAAGATCTGGGCTGCCCAGTTATAGATTTAGCAAATTATTACGAGGGGTAAAAGCAGAAGAAGCCCAAACCGGGTTTTCCTCTAAAGCAGATAATCATTGTTAATAGGCAAAGAAAAAGGGAAGGTTGGTTGTGTTTTTTATACAAGACAAATGTTTCAAGCACAGATTTGGCTACCTAGGGGGATCACTGCAGGGACAAAAAACAAACAAAAAAACAATAGAGCGGCAGGCTGACTGGGCCACGGACCAGGCAGTAGGAATGGGGGAGGGCACATTATTTCAAAATCCATGGGGGCTATGACAAGGTTTTTTCCTACCCTGACCACAAGGAGATTTCACTACACCAATCCAGAAACAGGAGGGAGTCAAGGGAGGTTAAAAAAAAAAAAAAACCTTGGCTATAGATAGAGGTTTATTTGGCAAGGGCCCACACTTAGGCAGGTGGAGAGTATTCCCACCCGTTGGTTACTCCGCAGGAAGCAGTTGAGAGAGTACTGGGGCATTCATCACCTGTATATATTTCATTTTATTTATTTGGTTTTTGTTGACTGAGTACCGTGCACGAGACAATTCTGCCTAAATTCAAGCATGACCCGGGAGAGATACAGATTAATGCCAGCTGACCTTGAACCAGAGTGAGCAGTTGGGGGGTATTTTAGTGAATGAGGAAAATTTGGCCAGAGGTTAGCCTAGGTGCCCAGTAGGGTTACAACCCACAGCCTTCTCTGATCTCCCGGCCTCAGAGGCGAGTGTGTTGCCTGCTGAGCCATTGACATTAAGTTACCTGAGGGAGAATAAGATAAATGTTTACTTTAAGGGGAGGGACTCCAGAGGGGTAGCAGAATGCACAAAGAACCCCAGAATGAGTGGTTACAGTATATCTGAGCTCCCCTACAGGTGGGGCTAACAAAGAGACAGCGAGTCAGCAATCAAGTTCTTTATGGGTGAGGTCACGAAACCGGGATTTTCATGTTAATCAGAGGGTTTCAGGAGAGGTGACAGAATACATATACAACTCCAGAACGAGGGGTACAGAGCTGAGCAACACAACAGGTGGGGCTAGAAAAAGGGACAGGGAAGCAGCTACCAGGCTGTTACAGGTGGGAACAGGTAACCAGGCTTTTTCACTTGGTTCCAGGATGGGGAGGTACTACTATGGCAATGAAGCCCAGTTTAAGGGGCGCTCAACTGACTGCTCATGCGAACTCTTTAACACAGGGTAAAAAGGTTAATGCACTGGAAGATGGGAGGCAGGACAATCCCCCACTATGTAGATTTTTCCTTCTGACAGGGAGGTGGCAGGAAGGGATGGAGAGCATGGACAAAGGGTGCCAGCATTTATGCAGGGGCCTGGAAGGGCACCCAGCACCCCAGTTGGACTAGTGCAACAGGGAGTTTATGAAAAACACTCAGGAAGAAGTGTATTAAAAAAAAAACATATGCACAAATAAATAAATCAAGGGGTATTAGATTAAGGAACCCATGCAGGCAGGGGTAGCACTCAGACAGGGCAGCAGCTAAGTAATCACTTAATGTCACCAGCAGGGCCATCACCCTGGGGGTGTGCCTCGAACAGAAGTATAGCAAAAGGACTGAAGGGGATGGCCAGGCCACATCACTAGGTGAAGCTTCTGGAAACACCAAGGTGGTTTATGGAAATGGAAGGAGGATAGATTCAGTTAAATGAGACATCTGTTTGGCATGATGACTGAGTTTTTTCATACAGACCAAGAGAGAGACACACACAGAAGCAGCAGTGTGGGGGAGGGGGTTTAGGCAGAAAGGGTGGAGAGTGCAGGAGGTGATGGTTTTCTGCGGCTGGGGCCAGAGAATGGATACCAGGAGAGCATGACGACTGTCTTGCCGGGGTTTTGTGAGGTCGTACATGGCTGCTAGACCTCAACACATTGCTGGAGTGCAGAACCCTGTTGGTGACCCCTGTTAAGGGGCTGCAAAAAAGGTATGATTCTTTAAGTTACTTCTCAGGGATTTTGCAGTTCCCACTCCTGGCAAAAGGGAAAACAAGACAGACATGGATAAAGAGGTACATTACAAGGGAGGAGCAGCCTGGGGGGGGTCTGCTAAAAGCAAAAGAGGGAAAAGGAATAACGATGAGGACAGGATTCATGAGGTGGAGTAGGGCGGAGAATATAGTCCTAGCTGCTGAGGAAGATGGGTTTCCACAATGATCATGCTAATAGGATGACAGTACAGGGGTGGGGACACCTGTTGGCCAATGAGGAGGACAGCAAATGACCAGTGTTTCAAAATAAATGAATAGACATTAGTAAGCTGATGACTACCATACCAGCACTGTTTCTGTCAGCATATGGGACAGGGGGTGTTGGGTATTTTATCCACCTTAAGAAACAAACTTAAAAGAAATAGAAACTAGAGGGCCAACTGGCTAAGCAAATGGATCGCTTGTTTACCAATAAAACTAGCCCCATAAACAAGATTCTGTCTTGAAGCAGCCCTGGTCCAGCAGAAATGGGTATCCGGAAGATGGCTGCAGCATCTCCCGATAATGCCGACCTGAGAACTGCTGCAGCTAACCCTTTAAAACCCTCGTCTTCACTCCCTGCAACTTCACTGGCATGCATGCAGACCTTATCAGAGATTAAAGTGATGCAATTCTGAGACTGCAGGAGGTGTGTTTGAGCACTAATGAACAGATGGGAAAACTCCTCTCCTGAATTGTGAAACTGAAAGGATGTTTCACCAGTCAGTTAACTGACCCTGGGTCATTGAAAGTTACTGCTAAAGAAAATAGAGTTGATATTGAGAATTTAAATACTAAACTCCTCACAAGTGATGCAGTTGCTTCTGTAAACATGAGAGACAGTGTTGCATTATGGAAAACAGTTTGCAGTACAAAAATGTTCACTTAATTGGAATCCCTGACTTACTTGAAAAGCAGTTTTCAATATGTGCCAATATGCAATTTATGTAAATGCCTTATCCTTGCCAAAAGATAACTGTCCATATATTGCTATGGCTTATAGGGCTCTGGTTAAATGAGGGAAGCAAAAGAACGAACAGGGGGCATTAAAAACTGATCCAGAAGCTAGTACCAGAAGACCAATACCAGCAATATTGTGTGTTCTAGTATTTGACATGAGATTTATTGATTAAAATAGCCAGACTACGTCAAACTAGTCAGTAAAAAGATATTAAATTAAAAACGTTTGCTGATGTTTGCTATGAATTTGCATCACAACAAAGTAATAGAAGAAAGTGAGGTTTTGGATATTGGTGGGACTTTTTCATTGATGTGACCTTCCAAATGCCATGTTCATTTAGAAGTGAACACCCATGTGTTTTTTGAGCCAGGCCAGCTTTGGGACTTCCTTGAATCTAAAGTCAAGCCTTCTTCAAACGCCCTATCTGAGAATAATTCCTCTGTAAAGTTTGGATTGTTGGAGAGATCTGAAGCATCTTCTCTTGGCTCTGTAATCACACTCACCCCCATTTAAAAGAATGGTATCACAATTTAAGCTCAGTAGCTACAGTAATAATGAAAGACTCTGTCAATTGCTAGTGGGAAAGACATTATTTTCATGATGCATTTATCTTAATGTATGTATTACAGTAAGTTTGATATATGCTTAACTTTAAAGCAAATGAGACCTTTAATGGCACAAAAGACTGTAGTTATGAGAACAGCCATATCTGGTGTAGTAGCTGAAGCAGCCCCCATGGAGTAATTAAAAACTGTTTTTGTGAACTTTTGATTTGAATGTCTGCATATTATTTAACATCTTAATATTCAGCTGGACTTATTTTCCTATTTGAAATTAGTTAAAACATCACAACTGGTCTGCAGGGAATTATGGTTTGAAGGGAGTCTTCTTATAACATCTAGGAAGTATACTACAAATGTTGCAACACCTTCATTTTTTCTTTGCTCTAAAATAGGGGATCTGGAACATTTTCCTAATGCTATTGAGCTATGTGATGTGGGGGCAGGGTGGGCAGATCTGCTCCACATGGAAGCAAAATTTGAATGTAATTGTGACACCTAAGTGGCCAACTTGTTCCATGGGAGCATGGGTTGAACTGGAAGCTGGGATCACATTATACTTAAAATTTTCTGATTTCCTCACACCTTAGGAGAGCTATTTTTTCTCATGATGGTGACAATTAGCCCCCAACTTGTCTCCTTGAAGCATATTTTTCTAAAGTTCCAATTTACAAATTTCATATTATTCCTTAATTATTTATAATAGCATATGTAAAGGAGTGGTATGAATTGGAATTTAGGACATTCTTTTCATATTGTGTACTTGCGAACAAAGAAGATAGTTGTTCTTTCTCTTTTGTTGTTGTCTGAATTATGAATTGTATCTTGAATTAGATATAGGATAAAGTATGGGGTGCAATGTGTTAATACACACCCGAGTTGTTGGAAGGCACATAAATCCCGAGGGTGAAGCCTGAGGGGTTTATGGTAGCCATCCAACAATGAGGGTGTTTTTTAAATTTGAGTGTATACACTGCACCCTATATTTTGTTTTAAATAATTTAAGGGATTGCATTTTTTCACCTACTGTGGTGAGGAAATAAAAAGTTTTTATTTATTTTGATCCATGCAGTCAGCACCTGGCCAGTGGTGCTACAGCTTACTCACCACCCAGGCCCGAGGTGAAGTTAGAGGAGCCAAGAGATGCTGGCTGGTGAAGGGTGCTGGAGACAGGCAGTAGGAGGGATGACTTGGGGACCTTGCAGCTCTTGACACTCCTGTCTCGTACGGCCTGATGGAGAGTACGAGATTGCATATGTATCTTCCCTTGCGGGCACCGCCAACTAGGGACTGAAGCTATTTTTTAAATTAAAAAAATGGGAAACCTTAGCGCACAGCAGGGATCCAGAGCACTTTCTCTTCTGAGGTACTGCCCAAAGTCTGACACAAAGAGCCATGTATTAACAACATGCCATAATACACATACATGTATTACAGCATTTAATACACGTCTTTTTCAATGGGAAAAAACGCAACCCATTAATTATTATATGTTTATATATATGTATCCTGCAATTTATTAACATATAAGATCCAATAAAATATAAGTTCAAAAAACAATATTGGGCATGAAAATTGCAGCTTTACCAAAGGGCCTTAAAGGGACACTGTCAAGTTAATTTATGGCATTCAATCGAAATGGCTCTGAACATCTTACAGCAGACAGATACAATAATTGAAACAACAGATTAAAATTTACATTAAAAATTAGGAGGCCAGTCCAAAACATAAGCAAATACATTTTCAAGCATGATTTAAAATGGTCAGTGAGGGAGCTGCCCTCACTTTGCTGGCAAGGAGATTATACAAAATCGGTGCTGCTATACCAAAAGCCCTATCCCCAGAAGATTTCAGTCACGAGCAAGGGACAGAGAGAAGGTCTACTTCAGGCCTCAAAGTGTCTTTAGTTTAAAAAAATACATTAAAGAACAGCTGATATCTTTGTGAAAACTTTGGAAAACATAATAGTTGGACAAAATTCAGCTTGTTGGACACAATTTAGCTTGTATTTCACATATCTTCTGTAGAGTTCTCTTCTTCCTTATTTATTATTGAAGAAATTCCCATAGAAACAAGATCTTCATCCATTTGAGTTCATCTGCCTCTTTAACTCGCACCCTACTTGAAATCATAATGTTATGTTGTAGAAATGTTATGGAATAAAATTTCACTGGTGAAATTGCCATGAAATCAACAATTTCGCCATGGAAAACTTTTCATGAAATGGTGACATTTTTCCTGCAAATGGGTATCTCCTGAGAGTACCACTCCCTGGTGTCTAGTGGTCCCCCCTCCCACCACTCACTGGCCAAAATTCTCCCTGGTGTCTATTGGTTGCCCCCCCCAACCATGGCCGATCTCTGGACAAAATTAAATAAAGCCCTCCCACGAGTTACCCTCATGTCCCTCTTGAGTCCTCCCAACTCTCCTTTATTTAGTAAAAAATAAATAAATAAATAACATGTCCAAATCCCTGGTGTCTAGTGGACTCCCCACCCTGTCAGCAGAAAGTGCCCACCCACTCCCCCAGTTCCCTGATCAGACTTCTGGTACAGCCCTCCACTCACTTCCATGGCTGGCAGCCCAACTGAGTGCTTCAATGAATGAGCTCATGCTTGTACAAGCATGCGCTCATTTACTGAAGTGCTCACTCAGGCTGCCGGCCGTGGAGGTGAGTGAAGGGCTGTGCCGGTGGCCCAATCGGGGTACTGGGGGGAAGCAGGGTGGGCACTATCTGCTGACAGGGTGGTGGTGGGGGGTCCACTAGACATCAGGGAGTTGGACATGTTATTTATTTTTTTTTTTACAAAAGGAGAACAGGGAGGACTTGGGAGGGACATGATGAGAGTAACTCAGGGGGAGAAGGTTCTTTATTCAATTTTGGTCAGAGTTCAGCTTGGGGGGACAACCACTAGACACCAGGGAAAGGATATATATATATATATATATTTTTTTTTTAAATGTTAGCCAGTGAACAGCCGGGAAGGGGGGGCAGAACCACTCTAGACACCAGGGACTCAGAATGCTGGAAGTGAAATTGCTGAATTTAACCTGCAGGTGGTGAAATTTCATCCATAAATGGTACATTTTGCCAGTTCACAGGCAAAATTTTGCTTGCTCCACAGGTGAAATTTCGCATTTCATAAAATATGTGTATTCTGCAAAATATTTTGTGGGGCAAAATTTGTCAGTTTTGCACAACACTACTCTGTTGTGATAACACCTGCTGCTTTGAGAATAACTGTGATGTCACAAGCAGAGGATTATGACATCAGAAGAAGCAGGAGTAAATGAACCCTGAAATAGCAACTCTTCTGTTTTCATGCATGTAACCTCAGACGTAATGGGGACAAGTAATACAGAGCTAATGAGAAATATAAGCAGCCCTGTGTTCAAATATTATGTTACACAAAGTTCTTCTAGAGACATCAGTGGCTCTTTAAATGATTGGTCACATTCTGTAGAGATTGCTGAAATAGCTAGTAGTTTAATTCTGATTACTTTTTTCTTTTGAAAAGTGAAAAAAAAAAAAACAGACTACCCACCATACTTGTGTTACCACACAATAACATGTTTTGATTAACACCCACTGCATCCTTCCTGGACTTGGAAACACCCCCAAAGATTCTAGCCACTAATGATGCAGTGGGAGGGGAGGAGAGTATTGCATCATGAATGGCTATACTGTTTCAGGGTGTTCCTAATTTTCAGGAAGTACGAAAGAAGAATAAATCAAATATTTGAAACAATACAAGTTTGGGTGTAACTACACTATTAGTATGTATTTCAATTATGCTTAGAAAGGAAGCAGATAAAACAACAAGCATCGTAAAATGCATTTTAGAGAAAGTATTGAATTTTAGAGAAAGTACTCTGTCATAAAATGTTGGTTTCAACTAGAAATAATATGATGCAAAATGGTTAACAGTGTGACTTTGAGGGAAAAAAATACTGTTTCAAAACAAATGCATAAAAAAGCACACAGGGTAGATTAAACAGACTTTACACATCAAAATGTCCAGTTATATTAAAAAAAATAGTAAAAACAAAGTTCACATTCCTTTTCGCTCATTGCCTCTTGGAATCTGTATATGAGTCAAAACATCTTATACTCAACCTTCTTTAAAAAGGTTGCCATGAACTGAATGAGCCCTGAGTGGCCGTGCCACTATCTACCTCCACCAGCTCTGATCTCCTATGCCCAGTCAAGTGAAATGATAGTCCGAGCAACTGAAAGTTTTTAATGACACTTCTTCAAATTGCAAGGCACACTATGAGATAAAAGGCAGCTCACCTTCACTGTAGCTAATGAAGTTTATTTGCCATCTCCAACGTGCAGTGCATATTAAGGCACAGGTCATAAGTAAGTAGCATCCACAAAAAATTAAAACATAGATACATAGACAGTGTCGGCAGATGTGGGCCTATGGCCCACCCAGTCTGCCCATTTGAGCTTGTAAGTTCACTTTATGTTTTCCTAGAAGTCTGTTGCTCCTTACCCCTGACCTCCAGAATTCCTTTATGTCTATCCCATGCATTCTTAAATCCCATGATTGTTTCAGCCCCCCACCACTTCCTCCGGCAGGCTGTTCCACTTGTTCACCACCCATTCTGTGAAGAAATTCTTCCTCACATTTCCTCTCAATCGTCCTCCCTCCAACTTCATCCCATGCCCTCTAGTCCTGGAACATCTTTTTTGCTTAAAAGTAGTGTATTCCTGCACCCTATTCCTCCTTGTAAGATACTTGTATGTCTCTATCATATCCCCTCTCTCCCCCTTCTCTTCCCCAACAAGTACATATTCAAGTCCTTCAGCCTGTCCTCATAGGACTTGTGATGCAATCCATGTACCATCTTTGTTGCCTTCCTCTGAACCTTTTCTACCCTATGTCCTTATGTAGGTAAGGTCTCCAGAACTGTACACTGTACTCCAGGTGGGGCCTCACTAGTGTCTTGTATAGTGGAATTATGACCTCATTTTTCCTGCTGGTGATGCCCTGCCTATGCATCCCAGCATCCTGTTTACCTGCTGCCTTATCACACTGTTTCCCTGCCTTGAGGTCATCAGAGATGATAACCCCAAGATCCCTTTCCTGCTTGGTGCATGCTGTATCCTCACCCCCAACTGATATATTGTGCCAGGGTTTTTGTGCCCCATATGTATTATCTTGCACTTCTTTGCATTGAATTTCAACTGCCAAACCCCTGACCATCCTTCAGGTTTCTGCAGGTCCCTTCTCATTCTGTCTACACCCTCTGGTGTGTCTACTCTGTTACAGAGCTTTGTGTCATCAGCGAACAGGGAAATTCTGCCTTCTAGGTCCTGCGCAATGTCAATGTCACTGATGAAGATGTTGAACAGGACTGGTTCCAGCACTGATCCCTGTGGTACCCCACTGGTCACTCTTCCCTCCGTGGAGTGACATCCATTTACCACCACCCTCTGTGTCCTGCCAACCAGCCAGTTACTTACCCACCACACTACTGTCCTGCCCACACCCATATTCCTCAGTTTGTGTAATAGCCTTCTATGTGGTACAGTGTCAAAGGCCTTGCTGAAGTCCAGATAGGCCATGTCCACTGCCCTCCCTGATCCACCTCCCTAGTCACCCAGTTGAAAAATTCAATGATGTTGGTCTGACATGACCTCCCCCTGGTGAAACCATGCTGCCTTGGGTCCTGTAGTCCGTTGACAACCCGATGTTCTACCTATCTCTCCTTCAGTAGTGCTTCCATGATCTTCCCCACTACCGTGGTGAGGCTGACTGGTCTGTAGTTCACCGCTTCCTCTTTGTTCCCACTTCGAATAAGGGGACTACATCTGCTGTCCTCCAGTCTTTGGGTACCTCCCCTGTTTCCAGTGATCGGCTAAACAGGATTGCCAGAGGTTCAGCCACCACCTCTCTTAGTTCTTTAAGGACCCTGCGGTGTACCCTATCTGGCCCCATTGCTTTATCAACTCTTATTTCTTTTTTTTTTCTTCAGTATACTTTATTGCATTTATAAGTTTACATTATGACACATAAGGTAGTGAATATGACAATATGCTGCATGAGAAATGAACTGGAGCCTTCAGGTTACATCGGCTCATTAAGTACCACAACAAAATCCTTTTATCCTCTTCTTCCTTCCTTCCTCCCTCCCATCTGCCCCCCCCAACCTGTTAAAACTCTTGTCCCTTCCAGTTCCTTCAGGACCCTTTCTCGGGTAAAGGGACCTGTGTCTATTTCTGCACCATTCCCACCCCTTGTACTCCCTTCAGGCCCATTTCCCTCCTCTTCCTCAGTAAAGACTGAGCAGAAATACCTGTTCAGCATGTCAGCTTTACTGTTGTTATCCTCCATGCGGCACCCATCCTCCCCCTTCAGTCTCACTATCCCTCCCTTTGCCTTTCTTTTTTCACTTATGTACCTGTAAAAGGTTTTGACCCCTCTACCCACTGATTTTGCAATGTGTTCTTCTGTCTGAGCTTTGGCTTCCCTTACTGACCTCCCTGCCTCCCTTTGCTTCTCCTGGTACTTCTCCCTATCCCCTTCTGCCTGTGTCTTTTTGTATTGCCTGAATGCAATCTTTTTGGCTTTCACTTTCTCCGCTACCTCCTTGGAAAAACATAATGGCCTCCTCTTCCTTTTCCCCTTGCTAACCTGCTTAATGCATAATTCTGTTGCTCTTGTAATCCCCGTTTTAAATACTGCCCGCTGTTCCTCAACCCCTGATTCCTGCCCCATTCCCCTTAATGCCTCTTTCAAGCATCTCCCCATTTTCTGCCCCCCTAAAATCCAGGATACGTGTTTTTGTGTGGTTTGGTTCTGCTACCTCTGTGATTTCAAACCACAGTGACTGGTGGTCACTGTTCCCCAGGTGCTCCCCCACTGTTACCCCCATCACACTGTCCCTGTTTGTGAGCACAAGGTCCAGTATTGCCTTCTGCCAAGTTGGTTCCATGACCAGTTGCTTGAGGAAGGCACCCTGAAGGGAGTCCAGAATAAATCTGCTCCTAGTTGATGCTGCTGCTGGGATGCTCTAGTCCACGTCTGGAATATTGAAGTCTCCAACCAGTACTACCTCACCCTTGTCTGCCATCCTTTGGATGGCTAGCATCAGCTCCCTGTCGGTTTCTTCCTCCTGGGCTGGTGGTCTATAGACCACACCTGTGCGGATTGCTGACCCCATTTTCCTTTTCAGCTTAACCCACAGCATCTCTCCCCCATTTTGTTAGAAAACTATAGATATGGGTCGGCCCGGTGGTGTTGAGGGTTGAGGCGCTGGTCGCTACACCTCGCGCCATGCCGGCGACCCGTGTTCGGAAACGGGCATAGGTTGTCGGGGGTCGGCGGGGAGGAGATGGATTGAGTGTCCGGAGGACTGCTCTCCATCTCCGGGGTGGGGGGTTTCGGGCGGCCGGTGCTTGCCTGACCCCTAGCAGAGGCTGGGGATCAACAGCGTGCAGCCGTAAGCCAAGGGGGGGCGGGACGTGGCAGACGCTTGACTAGCGTGCGCACTGGAGCGTGCGCGCACTCAGTCATTGGCATCATTGCACGCCATGCCCACCGGGAGGAAAATCAAAGAAAATGAGAGCCCGGCAGCACGACGTCTTATTCCCCGGCGCCATTCCTGGAGGGCGCCTCCCTGGCATGGATCCGTTGGGGTGGTTGAGTCATCCCCACCACCCTGCCGCTGGGCGATAAGTCGTGAGGGTGCAGAAGGGAGGGGGTCTCATGTCCGGGGATGGTGCCGGGGGAACGACAGAGTGCGGGGGGTTGTAGCCGGAGCTCCGAGGAGAGAAAATAACATCTAAAAAAAAAAAAGAAAACTATAGATATGCCGGCATTACACAGAGGTAACGCTGGCCATTTCGACCAGCAGCCTGCAGTACAGCTTGCATGTCCAGTGCATGTGCATGTCACAGTTGATGTTTTGGCTGACACCTTTCTCAGAGCTAGCCAGTTCATGCCATGCTTGACCTTAAATACTGGTTATATACTTGAATATTCATAGCACTGGTGGACAGGGCTGGAAAAAATGACCAACAAACAAACCATCTAAAGTGCAAAATTGAAAAAATAAAGTGCAAATGCAAAAGCATGACTCAAGAAACCACAAGACATACAACAGACAGATGTAAGGAAAATCCAAAGGGGTAACAGGGCGGGGGTATGGAACCTATTAAAAGCACAGCAAAGGAGACAACATTTAATTGCAATAATAGCAATAATCTGTGCACCTGATGACTCACATAATATCCAGGAAAGACATATACATGGAACAAAATCACAAGAAATGCTGTAGTGGTATCTCTTCCTTCAGTCACCCAAATAATCAGTCCAGAAGCATCACACTGAGCCAGCGTCTTCAGAAAGTCTCCTCTGTAAGCTCAATCACTACTTTTTCAGCCAGGTTTGTAAAACTATCTTGCCATTGCATTTGACACGTTGTTTGACATGCCAGATAACTGCTTCATGTTTGCCAATCTTTACGTTTATGTTTACGAACATACAAAAATACCAGCAGAAACAGGCCTCTTGGTCTATCGAGACTGCTCGAGTGCGCAGCTAGCACCTTATAATGCTGCTGCCCCTCCCTTCCCCCCCATCCTATTACCTCTTTTGTCCAACACAATTCTGTCCACAGGCACACATCAATAGATACATGACTACTCCCATCATGGTAGAACAGATAAGAGATTTTATTGGACTCTCCTGACCTGACCGTAGGTCTTTACAGCTTGTGGTATCCCTTGAGTTGCTGCAGTGCACATAATCCCTGCATCAGTAGTTTCCATTAGGGGCTGGTGGTAGTGAAGTTCTCAGTTCCTGGGGTATCTTGTAGATACTGTGCCCCAGACTGCCATGCAGGTTGTGACCTCTTCTGTAACTGATACAGGGTCTGTTTGGGGCAGTGTTCACAAAGGCTTGTTCACTCATAAGAACAGGAGAATGATGTTTAATCATACCAGTGGGTCTATGTAATAACAGCACATAAAGAACAGTGAACGTCAAAACAGTGAATAAAAAAATAGTGACGCAACTAACAGCGAATGCACATATTAGCGAGGCACATAAGAGCTACTTCAGCTCATACTTGCAGTTACAGATACAGTCACTGTATACTCCTGGGGCAATTCCAAAAGCTCCACTGTACCAGGCATAGCAGGAGCAACACGGCCAACCTGTTGAACATGCTGTACGGTATGCTTCAACAACCGCACAGCAGGTAGCCTTTCAGCAACAGCATTACTAGGAGGACAACTTGGGCAGTCGTTTCCACACTCATACGAGCCCTCTCCCGTATTACATTCACCACTCTCCGAGCACTTCTCTTCTAATTATTATTAACACAGGGGGCTCTGCCCCCGCACCCTCCGCAGGGAGCTGTGCCTCCCCGACCCCCCTATCTCTAAGATTCTTACACCACGCCGCACATTGATGGTGGAGGTATCAGCCATCCACCATTGCTCATATGTGCAGTCACTATATTGACATTCAGCTATCATGTGCACTTCACTGTTAAATACCACTTGTTATTTTAGCACTCACTATTTTTAATTCGCTGTTATTGTGTCGCTATTATAACTTTGCTGTTATTACGTGCTACCATACCAGCAATAACTCCCGAATGAGCACAATAAGTAGTCACAAAGGTCATTTTATTTGTTTCTGGCTCATTATTTTCTGATTGCAAAAGAATATTCCTCTCTGTGTTATTTGCTGTCTTGTATGCCTTTCATACCACTTTGGGTGAATATCCTCTATCCAGAAAACATGCTGCCATGTCCTTAGCTTGATGTTCAAGGCCCCATGTAGTATTTAATGGCTTCAAGGCCCCACTGGTGAGGGATATTTGTAAAAAAAAATAATGCCCAGACAAGCATGTATTGTCTCCTGAGATACAACCATATTTTCAACAGCCCTGTGTATGCACCTTAACTAGGGGAATGACTCATACCAGTTACCAGGGGATGTCACCTCCCCCTTCAAATTAAATGCTTTAGGCAACCGAGCTTTCTCAGTTGCTAGTCTTGGACTTTGGAGCACTCTTCCATGAGTGCTCTATCTAACCAGCTCCCTGTTTTGCTTTAAGAGACCCTTGTTTTGTTTTTTTCTTATTTATAATTAGGCTTATGGTGATGTTTATTAACCGGTTAAGTTTATTGTGTTTTGTTAAGCTGCTTCCCCGCCTCTGTTGCATCTGTTTCTTTTTGTAATTTTCTGGTGCTTGGGCCCCTGGATAGTCTCCTTATATAAATATGTCTTCCCGGCCTTTGCATCTGCTAGAAACCATAGGACTGGCTGCCCTAGCACTATTGCACTTTCTGCTTAATTCTCTGATGTGTACTATTTTTTAAGCCAAATGTTATTGCACGCTGTATGTTGTACCATTACCCACAAAGTTGATATCACTGATTTCCTTATGTCATGTATAATGATTCCTTTTTTTTAAAAGCACATTTTCAACTGTACCCACTACTGTTTTTAATTTGTTTGCACTACTGCTTATTCATGATGTCAGTTAATTGTTACTCCCTGATGACGCTCTCAATTTATGTATACTGTTACCATATATTTTTCTTGCTGTTAATCTGTAACTTTCCCAGGTAGTGCCTACAAATAGGCATATATATGTCTTTTGAATCTTACCTGGTATCAGAACAAATATATATATATATATATATATATATATATAAATTGTTACCACTAATAATGAACTATGTTAATATTTAGCTTACTAAGTGTGAGTGTAGAGTTTGGGGAATTTTCAAATTCCAATCCCACTAGAATTCTACATTTTGGAAATTATGGCTAATTCCATGGAATTCTGTCAGAAGCAAAATTCAAAAATTCCAAAAGCAGATTAAAAAACAAAACTGTGGATTGATAATCCATGGCTGACATAAAGCACATAATACTATTCAGTAGTTAATGAGGCCAGCATTATAGCCTAGATTTCAGAGTTGCGAGCTGTGTATGAGCTTGGTAAATACAGCAGATCTGAGCAAGTCACTTAACGTCCCCAGTGCTCTTCCCCGGTTACCAAAAAAAAATGAATACATTTTTTGGGAGCAATATTCTGCAGATTACATTGGTGTGACAGGTGCAAGGGCCTGATAAGTGCAGGCGAAGGTTTAAAGGGGAGGGCAAAGGGGAGGAAGATGGTCACTAGGACCATTGCACAAGTAATGGGTAGGGTGGGGTAAACTAGATGGCCAGCACCTTCTTCTGTGTTTCTATGTTTGATCTGTAAAATATTATTCCATGGGCTACATTCTGTGGAAATGTTTTTCAGAATTCCATGGAATTAGAAAAGAAATTCCAAAAAACTTTTCCGAAGCTGAATTGCCATTTTGCATGAATGCTGCCTAGAGAATTCCATATATCCCACACCTCTATAGTCAATAGAAAAATCCCAAGAGGTGTGGAACTGGCCTTATAACCAGCAGTCCCAGTCACCTGGGAACATCATTTGGGTTGCATTTTATTATCATAAGACAAGTAAGCTGGAGGGTGGGGTGGGGGTTCTCTGCAGAGAAAGAAAATGAAACAACAGGACTTCAACTTATATCAGTGAGGTAAAGATGACAATTAAAATGGTGTAGTGTAGGACATGACCTAAGGAAGTCACAATGAATGGTGATTGGGCTTATTCAATTCTCTGCTGATCTTTGGTAACTGAAAATCCCCATTTAAAACATTATAGAAGGAATAAGAGTCAGATTAAAAAAAATGTAATTACTGGCCTTTTAGGGCAAGATTTGGGGAATTCACATGATTTGATGTACTGATTAATATCAGCCACAAATCAGAAACAGTGCACTTACCCACTTGCGTAAAGGACACCAACAGACATGGATTGCTGAGCAGATAAAATCTTTAGTACTCACAAAAAGGTGCCAGAAGCAAACATTGATACACTCGTGTAGCAATGAAACCCACAGGGTAGGGGGTTCTTGCTACACAGAGTACGACTGATTGTTTTTCAAAGCTGTTTCTTAGACTGTGCCACCATATTCCAAGGGAGCCTTTTTGCTGTTTTGTCTGATGGATTGATATTAGCCACTCATGAAGAGCACCATTAAAAATATGACTAAATGAATTCAACTATCCTGGGCTAATCAGGCAATATGTTGAATTTCTAAATGAATAGGGAGAGTGTTGCTCTGTCCTTGTAACAAGCACCCGAACCACCATGGAACATAACTTGGGCGGTACTTTATAAATGTTAGACAAGGAATCTGAAGAGGGGTCTTTGCAGAGAAACAGAATAAAACAGCAGGACCTCAGCTCATATCCACGAAGTAAAGACAAAAATTAGAATGGTATAATGTGGGAGATGGACTAAGGGGGTTACTGTGAAATGATGGCTGGGTTTATTCAAATCTCAGCAAATCTTTGGTAAGCAAGAACCCCATCTTAAAGAATTATTAAAGGAATGAGAGTTGACTAAAAACAAAACTTCAGTAAGAGGCCTTTTTGAGGCTGTATTTGGTAGGGGCCCCTTCATTTTGTTTGTTGAGTAATATTAGCCTTTCATAAGGAGCAGCCTTGAAAATATGACCGAGGTAATTAAATTTGCCATGGTTCAGCAGGTTGCTTCTTGATATTTCATATGTTTAACCCTCTTTGGGAGATGAAGTATCAACTAATTAGCTCTGACTAGTTTCCTTCATGAAAACAAAGCCTTCCCATTCTTTTCCTTTTTTTTGTTCCCTTCTGTTTATCCCTCCCCAGTGGACTGTATTCGTCCTCTGAGCACCAGGCTGCCTCAGCCCCCTTACCCCCTGCCATCTCCTAGGACTTGCCTTCTGCCAGGAGAGAGGCCCTGCAGTATCTCCTCCCCACAGTGGAGGTTATTGTGCTGGACCAATTCCCTCAGATCAGTTTCTGTGGTGCTCCCAGTGTGAGCCTAGGTCGGGGGGGGGGATGCAGAGACTGTGAGCAGCCCGGAGATGTCATAGTGCATGGCTACATTTTCTTGCAGCTTTCCTTCTCCCCCATGGGACTCTGGCTGATACAGGCATGCAAGGTATTCACATCTGTACTGCCAGTCAGCTGTCCCGAACCCTGTGACTGCACTATTGCATTCACCACTATCTGCGTGCACCCAGATGACAGTCACGTGGTGGCAGGGATCTCCCTTCCTCCCCAGAGAAGGAGAGCAGTCCTACAGATGTTCAGTCCTCCTCCCCCTGGCTGGTTCTGCGACACCATGGATCTGCTTCTGAACCCAGGTCATTGACATCATGAGCAGTAGCACTACCACTGCACCAGTGGGCCAGCAACTCCCTATTCATTTTAATATGAGAAGGCCAGGCCTTCCTCTTCTCAATGAAGCATGAGGTAGCCATGTCCATCAAGCTTTGATATCAGTGGTACCTGGCTGGCCTTTTATTAGATATTACCCGTATTAATCAGCGCCTAACCTCTGACCTCCAGTCTGTGTACAATTGGCTGTCTCAATGAACTACTTCTTAACATGACCAAAACACAATCAGTGCTGTTTGGAATATCCTCCAGATTGAGGCATTGCTCTGCCCTGCTATCCATTACTTACCATGATGGTACTCTAGTTCCCTCAGTCACTTCCTTCACCTACCTTATAGTAACCCTTGACCCTTCCCTTTATTATTCATTGCATGTGATGGGCATCAGCAAATCTGTAAATGCTATGCTTTGTATCTCCTATAAAGCTATCCGCAATCGGACCTTCCAAACTCATCTTGCTATTGCCCATTGATGCTCTATCCTAAAGTCCCTTTCAAGGGCATAGCTACAAGGGTGCAGGCAGTGCAGTCACACGCAGGTCAATGAGGTTTGAGGGGCCCAAATCATCATTTTGATGTCTATTCAAAACCAGGGGGGCTCTACAACATACCCTTGCACCCAGGCCGTCTAAGAATTTGCTACGCTACTGGTCCCTTATGGAGCTCCTGTATTCTCTGCAGCTTCAAAAATCCCATCTTGAGATGGCATGTTGCCTATAATAATATTTGCCATTTTGCACTGTCATTCTATTGACTTCTCCATCACTGCTCCCTCTATGACAGGGTTGGTTGGCTTCTAACACCCCTGACTTGAGATCACACCCTTGGAGATGTTGTCTTTAGCATCCTCCATAATCATCTGCCTCTGTCCCTTGTACTGCTCCTCAAACCTGTGCATGGTTTCTACCCTTTAAGCTCAGATGAAAACATCATTTTGAATGTCCCCAAACTTAAAACTATGGCTGAGGAATCTTCCTTTGCCTGTTCTGCCCCAAAGCTATGAAACTCCATTCCATCTGAAATTAGCCTTTGTCCTTTGACAGCTTCATTTCATAATAAGTATCGTTACTATCCTCTCAGAGTGTCCAAGTGTTCCTGCCCTTGAATTTTATTTATTTATTTATTTATTGAAAGTTAGCAAAATTATAACCCTTTGAGTCAGAGACTCCTTTGCAAAGGCTCCACATCAGCAATAAGAGAAAGAATACAACAACAGGAAAACAGTATACAATAAATAGTAAAATGGAAAGGTACAGTATCCAGTAAATAGTAAAATGCAAAGGTACAGTCAGGCAATGATAAAAGTAGGGTGTATATGTGAGAACAAACCAAAGTTAGGCAACTAGGGAAATAATGCAAGCCAGGCCAACTCAGACCACACAGGGTCAGGCAGACCTTGCTGATACAGAGCCCTATTGGGACAGGCAGTCCAAGACAGATCTTGTCAAGAGAGGGAAGGACACTAACTGCCCAGGGTCAGGCAGACCTTACTGATACAGAGCCCCAGTTGGGGCAGTAGGCAGTCCAGGACAGACCTTGTCAGGAGGGGGGGAGGGGCAGGTAGTGAGGAAATAATTCAGGTACAGTCACACCTGTTAAGAGAGAGGAGGTGTTCCCTTAGTGAACATCTGTAGGGGACAAGGTAGGCACAGGAGGAAATCTCAAGCGGAAGAGAGTTGAGCCAAAGGAGGGTCCGATAAAGGAAGGCCCTCTGGCAATGAGAGGTTTTGCAGTAAGGTATAGAGTAAGTAGGTTTGCTGGAGTACTAAGTAGTCTGGGGGGTGCTGTGGGGGTTAATGAGGTGAAGGAGGCTTTGGGGGGAGCGAGGCCTGCAATGATCTTCTTGGCTAGGAGACAAGTGTGATATTTTAGTCTGCCCTTAAAATTCAGCCAGTTGGAGAGGAGGTACAGGTCACAGGTGTGAGTGAACCTGTCACAGCCAGTCACCAGATGACAGGCTTTATTAAGGGGTACCTTTAGTCTATGGAGTGTGGTGTCAGATGCTGAGCCATAAATGACTATGTCGTAGTCGATTAGGGAGAGAACAGAACTGGTAACCACCAAGCAGAGAGCTTTAGGGGGCAGGCAATGATGGAGCCAGTGTAGAAGGCCAATTCTACTATTCACAGCTGTGCAGACTAGGTTGGTATGAGGTTGAAAGGAGAGGGAGGGGTCTGGGGTGATACCTAGATATTTGAAGCTGGGGACTTGGTGGTTCTATGTGATAACAGTGACAGCTGAAAGCCGATCACCGTTAGGGTAACTGTACATTGCTGAAAATAAATTTCAGCAATGTACCCCCAGCACACAGCAAAATGGTGCCAGGGACTTAGAGTTTACTGTTTTATGTGGGTGCTGTACCCCCACACACCCCTACTAAGCTACTAAGGATTCTCAACTCAAGGGGGATGCATGTTAAGAAAGTGTGCAAAATGGAAAAAAAATGTGAGCATAGTGCAATAAAACATATCGGCACCCAGACCTGAACCCAGCACCCTGAGAACCCCAATCTTGAACCCACCCACCACACCACGGGGCCAGCTCAGCAACTCACAGTGGCACCACCCCTCACAATCCCTCCCTCCCCTTCCACCCCTCACTGAGCATGCTTGCTCCCCCCACATGCATATACATGTAGCGACATCCTGTCACTATATGTTTGAACCCCCCATCTGGTCGCCCTCCTTGGTGGGTAGTCCCAATGACATGTGCCATGGCTGAGTCACCATTTTTGTAGGTGCCCAGTTGCGGTCGCCTATGTCACAGAATACCGGACTTGGTCAAGGGCAGAGAGATGGTTATTGAGGATGGCGAGGGAGGTATCCCTCGATTTATTTTGTAGATGAGAGAAAACCATGACTTTAGTCTTCTTGCAGTTTAAAATAAGCTTGTGCACAATAAACCACTCCTCTGATAGTGAGAAAAGACATTGAAGGTCATGTTGGAGTGGGTTAGGCTCAGGGTGGCAACTGAAAATTACTGCATCATCTGTATATAGTAACATGTGACCCAGACAGACTTTGGGAAGTGAGTTTAGAAAAAGGGAAAAGAGAAGAGGCCCCAGGATGGGGCCCTGTGGCACACCCGACCAGACAGGGAGGCAGGGGGAGAGGGTGGTGCCAAGTTTTACCTGTTATTGCCTTGCTGAGAGATAGTCTGAAAACCAGGCAGTGGATTCCATGGACAGGCCTAGACAGGGGAGGATCTGCATAAGAAGAGCATGACTGTGTTGAACGCCTCGGTAAGGTCAATGTAGATGGCGCCTACCAGGTGACTCAGTCCAAGGCTTTGTGAATATAGTTGATGAAGTCCAGAATGGTTGTGGTTGTGCTGTGACCCTTATGAAAGCCGTGTTGTTCAGGGCAAAACAAATTATATTTGTCTAGGTAGTCAGAGAGCTGGTCAGACATGATTTTTTCCAAAGCTTTAGAAAGGGGCGGGAGGATGGAAAAGGGACAATAGTTACTGGGCAGGATGTGGTCACCACTCTTGAGGATATGAGTGACTACAGCAGTCTTCCACTGGGATGGGAACTGTCCCAGGCTGAGGGAGAGGTTGAAGGTCTTAATTAAAGTGGGGAGGACAATGTCAAGTACAAGGTTTAGGATCTTTAGATCAAGCAAGTCACTACTGAAGCAAGTTTTCCCCAGTACTCAGGTGAGGTAGGTTTTGGCTTCTCTGGGTGTGATGGCTTTAAAGCAAAAAGGTGGAATGCTTAGTTGAGGGCATGAAGTGGAGAGGGAAAAAAAGTCCAGGGGGAGGACACTGCCAAGGTCAGTAAAGGAGGTGTTAAAAATGTCCATGATTGTGGAGGGGTCCTGAATGAGGGTGCCATTGACATTTAACATTGAGGGTGGAGGGTGATGGTGGTTTACCATTAAGCTCCTTTATGTTGTCCCAGAATCTGAGGTCAGAGCCCCAGGTGGACGCAAGTTTGTCTTGGTAATAGGAGGCCTTAGCCCTAGAGATATCCCTAGTGCACTGATTTCTGGCTTCACGTTACCGCTGTCTGTTAGCAGGTAGGCCAGACACTATGGTCCGGTGCCAGAGGTTATCACATGCACGCAGCTGGTCAAGGAGGGTCTGGCTGACCCAGGTGGTGTCAGTATCCTTGATGTTTTTCTTAGTGAGGGGTGCAAAGCGGTCACAGGTTGCATTAAAAGTGGAGATGAAGTGGGCAAGGGCAGAGTCAGTGTCCAGGGCTCGATAGATAGGGGACCAGTCACTGTTTGAGAGGAAGTCCCTAAGGTGACTAAGGGCATCTTTCTTTAGTGTTCACAGGGTGATGACTTTTGGGGGGGGATTTAGAACTGTTAGACCAATGACACTGAATAGGGGAGTGGTCACTGAGTACATCTGGGAGCACCTGGACATCAGAGAGGCACCCAGGATGAGTGGTGAAGATAAGGTCGATCATACTGGCCCTGCCAGTTTGGGGGTTCATATGTGTAGGGGTCATAACTGCCTCAGTGAGGTAACAGGCAGTAGCAGCATCCTCAAAGAAAGCAGCAGAAGGGGACTGGCAGTTTATATTGAAGTATCCTAGTGTGATTACTTCTGCCATAAGAGGGAGGTGAGAGAAACAATCTAGGACAATTTGAAGGCTAGTTTCTGGTTGCAGGAAGGAATATAGATGGCCATAATCAGAATGGATTTGTCTGAATGGCCTACTTTCAGTTTGACAGTGAGAGCTTGGGCGTCAGAGTCCGGGGTTCTGGCTTGAAATACATAGCAGCAGAGAGAATCTTCGATATACAGGGCACACCCACCACCTCTTTTCCCTACTCTGTGTAAGTGGAAGATGGAATAACCTGGTACCACCACAGATGAGTCATTTGTTTTGGGTGAGAGCCAGGTCTCAACAACAGCGAGGACATCTGGCTTGTGTAATGCTACCCAACCTTGAAGTAGATTGTGCGTTTTGAGAAGGCTGCCTATGTTAATAGAAGCCAGAAGTCCACTCATCTTTTTAGTGATTGGATTAGGCATAGTAGGGTTGGGCATAGTAGGCAGGCCAGGGTTGGGGTGGACGTTGAATTGTACTCCTTTGTTAAGAATTCTGTTTTGTATAATCATGTTCACTTACATACCTTTGTATTATATGATCATGATTAAGGCAATATAAAATCTCCATGTCCCTTGCGTACCTTATGTAAACTTAAATTTTCCACTGTCTGTCCTGATGCTGCGTACTGTTTCCTGATGCTAATTGACAATGCCTACTATACCATTTCTGCTTATGCTATGCTGTTTGTCATGTTGTATAGGCATTATGGCACTTGATATGTCTTGCTCTGTTTTGCAAAACATTTTTGTACCCAGTCTCCTAGGTTGTGCCAGATGACAGGCATTTGATTGCCTAGTGCACCTGCTTGGTCACAAAAAACAACTAAATAAAGGCACATCAGTGGTACTGACCATGGTGTGGATTCTCCATGTGTGAGCTTTTTCTGGGTACAGTTTATCAGGTGTGTCAGCTATGCTTTCTATGTATCCATTACTTCAGGCAGACCAGGGAGCTGTAAGAACACCCCATGTAGCAACTACCCTCATCATGAGGAAGCAAAAACCAAATACTCCAGAAGCAGCTCAAAGGCTGGATTTATTCCAGCATAGGTTTGTAGATTTACAAGTAGGCAGACCAAAAGCTTAGTTAAGTCGGACTGCTTGTAAGCCTTTAAATCTACTTGCTAAAAGAAGTCCAGCCTTTGAACTGCTCCTGGAGTGCACAGTTCTTTCCTTTCTAATGTGGGCCTTCCCAGCTGGGCTCCACTACAGCACCACGTGTTTTGACAGCATGCCCCACTCCTTCACTGCCTTTGGCTTCACTTCAGCATAACTGTTATGTGCCACAAAGGCAGAGATCCATCCGCCATAGCAATACTATACAAATACTGACCAGAGGGGAGGGCAATATTGGGAAAATATTGATCCCAAAGGATGAACTATTGCCTGACAATAATATGACTCTTGGAAGGCAATAATACACTCTGAGGGGTCTATATTTTCCCCACTATGTCATGACAGAATTCTGTTCAATATCTGTTTTATTAAACCTTGCACAAGCTGTAAGATTAGAATGGGCAATCACTGGAAAAAAATATTGACCAATTTTAATGACCTATTGATTGATTCTAATAAAATATTGCCCGATTCTTTGTTTTGAACTGGGCAATAGTTCAAAAACCTTGTATGACATGTGAGTGGCTCTGGTCCAATCAAAGACTAGGATTCTTTTTAAGGTTTAATGTCTGTTGTTGACTGGCACTACTTTTGTGTTTCAGCCAGCAGCAGTATACAGGATCTTCTTTATCCTTGAAAGTTCTTCAAGTATCTCCCTTGTATGATATGCTGCATGCTTAAAATTCCTGCAGTGCTGCAGCTGCTCACTGCCCTTTGGGAAATCAGAGCTGAAAATCTCTCTCTTTCTAAATGCTTCTTATTGGCAGTGTATATGCAGGGGGTTGTGTCTACACATGCTCGCTCTTATATGAACTGTTGTTTCTGTCACCTAGTGACTGGTCGCTGGCATTGATTATGATCCAATGGATGAGGAGGATTACAGAATATAAGTGCCAGCAGGATAAGACAGGGGAACACCATATGAATGTTAACCTTCAATGCTGCTGTTAACTGTCAGAGACAGCACCATTGGGGATACTACTAAAATAGCCTCTGTGTGTCCAAATGTCAGACAGCCTGCCTCAGCTCCCCTAACACTTTGCGTAAATGAGGAGAAATGTTCCTGTCTCACTACCTCCATTGCAACATCAGCTGCAATTGATTTCCCAGGTCTTGTGGGACCCTCCAACAAGTTAAGGATAATGGACGGAACCTCTCATGCTCTCTCAATGCCCATAACCTGAAAGAACATTGCAATGGTGATTAGAGGAGAGGAGCAGAACTTCATTTCAATGAAAGGAAGGTACAGTTCACAGCAAACTGAAAACCAACAATGTCTTTGCTGCTGGACCTGTGTGCTGATCAGGGGGTTGACATGACTCATATGCTGTAGTTCTGGTCAATATGACTCAATAAAGTTGTTCATTGCTTTGCGTTGACTGGTGTTTGAGGTGCTGTTTTATGTTGTCAGACACACTAAGTGTCTGGTCTGGCAGGAATGTTACACATAAGTTCTGCCATGGTTGGTAATTTGTATACATTTCCAATAATGTTCAGCCTTAGAGTGTATATTGTATGTAGTTTTATGCCTCAGTCAGGAATTCATTCAAAGTCTATGAAACTGTAATGATTAGTAAGGATCGGTCCTGTAGTAGTAGTGTAATAGGCCCAACTACTTTATGTGATCAGTCCTAAGGAGATGTCAAGTTTTGTGGTGTTTGGATGAGGGAGTGGGACTCTATAGAGCCTCAAAGTCTGGCAATTTATATTTTTTGTATAATGTTCTGAAAATATTTCTCTGCTTACAACTCAGTCACCTTTAGAGCTAGATACCTGCACATTTACATGTGTAACTTTCTTAGAAGAGTCTTAGAAACTGCTAAATAGGAAGGGAGTTGGTTAAGTAAATTGTAACTTACTGTGGTTCATAATTTCATGGTTTAATTATTTATGGCATTTGGGGAATATTTTCCAAACATTTGGATGTTTGTAGCTATGCCACAATTGTGGGTATACCCCCACAATTTGGTATGCAAAGCTGGAGAAATTTGGTTTAGCAGTTTAAACTGTACAGTGGAGATTTGGTAAATTACTAACCGGAAACATTTGCTCAGAAATTCATGGAAGTGTAATAGGTAATGCCACTAGAATTCCACTTGTGGAATTTTACTTTCACAGAGCATTTATCACCACTGAGTCAATTTAGCTGTGCTGAGCTGTTTCCCACCCTGTATTTCCTTTCTGGCCAACTAGTTTGCTCCCCCACTCTACTTTTTTTCTGAGCTTAAACATATGGGCTCTGTGGACCTACTTGTCATACTCCTTATTTTTCACAGGCACCCTCCCTTCAAATGAGAGCCACATACTCCTGGTTCTGTAGGACCGGCTGCTTTAAAATACACAGAATTTCTTCTTCTTGGTGCCACAGTCATTTTCTTCCCCACCAGGTCTTTGTGAGTGTCTCTAAATTCTGCACTTCCAAGTGCATTGGGTTCTCGGACCAGACAATTTTGCTGGAAGTGATTCTCATATGGCCTGCTTTCAAGTGAGAAATGTTCCTGTATGCTTCCTTATTTCAACTGATGGTCTACTATTCTACTGCTACTCAGCTCTTCTGCCACTTCATGGGTGAGCCCATGCATCTAATTCCTTCCACTTGTGACCCCCTGTACTAGTTACCTCTTTTATTCTATAGTTTAAATGCCTTAACTTCATTTTCCATAGATATGGCCATCCTCCTTCCTCCTTGGCAGAACTGCAGTCCATCTTGGCTTTGCTCTGGCTCACATTCATTTGACTTCTACTGCAAGCAAATCACCCTCAGCAAAACTGGTGCACGCCACACTATGTGAGGCAATATCAGTTGAGGATATGGAGGTAAACTGTAATAGCACCCATACATGATTTATTGTAAATCCACCTGCTGCACAAAGTGTAAAGAATATAGCAACGTAAATTTGCCACAAGGTTTGTAAGTCTTGACATAGACAGCTACCGCTACAGATTTCTTTGTTAGTAGTCCTGTGTACTGATTACATGGCTGTGCTGGTTGCTGAGGTGCTGGATTCTGGAATTGTGCTGTGACAGAACCACAAACCGTGTCCCAGTGCTTCATATCAACTGTCGCTGAGTCAGTGCTGCTGGTAAACTGTCCCTTGGTTCAACTGCCCCTGTGTCCGATTGCTCTTGATTCTGACCATTCCTAGGTCTGTGGTTGGGTTGAATAGTCCATCATAAATGCACAGAACCAAACTGCCTGCACCTGTCATTTACTCCCACCACCACCAGATTCTGAGGACAGCTCTCCATGGTGCTGAAAGGAGTGTCAGGGTCTGTGGTAGGGCATGCAGATCACTGAAGGAGAATAATTAACCCACAGTGCAACTGTGGACAGAACAACTACAAAGACTGCTGTGATTGAGCAGCTAGTGTGAAATTGCAACATGCTTTCAAAAATAAAAAGAATTGCTGAGAAGCAAACTGGTAAAAACTGCTGAGAACTTCACACCTCACCTCCCCCCTCCAGAGAACATTAGTAATGGTAACTGAAAAATGTAGGAATGCAATTTAATGTTTATCTCCAAACTACAGACATTGATAGCAAATCAGAAGTACAATGGACTTGGGAGTTTTCATATAGCTAAGGAAGAAACTCTTCAATCTCTCTCTCTCTTTCTCTGTCTTTCATCAGGAGACTGCTGCTGAAATAGACGTGCAATTTATTTTGTCTGGGCAACAATGAAATCTTCGGAGAAATGTAAAATGTGAATGGCCCAAATGTAGTTCTTGTTCTCAAAGCATCACAATTCACTGATGAGTAAGAGACAGGATTAAAGTTGCCATCACAGATATGCAAATATGAAAAACATTGTGAATCCCTTATTAGTGGCAGAGTTGTCTGTGGGACACAGCCAGATGAAGTCATAGTGACACAGATAAGACAGAGGGATCTAACACTACAAAGGCGTTACAGATCTTCACCACTAGAAACAATCTACAAAAGCCTAGTGCAAGCACTGCACACAAATGAGAATGGAGCAGCATCAGAACAGAGCAGTGAGTCTGGCACAGCAACATGACATTGTGCCTCCACCTGGGAGACTGGGCCTCATGTGCAGATCCTGGTATTGTATCCCATGCTGGAGCTGCCTGGTGGGGCTTGGCTCCTGGGAAGAAAGAGTGTTGTCCTTGGAGAGGGCAGGTATGGACCATGGAGAGGGATACTGCAGAGTGTGGGGAGGGAGAGAGGGGTGCAGAGTGTGGGAAGGGAGGGTGTGTACCATGGTCAGGGAGGGAGAATTTGGACTGTGGGGAGGTAGGGTGGACTGGAAACCATAGGGAAAGAGGGGGTGAATGTGCAGACCTTGACTGGTGCTGGCTATGAAGTCAGTCATTCACTGCCCTCTCAAACAGAGGAAAAGTACAGCCATTTCAACCCTGATGATTGGGGTGTGGGGGTGGGTACAGTACAATAAAAAAACAGAACTATTCCACCAGATCAGAAACTGTTAGTGAATGGGTGGAAGTCCAGATAAGTAACTAAAAAAGGATATACATGAAAGTACTTGCCCTGTATTTGACCTATGCCAATTACATTTACTTTAGGCAAAAATGCCCAGGTACCTCATTGGAATATTGTAGATGTGGTACCAAAGTAATTGATGATTTAAAACATATTACTTTGTTCTGTCCTATATGCCAGATGAAGAAAGAGTATTGGTTAGGACCTTTGTTGGCAGATAACAATATATTGTCAGAACAAACTATTTGTGAGTTGTATAATACTCGTGACCCATCTGTTCTGGCAAGATTAGTTGCATTTTTGAAAGCTATCAGATTATAATGATTTAAATGGTGGTACATTTGTATCTCTCCTTTTCTGTCATAATTGGCCTTTTTTCCTGTATATTAAAATTTGAGATTACAGGCATTTGACCACATGGGGGTGTAGGTAACCAGACCCAAACCCATACGGTAAAATTTATCCTGTTTACTCCTGGTCCAGGATAGCTAAAAGACAGCTTCTAATCGACCACCTAATATCTTCATTGTTTTCCGTATTAAAATCTGGATTTTGGGACTTGATTATGACATAATCATGAAACATGTAATGAATTGCCAAAGGAACAAAATTTAATTTTGGGTTATGTAACTTTAATAGAATAATGCCTTATTATCTAATCCTTGGATTTAACAATAATTAACAATGTCTTAGTTATGTACATGAAAATCGATGAATATCTTTGATGTCTGTAGCCCTCTGTTCTTGTATGATGATGGAACATCTCTGATATGCTGTATGTAGTGGCTGCTTAGACAATACTAATTTGCAATGATTATTTAAGCCCCAAACCCTAATTTACCTAGTTAACCTGCCAGATGATCTTTCCAGAAGATAACTTAACATGTGTAAGGATTACCAACCTGAAGATCTGATTTATTTACTGTATTGCGGATGTCTTTAAAGTTTTCCTCTAATGGATATAATATTCTATCTTATATGTGATTTTTATTAGTTTGTTACTGTATGAAAAGACTTTGTCGATCAATAGAAAGAACTTGACTTGACTGTATTGGACCAGACAGCTTGGAGACATAACCCCCCAAAAAACACTTTGTCACATAGATTATGCATGACCAAGATGGACATCAAGGCATCTGAACAAGAATCCCCAAGTGAGGCTGATGGATTTCCTGTTGGACATGAGCCTGCAGAAAATGCTGTTGAAATGAAGGCATGACAACTAGCAATGGTGACAGTGTGAGAGTCAAGCTAGACACAGGATCCCAGGTAAACAGTAGTTCTAGACTGAGATTGTAAGAAAGCGGCAAAAAAATCACAGATATAAGTGAAACAGGAAAGTTATTGGGGACAGCATGTTTCTAACAAAAATGCACACACATACAAGCAATGGAAATGTTTGTGTTCTGCTGTACTGCATCTGTCTAGAGGAGGTGTAGCAGTGCCAGGACTTCCTGGCTTAGATGTGTTACACCGATTATAGATCATTATCAAGTGGACAAGAAAAAACAAGACCTGCGATTGGTCAGAAGGGATCACATTTTCATGTGTTATTCCAGTACAGCAGAACAGGTCATTCATAATAACAATACGGCACTCCAGGGTGCGTGTAACTGTGATAGTGGCACTCCAGGGTGCATGTAACTGGGATAATGGCACTCCAGGGTGCATGTAACTGGGATAATGGCACTCCAGGATGCATGTAGCTGGGATAATGGCACTCCAGGGTGCATGTAACTGGGATAATGGCACTCCAGGGTGCATGTAGCTGGGATAATGGCACTCCTAGGGTGCGTAAAGCACTCAGTGTTACCTCGTGTCTCATGTTCAAGATGTGTCTTCCCAGAATAGCACACACCCTGTCATGCCTTGCATAATCAGTGCTGATTCAACCAATCATTGCTCATGATTTACCTGCCTATGAGAACTTCTCATAACAATAATAGGGCCTTATATCCAGCATGTAAAAAAGGGACATGTTCCACTTTTAACATGGGGGTTTCCATTTCTTTTACATTTTAAAAAAACAACCTTTTTTTACACTTCAAACATGTCAAGTTTATATTGCCCAGACTGTCTGTTATAGCTGTAAGGGGGTCACCTTTTGCATCTTTTTCATGCCAGAACTGTTCCACTATTGTTGGCAGTTCTCTCAACCTAAAACCCAAGGAGGCACTCTTACAATTTTCTCTCCTCTACCTTGAGCTCCTGGCAGTCCTGCTGGCTTGCTCCTGTCCTCACTTTTCCCATTGAGTCTGCTGTCCACCCTACTGCTTACCAAACTAGCCCACTCACTGGTCACCAGCAAAGTCCCAGAGCATTCCCATTCTGGTGGAATTCATGCCAGGCCATGCCAGCCCAAGGAAACACATCAATTTTTTCATGCTGGTATTAAGGAAGGGGCATGGGGAGAAGGACCATGGCTGAGGGATTGGGAAGAGTGGCAGTGGGAGGATTTTTTCCCAGTGTTTTTTGTTTACCTCCATCTTCCCCCTGACATCAAGCATTGACCGTCTTGCTTGTACTTGGCTATGGTGATAGTGGAGAGGAGCTGATGTCATATGGTCACCTACAACAGCCAGACTCTACACAGTCCACAGGCAATGCTATAGGGTGAGCAGTCATAACAATCCCCTCCACCCGGGACCTGGGTACACTGCTTCCCCAGCATGCCTAACACCACACCAGACCAGAGAAAGGGATTTGATCCTGGTTCTTTCCCCATTATGTATCATCACTAGGTCATCCAAGGAGACACTCAACAAATAACCTTACACTTAGTGATGGACAAGGGCAAGCTAGGACATTTTCACCTAGAGCAAAGTCAGAGCTAAGTCAAGGGTCTGGCTTGACTCTACGAGCCAAAGCATTAGCCATGTCAGTGCTGCTACAGCCTACAGCTACAGTTCTGTACAATACTGACTGTGTCCCTCATTAGTTAGACAAGAGGATTTGAAGGATAGATCTATTGTTGAGCAGAATTTTCAGATTCTGATGATATGGAACACCACAGAATTTCAGAAAAGTTCACCTTATTCTGCAGAATTCTGTCAGTTGTGGAATTCCAGCATTTTGAAAGTGAAATGGTTTTCACAAATTAGTGATCGTCAGTTTGCATAAACCACAGATTCTTTTTCCACAATACATGAAAAATTATTCTGCAGCTTACTTGGTCTGCAGAAACTTATTCTAAGTTTAACATAGAATTGCTTTTTGGAATAATGCACGATTCAAAAAGAAATTCCAAAAAGCATTTCAAATGTGGATTTGCCATTCCTCACAAGTTCCACAGTTCTAGCTCCTGCCGATGTACTGACTTCTAAGACTGATGAAAATGTTAGCTTTGGTGACAGCTGGCTTGGCCTGACCTTGGTTTTCAGTTACTCATAGAGATCGAGCCGAGCCGAGCCAGAATCAGACACAATGCTGAAGCCAGACTTGAAGCAAATCCCAAAAGGGCCACCATGAACTATCAAGTGAGGGGGTGCACAGACCGGGCAGCCGGTCCGCAAATGTTCCACCAGTTCCAAAGAGAGTGCACACCAAACAGCCAACCAAGGACAGCCACACAGCAATTGCAGAGATAACAACAAATACATTTATTTGGACAATCCTCAACACCAGATGGTGCTAGCTACCCCAGTGCTTTGGCAGTAAGCCTTCATCAGGCGGTGTGGCTACAAGATTCAAAATACATCACTTTATAGTCCCCTTATTGATACATCACAGGGGAAATATATTTACCATTTTATTTAATAAAGTGACTTATATTTGTGAAAATAATATCTTATTGTTATTCTTTTCACAAATATCACTTTATTTAATGAAATGGTAAATATATTTCACCTGCAATGTACATAGAAACATAAACTTTGACGGCAGATAAGGACTGCTTGGCCCACCCAATCTGCCCATTTCCCTACCTAGTGGATAAGCTGCAGATTCCTAGTTAACCAACAGCCTACTTCCTCCTACACCCCATTATAATTGCTTTATGTCTGTCCCATACATGTTTGAATTCCCCCACTGTTTTGGACCCCACAACCTCCCCAGGAAGGCAGTTCCATGCATCTATCACTATCTCCGTGAAAAAATATTTCCTCATGTTGCCTCTGAGCTGCCTCTCTTCTTTGAATTGTGCCCCCTTGTTCTTGCACATCTCTTTTTCTGAAAGATGCTACCCTCCTGGACTTTGTTGATTCCCTTGAGGTACTTGAATGTTTCTATCATGTCCCCCCATCCCTCCTTTCATCAAGGGTATGCACATTAAGCTCTCTCAGTCTCTCTTCATGTGGTTTCTGATGCAAACCCTGCACCATTTTAGTTGCCCTCCTCTGGACCACCTTCATCCTGACTATGTCCTTGCAGAGATGGGGTCTCCAAAACTGGATGCAGTACTCCAGATGGGGTCTCACAAACTGTCTATACAAAGGGATAACCACTTTCCTTTTTCCACTTGTGATTCCTTTCCCTATGCATTCCAGTATCTCCCCAGCTCTCCTTACTGCCTTCTCTCATTGCGTGCTCACCTTTAGGTCATCTGATATGACTACTCCCAGGTCCCTTTCCATTTTTGTTGTTAGTACCTCCGCCATCATTGTGTACTTTCCCCTGGGTTTTTGTTTTCCAGGTGCATTACTTTGCACTTCTTTGCATTGAATCTAAGTTGCCATACGACTGACCATTCCTCCAAACTTGGCAAGTCCCTATTCATCCTTTCCATCCCTCCCTTGTGTATCAACTCTGTTACAGATCTTTGTGTCATCTGCAAAGAGGCATACATTTCCTTCCAGACCCTCTGCAATGTCACCTATAAAGACATTAAAGAGGACTGAATCCGACTGAACCCTGAGGTACTCTACTAGTAACCCCCCTTTCTTCGGAGTGAGTTCCATTTACTATTACCTTCTGTGTCCTGTTGTGCAGCCAGTTTGCTACCCAGACTACCACCCTGGGACCCACTCCCAGGCTGGCTAACTTGATTATTAATCTTTTGTGCGTGACTGTGTCAAAGGCCTTGCTAAAGTCTAGGTAGGCCATATCCACAGCCCCTCCCTGGTTTATTACTTTGGTCACCCAGTCAAAGAAATCAATTAGATTCATCTGACATGATCTTCCTGCTGTGAATCCATGCTGCCTTGGGTCCTGTACCCTGCTGGCCTCTAGGTACTCAACAATTCTTTCCTTCAGAAATTATTCCATCATTTTCCCTACCACTGAGGTCAAACAGGTCTGTAGTTTTCTGATTCTGCCTTGCTCTCACTTGTGTGAAGGGGAATCACATCCTCCCTCCTCTAGTCCTCAGATACCACCCCATCCTCCTATGATTTGTTGAAAAGGGTGGTCAGTTGTGTCACTAGGTCCCCCCTTAGTTCTTTTAGGATTCTAGGGTGAATCCCGTCAGGCCCCATTGCTTTGTCCACTTTGAGTTTTAGGAGTTCTTTCAGGATCCTTTCTTCTGTAAATGGACTGGTGTCAACCCCTCTGCTTAGAGTGCTTCTATTGTTTGGTATAGTTAACTCCTCTTCTCCTTCTTTTGTGACTACTGAGCAAAAGTATTCATTCAGTATCTCTGCCTTTTCACTGTCTCCCTCTGCCCACCTCCCCTCCCCTTTATTAATCTTCACTATCCTTTCCTTAACCTTTCTTTGCTCCCTAATGTACCTATAAAAGGTTTTATCCCCCTTCTTAACTGAGTTGGCTATCTTTTCTTCAGTTTGGGCCTTTGCTAGTCTGACTGCGTTCCCCACTTCCTTCTGTTTTAACTGATACAGTTCACTGTCGCGCTCCTTCTGTGATTCCTTATACTTCCTGAATGCCATCTTTTCTCCCTAACCTTCCCGGCCACCTCTTTTGAGAACCATAGTGTTTATTTACTCTGTTTTGTTTTCTTTTATTGTTTTACACAAAGGCTTGTTGCTTCCATGATGGCAGTTCTGATTTTTCTCCATTGTTCTTCTACCCCTCCTTTCTGACCATTTGCTAATGCATTCCTTAGGTATTCACCCATTTTGACAAAGTCAGCCCTTCTAAAGTCCATTATCCTTGTTTTTGTATGGCGTGTCTCCATGGTTGTGCTTATTGTGAACCACACTACGTGGTGGTCGCTTGTTCCCAGATGGCTACCCACTTCTAAATCTATGATCCTCTCCCCCATTTGAGAACACCAGGTCTAATACTGTGGATCGTGGTGCCACTCCCTGTCTCCAAGGTGACCCACAGTGCCTCTTGTCCTCCCCCTTTACCTTTCAGTTCTGTAGCTTTGATCCCTTCCCTTAAGCAGAGAACTACTCCACCTCCTCTTTTACCCTCCCTGTCCCTTCTATAGATTGTGTACCCTAGTATGTTGACATCCCAGTCATGGTTCTCTGTGTACCATGTTTCTGTGACTGCCACACTATCCAAGTGTTCCTCTTCCATCATGGCTACTAGCTCAGGAAGCTTGTTTTCCAGACTATGGGCATTAGTACTCATTGCCCTCCATTTAATGTTGGCATTATCCTTTTCTCCCCCATCCCTGCCCTTATTGCGTTTGTCTATTTTTCCATTTACCCCTGTCCTGTCCTCTGTCTAGCTCTGTACCTCGGTGTTTACCTTACTAACTGCTATATTTTGTAGGGGGAGGTTTGAAATGTCCTGCTTCCTATCAGCACCTCCCCCTTGGCTAGTTTAAACGCTTGCCAAGGAAGCATTTAAACCTATCACCTAGAAGCTTGGTTCCCTTCCAGGACAGATGCAGACCATCATGCCAGTATAGACCTACATCTCTCCAGGTGGACCCCCAGTCCCCAATGAAGCCAAAGCCCTGTGCTCTGCACTAGTTTTGCAACCATTCATTGAACTGCATGGTGTGCAGTACCATAGCCTCACCCATGCCATAGACCGGCAGCACCTCTGAGAAGGTTACCGTGCTTGCTACCTGTCTGAGGCCCCTCTCCAACTCCACAAACTCATCCTGCACTGCACTCATCTCATGCCCAGCTAGGTCATTTGTCCCAAGGTGGACTATGATATCTAGTTTCCTCTCCTGTGATGCTGCTCCTGCAATCCTGAGGATTCGCTTCCTGTCCCTCCAAGCCATGGCATCAGGCAAGCACCTTACCTCCCTCTCCCCTCTCTTCCCCAGTTATACCCCACTGACAATTGACTCCCCTACCAGAAGCTGTTTCCTTCCCCTGTGGTGTTCCTTGCCACCCTTTTGTGGGTCTCCCTTGTGGATGTCCCCAGCATTCTTCTCGGACTTCACTGAGGGTGTCTTCATAGAGGAACCTTGCTCTGCCAGAATGGCACATGAATTGCAGAGAGGTACAATTAGAGGGATGCACCTCTCTTCCACCACCCTCACCCATCCAGAGTCCACTGTGTTCCAACTGCTCCTCATTCTTGGCAACCTCTGAGGCAGCGGTTATGGCACTGGTGCTCTTTGGGTGGGGGAGGCTTCCCTACTCCTTGCCAGTTCCACCTGGAGATGGGCAACCTCCTCCTTCAGAGATGTATCAATAAGGGGACTATAAAGTGACATAATTTGAATCTTGTAGCCATACCCCCTGACAAAGGCTTTCTGCCGAAGCACTGGGGTAGCTGGCACCATCCTGTGCTGAGGATTCTCCAAATAAATTTATTTTTTATCTCTGCAATTGCTGTGTGACTGTCCTTGGTTGGCTGTTTGCAGTGCACTCTCTTTGGAACTGGTGAAGCCAGACTTGAGTCTGCCTTGACTTGCCCACAGTTGGTGATTAATGTGGAGAAAGAGGACGAAGTTCAGGCTCAATCCCATGTGGGAGAAGGTGAGCCTTCCATGTACAGAAGAGAAATAAGACACAATTGGAGACATGCTTCAGGTAAAGGAGCCCTTAATTAGACACAGATAAGTGCAGCCTCTCTTGGCCAGTTGTGTCAAATGAAATACAAAATGACGCAAACTGTGCCCCTAATACAAAGCAGCATGGGTAGTATATGTAAATCACTATGAAAGTGTTTAGGCTTGACCAGCTGTAGCAACTGATTTACTTCCTTGGAATAAAGAAAATTACATGGCAATGTAGAATACTTTTCAGGATGCTACTGTACTTGCTTGGGGTCACACAATATGCATGTGGCAGTTGTAGGTTTTAAACCCAGGGCTGCTGTGTTTTTTTTTTGTTGTTGTTGTTTTCCAATTGTTTAACCAGGTGAGACACACTAAGCTGAAAACTTGTTTACAGGTGCAACCTGGGAGCACAGGGAAGTTAAGTGACTTGCTCAGGGTCACACAGCATGCAACTGGGAGCTGTGGGATTCAAACCCAGATCTCCAGATTTGCAGCTCAGAGCCTTAAACCACTGTGCTATACTGCCTCCCAGCATGGTGCTTTAACCCTCTAGGCTATATTGCCTCCCTATATAGCCAACATTACAGAGTTAAGGTATCATGTGATATGATAGCTATAGTTAACTATCATATTGATCTAATGTATAGTAATGCAATGAAAATGCCCCCAAATTATATTACTTTCCAAGTATTAACCATAAAAATTGACAGCAACATATACTGTGTCCATATGTTTTTCAGTCTCTGTTGTGTAGATTTCTTAGTAATTCTACTTTAAACACATGCAAACCAGCGTAACACACTTACAATTGGTGTAGATGCTTAAAATGTAGTTACTTATTTAAAACATATTTTTCTAGCAAAATAACTGTTTATAACAAGGTTTTATTTAAAAACATCATTTTAAAAATGGTTAAAATACAAATGGCAATAGCTAAAAGAAACATAAAGGTTTCAGCCAAACAGCTAATTTTTTTTTTTTCACATCTATCGCTAACACTGATGCTGAGAATCATCATTTACATTGCAATCTGTCATGCACTCCACTACTGGTTTCTTGATTAGTGTGCCTCCATCATTTCAACAACATTGGAAGTTAGGCAGACTGTTACTCCCATAGACAGTGCACTTGAAAGATTTCCCTCCAAGTAATGTCTCCAAATTTGGGATTGCCAGTACAGTTGCAGCCATTAACATGGTCAGATATTTCCAGATAGTTTACAATATTTCTAAAGATGTTCTTTCGGGTGGCACAAAAGTGGTACTCGGGCAGTCAGGAATTTCTCTAGAGATATCACAGACATTTCAGGAAAAATATGACTATAGCAAATGACTGCAACTGTAGTCTTGAAATGTTCTGCTAATGCATTATTTGTCACAGTTTCTGCCTGGTGTATAATGCAGCTATCAAAATGTCCCCAGAATGGTTAATTTAAAAACTGTTTAATTTTAACAGGGCAAATAGCTGCTATATTTTTAAATCATGCTTAATATTCGATAGTATGATACAGATTAAAAAAAACAACTACAGTATATTCTTGGGTTGTCCTTAAGCCCCCTAACTTTCACAAACAAGAAAGATGACAATCCCTCCTTCCTCCTAACCCCTAGATTTATTAAAAACAGTTCTATAGCATAGTACCCATCACGCTAATGTCTGTTTGTAATTCTTGCAGTAGTTTTTTTCCTACACCTCCACCAACAAAAATGAAACTTACTGCAGCACCTATCCCCAAATTTGTAATGTTCCCATACCTTTATGTATCTGTACAACTCTGTAAAAGCCCAATGTTAGCTTCAGCCAGAGAGGGATATCTGCCCTTTCTGATCTTCACCCATGTCTTGCTGTATGCTTAATGTTAGCATCATGGCCATGCATCCTAACATTATGGGGAATGGCTGTGACTGCCTCCATTTGTGTGAATTGTGTGATCCACTGAAGTCTAGTAAAACCTGTTTTCAGTGAGGTTAGTCTAGTATGATCTTTTTATGTTGCTTGCACGCATGTGCAAGAAACATAGTGCCATCATCCGAGTTTTTGGAGGTGTGTCAGCCCGTCTTCCAATGCAGTCAGTGTGTTTGCAGGCGCGGCCCCAGTTCCCCAATCACTGCTGCAGCTGTCTATGACAAGCTGAAAATGCAGTGGCATACAGTTCAAAGGGAGAGTCGCCTGCGAGCAGAGCTCTCCCCACGCACACATATGCACAAGCACGATATGCGGCTGCTGCACTCCCCCACGCACACACTGTATGGCCGACGGGGTGCCCAATCATCCGTCAGCTCCAAGGCTGCACGCCCCAAAAAGCTTTCCGTGTCACGCTGGGAGCCCACGCCAGCATGGCAAATCTTGCTTTGGCTGACGGAGGTGCCCAACCCCGCCGGGCTCCACATCCCCCCGAACAGCTTTTCCTACTGCCATTCTGGGAGCCCACCCCAGCGTGGCAAATGTCCCGCGGCCTTCATTTAAAAAAAAACCTGTGAATAAAAAAAATGGTCCCTCGTAGTCTCCCTGCCCCCCTCCCACAACCCACACCCACCCACTGTGCACCCTGCTTCCCCACACCCCTGCACCCCATACTTACCTCCAGAGCTTTGGTGCAATGATCATCGGTGGACTGGAACATGTCTGCACTTTCAAAGCCGACCGTTAACTGAGGAAATGCTGGTAAGCTGTATAATGGCATAGATAGGGTTTTTTCAACTTTGTTGCATATCTCAGGCATTTTGGAATTTTGGCCCCAAATTTTCAACATGAGGTTTTGGGACGCTCCTCATGAATTCTTGCACTGTCATGAAGGCGTTACTGGTTCGGCAAGGATTTCAATGTCATCAGTGAAATCACCTTTCAGGACCAATTAACAAAATGACACTGCCAGTGTTCATAAGGTGGGTCTCGAAGCCTATGTTGAAAATTTGGAAAAATTCCAAAATGACTGTTTTACGAGTGTGCTGCACAGTTCCTACACACGCCATAAGTTCGCCAATTTTTTAATATTTTCACCCAGATTTTCAACATTGCCATTTTACTGCACCTCCTTTGAGCAGTATAGCTGTCATTTTTCACATCCTGCCCAAAACATGTTTCCGCTACCATGTAGCACACAATGGCGAGTCGTAAAGCAAATCAATGTAAGGACACATTAAGAAAATCACAGTGACACTGTTCATGAGCAGAGGTCTTAAAATGGCTGTGTTGAAAATTTGCGAACAAATTCCTAAAATGACTGTTTTACTTTGTGTGTTGCGAGTTCTACACACGTCTTAAGTTGGCGAATTTTCAATATTTTCATTCCAGATTTTCAACATTGCCATTTTACCACACCTCCTTATGAGCAGTGCAGCTTATTTTTCACATCTGCATCAAAATGTGTTTACCATGTAGCGCATAATGGCGCAGTCGGTGCTAACTCAATGTATGGGACAGATTAAGAAAATCACAGTGACACTGTTCATGAGCAGAGGTCTTAAAATGGCTATGTTGAAAATTTGGTGAAAACATTCCTAAAAATGACAGTTTTACGAGCGTGCGTTGCGCAGTTCCTACGCACGCTCGTAAGTTTGCGAATTTTCAATATTTGCACTCCAATGACTTCCAAACACTTAAACAGCACATAGAAGCAAGCAAGCAACATTCGGCATTGACAAATGCTTGTTTAGTGAGTGCTTTCAGTGAGAAGCTCTTCCCCAGGCCCATATAATTAAAGAAGTACCACAGTATCCCCGTTTATCATCCCTTTAAACACCTATAGCTGATCAAGGTGATCTCTTCTTTCTTGAGCCCACATCCATGGCTAGACTCTCCCAACAATTTATTGCACCTCTTTTTAGAGACGGCTGTCTCACCTCACCCAATATCCAAATTCTACGACATATTACAAAATCATAGTCTGGCCAAACCCTATGGAACATGCTTTTATTGGAAGCATGCATTGGATCTGAACCTCAGCGACAAAGAGTGGCAACAAGTCTGGTAACACCTATACAAATGTATGAAACACGACCATCTCTGATTCTTGCATTTCTGCATCCTACACAATCTCTTCTTTTCCCCTACATGACTTTATGGGATGGGCAGATCCCCAACCTGTATTAGATGAGGAAGGTCTGATGGCTCTCTAAAATACATTCTTTGGGACTGCACTCTAGTTAATCCTTTTTGGCAAGCTAGTAAAAGAGCTTTAGACCCTATATTGGGTCTGGACTCTTATTTTACCAAACAAATTTGCTTAGTGGGTCACTTCCCAAGGGACATGCTAGTTTGCCATAGGGCTTTTATGTCACTCTTTTCAGGAGTCGCCAAACCCATCATCGTAAGACACTGGCTAGACCAAACTTGCCCCCACTTAGAGAATGGCACAGTAAAATCCATCAGTTCCTTGAAAAGGAATGACATATTGCACAACGTATGGAATGACAGGAGACATTCAATAGGAGGTGGGGCCCACTAATGGCCCTTTTACCTCTTCTACGCCAATACTTAAGATTTCTCATAGGCAGGAGACAGAACAGATAAGCTATAGTCTTTAAGGAACTCAGACAGGAGGCTACTGCTCAGAGCTGTGGTACTAGCCCCATCTGTCTTCCTTACTTAGGAAGCGTTTTCATGATTGAGCCTTACAAATCCATATGTAAACACTATAGGTGCTCTAGGGGGATAGGGGTTGGGGGGACGGTCTGGGGGTAGTTAGTTAAGTAGATATTTGAGATATGGTTTTTGCAGTCATATCAATGTTCATTATATACCTTGCAACCTGTTATGCCCTACTTGATAGCTGTACAGCCTTCCATATTCATCTCTCCTTTAAAGGTGTGTTGTTGTGGAGGGGAAGGAAAGCTACTGATTGTTGGTTTATAGTTTTCTTTTTGGTGGTGTAAAAAAAATAAAACTCAATAAAGTTTATTAAATTGAAAAAAAAAGAGTACCACGTAACAATGTGCAAAAACATATATTATGCAGAGTGTTTTGATCTGGGTGTGTAGTCCTAGGGTGTCCTTCCTTTTGTTTGCTACTAGGAGTTTTTTCTAATTTTACCTACTAGTTTCATGGCACTTGTGAATCTCCATGTTTGAATATTTTATTTCTGTACCCTTCAAACCTAAATCAACCTTCTTACCACCCCAGCATCCCATTGTTTCAGTTTTTGAAAGAACTTGCATCAGAGATCTTGAAACATTACATATCCCACAAGCCTGTTACTACAATTGTAACACAGCAGAGAAACAAGCAAGCAATAAGACCGCTGAAAGAAAATGCTGATATTACAATTAAGCCTGCCGACAAGGGTGGTGCGATTGTTGTTTGGTCAACATATGACTATGAAGCCAGCCCGGTGGTGCTGAGGGTTGAGGCGCTGGATGTCACATCTCGCACCACGCCGGCAACCCAGGTTCGAGAATGAGCCCGGACCACTGGGGGTCAGCAGGGGAGGGAGAGGATTGAGTGTCCAGAGGACTGCTCTCCTCTCTCTGGGGAGGGTTCATGTATTGCTCGGTGTCCTAGCGACCCCTGATGGAGATCAGGGGCAGCACAGGCATGCCGGCCAGAATGAGAGGGGACAGGAGCGTGGCAGATGTCAACAGGTGAGCCGTGCACGGACGTCATTGCACGTTGCACTCCCGAGGGGAAACACTACAGGGAAAAACCCTGCCTGGGACTGTGAAGCTGATGGGGGCACCAGAGGCAGGACTCACATCCCACCTCAGGCCCGATCTCTGATGGACTCCTGGCTGACCCGGCAACTGCGGTAAGCCCTCTCTAATTACAGATAGGCCGCTGAGGGTGAGCAGGCCCGGCCCAGTGGGTGAACTGGAGCACTAGGATTGCTCGGTTGTCAGGGGAGTCCAAGTCGGATTGGCAGGGTTCAGGCAGGGAGTAGAAGTTCTCGCTGTCTGTGCACCTCAGAAGGATGCTTGGCCCAGGGGGAGCATAAAGAAAAGGATACAAAAAAAAATATGACTATGAGGAAGAAATGCCATTTCAAGTCAATAATCCTGAATATTATCAAAGATTAAGTGATGACCCCACTAAAAAATGTTAAACTGAAATTGACATGATTTTACATGATGCTCTGTTAAATGGAACCATTGATCAAAATACACATTCTTTTCTCCAGGTGGATAATACATCTGTACTCTGTGGCTTGCAAAAATTCATAAAAGTCTATCAAAACCCCCAGCAAGGTCAATTGTGGCAAGCAATGGTTCACTTACTGAACCACTTGCCATTTTCATGGATAGACAAATTAAACATGTGGCACAGAGGTCTTGATCTTACCTAAGAGACACCTCTCACCTTTTGAATATTTTGACTGAGTTGGAAGGCCTCTATGGAACTAAGCCAGCTCCAGACCTTATACAACAAGATCGCTCGGTTTGCCACAATGTCCCACCCTAGAACACACCACTGTGAGGCCCAGGCCAGGCTCAGGTGGCCGTCACTGGAAGCCCGCCTCATCTACCCAACTCTTTGCCTGGCTTCAAAGTTACTGGGCCCCTCTCCTCCCCCTAGCCTCAAAGGGCTAATCATGGTCAAGTCCATTCATAGGAGCCTCCGCACCTCAGGACAAACTCTCCTCGTGGTTCCTAAAACAAGGACTAAAGCTGGGTCCAGATCCTTGGCGTTCACAGCCCTTCCAGCTGGAACAACCTCCCACAGGAGGTAAGGAGGCGGGTGGGGCCCTGCTTCGGTCCAAACTCAAAGCCCACCTGCTCAACAGGAGTACTTGCCAATGCCTTAGGACCTGACCTCACGTCCACCCCCTGATCCCTCTTAGGAAGGTGACCTGACTCCTAGCAACATAGCTGTTATCCCGTGCTCTCCCTAGATCTTCTTGTTTATGTGCATGCAACATGTTGTTTTATTTCCTACTCTGGAGGTCTCTCTGACTGTATGTTCCAACTCTTCCTACTCTGATTGTAACCCTATGTAATCCAGCTCTGTAACACAATATGTCATCTATCAACTTGTACTGTTCTGTTACTTGTATGTTATTTTTACCCCCGGGTCGCCCCTGAAAAAGGGACCTCCGGGGCCCAGTGGGCCTACCCGGTCAACAAAATTCAATAAATAAATAAATAAATAATTAAACAGGAATGTTTTTTGGTTACAATGGACAGCAGGGCCTTGTACACAAATACCCTGCATAATGAAGGCCTTGAAGCACTGAGGGAGACTTTGTATGATCATTCTGAGTACATGCCTGACTAGATAGAATTGCTAATGAATATGATTGCAACAGTATTGACATGTAAAACCTTGTTGTTCAAAGACCATATGTAGATTCAGTCAAAGGGCATGGCAATGGGGTCGGCCATGGCCCCTAATTATGCAATAATCTACATGGCCAATTGGGAACAGGACTACATTTATAATGCGGAAAAGAGCATCTACCTTGATAACATTGACTTATACAAATGCTATATAGATTATTTGTTTTTTGGTTTGGAAGGGTATATGTGAGGAACTATATGCATTTGCTCAGTATCTGGAATCTACAAACAACAATTTGCATTTTGAACTAACATTTGATTCTTTACAGGTCAACTTTCTGGACATTACGATTAAAAAAATTTCACCGGGGTGGCATCTCTACTACTATTTTCAGGAAAGACATGGAAAAAAAACTCTGTGCTGCAATATATTAGTTACCATCCTTCACATGTTACTAGAAATATTCCTGTTGGGCAGTTTTTCAGATAAAAATGGAATTGCACATCTGAAATGGACTACCAAACTAAAGGGGCCGATCTGACATCTTGCTTTTGTGAACGGAGTTACAATGAAAATGCACTTGTGAGAGCAAAAGACCATGCTCATTCTGTTAGTAGGAACACACTGCTATAGCCAAGAGTCAAATCAAAAAAGGTGGATCCAGGAACTAGCATACCCCTGTTCATAACGACCTTCTCACCACAAGCACATCTTGTGAAGGACATTATTCTGAAAACCTGGCACATTTTGAGTATAGAAAGGAAGTTGAAAAGCGTTACAAATGTGGAGCCAAAACAGTTTTCAGAAGGGGGACCAACATTAGGAATAATACATGGGACTCGCCTCCATCAAAGAAAGTTACAACTTGCAATCCTGGGACTTACAAATGTGGCAATTGTTCCTCTGTCGGTATTTAAAGATTGGTCCTAATTTTGAACAAGTTACAAAAGCTATCTATCGGATTCGGGATTTTATCTCATGCACCTCACAAAATGTAATTTATCTGGCTATATGGGGGGCCTGCCTGCCTAATATGTGGGCAAAACAAAGAGGAAACTCAAAGAACGGACTGGACAACATGTTTGTAGTATACAAAAATTAGATGGTGTAAGTGCATTAGCACAACAATGCGAGCCCCATGAAGTTTATCACCACTTCACCCTTCAGGGCATTGAAACTGTGTCCTAGGTATCAGGGGCATAGATTTGGACACCAAAACTTTGGCCAGAGAAACTTACTGGCAGTATGTCCTAAAGGTCTATGAGTGGCCAGGCCTAAACAAACATTTTCAGCTGGCCCCTTACTTATGAATTTGGATTGTAGCATGTATTGTTCCCATGTGTTAGATAAGTTGTGTATTACCATATTATCGTGTTTGGTTTCTTTGCCTAACCTTTTTCTTTTGACAGGTTTTGTGATACAACTTGATCTATTTATCCTTTTTGATTCTTGATCATAATAATGAAAATATTGCATTAATGTCTATCCTAATGACTATTTAGTAAGACAGCTATCTAGTCAGTCAGACGCTTACAAGATTGTTACATATGTGTTCTATGGTTGGATAGTTTATATTCAGGCCTATGCATGATCTACTGTTTTTATAAGTTGTTTTGACTTATGAAGTAACTGTTCTTGCACCCTTATTGGCATCTCTGCACGCTATCCATTATGGTTCCCCTAAATTCCCCCTCTCTCCCCCCCCTTGTTCCACTATCCATTTTTGGATTTTCAACCTCTACTTGCACTTTTCATGCATAACTTGTGCTTTTTAATACAAATCATATTTTATACATAGTTATTTTGCTTTTCTTTGCCTGGGATATTTGCACTATTTACACTTCTTGCAACTTTTTGCACTGCCTACTATTGTCTGCACTATGTCAAGTAACATTTCACTTTTGCACATTAAAAAATAATGTATGGTCACTTTAAGTCAGCCCTTTTATTAGGCACTGCACTTGTTGTTTATGTCAGTCTTGAGAAAGCACTTCCAACGGGAAAACGTTTGACTGAGCAAGACTTCTGTTCACGGGAGGGGCTTGCTTCTGGCCTGCTGGCGGCTGTTTTTGAATTGTTTTCAGTGACTGGATGTTTTTATAGAATAAAGAACATATTTCTACGTCCGCTGGATATCTGACTCATCTTTTCCATTTGTACAACTGCATCAAGATGGGATCTCTGTCCTGCTGTAAGTACTATTTTTAAATCATGCTTAATATTCGATAATATGATATAGATTAAAAAAACCTATAGTATATTCTTGGGTTGTCTCCAAGTCCCCTAACTTTCACAAACAAGAAAGGTGGCAATCCCTCCTTCCTCCTAGATTTCTTAAAAACAGTTCTATAGTATAGTACCCATCATGCTAATGTCTCTTCGTAATTCTTGCAGTAATTTTTTTGATGCTGAGAATCATCATTTACATTGCAGTCTGTCATGAGCTCCGCTATTGGTTTCTTGATTAGTGAGCCTCCATCATTTGAACAACATTGGAAGTTAGGCAGACTGCTACTACTTCCATAGTCAGTGCACTTGAAAGATTTCCCTCCAGGTAATGTCTCCAAATTTGGGATTGCCAATACAGTTGTAGCCACTAACATGGTCAGATATTTCCAGATAGCTTACAATATTTCTAAAGATGTTCTTTCAGGTGGCACTAAAGTGATACTCGGGCATTCAAGAATTTCTCTAGAGATAACACCAAAATTTCAGGAAACATCTGACCATAGCAAATGACTGCAACTATAGTCTTGAAATGTTCTGCTAATACACTATTTGCCCCAGTTTCTGCCTGGCAGGTAATGCAGCTATCAAAATGTCCCCAGAATGGTTAATTTAAAAACTGTTTAATTTTAACAGGGCAAATAGCCACTATATTTTAAAATCATGCTTAATATTCGGTAGCATGATATAGATAAAAAAAACTACAGTATATTTTTGGGTTGTCCCCCAAGTTCCCTAACTTTCACAAACAACAAAAAGGTGGCAATCCCTCCATCCTCCTAATTAGTGCTGTGTGCAATTTTTTAATTCTGGCGGAATGAAATTCCTCGGAATTTGCAAATTTCTGCTGAAATTCTGCTGAAATTCCACAGCAGAAAATAGTTGCGGAATGATTTTCCATGGAAAAATTGCTCTTCCATAGAATATTTCATGGATCTCAATATTTTCAGCGGAAATTGTTGTGGAATAATTTTCTGCAGAAAAAATTGCTTTATTTTGTGGATCACAGTAGGTGTAATTCCACAGAAGAACCAATGAAATGCAGGTGGAAATTTCACTGGCGGAATGATCATTCCATGCTAATTCCAGTGGTGGAATTCCGTATTCCACACAGCACTACTCCTAACCCCTAGATTTCTTAAAAACAGTTCTGTAGTATAGTACCCGTTACCCTAATGTCTCTTCATAATTCTTGCAGTAGTGTTTTTACCACACCTTCACCAACAAAAATGAAATTCCTTGCAGCACCTATCCCCCAAATGTGTAACGTACCCATACCTTTATGTATCTGTGCAACTCTATAGAAGCCCAATGTTAGCAGCAACTAGAGAGGGATACCTGCCTTTTTCACTCCTCATCCATGTCTTCCTGAATGCTTAATTTCAGAATCATGGGTTGGCCATTCATTATAACATTATGGGGAAAGGCTGTGACTGCCCCCATTTGTGTGAATTGTGTGAACCACTGAAGTCTAGTAAGACCTGTTTTTATTGAGATTAGTCTAGTACGATCATTTTCAGTGAGTGCTTTTAGTGAGAAGCTCTTCCCCAGGCCCATATAATTAAAGGAGTACCACAGTAATAATGTGCAAGAACATATATTATGCAGAGTATTTTTATCTGGGTGTGTAGTCCAAGTGTATCCTTCCTTTTGTTTGCTATTAGGAGTTTTTTCTAATTTTACCTACTAGTTTTATGGCATCTGGGAATCTCCATGTTTTAATTTTTTTTATTTTTCTCCTTTTTGCTACAGTGCCTCCTGTCACATGTGACTGTGATGCATCCAGAACCATTAATTCAGCAAGTAAATGTTTAGAGTGAATTTTACAGCAGTAGAGCTCTGGATTTATGTAACTTTCCTTATTCACTAAATGCTACATTTACAGTTTAGCAAACACCTGAGAAATAATTGAGAGGGTCATTCTCTAAGGAAACAGAGTGTTCACTAATTATAGCATTGATGACCCAGGTTAACTTGGGTGCTCTTTATGGCTGTGTGTGGTTTCATAAACTGAAAAGCTTTAAAGACATACCTTTACTCATGCTAGCTACAGTAGACCTAGACACATACCTAGAAAACAAAAAGCAAAAAAGATTGAGTAACAAAGTGTTATGTATTTGAGGCCAGTACCAACATGATGTACTTTTCTTACTGTTTTCTGCTGGTCATGTCACTCGTTACTGCTCATGAATCTACTTATTGTTAATTTAACTCTACTTGTTGCTGGGTCATTTTGCTTTTATGCCTGTTCCTGCCTTTTGTTGTTTGTATCAGATATGTTTGTGCTATTATCATTGTTTTCTTTCATGGCAGCTGATTTGTAGGTCTTCATATGGCTTTTTCTCTTAAACAAAATAGAGTATAGCTGTTTCATTGTATACAGTATGTTGTTAAACCCTGCTGTTTTGTAATTTCCTGGGTCATGCCTAAAAATAGGCATTTTATTGTCTAGTGCACCTACCTGGTCAACAAAAACTTAATAAATAAATAAATAAATCACTGTCACATGGGACATGAGGCATTGTAGAAAAAGAAAAGTAATAAAAAATGTGAACATGGAGATTCCCGGGGGCCATAAAACTAGTAGGCAAATTTACAAAAAACTCCTAATAGCAAATAAAGGGACGGACACACTAGGACTATAAACACAAATCAAAACACTCTGCTTAACAGATGTTTTTGCATATTTGACTATACTACTCATTTAAAAGTTTTCACTGGAGGTCAATGTTTCCAAACATAGGGTTCTTTAGAACCATGACAAGAAGGAAGCTAGTTTATAGCTTAAAGTTCACTGCATGTTGGCAGAGCTGTTGTCAATACTGAATGCAGCCTTATGGAGCAGGAGAGCTCCTCCTGGGATGCGAAATCCTCCCCCCCACGACCGTCCCTTGATGATAAGGACTCACTTCTGAACCCCTACTACATTTGTCTAAGTTTTCCCTGTAGGATTCCACAGGTCTTTAAAGGGGACCGGAGTTTTGTACTTCTTGGTAGCTGTTTGTAATACTCCTAGCAACAAATTAAAATTCCTCTCTCCAAATGATCTATATGTAATGACATCTAAATGAACACAGTAGGAAAACTGTTTTATTGTTTTCTTTTAATCAGCATCATTCTAATCAGAACATGGAACAAGAAATCTGGAGTTTTCATAATGTCATTGGTTCTGCATGGAAGGTTACACACGAGCTGTTGACCTATCGTAACAGTGCTCTGAGCTCTGCACATAGACTGTCATGTAGAACTCCAATCCACTCGTTCCATGAAGAGATTTATAAAAAATATTGCCCATTAAAAGAAAAGAATACAAAAGGCGGGATATTCAAAGGGTTTGCCCATGGCGCAACAGTGTTGCACCATGTGCAACCCACTGATGCAACCCGGCACGATATTCAAAGGGGGATGTTGCACTGCTCAAATCCCGATGCTCTGGGGCATACCAGTAATATATGCAGCACAAGTGTGGGGGGGGGCGTGCCCATGCATATGCAGCACATCCAGATATTCAGCCCGGGATGTGCGGCGCATATGCTGGCACATACCCACCTTGTGCCGTTCAGGGGGGTGCAAGGTTGTGCCCGGTGAAACCAGGAGCAAGTCCTGGCCACCCACAGGTGAGCTGCCATATTGCAAGGTGCAACACAGCAGCCACCTGCTGTGGGTGGCCACCTGACCTCCGAGACACAGGCCGGGCACCGTGCTCCCCACGCCCGATCACGGGCATATAATGTATGTAAATACCCTGGTGGTCTAGTGGACCCCACTCCATCACCTGATCATGGGCTGCTGTATAAGATACAGTCCCTGGTGGTCCAGTGGACCCTACCCCATCACCCGATCGTGGGCTGTTGTGTAAGATACAGTCCCTAGTGGTCCAGTGGACCCTACCCCTTCACCCAATCGCAGGCTGTTGTATAAGATACAGTCCCTGGTGGTCCAGTGGACCTGATCCCTGGCCTGATCACAAGCAAATGAATAAATTAATCTCCCTGGTGGTCCAGTGGACCTGCTCCCCTGCTCAATAGCGGGCAAATGAATATGTTAATCTCCCTGGTGGTCCAGAGGACCCACTCCCCTGCCCAATCATGGGAAAATGAATATATTAATCTCCCTGGTGGTCCAGTGGACGATCCCCAACCAATTGCGGGCTTGATTTGTAATAAATGCCCAGGTGAGCCAGCAGTACCCCCTCCGCACCCCACTCAGACCTGCCACCCCTCCCCCAGTCAGTGGCAGGTGGCAGCTCCCACCATAAGCCACCTGACCGCCCACCAACTGACATTTCGGGACTGTGTAGTACAGTATGGTCTGCATGCCCATTGGCCCATGCAGTGGATCAATGGGTGTGCAGCTCACTGTATGTTGTCAGTCGGCGAGCGCCAGGCGGCTGCGGTGGAGCGCCACCCGCTGCTGACCGGAGAGGGAGCCGGGGTGGTGGTCTGAGGGCGGGGGGAGGGGTACCGCTGGCCCACCTGGGCATTTCTACAACTGAAGCCCGAAATTGGGCTGGGGATCAGGTCCACTGGACCACCAGGGAGATTAATTCATTATTTGCCCACAATCAGGCTGGGGATCATGTCCACTGGACCACCAGGGAGATTAATTTATTCATTTGCCTGTGATCAGGCAGGGGAGCAGGTCCACTGGACCACCAGGGATATATTTATGTCATGCCCACAATCAGGCATTGGGGTGCATTGCCTGCTGAGGGGTAGGGGGCGTTGGTCCCCGACAGCTGTAACCTGGCAGGGCGCCAGGAGCAAGTCACCGGTGATTGGCGCACCAGCATGCAAATGGTCCCATACTGACATGCAAATGTCTCCATTTGTGCCTTGCATGCATAATGGCCTCATTTGCATGTCCAGCTCTGAATATCGCGGTTGCTGCACCTAGCGCACCCGCGCCTACGCTGGCCCATCCCCTGCTCCTCACTTGCCACTGCGCCATGCGCAGTGGGGTCAGCCCCTGTGCCATATTCAATGGTGCTGAGCCATGGCACAGCACCATTGAATATCGCCCAGGCCATGCCCTGGTGCATCCCAGTTGCACTGCACCCAGGCTTGCACCCCTGCCTGGCGCAGTCTGGATATCCTACCTAAAATATTTATTCCATACCTTTATTCTTTTACAGTTAAATATGGGTTAGCTAGGGGTATGAATATTATATATATATATATATATATATATATATATGTACACATATGTAACTAAAATTACAAGTATCCAGGTTATCTGAACATCCCATACTGGATATTGACCCTGGCTTAGAGCTGTGCAGGAATTGGGATTCCACCAGTGGAATTCTTGTGGAATGGTAATTCTGCATCTAACAATACTTTTCCATAATTTCTTTTTTAATTCTGCAGAATATTGAGAGGCATTTTTATGTATACATAAGCAATAATCCATGATGAGTTGTGCATTAAAGAATTAATGATGCGTGCCACTGTGGCATAGTAAGGGATGAGGCCGCAGGCCGAAGTAGCAGAAAAGGTAAGAGCCAAAAGGCTGGCCTTCAGGAAATATAAGTGAACGCAGCAGGATGAAGATAGGGAGGCATACCAAACTTTCCTAAGGGAAGCAGGGAAGGCAGTAAGGCAGGCAAAGGTCCAAACTGAGGAAACACTGGCACAAACAGTAAAAGAAAGTGACAAGACTTTTTATAGATACATTAGTGAAAGGAGAAAGTCCAGAGGGGGTATTGCTAAGATCAAAGGGGATAAGGGGGCATGTAAGGAGGAGGACCTTGTAAAAGCATCTATTCTAAATAGATACTTCTGCTCAGTATTTACTGAAGAGAAGGTAGGGTGGGCCCATAGCTCAGCACCATGGACACAGGGGAGAGGGAGGTGTGCACTAGTCCCTTCACAAAAGAAAAGGACCTACAAGAACTCGATAAGCTCAGGGTGGACAAGGCAATGGGACCTGATGGCATACATCCCAGGGTACTAAAGGAGCGAAGGGTGGAACTAGCAGAGCCATTATCAGAACTGTTTAGTGAGTCTGTGAGCACAGGAGAGGTCCCAGAAGACTGCTCCACAAGAGTGGTTGCAGGGAGGAGGCAGGGAACTACAGACCAGTCAGTCTTACCTTAGTAGTGGGCAAGATTATGGAGGCACTCCTTAAGGAAAGGATAGTGCAACATCTGGAATTTCTAGGAGCACAGGATCCAAGACAGCATGGGTTTACAAAAGGAAGGTCCTGTCAAACTAATCTCATAAATTTCTTTGACTGGGTAACCAGAGTGGTGGACCAAGGGGGAGCAGTTGATGTTGCCTACCTTGAGTTCAGCAAAGCTTTCAATACTGTTCCACATAGAAGATTGATTAATAAGCTGGGTAGGCTTGGAGTGGGTCAGAAGTTGGTCAACTGGGAGGCAAACTGGTTGATGGGCAGGAAAAAAAGAGAGTGGTGGTAACCGGCATATAGTCAGAAGAGATGCAAGTCACAAATGGGGTACCTCAGGGATCAGTCCTGGTGCCAGTCCTCTTCAATATCTTCATCAGTGACATTGCAAATGGACTGGAGGGTAAGGTTTGTCTGTTTGCAGATGACACCAAGATCTGCAACAGAGTAGATGATCCAGATGGGGTGGGCAGAATGAGAAGAGATCTGGATAAACTAGCAAAATGGTTAGAAGAGTGGCAACTGGGGTTTAACACAAAGTGCAAGATCATGTACATAGGGAAGAGAAACCCTGACACCACCTATAGACTGGGAGAGGAGTTGCTGGCAGTCACAAGGGAAGAAAGAGACTTGGGTATCATCATCACCGATGACGTGAAATCATCCAAGCAGACCACTAAAGCAGTAGGCAAGGCTAGGGGGATGTTGGGGTGTATTAGTAGGGGTATCACAAGTCGGAAGAGGAAGGTAATAATCCCTCTTTACAAGACACTGGTTAGGCTCCATCTGGAGTACTACGTGCAGTACTGGAGGCCACACCTTCACAAGGACATTAACCAAATTGAGGCAGTCCAGAAAAGGGCAACCAAAATGGTGCAGGGACTGCATCAGAAAACATATGATGACAGATCAATGGAGCTCAATATGTATACCCTAGAGCAGAGGAGGGAGAGAGAGAGAGAGGTGATATGATCGAAACATTCAAACATCTTAAGGGCATTAACAAGGTGAAAGAGTCTAACATGTTTCAGTATATGAAAAATAGCAGGACAAGAGGACACAGCATGAGATTAGAGGGAGGCCGATTAAGGGGTAATGTGAGGAAGTTCTGTTTCACAGAAAGGGTGGTGGATGCATGGAACTGCCTACCTCAGGAAGTGGTGGATATGAATACAGTGCAGGGCTTCAAACAGGCATGGGATAGGCATAAGGGAGCAATACAGATGAGTATGAATAGATAGGCCATTGACAGAGCAAAGGTCGGTGGCACATTCATAAGGTAGAAAAAGAAATGGGCAGACTGGATTGGCCTTGCAGTCCTTATCTGCCATCAGTTTCTATGTTTCTATGTCCTTATGCCCATGGAAGTACATCTTTAATCCTTTAATGTACACCCTGGAATGACTTATTGCACTTATAAAAGGGCTAGTAGTAGGTAATGAGTGTTTCAGGCTTCATAATGAGATCTCATTTCTGACCGTGCATCGTTAGTATTTTAATGCATGGTCATGTGACACCTGTCGTCCAATGAGGTCTCTGGATTTATCCTTGCCATTTTATTACATGGAACAATATTACACAGATTATAAAAGCTGCAGAATATTATTCTGCCATTTGCAGAAAATAAACCCAAGGTTTACAGAAAATGCTGAATATGATTTCAGGGTTAATGGGAGCTATGGATTACTAATTTGCAGCTAGGGGTACAAGAGGAAGGGGACATAAAAAAATAAGTAAACATCCAACAAAAAAAACTTCCACCTGGGACCACCAAAGATAAGCAAAACGGACCTCTGTTTAGTGCCTCACTGAAGGATGGTACCTCAGCTTTTTCTCAGGTACAATGACACTAGGATCATTAGGGTTATGAATATCAGTTCTCACAATCAGAACATTAAAGACAACTACAAACAGCTGCAAGTTCACATAGACTTCCTCTCCTCTTTAATATCAAGACAGCAGTAGTGTCCATATCTCAGTGCATCACACAGAAGAATCCCTACACAGAGAGTGGCTGTCCCAGGGAAGTGTAAGGGTAAGCATTTCCATACTGTTGTGACCCCCATACACTTGAGCAGAAGCCAGCACTGGCAATGCTACAGGGAAGCTGGCAGCATGTGTCACTTCTTTTGCTGCAGTAACTGGAAGCAGTTGTGGTTCTGCACCAAAGCACTCTGGGGCATGTGCCATGGTGAAAAAAGAAGTCATGTGCCCCATTTGGTGCAGAGCTACCCCCATAGCAATAATATGTGCAGTCTGCATTGGTGCCCTGTCTTCCAGCTGTTGTGCTCACCTCTTCTGCTCCCACTAGTGCTCCGTGTGGTGCAGAGCTATCCCCATAGCAATAATATGTGCACTTTGTATTGGTGCTCAGGCTTCCGGCTGTTGTGCCTGCCTCCCCTCCCCCATTGTACCCCTTGTGGTTCAGAGCTATTCCCACAGCAACAATATGTGCGCTTTGTATTGATGCCCTGGCTGTCAGCTTTTGTTTGTCCCATTGGTACCCCTTGAGATGCGGAGATATTTTCATAGCAACAATATGTGTACTTTGTATTGATGCCCTGGCTGCCAGTTGTTGTTTCCCCACTGGTACTCCATATAATACAGAGCTAACCCCGTATCAATAATATGTGTACTTTGTATTGGTGCCTTGGCTTTAGGCTGTTGTGCAACCCCCATTTTGCATCCCATATGGTGTGGTTCTACCCCATAGAAACAGTATATGTACAATGCATTGGTGCCCTGCCTGTCAGCTATTGTGCTCCCCCTGTTGGCGCCCCATGAGATGCAGAGCTACCTCCTTGCCAACAATATGTGCACTTGTATTGGTGCCCTGCCTGTCATCCATTGTGCTACCCCAGTTGGGGCCCCATGTGGTACAGAGCCACCCTCATAGCAACAATATCCACACTTCTATTGGTGCCTTGGTTACCAGCTGTTGTGCCCCCCCATTTTGCACCCATGTGGTGTGGGACTACCCCCATAGCAACAGCATGTGCACTACGTATTGGTGCCCTGACTGTCAGCTGTTGTACTCCCACTGATGGGGCCCCATGTGGTGCACAGCTACCCCCATACCAACAATATGTGCACTTGTATTGGTTCCCTGCCTGTCAGCTGTTGTGCTACCCGTTGGGGTCCCATGTGGTACAGGGCCACCCTCATAGCAACAATATCTACACTTGTATTGGTGCCCTGCCTGTCAGCTGTTGTGGGCCCCCCCCATTTTGCACCCATGTGGTGTGGGACTACCCCCATAGCAACAATATGTGCACCTTGTATTGGTGCTCTGCCTGTCAGCTGTTGAACTTATCCTGTTGGCACTCCATGTAGTGCAGTGTTACCACCATAGCAACAATATGTGCACTTTGTATTGGTGCCCTGGCTGTCAGCTGTTGTGACACCCCCACTGGTACCCCATGTGATGCAGAGATATCCTCATAGCAAATATATGTGCGCTTTGTATTAATGCCCTGGCTGCCAGCTGTTGTGCCTCTATGGTGCTCTGGTAACCAACAGAGGAGGGTACCACAACCTCCTGGAAGTCACCAAGACTAGTGACAGAAAAGCCCTTTAGGTCTGGCATGGTGGCTCACTGGCAGTGGCTTGCACCATCATGTGGGAGACCTGGGTATGGGAATGACCTTTTGGATTTCACTCACCGGGATGGTAGGCCAGAGCACGGCAGAGCTGATTTTCTGTCTCACTGGGAGGGAGAGAGAGAAGTGAAACATGCAGTTCGGTACAATTTAATTCAATAACTTTATTGGTATGACAACGCTGAAACATAGACTCTGTCAGCAGATAAGGACCACTTGGCCTACCCAGTCTACCAAGACGGTCCCTACCTTGTCTGTCTCCACAAACCTAATTGGTCTCCAGTGACCCTCCCTCCCTATTTCCTGTCTATTTATTAATATTCCCGTATGTTTAAACCCACAAGATACACAGGATTGCCAAGATATACAAGTAGTGCCAAAGTTTATACATCAAATTATTCTTATGACATAAAGATACTAAAATTAACTTCAATATATCTATGTTGTATTATACTGTCTCTCTCTCTCTCTCTCTCTCTCTCTCTCTCTCTGCAGCCCCCCAAGACCAGCTGACATGTAAGCAGGACTTCATGAGCCTTGCAGGAAATCATTACCTGCCCTGCCCCACCCCCCCAGTGGAAGTCAGGTGCCACAGAATGTTCAAGAAACAGTGTTGACTGGGGTCTAGGAAATACAGGGATAAGTAGTGGAATGAAGCATCTGGCCTGTGGAAGAAAAAAGTTGAACCACTGGAGACTAGGCTTAGTGCATACATGGAGGGGGAGGGGCACAGTAGTGGACTAGAGTTGTTTTCCCAGCCGGTGTATCAGCTCCAGCCATAATCCTCTGAGTCTAATTAATGGTCTTCAGCACTAATACAGAAGTAAACAGATGTTTGTAGACGATGAATATTTATTCAAAGACATGTCTAAAGGCTTCAGAACATGCTGCTGGAAGGTAGACCAACTGAGCAGCAGACGTCCGCATTCCTCATACAGAATTATGGAGAGATTCCCTTGACCCATTCCCCTCACAATGCAACCCAGCCAGCTTTGCAGCCTGATTCCTAATAAGCTAGTTTGTATCCTTAAGGGATACTGGATGTCATAAATCATGGCAGAATGTCAAATGACAGGCATACCGCTAAGTAAAAGGGAAAAGAAAGTTGTCATCTCGCAGCAGAGATGAATTTTACTGGTCTGCTTTTCTTTCATTCGTCTCATCTGATTATGTATCATGGCTGTGATGGATCTGCTCAGCTCAAAGCATTGTGGCATCCTAGTCCCAGCCAGCTTCAACATACAGTGCAGTCTCATGGATGGCGCACAGAGCTATAAGTCAGAAGAAGATCTTGGTTGGATTCCCAGTTTCAAATGGAGTGAGCTAATAGTGCGAAAAACAGTGTGACAAGAGGCTTGGATTCAAATCCCTGCTCCATGCACTGTGATGTCATAGAGCCAAGATTAGTAAGGCAACAACTGCTAGTGTAGTACCCTGGTGTCAGGCAGCGTCTTCCAACTAAGCAATAAGGCATGGCAGGATCTGCATTATTGTAGGATAGCAGCACACCTCTGGAAGTCAGGTATGAGGCCTTATACACCAAAAAGGTGCAACTATACTATAACTGCACGCATCCTGGAGTGCCGTATTGCAATTATAAAATGGAACCTTTGATTTTTATTTTATAAACTGAGTAATGAGGTTCAGAAAGCTAAGTACTTCTGACCTGTGCTCTTGTACTGCAATGATGCACAATCATGTGATCGTATCTGACCAATAAGAGGTCTTGCATTCCCTTACTAATTTGATAACTATTTTTGTATTTTGCTATTTATTTACCAAGGATATCCCAGCTGAGATGTAACATCTAGTGCGGTCCTGTTTCTAACCAAAGATGTGACATCTTTTTATTAGGAACTTGTTTTTCCCTAGAGATTCACCATCTACGAGTTTCAAGTTTGTTTATTGTTGATCAGTTATTTAAACCATTACAACATGAATACATTGGTCACACATTCAAAATACAATAATCTGCATTAAACAGTACGTAAAGTGTTCAAAAAATGTAAATGGTCCCTCAATGTCAGATGCAGATCCTCTTTCATCTTACATTAATCCAATAGATAGAATAAATACAAAGTAACTTATAAATCTTCATATTCTGTGAATCATTAGCTAGATAAATATTTCTTTAATCTCTTACTTTTAATTTACTTTCTAATTTGGTTTAACACAGACCCAAGAGAGTAAACTGCAGCATTTTTAGGAGACGGTCTACCCAGGTTCTCCCAGAGAGCAATTTTCGGCTCTGACCAATACATTCCTTATTCAGGGGATCACCAATCAGCCCAGCTGTTGACAAGTTCAAGTCATGAATATTTTTTTTTTTATTTAGTTGTTTAACCAGGTATAGCACACTAAGCTGAAAGCTTTTTTACAGGAGCGACCTGGGAGCACAAGGAGGTTAAGTGACTTGCTCAGGGTCACACAGTATGCAAGTGGAAGCTGTTGGATTTAAACCCAAGTCTGGTCTGCTGGATGTCACCAGATTTGCAGCTCAGAGCCTTAGACCACTGCGCTATATGGCCTTAGACTGACAACCATTGATCAGTGCTTAAAAGTACTCTGTCCTAAATATGAATTTACAGATCATTTCCACATCACCCGGTCTGCACCAGCATGTACTACCAGCCTGGGCCCATCTCTGGATCCTAGTAGTGATACCCCACAGCACATGCTGCCCAGTATCTCTCTAGTATGATCCTTGGGTCAGGCACTCTGCCAGCATGTACAATAGGCCAAAGATTCAGGGTCTGGGATCTAGACCTATGGACACACATCAGGTCATTTCATTTCATGCTCAAATCCTGGATTTGGTATTGGGCTCAACACGTCTCGGGTATGCCATTCTGCTATAAAGCTAATGATATTCGCTTACTGTAGAAACTAGCAACCACTCAAAATAAGCTCCTGCAATTATTCCTGGTCAGCCTCCTAAAGTTTCCCATAAATATACCCCCATATAGCCACATGAAGAACTTCCCAATAGTATCAAACAATACCTGTATAGTTCAGGATCTAGGTTACAGTAGAAATAGAAGAATATATACATTAGTGTAAAAGTCTTCTCCTTAATAAAAATAAAAATCATATTCAGAGTTAGTCCTGGTAATGCTGTCTGCTTACTATTATTCTGATCTATTAGCTATAATTTCAAAGCAAGCAACGATATAAGTTAATAATATTAAAGGCCTAAAATAAACACATGAAAGGAATAGAAACAATAGAGATCACAGCTATATGTGGCTTAATGTTAACTGCACTTAAGAACCAGCATCTCCACTTCGCCACAGGAATACAAGATCTCTGGCTATGAAAGCATTCAATCCGTATACAGTTACCCGGTTCGATAGATCCAGCTAGGGGGAAAGAGACTTCTGATTATAAAACACCACAAAATATTATATTTCTTGGCTCTTCCCCATTCTGACTCATTAATGCTGGCTTCATCCTGGGCATTAACCAGCTCATGCACAATTAAGACGGGGCACTCCACAAAAAAGGTATGTTCACTTGTGCTCAGAGATTATTTCCACCACAAAATGCAAACTGCAAACTGGCTCAGAGCATTAGCATTCACATCACTTTGAATCACTTTAAATCACTCTAACACCAGCTAGATTCACAGTTTGCTTTCTGCCAGGAAACTCCAAAGAATCTCCAGTCTCCCTTCTCTGAGAGTCCATTATATATCTCAGATGCCTTCTCATGTCCTGGAGCATTCCTCCGCCATCTATACCCTCCTACTCAGCCAGTATACACACCTGAGAAGAGAAAAGGGAAAATAAAATGCTCCTCTGAGCGTAGTAACTTCAGGCAATTTATTTATATAAACCCTCCATAACCCCCTAGGCAAAGCTGACATACCTTATTTAGGTTGCAAATAGCCTGTTCGGCACTCACAGTGCTTCAAATCACCTCGTTGCAACAGGAATCACTGTGAAGATTTCCCAGCATGCAAGTTATAAAACAATACTAATTAAAAATTCACAGTATCAGTGAGTGATGAGAAAGAAATAGTGTGGCTTAACCATTACTTGAACACTGGGACAGCATCCAGGTGCTCTGTGCATTGCGTCATTAGGCAACATGCCTAGCCTGAGATTCCCATCTCGTATTCACTTATTTTATCAGACTGTAAATCCTGCAGCTGCTGTGGAAACAATTGAGATGGCAGTCAGCAGTGCCCTATAAGTATCTGCTAAGCATTTGGCACACAATAATGGAAAAGTAATAGTGTGACCTACCTGGGAATATATATATGTATATATATATATGTGTGTGTGTGTGTGTGTGTGTGTGTATATGTATATATGTGTGTGTGTGTGTGTGTGTGTGTGTGTGTGTGTGTGTGTGTGTATGTATGTGTATATATATATATACATACATATATATATATGTGTGTGTGTGTGTGTGTGTATGTGTATATATATATATATATATGTGTGTGTGTATATATATGTGTGTGTGTGTGTGTGTGTGTGTGTGTGTATATATATATGTATGTGTATGTATATATATATATATATATATATATATATATATATGTATATACTTGTATATATACATATATATATATATATATATATATTCATACCTCTCAACCTTTTGTCCCCCAAATGTGGAACATTGTCTCTCAAAATGTGAAACAAATGAGCAAAATGTGGAACACCTAATCAAATCTTTACCTAAGAAGCTCAGAACACCGTTAAAATGTTTGCATTTATGTTCAGAAAGTCTGTTGTTAATTGAATAGTATATTTTTTTTCATCCTTTACTATAGAGTTTTGCTTTAAAATGTTAACACTGAATGCGGAACAAGTCCTCACAATGTGGAACAGGGAGCGTTTGTGAAGTAAAATGAGGAACATTCCTCGTAATGTGGTACAGTTGAGAGGTATGATGAGTGTGATATGCCATGGTCATAATGTAAAAATCTCTGAGACTTCCTCCAAGTGCAGTTTGGCCATATGACATCATGAGCGGAGCCATGAGTGTTGTTAAATGGTCAAAATACACAAGGAGGAAATATCAGCGATATTTTCATTTGGGGCAGTGGCACACTACTTTATGCACCATCTGTTAGTTTTTAGGTTTTTTTAAACTTGTGTTTTCCGATATGTTATTTTAAGTGTTTTGCTGTTCAGCTGACCGTGGGGTTTTATTACTTGATGCTGTTTCAGTGTGCCAGAATCAGTACACCTGTTTATCACCCCACGGAGTGGGCGACTCGGCCTGGAGCAGACATGCAGCTATTTCAACCTTTGTTCACTTCTTGTGATGCCGCTGTCAGTCCGTGGGTTACAGGAGTGCTGGTGGACCGATGACGAAGTGACTCGGGAGAGGCGGTCAGCACTGTGAAGAAGGAAGGTGTGAGGCAGGGAGATTTAGACTACCACTGGCAGACTGGGTTGGAGAATTTAATTTGTTTCATTTTAATAATGTTTTGTGGCTGTTTATGGGTAGATCTTGCACTAAGTAAGAGCAGATTTCAAACTAAAATGAAGTGGATGCCAGCACGAGTAAGGTACTAATTTAAAAGACAGAAGCAAGCTGCTCACACTGCCAGAACCAACCAATCAAAACCTACCATTAGAATATTTTTGCCCATGAGGACCTAGAATGGGAATGTCATGGTATTCTCACTCTAGTTCAGAGGAAGCAAAAATATTACTGCTATTTTCCATTAATTATTATCACACGTGTTGCATAAATACACATGTAGGCTATGTATATTATATTATATTGTATTAGTTATATTTTGTATAGTGAATATTAGACTGGTGGCTACTAAAAAGGTGATTACTAGGTTATGGCTTACTAGAGTGGCTCCTGAGATAGCAGAATGGAAGTAAATTGTGAATGAGATTTGCAAGATCAAGTTTATTACTTATTTAAAGCAATAAATTTCTCAGCTTTGGAATCAGTGGAATTCATGGGTTATCTATGTTATGCCGCATTGCCTAAATTATTATTACTATAGAGATTGGGGATGGGGGAAGGCGGAGGTCTAAGGTGCAGTCTGAGCCCCTCTTGCTCACTCTTCTTCTGCCATTAACCCCATTGTTCTTAGATCACAGAGATTATCAAAGATGCCACTTCATTTCTGGACTGCAGTTTTGTACAATATTGCTGCTGTTTAATGTTTTGTTGTAATTGTAAGACATACTGTTAAACTCTGACAATACTTCTCAACCTCTTAGCATTAAAATGCATAGCACTGACCTTCAAAATTCAGAGCAAATAGCGAGAATTTGTAGCACTTTCTTACTTTAAAGAATTATATATCTAAGAATAGTGGGCCCCATATATTTAGTTTTAAATAGCTAGTGTACTGCCTAAAACTAATATTAGTTTTTAAAAGCAGTCAATAGTTACCTTTTGTGTCTGAGGTACTTTTTCTTTTCCTTTTGGGTAACTAGAAGGTTGTTTACCTGATGTTAGTAGGTGTGATGTGTTTAACAGCACTCTGCCTTTCAGCTGACATGTCTAGTTCTATTCCCCCCACTACATCATCGGCACTATGATATCACTGACTGTGACATCACAGATGACTGACCTGGCAGCTGCTGGGTAGCTCTTCCTGAGCAGCTGTGATGTCACTGTCAGTGAGATCACAATGCTGATATTGTACTGGGGAGGCACAGAGACAGATATGTCAGCTGCCAGGCTGGGAGCTGTTCCACACATCCAGCACAATATTATCACATAGAAAACTTCATAATGAGCAAAAGGAAAAAGAAAAATACCTCAGGAATAAAAAGTTACAGTTGTCTACTTCTTAAAGTTTTCATCATTTTCCTGTCTGTCTGTTTTGACTCCACTAGCTCTTCCAGAAAAAACTCTAATGAGGAACACTCAGTAAACTTTCACAGAGCAAGTGTAAATCTGAGTGTAAAAATCATAGTGCTTTGTGAAATTTATAGAGAATACTGGCTGGGCTACTGTGCCCAATCAGCCTGTGCTGCCACCGAGGGGTTCTGATTCTGTTCAACCTTGAGAGCAAAGCTCAAGAGGTCCTACAGTTTCAGAACCCTTAGGTGGCAGTACTGGCTGGGTGCGCACAGTAGCCTAGCCAGTATTTGATATAGTGTATGGAGATCCTTTGTTCAAAAACTATGGCATTAAAAGACACATTGGTGGTTTTACGTTTTGTCCACTTATTTTGCTGCCCATCAAGCAATCCTCAGCCACCTTGGAAAAAACCACCGCCGCCATCCTGTCACAGTATTGACTGTTTGAATACTGAGATGTGCGCATAGTGGTTTTTCCATTACTGGAAGTGCTGTCTCATGCAGTCTGAAAAACGGCCAAGATGTTGTTGTACCACAGTGTGGTATAACTGCGTTCCATGAACTTTGAACTGTGCTACAACAACATTCTGACTGCGATGGATTTCAGCATGGAACAAGGGGTCTCCATACACTATACAGCAGTTGAGAGATTTGACTGCAACACTGAATTGTGTTTTTATCACCACTGTCTCTGCTCTGAGCTCTCACAGTACAACATTCCATGAGAATTTGGGAAACAGCAAGAGGTTATTTTAGCCCCAGCACAGTTTTCCTCCCACTAAAAACAAGTAACTTGGACTGCTACTAAGGGCGCTAACCAAGATGGCAGCATAGACACAGACTCCCGGACCTTTGAGGAAAATATTCTACAGCATCCAGGCATCAGAGGCAGCAGATAGTGATTCTTACTATTGAATAAGGGATCATACATTGTGAAGATCCTATCAATCACTTTATTTCTGCAGCAGCTCACATTTCAGAGGTTTTTCTCAACCAATAAACATTATGGCCACTAGGACACCTCCTGGCAGCATGGCCCAAAATCAACCGACAGCACCCTGGCAACACACATCAGTGGAGGGGATGTTTGCTCACCTACTTGAACAAATGGCCCAAGTCATGCTAGCCACAAACAGAAACATGCAGGTCCTGAAAAACTCTGAAGCCTGAATTTTTCAGTCTGAGTGCAGGATTAATGATATGGAGCTAAAAATACAAGACATAGCAGGAACACTTCAGGACCAACAGCACAGTATCGTGGCTATGCAGACCAAATTGGATGACCTCGAGAACTGAGGCTGTCACTACAACTTACGGCTGGTATGTTTTCCTGAAAGGGTGGAGGGGCAGGGACACCAAGGGCTTCATACAAAAAGGCCTAGTTGACATTCTACAGCTCGACCCTGGCAACCCGATACAAGCGGACAGGGCTCATCAGTCCTTAGCCCCATGCCCAAACCAAACAAACACCTCAGACCCATCATGGCTAGATTTCTGGACTACAGACAAAAAGAAATGATAATGGCCAGAGCACAAGAAATCGAGCTGCTTCAGTGGAGCAACAGTCGTATAAGTATCTATCAAGATTATTCAAAAGACTTATTGGACAGATGGACAGCTTTCACTGACTCTAGGCAAGTGATGCATAAGGTGGGGCTCCACTTCTCTGCGATACCCTGCCATCATCAGAATCATTCACAATGGTGTGCCAGTGAGTTTTGAAGCACCAGAGGCCCTATCAGTCTTTCTCAGGGCAAACTGGCCTTCTGAAGCATCCCCAACAATCAATCAGAGCAAACCCCCCCACCCCATGAGTGGAAGCTGTGGATTTCAAAAGGTGATTCCCCATCACAGAAAAAAGAACTGAGGAATGGTTTGGGCCACCAGAGGGAACCTGGGTAGTTCCCCCCAAAACAAACCAGAAGAGCCATCCCTCCAAGAAGCACATGAGAAGGGATGATCCCTCCGAGAGGGAAGGCCAGGACAGTGAGGGAAACAACCCCATGGAAACAGCCACCTTGGACCCTCTCCAGGCCTTCCAGTCAGTCAACAGCTTTGAGCCTCTGCGGCCTGTCTCTCCACACACACACACACACACCATGCACCCTGGGCCGAACAGCATGACTCCCCGGGAAAATCTCTGCTGCATCCCAACTACCTGGCTGAGGAGGAATGGCCCTCAGCCTCTACTACCACAGGACCATATCCTGAGAAGATTTCATCCCAGTTGCAAAACATGGAGGAACATCTCTCCAGCTCATAGGGAAGCTCGAGGCCTGAGCCCTCTCCCATCCACCACTCCACCAACAAGAAGACCAGCATTTCGTTGGGATCAGATAAGTAGATTTTAAATATGTTTCCTCCAACCAGCTAGCTTTTAATCCATCTCCAAGCTGCAAGTACTCAGGGGATCTGGTGGGAGGTATACTTTCCATGAGGGTGAGTGGCGCACATTTGAAGCACTAGTGGCCTAACTGCATCAGGCTGGCCTAGTGCTGAACTATGCATGGGGGACTATTGTACTCGCCCCCAGATTTTTTGGTTCCATGGGAGATCGCTGTCAACTGGCCCCACTCCCATACTGGGAGGGATCAGACCAGGGGTGAACATTTTTCTTTGTTTTTTTTTTTTTTTAATGGACACATCAGAGGTGAACTCCAATCTGCACTTTTTTGCAGATGATACTATGTTGTATACTTCTGGCTCATCGTTATCTGAAGTCAAGGGAGTGCTTCAAGCGGACTTCGCACAACCTGAGCATAATCTAATAAAGGCAAAGCTTCTGCTCAATGCTAAGAAGACTAAAGCGATGATATTCTCCCGCAGTGCTGTCTCAGGCCCCCCCATTACCCTTGCCCAAGACTTCATTGTCACCACGCTAAACGAGCCTCTGGAAGTTGTAACCAAATTTAAATATCTTGGTATCTGGATCGACAATAAATTATCTTTCAGTGACCACGTCGAGATGTCTCTAGAAGGTTAAAAGCAAGGTTAGGTTTCTTCTACAGAAATAATCCCTTTTCCCCATGAAACTCGAAACAAGCTTGTACAGGCCCTTTTCTCCCCTACTCGACTATGGCGTGTAATCTATTCCTCCACCACTCTTGCAAATCTAAGTAAACTGGACATCCTTTATCACTGTCGTTGGTTCATTACCAGCTCCCTTACCGTTTGCACCACTGTGACTTATATGCAGCTGTTGGTTGGACATCCCTTACTACTAGACACCTGCTCCATGCTGGGCTATGGACTCTTAAACTGCTCCTGCGAAATTGCCAAGTTATCTCTCTTCCCTTATTAGTATCTCACATAGTGCATACTCGTTAAGAAAATCTGACTTTATTATGCTTGACATACCAAGGACGCGGACTTCCTTTGGTAAACGTGCTATTGCATATGCCCTTCCCTCCATTTGGAACTAATTACAAACCGTACTGAAACTAACTAGCACAGTTTCAATAAACTTCTACAAATCGCTAAGTTCAGCCAAAATAAAAGACACCTGTAACTGTCATTAAGTCTCTTCCTTCCCCATGTGTGCCATATTTATCCACTGGTAAGGTATAATTGATTTGTCATATTAACTGCTTTCCCTTCCCCTTCTACTCCTGGCTTTATCTTTGCTTACGCTCCACTGCTACTCTATCAAATCACTCCTCCCCCCATATCAGTTGTAGACTGTTGTTTGTTCTAGCTGCCAAAATACTGTATATGTATTGCACACACCAGTCATCATGTTTCATTTATCAGTATGCAACCTGTAAGTCGCTTCCCTGTCTCATATCTATGTTTACCACCTTCGGTCACCCTATGTGGTACCCTTGTATGTATATCCAGCCTGTATCATGTAACGTGCATTTCATGTACATACTGTTATTACCTATCTGTGTTTGTACTTTAAAGTGTTTATGTCACAGGACCTCCTTGTGAATGAGCTAGCTCAATGGAGTTTTCCTGCAATAAACTTGAACTTGAACGGAGGGGGATCCGAGGTCAGGAGGTGCAATATATGTTTTCCTAAGCGCATCGACCCCCGGCTCCCTCCACAATCTTTTCTAAATGTGACAATTGTTCAATGTCCTGCACAGCCAGTATAGTGTTTTGCTTGTGCAAATGTGTTAGTTTGGTTTTGGCCATTTGCACTCTCTATTCCAGAGGAATTACCACCCTGTAGATATACGAAAGGCAAGGAACCCTAGGAGAGGGTTCCACCACTAGGGGTGCCATGGGACAATTCCCGTGGCTAAAGGTACCTTAGGAGTCCTATAAGGAGAGAGTGCTGCTGCTGGAGGAGGAGGAGGGGAGGATGGTGGGGCAAAGAAAAAATGCTTCACAATGAGGCTGAAAGAAACTGCTTATATAGCTCATGAAGTGGGAGTGACTGGCTGCCTGGCCATGAAACTCCAGGCATAGCCTTTCCAATTCAATGTTCTGTGCAGCCAGTATAGAGTTATGCTTGTACAACTGTGTTAGTTTGGTTTTGGCCATTTGCACTCTCTATTCCAGAGGAATTACCAACCTGTAGGGGTATGAAAGGCAAGGAACACTCAGAGAGGGTTCCACCCCTAGAGGTGCCATGGGACAATTCTCATGGCTAAAGGTACATTAGGAATCCCAAAAAGAAATATAGTACAATCACATCCCAAAGAAGGAGGTGACACAAAGTTTATGAGCAAGCAGTAACTGTGATGTAGGAGCAGTAACTGTAATGTAGTAGTAAAGAAGCATAGGCAGTTTGATAATGTAATGAGATGCTCAGTTTGATAACATCATGAAATGCCCAGGTTTGCGTAGCATGATATTGATGGTTTGCATTGAGAATGAGGGGATCCTCTAAGGAGAGAGGGAATGGCAGGACATCCTCCACCTCCATCCAACAGCGGAATCTACCTAAAGAAACTGGGGACATTACTATGCTAACTAACAGTTATGACCTGAGGCAATGGAGGAGAGAAAAAAAACCCTATGAGGGGGAAATCTTTGGGGATCCAAGGCCTAGGTTGTCTTCCCTCCAGGCTCGGGATAGTTTATTTAGTGACGGCTCTGCAGCTGCAATTTGGAAAACCCAATTAAAGGGAGGTGGAAAATATTCCAATTTGGAGGAAGGCTGTCACTCAAACCCTCTGGCGGGAACGCTGTGGAAGGTTGCGAGAAAACTCTGCAACAATAAGGGCAACCAAGGTGGAGGAGGAGAGCAACGACTGCTGAGGCACTCACCTGGCCTACCCACCCTAAAGTCAAACCAGGTGAACCATTGGCAGATGTAGGGAGAATGCAGTGAAGATGTGTTGCTAGGGAAACCACTAAAGTCAATGGCTAACCATTATAGTGGAACACTAGAGCCAAAGGAGATCATCATAACCACCCTTCACCGCTAGTCTTACATTCTACACCAGGAGCTGCTGTCGCATGGCAGGCAGCTAAAGCCAAGTTTGGGGTGAGGACATTCCCAGGTATGAGTCAGGTGAGAAGAATCCCACCCCAAGTTGGACATGCTCAAGATGCAGACTAAATGCAGAGTGAAACCGTCGGCTGCAGGAACCTGGTGCCAGAATAGAATGGCTGGCATGCCCCAGAAATTGACTGAGAGCTGAAAAGCTGGTGAGCTGAATGAGCATGGCATGCTGAGATCATAATGAGCATTGAGTGCTGAGACCTTGCAAAGTTGAATGCAGAATTGAGTGCAGCAGAATCTCAGAGACTGAAGCCAAGGGGATGGCAGTAGGCATGAAGCAATGGTTTGCGTAAGCAATGAACAATGATTGCGTGAGCAAGCATGGACCTGCATGTAGGTCGGTAACAGAGTAGTAATAAGTGGACCTGCACATAGGTCTGCGTAACATAGTAGCAATGAAACAGCACTGAATAGTGGGGCAAGCCAGCTAGGCATTGCAAAGCCAAATCAAGGTGACAAACTCTGAGGATTTTCGACGGCGAAGACAGGATTTAAAACAGAACTAATTAGCTACATGGGCCACGACCCCCAAAACACCTCCCAGTCCCCACCATAGAACAAACAAGGAAATGATGGAAGGGCTGAGAACCACATGCAGATATTAAAGCTAATTTAATAGCCTCAGCAGGAGCTTAAGTTAATCTCAGAGTAGAACAGCAGTGTATAAAGGGAATAACAGGACTGAACTGCATAGAAAGGTTCAGAGCTTAAAGCAGGTGAACAAACATAGAAGCAGCATAAGTATTGAGTACACTGAGTTGCAAACTGCAATAAACATAAAATAAAGGAGGCACAATACTCTGAAAGCAGCTGTCACAGGTTGTGCAATGAACTGCAGCAATGAGGCAAGTAAAATGAGTTGAGCATGACTGAGCTGTATAGCCAGGGTTCAGAGTGAGCCAGAATCAGGTGAAAGCAATTAAGTATGCAACATGGAAAGCAGTTATGGCTCAGCTGAACACACAGATAATGTTTGTAGTTGCATTGCAAGGAATTTGAGTGTTGTAACTGAAAGCAATTCGAGTTGTTAGTAACTGAAAGCAAGTAGTATGAGCCCTGGAGTAGCAGCATGCCAGGAGCTTAGAAGCACAGCCCTCCAAAAAACAAAACCAAAGACACACAAACACAGAAAACAGGGAATAAAGACAGACGAAGCATGCGCAGCCGAAGGCAAAATACAAACCAGAAGCAGGAAAAAAAAAAAAACATAGAAATCCAGCAGACAAGCAGGAGCAGCAGGTGGGGGGGAGGCACCAACCAGCTCAGAGGGCAAACCAACAGAGCCTTCAGCTACAAAGAAAAAGGGCTTCACAATGAGACTGAGAGGAACCACTTATATAGCTCCAGAAGTGGGAGTGACATCTGCTTGGCCATCGATCTCCAGGCATAGCCTTTCCAATTGTGAAGTCTTTAAAGTTGGGGGTTCAAGGGCACAGGGGCCACTATACTGTTGAAGTTGATATGACAAACTGTGTAGATATGGAAACAAATCTGTAAACATGGATAATATGGGGGATGGGAAGCCACTATGGGGCAAGGTATTCACACTGCATGGCAGTCAGAATGGGACGTCTAGCTGACAAGGGCATCATACCTTGTAGGCAACAGACTACCAGCTCTACTCAGGCTAAGGCCATGTAGTGAGGCCCAACTGATTCACTCTGCCTGGTGAAGCTACAGATGTTCTAAGGCACCCCCAAACCCCCTTACTGTATACCCCCATCAGCACTCTCAGCTGCCCCGGCTGTCAGTTGGCTTCCTGTTGCCCCCTTTCCTTTGTCTCCCAATTCCCCTAGTGCCTGGCACCACCCCCACCCAACTCAGTCGGCATGCATCTTGAGCACCTCTAGTAATATGACTCTGGGGAGTAGTTGTACTACATCCGGATGCCCTGAATACCCTCCCCCAGGAGACTATGCCTCCCTCACTCCACTTTGGAGGGAACCCCCCCATCCAAGGATTTTTCTCTTGAGCTAAACTCCTTAACCCAAGTACTGACAGCATGCTAGCTAACCCCTCTCCCCATCTTTATACCCCCTTTCACTCATGTCCCCTCTTCAAACCCCCCTTGCTACCTATACTAGCTCACGCTGAACCTTGGCCCCTCAGTGGTTACAGGAGACCCTGTAACCCAGACCTACTGAGGTCAATATGGTTCAAAGTATGCCCTGCACAGTCACGGAGACGATAAGGGGCCTGTATGGGCTAGAGACCCCAGTAATACCCTACAGAGCCCTGGGAATAGAGGTCGGCAAAATGCAGCTTGGTGCGACCGAAGAAACACTTCTACAAACTCAAAGAAAACAGAAAGATGTAAAAAGTGTACATAGTTCTATCTGTGTTGGAATATTTCAAACTGTTTTTTCATCCACAACTGCAGCTAACAAGCACTACTACGTCATAGAGATAATTGTGATCAGAAGGCCACTTTATGTACCCCATGTTCACAGAATGCTGCCCAAGGACTGGTTTCCCTGCAGGTGCCCCCACTCCCATTCCCAACCTTTGCATCCTCAGTTTCTGCACCCTTGCCATACACACCTACCCCCTCCATTTAAATGGGTGATTTAATAGTCATAACATGGAATGTAAGGAGGGCTAAATACTCCCAACAAGAGGAGGCAGGTGCTAGCACACCTTAGAAGGCTGAGAATGGGTATGGCACTCCTGCAGCAAACCAAACTAAAGACCAAGGATCAAGCCAGACTGAAGAGGGACTGGGTAGGACAAGTCCTATACTCTGTCACCCTCACTAGGAAATGGGGGTTGGCTATTTTAATTCATAAGTCCTTGCAATGGATGGTGAGTAAAACAGTTACAGACTCAGAGGGGGGGTGGGTGGTTGTGCTCATGGACACACCAGAGGGCCCATTGCTGTTGGGGAATGTGTACGGCCCTAATGAGGATTCCCCAACTTTTTTTCACAAGCTGGCCCAAGAATTGGGCATGATATCCACCAATGATGTCACCATGCTGATAGGGGGAGACTTCAACCTCACTCTTGACCTATTCCTCGACAGAAGTCCCTCTAACACGGAGCCCCATGTCAGGGGAGGCAATACCTTGCGGCAGATGCATCAAGATATGGCCCTTACAGATATCTGGTGGTTGTTCCATTCAAATGCATGGGACTACTCATTCTACTTCCTGGTCCATGGCTCTCTAAGCAGGATAGCCTGTGGTTGACTTCCAAACATGTTACCCAAAGTGCATTGGTCACCATCCTCCCATGGGTTATCTCTGACCATGCTGCAGTCTGGCTAACTCTTACATGGAGTAGCGACTCCACATCCTCTCCCTCTTGGAGGTTAGACCCCCTACTCCTCAGAGACCCTGAGTTCCCCCCTTGGCTGCTGTGTGAAGCCTCCATGTTTTTTCAATCCAATCTAATAGCCGACACTTCGGCTGGTAATACATGGGAGGCTTTCAAGACAACCCTGTGGGGGTCCATCATGGGCTATGCATATAGAAGGAGAAAAAAGAGAGAACTGCAGCTTGCCACCTTGGAGAAGCAATTAAAAGAAGCAGAGGCCAACTTCAAAGTCCCCCCCTAACCTCACAATTCACTCTCAGGAGGGCTGAAATGTAGCAACTCTGAGGCTGGAGGTTAATGAATTGCTCTCCAGGAAGGTCAAAGTGTCAATACTTCGACTGAGATACAAATACTGGGATGGCAGTGAAAAGGGAGGCAAGGTCCTTGCATTCAGGCTGAGGAAACAGCAAGCCGAAAGACACATTCCTGCCTTAGCAGATGTAGAAGGAGTGCTCTATACTAAGGCTGAGGGCATAAACACAGTAATGGTTGACTTCTACACAACACTTTACTCACCCTCCAGAGAGCCCAACTCCCAAGGAGTGATCCAGTTTCTCATTGACCTACACCTCCCGTCCTTGCAGGCCTTGCAGACCAGCACCCTGGATGCTCCCATAATGACAGCTGAAACAGCATCCACAATACCATAACTCAAAAAAGACAAAGCCTCGGGAGGAGATTGGTTTCCAGTAGAAATCTGGCAGCTCCTACTGCCCACAATCTCTCCGATTCTCCAGCAGGTGTGCCCTAGTGCTCTAGCGGTTGGAGCTCTTCCTCCCACATTTAGGGAGACCATCATTACCGTCCTCTCTAAAAAAGGGAAAGACCCTCAAATGGCAGCCAGCTACAGACCCATCTCATTGCTAAATGCAGATGCTAAAATTCTGGTGAAAGTCCTGGCTAACAGACTTAACCCCTTCTCCCTGATCAAATCTACCCCTCCCAAGTGGGCTTTTGTAAAGGGCCGCTTTAGTACAGACCACATCAGATCATTGGTAAATTTAATACATAAGGCCAAATCCCTCAATTCCCCAGCCATGGCAGTTGCAGTCGACTTTGAAAAGGCTTTTGATTCCCTGGAATGGGAATTTGTCCAGCACGTCCTGTCCTTAATGGGGTTTGGTGAAGGGTTTAAGGCGTGGATGCAAACAATCAATACAGCCCCCTCACTAATTCTCTGCTTTCCCCCCTCCCTCTGGGCAGAGGAACTCAACAGGGATGCCCGCTGTCCCCATTGCTGTTTGTCTTAGCAGTAGAAACCCTTGCAGAAGCCTTAAGATAGAATTCCCTAATCCAAAGGGTGAGAATAGGGAGGATGGAATACACAGCCTTAATGTACGCAGATGACCTGCTCATTCCCCTGTCCAACATCAAACAGTCTATTCCTCATCTTATAAGGACTCTGTCAACCTTCGTCGCCTTTTCCAGCCTCAAACTGAATCAATCCGAAACAGAGGTACTACCCCTAAATGGCAGATGTACCTCCCAAATGGCCATGGCCCACAGCCTGCATTGGGCGCCAGATGAAATCACATACTTAGGGATTAACATCACTCCTGACCTATCCAAGATGTGGGAGAGGAATCTGAAACTCCTCATTGATACAATACATACAGAATTGGATAAGTGGAAGCCCCTACAACTAACTCTTGCAGGGAAGATCTTGACCATTAAGATGGTCACTGCCCCCAAGATTTTATACATACTGTCGCATATCCCCCTGATAATTCCACCCTGTGGTACAAGAAACTGGACTCTATGATGGGTGCCTTCATATGGGAAAGGACAACACCGAGATACAGCAGGAATAAGCTGAGAGACCACTGGCCCCATGGTGGTTGGAGCCTCCCCTGGTTTAAGCAATATAAATGGGCTTTTCAATCCACACAGATACTCAAATGGTTCTCAACCCCTACTGCTAATTCCCCACAATGGCTGGGTATGGAAAGAGAAATGAGTAAAGTCATTAACTTAAGATTGCTGCTATATAACCGAACCCCCAAAGCATCCGTATGCACCCAGTGATTGGTCCATCCTTGTGTTATTGGGGTAAGACACATAAGATGATCTCTTTGGACCCAGCCCCCCCTCTCTTGCCCCCCTGTATGATAATGGGGACATCATGTTGGATAAGAAACCCATAAACTGGGCAGCCTGGTGGGCCTCAGGTCTAGAAACCATTCAGGACCTACACATCCCCAGCACCTCCATTTTAAAGTCTTTTAAAGAACTGGCCAAAGACCACAACCTCCCCCCTCAAGATTTATGGTGCTACCTCCAGTTAAGAAGTGCTGTTTTGTCAGTCACAAAAGAATGCACTCCAAGGGCACCCTCATCGCAGCTGGAAAAATAGCTCACCCTAAAAAGGGACCAGACCAGCCATATATATTCCATGCTTAGGTCTCATATGAACATACAAAGAAGCCAGCAGAAGAAGGCCATTTGGTCTGTCAAGTCTGCTCGTGTTGCAGGGTCCACAGCTTGAGCTACTGTCCCTGTCCCCTCTCCCCACTCCTCCCATCCTCCCTACCCATGACCCTTACCCTCCCTAATAGCTGTCCCAGCATCTCTTAAAGTTGCCCACTGTCTTCAACGAGATTGCCTCAAATGGCAGCGCCTTCCAAGTGTCCACCACCCACTCTCTGAAGAAGTGCTTCCTGACCTCCCTCCTAAATCTCCAACCCTCCAGCTTAAGACTGTGCCTCTTCGTGTTACGGTTGCCACTCAGCTTAAGAAGACTCTCCTTATCAATCTTTTTTATCCCTTTGAATCTACTGTTCCAATCTATGTCCTCTAAACAGAAATGGGAGACAGCATTACAGACACAATTCTCAGATCTAGAGTGGAAATCTTGTCTGAAGCTGGCCCACAAGGCCCATCCAGACACTAGAAGCATCCTGATACAGAACAAGATTCTCCACTCCTGGTACAGGATACCGGCCGTCCTCTATGAAGTGAAAGTAATGCCAGATGACCTCTGCTGGTGTTGCCAGGTAGACAGGGGGGATTTGATTCATAAACTGTGGCACTGCCTCAAGATACGTCCAGTCTGGCAGAATACATGTGCTTTGTGCTCGGATATCCGGGGGAAGATACTGCCATTGGAACCAGAGGTAAAGATTCTGGATATCCACAATGCATAGAAACATAGAAACATAGATTTTGACAGCAGATAAGGACCGCTTGGCCCACCCAGTCTGCCCATTTCCCTACCTAATGGATAAGCTGCAGATCCTAGTTAACCAGCAGCCTACTTCTTCCTACCCCAACCCCCTAGAATTGCCTTATGACTGTCCCATGCATGCTTGAATTCCACCACTGCTTTTGATTCCACAACCTCCTCTGGAAGGCCGTTCCATGCATCCACAACCCTCTCTGTGAAAAAATACTTCCTTAAATTACCTCTGAGCCGCCCCCCTTCTATCTTCAAATTGTGCCCCCTTGTTCTTGCACACCTCTTTTATGAAAGATGCTACCCTCTTGGACTTTGTTGATTCCCTTGAGGTACTTGAAAGTTTCTATCATGTCCCCTCTCCTCCTTTCCTCGAGGCTATACATATTTAGCTCCTTAAGTCTCTCTTCATATGTCTTCCGGTGCAGACCCTGCACCATTTTAGTTGCCCTCCTCTGGACAACTTCCATCCTGTCTATGTCTTTGCGGAGATTGGGTCTCCAGAACTGCACGCATGACTCCAGATGGGGTCTCACCAACTGTCTGTACAGAGGGATAATAACTTCCTGTTTTCTACTGGTGATGCCTCTTCCTATGCATCCCAGTATCCCCAACCCTCCTTGCTGCCCTTTCACATTGCTTGCCCACCTTTAGATCATCTGATATGACTACCCCAGGTCCCTTTCCATTTTGTTGTTGTTAGTATCTCACCCCCATTGTGTACTCTTCCCCTGGGTTTTGTTTCCCAGGTGCATTACCTTGCACTTCTTAGCATTGAATCTAAGCTGCCATACATTTGACCATTCCTCTAACCTTGCCAAGTCCCTTCTCATCCTTTCCACCCCACCTTGTGCATCAACTCTGTTGCAGATCTTTGTGTCATCTGCAAAGAGACATACTTTTCCTTCCAGTCCCTCTGCAATGTTGCTTATAAAGACTTTGAAGAGGACCGGTCCTAATACTGAACCCTGCGGTACCCCACTAGTAACCCCCCTTTCTTCAGAGTGGACTCCATTTACTATTACTCTGTGTCCTATTCTCCAGCCAATTCTTTACCCAGGATGTCATCTTGGGACCCACTCCCAGGCTGACTAACTTGTATATTAATCTTTTGTGTGGGACTGTGTCAAATGCCTTGCTAAAGTCTAGGTAGGCCATGTCCACAGCCCTCCCTGATCTACTACTTTGGTCACCAGTCAAAGAAATCTATCAGATTTGTCTGGCATGACCTTCCTGCTGTGAATCCATGCTGCCTTGGGTCCTGTGCCCTCTGGCCTCTAGATACTCAACAATTCTTTCCTTCAGAAGTGATTCCATCATTTTCCTACCACTGAGGTTAAACTAACAGGTCTGTAGTTTCCTGCTTCTGCCTTGCCCCCACTTTTGTGAAGGGAATCACATCTGCCCTTCTCCAGTCCTTGGGTACCACTCCATCCTCCCATGATTTGTTAAAGAGGGTAGTCAGTGGTGTCACTAGTTCTACCCTTAGTTCTTTTAGAATTCTGGGATGAATCCCATCAGGCCCCATTGCTTTGTCCACCTTCAGTTTTAAGAGTTCTTTCATAACCCTTTCTTCTGTAAATGGGCTGGTATCAACTTTTGTATCCGGAGTGTTTCTACTGTTTGTTTTAGGTACCTCCCCCACTTCCTTTGCAAATACTGAGCAAAAATATTTGTTTAGTATCTCTGCCTTTTCACAGTCACCCTCTGCCCACCCCCCTCCCCTTTATTAAGCCTCACTAACCCTCTCTTGGTCTTCCTTCGCTCCCTGATGTACCTATAAAAGGTTTTATCCCCCTTCTTAACTGAGTTGGCTATCTTTTCCTCGGTTTGGGCCTTTGCTGTTCTGACTGCCTTCCCAGCTTCCTTTTGCTTTAACTGATACAGTTCTCTGTCCTGCTCCTTCAGTGATTCCTTGTACTTCCTGAATACTTTCTTTTTCTCTTGAACCTTCACTGTCACTTCCTTTGAGAACCATAGTGGTTTCTTACATCATTTCGTTTTGTTTATTTGCTTCACACAAAGGCTTGTTACCTCTGTGATGGCAGTTTTTATTATTCCCCATTGTTCTTCCACCCCTCCTTCCTGCCCATTTGCTAGTGCACTCCTTAGGCACTCACCCATTTTGGCAAAGTCAGCCCTCCTAAAGTCCAGTACTTTTGCCTTTCTATGGCTTGACTCTATTGCTGTGTTTATTGGAACCATACTGTTCAATGGTCGCTAGTTCCCAGATGGCTACCCACTCTACATCTGTGATCCTCTCTTCATCTCCATTTGAGAGAACCAGGTCTAAGATTGCTCCCTCTCGAGGTTGGCTCCAATACTAGTTGTTCAAGGCATGCCCTGGGGCATCTAGAATAACCCCACTCTTCAAGTGGCTGCTGCAACTGCACTCCAGTTAACATCTGGCATATTCAGATCACCCATCAGCAATATCTCCCCTTTTTCTGCCATTCTAAGTATTATCTCTATCATTTCCTTGTCCATTTCTTCCCCCTGAGAAGGGGGTCTATATACAACCCCTGTGCGGATCGTGGTGCCATTGCCGGTCTCCAAATTTACCCGCAGTGCTTCTTCTCCTCCCTGTTTTCCCTTTTGTTCTGTTGTTTTGATTCCTTCCTTATGTAAAGAGCTACCCTCCTCCTCTTTACCCTCCTGTCCGTCCTGTAGGTAGTGTATCCTGGTATGTTTACGTTCCAGTCATGGTTTTGTGTGTACCATGTTTCTGTGACTGCCACGATATCCAGATGTTCCTCCTCCATCAAGATCACTAATTCAGGAAGCTTGTTATTCAGACTACGGGCATTAGTACTCATTGCTCTCCATTTTTTGATGGCTTTACCTTCTTTTGCAGCATCTCCCACTGACCTTTCGATCTCGGTCTTTTTCTCATTTAGTATCCTGTTTTGTAGGTAGAGGCTGGGATTTTCCTGCTGCTTATCAGTGCCTCCCCCCTTGACTAGTTTAAAAGCTTGCCAATGAAGCATTTAAACCGATTACTCAAAAGACTTGTTCCCTTCCTGGACAGATGCAGACCATCCTGCCAGTATAGGCTGGTGTCCCTTCAGGTGGAACCCAATTCCCCAATGAAGCCAAACCCCTGTGCTCCACACCATTTTTTCAACCATTCATTAAACTGCATGGTGCAAAGTACCCTCGCCTCACCCATGCCATTGACAGGCAGCACCTCAGAGAAGGATATTGTGTGTGCTACTTGTCTTAGGCCCCTCCCCAATTCTACAAAGTCCTTCTATACTGCTCTAATCTCATGATGAGCCAAGTCATTTGTCCCTAGGTGGACAATGACATCCAGCTCAGACTCCCGTGCAGCTGTTCTCGTGATCCTGAGGATGCGCTTCCTGTCTCTCCAAGCCATGGCACCAGGCAGACACCTTACTTCAGTTTTCCCTGCTCCCCCCAAGTTCTATCCCACTAATAATTGAGTCCCCCACCAGGAGCTGCTTCCTTTCCTTGTGATGTCCTCTGCCTCCTTCCTGTGGGCCTCCCTTGTGACAGTTGTCCTCAGCCTCCTTAGTCTCCTCTGCGGGTGCATCCATAGGGGAGCTATGCACCCCCAGAATGGTGTATGGATTGTGGTGTGGAACAAGTGACTGGATGTGCCTCTGTTCCACCATCCTCACCTTCCCTGAGCCCACTGTGGTCCATATCCACAATTAACTCTGCTAGACCAAACAAGCATTTGTCAATGCCGAACGTTCGCTTGCAGGTATTTGCAGTGGTGTTTGGCACGTATGGTGCTTTACCCTAATGCCCTGTGCGATTGCTGGTATTTGCACAATAAATTTTCAACATGACCTTTTTGTTACCCCCATTGTGCGTTACATAGGCGGAAACACATTTTGTGCAGGATGTGAAAAATGACAGCTGTACTGCTCATAAGGAAGTGTGGTAAAATGGCAATGTTGAAAATCTGAGGGAAATATTGAAAATTCGCAAACCTGCGAACGTGCGTGGGAACTGTGCAACGCACGCTCGTAAAACAGTCATTGTTAGGAATTTTTTCACCAAATTTTCAACTTTGGCATTTTAAAACCTCTGCTAATGAACAATGTCACTGCAATTGTCTTACTGTGTCCTATACATTGATTTTGCACATCGACTGTGCCATTGTGCGCTACATGGGCGGAAACACGTTTTGGGCAAGATGTGAAAAATGACAGCTGCACTGCTCATAAGGAGGTGTGGTAAAATGGCAATGTTGAAAATCTGGAGTGAAAATATTGAAAATTCGCAAACTTACGAGCATGCATAGGAACTGAGCAATGAACACTCGTAAAAAGTCATTTTTAGGAATTTTGTCACCAAATTTTCAACACAGCCATTTTAAGACCTCTGCTCATGAACAGTGTCACTGTGATTTTCTTAATGTGTCCTATACATTGAGTTTGCACACCGACTGTGCCATTGTGCGCCATAGTGGGGAAACACGCTTGGGCAGGATGTGAAAATGACAGCTATACTGCTCTGAGTGAGGAGTGTGTAAAATGCCAATGTTGAAAATCTGGAGTGGAAATATTGAAAATTTGCAAACCTACGAGCGTACGTGGGAACTGTGCAACACACGCTCGTAAAACAGTCATTTTTAGGAATTGTTTCACCAAATTTTCAACATAGCCATTTTAAGACCTCTGCTAATGAACAGTGTCACTGTGATTTTCTTAATGCATCCCATACATTGATTTCGCACACTGACTGCGCCATTGTGCGCTACATGGGCTGGAACACATTTTGGGCAGGATGTGAAAAATGACAGCTGTACTGCTCATAAGGAGGTGTGGTAAAATGACAATGTTGAGAATCTGGAGTGAAAACATTGAAAATTCATGAACTTACGAGCTCGTGTAGGAACCGCGCAATGCATCGCCAGAACAGAATATTTTTTGATTTAGATTAAATTTTAACATGGGGTTTTAGACCTCTTCCATGAATGATGTCATTGTATGGCATTAGATTGGCTGGCGGGTGATTTCGCGCAGTGATCGCGAAATCACCCTTCGGGCCCAACACCATGACAGTGACATCGCTCATGAGAAGGATCCTAAAACCCCACGTTGAAAATTTGGCACAAAATTCCAAAAATGCCTGAGATATGCAATAAAGTTGAAAACCCCTATCTAGCCCATTATACAGCTTACTGCATTTCTCAGTTCACGGTTGGCTTTGAAGAGTGCAGACGTGATTCTCGTCCACCGAAGATCGCCACGCCGAGCTCCGGAGGTAAGTATGGGGTGAGGGGGTGTGGGAGGCTGGTGCGAGTGGATGGGTGTGAGTTGTGGGGGGACTGGGAGAAGCGCCGTGGACTGTTTTGCTTTACAGGTGTAAAAAAAAAAGACTATGTGACGCTTGCCACGCTGGGGCTCCCAGCATGGCAGAAGGATGGCTGGGGGCAGAGGAGCTGACGGGGATTGGGCACCCCTGTCAGCAAACAACGGGATTTTGCCACGCTTGGGGTGGGCCCCAGCGTGGCAGAAGGATGGCTTGGTGGGGCCGTGAGCCGACGGGATTGGCACCCCATCGGCAAACAATGCGGACGCTTGCCACGCTGGGGGTGGGCCCCAGAGTGGCACCCAAACCCTTTGGGGGCGGCGTGATCGCTGGTAGCCTGGTATGACAGCAGTGGTTTTCTTTGAAGCAAAGACCACCGCTGTCATACACAGCTCCTGCACCCATTGGTGCAGGACCACCATGCCTGCTCAACGGAGCAGTGGATTGAAAGGGAGAGGCACACCTCCAAAGTGTGCTACTCTCCCAAAACGTTCCTTGCGCATGCGCGCAAGCGAACGTAAAAAGGTTAGCAATACTAAGTATGCAAGTGACAAGACAACTGTTATGCAGATAGAGAACTCAAGACACATCAACACTTGAAGAAGTGCTCAACAACCTCACCCAAGTAGCCAATCTGTCCAGAATAACACATGTAGTATCAAATATCCTCCAAATACACAACACCCTCTGGGAAACTCTTTTTTTTTATTATTATTTATGCTCCAGCCCCTACAGCCCTCGCATTCTGGAGGCAGCCCCAGCCTTCTAACCCCAGCTTCTACCAGCTGGCACAGCAGTGGCTCCAGGGCTTGCCCCCTCAGTGGGGTTGGAGGCAAGCTCTGCCCTGAGACCAGATAGAATTTTTGCTGTGCCATGGCTAGCTGGAATCAAGGTCTGCGAGCTCCCACTTTCATCCTCTGAAGGCATACTTTTTTCTTTTTACCCCCGGGGCGGTGTGTGCAATGACACCTGTGACATCACCACACACGTTCCCATGTGCAACCGCATCTAGCACCTGCGTCGCTCCCCAATCCCCATGTGCGGCATCGGTGCTCCTTCCCCCAGCCTCCACTAGAGGCCAGACAAGTTCTGACTGCCAGAGACCCCCCTCCCTGGAGAAGGAGAGTTGTCCACTGGATGCTCAATCCTTCTCCTCCCTGCCAACCCCCGTCAGCCTGTACCCATTCCCGAACACGGGTCACCAGCGTGGAGTGAGGTGTGGCACCCAGTGCCTCAACCCTCAGTGCCACCGGGCCGGTTCTGGCAACTTCTTATAACATTTCTCAAGCCCAGAGAGGGCATAGGGTGAGAGGGACAGTATGCATACTCCATGATAGCCACCCACCCACGGAAGGCTGGCAAACACACAGGTCCTCTCAGTGGATAGTAGATGGGCAGTGTTCAAGAGATAAGGCCTTCACATATTCCTAGGAATGTAGTTTGAATCTGTCTAAAGTTAATTAGCAGATGCTTCATGTGTGCATATGTTTTATGTTGCTGCAGATAAAGGTCCAGAAGAAAACACCTCCCAGTTTCCTTTAAAGCCACAAAGGACCGCCCCCCCCCGAGACGGTATGATTTTGGAGCTACCAGGTAGGCCACACGTACTGTTTTGATAGCTCAACACCCAAGGGAATTCTACCAGTAGATTGTTATACCATCAGGGAGGGGTAATAACCCAGATAGACTGGGAGGCTTTAAGAAGTCAATGCATCTGCAGCTTTTATTTTTATTTTGGAATCCTGAGAATCCAGTAAAAATGTCTGATTTACAGAGTCAAGATGGATTCCTGTAGTATTACCAGGCAGGAGGACTGACTCCTTGTGTAAGTTGTAGTTCATACTCTTCCTGTAAGGTGTATGATGCATAATGTATAATCTTGTTTGGAAAACAATAAAAATCTTTAACCACAAAAACAAGTAACTTGAACATTTTGGAAAATAAATTCAGTCACTAAGAATTCACATTTTTTTATTTCAAAAAAAGTTTCATATACATCTGGAATGGAACTGATTACGGAGACTGATTAAGTATTGTAGACCATGAGAGAGTGAGTAGCAAGAGAAAAGCTGTAATAACAAAACTAGCCGATATTTTACATTTCCCTGATCTTTAAAGAGGGTTCAGAAAAGGGCTACCGGAATGATTCATGACTTAAGAAGATTATCAAATGAGCTAAGATTAGCTAGCCTAAATCTTTATACTTTTGAGAGATTTTCTTATGCTAATCATATTCCTAAGAATGCTGCAGCAATATCAACCTTAGGATTCACAGGAGATAATAACTCCACTAGGGGGTCATGCTTTCAACATAATGAGTAGAAGATTTTGAAGGTGACAAAGGTGGCATTTTTGTAGACAGAAGAAAAAGAAGAATCAGTATTTATATAACACTTTCCATACACAGTGTATGCCAAAGCACTTTACAAGCAATGCTAGACTGGTAGTGAAGTCACTGAATGTGTGGTGGCAGCCATATCACACATCAACACCCACACACAGCCTGGACAGTTGCATGAACCGATTTTATGGGAAGGGAAATGTTCGCCAGGACACCAGGAATGTCTCCTACTCTTTGCGAAGAATGCCATGGGTTCTTTTACTTCCACCTGGACACCCACCAAGACAGCACCAGGATGGGTAGAAGGTAGAAGGGATCTCTGTTTAACATCTCATCCAAAGGACAGCACACCCCAGCAGTATAGCACCCCCCCAATACTGCACTCAGGTGCCAGCATTCTAGATATGAGTCCAATCCCGGTGTGGGACGAGAACCCATGACCTTCTGGTCCAGAGGCAGATGTGCTACCAACTGAGCCACGTTGACACCTGAGGATAGTGGGGTTCTGGAATAGACTACTAAAACTATTAGAGTCAGATCATATTGAGCATTCTAAAAATGGCCTGCACCCCTGGTTAAGTTTGAGTGGTCCAAAATCATATTTTCACTAAGACAGTAAGGAGATAGTCTCTATGGTTTTAGTAGACTCCTTATATTCTTATACTACACTACTAAGATATTTGTAATTTATTTATTATGTGTAGCAAATATTATCTCCTTTGTATCATAAATATTGTCTAGGCTGTAACTTATGAGATTGTGCTGTATATAGCACCCACTGTAAATGAGCCTTGTTGATCAATTTGGATTTTTAACCATGTTCATGCTTTTTCATATTGAATGAATGAATGAATGAATGAATGAATACTTTATTTTTAAAAAATGCCTTTCCAAAACCAAGGCGCTTTTACAACAGATCAATACATAAAATTAAAACAATACCCTAAAATCATTCAATAAATATATTTAAAAATCTGGATATGCCAGATTAAACAAATATGTCTTTAGGGCTGACTTAAAACTTTGGACAGTCAGGCAATCTCTCACCCGATGAGGTAGAGAATTCCACAGGGTTCGGGCCATAAAACTAAATGATCTTGCCCCAGATGTCTTTAAATGAACCCTGGGAATCTCTAGCAATCCCTCATTGGTGGATCAGAGCCGACGGGAAGGACAGTAGGGATGAAGAAGATCTTGCAGGTAACAAGCTCCCTGATCACATAGGGTCTTATAGGTCAGAAGACCGACCTTGAAGGTAATCCACCACTGAATTAGCAACCAGTACAGTCCGCAGAGGACAGGCGTTATTTGACTGATCCTTGACGTACCAGTCAAAAGCCTGGCCACCGCATTCTGCACTAGCTACAAGCGGCAGATATTTTATAATCGCTCCCAACAGCAGCATATATACCGCAAATAACATGGGTGCTAGAATAGCGCCCTGTGGCACCCCAGAGGATAGTGGGAGTGATGCAGAGGAAAAAATCCCAGACACCACCCTCTGAGTCCTACCCTCGAGGAATGATCAAAACCAGCTGAGGACTGAACCAGATAGTTCACAGATAAACCGCAGGTGCTCCAAAAGCACTCCATGGTCAACGGTATCAAATGCCGCAGAGAGATCAAGAAGGACCAAGATGGAACGAGTCTTTTGATCTCTGGCTATTAGGAGGTCATTTAGTACTCTAACAAGGGCTGTCTTGGTACTGTGTCTCTTCCTGAATCCAGACTGGAGAGAATCATAGACATTGTGGCTGGTTAAATGATCATCCAGCTGCAACGCGACCGCCTTCTCAATAACCTTACCCACAAAAGGCAGGTTAGAGACAGGCCTGTAGTTAGCCAGACAGTCCAGGTCCAAGGAGGTTTTTTTAAGAAGGGGCCTGATCACGGCTTCCTTCAAGGGGTCGGGAAAGATCCCCTTCTCCAATGACAACCAGACTATCTCAGCAAGGATTGGTTCGATTTTATCCACACATCCTACTAAGAGGTGGGTGGGGCCCGGGTCCAAACTACAGTTGATCGGTCGCAGCGATTGGATGATCATCACTATGTCATTGATTGTGAGCCAGTCAAAGTCAGACCACACAAACTGGGTGTCCGACATCTCCTGCCGACCACCACAACTCTTGTTTGAGAGAGTTAGAAGGAAAGCGGACCTGATTGCACCAACCTTATCCGCAAAGAATCGAGCAAACTCCTCACACCGTTCCTGTGAAAACACTCTCTCAGGCTGAAGACAGAGTGATTGCACAGTCTGTCCACGGTCCGAAAGAGCTGGGCTGGTCAATTTGTGCAGCAGCAATTTCCCTGGACAGGAATTCTGCCTCCTTACGGGTAATTGCTGATTAATAAACATGATAGTGGTCCATCAAACTAAGCCTGTCACATTCCAGACCCCACCTCCGCCAACATCTCTCAAGCCTTCTTCCCACTCTCCTCAACTCCCTCAAAGTCTCGTCAGATCAAGGAGACTTGGAGCGAAGGGTGAGGGGTCGAACACGTACAGAAGCAATGGAATCCAGGGCCCCTACTATTGCCTTGTTATAGGCAAGAACCAGGTCCGCAGGATCCATGCATTCACTCAGCAGACTCAATAGCACCGCCATCAGGCCTTCCGGGGTAACACCCCTCAAAGGGCGGTACCGGACCATTTCCATAGAGGCCAACCTACCGGGGGGGGGGGCAAGAAACTGAACCCAATGGTGTGATGGTCAGACCATCCGACTGGCACCACCACCAAGTCGGATATCTCCATCCCCAGGAGGAATACCAAGTCCAATGAATGACCATCTATATGGGTAGAGGAGGAAATAACCTGTGTGAAGCCCAGCAAATTCATCAGCTGGAGGAAGTCTTGACCAAACTGTGAGAGTTCATCGTCGATCCAGGCATTGAAATCCCCCAGGATCAGCCATCTGGATGATCCCAATGTCATATCGACAATGAAGTCTGCAACTTCCCACAGGAAAACATTCCCATTACCTGGTGGACGGTAAATAAGAAGAATCTTGTACCCCACATCCTCACCCAAGATACATTCAGAGGAATTGGTAGTTCCTACTGGTACCTCCATCAGGTTCAGTTCTGTTCTAAAACAGATTGCCACCGCCCCCCCGCCCCTACAATCCAATGTTGGACAGTGTATCACTGAGTACCTGACTGGTACAGCTGAAGCCAAAACAGGGCCAGCATTATCATCCAGCCAGGTCTCGGTGATGCGTGCCAGGTCCGATGATCCGACAAGATCAGCTATTATAGCAGTCTTGTTTTTAATGGATCTGGCATTACATAACACCGTCCGAGTTGGATGGGTTGCCAGTGAAGACCGAGCCACTTGCCTGCCGCAGGCAGAGCCCTTGGGTATGGGAATCAGGCAAGGAGGACCCCTCTTCTGAACCCATTTCGCCCCAGGGCATCTTCTCATCCTCACTATCCCAATCCGTTCGCTCCTTTCCATTCCCCCTCCAGGCCCCGCCTCCACTTTCTTCCTCCTCCTCACAATCCCCAGAGCCCTACACCATCTATATACCTCCGTGGATAATAGGGGACAACAAAAAGGGCGGAGTTCCTTAAGCTGAGAGGGGGAATAATGCCTGACCATCCGAATAATTCCCCAACCCATCTTCACACAAAAATACACACACTGAATTCAGACCAATAACACAACACCATACACCCAACCACTCAGCTCTCAATCATACACCATACACCAGACAGACACAAAAAATAAAAACAAAACAAATTATAAGCTACAGCAAGGGTATGAGGGGAAAGTTACTACAATTCTCTCCAAAAACAGTTTATAACTTCTGGGCGCTCTCATCTCACCAGAAACAAATATCCCCCCACCAAACTCTCACTTCAGCAGTACAATTCAGGATATAATATATGAATCAAATACTCTTTAAAGGAAAGCAAAAACACTTTCAATATCCACAATATGTCCTTAAACTGTCTGTAAGAGAGAAAAACATTCACACCGTCCACCAGGCAGAGAGTAAAAATAAGTCCTTTAAACTGTCTGTAATAAATATTGAATAACATGAATAAAAATGTTATTATTGCTCTCTACAGTACACATGGCACTACTCTTGTGGTCATGAGGGTGTAGTCAAAAAGCTGTCACCCAAGTTTTGTGACAAAAGATTGGCATTGGCCAAAGTTATGGGTAATAGTAGGGGATTCTGTGGAAATGAGCCAAGACCACGCACATGCACAGAACTATTGTATGTTGGCTTAGTTCATTTTCAGCCACAAGTACTGTATTGATATACAGCTTTGTATATAAAATACAGGACATGTGGGGGCAAGCTGAAGTTGGCAAGGGAGGTGAATGGAGGGTAAATGCTGGTCACCATCTGGGGTGGGGGGGTTGGCATTAGGGTGGTGGGCAGCAGGCTACCTGGAGGGGACGGGACCACTGGACACTAGGGATGCTTCCTATCATGTAAACAGGAATCAGGTGACGGAGGGGTTACCACTAGCACCAGGAAATTGCACCAGGGAATTTACAAAGATGCAATCAAAGTTCGAGGGCAGAGGGCACCACATGCCCCATGTGCAATGCCTCTATGCATACAACAGCACAGAGGTGTTGAGCAGATGCTAATGGACACATAATGGTATGCAAATGGGCTTTTAGTGACTTGCATGCCTTATGTGTCCATTTGCATGCTGGTGTATGAATATGGCAGCCAGGAGCAAAGGCGCCTTAGCCATGGCAACACCAATCACGGATTGAGGGATGAAGGGAATCGTCGGCCAAGGCAACACCAATCAAAGTAGACTCTTCAGCCATGGTGACACCAATCATAGTGTCGGGGACAGTGGACTCTTCAGCCATGGCAACGCCAACTGTAGGGTTGGGAATTGCAGAATCTTCAGCGATTGCAACACCCGTCATAGGGTTATGGGATGGTGGTATCTCCTGCCATGGCAACACCAATTCCAGCACTGGGAGATGGAGAGATCTTCAACCATGGCAACACCAATCACAGGACTGGGGGATGAAAGGAATCTTCAGCCATGGCAACACCAATCATAGGGTTGGGGTGGGACAGTATTCAGCCATGGCAATGCCAAACATAAGGCTGAGGGTGAGGCAACCTCCAGCCATGGCAACACCTATCCTAGGGTTGGAGGTGAAGGAATCTTCAGCCATCCCAACACCAATTGCAAGGTTGGGGGCAGTGAATCTTCAGTCATGCAAACAAAAATCACACAGTTGGGGATGGTAGGCTCTTCAGGGGAAATAATGACAATAAAAAAATTAAAAAATAAATACTAGGCCCACAGGGAGGGTTTGGAGCATCCATTAGAATGCTTTTCTCCTGGGGCAGTGATGCTCTTCACAGCACTCTGCAGTGAGTCCTGGTGGTGGGGTATGATGGTGCATTTAGTGGCATGGGTTACTATACACTACTTGGCACCCCCGTGGGCCAGCTGCAGTGTGCATGCGATTACAGGGGGGGTGGAGAGAAAAAAAGGTGAAAATTCTGTATCTGTACACTTGATGACTGCCTTGCAGTCCCCCTCCATGCCAATGTCCCTCCAGCATACCATAAATGGAGCTCCGTAGCCATTATCCATTAAAGTGTAGTTCCTCCTCCAGGTAACGAAGAGGACCCCGGCAGGGACAAGCCAACCAACAGGAAGGAGGAAATGGAGTTACAGGTGATGTTCCATCACAACCACCAGAAAATGCTGACCTTCTGGCAAAGTGGTAGCTCTACTACTTGCGATGCTAGTGAATCGGTTTGTGTACGTGCCCAGTGTACCAGAGGGCTGGCTGGAGGGAGGTAGAAGGATCATCCAAGGGACAGCTCTTCACCTCCGGCGGGGGGTGGGTTGGTGGTGCCTGGCACTTGGTTAACATCCAGTGGAGAGCAGGAGTACACCAAGCCAGGACCTCACAGAAGACATGAGGCATTCTTTGAAATATGTGGGACATGCACAGAAGCGCGCATGCCCACGCACTGCTGTCATTGTGTGTCCATACCTTGGGGGAAAACAAGAAAAAAATGTGCATTCTGAGCTGAGTGAAGTCCTCTTACAACATGCTGAATGATGCCACAGCCAGCCCCAGGACCAAAATTGGTTGATCTTGGGCTCTCCTCCAGGGGCCCCGCCATGGGGAGCAAGCTGTGGGCCATAGGTTCCAGAGCGTCTGCTGGGGGATGGTGGTGTCGGGCACAAGGCACTGAGATGGGGAATATCCCAACCAGAAGAGTAGTGAATAAAATAGAGTTAAAAAAACAAAAAAAAAAAAAACAATTGGAAATGCCCCCAACAGTGACAAGCTGGCCCCAGGACACAGAGGATAAAGTCTGGATAAGGACTTGGACAATTACATTGAGGGGTGAGTCTCATGGGCTGATGTTTGGTGGCCCAATGGAGTGGGGTGATTGTGGGCACAGGATGGTGAATAAATAATTCAGGCCAAAAAAAAAAAAATATACTAGTGCATTGCTTTCCACCACCTAGAGGCTGTGGCAATCATTGCAGCCTGTTCATTTCTCAAGCTGCAATTGACAACTACAATCATGTACTGCATACTTAAGGGATTATCATAGTAATAGTCTAATTTACAGCCCTCCCCCCCCAAAAAAAAAACATAAACTTCCAGAGACATTAAAACACAGATATATTTTTGTGTAGCAGGCAATTATGGGTCTCCTTTGAAATTTCTAGGTACAGTACACTTCTCATAAATATCTGCAGATCAATATAATAGAGGATATATTCCCAGGACAAGGCTAGGGAAAGCCTCTTTGATTTTGCATGTCTTTAACCAGAGAACTGCTGCTAGTTGGCAGTTTGCTCTGGGGTTTAAAGAGCAGGGGCAGGAACAGGGAGACCCAGCTTTGAATCCCATGACCACTAGCTACTCAGTGCGACCCTGCCTACATCGACAAAATTCTCTGCAGTCTCTATTTGTCCTTTATCTGTGCTTTCTGGATCATTCTGTGTGCCTAAAGATAGCAACAATCTCCCACCCCCAGTAAAGAAGAAGGACCCTTGTGTGCCATTAGACAGCCTCCTCTTAAACTGTCAGTGTCTGAATGATCTCACTGGCACTTTAGTGACATTCATCAAGAGCACTCATTCTGAATTACACTGTATATAGTCCAGAACCCACCAATTCATTCAACTGCGCTTAGAAATGGCCAATTAAAGCTAAAGTGACACCACTTTGGAGTCCCCATTAACCTTTTAATCTACTTAAGTATCTCAGTGTCCTAGAGTCTGCCCAGGTGCCATCTGACCTACGTCATTCAGGAGAATATTGTCTTTCCCTACTGGCTCCTCAGAGGAGGTTAACTAACATCACTTCACCTCAACAAGCACTGTTTAAAATTTCAATATAAATCCTAATTAAGAAAGAATGATGGTGATGAAAGTTTATTTTTATACAGGTGATTACATATTAGAAGAGCCAAGATTCTATTTTAAGAGTAAACCTGCTGTAGCTAGGTTACCATACAAAACATAACTTATATCAAAATGTCATGTATTTTAAGGGTGTGTGTACTGCCTAGCATAAATAGTAACTTTCAGAAGTAGTCAGCTATCATTTCTTACATCTGAAGTATTTGTTTCTTTACTGTTTTGCTTATTAGAAGATTTTTTACGTTACAGTACTAGATGTGATGTATGGAATATTGGAGGGAGGAAGGTGGACACTAGTCCATTTTCAGAGGAGAGTGTCCTGAAGGGACTCACTAATCTGAAAGTGCGCAAAGCAATAGGTCCCAATGGGGTGCACCCAAGGTTATTGAGGGAGCTCATGGAGGTACTGGTTGCACCTGTGATAGTTGTATTTAACAGCTCATTGGAAACAGTAGTAGTTTTGGAGGACTGGAGGAGAACAGATGTATTTCCACTTCACAAAAGTGATAGCAAACAAGAGGCCAGCAATTATAGGCCAGTCAGCCTAATTTTGGGTGTGGGAAAGTTAATTGAATCACTGCTGAAGGAAAGGATTGTGAAGTATCTTGAATCCAGTGGGTTATAAGACCTGAGGCAGCATTGATTCACTGATGGGGAGGTCATGTCAAATGAATCTGATAGATTTTTTTGTCTGGGTGACCAGGTAATCAGATCAAGGTGGAGCAGTGGATGTGGCCTACATAGATTTCATTAGGACTTTTGACACAATTCCTCATAGCAGGCTAGTAAGCAAGCTGGGTAGCTTAGAAGTGGGTCCAAAGGTGGTAAACTGAGTAAGAAACTGGTTAGGGGAAAGGCAACAGAGGGTAGTGGTAAATGGAGTTCACTCAGAGGAAGGCAGGGTGAGCAACAGAGTGCCTCAGGCCTCTCTATAGATTGCTAGGGAGACCCCCACCTACAGTACTGTGCCCAGTTCTGGAGATAGCATCTCCAGAAGGACATACACAGGGTGGAGGTGGTCCAGAGGAGGGCAACTAAAATGGTGCAGGGTCTGCATCAGAAGTCCTATGAGGAGAGACTTAAGAACCTATATATGTACACCCTGGAAGAGAGGAGTAAGGGGGGGATAGAATGGAGACCTTTAAAGACCTCATGGGGGTAAATGAAGTATAGGAGGGAAATATTTTTCAGAGAAAAGGGTACTCAAGTACAAGAGGACACAATAAGAAGCTGAGGGGGTAGATTCAGGAGAGATGGATTCAGTAATGCATGGGATAGGCATAAGGGAATCTTAAAGGGAAGAGGGGATGGATGGATGAATGGGACGGAGATCAAGTAGAATCTGAGGTAATACTATAGACAGGGAAACATGGGCAGACTAGGTGGGCCAAGCTGTCCTTATCTGCTGGCGAATTGTATGTTTGTATGTAACAGCACTCTACCTGGGAGTTCACATAGTCCGTTCGGTTCCTCCCTATACATTATCAGCATTGTGACCTCACTAATTGTAACATCACCAGTAACCAAGGAGAGCCAGTCTCCTGCTGCATGATTGGTAACTTGTGACACATGTCAATCAGGCAGCAGGGCTTGTGATGTAACAAGTGAGGTCACATGCTGAAGAGGTAATGGGACAAACAGACCTAGATATGTTTACTTCCAGGTAAAGCAATACTTATCACATCACACCTAACACTAATAGAGAGAAAGCCATCTAATAAGCGCATTGAAAAATAAAAAATCTTTAAAAAGTGTTAAAGGACGACTTTTAAAAATTCCAAAAATGTTGTGCCTGCTATATATAAGCAATAAGGCACAACAAGGTATGTGTTATCATGTAATAACGTCACTCCTGGGGTGGGTTGAAGCACGCAGGCAAAGCCGAGTGCTTCCACCACCAGGAGTGACGTTATTTACAGTAGCCACAGGGAGTGGGTCATCGGGTATTTACGGCTGGATTGGTTTGCCCACGATGCGCAGCAGAGTGCGTAATTCTGCGCCAGCCATGGTAAATCCCCCCAATAACCCATATCCCCCGAGTGGATTATTGCGATTATACAATGTGGAAAAAGTGAAGAATTAGAAAGAAATAGTAAAAAGTGTAAGAAAAAAATAGTTTTATTGATTTTGAGCTGTGGCATGCTTCCAATAGGTTAAATAGTCCTCTGTTGCTGGGCCGAATGTGTGTGTGTGTGTGTGTATGAGTGTGTCTGTGTGTATGTGTGTGTGTGTGTGTGTGTGTGCGTGTGTGAGACAGAGACATGCTGGGCAGCTAGTGCTGATGCATTTTCTCCCCCTCCCCACCTTCTGCTGCCACCGTGAAACACACACTGTAATGTGTTGTTATTTTTTTGCATTGAAGAAACATTCTGCAGTGCGTAGTTTTGTTTTTGATTTAGAAACAGAGCCTGAAAGTATTGTGTAGTGTGGTCCGTTCCTGAACTTCTGTTCCTGAGGTTTTTTTTTTTAATTCAACAATCTTTATTAGTTTTAATATAGAAAAAAGGGACAAAGGTCATATAAACAGTATCAGGAATAGTACATAATACTCAACATCAACGGGAGAACCTATACATAAAGCTCTATACCCCAATCCCCTCCCACCTTCCCCTACCCCCTCCCCTACCCCTGGAGTGTGCCTGTAGAGTTATAAAGTTGGGATGCCATTACTATGGTTACAACCTTGGGGGGCTATTGAACTAGGCCTTAAGTAACTTTAATGTAAATATAAAGCACATAATTTGCCCCACTTTCCGTCAAAAGATAACAGATTATTACAAGAGCTAGCGATCAAACGTTCAGTTCTGAAACTTATAGATAAATCATTCAGCCACTCAGAGTGTTATAACCAACTGATCCATCTAGTGCTTGGGCACAAGTTTTTTGACCACTATTGAGATTATTGCCGTGTGAAATCTACGTTTTTTAACCACGATGTTGGAAAACATATCCAAAAGACATATTTCAATTGTGAAAAGGTCTTCTAACCCTAGTAGCGGGTCTAATTTAGATTGTATTATTTGTCAGAGGGGAGCCGCCTTTTCACACTGCCAGAATATATGCACCAGATACCCTTCTGCTTTACCACATCTGGTGCAAGTGGAGTTGGGAAGTTTGCCCAATTTGGCAAGTATTATAATGGTGTAGTACATATTGTTTACAATATGATATTGGGTGAGTCTAAGTCTATCCTGGGTGTGATATTTATACGTCTTTCCAGATTTAAGCCCAGTTAGGGGAGACATCCGGTAGCAAGGAGTTCCATACTTTGGATCCTTCGAGAGGTTCAGGGAAGGTATATGATAGAAGAAAGTTATATATTGCCGAGACATAGTGGGGTTTAGTTGCATAATCTTGTAGCTTCTGTTGCCGAGGTTGTCGTAATGCAGCTCTCTGAAAGACACACTGAATTTTTATTTATAAATGTATTTTTTATTGAAGAAAGATCCTAGGTGTGGTGAGTTAATTGTTGTTTTTACAGCAGTGCGGGTAGTGAGAGTCTATCTGATTGGAGCAGTAACGGGGTGCGGTCCTTCAATATTTGTTTCCAGGGTTGTGTGGTCATCAGGAAGTACATTTTTGAATGTAACCCTAGTGTGAGAATGGATGTGTGCTTAATTAAAAATATTTTTTATGCAGTGCAGAATTGTTTTGTGGTCGGTGGAGAAATAAATTATTTACGGTGCTTCAATGGATTTTGGCAACGGACCGGAGGTACAGAGTGGAGCCGACAGTTAAGAAGGCTGTCAGGTGAGCTGCGTGGAAGTGGTTGTGGGCATTTTTTTATGTTTGGCCTTAGGTGTGGCATGATGAAGTATTTTAAAAAAATGTGAATGCTTTGAATTTTCTGGACAGTAGAGAAAGGAAACGTCTGGTAGCGTAAGATAAGTGAGACACAATATGGCAGCTCTTTCACCTTGTCTCGGGTATGGGAGGGATTTACTGTTAAGACAGCACACGAAAGTGGTAGACTGGCAACTTTTGTGGTGATTATCAGTAGATAACTAACAGAGGTAAGATGCCAGCCTGCCTATCTGATTGGTCAGTGGTGGAGGTCCATGGTATAATACACAATAACACACACCTTGGAGTGCCTTATTGCAATTATACAATGGCTCGATGTTATACAAAATAAAATAAAAAATGTTAAATGTTTTTAGTAGATTTTTATGATGTAAAAAGAGAGTATAATGCTCTCTAGTGGAATATCAATACAGTGATGTCATTGTGTAATAACATCACTATTTCAGGCACACACTGACCAATCAGAGTCCAGGATTCTTTCTTGCCATTGTATAATTTGGCACTACTAACTCTTCAAACATATCCATTCAACATACAATCATTTATCAATGTAAATATAACTAAAAAACAGTCAGAAGTATGTTTCACTTTTTGGATCTTAAAGCAGCAGTGCAACGAAAAATGTTTTTCCAAGGAGTTAATTTCAGCTACAGTTAATAAAAATATTACCATACTTGTCAAATCTACTTTTCTGGGTACTTTCTATGCTGCGCACCTTGAGATTTTTATTTTATTTTCTTGATCCTAAATTGCCAAATCAGCATTGCTATTTCTAAGCCGAATGTGGTGGCCATCTTTTTTTTCTTTTGAAAAATGCCAATTAAAACATTTAAAAAAATACTCAAGTGTTGGTGGAATTAGAACATTTTACCACTAAATAATGCTGGGAGTAGACATGGATGAAGTTTCCAAAATTCGCTCTGTGCCAAAATTCATACATTTCAGCGACTCCACTTTGTCGATGACAGCAATTTGCATAATTATTCAGCCAGCAAATTGGCTAAACTCACACAAAGAGTCTCCTTGAATTGTCAATTTGCAGGCAAATTAGGCGATCTGTGCAGTTCTTTGCCCAGTGAATTTATGCAAATTGACTATTCGAGGGTGAATTAGGCAAGATGAACACCCTTTTTAACTCCTTATGTCTCTTCGCTCTCGACTTGCCCTCCTCTACCCATCACTGTATATCTGTACCACTCGCTGGCTTTCCCCTCATTAGAAAATCACTACCACTTCCATTGCACCAAATTTGTGTTGACATTTTGGTTTGGAACTCTGCCCACTTACCTTACATAGATACACAGATACATAGACAGTGTCGGCAGATAAGGGCCTATGGCCCACCCAGTCTGCCCATTTGAGCTTGTAAGTTCAGTTTATGTTTTCCTAGAAGTCTGTTGCCCCTTACCCCTGACCTCCAGAATTCCTTTATGTCTGTCCCATGCATTCTTAAATCCTGTGATTGTTTCAGCCCCCACCACTTCCTCTGGCATAGTGTTCCACTTGTCCACCACCCGTTCTGTGAAGAAATTCTTCCTCATGTTTCCTCTGAATCGTCCTCCCTCCAACTTCATCCCATGCCCTCTAGTCCTGGAACATCTTTTTCGCTTAAAAATAGTGTATTCCTACATCCTGTTCCTCCCTGTAAGATGCTTGTATGTCTCTATCGTATCCCCTCTCTCCCTCCTCTCCTCCAGGGAGCACATGTTCAGTTCCTTCAACCTGTCTTCATAGGGACTTGTGATGCAATCCATGCTCCATCTTTGTTGCCTCCTCTGAACCTTTCTACCCTGTCTATGTCCTTATGTAGGTATGGTCTCCAGAACTGTACACTGTACTCCAGGAGGGGCCTCACTAGTGTCTTGTATACTGAAATTATGACCTCCTTTTCCTGCTGGTGATGCCCCTGCCTATACATCCCAGCATCCTATTTGCTTTACCTGCTGCCTTGTCACACTATTTCCTACCTTGAGGTCATCAGAGAGATAACCCCAAGATCCCTTTCCTGCTTGGTGCATGCTACATCCTCACACCCCAACTGATATATTGTGCCAGGGTTTTTGTTCCCCATATGCATTATCTTGCACTTCCTTGCATTGAATTTCAACTGCCAAACCCCTGACCATTCTTCAAGTTTCTGCAGGGTCTTCTCATTCTGTCTACACCCTCTGGTGTGTCTACTCTGTTACAGAGCTTTGTGTCATCATCGAACAGTGAAATTCTGCCTTCTAGGTCCCAAGTAATGTCACTGATGAAGATGTTGAATAGGACCGTCCTAGCACTGATCCCTGTGGTACCCCACTGGTCACTCTTCCCTCTGTGGAGTGACAGCCATTTACCACCACCTCTGTGTCCTGCCACCCAGCCAGTTACCACCCACCACACTACTGTCCTGCCCACACCCATATTCCCCAGTTTGTGTAATAGTCTCTATATGGCACAGTGTCAAAGGCCTTGCTGAAGTCCAAATAGGCCATGTCCACTGCCCTCCCTGATCCACCTCCCTAGTCACCCAGTCAAAAATTAAACCGAGATTGGTCTGACATGACCTCCCCTGGTGAAACCATGCTGCCTTGGGTCCTGTAGTCCATTGACAACCAGATGTTCAACCAACTCTCCTTCAGTAGTGCTTCCATGATCTTCCCCACTACTGAGGTGAGGCTGACTGGTCTGTAGTTCCTTGCTTCCTCTTTGTTCCCACTTTTGTATAAGGGGACTACATCTGCTGTCCTCCAGTCTTTGGGTACCTCCCTGTTTCCAGTGATCGGCTAAACAGGATAGCCAGAGGTTCAGCTACCACCTCTCTCTTAATTTTTAAGGACCCTGGGTGCACCCTATCTGGCCCCATTGTTTTATCAAGTCTTATTACTTCCAGTTCCTTCAGGACCTTTTCTCGTATAAGGACTTGTGTCCATTTCTGCACCATTCTCACCTCTTGTACTCCTTCAGACCCATTACCCTCCTCTTCCTCAGTAAAGACTGAGCAGAAATACCTGTTTAATATGTCAGCTTTACTGTTGTCATCCTCCACGTGGCACCCATCCTCCCCCTTCAGTCTCACTATCCCTCCCTTTGTCTTTCTTTTTTCACTTATGTACCTGTAAAAGGTTTTGTCCCCTCTACCCACTGACCTTACTTCCCTTCTATCCTCCCTCCCTTCCCCAGCCCATTTCCTTAGATCTTATGACCATCGTTTAATGGAAGTATCACATTGTAGTACAGCTACAGGCCAGTCAGCCTTCTCACATCATCTCCCTAAACTCTAGAACACCTTTCCCTCACAAATGCGCCTTTCTTCATCTCCCTACTCCATTACCCTGGTCCTCCAAAACTTCTTTTCTCCAAATGATAACTGCAGTTAAGCTCCTCCCTTCCTTACCCCTCAGTATGTTCTCCTTCTGTCAGCCTTTTTACTGATATAGTTTTACTTAAATGTTTGCACTTATTGCTTCTGCAAGTTGGTAATCACTGAATATCATGACGCACTTATCCTGCACTATGTCTTAGTACCATGTATTGTTCACTTGTTCACCTTGAATTTAGTACTGGGCTTTGAATGTTCTGTTCATTGTTTATATGCTATGTACTCCCTGTACCCTCTCCCCAGGACACATTGTGAGATGAGCAACTTGTTGTTCAGTGTGCCCTTCCTGGTGAAACATTTCAATAAATATATAAAATTAAAAAATGTGCATAAATTGATGCATGAATTTGTACACTTCACTGACGAAAAATTACATGACTTGCATCTCTATCTAACCCTACTGTAAAGAAATATGTCCCCCCACCCACCATACTATAATATTGCCCCCCACCTCCCAAAAACTTTGTAGTCATAGACCCCCATCCCATCCCCACTGGCATGTTCCTTCCCCTCTGCCCTCGTGACTTCGACTAGTGACATAGGTTCAATAGACACTCAGTTTACCCATCCTCACTCAGGCACCAACACACTCATCCTACCTCCCCACCTGAATCCCACCACCAGGTCATGTCATATAAGGCTTCCACCCACCCCCGGCCCCCCACCCTCCTCCCCACCACAGCTCCCAGAAAATGTGATCTGTAATAAAGAATGGTTGTAAGCTTTCAGCTGTGCCTCATGCTTCACAGCCCAGCTGGGGAATGTGATACGATCTCTCTTGCCATACACCTGTGGGGATTATTGCTTACTTAATGCATGGTCATGTGACATATTTCAGCCAATCATGTTTGTGGATTTCCCATGCCATATTTAAAAAAAATGTAATAGAGATTTTAAAGCAAAAGTATCTGTTAGCAAAAAGAAATCATCATATATATATTTTTTTTAACAACAATGTATTTCTGACATACTTATATTCATCATTAGGGCTGTACAGAATGTAGAATTCCACCAAGCACATTCGTTCAGAATAGCAATTCTACTTCTAAAGTACTTTCCAGAGTTTCTTTTTAAATCCCATAGAATTCTGAAACACATTTATGTATAAGATGTAGAATAATTTTCCAATGATCACGTAAATCATGGAATAATTTTCCATGAATTGCGTAACAAGAATCCTCAGCTGATGTATTTCACATGTGAAATATCGGCATTCTGCGACCAATGGAATTCCATGGAATTTTCAGAAATTATGTGAAATTCCATTCCTGTCAGAATCTTGACATACAGCAGAGAACTACAGTCATCAACAAATTTTATTTTGCATGGGTGTGTTTAAAAAGGCTTTTCTTACTAAATTTAATAATTAATGACTCAAGTCATTAAAGATGGCTGCCACAAGCAATTTTTTTAATCCCTGCCATTTTGATTAATTTTTGACTTTCCCCACTGGATTTGTGTTAGCACACACTTCTGGTGCTAACCAGCACTGCACCACACCAAATTTTAATTTATTCATAGTAGGCGTGGCCAAAGAGAGCACTTGCTTTTAAAAACTTCAAAACCCCATATTTCAGATCAGGAAGGCAAAATAATGCAGAGAACACTTGATATATGAATATTTTTTCCAGAAATATATTTGTATTAAAAAAAATATATAATGAAATACGTTTTCATTTAAACATACTGCTGCTTTAATGAATGTTACAAAATGCAATGAAAGTGGCAGAGCTAAAGCTCCTAATACACACTGTTGCTTTGAGCAATTACACTCAAACGCATTTCAAGATTTGCCTGTCTTAACTTAGAGCCCTTTTCCTGGGGAATGACTTTACTTCAACAGAGGGCCAGGACCACAAATTGTTTGTGTCCGTTTGTACAGGATCAGGTCAGGATCCCTGGAGAGGTTCCATCAGCATGCCGCCTGCATTTGTTTGACATGTACTGTACATGAAAGTGACGTTGATGAGAATATTTTGTTAGCTTCTTAGACCAACAGTAGCATCTAGTGCTTGCGAGGAATCACTTCCTTTGGGGAGTATGCAAGATGGGTATGCACACAAGAGTAAAGTAAATCCTACCACTCAGATCAAAATAGTTGCCCTTCATGTTTCCTAAAATTTGTTTGATGTTAATAACAAGACAGCTGCAGCTTAATAGCTTTATAAGACTTGAAAACCCACACTCAAACTTCTGTTCACTTGCGACAAACCACTGCAGGTTAATTAGACCCCCAATTTGATATAATTTGAGCAATGCAATTTACCTTTGTTCTAAGAACAGCTCAGAATCACTTGTGTATCCAAGAAGCCATTCTGCTGGGTCTCTGCTTGGGAGAGAGACAGTGTGAACTTATTTTTTTTTTCAGTCAAGATTTTTATCCTCTGTGTGGTTGAGGCAGGCTGTACTCCCCTCAGCCCTGCCCCCCTAAGTGACTACCACCTTCCGAGGACTTACCTGACTGGCCCATGTACCCATAGGATGGGCTTGTGAAATTTTTGGTGGGGCCCAGGGGTCAGGGGGCAAAATTCCCAGCAGCCAGGTTCTCAAGCTAGCTACTACAAACACCTTTCATGTTCAAAATGTTTTGTAGCACAACTGCTGTGTCCACGAAGAAGTTAATTTACTTAAAAACAAGTTCTTGTTTTTTCTCAGTAGAAGCCATTTTGAAATACTAATTCCAGTTATGTTATTCTTCCATTTTATTGGTGTAATGGTAAGCTCAGTGGTCGTCTAATGTGTCTTTGATTTACACTCTGTTGTTACATGCCATTTTATAACTGCCTGATATACTTTGTCTCTCTCATCCACAGAGTTCTATAATGCAAGGTGTACCAACAAAACAAGAGCTGAACAAAGGACATACATTATATGATACTGTTCTAAAATAGTACTTCTTTCCTGTGTGTAAATCAACAACACCTACTAGGAGAACAAAACATCCTGTAGAGAAGGAACAATAACAGAACTGGGACCCGCATTTTAAAATCAGCTTCTACAGGAAAAAATACCAGTTCTCCTTTAACAGAGTCAAGGGAGAACACCATCATGACTGGATGGCAAAGGCATAGCACCCATGAAGCAAGCATCTGAAAAAAAAGATGGGAGTACCAGGTGCTGCAAAACTATGCATAAGACTTAAAATGGTAAAGGAACATGGTACAAAACATAGGATGCATTGAGCAGGCAAGGTATTTGATATTGTACACTACCCACGAAAGTGGCATTTGGGCTGTGATCCATAAGAATGGTTTCGCATATACCTTAAATGAATGAGAGTAGAAAGCGTCATGCATTTGAACAAAGGTGGAAATGCATCATGGCACACTGATTGCTCAAAAATGACATTTCTGTAAGTTTTCTTTTTATTCTTGCTTACTGTTTTTCCCTTTTCCACTGCAGCTAGCTCTAGTCTCACCTCTTCTCAACAACCCCATACCAATGCAAGTGCACACCATTGCTTGCCCCCCTCTGCCTCATGGTGTAGCCACCACATGAGGCTAAGTCAGTCCACCTCAAAGGAGGTGAACTGACTGAGGTTTGAGGCATGAGGAGCCATGGCAGGAGTCTGCTTTTCTGCTTTCTCCCCACAGTATCCTAGTTGCCAGTGTTCATAAGTCCAATCACTGATGCGTGTACGTACAAGGCAGCCCTCCCTCTCCCTAACAGGCATCACCTTCTGCTCTGCAACTGAATGTGGTGGCACCTAATGTGCCTTGACCTTCTGGCCATGTCACAGGCATCACTAGAGGAGCTAGAGAATGCTTACCCTGCCCCCCATGCTGCTCTAGGCAGCACTTTGGGTCTGGGGCACAAACCCAGGTAACCGGCATGATAGCACTACCACTGAGCCACCCCGCAGCCCAAATTCTTGTAATATAAGAAAGATCTGGTAATGTGGGAGAGTCTTTTATATTCACTGTTCATCTTTGTTTTGAACTGTATGGCATTAATATTTATAAAGCGGAACTATAATACTTGCTAGACACTCTAACAATTGTAAATGAAGAGGGAAGTCTGTTAGTCACAGGAAAAACATTGTTACTCAGATATTTTCTGGAAAGAGGAGCCATAAACTGTGTTGTACTGGAGTCAGACACAGATGTGTCCTGAGGGCAGAAAACAACCTTGAAAAAAATGAGAATGGTGTTTTAATACTTCCTCGTTACTGAGGGTACAGAAAGCAGCAGAAATAAACAGAAACCTGTTTTGTCACAGACTAAAAGCACTGCATTCTGGGATACCATCAACAGCTTGAGGAGGGGGCCTTAGTGGCTCTCATTTACTAACAGCAAAGGTCCATGCACTTCAGTAATAGACTGGTTTATAGTATATAGGAGGCCAAACCGGAGTGGTCTCTTAAAATTTGTCATACTGCACAATGTTTTTATTCTTTGAAACGCAAAACATTGATAAGATGGAAAGGGTTCAGAGAAGAGCAACAAAGATGGTGCACGGTATACAGGGGGAACCATATGAGCAGAGGTGTGGGGAATTGGATCTGTACCCATTGGAGACTAGAAGAGATAGGGGGGACATGATCAAAATGTTTAAATATGTGAAGGGAATGAATAAGGGAAGGGAAGTTTGTTCAGAAGGAAGGAGGGGTCTAAAAAATAAAAAAAAAATCAAATTTTATTTATAATGCGCTTTTCGAGTATCAAAGCACAAGTACATAACAAAATAATAATCATCACAATAAATGAAAATATAAAACAATTAAAAGGCAATAAGGTGACCTATTCAAAGGCTTGTTCAAATAAATAACTCTTTAAAGATGCCTTGAATGACTAAGTGGACAGGCACTCTCAAATCTGATGAGGTAGAGAATTCGACAAGGTTGGGGCCACAAAAGAAAAATCTCTGGTCCCAGATGACTGAAGGCGGACCCTGGGAATCTCTAGCAATCCCTCGTCGGCAAAGAGGAGAGGGCGGTAGGGTCGAAGGAGATCTTGCAGGTAGCCCGGTCCCTGACCATGTAGGGTCTTATAGGTCAGCAACGTGACCTTGAAGGTAATTCTCCACCACACTGGCAGCCAGTGCAGTTAGAGCAGCACAGGTCAGGTGTGATATGGCAAGTTCTTGGCAACCCAGTCAACAACCTGACCGCAGCGTTCTGCACCAGCTGCAGGCGACAGAGATCCACCCCCGGCAAATCTAGATATAGAGCATTACAGTAATCAAGATGCAACGAAACAAAGGCATGAACCAGTACCGGAAGATCATCATGTGGAACAAGGTGTTTTATTCGGGCTATATTCCTCAGATGGTAAAAGGAAGACTTGACAATGGCTGACACCTGTACCTTCAGCATCAGTTCGCTGTCAAGAATTATGCCCAGATTCCGAATCTGTTCAGAAGGTCTCAACTGGATACCCCCTAACATAAGGCCAGAGGAGAACCCAGGAGTCAACTTCTGCACGATGACCCAGGTCCACCACCAGCACCTCAGTCTTGTCCGGATTCAGTCTTAACCAGTTAGCACTCATCCAGTCCTGAATCTCAGCGAGGCAGTTGTTAAAGACCGATAAAGCATCATTCTGTTTGGGTACTAAGGACATATAGAGCTGAGTTTCATCTGCATAGCAGTGAAAATTCAGCCCATAATGCCTTATAATGTCTCCCAAAGGCAGCATATACACCGTGAACAACATGGAAGAAAGCACACAACCCTGCGGAACCCCACAGGGCAGAGCAAAGGGAGCAGAGGAAAAAAATCCTGATACTACCCTCTGGATTCTGCCCATGAGAAAAGAATGGAACCATCTGAGGACTGTTCCCAACAGTCCACAGAGCAGCTGCAGATGTTTCAGCAACATCCCATGCTCCACAGTGTCAAATACTGCAGAGAGAGCAAGGACAACCAAGATCGAACGACTCCTACGATCTCTCGCTATTCGGAGATCATTCAGTACCCGAACCAATGCCATCTCAGTACTATGCCTCTTCCTGAAACCAGAATAAAGAGGATCATAGATTTCATGGGTGGTAAGAAAGTCCTCGAGCTGCAATGTGACTACTTTCTCAATAACCTTGCCCAAAAAGGGCAGGTTAGAGATCGGTCTGTAGTTAGCTGGACAATCTGGGTCAAGGGAAGATTTCTTCAAGAGGGGTGTTATGATAGCCCTTTTAAAGACTCCAGAAACACCCCTTGGTCCAAAGAGCACCAGACTATCTCAGCAAGGACTGGTCCGATCGCCAGAAGGCATAGCCTAAGATTGGAAGGTGGAAGATATAGAGGCAATGTGAGGGGGTGATTCTTCTCGGAGAGAGTGGTGGAGGCCTGGAATAAACTACCAAAAGAGGTGGTGAAGGCTGAAATGGTGGAGGGACTTAAGTGGATATGGGACAGACACATGGGTTTGGGAAGTGAGGGGAAGGGGTGGGCCTGTAAGAATGGAGATGAGTAGGGAAGGGGGGAAAGGGCAGACTCAATAGACCAATGAGGTCCTTTTCTGCCATCAGATTTCTGTAATTCTGTGAAACTAATCTGGAGCTCTCTTTAACAGATAGGGCACCTACACTATCAATAGCTGTATTAATTTTTGGATGAGATGTTAAACTGAGGTCCCATCTGCCTGGATTGGTGGTAGTTCAGGTGGATGTTAAAGATCCCATGGCACTTATCAAAAAGAGTAGGGGAATTTTTTATTATGATTACATCAAAAACAAATTATTACAAACAGTGTTAAATCACACATAATAATATTTAAATCATAAGATAAAAAAATGAATTAACTATTTTTAGCTAACGTTATCAAATTATTATAATAAATTATAATGTTGTGTATACCTTGCCTCTGAAAAAAAATGTAAGATTATATTATTATAGCTAACAGAAAAGAAACATTCTTATAATGCACTGTTACTCTCATTTCAATTGCAAGATAGAAGAATCCCTACTAAAAAGGGAAGCAATATACTGAAAGGCACTAAAAATGCTTAACTGCCTATGACCGTGTGTATATTTACAGTCTGTAACTTGTGCTAAGGTATCATCACCAGTATCTATTTATATTTGATAAACATTGAAAAGCCTTTCCACCAATAAAAAACCTGTTTAGATGAATGAATTTCAGTGTCCGACAGGTATACTTTTTCCATAGCGGAATGTATAAGATTCTCTACCATTTCATAAGGCCGATGCTTTTGATAAAGAACCCATTGGCATCTGGCTTGCCATACGTAGAATTTTGAACAACAACAAAAGACATCCAATGTATCTCTGTGGTAATGATTTTCTAAATTGCCAAACTGTCCTAACACCAAATTATCATAATTGACAGATTTCAACCATCCCATGTGCCATCTTGTGACAAGGTATTTCCAATGAGAGTGTGCACATGAACAGTGAAATAAAAAGTGTTCCATGGTTTCTTCGAGGTTTATGCACTTTTCGAAAGGACAGTTCCTTTCTGTTTTGGCTTTATTTTTAGCATTACCTCTTATGTTGATCCTGCCATAAACAACCAGCCATACAAATTCCCACATATGAGTAGGAATTCTTTTATTATTCAATTAAGATAAAACTCTCCAATTCTGTGAGGAAGGGCAATTTTTAAAACTTGGTATGGTAGGGTGTATAGAAATAATTACTATTTTGTTTAACTGGGATCCATTGCTTGTTAGAATTTGATGTGCTGATAGAGTCCATCTATGCTATTTTTGAGCTGCAGGCTTGAACCACAGAGGGATTTGAAAAGTGCTGGATAATTTAGGAATGTAGTCTGCCATTTGGAAAAATAGCTAAACAGATTTATTTTTGTAAAATAAGAAATTATGGTGTTATTAGGGGGCAGTCCTATTTTGAGTGTGTGTGAGAAAAACAGTGTGAAAAAAAAACTATAGGATCTATCTTGCATAATCCACCCATCTCTTTTGATAAGTAAGCATATTGCTGTTTTATAGGGTTTAGTCTGCTTCCCCATCGCATTTGGAAAAAAATACTATACAATCTAGTCTCTGTTTCTTATAGGGGGAAAAATCATAGCTGTGTAAAGTATTATAGAGATTAAAAATTGTTTGATTATTTGTATTCCTTTTTGTTCAGTGAGTCTCCAGTGCCTCCATCTTTGAACGTTTTGGTCTACCTGTGCTAAAACATTTTTCCAATTGAAAAGGGCTTGATTCTGTACTCCAAAATAGATTCCCAAAAGTTTTAAGTGGTTTGAAGTGATTGAAATTCCATCAACGATAAGTGAGGCAGGACAGTTGGAGCCTAAGAATAGGCCTTTACTTTTATTTTTATTCAAGCGAGCATTAGAGACATAGGAATACTGACTCATTATTTCTATAAAGAGAGATACTTGTGTAGGATCTGCAAACAATAAACAAATATCATCTGCAAAAGCTTGTATATGAAATCTCTGTGCGTCTTCTGGTCCTGATATCCCCAGCCATCTAGGACTGTCTGTTAAAAAGTGAAGTAGAGGATCTAGTGAAAAAATATGCAAGAGAGAGCTAAGGGGACAGCCTTGCCATACCCCCGTATGTATGGAGAACCCTTTTGTGACCTGATTTCTAATTATCGGGTAGACTATTGCCTCTTTATATAATGACTTTAGCCATTTTGTTACTGGTAATGGGACTCCATATTTCTCAAGAGTTAAAAAGAGAAATAGGCGATAAACCTTATCAAAGGCTTTGTATTGGTCCAAGGAAATTATGTATCCTGCTTTCCCATTTAATGAAACATAATCAATTATGTCCCTTATTATAATTAAGGCCTGCTGAATCTTCCTATCCAGAAGACCACAAAACTGCAAAGGTGATACAACTAGATTTGCAAATGTTTAAGCCTATTGTTGATAATAATAGCCAATATTTTGTAGTCAGTATTCAAGAGTGTAATAGGTCCTCAATTGTTAATAGAAGATTTGTCTCCAGATTTATAAAGAAAAATTAAGTAACTTTCTGTGAACCACTATGGGGAGTTATAATTAGATAGAAAAGATCCAAAAATGATCTTCAAACATTTTGACAATGGTCTAGAAAAACATTTATAGAACTCATTTGTTAAACCTTCTGGGCCTGGTGATATACCATTTTTCAGCAACTTGATTGCTGACTCGATTTCCTCAACGTTAACAGGTTTTGTTAAGTCAGATTTACCTTCTAAAGGAACCCTAACTACTATTTTACTTAAAAATTGCTGTAATTCGACCTCTGAGGGAGGGTCCTGGGGGTTATGGGAAGCAGAAATATCTTGTATAACTCCATTCAATGCCTCTATTGAGGTTACCAGATTGCCATCTTTATTAAACAGGGATTCTAAAACGGTAGCATTCTTGAAAGTTTTGAAGGCCTCATATGGATCTCTTTGAAGGGAATTTTTTAGTACCATTAAGAAGTAAAACATTCATAGTCTGTGCTCTATCATATTGAAATGCAATCGTTTCAGATTTTACTGAACTAATTTGATCTGAATAGTCAATTTTAGAGGTATATGATGCTGAGTACAGATTCTGAGGATGATGCCTCATCTCTAAGTACTGTAAAAACTTCTCATTACCATTTTTCCTTCCATGGTTTACTAAAATGCCTTAAAATCTACTTTGGAGTCAGCCTACCAAGTTCCCATTTCTTCATATAAAAAATGTCCAGAAAGACGGGCATACAAAATATTAGTAATTTGACTTATTATCCTAGGGTCAGATAGGATGGAAGAATTAAGTTTCCACCTAGGCCACACCCGTGGGTAGTCTGGAGTAGTTGAAAAGGAACAGGGTAGCAATAAATGGTCTGAAAATTCAGTTACTATGGTTTTAAATTGAAATAGGGGTAAAGTTCTAGAGATAAATATGTGATCTATAGTAGAAGTGAATTTGCTTCTGCAAAATGTAAATTTGGGCCCAGAAGACTGATGTGTATTACAATGTAATAATTCTGCTGCATCTACCAACTTCCATAGCGCATTTGAGTCACAATAGATTTTTTTTCCTTGGGGTGTCTTACCATCGAGAGAAAATTGCAAACTACTATTGAAATCTCCACATAAGAACATTTTGGATGAGGTAATTAAATAAGGCTGTAAACTTTCAAATACTGTTACTCTCTCAGACTTAATTTGTGGACCCTACACATTAATTAATCTGCAATGCATGTTATTCCATAAACCATCTAAAATCAATGTTCTTCCTGGAACTAAATCTATTAGTTTAATAACAGTGAAATTAAATGAATTAAATAAAAATCCAATACCACCTGCTGTGTCCATCCCAAAGGACCAATAAGAAGTTCCTCATACCCACTCTCTTTGAAATACCCTTGCCTGTTCACTATCATGCATCCAGATTTCCTGCAAAAAACAAACGTCAATAGCTAATTCATGAATTAGATTGAAAGCCACCAATCTCCTTCTTGGATTTATAAAGCTATGTACATTCAGTGAGCCTATTCTGAAGGGAGCCATGCTTGATTGAAAGGAGAAATGCTATCTCAAGGTTCTTTTTTTCTCCTTTTCTTTTTCTTCCCTTCATAGTCCAAATTGCCTTGTTTTGGTATACTAGCCTCTGTTTTAATGGACTGAGAGTCAGAATCTTCCATATCCATCTCTGGGTCCCCCCATTGGGTTGCTAAAACTGTAAAGGGGTTCTTGGAATCAATGTCATTGGGTGTTGGGGCCAAATCCATTTTTAAGTTTCTAGATGATCACCTAACAGGAACTGGTGTGAAGGGTGTTTGGCTAGAAGGGTAGAAAATGTCTTCCATAGGGTCTGTATAGCATACTGGGAGTAAAGAATCTGGTGCTAATTGTACTGGGGAAAGGGGGACATGGGGAAGTACGGGTTCAGCATTCCCTTGTTCCTTTACTATATCAATTTTTTTAGGGGTTGGGGGGATGGAGGTGAAGATGCTGGTTCTGCCAAAGGGTCTAAAAATGTTCTATCTGGAACCAAGAAATCCTTGCTTTGTGGAGATACTGAATCCTGTGCTTCCTGAATAAGAAGATCTGGGTTTAAACATGTAGCCTTGTTTTTGGCTGCCCATGGGCATTCAGTGACTACATGGCCTTATCCTCACAGAGATCACATTTAGTTACATTTGCACACTGAAATGCAATGTGTCCACACTCTCCACAATTATCGCACTGAGGTCTATCACATGAACTAGAGAGATGCATTCTTGAGTCACATTTGTAACAAGCCCTCGGTTGCCCAGCATAAAAGCAGACACCTTTGTCCCTTCCCAGCATGAAAGAGTTAGGAACATGTTCAATACCAGAGTCAGTTTGCCTAAGTTTTACTCTGTAATGCCAGCCCCCTGTCCAGAACATTTCTGTGTCCAAAATGGCCTCTGGCGGACCCATCACATTACATTTTTGGCTTAACCAATATGTTATGTCCTCCACATGGACCCCCTCATTCCTGAACATTACTGTCACATACTTTATTAGTGGTTTTGTTAAAGGAATAACCATAAAGGGTGTCCACGCAAGGGAGAATTTAACTTGATCATATCTTTCCCAGGATAAATCGAGGGCATAAACAGATCTAAAACTAACATCAAAATTGTCTTCTCTTGAAATGTTAATGAAGGCAAAAACTTCTCTTGGGGAGAAGTGTAATGAGTCTACTAACAATAATTTGCCTATGTAATGTCTATCCGGTTTAACCTCCAACCCTCCCTTGTATCTAATGCAAACTGCATTACGCCTAGGTGCTGCTTCTTTTTTGATTTTGAAAAATAGTTCTGACAACAGCGGTTTCTGAGGTGTATCAGGAGCCTGCAAATTTCCACATGTGGGGGAGGGGGGTCAGGTGCTGAGTTGTTAGCCAAAGGAACTGTATCTATCTTTCGTATGCCTTGATTGGATACAGGGTCAGATGTGATAAAGTCTTTCTCCTTTGAAGTAGTAATTGAAATTGAATCCTTGGACCTTTCAAGCTGTGGGACCACTGGGCACCATTCTGGATTGTTCTGTGAAAAATTCAGTTTTGGATCCCACTCTGGAGTTGGGATCCAAATGCCAGCTGAATTTTGAGCCCATCCTGCCTCACTTAACACCTTCTGGGGGGACCAAGATTCAGTTATGGGTTTATTCAACATTTGAGGCTTTTATACAGCAGCTGATTCAATATCTGTGCTTTTTAAAGTGTCTTTTTGCACCAAGGGAAGTGTATGGCTGCTTAGGAGACGTCTGTTTGCACTTGTAACTGCTGTTCATTTCTCTTTAAGGTCTTCCTTAAACCCTGCTCGAGCTAAATTATTTTGTGGAAATGAGAATTCTGTCACTTCGTTTTGGTTTAAGTTATTTGATAAATTATGTTTCCTTCTTTGTATGCTAGCATTGTATCCGGTGTAAAACTTTTTAACACAAATCTTGCTGTCTTTGACAGTGATGAGCAGTGTGGCACTACTTTGGATTTGACAGTCTCATTTGACAGTAGCTGTTTGCAATCAGCTGTTTCCAACGTTACCGTGACCTGCGTTCCCTCCGTATTCTACTGAGCATTCAACTGAACTTCAATAGAGCTCACAGCTTTCGGCTCTCAGCACGAGTTGACTGCCAGCCATAATCTTCTGTTCAGTGTCAAAAGCAGGAGAATCCTGCGAAATAAAGATAGAGTCTGACTCACCCGGTTCAGCAACTCTCTGATGAGATGCCACGTCACTCCCAGGTGCAGGCCCGTTGACAATCGGGTCTGGAGTTTTGACAGCCGGCATTGTGTTTTGCAAATAGGTGAGTCATGTCATCAAACGTTCCATTTTGGCCAAATACCATTCATTTTCTTCCTGAAGCATTTCTGTTAAGGATTTCCCTGAAATTTCGGTAGGTACCATATTGGAGGCCAGGTCTGCCTCTGGCATTCCTCTTCCATGATCTTTGTGCACTGTGAGCTCGTCCATAATTTTAAACTCAGTCGGGACAGATGAAACGTCCATAAAAATTTCCAAATCTTCCACCGGGTCATCTATAATAAGGGCAGCCTGCCCTTCCAAACTGACGTCCTGCTCCTCCAGAGCTCCACCAGAAGTGGCCATGGTTCACTAACAGCAAGTCCTCCTACTTCAAGAGTAGGGGAATTTCCCCAGTGTCCTGGCCAAATTTCCCTCATTCTCTAAAAGTACCACCAACAGCTTAATCAGGTTCATGGTCAGTTGGCATTCATCTGTATCCCCCTCCCCCGGGTCATGCCTGAAAATAGGTAGAATTTGTCTAGTGCACTTACCCAGTCAACAAAAGCTAAATAAAAAAATTTAAAAAGTTAAATTTAAAAAAAGAAACAGTTTTCTGTCAGAAGACGTATTTTGTCTGTCTAGAACCTAAAAGCACAGAGTTTCTTGCCTGGTGTTATAAATTTAAAATCATGACTTTTATTAAAAATAAAACAAGACTGCAAGTTGCTTAAATATTTTTAGATGCCCCCCCAACACACATACACTCCCTTGTATACATCGATGCCAACACATCTGCCCCAACCACACTGAAATATGCAGCTCCTTGATTTTTTTTTTAATAATAAATCAAATTTAATTTTCTATTGCACCCTATTGTAACCGATACCAGACAGACTTTGAATTTGATGCGATGCAGTAAGTAATGTCTCTACCTTTCATACAGGCTACTACATATGGGGGTACATATACAAGAGACTACTTTATATTGCTTTATACAGTATCTTGCACTTTACTATTGTGTTTTCCTCCCGGAAAGCTTGTCACTGACACCAAGACCAATGGTGCCAAGAGACGAATCGACACTCTCTCTTCCCTGATCAGCAGAAGCAGTTACTTCAACAACTAGCACTCGTTCAAAAAAATTAAAGAAAACTCCCTGTAGTATATGGTTAGGGTTTATTGTGGATGGAAAACAATGGTTTTCCAAATCCTGTTGAAGGACAGTTCAAAGGTCAAAAAAGTTGTTGTACTATCGTTCTGACGTCACATCGATGGGACAACTTTTGCCCCTTGAGAGCCTACCTGATTGGTGGAAACAGGCAGTGATTAAAAAAATACATTCTAAAATGGCGCATTCACTTAGCGAGCGGTCGGGCGAGCTGACAGTTTGGACACAGACTGCTATAATCGGCTCCATGTATCCAAACTCTCAATTTGCAGTTTGTTTTTTTTTTATCTCTGGCACAGTTACAGCAAAAGTAGAGTGGGACCACAGCAATTAGTACCCTCCCACTTTATTCTGGGACATGATCGGAACAGCATAACTGCAGTGAGGAGGACCAATATCTTGAGGAACTTGAGTGAGGACCAGTGCAGGAGTGTCAATGCAAGGTATGAACCTTGTCTCCATTTTGGGGGAACCATATACTATAAAAAATAGTGGATAGTTCACTATCCACAACTAAGTCTGTGTTTCCATCGAGGGAGTTGATGATGTCATAGAGACCTTGAGAGAGAAGCTGTACCTTTTGTATTTACTGATTCAAGTTTGATGTGTGTCCTCTCGAATACTGAGTACCAAAACACAAGTTGTGTAGTGCCGACTAATGCAACTACTCTATCTCTCCCTGATTTTCCGTGGCACAGCAGCAGAAATAAAATAAACAACAATAAGACAAAAGCTTGATCTCCGTGTTCTTTAACTTTGTAATGCTCTAGTACTCCTGTCCTTCCCTCCTCTCCACTGGACTATCAACGCAATGGCAACCGACTAAAGGCAGCTCTAGACCGGTGTTTGAATCCAAGTCACTTTCACTGCTGGCATGCTTAAAGTCAAAGTGCCTGGTATACCCTGACTCAATCTGACCCATCCACAGGCCACCATGAGACAACTGGTGAATGCCACCAAATGCAGCAACTGCCAAAGTCAGCCATCAGTCTTCATGGTGGGTGGGCAGGCAGGCACACACATTAGCAAATTGGAATATGGCAAGGCAGAGGAAGGAGGCCATAAGCCCATTCTCCCACACCAGCACTTATAACTGGTAACCAAATGAGCAGATTAACTGGCAGCAGCAGATGCCATCAAAGTGGGCAGACCCACCCATCACTCACCAGAGACCCGCTGCTGCTGGCTAGGTCGGTCAGCTGATGTGATGTCAGCAATACAAAGAAAAAAATGTTGCACTGAATTGGGAAATTTTAAATAAAGGGCCGCCACCATATATGCTGTAACACTGGTGGGGCTGGTCCCTCTCCACAGAATATTGCTGGAGCCCAGGTCCCATGGGCCTATATAACCTGGTGTCTATGCATGTACTCCGGCAGATTACCTTCCCCCCCGGAGTGGGGTCAGAAGAGGAAGGGCCATCCTTCCCCCCCGAGAGAGCTATATCCAGTGCTGAGCATGGTAGGCTCCTGGTGGTGGAGCAGGTGGAGGGTTGGCACACTGCCTTTCCATTCCTTTTCCTCCTGATTTTTGTCCTGCCCTACAGGGCCATGCACGCAGATGTGCACACATGTGGAGGCACATGTATGCTGTGGAAGTCCCACAGCTCCCTCCCTTCATTGCCACACCAGACCTGCACTGCTACCAGGCCTCCACCTGGTGGCAATCATTCAGCGGAGGTGACAATCCTGTCTCCCCAGGAGAGGACAGCCAGTCCACTGGGCACTCAATGCTATCCTTCCCTCCACAGCTGGCCTCCCAGCAACTCGTATACACTCCCAATCCCAGGTCAACAGTGAGGTGGGGGTCACACTAATGCCATGCCACTTGACTAGCTATACGGATCTCATTTTTAAGTGCAGCGCAGTTGTAGTCACACTTTTTTCAGTCCAGCAGAACCAGTGGGCATGCCTGCAAAGTCCTACATGGGGTGTGGGAGGGGATGCAGAATAAGGGCAACATTGGAAAGCATAACTTCATACAGAGGGTGGTTAGCATGTGGACCAGCTTATCCAATGAGGTTGTGGAAGCTAACACTTTCCAGGCTTCCAAAGCAGGGCAAGACAAATTCCTTAGGTGAACGGCATTAAGGGTCTCAAAGCATGAAAGGAGTAACTTTCTAGCTGTTCATTTATTTAAATTTTGTTTTAGAATTTTTTCCCCAGGAAAGCTTACGCAAACTTTTAAAGCATGAGCTTTTTAAGCATGTAAAGCTTGGAAGTGTGTCCATACTCGCACTGACATGGAGTCACTGCTATGCAGACAGAAGTTCGGACGAGATGCACTCAAAATTCCTTCCATCATCACAACACTGTTTTATGATGATATAAATTTTTTATTTACACAATTGATAACCAGGAAAGGCCCACTGAGCCTAGGCTCGATTCCAGGTGAGATCTGGGGGGAAGGGGAATGGGGTACATATACAGTGTGCCACAATATACAAAAAACAGCAGTATTACATACAACAGCGGATCGAATTAGAAACAAAACATGAGGTTGCTTGCAGGCTATCAGATACAGTACAACACAATTTGACATAAACAGTGGATGGACCAGAACCAGAACTGCTTTGTTTCTGGTCTTACATACAGTTCAGCAAAAATTGTAGTGGCTTCAAACTTACAATAGAGTTCACCAGTCTTTACAATGAAAGTGCCAGGAGGCAAGGAATTTACGTGTGAAAGTGTTCACATTGGGGAAGAGTAAATTACCAGAGCTGGGCTCTGCAACATTGTTTATGCAAAGTATTTTTTTTTGCAAAGGGAGCATCGTGCCTGCTTGCAAAACTTTGCATATTTAGCCACTTTTGGAAGCTCAGTTAAGGTTCAGTTTGCCATTTTTCTTCCAGTTAGTTTATCCTAGGGATGTGAAACTGGTCCAGAGAAGTTCAGAACCAATGCCATTTTCTGAAACTGAATCTTTTCAGGACCTTTCCATAATTTAAAACATTTTTGGGTTCTCCCATCTCTAGTTTATCCTCCCCTTAATCCACCCTCACCCATGTGGTCTTCTAGGCTCCCCTGCTACTTGCTCTCTCCTCCTATCATCTCTGCCTCAGGCCATCTTCCCATACAACCCACCAACCACCCCATAGCTAACTTTCATAGTCTCCAGGCAGCATTAATACTGATGGGAGGTACTATTAACTAACTTTGTTGGCCAGAGGCAAGTTGGTGGAGACAGTTGACAACACAAAGCGCATGGCCACATACTGAGGAGTGGCACTTGTGGGCTGTCTTCATGACCATTACCACCCGCCCCAAGGAGATCCCTATAGAGGCTGATGTTGCAGATCCTCCCCTGTGGCACTTCACCTCCCACTAAGCTGACTAAGGAGCCCAGGCTCAGGATGCAAACCCAGGATCCCCAGGCATATACTGAGGACACAGCCTCTAACAGGCCACCGGGCTAGCCACATCATGAGCACATGATTTTATTTGTATATTGCCTCTTCCTTCCTTCCTTCCTTCCTTCCTTCCTTCCTTCCTTCCTTCCTTCCTTCCTTCCTTCCTTCCTTCTTCAGCTGATTAGAGATATGAAAGAGCATTGGAATACAGAGCGTATGAAAGACATTGTATATATTTATAAGACCCCCAGAGCCAATCATTGTGAGGTAAGAGTGGTTTCACGCACATTCTGTTCCAGAGAGAACAGCGAAGCTGAGCTGTTCTGGCTGGAGCAGAAGGCAAGTGAAACTACTCTAATACTGCAACGAGTGGCGAGAGGGGACATACACATATATTATAGATCAAGGCTGTTTTTTGTTCTTTTCTAAATGCAACGCAATAAAAAAATGTTTTAGAACGTGGCCATTTCCAGGGCATCTGCATGTGAGATGCTGTTCTCGGAATAAGAGTGTCTCACGCAAGGGGAAAGGAGCACTCAACTGGTTAGGAGCACTCCCTCGATCCATAATATGCAACCACATTCTGTTCTATTTCTATAGATGCTAGATAGATAGATAGATAGATAGATAGATAGATAGATAGATAGATAGACAAATAGACAGACAGGTAGGTAGATAGACAGGCAGATATGTAGATGGACAGACAGATAGATATATACTGTCGATAGATATATACTGTCTGTAGATAGATAAACAGATACTTATGGTCTGTAGATAGATAGATAGATAGACACTATTGATAGATAGATAGATAGATAGATAGATAGATAGATACATACAGATACATACATACATACATACATACATACATACATACATGCATACATGCATACATACATAGATACATAGACAGTGTCGGCAGATAAGGGCCTATGGCCCACCTAGTCTGCCCATTTGAGCTTGTAAGTTCAGTTTGTTTTCCTAGAAGTCTATTTCCCCTTACCCCTGACCTCTAGAATTCCTTTATGTCTATCCCATGCATTCTTAAATCCCGTGATTGTTTCAGCCCCCACCACTTCCTCTGGCAGATAGATAGATAGATAGATAGATAGATAGATAGATAGATAGATAGATAGACAGACAGACAGACAGGTAGGTAGACAGACAGATAAATACTGTCTGTAGATAGACAGACAGACAGACAGATGAGCAGGCAGACAGAGACAGGTAGGTAGACAGACAGACAGATAAATACTGTCTGTAGATAGACAGACAGATAGACAGACTGATGGACAGACATGATAGATAGATAGATAGATAGATAGATAGATAGATAGATAGATAGATAGATAGATATACAGACAGACAAGCAGACAGATAGATAGACAGACAGGCTGAGAGACAGATAGATTAGATAGATAAATAGACAGACAAACAATTAAATAGATATCAATAAGATATGCAGGTTCAGCCACTATTCCCAATAGTTTACAGGGACATACATGGGTTGGGTACTTTCCCACGCTGGGTTACACAAAAGCAGAGATGAATAACGAGAGAAAAGACGACAAGTTCATCTAGTCTGTTCTGACACCCTATGCTGTATTACTCTAAATTAGTCTTCCCCTCAGAGTTTTTCCTGTCTCCTATATCACTTTCTCCTTCCTAATAACACCCTTTAAAGGTATCCCACTCTGTTTTGAACCCAGCTATAGTCACAGCACCACACTGCTGGCTAGACTATTTGACTCATCCACCACCCTCTCTGTGAAAAAATACTTTCTTATGTCAATGGTTGCACATGCAAATTTGGAAACAAGTCTCATTTGAGAAAAACGTGTGCATTCAGTTTCCAGGAAAACCATCACAATCTACTAGGGTGAATGCTAGCAATCTCCCTAAAAATCCTGGGCAGGCATTTTTCCACCCACCTAAGAAAAAATCTGCAAAAGTAACTAAACTGTATGCACTAATATTTTAAATACATGGCTCAAGTCTGTGTAGTTTGTGATTTCTTTTATACAACATAAATAGAATAATAGGTGACTTTGCATTACAAGGCTATAATACCATTGAGAGATTCTGATGACATGTGAACCTCAAGAGTGAAGCACAAGAGGTTTCAACATGTCACCAGAACCTCAAGATGGGATTATAGCTGAGTGATACACAATCCCCTGGTTTTAATTTTTTTGCAATATATGATCCAAGGGGTTTACAGGTACTCACTAAAATGTGCTGCAAATTTCTCCAAAATGTGCTGTGAATCTCTCATTCTATTTGAGATCCTTGAAAAATTCGTGGTAGGGTAATTATGTTTATTGAGGTAACTGTCCACACTGCTGAGTATCCCTATAATGGTACTGGACTCATGGGCAGAGCCATCCTGTTTTTAACTGAAAAAATGTCTAGCCACGCTCAATATACTGCCCACCCCCATGAAATCCTAACTAGCCCCACAGGGCATTTACAGGCAGGATGCAGTGGATCAAGTTGGTTGAAGAAGGCAATCTCATACATACCTCCTCCACCTCCCAACAAAATTCCTTTTCAATCCACGTCCACTGCTTCTACCACCACCACCATCACTTTCTGTTTCTGAAACCTTGAAGCTGCACTGTGGAGTCTAGCGGGTGTTACAAAGCAGAAAAGTTGTAGTTTTGCTGTGAACATCAGAACAATACTGCAACAGCTTTCCACGGCCTTTGAACTGTCCTACTATAAGAATATGCTATGTATGGATATCCATACACAATGAGGGGCAGCCATATACTATTTTTTCAATTGAGGTTGTATACTTCTATGCTGCCCCAGCTGCCTCCTCTGACCAACCTTGCCACCCAGCTTCTCTAGGGCTTACCTTCCACCATTGTCCTCTGCCACAGGACTAAGCGGGGTGCCCAGTCACTTGAGTGGGACCCATGAAAGGTAGGTCGTCATCCTGCAATGATAGATGTTTTTCCTCTTATTTTCTCCCTGGGCTCACAGGACATGCAATAGGTGTGATGTGTATGCTCTGTCTCCCTGGGGATGCTCCCAGTGCCCTGAATATGAAGTCCCTTCCCTTGCATGTGTGGTTCACTTGTGATGCCAGCCAGATACCACCAGGTGGCAGTCAAGCAGTGGGCCACAGCACCCCCCCCGAGGAAAGAGAGCAGTCCTAGGGATACTCAATCTTAACTCCCCAGCCAGCCCTCAAGCAACCCACATCCGTTTCTGAGCAGAGTTCACCATCATGGCAGGAGGTGAGGCACCCAGTGCCTCAACCTTCCACACCACTGGGATGGCCCCAACCATATACTATTAACTTTTATTTGCTCTTCCCCATGTCCCTTGGCATTCCAGTCCTTTGGGTGCCTTAGTCTTACTGCTTGCTGGACTTACTCCTCACTGTCACTTATGACCTCCAGCCTCCTCAGATCCTGGCCCCTCACCTGTGAGTGTTTATCAGGAGAGGAAGCCCCCTGGTTCCAGGAATGTTGGCTAGGGAAACTATAGCAGTGTTTTCAGTCTGGGGCAGCATGAGTGATTGGTAGCCATCATCCAGTGTGTCATGCTAGTGCATAGTTCCCTTATCCTACTCCCTCTCTCCCCTCATCACCTTTAAAAGGGAACAGTCAGCACAAGGGGCCCCTTACTCAAATGGAGGGCTGGTCCTATTGTGCACTTTGTGTGCAAAAAGCTGTGGTTTGCATACTGTTTACTGTAGCATAATAGATTGTAGCAAACTAATTCTGATTAGTTGTAGGCTGACATATTTTGTTACTACAAATCCCAGAACCCCCTGCAGCTGAAAGCAGAGCAGTAAGCAGCAGTGAGAGATTCAATAGCCTGCATGCTTTTAGAATCTCTGATTATGTGTTTTACAAGCGTGCTTTTCTCCACGGGTGAAGTACAATCCTCTGTGACTGTATTTAGCCCAGGGAGGAGAGTGGGACAGGCAAAAAATAGATCAGAGCTTGTATAAACTCTAAGATGCACTGCAGGCTGTTGAATCTCTCACTGCTGCCCACTGCTTTGATGTCAGCTGCAGGGAATTCTGGTATTTGTACATATGAGGATATGAATTTGCCAGCAGAAATAGGCCACCTGGTCTATCAAGTCTGCTCGAGTGTGCAGTTAGCACCCTCATCTTGCAGCTACCCCCCCCTCCCTTCCCAGTTACCCCTCACCTTGTAATAACAGATGTCAGCCTAGAACTAAACATAATCAGTCTGATACAATCTACAATACTATAGTAAACAGTGAGTAAACCAAAATGTTTTTGCACACAAAGTGCACATTGAGACCAGCCCCAAACTAGAGTGTGGGGGTCCTTTGGCCTCACTGTTCCCCTTTAATACACACACCTGTCAGTGTCCTGAAGGGGTCCAGATGGCGTGTGGTCACCCACACCACTCAGGGAACTACCATCACCACACCACCAAGAGCTGCTCTCTGAGTGATGCCTCACTAAATCCTCCCCTGGGAGGAGAGCCTTCTCCCTGTCAGTCTTCACTACTGACATCCTGGGTGCAGGACACAAACTGACTGGTGCAGCCAATGGATGCCCCATCGCTCTGTATCATGGAGTCAGCTACACTAAGAGTTTAAATCAGCAGTTTATATTAAAACAGCTGTGCATGCTGGTAGTGAACTTTTTGAGTTATACTTTTTTAGCCTATTTGAGATTGTCCCTTACCTCCTGTCTTGTATGAAACCTTTTTCCCAATTCTGAGTCTGCTTTAGCGCTTTTTGTTAAAATCCAAAATAGCAAAATGAGAACTCTTTATAATATGGCTCGAACTAGGTTTTCATCAGTATTCTCAGCAGTATTTGATCACCCATTGTTTAACATGACTTTAAAATGAACTAGCATGAAGTAGACAGTGCTCGCTCACCTTAAAGGATAACAGGTATATAACAGCTAAGCATATTGATGAAATCATAGTCCGAGCCAATTTAACAGGAGCAGAGCACTTCTTCTATTATTTCAAAGATAACAAAAATGCTAACTTAGACTCACCCTGGGATACAAAGGGTATCGTACCAGACAGGAGATAAGGAGCAATCTAAAATAGAAGAAAAAGTCTAGGTCACAACTGTCCCCACAAATGGCATTGCTGCTTTAAACTTTGTGAACAGGAAAGTGCTTATTTCCAGACTTCTTCATTTCCTAATGCTATGCCCCACATTTTGCAGGACAGACTCTCTGCAGATGGACGGCTGAGAGGTCGAGTGCCTGCCAGCTACTGCTTGTCTCCAAATCAGAGTTGGGGGGCATTTGTATGAGGGTGGTCATGCTCACATAGATTTAGTACAGCAGGATCCAGTGGGACCAGCAGCCTCTCTGTGTCTGCAGCAGCACTGAATTAGTGGTGTCCACCGCAGTTTCTGCTCTGTTCACATGCAGTTTCCTTTCCATACAACACTTGCCAGCAGCTACGTGGCACCTTTTATTTCTCAAATGACTGAGCACAGTACGTACCTTCCTTACAGATCAATTGCAGTGTTTTTAAAATACTTTTGACATATATTATTTGCTCACCATGAGAACAACCACTTTGTATATAATGCAAGTAACACGCAGGAATGGTAATCTGTCGTGTTCAGATGCTATTTTACTGCCTATCTTTTTTGGAGGTTTCACAGAAAATCCCTCAGACATTTTCAGACAAGCTGGCAGAATCTTGACAGAGTGTTGATTTCATTCTAGCAACAATGTCATTGTTTTCCTCAAGGTCCTGGCAGCTTAGTACTTCATAACCTGACATTCAAAAATCAGTCTTTGTTTCCAGTTTTCTGGTGGTGGCATGTATTAAACAAAGTGTTCCAGTGAAACACCATGAGCGGATATCTGTCAATTTCCCTAAGCTGATCAACACTTGGTGCTCATTATCACCCCCCCCCCCGCAAAAAAAAAAAAAATCAACAACATGATAGGCTCTTGACATGAACATTTTTGTTTCCTATGTTCTCTTCCTGCCCTGAATGAAACCCAGCAGCTTCCGCCTTCTTTCAAAGTATTGTCCCCTAAAAATTACTGACTAACCTGTGAAAGTGACTAAATATTTACCTGCAATGCTGTATTGATAAAATGCAATAGGCAAAGGTCCTCAGACAATTGAAAGTACTGTAGTAGCCACAGACGTGGTCAAATATTTCCAGATATTTCACAACATTTCTAAAGAGTTTCTCTCTACTGCCCCTACTGTGGAAATGCAGAAAACAGGAGATTTCTCTTGAAGTATCACAGAAATTTCAGAAAATATCTGACCCTGTATTTGGCCTTGACTGTAAACATGAGTTGTTGCCATTTTACAATCTGATGTACATTAGTGTGTGTGTGTGTGTATGTGTGTTTATGGGAGTGTGTGTGTGTGTGTGTATGTGTGTTTATGGCAGTGTGTATGTGTGTGTGTTTATGGGAGTGTGTGTGTGTGTGTGTGTGTGTGTGGTGTATACTAAGCTGCCAGGACCTTGAGGAAACTGATGTCATTGCTGCTTGAATGGAATGAGCACTCACCCAAAATTCCACAAGCTAGTTTAAAAATATCAGAGTGATTATATGTGAAACCATCAATTAGGAGAGCATTAGTATCTGTACATGACAGATGGTAATTTTTCATTTCATATGTAAGAAATAAGGCCTGGTTGTCCTTACGTTAATGAAAAGTAGTAAAGTTGTTAATATTTTGTAATAGATGTGCAGTTGATCTTTAAACAATAAGGCATGACAGGGTGTGCCTTATGTAGAGGTAATGGCATGCCTTGGATGGGGTGAAGCACAAAACCAAAGGCTGACTGCTTCCACCACCAGAGAAATGCCATTATCCAAGCACAAAGCACACCCTTGTGTGCCTCATTATGATTATGAAATGGGTCCATTAGTAAAAAATAATTTTATATATATATATATATATATATATATATATATATATATATAGGGGATATGACATGGCCTGACTGAAGATATCATATTTATCTTCACGAGGCCAATGATATCATGATATCTCCACAGTGGTGAAGCCCACGGTGAGATATCATGATGTCATTGCCTCAAGTGAAGATAAATATGATATCTTCAGTCAGGCCATGTCATGTTCTGTTTATATAATGTATGTTTTGGGCTGCACTCAACAAAAGCTCCAGATGTCCACTTAATACAATCCCCTACATAGAGGTGATGGCTATTTCAACACAAAACTGCAGTATCTCTACCAACACAACAGATGCCATATGTTGTTGAAAAACTATATATGTGGTTGATCCTGCTACTTTAAAATTATTATTAAAAAATTGTTTGGTATTAAGTTTATGTAGTCGTGGCTACCCCCAACAACTCTCCATACCCCCCTGCCCAAAACAGCAGATTACATATATTATGAAAATAAATCTGCTGTTGCCACTTTAAAATTATTTTCATAATATATATCTGGTTGATCCTGCCTGCATCTTTAAACAAATTAATTATTGAAAAACAAAGTTTATCTGGTTGATCCTGCAACTTTCTTTTATCCACCTGTAACTGTAATGTAAGCGTGGCTGGCGCTATGCCTAAATATAGCGTGACGGCGCTAGGCAGATTCAAAGTGAAGCACTATAAGATATTTTTCATTAGGAGCCTGTGCTGTAAAACTTACAAAATGCTTCCTTTTCTGAATGCTGCCTGTATTTTGCGAAAGAAGCTGCCGACAGTATTGAGGAAGAAGCGAGTGAGGCGGCAGCTTCACAACACCAGACAAGCGCGAGCATGCGTTGCTATACAACAGACATGTGCATTTCTGTCTGGTGTTGTGAAGCTACCGTCTCACTCGCTCTTCCTCAATACTGCCGGCAGCTTCTCGCAAAAATACAGGCAGCATTCAGAAAGGAAGCATTTTGTAAGTTTTAGCACAGGCTCCCTAATGAAAAATATCTACAGTGCTTCACTTTTGAATCTGCCTAGCGCTCGGTCACGCTACATTTCAGGGCATAGCGCTCAGCCACTTTATTACAGTTACAGGTGGATAAAGAGTTGCAGGATCAACGATAAACTTTGTTTTCAATAATTCATTTGTTAGAAGATGCAAACAGGATCACAGAGATGTTTGTGTTGTGGGGTGGGGCAAGCTCATAAAGGGACACAGCAAAGATAGCTGGATGATGGAAAGTGAAACACTTTCACTTTCATTATGATGACATATAGGAGTGTGAAGATATCAGTGATATCTTCACATGTGAAGATATCATTGATATCTCCATGACCTGGCAGATATATTACTTTTTATCCTGCTATTTATCCCAAAACATACATTGTATAAATATATATATATATATATATATATATATATATATATATATATATACAGCATATATATATATATATATATTTAAATGAGGAAAAGAAAGAAAAAAGTAATCATATTGAGCTATTGCAATTTTGCTATTTGGCCAGTAGATGGTAGATGCAACATTTTTTAAATACATGTAAGTGAATGGAGGCATGTTGACCCTGCGTGTAAGTTTAATGTAAACAGATCAGTGAGGGCATGGATGTTTTTCCAGTGTTGTTGTGCTGGGATATCAGCACTGGGTTCCAAACTCCTCAATCAGGTTGCTGGATTTTGTTATGCCCATTTCATAATTAAGCAATAGTACATGCCAGGGTATGGTTTATCATAGGATATCAGCATGCTGTGGGTGCTTTGTGAGGCACAAGGCCAAGTGCCTTACACACCCAAGAAGTGACAATATCCTCTGATAAAACCTGCCCCGGGGGGTGTATTATTGCAATTATGAACTGGATCCATTTGTGTATTAATGGAAAATGAGAAAAAAAAAACAGTTTATTTTTAAAAATATTAATAGTGGTTTTTTTTTTTAAAGGTTCAGGGATAATACATCTTAAGCTCTGTAATTTCATGCTATGGCCAGTAGGCAGCAATGTTATAGGAACTGGTAAAGGTTCTTAGGGCAGAGTATTATAAACTTTTTGACATGAACATTTTTCTACCCATGCTTTTATGGTTCAAGATCAGTAGGGGTAGAGAATGCTGTTAACCAATGAACTTCCAGGATTTCTCCTATCCAGTTCCTAATTATGGATACATAGCCCTCTCAGTGGCAACTGCCACCCATACAGAGGTTCATTCAAGCAGAGCACAGTTGCATCAGACACCTTTGATGATGTACCACACCCTCTACAGAGCAGAACACCTATGGCTTAAACCCATCCAGGATTCTGCCATGCCGTGCCTATCTGAATACAGGCACAGGATGGGTGGAGCACGGTGAGGCTGGGCTGGGCTGGGATACTGATGTTGTCGAGTATTAGTACTTGAGACTCCTGTTTAATCAATGGAAGCACTTGTCTACAGCAGATGAAGCTGATGACAAGTGTGATTTGTGCTCTGACAATAGTGAGATCTCTCTCTCTCTCTCTCTATCTTCTCTTACAGCATGGCTCTGGCACCAGGACTTTACAATGCCTTTCTTTTTAACCCATTCTGTGCTGCTTTCTTCCACAAAGCTTTTACAGCTTACAACTCTGTGTACTCTGTAATCTAAATTTTACGCGTCATTGGTTCTGTACATTTGTTCTGCCTGACAGTGGTGGCACGCCCACTTAGTTCTGGACCTGGCTACCCCATAACCAAGGTACATGTACTCTTTTGACATTGTTTTTGTCTTTGTCTGAAATTCATGACTTGCACTGTGATTCTTTTGTACATTTTTATGCACCTATTGTCATTTTGTTAGTGCTATTTCACTCCCTGTCACATCCCCTGTACTGGGTCACACCTGGAAATGAGCCACAACTCAATGTGGCGATCCCAGTCACCACATTTAAATAAATAGGTAAATAAATAACATAGAAAACACTCTGGGTTCCCTTAGAGTGGCTTCATGCTGTTGCAAACAGTCTACAGGTAGAAGAATGAAATATAAAATATAACAACACAGGTGCAAAAGGTTTCCCCACGCTGATACATGCAATTGTTTCCATCATTTGTATTTTTTTTTTGTCCAGCATGATCTTATGCTGTAAGGATACATGAGGCAGCATGACAAGGCTGAAATGGAATTGCTTGTTGAAACACCTTGATACCATCACTAACGCCATTCATCAGTCTACTTACAGCCACACAGCCTGTGCTGCATAACAGAGGAACCGATCTGCTCACCAGGGTACTTGAAACTCTAATCTTAATACCATCGTTTTGACGTCAGAGCGATAGTATTATGGATTCTTGACGTCAGAATGATGGTATCACGACTTTCAGAAGCTGCTAGCTGTCAGTGGGAAAAAACACCGAACCATGTATTACAAACCTATAGCTTTCTCCTATCAATCAGGAACCAACTAGTCCCAGCAGGACGTGTGAACCTGCATCTATGTGGTCATTAAAAAGCCAGGAAGTCACTGTACATTTTCTCTTTTACATAACTCAATGTAGATATTAGATGTTGCCATTTTTGTTTGTGTAAAGTTGTCTGGAATGTAGAAATAATTTGATGGGGGGTGACAGAACAATTTTAGAAGATATACTTTTTCTCATATGGTAAAACAATTTTTAATACACAAATAAACAAAGGGGAGTCAAGCACAGTTTATCTAACCTTATTTTTAGCAAAACCCAAGAGAACTGCTCCCCATTATAGCTTATTAGAGGAGGGGGGTGGGGACCTACTAGCAGGGAGGTGCTGGCACTCACCTGGATGACAGTCTTGACCGTTGATATCTCCACTATGGTGGTGCAAATGAGGGAGTCGGGGCTCTGCTCCTTGCTGCCGTAGGTCTGACCCATGGTGACGATCATAGGGGCAGCCAGCAGGAAGGACAAGACCCAGATGGCACTGATGAACTTCTTGGTCCGGCTCTTGGACATGATGACTTTGGCTTTGAATGGGTGGCAGATGGCCATGTACCTCTCGATGCTCAGGCTTGCGATGTTAAGCGCTGTGGCGTAGGTGCAGGCGTCCCGGAGGAAATAGTAGCCCCGGCACACGGCGTCGCCAAATGCCCAGGGGTGGTGCACCCAGATGAAGTTGTAGAGCTCAATGGGCATGCAGAGGAGCAGGATGAGGAGGTCGGAAAGTGCCAGGCTGCTCAGGTGGTAGTGCACAGTACTCTGCAGGTTCTGCAGGCTCCTCTTCCTCAGGAGCGTGTAGGCGGTGATTGAGTTGCCAAGGGAGCCCAGCACGAAGAGCCCGATGTAGATGGCCGTCACCAGGCTTTTGGAGTAGATGTCCGTGTTTACCCCCAGTTCGTCCTCTGCAGTAGTGGCTGGCGTGCCGTTCCAAACACCTGCCGAGGAGTTGATGGTGTCCGGCTGCAAGGGCGGGAGGCTCGGGGGCTCCAGCCCGGCACTCCGGTTGCGCAGAGGTAGCGCTGGGTTCGAACTCATGGCAACTGCGATCGCGAGTCCCCCGTCTGGAAGAGGGAGACCTGTGCTGGGCTGTTCTGAGTTCCGATCAGCAGGCAAGATCCGTTCAAGAATGGGCTAAGACAGGATTAGCTGGCAAGGGATCGGATCCGTGAGGGGCTGTGCTGCGCTTGGCTCCGGTGAAATGAGATCAGTTGCAACTGTACTGAGCCTAGATCACAAGGGTGGGGGGGGGGGGGGGGGGCAGAAGTTCCGTGCTGTGCTGTGCCAGGTCGTGTGTTCTGTTGCCAGGGGTTCTGTGCCCGGCTGAGGGGCGCTAAGCTTGGATTCGGAGGCTGGAGACGGGATGGTGACGGGTTCTTGCTACAAGTTGCATGCAAAGCTGTTGAGAGCTCCAGCCGGTGTGAGCGGGTTGGCTAGGTGGCTATGCGCTTATACCGGGAGAGAGGGGGAGGGGACACTGGTCTGGGGAGGGTGGGGTGTCAGAATCAGCACTAGTCTCCCACCCCAAGACGGAGAGCTCTTCACCCCAACACCAAGAGTCCAAGTGTAAGTAAGACCTGGAGGATACGAGATACAGAATCATATATATACATTGCGAATTGCACGCCTTGCAGAATGGACCAAAACGTGGTGCTGAAGTCTGAGAAGAACGAACCTCCAGTATTCCTCAGGTGACTATATACAACGGACGTATACAGAGTAAAACTAACTCAAGTTGTAATGAATTATGCAAAAATACTTTTTTTTTCTTGAGTAGTCTGTGAATGAACTGATAGACTTGTCTGACTATAGCTAACTCATCATTCTTTGTTACTGGAGGAATTAGCGGTTAGATTTATAGGAGGGTTATAAAGAAAAAGAAATATCATCCTGACCTCCACTGCAACCCACCGCAAATGCCAGTATACATGGTGTGGTGTGATGAACCCGGTTAGGACCGTCATTAAAGGCTGCAACAAGGATCCCCCACGGGAACAACTGGAGTAAAGCCAGAACAGAGCCACACGCTAATCGTATTCACTGGCGAGGGCAGATAAAATAATTTAATAGGCACATGAGCATTTCAAGCAATATAATTACACGGGGTAGGATTTTCTACCAACCAATAGTTTTTATTAAAAAAATAGTTTTGTTGATGCATTTCTTTTCTTTCACTTTTAAAAGCCATTTCTAAAGTAAGTTCAATAAGGCTGATCAGGGACCCGAAATTACAGGCACTTAAATGCACTACCCTGGCCGTATGTATTAGTGTTAGGCACTGGATGTGTGCCCGTTCCTTTTAATAGAGTAGATATGCTGTGGCTTCTTTTCTCTCCATTCCTAAAACAAGCATTTGTCAATGCCGAATGTTTGCTTGCTGGTATTAGCATTGGAAATGCAGGAGTTAAACAGATGCAGAGTAGGAATGGCAGTGAAGTACTAAACTTCATGCCAACCCCACCTCCACCCTGCAGAGAGGGACAGGCATTGGGGTATGCATTTGCGTTGTCGCCCATGAGGTTCATGCCATTTCACTTCACCCTATCCTGCAGACACTGACAAGTGTTGAGGTGTGCCTTGGGGTGTTCGGCTTTACAGTCACCCCACTCCATAAGTACATATGCTGAAATGGGTGCAGTATAGAATGGGGTGAACTGTGGGGCTGAAGAGTTAAAGGTACAGCTCAATGCCTGTCAGTGGCTGGCGGTGGGGTTGGAATGGCATGAGCAGTACAGTCAGCAATTCAAAGGCACACCCCTGATGTCTGTCAGTCTGTAAAGGGTGGGGCCTTATGGTTAGAAACCCTAACACCCCAGGCATTTGTTGGTATTTGCAGTACAAATGTTCAACATGGCCATTTTGTGGCCCCCACCTCATGAAAGTATTTGGGAACTCTTCTCATGAACAGTGGCACTGTGATTTTGTTAATGTGTCCCGAAATTTGAGTTTGCACAGTGACCATGCCATTGTGCACCAGATGCAGGAAAATACAGATCGGGTAGGATGTGAAGAATGGCACCTGTACCATTCATAGAGAGGTGTGAAGAGATCGCAATGTTGAAAATCTGTAGTGAAAATATTAAAAATGCTCAAACTTCCGAGTGTACATGGAAACTGCACAACGCAAGCGCATAACACAGTAATTTAGTGGAATTATTTCACCAAATTTTCAACATAGGCATTTTGTGACCTCTGCTCATGAACACTGTCACTATGATTTTCTTAATCTGTCCCAAACATTGATTTCTCACAGCAACCGCGGTATTCTTCGCCCGATGTGTAAATGCATATTTCGGGCAGGTTGTGAAAAATGACAGCTGTACTGTTCACAAAGAAATGTGGAAAAATGGCAATGTTGAAAATCTGGAGTGAAAATACTACAAATTTGCGAAGTTATGTGGGTGCATGGAAACTGCACAATGCATGCTTGTAACACAATCATTTTATGGACATTTGTCACCAAATTTTCAACATAGGCATTTTAGGACCTCTGCTCATGAACATCAACACCGTGATTTTACATAAGAACATATGAATCTGTCAGTAGAACACACCAATCAGTCTATGTAAGTCTGCCTGAGTGTGCAGCTAGCACCCCTAGATTACAGCTGCCCCAGCCTCCTCCTCCTCCTCAGTTCCTCCCCGGCTTTTCCCAGCCCCTGCCCCCCCAACTCTCTCTCTTGCTTTATCCCACTCCTTCTTAAAGCTATTGACTGTTCTATATGTTATCAGCCCCTCTGGCAGCGCATTCCAACTAGACACCACCCTCTCAGAGAAGTAGTACCTCCTCATTTCCCTCTTGAAACATTCCCCTTCCAACTTTTGTCCATGCCCCCTCGTCTCTCTGCCACTCCTCAGTTTAAACACCCCCTCAGTGCTCAGTTTATTTACCACCTCAAGTAGTTGAATACTACAATCTTATCCCCCATCCCTGTTCTCCTCTAGTGTGTACATGTTCAGCTCCATCAGCCTAACTTCATATTCCTTTCCTTCCATCCCCTTTAACGTTTTTGTTGCCCTCCTTTGCATCCCCTCCAGCGACTTTACATCTCTCCTCAGGTATAGCCTCCAGTATTGCACACAGTACTCCAGGTGCAAGCTGACCAATGATCTGTAGAGAGGTAGGATCACATCCCTGTGCCTGGATGAGAACCCCCTTGTGATGCATCCCAGCATCCTGTTTGTCTTCACTGCTGCTTTCCTGCACTGGGCTGAGTAGATCATGCTTCCAGTTACCAACACCCCTAGGTCCTTCTCCTTCTCTGTGATCCCCAACCAATAGTCCCTCTTCTGGTTCTTAGCCCTGAAGTGCATCACCTTACACTTCTTTGCACTGAATCCTAGCTGCCACTCCACTGACCATGTCTGTAGTTTGGTTAAGCCTCCCTGCAGTTTTTCCCATCCATCCTCTTCATCCACCACTGCCCCCCATTTGGTATAATGTGTGAACAGATTAACCCTGCTCCCCAGTCCATATGCTATATTAGAGATAAAGAGCCCAAATAGCACCAGGTCCAGATAAAGAGCCCAAATAGCACTGGGTCCAGCACTGACTCCTGTGGCACCCCGCTTGTCACTGCTCTTGGTGCCGAGAGCTACGCCACCACCACCACCCACTGCACTGTCACCTGTAACCAGTTCTCTATCCATTTATTCAGACCACCTTCCACCCATACCCCTCCTTTTCCTCACTGTTCTCCTCTTTGGTCTGTGTCCCTCCTTCCAGTAGTCCGCACCCTTTCTCCTCCTTATTCTTATCGGGTGGTGGTGCCTTCTGTACACTCAGACCACTCTGCCCACCCCTCCAGGGTTACTACACCTCTGCTACCTATATCTGGAGGTGAGCTCATTAGTCTCCCCTGTCCGGACCTTTCTACCAACCTCAGTCTTTTGGCCACCCCCACCCACTAGTTTAAATCCACCATAGTAGAGATATACCCCTCTAATTCTGCCTTTAATACTCCCTTCCCCTTCCTGCTCAGGTGTACCCTGTCCCCCGTGTACAAGTCACTATTCCCCCAGACCCTACCACAGTTAGTCACTAACCCATAATTTCTGGTGTGGCACCAATCCCTCAACCACTCCTTGAACTCCTCAAGCCCACCCTTCCTCCCCATGCTTGCACATGGTACTAGCAGTACCTCTGAGAATGCCACCGACTCCCCCCCCCTCACACTGCCTGCCCAACTACACGAACCTCCCCTTCACTACTTCCACAGTCCCCCCCGCCAAGTCGTTTGTACCCACAGACAACACTAAATGAGGTTTCTTCCTCCCCCTCACTCCACACTTGAGCAGTGCCTGCCCTGCCCCTCCTGCTGTCAACCTTGGGATAGCTTCAACCCAAATACAGCTGTGCCTTTCCTCCCTGCCACCTCATCTCAGCCCTTTCAGTACAGAATCCCCCCCAGATGAGTACTCCCCATCCTTTACCCTATTCCATTCTAATGCCCCTTCCACCTCCCCAGTTTCATTCTTCCCTGCCCCTTACCCCCGTCAGCTGCTCCCTCTGTGACTTCTGTATCTATACCCCCTACCTTAACCCTTTTCTCTGCCTTATTCCTCCCATCCCCCTTGAACCCCTTCCCAGTCTGACTTCTTCCTACTGGGCTTCCCATGTTGACCTCCCCTCCTCCCCTGCTGAATTCCAACTCCTCTCCTATCCCCGCTGTTGTTGATTTAGAGCCCCCATTCCCTTCTACCCCAATAGTGATGCCCCTCCCATCCTTCCCCCTTCCTATAGCCTTCTCTACTCCAGTCACCACACCTCCTTCCTTACTTGCCCTCTTCTACCATTTCATCCTCGCTATCTCTTCCCCTACTTTTTGCCATCCCCCTCATGTCACACTTGTCCTCCCCCTTCAGTATATTCCTGCTCCCCCTCTCTCTCCCATAGCAGAAGTTCAAATGTATTCCTAGTTGATATCCTCCTACATCTCTTCCCCTATCAGTTCCCCCTTCTACTTGTTCCCTCCATGCCACCCCTGGTCCCACCCTAGTCCCTCACTACCACGCAGCCGTCTACTCTCTCCACTGGTACTCCTTGTGGTCTCTTCCTCCCCATCAGAGGCCCCCTTGCCTCGGACACCCCTCCCTTCTCCTCTCTTTTCTGTTAGTGCCACTGATACTGAGGTCAGGTTCACTCCCTAGTTGTTCTTCCTCCGTCCCCCTTTGCCATCCCCTATACCCCCCAAGCCAGGATGCCTACCATACTCATTTGCCCTGCCACTTAGACTCCTCTCTAATCTCCACAGTTCCGCCCTCAAGCTAGCCAATCATCTACAGACCATACACCCCACCATCCTCCAAACCCATTCCAAGATCATGGCGGACCCACACCCTGTACACCCTAACACCCTTTCAAAGATATCCACCTTATTGACATGTGGCACCTGCCCCATTTTGGCCCCCATATTATGTTACAGGCTCTTACTCCCAGGTTCTGTACACTACTACAACTGTTAGGCCCCTATTTACTCAAATTCCTGTCCCCCAAAAAACTAGTCTCCCTACTGCTCCCTTGCTGACTGGGTTAATTCAGTCTCAGATCTCATCCCTTAGATACTGTATTACTGTAGCAATCCTAAAGCCTCCTTGTCCGTTTTTCACCCCTCAGCTACCATACTTTTTGTTCTCAGCTCTCATATAATTTCACTTAGCCCAGTTAGAAATCCTATTGCACTCCCAAGTATTACTCAGCTCAGTTAGAGAAATAAACAGAACAACTAAATCTGTATTATTACAGCAATCCTAAAAGTATCCAATCATTTGTCTCCACTCCAGAGACCCTGCTGTAATATAGGACCACAGAGGACGCTGCGCGGGAGGGTGGGCAACTCTAAAGTCCCTGCAGAGCTCCACTGAGCTCGCTCACTCCCCCCTTCTCACTCACTCATTCTATTTCTCCCAGCACTGCAGGGCTGCCCTTTTGTACTGGGCTCCTGCTTGCATTGGCGCCTTTTTCTGCCCACAGAGAAATCCTCAGCAGTCCCAACAGAGCTCCATTGAGCTTGCTCACTACCCTTTTCTCACTTACTCATTCTGTTTCTCCCAGCACTGCAGGCTGCCCATTTATACTGGGCTCATGCTTGCATTGGTGCCTTTTTCCTCCCACAAAGAAATCTGCAGCAGTCCTGACAGAGCTCTGTTGAGCTCGTTCACTCCCCCTCTCTCACTCGCTCATTCTGTTTCTCCTGGTGCTGCAGGCTGCCCTTTTGTACTGGGCTCCTGCCTGCGCTGGTGCCTTTTTCTGCCCACATAGAAATCCATAGCAGTCCCAGCAGAGCTCCGTTGAGCTCACTCCCCCCCACTCGCTCATTCTGTTTCTCCTGGTGCTGCAGGCTGCCCTTTTGTACTGGGCTCTTGCCTGCATTGGCACCTTTTTTTGCCCACAAAGAAACCTGCAGCAGTCCTGACAGAACTCCGTTGAGCTCACTCACTCCCCCTCTCTCACTCACTCACTCATTCTGTTTCTCCCAGTGCTGCAGGCTGCCCTTTTGTACTGGGCTCCTGCCTGCACTGGTGCCTTTTTCTGCCCACATAGAAATCCACAGCAGTCCCAACAGAGCTCCGCTGAGCTCAATCACTCCCCCCCCCCCACTCATTCTGTTTCTCCTGGCACTGCAGGGTGCCCTTTTGTACTGGAAAACATAACATAGGACAGCGCAAAACTGACGAGTGGGTGCCCAAACAGGAGGTGCAAACCTCAGAAGAATTCAAACAATTCAGAAGTGAGCACTTCAAAGGCTGTCTGTATTTAAATTTGACTTGGTACTACTATTTAAGCAGGCTTTGTTCCTTGATGCCCCCTCCCTCCAAAGAAGAGGTGTTTGTAGACCTCGAAGCACTGGGGTGTTTGTCCAGGTCTCTGTGTTGGGACTATGTTTCTTATTTTTGCATTTCATAATATTTAAATATGCAATACAAATACTGCACTAATCAGGAACGGTCAAATGCTTCATTCCTGTGGTGTTCCTGCTTCCCCTATGTGATACCCATACAGTGAAGAATGGACAGCCCCCACTTAGAAGAGGAGAGTGCCATCTGGCATGTGCAAATCTCCCCCAAGCTGGCCCCCACCAACTCAGGCTCATCCCAGACTTGGGTTGCTGATACTTTAAATAGTAAGTCTCCTGCTGTGCTGAAGAGATGGCAAGGATAGCAGAGAGATATAAAATCCTCTGTGCAATGGGGGGGGGTGTAGGGCAGTACCTTCCCATGTGAGACAGAGGGTGGTAGTAAAACAGCTGATCCGTGGAATAATGAAGACTTTACAGAAGTCTCGCTGACTGTTCAAGTTGAGATGGCACCATCCCATGTGTGACAGAACACATTAAAGGTAGTAAAAAAGAAGAGATATCCCAAATAATTATGGATAGTGAAAGACATGAATTCCATTAATGTGAAGTGTGGGACAGGCTCCTCTCTCCATTGGACAGAGGGCAGCAGAAAGTGAGATGTCCCGCCAAATGAGGGATACTGAGAGTTGTGAATCCCACTATACACTGTGGACAGCACTCTCTCCATGTGAAATAGAGGGTAGCAGACAGGGAGATGTGTCCCCTGATGTGGAGCAGTGAGAAGTATGAATTCCACTACTGTATATGGTGAGATAGGACCCTCTCCAAGTGGGACAAAGGGTAGCAGAAAGGGAAATCCCCCCCAGATAAGAAGTGATGAGAGATATGAATCCCACCATGCAGTGTGGGACAGCAGTCTCTCCATGTGAAATAATGGTAGCAGAAAGGGTGATGTCCCCCCAATGAGGGGCAATGAAAGATATGAATCCCACCATGCATTGTGGGACAGCAGTCTCTCCATGTGAAATAATGGTAGCAGAAAGGGTGATGTCCCCCCCAATGAGGGGCAGTGAAATATATGAATCCCACGATGCATTGTGGGACAGCAGTCTCTCCATGTGGACCCCAACTGTGATTTGTTTTGATCTGGAGACTATAGGGCCCCCCCCCTTTCCCACACATGACATTATGGGTAAATAACTAAGAGGTATGAACTGCAGTTTCCAGAGGAAACGTTCTGCTAACATTTGCCAAAAACAAGAGGAAAACAGATGACACATATGCCTCCATCTCTTTTAGCTGTCTCACAACATGAGCCACACCATATGGCCACACAGGAGACAAACAGACAAAGAATATACAGGTTTCTCTTCCCAGAGTACAACTCAACCTTTTAAATCAGTACACAGCTAGGAACATTATCCTGCATTAATCTTCATTACATGAAGGTTTGTTTTCATAAGGCAGACTGGCACTGCTATTATCTACTGGCAATCGTTGTAGTACAGTTTAAACTTGGAAGGTGTGATCATTTTTATTGGACAGATACAAATATTGTACATGGATGTTGTAGTAATAGTATACTATGACATTTAGGTACAGTATTGATGTCAGTGCAATAAAAGACATAACACTATCTGATGGGGTTACTTCTTCATGAAAGGATCAACAGGACTGTGAACATTCTATAATTATTGGTGACCATAAATATCAACCAGATTACTGTTTTGTTAAAAATGCATATCAACCAGATTTTAGGGTTATTATGCTCCAAAGACAATAATAACCCGAAATCCGGTTGATATGACACTTCATAATAACCCGAAATCCGGTTGATGTGACATTCCCAAATAAAAGACTTTAACACTGTTGCATTCCATTGTTTCACAAAAAATATTTCAACTACAGTATTTTCAATTGTGTTTTATTCATGTACAGTTCAGTTTATTCACAAATAAAACTGCACTCTAGCTAAAAAACTCATATTCCTTTCAAGCTGCTAGAAATACAATCTAAGCCTCTGCACCAACAATTATAAATAATAAAGGATAGGTAAGTTTGATGTTATGGATTTTTTCACACACCCTCAGTGTGTGATGACTATAAACCTCTTGACTTAAGCTCGAGGGTTTATGATATCACACACCCTCGGGTGTGTGAAAAAAATCCATAAAACACAATTACCTATCCATTATTTTCTATATATCACACTTGAGGACTTCAGTTATCAGTAAAGCAAAATCATAGCAACATGGAAACATGGAAACATAGAAAATTGTCTGCAGACAAGGACCACTAGCCCATCCAGTCTGCCCACAAGCACTACACTAGTTTGTAGCCTCTGACCCCACCTGGTCGTTGACTTTTTGCCTCTTCTTTCCACCTCAAAGTTCCCCTATGCCTGTCTCAGGCAGGCTTAAATCCCTCCACTGTGCTCACTCCCACCACCTCCTGTGGCAACCTATTCCATGTGTATACCACCCTCCCATGAAGAAAAACATCCCCACATTTCCCCTTAACCTGCTACCTTTCAATTTCATATCATGCCTCCTTGTTATTGTACTCGTTCTGTGTTGGAAGATGTCTCCCCCCTGCACTTTGTTTATGCCCTTAAGGTATCTGAATATTTCCATCATGTCCCCCTGCTCCCTGCTCTCCTCCAGTGAGTACATATTGAGGTCCTTTAATCTCTCCTCATAAGTATTCTGGTGCAAGCCCTGTTCAATCTTAGTCGCCCTTCTCTGGACTGCCTCCACCCTGTCAATGTCCTTACGAAGGTGCAACCTCCAGGACTGCATACAGTACTCCAGATGAGGCCTCACCAGTGTGTTATAGAATGGCATCACCATCTCCTGCCTTCTGCTGGTGATAACTCTGCCTATGCACCCCAGCATGCCTCTGGCCCTCCCTGCAGCCTTTGCACTCTATTTAGACACCTTTAGGTCACCTGAAATGATAACCCCCTCGGTCCCTTTCTTCCTCTGTAATTGTCAGCAACTCCCCCCATCCTATAGCTCTCCCCAGGGTTCCCTCATCCCAGATGCATTATTTTGCATTTCTTAGACTTTAACCTTAGTTTCCACTCCTCTATTTTTCAAGCTTTCCCAGGTCCGTCCTCATTCTCTCCACCCCACCTGGAGTATCCATCCTGTTGTAGATCTTGGTGTAATCCACAATAGGCTTTTCCCTCCAGCACTTCTGCAATGTAACTAATGAAGACATTAAACAGGACTGGCCCAAGGACTGATCCCTGTGGCACCCCACTGGTCACCCTCCTCTCCCCAGACTGGATCCCATTTATTTCCGCCCTCTGCTTTCCGTCCATTAGTCAGTTCCTAACCCAGTTTACCACCTTGTGCCTCATGCCCAGACTTCCCATCTTGTTCACCAGCCTTTTATGTGGGTCGTTGTCAAAGGTCTTACTGAAATCGAGGTAGACTATGTCCACCACCCCGCCCTGATTTATTTTCTTTGTTACCCAGTCAAAAAAATCTATCAGATTTGTCTGACATGACCTTCCCACTGTGAATCCATGCTGCCTTGGATCTTGGGCACCAATGGATTCCAAGTGTGCCACTATTCTTTCTTCCAGCAGAGCCTCCATGATCTTCCCCACTACCGAGGTGAGGCTAACAGGCCTATAGTTCCCTGTATCCTCCCTACTACTACTTTTGTGTGGAAGGACTATATGTGCCCTTTTCCAGTCCTCTGGAACCGCTCTTGCGTTGAGTGACTCGGTGAACATGGAAGTTTCTGTGTTTCAGTAGATCCCATTTACACAACAGTCCAACATAGAATTGAACTTCAAGCCATATAGTTATTTTAAAATAAGGCTATGTGCATCCTATAGAGCTTTACAGAGTACTGGCAAGATTCAGGCAGAATGACAGTGCCACTTCTGAAATGCTTTTAGGAATTTTGTTTTATTCCTAGGTGTTTATCCCCTACTCCAGGCTGTCCTATCAGGTTGCCCTGTTAGCCCAGTCACCCACTATCCCTTTGTTTTATGCCATTCTCCCTCAACTTGCCCTTCAAGTTGGGAGTTTAAGGGGCTTGCCCTCACCCTCTGGCTCAAAGCAGGATCCAGTTGGTGCCCAGCCTGTGGTTCCAATGATGCAGGAGGGCCATCTGTCATTTGCTTTGGCATGTATTTTTTTTCTCCTTTTTTATTGCATCCCCCAGGACATTAACATACAAGGATGCAGAGCATCTGTTGACATCCCATGTCCTTCTGGACCTCTTGTCTGCTTCAATATCCAACCTCTGGATTATTGGATCCCTCTCTACATAGGGTTATCTAGAGGTTTGATGCACCAGCTGCAGCAAGTCCAAAGATGCAGAGCACTTGAGAACCTGGGTAAACTTAGTACATTCAAAATGAAGAAAAAAGGAAAAGTTAAAAACAAAATAGAGCCAATGAAATGTGCTTAGTATTTAGTCAGTCATAAACAGTCATGGCTGTAACCACAGTGCTTCAGCTCTGACCCATGTTTTTTGATGTGTCATCTGAAGCTGGTCCAGAATGCTGCAGCCTGACTGGTGTAGTGAACTTCTCAGAGAGACCACATCTTGCCAGTGTTGTGTGGTCTGCACTGGCTGCCTGAGCAGTGGAGTATCACCTTCAGTATCTAGCTTGTTAACCTTCAAGGACCTACATGGTTTGGGTCCAAGCTACCCAAAAGCCCTGCTGATATCCTACACACCGCCCACCCTCTCTGATCCATATCTCCATCCTCCATGCTCACAGTACTAAGATAACAATATTAAAGAAAAAAGATTTTTATGTCACACCATAACATTTTCTTGATCAGTTTTCAATGGGTGCTACCCGAGGACCCTGGCCATTTGTAGCATTGTACGTAAAATTTTGGTGGGGAAGATTGCAAAGTGCACATTGTGCACTTAAACCTATGGGAGCTTCCACATAGACATCCATGCACTCACCAGGTGGTGAAGCATGGGTGTCATCACAGGAGCCAGAATTGGTGCAATGTGCGACTGCACACAGAAATTATGGCCCTACGCTTCAGGGGTTCTAACTAGTTGAAAAAATTATTTAGGCATGCTGGCACCACCCGCTTTTCTTCATGTGCTGATAGATCAGCTGATAAGTTTACATATTTACAAGACAAGCCTTTATGATATGAATTCCCTTTCAAGAGCAGTGGACGACTTCAGGAGAACTTTAACATAACAATATATCTTGACTCAGTTTAGCTTATATTTTACATTAACCTTGTATTGCTCCTCCCCATTATTTTTTGCAGAGGTTATTTGCATGAAAACAGGATCTTTGCTTCTGAAAAGTTTATCCATTCCTGTTGCTTAATCGTTACCAGAGGTCATAATACACTGCTTGTGACATCACAGTGGTCCCATGGCAACAGACTGTGATGTCACAGCAGAGGATTATGACTTCAAGAAGAGAACAAGCTACAGAGGCAGACAAACTCTAAAATGGACAAAGATCTTGCTTTCATGCAAATTTCATCAGTAATAGATAATGGGGAGGAGATATCAATAGAGGATATATGAAATATTAGTTGAATTGTGCCTAAATAATAATGCTTTTCAAAGTTTTTCTGGTGGCCTCGGTATCTCTTTAAGGATAAGGGTTATGTATTTATATACAAATACATATTACATGGATGGGACTTTTCCCATAAGAAAAAACATCAGATATTTTCCCATATCTGAGTGTAAATACCTAGTAAATACACTACTAATGGCACTACACCAGCTTATTAGAATGTAACAAACATATTCACAAACTATTACAACTATATTCACAAAATATACACCTTATTACAACACTAATAATATGTGTAATGACCACTGTATTACAACATTATTAATACATCTTTTCTTATCAATAAAAATGTTATTGTTTTCATTTAAAGAATAAAAATACATTACGTACATTAGATATTTACAAGAAAAAAAGGCATATCACATAAATACAATTAGCTATAACATTTAGACCAAATCTACTGTATAGATAAAATTTACTTTTACATTTGTATCCACTAGTAATTATATAGATGAATAAGTAACACTCAAACGATGCATGAATTAATTAAAGGAGGAAAAGAGACAGAGGGAAGAAAGAAAAGAGAAAAGGAAAGAAATAAATTGTGTCAGTGTCAGTGGCTCAGTAGGTAGCACACTTGCCTCTGAGGCTGGGAGATCAGAGGGCTGTGGGTTCAGTTCTCACATCTGGCACTTGGGTTAATATCCCAGTACTGACACTGTAGTGCAGCATGAGAGGGGTGCTGCACTTCTGAGGTGCCATCTTTCAGATGAGATGTTAAACCGAGGTCCCATCTGCCTGGATTGGTGGTAGTTCAGGTGGATGTTAAAGATCCCATGGCACTTATCGAAAGAGCAGGGAATTTCCTCGTGTCCTGGCCAAATTTCCTTATTCACAAAAAATACCACATACAGCTTAATCTGGTTCAAGGTCAGTTGGCATTCATCTGTATCCCTCTCCCCCGGGTCGTGCCTGAAAATAGGCAGGATTTGTCTAGTGCACTTACCCGGTCAACAAAAAAAATAAATAAATAAATAAAAGGGCCTGAGGGTCATTAAATATCTCCACTATGCCACTTATGTTAACCACCAGTGTGAGTAAGTCTTCATAAGAAGTTCAACCCAAAATACAGACATGAAACTTCACTACCCAGCATTTAGCTCTGTATTATCTTGCAGACACATTTGTGAATAGATTCCCATTTTTTATAATACCTAGTGGTGTTATTATTTCTGAGATGCAATGCTAATTTCTCAAGTCTAAGGATTTCTAACATGTTATTTTTCCATTCCTGAGTAGTCGGGACTGTATTCAATAACCCATATTTCAATATACTATGCCTAATTGACGTACCTATTAAAAGAAGAGTGTGTTTCTGTTCAGCAGTCCAGTGGGTGTTATTGTCAAATTGGCCTAAAATACAAGTATTTAGTTGAATGTAGTTAAAGATCAAGGGGTCATCTTGGAAACATTGTCTAAGTTCCAACCATAATGGTTGAATAAGAGGGCAGTATCAAAACATGTGTAGTAACATACCTGAATTAAGTTGACATTTATGACATATTGATGTGTTAGATAGACCCATCTTAAACCTCTGTAAAGGTGTATAATAGAAGTTATGTAATGTTTTAAAATGAACTAATCTAAGATCCACAGTGGAAAAGGTGTTATGTGCCAATAGCCACATATTTTCCCAATCCCATTCATCAATCGGACATCCAAGTTCTTGAGACCACCACCTAATTGTTTCTGTTGCTGATCCCTAATCAAATCTATAAATAATGCATAAAACATAGAAATAGATGGACATGTTTTCATGTAACCTAGAAAATACATGGAATTTTCATTTAATGGCATTAATAGCTGTAGTTTGTTTAGAATAGAGTTCTGTACAGATTCATAAAATGTATCTTCAGTAGGGGAAATTCTGTATTTGTCTACTAAGATGAATAACGATAGGAAAGAATCCTGTTTTGAAATATCTTGTACTGAATAAATGCCTTTTTGTTTCCATATACTATTATTAATAGTTTTTCTATCCTTTAAAAAGTTGGGGTTGCCCCAAATTGATTGAGCCCTAGATCGTCCCAAGTTTAGATTTAACATCGAAGATGCCTGCTTAATTTGCCTAAGGGAGTCGGCTATTTTATTATTATAAGGCTTCAAGGGCTTTGAAAAAAAGAGCTCTTATGTCTGTCCCTTGTGAGTTCATAACTTCTTGCGCAATATGCACCCAGTTAGGAATATATGTTTTTGTAGTTCGTTTTTTTATAGCAAAATGTTAGTTGTGTTATTCTTCTAGCAGCTAACAAGTACAAATGAAAATCAGGTACTTTGAAGCCTCCTTTATTCGTGGCCCTGCAGAATTTAGTGTAGGCCAGTCTATGTCTTTTATATCCCCAAATATAGTGGGCAGCTTGAGACGCTACTCCCTGAATCCATCTTTTTGTTACACTGCATGGGATCATCATGAATTAGTAAGTATTCTAGGTAAAATGTTCATTTCTATGGTTTCTATTTTCCCCCAGAACCCCAGAGGCAACTTATTCCATTTGATTAAGTCTTCAAAAGTCCTTTGTCTGATCCTTGCTGTGTTCTTGGATATTGTCTTATTAGTATTATTGTAAATAAGAATTCCTAAATATTCTATAAATTCTTTGGACCATGAGATCCCAACATTGTCTATATCTTCTTTGACACAACGCCTGTTAAGTGGCAAGAAGATGGTCTTTTCTTTGTTCAGTTTATTGCCAGATATGTTCCCGAAACTTTGTATAACATTAAATACCTGAGGTAGTGAGATAGATGGATCAGATATCATGAGAAGGATATCATCCACATAAGCTGCAGCAGTCACTAAATGTTTATTCTGTCCTATTTTAGTATCTTTAATTTCTTTTTTCATGGATTAACCTTCTTATCAAAGGATCTATAGTAAAATTAAATAAGAGTGGTGATAAAGGGCAACCTTGTCTTGTACCTCTCCCTATCTGAAAGAACTTAGAAATTACCCCCCCCCCCTCATTAGTTACCACTGCAGAGGAGGAATTTTGATATAAAATGCAAGTCCATTTTATAAAGAGTTCTGGAAAGCCTTACAGTCTGCGAGAACAAAATATATGATCCCACGCTACCCTATTGAATGCTTTTTCAGCATCAAGTGAAATGAGGCCACATGGAATCTGCTGAATATTGGCTCCCTATAAAACATGAAATAATTTCCTCGTATTATCAGCCACATATCTTGCCTTCATAAAACCCGTTTGTTGTTTTGAGATCAATGCAGGGGCTACATTCTCCAATCTGTTAGATAATACCTTAGCGAGAAACTTAACATCACTATTAATTAAAGATATCGGTCTATAACTCCCACAACCAAGAGGATTTTTCCCCCTGCTTGTGTATTAAGGTTATTAGACCCTTGGTCATGTCTTGTGAAAGTTTACCACCTTCAAACACTTGATTGAAGACTCCCACTAAGACAGGGGCTAATATAGTGCTAAATTTGTTGTAAAAAAAAAATAGCTGAGAAGCCATCAGGGCCTGGAGCCTTGTTTTTCTTGAGCTGTTTAATAGCTGTCATAATCTCTTCTATATTTATTAAGCCTCCTAATCTTTCTTTTTGTGAATCTTGCACAGTAGGAATATTAATGTTATTATAGAAATATTGTAAAGAAGTATCTTGCATGCCCTCTTCTTTATAATCCCTTGTAAAAGCTATAACAGTCCTTGTTTATTTTAAGGTGCTCTGCTATTATGTTTCCACTTTCTTTATTTTTAATAGCTGCAATATTGGTAGCACTACTATGTTGTGAGATTTTCATGGCTAGAATTTGAGTTGCCTTAGGGCCTGAATCTTCCTAGTTTAGTTTAGTTTTCCTAATGTCAAACATAGCCTCACTTCTAATGGCCTCATTATATTCTAGTTTAAGCTTGGACCATTCCTTCCAGACATCAGGGGAGTCTATGGACACTAGCGTTCTGTCTAGTTCCTTTATTCTTTGTAAAGTATCTTGTTTTTCCTGATTACTCTGTTTCTTAATTATCGAAGCTTCCTTCATCAGTAAACCCCTCATGTGACACTTAAGACAGTCCCATGTATTATTCCAGGAGGTATCTTCTGGATTATTAAAGGAAAGGATTCATCAATGTTGCCATTGACATTGTTGCAAATGTTTCAGTTTTCCAGAAAAAAATTATTAAGTTTTCATCTCCTTGTTTTATGTATATTGCTTACATTATTGTATAATAAGGAAACTGGTGCATGATCAGAGATCACCTGTGATTCAATGGTAACATTTAGAATTCTAGAGATGAAGTTTCTAGATGTATATACCTGATCTATTCTGGAACCTGAATTATTGCATGTGGGACCAAAAGGTATATTCCCTTCTCTCTGGATAAAATGTCCACCATGTATCTACTAAGCTTAGGGTGCCCACTAAATCTCTCAAATCTCTTTCTACTTTAGCTAAATGCGGTCTAAAAGTAGATCTGTCCATTACCAGATCCAGAGTGCTGTTCATATCAACTGTAACAATAAAAATACTATCCAAAAAGCTACTAATTTTGGAAAAAATCACATTCAAACTTTCATGTGAAAGAGAATTTGGGCCATAAATATTAATAAATGTAAAACTTTCTTCTCCCAGTCCACCATTAACAATAATAAAGTGACCTGCAGGATCCTCCATTATTGTGCATGGTATAAAATTAAGTCCCCTCCTAAACAAAATTAAGACCCCTGCTTTTTTGGAACTGCTCCCAGACCCAAATAATTATCTACCCATCCCTCTGCATCAAAGTATAATGTTTTTTCCTGAGATGTGATTCTTGTAAAAAAGCAATGGATGTATCTAGTATATTAAGGTGCCTTAAAACAGAATATCTTTAAATTTTGTGACTAACACATCTAACAACTACCTTGCTGCAGTACAACTATAATAATATAACTTTTAAACAATCTATTTTGTGGCCATCCTTATGTAATATATAAAACATCTGACAGCAAGTCTCATACACGTTTGAAATATTACCATAGCAGAGAACTAACAAGCTCATAAAGGCCACTTGCCCTTTGGGCTCATTGCTTTATGAGATCGTTAGGCTCCTTGATGTTATTATTTCCTTGTATATAACACTTTGCTGTCACATATTCTCTGTATGGAATAGGCCATGGCCCTAATGAAAATATCAGTAATAGCCGCCCCAGTGCAGTATGACTTTTATGAAATCATGAGTGGCAAAGCCATAAATGATGTCAAAAGGTGAACCAGTACAAGTGGAAATATCTGTGATGTGTTCATTAGAGCTGTGGCTTATCTGATTTATGGCATGCTTTTTATTTTACAATGGCAGGAAAAAAATCCTGCATCCTGAGTAAGCAGTGGCCACCTTCAACAGTGATGTTATCTCAGGACAACCTCACTGTGAAGGTTTGAACTGCATGACCATACTTTACATGTACCTACAATGCCACTGTGGACTGAGAGTGAGAATAGTAGAACCCCTCTTTAAAAAGAAAAGAAAAAGCACAGAATTCAGCCAGGAGGAAAATACAAAAGCATTTTATTCTACCCTAGTTATGAGTAAAGACAAAAGAGGCCAGCCTTTGGCGTCAACACTGATACCACTTTCAAGGTTTCCCACCACAATGCACTTTGACTGGAAGAGTAGGTAATTGCTGTTGAAACAAACAAATACAAGCATTTTAACAGCTGCTACTAGCTATACCTCAAGTCAAAGTCCATTGTGTGAAATGTGGGGGTGACACCGGTGCCATAATCCAAGGCTGGCTCCCTTTTGTGTTTGCTCATAACTATGGCAAAATAAAATGTTTTTTACATTCTGCTCCTGTCTCTCATTTTGTGCCTTTTCTGACTGTGTGTGGACTATGTGATCATGTTGGATGGCTCTTACCCCTTGTATCAGTCAAAAGGAAAAGCTTCACTTCTGGTGGTGTGTGTGTCATTTCCAGTGCAACCCACCATTCCCACATATAACATAACTTAGTTAAAACAGGAGTTTTAGCCAATCAGGTATGTACTAATGGTCACAGTGAAACAATGTTTTTTTTTTTCTGTTAGATACATATCTAAGTTACTCTTAAACTGATTTACACTGAAAAAAATGTTTTATCTTTTTTAATTTATTCTTTTTGCCCCTTTCTCTTTGGTGTAGCCCCCTTCCCCAGGCCAGGCCTGTCACAGCCCACCCCCACATCTCTAGCACTTACCCCCTCCTTGCCCCCCAGGTTACCCTCTGAGATGAGGAAAAACAATAAATAACAGCACGCCGGGTAATGCGTCAAAAAGTATTTTACTTTAATGAAGAAACCAGTGTGATTTTACACAAAATGAAAACTCAATATAGGTTCACATACCAAAAGACATAGATACAACACAACGCTTTGAGGTCTCAAAAACTTCTTTGTCAGGGGTGTGGCAACCCACTACACTCTCCCATTTTTAAAGTGCAAACATACAGGTGCATTTCATTTCAATAATATATGCACAATTATTGAAATACTTATAGAACCAGTGTCAATTATCAATCTAAATATATACACATACCCCTGAGAAGAAACCTAGCCACATACAGGCACTATTGCCTGCCCCTGCCAGTGTGAGGGTAGCCAAAGCCCATGATGGAGAAAAGGCTAGTAGTGGGAGTCAGGTCTCAAGCATGCTAGGGGTCATCCTGCATGCAAAAGGGCATTTCTTTGGTTTACTAGGTCCCTCTGCCGTCAGGATGCCGGCATGCATTGAGCCCCATTCACACACATACAAGCGTGCCATGCAAAACATGGCTGATGTCCTCCCACCCACTATGCTTCCTCACTGCACTGCCACTCGTGGTCCCTAGAATGCAGTATAGCAGCTGGGGATTGCCACTCTCCCTCCATACAGAAGGAGAGCATCCTTTGGGATGCTTGATCCTCCTTGCTCCGGCTAGCCTCTGATGACTTGAGCTTGTTTCCAGACTCGGGCCACCAGCATCGCAAGTGGTAGTGCTCCCACTGCAGCAACAGGATGACCATTTACCAGCTGGTCTGCCAGCACAGCAGTAGCACTACCGCTCACAATGCCAACAACCCTGGTTTAGAAGTGAGCCCGAGTCACTGGGGGCCAGTCGGAGGGAGGAGGAATGAGTATCCCTGAGGACGCTCTTCTCCTCTGGGGAGGAGGGTCTGTGAGCTTCCCTGCAACACTGCCACCTAGGTGACTTCAGGTGGCAGTGCAAGCACAGCCACAGTGAGTGGGTGGGTGTCTCCCAACTGAGGACATCAGCACGCTTGCGTGCGATGTCCACTTCACTCCTCACCAATGAGGCATCTGGGTGGTGAGAAAACAGAAAAATAGAATCCTCAACTGCAGAATGACACCACACTCTCCTCACAGACCCTGTACCACTCACTAGGCTGCTGACTAAATGACCGAGCTAAACTCCTCCCAAGGCTGGGGAACCTGGGAGGCTCCACCATGGGGGGTAAACTATGGGGCACTGTGGGGCTGGAAGTAAGTCCCAGGAACAGCAGGTGACAGGGCTGGGGGAGAGAGTGGATGATGGGGGCTGATTGAGTGTGTTAGATAAAGTACAGTGAAATAAAAAAAAGAAAAGAAAGAATGGCCATGTACCCTTGAAATTAATCATATTCATAGACCCTGCATCCACTGTGGTAGCAAGTTCCAGAGCCACATTACCCGAACCTAAGGGGTAGCCCATGATGTAGGCACTGGGGAAAGGGCATCTACAATAATGGTGATCCCTTCCCCAGTGCATTTCAGGGATGGGTAGGTAGGGGGGCAGCCGGATAGGGGATGGGCAAGTATAGCGACTCTCCTCGATGCTAAAATGTACACTCGCGGGGGGGGGGAGTGCACACAGGAGGGGATGTGAGGGGTTGTGTCGTGGTGGTAGCCTAGCCAACCTGGTGGTGATGTGGGTGGGTTGCCCGCACTGGTCAGCAGGGTATGGGGTTTGGGTCCAGGCACTGGTGCGTTTTTATTGCGCCCGCCCTGAACCTTGTTTTTTTTCAATGTTTTCACCCCCTCAACATGCACCCCCCCCAGAGTTGAGAATCTTTTAGTAAGGGGGTGCAGGGGCAAAGCCCTCTCTGCATGGGGCAGAAACATTAAACGTGTCCCCAGCAATCGCTCTTCAGCGTTGGGTACTGCTAATGCCGAAATATTTTTCAGCATTGTAGACTTACGATAATATAATCACCTTTAGGCTTTCGCTATCACATAGAACCATTTTAAGGAGTCATGCTCCAGTTAACCTTCTGTCCTTAGTTCTTGATTTTCAGGAGTGGCCTTGTGTCCTTCCAGGATCAATTATTTTCCAGTTGTCATCTTTGCTGCTCTTCTCTGAGCCTTCTCTACCTCCAAAACATCCTTCCTTGGTTAGTAGGACCTAAACTGGCTACACTGCTCCATGTGTTGGCTGTGTACGAAGGAAACATGGCTTCCTTTGACCTGCTTATTAAGTCCTGCTTGATACTTCTCAGCACTTTGTTAGCCAGTCTCAATATATGTGCACAATACCTGCCCCACCCCCCACTTTGTCTTGAATTAATTCTCCATATCAATACATGGAGTTACTGTGTATATATGGATAGCAGGGCCAGGAGATCATTCAGCATTCACACTTGTCTGTATAAAGGAAAACTGTCCTGACTGATAAACAGACACAAATACTAGATTATAGGAACAAGGATGTTCACCATTTTCATGTTTACAAAAGACAATTTAAAAATATCATCCTCAGCAATCTTTTACCTTCAGATTTCTCTATTTTCTATAAACAATGTCATAAATGACATTTATTACTTCATTTCTGTAAGTTATTGAATTCATCATTGTCACTGAATGTCTGGATTTTTCCATTTGGGATTCTGTTGCTGGAAGAGCTGAAACAATGTGACATTTACTGTAGCCTGCTATGTTTTCTAGAGTAGGTTAGTGCACAACAACCAACACCGATAAGAAGCAGCACTACTTAGAGGCAGGTGGTGGGGTGACTCAGGTAGCTCTGCCAAGTGTTTACGTGTTAGGCACGGAGTTTCCTTTTTGCAGTTTTCCCACTAAAATGTTATGATGTCTATTGATCAGACTGCAGCAATTAATTACTTGGCAGGAACATGCCTGCCTGAATTAGAATCTAAATGGTTTTCTGTTGCTCCCATAAGGTGTACTCTCTCTCTCGTTCTGACCTCTCAGAATAGGATATCACCTCTCTCAGAGCCCCTGCAAGACAAGCAGTATGGGCCATGAATACAGCAGCAGCAGTAACAGTGCACCTCCTGTTGGTGATAGGAGAAAGTATGTATTTACTGAAGTAAAAAGTCAGTGCAGTTACTAGTGCTGGGCAAAATTTCTAGTACTCTTGCGAAATTGTGTGAAATCACCGATTTCACATTTGCACAATTCTGGCAAAAAGAATGTCAAAATCTGGTATAATTTAACTTCCCTTTTTCCCAAAATTGAGCTTTTTTCTCCCCAAATTGCACATTTTTAAAAATGTGAGTTCTTAAAAATGTGCAATTTCAGCAAATAATGCCATAGACTGAGCAGAAACTTTTGAAAGTGCACATTTTTATAAACTGTAACCTGTGAAATTGTGAAATTTTGCTCATTTTGTGGAAAAAGCTACATAGTACTGCATAATGTGCTCAGTTCATACAATTGCATAGAATTATGTGAAAATTATATGATTTCACAAAAACTGTGCAAAAAGGATTTTTGCAATTTCACCCAGCACTAGTGATTACCCACTATGCCAAGAGGCAATACGTTCAAATTAGAGACGAGGGAATAGTAAAACTTCTACTCTGAATCCTGATAGTGTTGAATATCCAATGGATAGCCATATTTATATCTTTTTATAAAATTGCAGTGGAAAATCCACAAACATGATTGGCTGAAGCATGACACATGACCGTACATTAAATCTCTGTAAACGCATGGTCAAGTGCCAAATCTTATCTTCCTCCCCAAAAAAATTACTTAGAGCCATTCTGTAAGTGTAATAAGCCCCTCCAGCATGTGCATCATGTAAACAATAATACCCTCCAGGATGGGAGTTATTGGGATACAACGGACCACCCAGGGGTGTAATGAGTCCCGACGTCACAGGTAGAGGGCCTTATAGCCCCTAGAAGGTCCATTATATCCTATAATGCCCACCCTAGAGGGTATTATTGTGCTTAGAAATTGGGTAATTTGTGATAGTTTTATAAAATTATTCATAAATGACAAATAATTAGTTAAAAAAGTACTAGAAATGAAGAAAGAAGTAGCATTTGGAAACATAGCCCCTGTACTGTATGTACTGTAGCTGCCAGTAAAGGGAGCTGTTTCTTTTATTGTGCTTAGTTTTTGTTGTGGCTATCTGCTGGTTTTAACACAGGGGTTGTGGCTCAGTGATAGAGTCATGAAGACAGTGCCATTGGGATACTGAAGCAATTTACATGACCGCAGTTCGTTCATAAGCACACCACAAAATGCAGCCTTTTTAAAAAAATTGATAGTAGTCACAGTCCTGTAGGTAAGGTGTCTGGAATAAAGTAGGCAGAATGGCAGAAATCGGTCTTCGAGGGAACAGCTACTGTCACAAAGGTACTGGTAGCAAGGGGAGAAAAGCAGGCTGCGAGTGTGATAGTGATATGCAGTTTTTTAAAAAGCTCCAGGTTATGTGCGATTGGGACAAAAGAGTGGAGAGTAGTGGTCATACAGTTACCATGGTAGCTCTGAAAAAAAAAACACTGCATGTACCTGGGGTTCTGTTTAAAAGAAAAAGAAATTATTTGTATTTGGTTACAATTACTGCATCTTTAGCATGGGTGGCAGGGAAATTTACAGCTGAGAGTTGTTGTGGTCTGTGTGTGTGGTGGGGTGAGTCGATCTTACCTCTCGGTATGCAAGCGGGAGAAAAATGATGGCTAGGCGTTCTGAGAATTCGGGATGCCCAATAATATCTGAAGTAATGGGGCACCCCAAATTGGAACTTGTTTTGAACTGGGCATTGTTAAGAAATAACAACACCAGTGCCAGGAGGGTTTAGCCAGTCAGAGTGCAGCTTTACACTTGCCCATTTTCTAAAGGATTTTATTGCACTTCCCAGTGGTGTAAGGACAGTCAGCCTTTGGCCTCATACCTTACTACACTCCCAGGGCATGCATTAAAATCCTGTAATGCACACCCTGTCATGGCTTATTACTTACTTATTTGCACATTTCATATCCAGGTCTACATACCTTCTCAGGATGGCCCAGGTTTGGGAACCAGGGTCAGGTAACCAGAGTTGGCAGTGCTACTGCTGGTGGTGCCCTTTTCTGTGTGTGTGTGTGTGTGGGGGGAGTAGCAGGGGATTGTGGGAAACTTGCAGCACTGATGGACAGGAGACTGGCGTGCACATGCCACCATGGTGAGTGATCACACTAGGCTACCATCTCTTGGGACAGAAGAACAAGAACGACAGTAAGAACAGGAATCTGGTTTTATATAGTACTTTTCATACACACTGTATCTCAAAGCTCTTTACTGTCTGTGAAGAGTTGGCAGTAGTCATTCTCTGCACACAGAATGGTTGAAGAAAGGTCAGAGGTCAGGTGTAGAGAAAGGCAGTATTAAGCACTGGGAGGTTAAGCGACTTGCCCTGGGTCAAAAATATATATATTGTGAAATGTTTTCCCACCTTACCAAGCCTGCTCTATTATTATTATATATTACTTTGTAAAGCACATTTAAACAGAATATGAAAGTGCCACACAACAAAAGAAAATACAAACACAGTGCAACACACTGTATACAATGTATGTAGGGATTCCACTATTTAAATAAATGCATGATTTTCCCTAGATTCTGATCCAAGTGAAAGATACATTATGTTATTCAACCAATGGGTAAATAACACATTTTATTTTTCACTTGCCCACATCACAGTCAGCTTGATTGACAGCCATTCTACCAATCCCACAATGAATCTGCCCTTAATTGTCACACAGAACATGGACATTGTTCAAGTTTCAAGTTTCAAGTTTATTGCAGGAAAACTCCGTTGAGCAAGTGTAACCCCAAGGGGGCGCTATCCTAAGGGCTACTACCCCTGCCTGCCTCAACTGTGACAGGGTGAGGGGCCCAGATCCGTTGACGGGTGCCTCCACCAAGAGGTCAGGGGTTAGAACGGTCCAAGTTGACTCGGTTGCAGCCCTCTGGGTTGCTGCAACCCCCCCTTCTTCCCACTAGTGGCCCACACAATTCAATTACAATGTTCTCACCCTGAACACTTACCACCGGCTCGAACCAGTCAGCTCACTCCGGGGACCCCCTAGAAAGTAAGGTACAGTTATTAAATATACACTATACAGAATATCACCAGTAAAACATAAACCAGCCAGGGTTCTTCTGCAAAACAATAAATCTGATTCATTCAAGGGAAGATAACAAGGACCGGGGGAAATCAGGGTGATTGGCTTACCACTACCATAAATATATATATTTGAATACCTAGGGCTCTGTGCACAGGCCTAACCTATCAATTACTGTCTTTGGGTACCCAAGCCCTAATGGCTAGTTCCTCAATGCAGCTGGTTGGGGCCCTGACACAGATGAGCACTTAATTCCTAAACAGATCAGATGGAGCCAAAAGCTCAATTAGTACAGTCTGCAATACAACAAACAACTTGGCCTTGGTTTGTAAGCATTAACAGGGAGCTACCCTGATCCAGTACTCATAACTCCGACAGAGAATCACTCTCTCACCACTTGCAGGGCTGAGCCTGAGTTTCAGAGGCCTCCTCACACATTTATATGGAATACAACAGAGGGGTACCATACCAGGCAGCTGCTTCCAGGACCCAAACGAACTGACAGCAATTGCGGGTATTACACGACAGTTTCCACATCCTGACAGACCAAGCGCGATTCAGCAGATTCTCCAGTTCTCTTCAGGTGAAGCCTGGTAGGTAGCTGGGTTTATACACAGCCTCCTCTGACCGCACGCTGGCAGATTTAATCCGAAGCTTTCTGGCTATGCAAAAAAGGCGCCTCAGGCCCTTTCACGTTAGCTCGGCGTGAACACTCAACGGTGCGGAAGCTTAGAGCTCCCTTCTCTTCTACAGTCACAGTGCCTGCCCCTAACTGCATGGGGCAATCCTCATAGTTTGGGCGCTACCCGACCTCATAGGCTGGCTACACATGCCAATCATTTTCTTTTGCTCTCAGTGGTGCAAAAAAGCACCATTGCCCATAATGCCACTTCCCAGTATTACTAGCTGTATCTTCATTGGTCAGTCGACTCCCTATCGCGTCCTCACGATCTGATTGGTCCACTTCAACAGTTCAGGGCCAACATGGTGGAGCTCAACAGAAACAGTCCAGGCTGCAAGAAAGCAGGTTAGAACAAACTGTATCCTCATTATCACTCTTAACAATTTCCCGCAAGTGGTTGCATCTTTACAACGTGCTCCCTCTGCGCAATCAGCGACAGCAAAAACAGAGCATTTGGGCAGCAGCTCGAGCAGTGCTCAAGCAGGGAAACATACAGACCCCCCGATTCAAACTAATTATAATGACAAGCAGGCAGCCCTTAAAGGGACAGTGCACAGAGGCTCTAAAAGCACTCATAGCATTGCCATTTAAAACGGCTTAAACGTCAAACGCCAACCACCAGGGGGAACACTTAGGCAGCTCCTAGGAGGCTTTTAGGAACCCCCATTTATAGGGGGGTTACACAAGCTCATTCACAAGGAGGACCTGGAGCATGTATACGGGCAAGTATACAATACATGTAATGAATAAACATAACAGTAATTAAAAGTGTGGTTTAGATCCATGTGATACATAATACTCAGGACATGACATGTAGGTATAAGAAGCAAAAACCTGGGGGGGAGCGTTGGAGGTGAAGAGTGTTGAGTCTACAGAAGAGAGAAGTAAAAATAAGATGGAAGAGTTAAGAGATGAGGAAAGGGGGGCATGAAGAGGGCTAAAGGGCTATGGTGCTAGAGGGAATGTGGGGGGGGAGAAAACAGATAAAAAGAAGAGAGATAAAGATATGGGGTCAGTGAACAGATAAAAAGAAATTAGGGTAAGGGGGAAAAGAAGAGGGTTCGAGAGAGCGGAGGGGGTGTAACATAGGGGAAGAGAAGTAAGGGCAGAGAAAAGTTGAGAGGACAGATCCAGGGATCGTTTTGGTTGGCCACCATAAGCAAATAGAAGAAAAAGTAAGGTGCCAAGGCTAGGAGGGTTCCTTAGGGACTAGAGCTGGTTCCAGTTAGTTGGGAGGGTGGGGTGGGGAATAATGGAGGGGAGGGAGTTTAGGAGCAGCTACAAGTTTCTTTTAATTCAGAAGCAGCTAACCTTTTGAAGAAGTTGACAGAGACAGTGCGGGTTAGTTTCAGTGAGGATTGAAGCTGATTCCAGATGGCTGGAAAGGCACTAGATATGGCGCATTTGCCAAAGGAGGTGCAAGTCCTAGGCATGTCGAAGAGGATAAATTCCGATTTCCTAAGTGAGTAAGTACTGTGGGAGATGGAGATGAGAGATGTTAGGTAGCTCGGGAGTTTGTTCAGGAGAAGCTTTAGGGTCCAGATACCTGCATGAAGCGTGCGTCTAAAGGTAAGTGACATCCAACCAACAGATGCATACAGATAAAAATGGTGGGTTCGATATGGGGAGTTTGTAATGAAGCGCAGAGCACGATGATAGAGAATGTCCACTATGTTTAGGTTAGTGATTGCAGAAGTGTTGTAGATTATTCCCCATAGTTAAGTAGGGGAGGAATGTGGCCTGGACAAGCCTGATCCTTGTCTCTAAAGGAAAGAGAGACCTGTTGCGAAAGAAGAAGCCTAGCCTTGCTTTTAATCTCCTGGAGAGGTCGTCAAGGTGTACATTAAAGGAGAGCTTGTTGTCTAACCAAATGCCAAGGTATTTAAATTTGGAGATGACTTCCAATGGTTTGCCTAATGAGGTGATAATAAAATCTTTGGGAAGGTCAAGGGGGACGGTAGAAGAGGTATTAAGAGAGAAGATCATAGCCTTGGTTTTCTTAGTGTTTAGGAGAAGTTTGGCATTAATAAGATTGTATTTAAGCTGGGTAAAGTCAGCTTGGAGTACATCCCTAACTTCGGACAATGTAGAACCAGATGTGTACAAAACTGTATCATATGCAAAGAAATGCAAGTTTGACTTGGTTATATGTGATTCAAGAGCGCTGATGTATAGGGAGAAAAGGATAGGACCTAAGATGGAGTCTTGCGGGGCTCCCCTAGGAACTGGCAAGAAGGCAGAGAACAGGCCACCTGCTTTGATTTTCTGAGTCCTTCCCGATAGGTAACTATTAAACCACTGAGTGGTGGATGGGGTGGCACCTATTTTGAAAGGCTACTCACTATTAGGTTGTGGTCTACGGTGTTGAATGTTTTACTAAGGTCTAAGAAGACTGCACCCGTGATCTTCTTAGAATCTATAGCAGAGACCCAGTCATTGGTAACTTTGGCCAACGCAGTGATGGTGCTATGATTAAGGCAAAAGCCAGATTGTGCTAGGTTTAAGAGTGAGTAGGTTTTGATGTGGTGTTTTAACTGAGATTAAATCAATTTTTCAAAGACTTTTGAGAGGATAGGCAGGATTGAAATGGGCCTATAATTATTTAGATTGCATGGCTCCCCCAATTTAAATAGGGGAAGGCTGTGGGTGGATTTCCAACAAGAAGGAACTGTAGCAGTGGTAATCAAGAAATTGAATATACAGAGAATGGGGGCAGTAAGATAGGGGTAGCCTAATTTTAGAAAAAATGGTTCGAGTCCATCATCCCCGGCACTTTTTTTGGTATCTAAGTTAATGAGCGAATCTTCAACGTCCTTAAAGTTGAGAGGGAGCAGCTGGAATGGGCAGGCTGAACTTTGTGAGGCGATGTTAGTATTGGCTTGATTATTAGCACAAGCTGCGTATGGTGAGGAGTCAAAAGCTAAACCAGCAGTGACAAAATGGGAATTAAAATCTTTAAGGATTTGGCAATTATTTTCCACAACCTTACCATTGTCGTAGATCTTGGTTGGAATAGAGGGGGCAGCCTTCCATCCTTCGATAGATTTGAGTGTCCTCCAGATTTTATGAGAATTCCCTTTTGCCTGTTCTAGGGTGGAAACATAAGTTTGCTTTGGCAGAGCGAATGCATTTAACGCATGCATTCCTTGCTGTTCTAAAGGCCTGCCAATCTACCGGACTCTTGGTGTGCCTAGCACGGGCCCAGATTTTATCGCGGTTTGTAAGTGTGTCCTTAAGCTCTGATGTAAACCAGGGGTGAGAGATGTTGCGCATTCTGACCTTGATAAAAGGGGCATATTTGTTTGCTAGGGTGATAAGGTAGTTGTTGAGAACAGTGACAGCCTCATCGGCGTTTTTTGCAAGATAGAGATCTTGCCATCTTACCTTATTTAGGTCAGACAAATAGTTTGATGCACTGAGCTTACAAAAGGACCACTTAGTTATGAGTTTGGGCTGATAGTGAACTTTAGCTTGTGATCTTATGCAGACTACAACTCTATGGTCGCTCACATCGTTGTGGAAGACCACTGAGTATAACATTTTGTGAGGTTGGGTGGTTAGAATAATATCGAGGACAGAGCTATTGGCAATATTTGAGGTATCAATCCTAGTGGGTTCAATAACTAGCTGAACAAGATCAAGTTTATCATATAGGGATTTTAGGCTGTGCGATTTAGCGGAAAGCCAATCCATATTGAAATCCCCAAGGATTATTGTTTCTGAATTGGCAGTGGTGGGTAAGGATTTAAGGATGTTAAGGATATCTGTTCCACCAGCTGTCCCACCAGTTGGGGGCCTGTAACACCAATGACAGCAATGCTTTGTATACACAGAAGATATAATTGACTGTGTTCAAGTATGCCATTAATTTCCATTCATAACTCACTCATGGTTTTGCCACTCATGAGTTGTGGTCCTACCCCCTCACTCATGGAAATAAATGGCATATTTGAACACAGGCCATTGTAAATCCTCTATATAAACTATACATCACAATAGTAATGTACCAAACAATAATTAAAAATCAATACACACATTAAAAATTTATTAGAAAGGTTAAGAAAATCAGTTTTAACTGTGCACTAAAAAACAAAAACATTATTTGACTGATGAACATACGAGGTTGAAGAATTTCAAAGGGTAAAGAAAATGATGGAGAAAGTAGGACATGACAACCAGGAGAACTTTCAGTACATGAAGGGATCAGCAGTTATTAAGCCAGAATTGTCTCAGGGCTCCAGCAAACTCCAGGTGCACCAGGGACCCTGTGCCTGATTTTTATAAAAAGCAGGTTCCTGGCACAAAACTCCCCAGGTTTACCACAAGACAAGTGCTGCGCCAAACAGTTGGTGCACCTGTAGGAACTGCCACAGGGATCGAGCCCCCCCCCCACCCTGTGCAACACATGAGGGGCCGTCATCGCAAGGGGTAAAGAAACTACTTGCCAGGAGGGGGCCAGGGGCATAAGGGGCATGGAAAGTGGCAGTGGGGGTCTCGGGGGGGTAGACAGTTGGGCATGACTGATAATGCTGATGCACCCATCGGGCTGAGTTTGCATTACAGTGGTATGGTTGTGTCTCTCTCTAAAGTGACAAAACACTGCTCTGCGAAAATAAAGCAGAGTCCTGTGACAAATTGCAAGAGTTCATCATCATCAATCCAGGCGTTAAAGTGACCCAGGACCATCAGCCTGGGCGACTCAAATGCCATGTTGACCACGAAGTCTGCCACTTCCTGAAGGAACCACTTCTCATCTCCAGGTGGACGGTAGATGAGGGTGATCCTACAACCTACACCTGCTACCACAGTGCTTTCAAATGACTATATATATATATATATATATATATATATATATATATATATATATATATACATACACACATATACATACACACTATCAATATATTAATGTGTTACTAACACCTTAATAACACAGTACAACTCAACACATTACAAGCCACTCCAATAACATGTGCAACAAGCTTCTTAAAAAACATGTAATGCCCCCACCCCCCCAACACTATGGTAAAACATAGGACACATCAAAAAAGTGTCCAGCCTAATACATTATATAAAATAAAGCATGGCAAAGTCCGACATACTCATAAAATAATTCCATCTTGAGTTGAACAAGCTCATGGCTTTATTGCTTATTCAACCCCTCAATGGTATTATTTCCTAGTTATAATACATGGATGGGAACTTTTCCCCATAGAAACAATCATTTATTTCCCTCTATACCTGTGACTAATCTATCAATTGAAAGTAGACCTGTGACTAATCTCTCAAGTCAAAGTATCTACTTGCACTAATTAAACAATTACGACTATAAAACAACACTAATTAAAGCTATAAACCTACACTAATCAAACAATTAGAAGTATGTACCTGCACTAATAAAAAGTATGCATCTGCACTACATTAAACCCTATGGGCACCACTAATAAAACAATTAACACAGCATTAGGAAGCTAGCCAAACCAATTAACAAGCTACAAAATAACCTGGAAAAAAAGACACAAAACCCTCCCAAATCCAGAAATCCCCCAAACTCCTACCTGCACTTATTACACACCATTCTCTCCTTGCTGCAAGAGACCTTCAGGTGCCACCATGTGGCTGCAAATACAATCTCCTTAACAATAACCATCCTAATGGATTATATTCAACAATGGGTAAGGGTGGAACACTTAGAAGTATACCCATTTTGGGGGCTAATTGGGGCAATAAAGCCACTAGCCCTTCTGCCTCATGGCCTTATAGCCCTACTTACAGTAGCCCCCTCGATGGGTATACATCCTTGTATACCACCTTTACCCATTATTTGTTCTATATGTATGCCACACTTTTCCATTATTTATTTTATATATATATATATATATATATATATATATATATATATATATATATATATATATACACATATATATGTATATCCATGCATATTTATACATATATAATTATAAATACATATTATAAATAATGAATCTACTTCAGTGAAATACAGAATATTTACAACATCCGTCCCTAAGAGGTTTAACACTGCACTGCTGCACTGTGCCTGTTGGTTCCTCTAAGACCTCTACTGTGTGTAAACAAGATATTACAGCTCAACTGGCTTGTGCTGAAACAAGTAAGAGAAGGAAAGAAAAATAAGACTGAAAGGCTATTCCTGAGTGCCTTCCTACTGCAGTATAGCATGCTCCAAAGCAGGAAGATCAATTGCCAACTCTAGAATTAACGCAGTCTTGATCCAAACCGAAAAGCTGAGCCTGGCCTTCCTCTAATAAATCATAGGTAATTGCATGGCGCTGTGGGGGAGGATTCCTCCTTACAGAGCTTTTACCAGTATTAGCAAGAGTGCAGTGAATGTTTCACATTATGCCTTTTTAACTGACACATGCTCATCTGACTGTGATTGGTCTGCACTACTTGGGATTAGTAAAGTTAACTCTGTAAGCTAAATCGATGTGACCTTTTCCTAGCCATTTCTATGATCCCCTAGTGTTTCCACTGAAACAGAAAAATAGAATGCGGACAACAATGAAAAAAGACTCATCCATCTTGTTCACGTTTTCCTATCTGATCGTGCCAAATGCTATTTGGTATTTTATCCCCCCCCATTGCTTTCCACGCACTTTGCTCTTATTTCTCAGCAATCCATTATACTGTAGCTGTAAACGGTTGTTTTGAAAACTATCACCATCTTGGCATTTAGCACCTCCCTGGGCAAACCCTTTCATTTATCCATTACCCTTTGTGTGAAGAAGTACTTTCTTACATCCTTCCTCAGTCTACCCCCCCACCACAAGTTTATACTCATGTCCCCTGGTTGCTGATCCCTCACTATGCAAGGTTATGACACACTACCCTATTTATCTTTTTTTAGATACTTAAACATAGAAACAGAAGTTGACGGCAGATAAGGACCGCAAGGCCCAGCCAGTCTGCCCATTTATTTTTCTACCTTATGAATGTGCCATTGCCCTTTGCTCTGTCAATGGTCTATCTATTCATACTCATTTGTATTGCTCCCTTATGCCTAGCCCATGCCTGTTTGAAGCCCTGCACTGTATTCATATCCACCACTTCCTGAGGTAGGCCATTCCATGCATCCACCACCTTTTCTGTGAAAAAGAACTTCCTCACATTGCCCCTTAATCGGACTCCCTTTAATCTCATGCTGTGTCCTCTTGTCCTGCTATTTGTCTCTTATTGAAACCTGTTAGACTCCTTCACCTTGTTAATGCCCTGAAGGTGTTTGAATGTTTAGATCATATCACCTCTCTCCCTCCTTTGCTCTAGGGTATACATATTGAGCTCCGTTAATCTGTTCTAATATGTTTTCTGATGCAGTCCCTGCACCATTTTGGTTGCCCTTTTCTGGACTGCCTCAATTTTGTTGATGTCCTTGTGAAGGTGTGGCCTCCAGTATTGCACGCAGTACTCCAGATGGGGCCTAACCAGTGTCCTGTAAAGAGAGATTATTACCTCCCTCTTACGACTTGTGATACCCCTACTAATACACCCCAACATCCCCCTAGCCTTACCTACTGCTTTAGTGGTTTACTTGGATGATTTCAGGTCATCGGTGATGATGATGCCCAAGTCTCTTTCTTCCCTTGTGACTGCCAGCAACTCCCCTCCCAGCCTATAGGTGGCTTCAGGGTTTCTCTTCCCTATGTGCATGATCTTGCACTTCTTTGCATTATACCTCAGTTGCCACTCTTCCGACCATTTTGCCAGTTTATCCAGATCTCTTCTCATTCTGCCCACCCCATCTGGATCTTCTATTCTGTTGCAGATCTTGGTGTCAGCTGCAAACAGACAAACCTTACCCTCCAGTCCATCTCCAATGTCACTGATGAAGATATTGAAGAGGACTGGCCCCAGGACTGATCCCTGAGGTACCCACTTGTGACTTGCATCTCTTCTGACTGTATACCATTTACCATCACTCTCTGTTTTCTGCCCGTCAACCAGTTTGCCACCCAGTTGACCAACTTCTGACCCACCCCGAACCTACCCAGCTTATTAATCAATCTTCTATGTGGAACAGTATCGAAAGCTTTGCCGAAGTCGAGGTAGGTGACATCAGCTGCTCCCCCTTGGTCCTCCACTCTGGTTACCCAGTCAAAGAAATCTATGAGATTAGTTTGACAGGATCTTCCTATTGTAAACCAGTGTAAACCAGTATTGCAGTGTCAGTGGCTCAGCAGGTAGCACACTCGCCTCTGAGGCTGGGAGATCAGTTGGCTGTGGGTTCTGTCCCCACCCCAGGCACTTGGACTAATATCCCAATACTGACACTGTAGTGCAGCATGAGGGGAGTGCTACACTCCTGAGGTGCCATCTTTCAGATGCGACATTAAACCGAGGTCCCAGCTGCTGGTTCTGGAGGTAGTTCAGGTGGATGTTAAAGATCCCATGGCCCTTCTCGAAAAGAGCAGGAGAATTTCCCCGGTGCAATCGCCAAAATTTCCTCCATTCACGAAAAACACCACCAACAGCTTAATCTGGTTCAAGGTCAGTTGGCATTCATGTGTATCCCCTTCCCCCAGGTCGTGCCTGAAAATAGGCAGGATTTGTCTAGTGCACTTACCCAGTCAATAAAAACAAAATAAATAAATGTAACCCCCCTGCAAATGGGGGGTTCCCAAAGGTCTTTCAGGAGCTGGCTAAGTGCTCCCAGCCTGAATGTTGCTCGGTGTTTAAGCCGTTTATCTGTGAGTGCTTTTAGAGCCTCTGGTACTGTCTCTTTAAGAGCTGTCTGCTTGCAAACTTCATTAGTTTGTATGGGAGGTAGTGTGTACTTAATGCTCGAGTACCGCCTGGGCCACTGAGCAAATCGCTCCATTTTTGCAGTCGCTATATGCACAGAGGGAGCCCTTTCAAAAGATGTAGCTGTTTGCCTGAAACCAGTAAGAGTGTTAAGTAGAATGGAGTTTATCTAACCTGCCTTTCTTGCAGCTGGGACTCTGTATGTTTTATCGCTCCATTTTGGATCTGAACTGTTGAATAGATCCAATCAGTACAGGGGGGGCCTCTAAAATGGAGTTTGTTCAGACAACCAGAATCAGGACTCTCTTGGGAGCCGGCTTACCATGAGGAGATATAGCTAGTAATTCTGGGAAGTGAAGTTCTGGACCTTAGCGCCTAGTTGCACCAACGGGAAGAGTTCTGAATGATTGACAACTGAGTCCACCAATTGAACCGGGTGGCACCTGAAGGGAATGCCCTGCCTTGTGTCTGGACAGATCAGATCAGTTGTGATCATGATGAGAGATGGAGCTCCGAGCTTCTGCGCTGCATAGTTTTCATGTGGGAAGCGCGTGGGAGGCCTAAAACTCAGGCAGTGCATTGTCACTTTGATTCAGACTAAATCCATGCCTATAGAGAGGAAGAGAGGCTGAAAGAGTGGGAACCAGGCTTACCCTGTAGAAGAATGGAGAAACTGCTTAATCACGCTAGGTCTGTCAGGAAGTGAAGCTGCAGTGTGAACTCCCAGGTTTAGCAGTAAGTTCGATTGGGACCTGAAAGCAGCTGCCTGATATAGTAATTTCCGTTACATATACATGTGTGGAACGCTTGCGAGGGACAGCTAAATGGGTTCTCTTGTCCCCGTACAGTGTAGACTGAAAGCCAAATAAATGTATGCAGACTGAATCCGTCTGCTGATCAAAGCTGTGTGCCTGGCTTGTAGAATTTCATCTCCCTGCTGGTGTGGGAGTCTGGCAATCCAGAACCCCCATCTGTGCCAGTTTTCAGCACTGAGTCTGTGAGTACAAATCAGGGTAGCTCCCTGCAATTGGTTTATCAGATTGCAAATGTGTCATCTAATTATTGTGGTTCCATTTCTTCATGGACTGAGCCATCCGGCTCCAGATTACAATTGGGTGTTGTGCATATTTTCTTCCACAGGGCCCTTTTCCATCTGCACCTGCCAGCCAACGGACCTGGTTAGCCCTCCCCCAACCTGGGTACCCAGAGTGTGACTTGCTAGACCCTGTAATGTGCACAGTGCTGTGATCGTACGCTGCTAATTAACCTGATTTCCCCCTCCTGTGTTATTGCCCCCTAAATAAACCAGATTTAATGTTGTTAAACTTTAAACTGTTTGAAGTGTCCGTACCTACTCATCCAGCATTGTAGTGGTTGGTGTATGCTGATTAACCTTATTTTGCAGGGGGTCTTCAGAGACGAACCTCAGAATAGTCTCGAGGGTAAGCGGTATTCTATGATTGAACAGTGTGTACATGTGAGGTATTGGGACTGTAACTTCTGTGCATTGTGTGCACCACTGGAAGGGATAAAAGGAAGTCTCAGTGTCCCAGAGGGCTGCGACCAAACTAGTATAACCACTACAAACCCTGACCTCTGGGTGGAGGCACCCGCCATAGAACCTAGGCCCCTCAACCTGTCAGTAATTAAGCAGGCAGGGATAGTAGCCCCTGGGATAGCGCCACTTGGGGGTTACATAAATAAATAAAATAAAAACCCATACTATCTTGGATCCTGTGCTCCTATGGATTCCAGGTGTTGCACTATCCTTTCCTTAAGGAGTGCCTCCATATTCTTGCCCATTACTGAGGTAAGACTGACTGGTCTGTAGTTCTCTGCCTCCTCCCTGCTACCACTCTTGTGGAGTGGGATCACATGAGCCCTTCTCCAGTTTTCTGGGACCTCTCCTGTGCTCAGAGACTAACTAAACAGTTCTGATAATGGCTCTGCTAGTTCCACCCTTAGCTCCTTTAGTACCCTGGGATGTATGCCATCAGGTCCCATTGCCTTGTCCACCCTGAGCTTATCGAGCTCTTGTAGGACCCTTTCTTTTGTGAAGGGACTAATGCATACCTCCCTCCCCACTGTGTCCATGGTGCTGAGCTGTGGGCCCTGCCCTACCTTCTCTTCAGTAAATGCTGAGCAGAAGTATCTATTTAGTATAGATGTTTTCACATGGTCCTCCTCCTCCACACATACCCTTATCCCCTTTGATCTTAGCAATAACCCCTCTGGACTTTTTCCTTTCACTAATGTATCTATAGAAAGTCTTGTCACATCTTTTACTGTTTGTGCTAGTGTTTCCTCAGTTTGGGCCTGTGCCTGCCTTACTGCCTTCCCTGCTTCCCTTAGGGAAGTTTGGTATGCCTCCCTGTCTTCATCCTGCTACGTTCTCTTGTATTTCCTGAAGGCCAGCCTTTTGGCTCTGCCTTTTTCTGCTACTGTTTTTGAGAACCAAAGTGTTTCCTTCTTCTTTTTCACTTCCTTTTTCTCTCTAACACAATGGGATGTTGCTTCAAGTATTGCATCCTTAATGCTTGCCCACTTTGGCTGTACCCCCTCACCTGTATTTCTTTTTGCCAGGGCTAGCTTAACTCTGTTGGCCAGCTTATCAAAGTCAGCTCCTCTGAAGTCCCATATTTTTGCCTTGGAATGGGATGATTTAGTTCTAGTGGCCAAATTGAACCATACCGTGTGATGGTCACTGGTCTCCAGGTGACCTTCTACCTGGAGATCTGTGATCCTTTCACTGTTAGTCAGTACTAGATCTAGGATAGCCCTGTCCCTTGTGGGTTGTTGTACCAGTTGTTTGAGGCCATCCCCCTGCAGGGAATCCACCATGTGTCTAGTTCTGGCAGATGTTCCTGCTGGTATTGACCAATCTGTATCTGACATGTTGAAGTCTCCCATTATCAGAACCTCCCCTTTAGCTGTCATGTTTTGTATATCTTCTAACAGTAATGTGTCTATGTCCTCCCCCTGGCCTGGAGGCCTGTACACAACCCCAGTTCATATGGCTGTCCCATTTCCTTTTCCAGGGTGACCCACAGTTCTTCTGGCTCCTTATATGTATTCTGAATTTCTGTAGCTTTGATATTTTCATTGACATAAAGGGCCACTCCACCCCCCATTTTTGCACCTTGGTCTCTTCTGAACAGTACATAGCCAGGTACTGAAGTCTCCCAAGTGTGGTTACTGGTAAATCATGTCTTGCTAATGGCTACTATGTCCAGTTTACCCTCTGTCATTATTGCCTGCAGATCTGGGATCTTGTTTCCCAGACTGCGAGCATTTGTGTACATGATTTTCCATTGGCCAGATTTAGATGTGTTAGTTATTGGGTGAGGTCTGGCATTTCCCCTGTGCATTGCATGGGGAGCTGGACCTTTTTCCTTACCTGGTAATGCAAATGAACAACAAACATGCTGAACTCCTGTTTGACCTCTAGCTGGGGGGGGAGGGGTGTTCTTCCCATTTGACATATGGGGTGCTGCACCACTTTCCCCATTTGCTAGTTTGCCCCAATGCACTGACTCCCTCCTTAGTCAGATGCAGTCCGTCAAATTTAAAGAACTTTCGTTCCCAAGACTGTTGCTGGTTCCCTACAAATTTGTGTCCTTTTTCCTGGCACCAGCCCTTGAGCCACATGTTTAGCTTCCCTATCTCCCCTTCTCTGATCTTCCAACCATCTGCCTCCCTCTCCCAGACTGGCAGAATTTCAGAGAAGGAGATGCTGGATGAAATGGATGATAGTTTGTCACCCAGCCTGGTCAGGTATTCCTTGGTCTCCACAACTGACCGGCTGGCGAGATCGTTAGTCCCTATGTGTACCAGGATGTCAATGTTTTCTCCTGCTTCCTGAACAATTTTAGCAATGTGGTCAGTGTCTCTCCATGCTGATGTACGCTGATGTACCTGGGAGACATCTGACCATTACCCTGGCTGGAGATGAGTATCAACTCCCCAAATCATGGAGTCTCCTATGATCAAGTTTTTTGGATTTCCTTTTGCTTTTATGTTGATTGCGTGCATGTGCAAGAAACATATTACGCCTTCTGCCAGAAGCAGGTTGTGGAGACGCGGCACTGTTGTGGCCAATGCCCCCACAGCCTTTTAAAGCTTGGCCTGTTTTCCCCAATGCCGTGGCAGGCTGCTGCTGACACTAGTTCAGCCAGCGTGCCACCACCTTGAAACGTTTCAGCCACTACAATCAGAGGCCGCCTCATCATTGCAGCATTAACATTCCGCTGCAATGAGGGAGTGACCCGTTATTGCTGAATGGAACATTGCCTAGTGTAATATTGTTTGTGAACATGGCGGTGGCTTGCCACCATGTTCTCAAACAATATTAATTAACCACCACTGCTGAGGGTACCCAATCCCCTCAGCAGCATATTCACCAGACAGTTTTTGTTTGCCAATGGGGCCCCAATCCCCATCAGATTCAGTGGCCGTGTATGTTCATGTTGCCGATGGGGAGCCCACTCCCCATCTGCATTATCTCCCCTTTCCAGTTTAATTTGTTGATGGGAGAGCCCTCCCCATTGGCATAATCCCTCCCCAATGAAGCAGTACAGTTGTGCCAGTGGGTACCCAATCTCCTCAATGTGCATTGCTTTTGTGCCAATGGGGTGCCCAATCCCCTGTCAGCTAGAGCTGCCCCCCCAAAACACTCTGTTGGCACACTGGGAGCCCAGTGTGACAAATGGCCCTTAAAAACAAAGTCCTGTGATTTTTTATTGATTAACCTGTAAAAAAGAAAATGGTCCCTCACATCCCTGCCCCTCACAACCTGCACCCACCCTCTGCGACCCTGCCTCCCCACACCCCCTCACCTCATACTTACCTGCGAAGTCCGGTGTGATGATCTTCGGTGGACCGAGAACACATCTACACTCTTCAAAGCCGACCGCGAACTGAGGAAATGCTGGTAAGCTGAATAATGGCATAAACAGGGCTTTTTCAACTTTTTTGCATATCTCAGGCATTTTTTGGAATTTTGGCCAAATTTTCAACATGGAGTTATTGGGCCCTCTCCTCATGAACTGAGGCACTGTCTTGGCATTAATTGGTCCCGAAAGGTGATTTCACGGTCAATGCACGGGATCACCTTTCGGGACCGAGTACTGAAACGACAGTGCCAGTGTTCATGAGGTGGGCTCTCAAAAAGTCTATGTTGCAAATTTGGTGGGAAAAATCCAACAAATGACTGTTTTATGAGCGTGGATTGCGCAGTTGCTACGCACAATCAAAATTACGCCAGTTTACAATACTTTTACTCCAGATTTTCAACATTGTCATTTTTATGCACTGCCTTATGAACAGTACAGTTGACATGTTTCTCATTCTGGCCGAAATGTGTTTTCACAGTTCCGGTGCAGAATAGCGCGGTCGCTGTGACAAATCAGTGTTCAGGACACATTAAGAAAATGTCAGTGACCCTGTTCATGAGCAGCAGTCCTAAAATGCGTATGTTGAAAATTTTGTGATGAAAGTCCATAAAATGAGTGTGTTACAAGCATGTGTTGTGCAAGTTCCATGCACGCTCATAACTTTGCAACTTTGCAATATTTTCACTCCAGATTTTCAACATTGCCATTTTTCTGCACCTCCTTAAGAACAGTGCAGCTGTCATTTTTCACATCCTGGCCTAAACGTGTTTTCGCACTTCTGGCACAAAATAGCGTGGGCGCTGTGGGAAATAAGTGTTCAGGATGCATTAAGAAAATAACAGTGACACTGTTCAGGAGCAGAGGTCCTAAAATGCCTATGTTGAAAATATTTGTGATGAAACTCCATAAAATGACCTGTTTACGGCGTGCGTTGTGTAGTTTCCACACCCTTGTAACCATAAATCACGGTTGCCCCTAAGGACAACCTAAATTGTCAGGGGATCCCAAAGAAAGGAGGCACGGGATGGGAGGGAAGGCTAGACAAGTCAAAGACAGGTCAGATCGGGGAGGGTAGGAGGAAAGAAAGGGGGAGGGAGAGAGGCCCAGGTAAGGAGGGGAGCAGGCGTGATGTCATACCTTGATATGACCAATATGACTAGGCAGGTAGGCCAGGTGAGGATTGGCCTGAAGGAAAAGGGGAGGGGGTCTTGAGGGTATTTAGGAGCCTGCAGAGGAAGGGGTATCCCTCTTTTACTGGGTTTTCGAGATTAACAGAGCTCAGCACTTCAACTGGAAGGAGATTATAGAAGGTAAGGTTGGTGTGGGAGTAGGAGGCTGGCCGCATGGCAGGGGCTTTGTTTTGGTCAGAGGCCTAGCAGGGCCTGCATGGTGGCTGGCAGCAGTTTGGTGGTTAGGGATAGGGGTACTACACAGTATGTTGCAATGGGTATAATTGCTGATGGTGAACATGTATTGATGGCATGGGTGGTGGGGGAGCTTGGTGCATCCAGAGCGTCTCCTAGGGACCAGAGATTGGCTAAGTTTTAAAAAAAATTGCATATATATATATATATATATACATAAATACATATAAAATAGTTTTGGGTAACAGACTAGAAGGCACTTACTGGTTCAGTGGCCTGGCTCAGTGCTGCTTCCGCTGCTGGTTGATGGGTTTTTCTCTGCGGAGTTGGTGCATCCAGCAGGTGGGCGATCCCTTGGTGGGGGTGCATGGGTCAGTCTGTCCTGGCCTGGGCATTCATCGGGGGCTCCTGGGAGGCTAGGGGCCATTGGCAGGTGTATGGCACTGCAGTAGGGAGGAGAGATGTGGGGATTCCTGTGTGGAGCAAGTGAGTGGCTGGGGAAGTGGACCAGAGGATGGGGAGGAGTCCCACACCAGCAGAAAAAGGGAAGGGAGGATGTGTGGCTGTGACCAGCCTAGGTGACAGAGGATCGCTGGAGTCACACTGCCTTGCGGTCCCTGTTGGATCTGGATAGAGACTGCATAGTCAGGAGGTCCCTTACGGGTCGGAGGGAGGGTGTCACACCAAAAGTAGGCGGCAGAGCCATGTGCTCCCCCGGGGGAGCGGGCGGGGGTCTTGTTGTTGGTCTTCGCTGGTCGCCAGAGGATGCTGAGGGAAATCCAGATAGGGACTGCTTGGCAGGAGATCCCTTATGGGTCAGGGTGCTATACAAAAAATAGGCCACAGAGCCAGGCGCTCCACCAGGGGAGTAGGTGAGGGTCTCGTTGTTGCACTTCTCTGGTCACCAGAGGATTCATGGCTCCTGAAGGGAGTTAAAGAGGCCCTCAATTGGGGAGGCGCTCCTGTAGGCCGGAGGAGCCCATGCCATGGGGGACAGCAGTAAAGGACTAAGCTCTGAGCAGTAGGCTCCAAGCAACATGAGGGGGAAGGAGGGATGCCGGGAACTGCGTGGGCCGCGCATGGGCATAAGACAGAAGACATTCACGCATGTGTGGCCAGGGGGTAGGGCAAGCACGGAAGAGCCAGATATAACAGCCAACAGTCACAGCCCCCCACCCACACACACAAAGAGGGTAAATTTAAAATAATTTTATGCAGGCACACAGGGGAATTACAGAAAGGCAGCAGGGATATAGCATTTTAAGCACTATTGCAACATTATAGCACTTATTTTGCTCTCTCTCTTTCTCTCTCTCTCGCTCAATAAATGAAGCTCCCTACTTACAAGGTGTATTTACATTTGGAATTGCAAGGTAGAGAAGTCTTTCTGTATGAGAGGCAGGGCTGATTTTATAGTTGCCTGTGCAATTGTCTGTTCGTGATGTGATAGAGAGAATTACAGAACTGCATCAAGGATGTTACAGTAATAGGGAGAACATAAGTGCTGCTGTCCAATGTAATGAGTAGGCACTTCGTGACTGTGTGGGGTGGGCTAGGAGATAAATGGGGGGCATTTGCCTTGTGCACAGTTGCACAGCAAAATAAATTCCAGTGGTAGTCTCACATGATATATGGTCTTGGCAAGTTAAACGGGATTACAGAAGACAATGATTAATAGACCACCCACAGAAGAGGTTGATCCTGCACATCGTGCTGTACGGTTGTTCTATGGGCAAAAGGGTGTTTTTTATTTGCACAGCCGTATATAATGTCTCCAAAGGCAATAAAAGGGAGCAGGAAGTTACTTATCTCTTTCTCTCTCGCCTGTTTCTCTATCTATAACATAGTTAAAATGTGCAATTTGAGAATTCTTATGGGAATGGTTAGTGAGCCAGGGTAAGGAACAAAAAAAACAAACTGTAGGAGGCATATTATGGGGTGAATTTCAGCACAGGACAAGGAATAACTTTGTTTGTATACCCCCGTTTCTTAAGTATTTAATTATCCAGGATGGCAGAAGTCTCAAGCACACAGATGATGGAGCAGGTGGCAGAAATGATGAAGAAGGCGACGGAGATGCTAGATATGGCAAGAAAGAAGGCAGCAGAAGAGGAGGCAGAGAGGGCAAGGAGCACAAAAGGTAAAGGAAAAAGCCTGATGGAGAAAATAAATGAGCTGAGAGAGGCAGCAAAGCAGAAAGAAGTCAACAATCCAGTGGAAAAATGAAAGACGCAGGCTGGAGGGTCAGGGAAGAGCCCAGCGGAAAAGACAGCCCCAAGAGAGGTGCCGGATCTGGAGTGGTTGGTGAACCTGGACGCAGATGAGGGCACAAGTGGTAAGGATATGAGCAAACAGACCCCAGAGGGGAATTTGACTGAATATCTAGCAGGTGTGCTGGGGGACATGGGAGAAAAGGGCTTAGAGCGAATGGAAAAGGTGTTGCAGGAAATTAAGGCAGTAGGGGTAGAAGGGAATACAAAAACTAGAGTGGGTAATGAGGGGATACCAGGCATGACAATGGGGGATCACGTCCCCCTAATGATAAAAGAAAAGATATGGAAAGGGGAGTACGTGGATTTATTTGCACTAGTGGATAAGGAGTCGGCGAAGAGGTACGTGCAAAAAGAGAATGTAGGAAAATCTGAGATGGCGGTGGCTTTGGCGATCACTGGAAACAAGGTAGAGGAGACAAATTACAAGGGGAAGAGTATAGAGGCCTGGCAGGCAGGGTTCTCGACATTCAGTGCCATCATGCTGGAGAAAAAAACAGACCTGGCCATCCCGCTGCTCACGTATGCCACCACTATAAAAGATGCCTACAAGGCTAGGATGGGGATAGGTTGGCTAAAGTATGATGAGGCCTTCCAGCAGAGAATGGCAGCCAGAGGGGATCTGAGGTGGGATTCAACCCATTCTGAACTATGGGTAAGGAGCCTAGCAGATTTTACAGGAACGGAAAAAGGGAATAGACAAGGAGGAGGCGGGCTGCAAGAAAAAGCATGTTGGGGTTTCAACAAGGCATCGTGCTCCTGGAGTAATTGCAAATTCAGGCATATTTGTTCAAAATGTGCAGGTTAGCACCTGGCAACCCCGTGCAAAGCAATGGGGGACAGAAAGAACGGGCAATGGGAAAATGGGCAGCCATTTTGAGGGGGAAGGGGGGATACCAAACGGGGAGAGGAAGGGGATTTCAAGGAAGAAGGGGATTTGGGAATGCAGGTATGGGGAACCAATGAGAGGGTAGGAGAGGTTAGGGGGGAGGTTTTAGGCTGGCCAGAACGCTGGTCAGGGTAGGGGTGCTAAAAGAATGGATGAAGGGATACCCAAAGGAGAATGCAAGACAGATGTTAATGGAAGGCTTCAAAAAGGGATTTAGTTTAGAATATCAAGGGGAGAGGGAAGGCACGAGAGCCAAAAACTTGTCATCCATTAAGGGGAGGGAGGACATAGCTATCAAAAAAATAAGAAAAGAAATAGAAGCAAGGAGGATGGAAGGGCCATTCCAGACACCCCCATTACCCTACCTGAAGGTTTCCCCATTGGGCCTAGTGCCCCAGAAGCAACAAGGGGAATTTAGGCTAATTCATCACCTGTCTTACCCAGAAGGGACCTCGGTGAACAACCTTATACCAGATGAGTGTAGCACAGTTTCGTATGCAACCCTGGAATCAAGCAATGGAATTGATCAGAGCAAAGGAGGGGGCCTGGCTAGCAAAAACTGATATAGAGTCAGCTTTCTGGCTACTACCAGTCCAGAAGGAGGATTGGGACCTGTTAGGGTTCTGCTTCCAAGGGTCCTTCTACTTTGACAAGGCAATGCCCATGGGCTGTTCAACAGCCTGTGCCAAGTTTGAGGCATTCAGCTCCTGGATACAATGGGTGTTTGGGAACAGATATGGGCACAAGGCAATGGTGCACTATTTGGATGATTTCCTCATGATAGGGGGTGTGAGGAAGAGGTAAGAACAATGCTTGTGGACTTTGAGGAGATGTGCGAGCAGTTAGGGGTGCCTTTGGTGGGAGATAAAACAGAAGGTTCAGCCAGGAAGCTGGAATTCCAGGGGACTGAGATTGATGTAGACGAGCAAGTCTTCAGATTACCACAACAGAAAGTGGCCAGGCTCAGGGCTTTGCTACAAGAGGTAAAATGTAATAGGAGAGTTCCCCTGAGGCAGGTTCAGCAGCTGTTGGGGCACTTGAACTTTGCATGCCAGGCAGTCGCACCAGGGAAGGTGTTCACCAAGAGGTTAGCCAGGGCAACAGTGGGCAAAAAGCATCTGCACCATTGGGTAGACATATCATGAGGGATTAGACAAGATTTGGAAGTGTGGGAACAATTCTTAAAGGAATACAATGGGGTTACATTCTGGCAGAAAGAGTGGCTAGGAAATAACTATCTGGATCTGTATACGGATGCATCCAGGGCTATTGGGTTGGGGGCTTATTTCTGAGGGAGATGGATAGTGGAGGTGTGGCCAGATTCTTGGAAAGAGAAGGAGCTGCTAAAGGACTTAACTCTACTAGAGATTTTCCCAATATGGGTGGCGATGTTGACATGGGGAGAACTCCTAAGGAATAGGAAAATAATGTTTTGATGCGATAACACAGCCATAGTAGAGGTTATCAACAGGCAGGGAGGGCATTCGGAGATAGGGAACAGGGTCCTGAGACAGTTAGTGTTGAGGGAATTACAACTAAACATGTGTCGTTTAAAGCCAAGCACATAGAGGGGGTAAAAAATGACATAGCTGACAGCCTTTCCCGTTTATAGCTGGAAAGATTCAGGTGCTTGGCACCACAAGCAGCTGTAAAGAGAACACCGGTGGCAGAAAAAGTATGGGAAATTGGCTGGAAGGAGTCCGACTGTTATACAGGAGCTACTGGTCCACCAACACGCTGAACGCATAGTTCCGAAAACAGGAAGGGTTCAAGGTCAGTGAGCCAGTTTCACAGGACCAGGTAACAAAGTACATGGTGAAGAAGTGGAAGGCAGGAATGGCTAGCAGCACAATGGGGGTGCAGCTGGCGGGGATAGGATGGGCATGCAGCACAAAAGGTTGGGCCAAGCCGAATAAGTTTAAGGTGGTGCGGGCGCATGTTGATGGGGTGGCAACGGCTAAAATTAGGGAAGGTAGACATAAGACAACCTATTGCTGGGGACAAACTTGAAGGGTTGGTGGAAACCTTGGTAGAGATTTGTACCACACCCTTCAAAGTCGTTTTATTCAGGGCCATTTTCATGGTGATGGCAGGAGGCGCATTCAGGGTCAACGAGGTAGTAGCAGCCAACAAAATAGACCCAGTAGGGGGATTGTGGGAGGAAGAAATACACTGGGAACAAGAGAAGATCACAATTTGGCTGAGACGTTCAAAAACAGACCAGATAGGAAGGGGGACAGAGATTGTATTAGACAAGCATGAGAGTGAGAGAACATGCCTAGTAGCAGCACTATGGAAGTACAAGGCGAAGAGACAGGGAAAAAGCAGGCAGTTCTTTACACATATAGACGGAAAACCGGTGACATGTTCCAGGTAACAGGGGTGTTGAAGAAGGGGATGGCGCACCTAGGGGAGAATACGCAAAATTATTCTTCTCATTCATTTAGAATAGGAGCCGCATCTGCACTAGCAGGTAAAGGTGGGTCTGAAGAAGAAATCAAGAAAGCAGGAAGGTGGAGGTCAAACTGCTATAAGACATATGTGAGAAAAATAGTCTAATATCCACAATTGCTTTTCACAGGTTGGGGAAGATGCAAACGGGTCTGGATACTAGGGCACTCTTACATTTACTGGGCAGAGAGGTGGGTTGCTAATCATCAAGGAGGGAGACAGCTACGGCAGGATCCTGACAGAGTGATGGTCCACTGGAAAGGGGTAAGGGGAATGAGGTGGACATATATTATGCCAACCTTAGAAGATCTGAAACAGAAATGGCCAAAACCGGACCTGTTAATATGGCATTTGGGAGGTAATGATTTGGGGGAACGTCCATGGGGTTTGCTGTGCAAGGAGATGATAAGGGATATGGGGACAATACAACAGTGGTGGCCGCAGGCAAGGAAAGCCTGGTCAGAGATGGTGCCCGGGATGGTTTGGCGGCAGGCCAGGGATATAAAGGGGTGGAATGGCCAGGAAGAGAATTAACAGAAAGGTGGTGGCTTGGCTAAAGGGGAGGGGGGAATGTACATAGAACATAAAGGAATATCCTGTTCCAACCCAGGAATGTACAGACAGGATGGGATGCACCTTTCAACGGTAGGGATGGCAACATACATATTGCAATTGGAGGATAGCACAGAGAAGTGGGAGGGGGGGAAAGCCCATCATTCCGTCACATAAGCTGGATATGGGCTAGTGGAGGAAATTTTCAGAAAATTAAAAATTAAAATGGGGGAAGGGATGGGGGCCAAGTAGAAACCATGGGCTGGGCTCAGACACCCGGACATGGAGGCAAGCAAAAAGGACAAGGTAGGAAGGGTTTAATATGAGGCACAGTTGCCATCAGCAGCCAGAAAAGGGAGGGCAGCAAGAGGAATAGGAGAAGGGGTATTGGGCTTCCAAACATCCAGATCCCAAGAAGATTATTGACAACAAAAAGATGAGGACCACAAGAGGAAGAGTACCGAGGGGTATCAGGCTTTATAGCATCTGGACCCCAAGAAGATGATTTAAAAAGGGACAGGTTGAAACATGTGATTTGAAATATGTAAATCTTTGAAAGATAGAATGTGAAATGGATAGCTTTGGAAATGAAGGACTGTTGAAAATGTAAGAAAAGTAAAATGCAATCATTGTAAGACATGTTTAATAAATCAAATTGCCAGTCGAGCACCCACAAAAATTGTTGTGTGTCTCTTTTCTGGCTCCATATGACAAATGCGGTTGCCCCTAATGGACAACCTAAATTGTCAGGGGATCCCAAAAGAAAAGAGGCACAGGAGAGTTGGGGAGGGAAAGGCTAGGCAAGTCAAAGGACAGGTCAGATCAGCGGTGGGGAGGGTAGGAGGAAAGAAGGGGAGGGGAGGGAGGGCTTAGGTAAGGAGGGAGGGCATGATGTCATACCTTGATATGACCAATATGACTAGGCAGGTAGGTCAGGTGAGGATTGGCTGGAAGGAAAAGGGAGTGGGTCTTGAGGGTATTTAGTAGCCTGCATAAGAAGGGCTCCCTCTTTGCTGGGTTTTCAAGACTAACACCCACCCACCCACCCTGGAATTGCAGAAGGGGGACAGGAGGCTTGGGGTGTAAGGGGAGGAACAATGGGTCACCGACTATAGGGTGATGGAGATGGGGAATGAGCTCACAAAGAAAATGTTGTCTATGGGTTGGCAAAGGAAGCCAACAGGGAGAGAGGCAAGGCAGGAAGGAGGCAACAATTGGGTCACCAGAAGGGGTGAAAAGGGAAGGGGAGCAAGCCCCGATGGAAGCGGGTTGGCAAAAAGGGGCCAACAGGCTTAGATGCCTGGGCAAGCAGGGCTTGCAGGGGGGCAGGAGTGCCTAAAAGGAGGCAATGGATGGGCATGCATTGCCAGGAGAGGGCAACAAAAAAGATGGGAAAGGAAAAAGGGACAAAAACATAGAGAACAACTGACTGAAGGGGCAGAAAGAAAAGAAAAGCTGCTGGAGGAAGGCGGTGGAAAAGGAGGAAAAAGGACAGAGAGCCTGAAGTGGGGACAATCAGGAAATTTTCAGAAAATTAAAAATTAAAAAGGGGGGAAGGGAGGGGGGAGCCAAGTAGAAACCATGGGCTGGGCTCAGATGCCCGGACATGGAGGCAAGCAAAAAGGATGAGGTAGGAAGGGTTTAATATGAGGCACAATTGCCATTGGCAGCCGGAAAAGGGAGGGCAGCAAGAGGAATAGAAGAAGGGGTATTGGGCTTCCAAACGTCCAGACCCCAAGAAGATTATGGACAACAAAAAGACGAGGACCACAAGAGGAAGAGGACCAAGGGGTATCAGGCTTTAAAGCGTCTGGACCCCGAGAAGACAATGGAGAAAAGGGACAGTTTGAAACATGTGATTTGAAATATGTAAATCTTTGAAAGATGGAATGTGAAATGGATAGCTTTGGAAATGAAAGACCGTTGAAGATGTAAAAAAAGTAAAATGCAATCATTGTAAGACATGTTTAATAAATCAAATTGCCAGTCGAGCAGCCACAAAAAGTTGTTGTGCCTCACTTTTCTGGGGGATTTCCATCTGACAAATTAGTAATATTTTCACACCAGATTTTCAACTCTGGCATTTTTTCACACCTCCTTATGAACAATGCAGCTGCCATTTTTCAGATCCTGGCCGAAAAGTGTTTTTGCACTTCTGGCGCAGAATACTGCAGTTGCTGTTGGAAATCAGTGCTTGGGACAGATTAGAATTGAGTGAGTGATAGAGGGGGAGTGACTGAGCTCAACTGAGCTCTGTTGGGACTGCTGCAGATTTCTTTGTGGGCAGGAAAAGGCACCAATGCAGGCAGGAGCCCAGTACAAAAGGGGAGCCTGCAGCGCCAGGAGACAGAACAAGTGAGTGAGAGAGGGGGAGTGAGCAAGCTCAATGAAGCTCTATCAGGACTGCTGCAGATTTGTTTGTGGGCAGAAAAAGGCGGCAATGCAGGCAGGAGCCTAGTACAAAAGGCCAGCCTGCAGCGCTAGCAGAAATGGAATGAGCAAGTGAGAGAGGGGAAGTGAGTGAGCTCAACGGAGCTGTGTTGGGACTGCTGCAGATTTCTTTGTAGGCAGAAAAAGCCGCCAATGCAGGCAGGAGCCCAGTACAAAAGGGGAGCCTGCAGCGCCAGGAGACAGAGAACGAGCAAGTGAGGGAGAGGGAGTGAGTGAGCTCAACGGAGCTCTGTTGGGACTGCTGTGGATTTCTTTGTGGGTGGAAAAAGGCAGCAATGCATGCAGGGGCCCATTACAAAAGGGCAGCCTGCAGGGCTGGGAGAAACAGAACTAGTGAGTGAGAAGGGAATGAGCGAGCCAGCTCAACGGAGCTCTATCGTGACTGCTGCAGATTTCTTTTGGGCAGAAAAAGGCGGCAACATAGGCAGGAGCTCAGTACAAAAGGGCAGCCTGCAGTGCTGGCAGAAACAGAATGAGTGAGTGAGAGAGGAGGAGTGAGCCACCTCAACAGAATCCTGTCAGGACAGCTGCGGATTTCTTTGTGGGCAGAAAAAGGTGCCAATGCAGGCAGAAGCCCAGTACAAAAGAGCAGCCTGCAGCACTGGGAGAAACAGAATGAGTGAGTGACAGAGGGGCAGTGGGCGAGCTCAACGGACCAACACAATCAACATTCGGCATTGACAAATGCTTGTTTGTTTTGGTTCCTGTTTTGGGCAAGATTTGTTGTGCTAGATCCTGTGCTGCAGTGTCTTGCTTTGCAGTGTCCTCTTCCCCTTTGTTTCTTTGTTTGATTTCGGAGATAGTGGCAGATACCTGTTTGTAGTTTTTATATGGTTTGTGGAGGTGATATGTTGGAGAGCACCGAGTGATGGGGCACCGATTTGCCCTCCATACCTGCCAACCTCCTGACCAGCTACCCTCTGTGGTCAGAGGTGCTTCTGTTGGATGTTGGGGAAATGGCGGGCAGTTCTTATATTTTCCTCTTGAATATGCAATTTGAGGTGCACAATCTCTGCCCATGCTTCCTGGAGCTGAGCCCTTAGATCTCCAATGGACCAGCATGTAGGACAGTGTCCTAAATCCTGTAAAACTACCCTTCTGAAAAGTGTTCCACAGTACCTGCAGTTAATGATATCCATTCCAGATAAGTTGCTGGTTTTATAACCTAGTCAGAGTAATTAGAAGGAAGAAAATGAAAGCAAAAGTTTGTTTTTGTGTTTTGTTTGTTTGTTCTTGTATAACTTGTTATAACAAGTTAAATTACTTGTGCCCCCTGTAAATGAGGTCACTGTGTGTATACCCCCTGATTCGCCCCTTCCTGCTTTACTACAGAAAATGTCACGACTGTGCTACCCTATAACAGGAGTGTAGTGTGGGGTGGTTGGGGATGGGGGTGGGTGGCTGGGCCCTTCCCCTGCTGAAAAAGAAGAACCACAGATGAAAGAAACAAGGAGGTAAGAGCAGAAACAATCAGCCAGCAACAAATGCAGTAGCCCTGAAAGCTTATCCTAAGGATAGATAAAACTGTAAAACCTGTAAAGCACCACCTGTAATAATTTCACAGAAGATATACCCTGTAAGAAGCAGTAACAGAAGATATACCTTGCAAAAGACAATTTTAATCAGAAGATTACAGCAGTAATCTGTAAGCACACACCTGAAGGCACACCCTGTAATAATGCAGCAGAAGGTATAGCCAGCAACAACAATTTGAATCAGAGAAAAATAAAGCAATAAAATATTAGCAACAAACAGTAACAATCCCTATGAGTACAAAATAAAAACAACAACACACAGTAAATCTGCTGAGCCAAAAGAAGCCTTAATCCTTTTCCTTGCTCTTGTAAGGTTCTTTGCTCTGTCCTTTCAAGCAACCTAGAAGAAAAGAGCTCAGGTGAAGCTAGGTACCTTGGCCAGCAAAGGTTTCCATCATGTCCCCCATCTCCCTTCTGGCCTCCAGCAAATATATGTTCAAGCTTGCCACACGCTCCTGGTATACTTTTCCTTGCTAACCATGTGTCACTTCCGGACAGACCCTATGTGGCCTTTATTCTTTTTCATGAGTGGGCTCCAGAACTGTACACAGTGCTCCAGGTGTGGACTCACCAGTAATTCATAGGCAGGCAACAGCACCTCCTTCCTCCACAGGAGAACCTTTTCCCTACACTGCACATCCTGGCATCCTGTTTATCTTCCCAAGTGCTCTGGTGCACTTGCTCATTGACTTAAAGAGCTAGTATACTGCCTAAAACTAACATTAGCTTTTAAAAGCAGTCAACCGTTACCTTTTATATCTGAGGTGCTTGTTCTTTTCCCTTGCTTAAATAGAAGATTGTTTACCTGATATTAATAGGTGTGATGTGTGGAAAAGCTGTCTGCTTGGCAAATTACATATCTAGCTCTATTCCCCCCACCCCACTTCATCATTAGCATTGTGACCTCACTGACTGTGACATCACTGCTGCTTAGGAATAGCTGCTCGGTAGGTGTCAGATCAGTCACCAGTGGTGTCACTGTCAGTGAGGTCACAATGCTGATGATGTAGTGGGGGGAATAGAGATAGCTATGTCAGCAGCCAGGCTGAGAGCTGTTCCACACATCCAGCACAATATTATCACTTAGAAAACTTTCTAATGAGCAAAAGAAAAAAGAATACTTCAGAAATGAAAAGTTGCAACTGTCTACTTCTTAAATTTATATGATTTTCCTGCCTGTCTATTTTAGTTCCACTACTTCTTTAAACCTATCACTAATGATGATTCCCCAATTCCTTTCTTCAGTGGTAAGATGGATTTTTTCACCTCCAAGCTGGCAATCTGTCTTTGGGTTACTGTTGCCAATGTGCATAACGTTGCACTTCCTTCCATTAAACTTCAGTCACCATAACCTGGACCACTCTTCCAACTATTCTAGGTCACTCTTCATATCCCTTGCCCCCCTCCTTGGAGTTTACCCTAATACAGAGGTTAGTGTCATCTGCAAAGAGTCCAATATTTCCCTGAATGCCTTCCCCTATGTTGCAGATGAACACATTAAACAGTACTGGTCCCAGCACTGGTACCCCACTTGTGAACTCCCTGACCTCTGAATGCTTTATATTTACAGTCACCCTTTGGGTCCTTCCATCTTCCATATCTGCCACCCACCTTGCCAGCTTTGCTCCAACCCCTATATCCCTCAGCCTCTTGACAAGGCATCTGTGGGGTAATGAGTCAAATGCCTTACTAAAATCTAGATACGACCCACAGTCAGCCTGGCACTTTTCCACCACTCTTGTCACAGAGTCAAAGAAAATCAATCAGTTTAGCCTGGCACGACCTTTCTTTCAGAAAGTCATGCTGTCTTCTGTCCTGGAGTCCACTCACTTCAAGAAATTTTATTAGATGCTCCTTGACAGTAGCTTCCAGGGGTTTTCCTACTACTGATTTTGAACTAACCAGTCTGCAGACTCCCAGATTCCCCCTGCTGTCAGTCTTGTGCAGGGGACCACATCTGCCCTCCTCCAATCCACTGGGACTAGGGCTGGACAAAATTTATGACCAGGAATTCAACCAAAATTACGATTCCACTTCAGCAAAATTTCAACGAAATTTCAGTTATTTCCATCAAAGTACTTGTCCAAATTATACAATATTTGGTTTGCATAATGTCCTTTACCTCATGGGGAGGTGCATCATGTTTCGGATCGTTGTCTATAAAGCTGTCTGAGTTATAAGTAGCCAAACATGCCTACATTTTTAATTAAATGCTGCAAGCTCATAAACTGCACAATTAGAAAGTTCATAACATTATGGTTTAGCTAGACCAGTATTTTATTTATTTAATCCACAAGGTGTGATTACATTATGTATATAACTGAATTTTTTTTTTTACCTCAGTGTCAAGCCAGCACTAGATACTTAAATATAAGAACATATGAAATAGAAATAAATATGTAGCTCCTTTTTTGTATAATATTGGAAATAGTTTAATTTGATGAATAATCGTAGTTTCAATTTCTTAAAGTGATATGCATCTAATACTATGTAACATCATGAGTCTGAAATGCATTGTTGATGTATTTAAATGCCTCTCCCATCTTCTACCCACACCCCTGGGGAAGACTCATGATGAGTCAAGGCACTGGGTGGTTAGTTGGCATGCCAGAATGTCTGTCTTTGATTTATTTCACTTCATTAAAACATTTAAATTTATTTGAATTGTCTCAGTATTTTGCATTTTGCATTGGCAGAGTCGGCCTCGAGTAATGTTGTTCTAAATTTGTGTGTACACATTGGGCTGGCAGTGCTCAACAAGCACCGGTCTTTCCTGCAGGTCACAGCTTCTGTTTTGTTGAACCACTAGAGCTCACTGACTAAATTGTTTGTGTGGACACACACGTGAAGTGTCGTGCAGCCTGAGGGTAAGTTACACAGATCTGCTTTATTGACAGGGCTGGCCAGAACACAGAGAAAATCACCTTCTCTTATGGTACGTGCCATGAAATCTTTAAATTGCACCTGAACAGCTATGGCAGATGGGAAAAGGAATCTCAGTTTACACTCAACTGAACAGATATATATATATATATATATATAATTTTTTTGTTTATGTGTTGTTGTTTTTTTGGACAGTTGAAATTTGGATTAGTGGTGTCCTGCTAAAAAAAATTAAAATAGAGCACTGATTAAGTTCTTAAAAATCTCCATGCAGGGATATTTATATTAATGTGCAACACCCAGTTTTTCATCAAGTCCCTGGAAGCAGACACTGGCTTTGTCAAAGTGAGCAATAGCATTCAATTTGTCATTACAGCATATCTCGACAACCAGCAACAGACTACAGTAATAAACAATGTGGAACTAATGTGACATCAAATATGTCATCATAAAGAAGCAAGACAGGTAATACATTTTAAAAGAAACTGTCACCCCCAGTTGATTTTGACCATTTTTAAGAACAAAGTAGTTGGCAGTGTCTTAACCACAGAATTTAATTCCAGTTTTAAACATCTGAGCAAGAGTTACTTAAAGTAAATGTGTAAGGTTCCCTAAATGCCTTTTTACACATAGTATGCCATTGCCAGGCATGCTTCAGATGTTGAAGCTGCAATTTGTTTAGTAAAAAAATCTGTCATAGTCATTTTATAGCATGTTTTATCTGCGTTTTGTCCTCCAGTTTCCCGTGTGTGGCCACACCACCAAAATGATGTCATACCAGGGAGCTGTTGCTGTTTTCAATACAACAACAAGGAATTCTGGGCAATTTATAATGTTGCCTTAAATGTGCCTTATTCAGACATACAGTCCCTTATGATGCTGGTCGTGAGCAGTAATATGTAAATAACTGTAGCAAGGCATTGTGGGTAAAATATGAACCTGTTTTACAATTTCCTTACTCTGAGATGCTGTCCCATATTTGTGTGGTGGTGTCAACAATATAAGCTTTTGTTTGTTTATTTTCACAACAATGTATTGCACATACCATATTTAGCTACAAGACCTCTATACTGAGAGATGTTGGCTCCTATTTCTTCAGTGAGCACAGAAATACTAATTTACATAGTGAGGCATTACGAACATACGAACATACAAATGTGCCAGCAGAAACAGACCACCTGGTCTATCTAAGTCAGTTTGAGTGTGCAGCTAGCACCCCTAGTTTACAGCTGCCCCACCCCCTCCTCTTTGTCATCCCAGTACTGCCCCCACCTCCCCAACCTCACTCTCTCCTGTTCCCTGTCCCATGCCCTTTTAAAGCTGTTCACAGATTTACATGATACCACCCATTCTGGTAGTGCATTCCATTTTGCTACCACCCTCTCCAAGAAATAGTGTCTCCTCATTTCCCTCCTAAATCTTCCCCCTCTATTCTTAGCCCATACCCCCAGTGTCCCTTCCCCTCCTTAGCTTAAAGACCCTGTCTGCCCCATCCTTATTGATTCCCTTCAGATACTTGAGTGTCTCTATCATGTCCATCCGTCCCTTCTATCCTCCAGAGTGTACATACTCAGGTCTCCCAGTGTGCTCTCATAGTCTCTCCCCTCCAGTCCACATATCGTCTTCATTGCCTTCCTCTGCATCCCCTCCAGTAGCCTGATATCAGGCTTCAGGTATGGCCTCAAAAACTGCACACAATACTCCAAGTGCTACCTTACTAGCAACTTGTAGAGGGGCAAGATCACCTCTCTTCACCTGGATGAAACCCCCCCCCAGTTATGCACCCCAGAATTTTGTTCACTTTTGCAGCCACTGTCCTGCACTGGGCAGTGTTGTTCATGGTCCCTGTTACCATTACCCCTAGGTCCTTCTCCTCCTCAGTGATCCCCAGCTTAACCCCCCAACCAGTATTCTCCCCTTGGGTTCTTCACCCCGAAGTGCATAACCCTACACTTTTTTGAATTGAACCCCAGCTGCCACCTCTCTGACCACTTCTCTAGCTTGCTTAGGTCCCCCTTCAGCTGCTTCCATCCCTCCCCTCCATCCACCACTGTTCCCATTTTGGCATTGTCTGCGAACAGACTTACCTTGCTCATCACCCCATGGGCAATGTTTGATATGAAGATCCCAAATAATACTGGTTCTAGCACAAAGCCCTGTGGCACCCCACTTGTCACCAGCTTCAGAGTTGAGAGCTCCTCTCCCACCACCACCTGTTGCAGCCTCCCACTCAGCCAGCTTGCAATCCAGTTAGTCATTTTTGCCCCTACCCCTACACCAGTTAGCTTCCCCAAGCAGCCCATGAGGCACCGAATTGAAGGCCTTGCTGAAATCCAAGTAAAGAACATCCACCGCATGACCCTTATCCAGCTCACCTGTCACCCGGTCATAATATTGTATCAGGTTGGTTGGACAAGACTTTCCCGAAACGAACCCATGCTGCCTCACATCCTGGAGGCCATTGTCCTCCAGGTACGATACCACTCTTTCGTTTAGTATCATTTCCATGAATTTGCACACTATGGAGGTGAGATTTACCAGACAATAATTACCTAGTTTGTCCCTTGGTCTGCTCTTGTGTAATGGCACTACATGTGCCATCCTCCAGTCCAGTGGCACACATCCCAACTCCAGTGAGGTGCTGTACAGATCCGTCAGCAGCTCTGCCAACACTTCCACCATCTCCCTCAGCACCCTGGGGTGGTTCCCATCCAGCCCTGGTGCCTCGTCTACCCTCACTACCATCAGTCCCTCTAGGACTCTACCTCCCATAATTCTTCTATCTGTCACCTCCTCTCCTCCCGTTCCCACCCTCCCAGCCCATGGTGGTGGCGGTCCCCCCTTCTTTTCCATGAACACTAAGCAAAAGTATTCATTCAGTGCTTCCACCTGTTCCTCCCCTTCCATCCACCACCACCCCTTTTTATCCTCACTATTGTCTCCTTGCACTTCCTTTTCTCCCTGATGTATCTGAAAAGTCTTTCTACCCCTCGTTAATTCCCTGTGCTAATCTCAGTTCCCTCTGGGCCTTGGCTTCTCTCACTTTTCTGGTCACCTCCCTGGATCATCTTTCATACTCCTCCCTGTCCCCTTCCTTCCCCATCCTCCTATACCTCTGGTGCACCTCTCGTTCTGCCCTCACCACCTCCACTACCTCGCTGTTCAACCAGTATGGTTTCCTTGCTCTGCTCCTCTTACTCTGTGTCTTGGTGCAGGCTTCCGTTGCTTCTGTAATACCCCATTTAATAATATCCCATTTCCGTTCCACATTCATCTCCTGCCTTATGCCTTCCAGTTTCCCTTTCAGTACTTCCCGCATCATTCCAAAGTCCACCCCCCTGACGTTTACCACCCGGGTCACTGATTTCTCTGGCACCCCGCACATTGTGATATTAAACCACACGGTTTGGTGATCGCTGTTGGCTAGTGGGTCCTCCAGCCTTATTTCCCTTACTGCCTCCCCATTTAACAATACCAGATCTAAAGTGTTCTTTAGCCTAGTAGGTACACTGATGAACTGCATCAGTAGACCCTCCTGGATCGCATCCAGGAGCACTTGCTCCTTAGCACTGGACATAATCGGAATGCTCCAGTCAACCCCCAGCAAGTTGAAATCCCCCACAATGACCACCTTCCATTTTCTACATACGTTTCTGATTTGTCCTGCTAATTCCCTGTCAAGCTCCCCAGACTGGTACAGTGGCCTGTATACCACCTCAAACCTCAGTTTCCTATCCCTTGAGTCTAGGAGCTGCAGCCAGATGGCCTCTGTTCTCCTTTCCTCCCCCTCATCCCTTGTGCATTTGATCTCGTCCATCACATAGACTGCCACCCCCCCTCTTTACAGTCCTTCCTGTATAATTTGTACCCTGGGATTGCCAAATCCCAGTCCTGGTGCTCGGTTGCCCACATTTCCGTGACAGCTGCAATATCCACCATCCACACTACCAAGAGTGCCTGTAGCTCAGCTGATTTGTTGCCTAAGCTTCTCTCATTCAGGGAGAGCACCCTCCATCCTGTCCCTTCCCTTCATCACCCTCCATCTCCTCCCTTCTACTCCCTCCCTTTTTAGCTGCCCTGATTCCTTCCCTGTTAGCCTGAGGGGTAGGATGTGACTCCACTCTATTGGATCCCTGCTGTTCACTAGCCACCCCCTCGATCTAGTTTAAATCCACCTTTGTTGTAATATACCCCCCCCAGTCTTTGCTTTAATACATCCTTCCCCTCCCTGCTCAGGTGTAGCCTATCCCTTGCAAACAGATTGTTATTATCCCAGATACTGCCCCAGCCTCCCACAACCCTGTGCCCCTTAGTTCAACACCATTCTACCAACCATGCATTCAACTCCCCAATCCTCTCCTTTCTCACTGTGCTTGCGCAGGGTACTGAGAGCACCTCCAAGAAGGCCACAGGCTCCCCAGTCTAATTGCACAACTTTCCCACTTCTTCAAACCTCTCCCTTGTTACTGCCACCATTTTCCCAGCTTGGTCATTTGTCCCCACATGTACCACAATGTACGCTTTCATCCTACCCCTCCTTGCGCACCTTAGGATTGCCTGTCCTGCCTTGTCTGCCTTTAATCCCGGTATGGACTCCACCCATATCTGACTGTGCCACTCCCCCTTGTTGCCCCATCTGATCCTCTTGAGTATAGAGTCCCCCAACATCAGTACACCCCCCCTCCTCTTTCCTTGTGCCCGTCGCCACCCCCCACCCAGGTTCTCATTCCCGGGGCCACTCAAGGCGGTGCTTTTACCATTTGTCCCAGTGTCTTCCCCCTGCCCCTCTCAATTGAGACCCTTCCCCCTCCTCCTGTTTGACTGCCAACCTCCCTCTCCCTCCTCATCTCTCTGAGTATTATCCTTCCCCCTGCCATGTCGTGCTCAATCTTTCTACTAGTAATGCCCCTCACTCTCTCCTCTTTGTGAGTACTATCCCTTGTGTAATCTCCTCCTGCGTCCTCTTCCCCATGTGTCGCTAGTACAGCAAACATGTTCCCTACCCTCTTTGCATTACTATGTGTTTTCTCCTCCCTCCTGCCTACTGCTGCTCCTCTTTTGCTAGGCCCTACTAGAGTCCACCCTTCATCAGCTGGCATCCTGTCTAGTTTGCCCCTCCCCTGTCCCCTCCCTTGACCTACTGTTCCTTCTCTGTGGTACCCCCCAATACTCTCAGATGTCAGCCCTTCTACCAACGCAACACTCCCCTCTCCCCTCAACCTCCCCAGCTGCCTGCCAAGCCACCGAACCTCTTCCTTGAGCCTCCTTAGCCTGTGGCATATTGGGCATCCTCCCAGCCACCATAGTATGTTCATCCACACTGCTGCCCTACAACCATTGCACCCTACAGTCCTACCCATGGTTCACACTACCTATACAAGACAGTGAAATACAGTCTCTCTATACTGACTGTAGTTGTTTACGAACACAATTACAACCCACCAATAGCATTCTCAAGTCTCCCAAGTCTCCCAAACACATATAGTCCAGAAATTAGATGTTTTCCCCAGATCCTCTTTAGTGGGCACAGTAACTTTGTTTCCCTGGTATGATGTCGCAGCACTGAGAACAAAAGGGGGGGTATGCAAATGAAGCAGAGCACCAAAATAAAAGGATTTTTTTTTTCATGGAAAACAGCACTTTTTGGCAGTTTGACTGGTAGGAGACTGATTCACAGCACCTACAGGTTACTACTCCCATTTGCTATGGGAACCTTCAACATTTACTTTAAAAAAAAAGTAAACCACGTGGAGCATTATATTTTTTTTGTTTTTGTGGTGAGGCACACTGTGCACAAGGCCCATTTACAAGTGTGACCGGGGATCACTGGGGAGTTTAAGTGACTTGCTTGGGGTGTCACAGAGTATGCAAGCGGAGGTTGTGGGAGTCAAACCGAGGTCTGCTGAATGTACGAAACTCATTCACATCTCATTGTTCTAACCTCTAGGCTATACTGCCAGCCTGTTTGGTGTGGTAACATGACCAAAACAATTGCCCCTATCATTTGGACGGAACCATATTGTGTCATTGCACTTAAAATAACTTTTTTTTAAAACCTGGTTTACAGATGTAAAACACCCAGACACAATTTTAAATGACCATGTAGGACCCAAAGGTGATTTGTCCGGAGACTGCAAAGTAACAGAAAACAAGAATCTGACATTTCAAGACTAGCTAACCATAATCAGAGACAAAGCAACCTGAAACATCCAATGTGGTTCTGTGTTTGAGACACTGTTCATAGAATCATAGAAATCTGACAGCAGAAAAGGACCTCTCTGGCCCATCGAGTCTGCCCCTTACCCCCTCACTCATCACCTTTAGCAAGGGACCTCCCCTTCCCCCACTGGTCAACCCCTTATGTCTATCCCATGCCCTCTTGAATCCCTCCACCATTTCAGGCCCCACCACCTTCTCAGGTAGTTTGTTCCAGGACTCTACCACCCTCTCCATGAAGTAACACTCCCTCACATTGCCCTTAAATCATCCTCCTTCTAATCTTAGACTATGTCCTCTAGTTTTAGCCCCATTTTCCTTGTAAATAAGCTCCCCTCCCTCACCTTATTAATCCCCTTCACATACTTATATTTTTCTATCCTGTCCCCCCTCTCCCTTCTAGTCTCCAGTGGGTACAGATCCAGTTCCTTCCTCCTCTCCTCATAGGGCTTCCTATGCATACTGTGCACCATCTTGGTTTACCTTCTCTGAACTCTTTCAATCACATCTATGTCCTTTCATAGGTGAGGTGTCCAGAACTGGACCCCATACTCCAGGTGAGGTCTCACCATGGTTTTATAAAGAGACATCAGTACCTCCCTCCTTCTGCTTGTTATGCCCCTCCCAATGCACGCCAACATTCTATTTGCCTTGCCCACCACCTTGCTACATTGGTTACCCACCTTAAGATTGTTTGATATTATAATCCCCATATCCCGCTCCTGCTCAGTTGGCTTAAATACCTCCCCCCCCCAAGTGTGTAAGTGGCTTGTGTGTTTTTACACTCCATGTGCATTACTGTGCACTTTTTGGCCTTGCATTTCAACTGCCCAGTTTCAGACCACTCTTCCAGAATCTTCAGGTCCTCCCTCATGGCCTCCACCCCCCCCCCCGGTGTCCGCCAGATCTTCATGTCATCTTCAAATAGGCACATTTTCCCCTCCAGCCCCTCCACTATATCACTGATATAGATATACGAACATACGAAGAAGCCAGCAGAAGAAGAAGGCCATTTGGTCTACCAAGTCTGCTTGTGTTGCAGGGTCCACAGCTTGAGCTACTGTCCCTGCCCCCCTCCCTACTCCTCCCATCCTCCCTATCCATGACCCTTATCCTCCCCCTATACCTGTACCAGCCTCTCTTAAAGCTGCCCACTGTCTTCAATGAGATTATCTCTTCTGGCAGCGCATTCCAAGTGTCCACCACCCTCTCTGTGAAGAAGTGCTTCCTGACCTCCCTCCTAAACCTCCCACCTTCCAGCTTAAGACTGTACTCCCTCCTGTTATGGTTGCCGCTCAGCTTAAAGAGACTCTGCTTATCAACCTTATCTCTTTCAGGTACTTGAAGGTCCCAGTCATGTCCCCTCCCTCTCTCTCTCTCTCTCTCTCTCTCTCTCTCTCTCTCTCTCTCTGTCTTCCTGGGAGTACATGTTTAGTGCCCTAAACCTCTCCTCATATGCCTTATCCTACTGACTGGCTATCATCTTTGTAGCCCTCCTCTGGACCTTCTGCAGCAGGTTAATGTCCCTTTTGAGGTGTGGGCACCAGTACTGAACTCCATACTCTAGATGCAGCCTTACCAGTGACCTGTACAAGGGCAGTATAACCTCTTCTCTCCTACTACTGATCCCCCTAGATATGCATCCCAGCATCTTGTTTGCCTTTGCTGCTGCTTTCTTGCACTGAGTGGAGTGCTTCAGGTCACTAGTGATCATCACTCCCAGGTCCTTCTCCTCCTCTGATGCAGATACTCGGACTCCACCCAGGTAGTACTCTGTCCTGGGATTCTTGGCTCTAATATGCATAACTTTGCATTTCTTGGCACTGAAGCCAAGCTGCTAGATCCTGGACCACCTCCCTAGCTTTTCCAGATCTTCCTGTAGGTCCTGTAACCCTTCAGCTGTGTCCACTCTCCCACAGAGCTTGCTGTCATCCGTGAATAAGCACAATTTGCCCTTAAAGGGGAAAGAAACGCTGCTAACGGCTCAGACCATGTTCAGAAGTCATTCGGTACAGTACCTTGATGGATCCTGTGATTGCCGCAGCGCCCGCGATGTTGTAAACATAGATTTTAAAATGTATTTCTTCCCCAGAAATCGCGGTGTTTACTGTCGCCATGTTGCACATGCGTGATCGTGCTGTGACATCAGTGACGGGCTCGGCCAATGAGCGTGAGTGCGGGAAAGCATCGCAGTTCATGCTGTCCGCTCGCCTATGCAAACTAGCGCTGCATTATTTTACTTTTCCACTGAACCTGTCATTACCATTTCCTTTCACTATGGTGAATTGCTGTGTTGTGGGATACTATAATGCATCAAAAAAACCGGAGTGCCGTGGCATCTCTTTTTCTTGGTTTCCCAAAAGCAGGGATATGGTAGCCAAGTGGAAGGCAGCTGTCAAGAGGGAAAGTCTGCCTGATGTGAACAGCAGGAACACAGTTGTGTGTTCTGTTCACTTTGCACCTGACAGTTTTGAAAGGGACCTGAAGGTGAATATGACTTTATGCCTTATTTTTTTTTTTTGTCCTTCAGGTGTTTATAGCTGTCTGTCACTGTGGATTTCAATTTTGTCTGCTTCTTTCTGCTATGCATATTGTAACACAGACACACACACACACACACACACACACACACACACACACACACACACACACACACATATATATATATTACATGACTGAGTAATCCTTGTGTGCTATACTGTTGTGTTGTCCTGTATTTATATCCATTCTGTTATTCCCATATCTGTGTGTTCATTACTACAGCTGTTTCATGATCCCTACACTGTGCTGTCCTCATGTATGTCTATGTGCCAGCTGTATGTAGAGTCTGCTATACGTGACTGTATATAGCACTCAGATTCAGGCTGTGGTGCCATACAGTGCTGTACTACTGTATCTTGTACCTGTGAGCCTGTCTGTGCACTGTGTGCTGTGTTGCTATACATATCTCTGCTGTTTATGTTTTCCTTCTGTTCACGTACATGTTTTTTGTTATTCAGCATCCTGTAGTCTTGACAATACTTGTACCCCTTTCCCAGACAGTGTCCCAGGCCCCCCACCAGTCCCTTTGTCAGCACGTTTTGGGGTCCCACCACCCTCTGAGTGAAGTAACACCTCATCCTATCTATACTGAGTGTACCCCCATCTGCTTTCCACTCCTGTTCTGTAGTTGACCCCCTACTCTCATTTGGAGCACTGTGACTCAGCCTCCCTTGTTAATCCCCTTAATGTACTTGAATACATGTATCATGACCCCACACCCCGCCATCCCTCCTCTCCCGGAGGGTGTACATGTACTGCTTCTCTAGCCTCCTTCTTTGTATGCTTTCCCCCATACCACAGATCATTTTTCTGGGCTCCCACCTTGTATCCTGTCCAGGAGTGCAGTGTCCCTTGTTAAGTGCTGTCTCAAAAACTGCACACAGTACTGGAGGTGTGGTGTAACTGAGCAGTAATGATCACTTCCACCCTTCATGAGGTAATCCAGCTAGCGCTGCATCCCAGCATTGTTTTTTCTTTTGCCACTGCCTTCCTACAGGTGTCAGTGTTGTTCATTCTGACATATACCACCAACACTAGGTCCCTATCTCCATTCCACTAGAGACGTACTGCCCCGGCCCCCCCCGGTATACCCTTGGCACGGCTTTCTGTCCACAAGCTGCAGAACCCTGCATTTCCCTGCATTGAACTGCAGTTTCCACTTTCCTGACCACCTTTATAGAGCCTCCAGGTCCTTCTGCAGTGCCACTGTCCCATCTGCCACATCCACCACTGCTCCCAGCCTCTAGTCATCTCCAAGGATTCTAATTTCACTCCGGATACTCTTCCCTATGTCACAGACATAGGTGTTAAACATGAGGTGTCCTAGTACTGATCCCTGGGGAACCCTACTGATTCCTGTGAAGCCTCACTAATGACTGTCTTTGTAGTTGACAGTAGCCCCCTAACTACCATCCTCTGAGTATGCTGTAAGAGCCAATTTCATATCCATGGGATCATCTGTATCCCCATCCCCTTTTCCTATAACTTATCCAGCAAGCCACCATAAGGTACAGAAGAATCAAATGCCTTGACGAAGAATACAAAGGTGATGTCTGCCATGGTCCAGTGCTCTCATCACCCAGTCATAGAAGTATACAATGTTTGTTGCTGTATTGCTTTATGGTGCTGGACCTTTGCTCTCCCCAAAGATGTCTCAACACCCAGTCTGTGCTCCTTGGCCACTGGGGACATAATGGTTCCACCGTTGGTTCATGGCATGTTTAGGTGCCCTATCTACAGTGACCCATCACATTTTCCACCCATCTCCTCCGCCAGCATGGGGGGGGCTGTATACCACCCTGATCTTTAATCTCATGTCTCACGCCTCACTGCACTTGCCTCCACGTTCCCCCTTCCCTCCTCCACCCTTCATATACCGATGTCATTTTTGACTTATCTGTACTACCCCCCTTCCCTTCCCTCCCTTCCCCCTGTCCTTCCTGATCATAGTGTAGCCCTCAATGTTTAGGTTCCATTTGTGCCCTTGAGTTGCCCAAGTATCGGTGACAGGTGCCACAACTACTGCTCCTTGGAGTAGCATCGCCTGCAGCTCAGGCATCTGATATCCTAAGCACCTAGCATGTATCTGGACCACCATCCACCCCTTTCCTCACCTGTCACCCCACACCCTTGTTCTCCTGTTTTGTCACATGCTCCCTCTTTTATCGTGTCTGCTGCGACAGCCCCTTCCTCGATCCCTCCACCTTCATAAGTTTAAACCCCACATTTCACTGATGAACCCAACTACTTTCAGCTTTCTGTTATCATTCCCCTCTAAATTGAGGTGGAGCCTGTCCCTAGCGTGCAACCACTTATCACCCCAGGTTGTCCCCAATCCCCCACAAGGCCATACATCATAGCCTCATATCACTGCATGATCTACTGATTTACCACCATAATTTCTGCATTGATCTCCACAGTAGCCCGTGGCACCTGAAGGTTTTCCGAGGCAGAGATATAGCATCCTATGTAATGTCAAACCTTGGACCCACATTCCCTTGACATTGAATATACATTGTGCTTTTCCTTGTGCACTTTCAGGTCAGGGGTACATTTTGCTTTTACCGTACACATTTTACCGTCACCCTGCCACTCACACTGGATCTCCCTGATTCTGGATTTCACCAGCAGTAGCACTGTAACCTCCCCTTGTCTCCATGTTCATCCCACAGGTTTCCCCTCATTCCATGCCAGAAGAGGGTACATATCTGAGCCTGTACATTGGGTATGCTAGCATAAGGTTCACAGTTTACATCCCACCAGAACTTGAGACTAAAGGTGTTTTGGCCCCAAAAGCAGACACTAAGGTTACCCTGCTGTTACCTGTTCACACTATTGCGCACTGAGGTTGTCACTGTGGGAAGCAGAGGACCTAACATGTGGTGTGCAGTTCTGACACCCACCATCATAACTGACTTATGTCTGTCCCACGCATTCTTGAATACAACCACTGTTTTGTTTTCTATATCATCCATGGGTTTGTATTGCACCACAAACATTGTGTTTCTCGTTCACATGTTCATCACTTACTGTGTGACATAGAAACATAGACTTTGATGGCAGATAAGGACCGCTTGACCCACCTAGTCTGTACATTTCTCCTACAAACTTGATAAACTGCAGATCCTAGTTATCCAACAGCCTATTTCTTCCTACCCCCAAGAATTGCCTTGATCTGTCCCATGCATTCTTGAATTCTCCCACTGTTTTATACCCCACAACCTCCTCAGGATGGCGGTTCCATGCATCCACCACTGTCTCTGTGAAAAAATACTTCCTCACATTGCCCCGAGCTGTTCCCCCTCTATCTTCAAATTGTGAGCCCTTTGAACGCTCCTTGATAAAAGTTAATGGGCTATCTCTGCGGGCGCTTTTACATACTAGGTTAAAATCCTTGCCCCCTTCGCTCAAAAGTAGCCCGGTGGCAGTCTCGGTGAGAGTGCACTCACAGTTATGTGCTTTTCTGAAATACGAGCATACTGTGGATCCTGCTCAGCCATGGTGGGGAAACCCTAACTTCACTGTGGAGGGTAAACCACTCCAGTTGAAGTGGATCCCCCAACTGGGAGACTGTCCGCTTAGTTTTTTCATACAAGAGGATCACTCGTGGTTAAATTCCTCTGAGATTATCCATAAAGCCTAAATCCCAAGTTTCGTTGTGTTCAAAATATTCCAGTTACAGCACCTATTGGTGAAATCTCTCGGCCCTGTCCCCCCAATTTCTCCGAACTACCCCTACTGGACAGAGATGATTTCGTCGGCTGGCCGCCCCCATGCTGTATCCAAGATGTACGGGATACTACAAAATTGGAAATGGCCAGATTGTTTTGGTCCAACCCAATTCTGGGCTTCACTTTTTCCCCACCAAACGTTTAACTGGCCTTCCCTGTGGGTGGACTGTCACAAGTACCTCAGATATGATAAGCTTCGACTCATGCAGTTTAAAATTTTGCACAATTACTATTATTCCCCTCGTAAATTAGCTAGGCTGGCACTCCTGTCATCTAGTATGTGCAATCATTGCCATCAGAATGAGGGGAATCTCCTACATATATTCTGGGAGTGTCCTAAAGTAGCTCCCCTGTGGCGTTTATCTGACCGAGGGTAGATCCATTACTGGGATTAAATGACTTCTTTACTCCCGAAATCTGCATTTTGGGAGATTTCTCCTCTATTACAATAAACATTAGGAAATTTCATATTGCTCTGATAGCCATGTCGGTGAAAAATCTGATGTTGCATCATTGGAAGGACGCAACTGACATCGCTTATAGTGAATGGTTGCAAGAGCTGTTGGCAAATCTGCGCCTAGAGAATATGATAGCTAACTTACATGATCAGTCCCAGAAATTTCAGAGGATACGGGGCCCTATACTGACATTGTACTCCTTACAGGCCCCATAGAGGTTCGCCCCATTTGGTTGGCCTGCTGGAGGTTGCACCTGTGTGAAGAAATGGGAAAGGGAGGGGGGAGGGGAAGAGTTGATCTAATCTCTGTGTTTTGGTACTGTATCAACCACATGTGCGTTTATTGGATCTTCTCTTTGAAATTGTATAAAATTGAATAAAGTTTGAATTGAAAAAAAAAATTGTGAGCCCTTATTCTCGCACATCTCTTTTTCTTAAAGATGCTACCCTCTTGGACTTTGTTGATTCCCTTGAGGTACTTGAAAGTTTCTATCATGTCCTCCTTCTCCCTCCTTTCCTCGAGGGTATACCTATTAAGCTTCATTAGTCTCTCGTAGTATGATTTCTGGTGCAGACCCTGCACCATTTTAGTTGCCATCCTCCAGACTGCCTCCATCCTATGTTCTTGTGGAGATGGGGTCTCCAGAACTGGATGCAGTACTCCAAATGGGGTCTCACCAACTGTCTCAACAGAGGGATAACAACTTCCTGTTTTATGCTGGTGATGCATATTTCCCTATACATCCCAGTATCCATCCAGCCCTCCCTATTGTCTTCTCATATTGCTTGATAACCATTAGGTCATCTGATATGATTACCCCCAGGTCTGTTTCCATTGTTGTTGTTGTTAGTATCTCCCACTCATTATGTACTGTCCCCAAGGGTTTTTGTTTCCCACATGCATTATTTTGTACTTCCTTGCATTAAATCCAAGCTGCCATACTTCTGACCATTCTTCCAACCTTGCCAAGTCCCTTCTCATCCTTTCCACGCCCCCTTGTGTATCAACTCTGTTGCAGATCTTTGTGTCTTCTGCAAAGAAGCATATTTTTCCTTCCAGTCTCTCTGCAATGTCACGTATAAAGACATTAAATGGGACTGGACCCAGTAATGAACCCAGCGGTATCACACTAGTAACCACCCTTTCTTCAGAGTGAACCCTGTTTACTATTACCTTCTGTGTCCTGTTGTCCAGCCAATGTTTTTACCCAGGCTACCACCCTGGGACCCACTCCCCAGACTGGCTAATTTCATTATAAATCTTTTGTGTGGGACTGTGTCAAATGCCTTGATAAAGTCTTGGTGTCTTTGCCTTCCTCCGTGACTGCACCCTTTGTCAAACTTTTCTGTAATCAGTGTCGACACGGAAGGACCTTGTCATGGTGACACTGCTTTTAACCAACACTTCCATACAAAGATGTGTGTGTCTGTTAATATATATATATATATATATGGAAGATGTGAAATTGTAGCCCACTGTAAGGTGTGTGGCCGTGCTGTGGTATACTCTCACCTTTGGTGGTTTGAGTCCTTGGCCTGCAGCCTTGTGTATAACAGCACACACCAAGGTATGCATATATCACAGCATGACAGAACACCGTAGGTTGGTGTATTCACTGCACATGTATATATATAAATATATATATATATATATATATATAAATATATTGAGATACAGTACATAAAAGGTAAGTATGATAATTGTACATTTTTTGTTAAAGGAGTTTGAATTTAAAAAACTGCTATACATGTATGACCAATCACAATGTGGTTTGACACTGCCAGGTACAGCAACATGTGTAACAATTCCTGTTTGACAGCTTTCCTGCTACTGATGTTAATTGAGTTTCTGTACACCACTCATGAGATCATACGGTCCACATGAGTTCCTAAAGAGATTCTGTTTGACTGTTCGTAGGAGGGCCAGGGAAGGACAGATCATATGTGGGCTGCAATCCTTCTTGAGTGTGGGTGTAGATCACAAATAGCTACACTTTCATCAACTGGTGACTTGCTATCCACACAGCAAGTATCTGCTGGTGATAATACAGACGGACGTGGTGTGGGTGGTGAAATGAGCGTAGCAGGCAAAAGCAGTGAATTAATACTTCTGCTCTGCATTCACACAGGAGATGGGGGGGTCAGTTAACACAGGCAAAGGGTGTGTTAGTGAAGTTCTGTATGCAACAGATGTCGGGATATTAGACTGCAAGCTATTACATGTGCCCAAAGAGCATAAGGACATAGTACTGATTATTACAAGGAGCATGAACACATTTGCTCAGTGCAGAAAGATGGCAACAGAAAGCAACAAAATGCTGTTCTGTATTGCAAGACTTATATCTTCCCTAATGAGGGATGTTCTCCTGGCCTCTATAAATAATTAATCATGCCATACATTGAGTACTGCATGTAGTTGTGATGCACATTCCTGAAGAAGGACATCACATTGCTGATGGGTGTGCAGTGAACATCCACAAAGATAACCCATAGATTACAGAGCAAACCCTATGAGGAGAGGCTGGGAGAGATGAATATATCTTCACTGGAGGATGGGCGGGATAGGTTGGTGTAACCCCCTTGCAATGGGGGTTCCTAACTTTCCCGAAGCTCAGTTCCATACTCCATGCCTGGTTGGTGACCGGCATAAAGCCGTTTAAATGGGTGGCTAGTGAGTGCTTTTGGAGCCTCCGTATGCTGTCTCTTTAAGGGCTGCCTGTTGCAGTCATAATTTACTGAAATGGAAAGGGGCCTGTGTGGTTGTATGCCTGAGTCCTGCCCGGGACGCTGAAAAGTAGCTCCCTTATGCCGTCGCTAGTGGTGCAGAGGGAGCTCTGTTGAAAGGTGTGATTGCTTGCTGGGAATAACATAAAATGATAATGATAATGTAGTTGTTCTAACCTGCTTCCTTTGCAGTGAAGACTGTTCAACTGTCTCCTCCATTTTGGTCCAGAACTGTTGAATTGGACCAATCAGTACCTCGGGACTTTGAAGAGCTGTCTGACCAATAGGGGGACTGCTTGTACTGTAGGAAAGGTATTATGGGCTATGGTGCTTTTTCGCACCACTAAGGGCAGGAGGAAATGACTGGCATGTTCAGCCAGCCAATGGACGTGGGTAGCACCTGACCTGCAAGGAGTGCTCAACGCTGCCAAGATGCGTTGTGGCTTAGGAGAAAACAGGAGCTCTGTGCTTCTGCGCTGAAGTAGTGTTCGCGCGGGAAGCTCGTAAAGGCCTGAAGTGGCCGTTTCCTGCCTTTTGAGAATGCGGACTAAATCCACTGGCGTGCGGTCGGAGGAGGCTGGTGTCAGCCCAGCTACCTACCAGGCTCGACCTGAGAGGACTGGAGAGAATTGCTGAATCGCGCTTGGTCCATCCGTGATGTTGAAGCTGCTGTTTGTTGCCCGAGTTCTTCTGCAAGTTCGTGAAAGCCTGAAAGCAGTTGCCTGGTATGGTACCCCTCTGTTGTTTGCCATATAAATGTGTGAGGAGGCTGGTGAAATTCAGGCTCAGCCCTGCCAGGATTGAAGGAATTGCTATTGGCTGGAGTTGTGAGTACTGAATCAGGGTAGCTCCCTGTCAAGTGTGCGAACAGTGGTTTTCAGTTGTATTATTATTATTCAGACTGCCTAATTTAACTTTCTCCCTACTCTGACTTGCTCAGGATCGTAACAGTTATCTGTGTTAAGGGCCCCGACCAGCTGCCATGTTTGGACTAGCCATTAGGGCTTGGGTACCCAGGGACAGCGAATCTTAGGGTTAGGCCTGTGCACAGAGCCTTAGGTAGATAATTATAGCATAAGCCAATTAACTTGATTTTTCCCCCTTTTCCTTGTTGTCTGCCCCCTTTTAATAAATCAGATTATTGTGTTGCAACTACATCCTGGCTGGTTTGTGCATCCCTGGTGAACTGCCACATAGTGACTGTGATATAACTGTACCTTACTTTACAGGGGGTCCCCGGAGTGAGCTGAGAGATACTACCTGGGGGGTAAGTGTGCTGGTGAAAAGAATTGTTGGTACCCAGTGTGAGCCACTAGTGGGACAAAAGGGGGGTTGCAGTAACCCAGAGGGCTGTAACCGAGGCAGTATTGACTGTATTAACCCCAACCTCTGGGTGGAGGCACCCGTCAATGGATCTGGGCCCCTCACCCTGTCTCAGTGGAGGCAGGCAGGGGTAGTAGCCCTAAGGGTAGCGACCCCTGGGAGTTACATTGGGATATGACTCACACTGTCTACAACAATAACCAGTGCCATTACTGGCACCTTTGGTGTTCTGTGAGTATCTTGTAGTTTCTTTGTGATTTGATGAAAATGCAGTAATCATTACGAGCTAATCTGAAGTTATTTTTTACTAACTGACAGGCAGAGTTACTGAACATAAAATGACCTCCAGTTCTGAAATGCAATGCCGTGCTGAGCATATTCCCTCACACTGCACCACCAACTACAAAGAGGAGGGAATGCAGTGAGTGATGAGCAGAGATTAAGCTACAGAAAGATGTAAGTTATTAACAATATATTGTAATAACAATACTGAACATGTACACTTCAGTGGCTAGCTGGTGAACAGAAATGGGTGATATGACATACATCATGTGATTTTCTTAAGATAGGTTTGATAGGAAGCCAAGAACGTCATGTAATTTTTGGGTGGGTGGGTGGGTCAAGTAGTGGGATGGGTGAAGGTAAGGTTGATCAGCATGACACTACAGACCTGGTATCGCTATTTACGCCCCTCCCTCACCCAAACAGAGCAGATGCGAATACGACTGGTGGATTTTCAGTTCCAATCCCATATGAGTTTAATTCATTAATGCAACTCAATAGATGTGTCTTGTCAATGAAAATGGAACTATTTGTAAACCAATGTATGCTGATTATACAACATGTAGAAAAATCATAGAAAAGGCAAATGTGGCTGTATGGTGCTGACTGTTGTCATGCATTAGTCATAACATGCCATGGCACCACACTTATGTCCAGTCAAAATATTGTGAATCTTTGATGCTGATAGTTGATAAAATTGAACGGAACATAATTACTGAAAGATAGGTGTTATCCATCAAATTCTTTATATACAGGTGGTAGATGGAGCACTGACTGCATGTATCACTGCCACTGTCTCAAATGACTGTACAGATGACCAGATGGACAATATTGAGTTCTTTGACTTTGACATGTCTTTGTCTTGTGAAGACATTGAGATACAGTCCACAGCAGCAATGTGTAGGTACTTGCCGGTATATCGCAATTGTTGTTTACATCCGCATGGGTACGTGATAACACTAATGACTTTAACGATATCATTTTCTTTTTAGGATCAATGCAGCTGCCCTATTTGCCCACATGGAAAAGTTTTTTGTACTGTGAGTACTCAAACTGACCTGCCGTCTGTTATGGACCAGCCATGCCAGTGGCCAGAGTATGAGTTACATTTCACAGGAGACTTTGAAAAAGTTGCGAATGATCACTCATACCCAACAGTGTTTGATCCTTCTGTATATGTATCAGCAATACATTGGCAACACAAAGTGAATGATGATGATGATTCAGATTTTTCTGATCCTGGTTATAGTGACCCACATAAGAAAGACTCGGACTACAAGCCATCGGACATGGCTGAGTCAGACTGTGATGATTCATCTGAGGATGGTGAGGACACATACTGTGGTGTCAGTGACAGTCGCAAATTCATTGTGTCATATGGCAATATCAAAGAATTACTACTAAGATGCATGCTGTGTGGTGTGCCAGTTGTACACATATCAACAAACACGCAGGGCTCAATGCTGTCTGTTAAAATGTTTTGTGGCAACAGCCATGACCAAACATGGTTCTCCCAACCAATTCAGAAAAAAATGGCTTCTGGCAACCTAGAAATATCTGCCGCTATTCTTTATAGTGGAAATTCATTACAAAAATCGCTGACCTCCTTAGCTTGCAGTTCATGTCAAGCGTCACCTACCTGAAGATTCAAATAAAGTACTTGTTTTCGATGATTGATAAAGAATATGTAAGGCAGCAGAAGACCGTACCGGATGAGATGAAGGTAAAGAAGTCTGTGGTGCTTTGTGGTGATGAACGCTGTGATTCACTGGGTTTCTCAGCCAAATATGGCATTTACACATTCATGGACCAGGCCTCGTCAAAAATACTTGATTTCACTGTGGTACAGGTTTCTGAGGTCAAGTACTCCACAAACATGGAAAAGGATGGTTTCAAGCGTTCACTGGATTACTTGATTGAACGTTAGTTCTCATTGCCACCATCGCCACTGACCGTCAATTCAAATAGCCATCATTATGAACAAAGTGTACTTGCCAAACTATAACATAAACCATCAATTCGATGTATGGCACCTAGACAAGTGGCTGAAGAAGGAGCATTTTTGCATTCCAAGCAAAAAAAAGTGTGCAGAATTATTTCGTGGATTCAGTCGTTGTCAAACCACTTCTAATTGAGTTGTGCCATTTGCGAAGGAGATGGCAAAGGTTGCGCGAAATGGTCTGTTCGGTGATTCACCATTCTGTGAACAATACAGTTGGTCAGATAGTAAGAAATTTAAAAAATTTGCACATGACAAACATTCAAGGGAAGACCAGAAAAACAAATATGGCTAAAACCGAATTCAGCAGCACACAATGTTCTGAAGAAAACTGTCTTCAATAAAAAATTCCTTAAAGATCTGGGAAAGACGACCATGTTCTGTCACACTGGTGACCTGGAGGTTTACCATTCACTTGTACTGGAAGTATTGCCCCAAGAGGCATCACTACTTATAAAGGCATGGTAGCAAGACACCAACTTGCAGTGATGGACCACAATAATAATGTCTCCAGACCGATGCAGTGAGGTCAGTCTGGTGAAGACAGGTATAAGGTGGTCTACCCAAAAAACAAGAAAGCATGGGTTGTCAAACCAATCTGACAAACTAAGAAGTTTGATTACCTGAAGAAAATTATCAGCGACTTGAGTGAAAGGAAGAAAGATAACAAAACACCGATTCCAGTGAAACAGAGACCAGTTCCAAAGAACATAGCAGAAGTCCCGCACCCAGAGAAATCCGAGTTGATTAAGCAGCAAGTGTCACAGTTCAGAAAAGTTGAGCAGTAATCTGAACGATGCAGATGCTGCCTAACAATGAACAGAACAGCAGCACAGTGTATATATGACAGTAAAACAATTACAGCTGAACAAATGAAATAATGGAAATGTACATAGAAACATATAAAGATTATAGGCGGTCAGTAGTTAGAGGCACACAAGGATAGGTTAAGGGCAGTGAACATGTACTCCTTGAAAGACAGGAGAGAGAGATTGTACATGGTTGGGACCTTCTGGTACTTGGAGAGTAAATAAGGTTGATAACAACACCTCTTTCAGCTGAACATCAACCATAATACGAGGAGACATAGTGTTAAGCTGGAGGAGTGAATGTTTTAGGAGGTCAGCAAACACTATTCACAGAGAGGTGGTGGTACTCAAAATGCACTGCTGGAACAGGTAATCTCGTTGGACAACAGTGGGACACTTTAAGAGAGGCTGGGACTGGTATGGGAGGGGCTGGGTCATGGCGGGAGGATGGGAGGAGTTAGGGTTGGACAGTAGCTGAAGCTGTGAACACAGCATCATGAGCACACTTCACAGACCAAATGGTCCTCTGCTGGCTTCTTTGTATCTTGTGTTTGTATATGTAAATAGTTTTTTGCTTTACGGTTACTGTAAGGTATATCTGATAGATCGCACTATTGTGCTACCTGGACCTCTGTGTTTCTCATTTTATTCATGTTTAAGTGTGAATTGTACCATATATCTTTTCAATGTCACTTGTTACTTTTTCTGTTCTGTGGTGAGCGTATATTGAAGTGTGCACTCTGTGGAAAGCTAGAGGAGGCAACATTGCAGTGAATGAGGCCTTGTTTTCCTGTCATTGGATTTCTCCTGATGGTCAATTGCACAGGACAGAAGGACACCACTTGATTAACTATGGCCTTGTTAGTGTGGCTTGTCTCCTTCTTCTCTGACAAACTGTCCATCATGAGGCATAATGATGACAGGAAGCAGGAGTCATTCACTTTAATGTTCTCGCATCCTCCTGGCACTGGCCACGTGACATAACGTGTCTTGACCGCAGTAGTTTAGCAGCATGACTAGACCTCAGATCTAAAAGGGAAGTCAATAAAAATAAACAACGAGTGATACTGAAAAGGTACTGGGAACAAGTGTAATGAACATGGTCACAATAAACACCACCAAGTGCAGGTACCCCAAGATGGCAGTTACTGTGCTATATCTGAAATTATCATTTTAATTATCGTTTCAGCAGGTGTAACAGGTTTGCATATTTCATAATCACTTCATGTGAAGTGATGTATGTTGCCAAAATAGCCGTTTACCAAAATTAGAGTCATGCTTCTTCTTGATAAGACTTCTTTACAATACTTACTTTGTGACATATGCAGTAGTAACAACAAAATTAATTAAAGCAAAACCAGTATTACTTTATTTTGCTGACTGTTTGTAAGTGACACAAAGACTGTCACATGGTTTCTACAAACCAGTGTTCAGAAAGGTATTCAACAGAACTAGTTAACCAAGATAAAGTATCATGCTTAGACATGTTGTGTGAGGTCTCAGTCTGAAAATGTTGGCTCTCAGCCCTCATAAAACCAACAGAATTTCCAGACATTCTGGATACTTGTGCCTTATGGCCCAAACATACATGCTGATCACATGGTACTTTTTTTTGCCCAATGTTTGTATCCAGTGTGTGAATTGTGTGTATGATGCCCATCGACAAAGTCCTGAAACCAGAATAAAAATAGTAAGTACTTACTGAAAAAAACAAGAAGAACATGCAAACATAACAATGTCAATCTGTCAAAATATGAATGCTGTCCTGCTGCAACCTTGTAATACAGCATACAGGAGATTTAGCATGCACAGGTCATACAAAAGGTGGCCATGGGGAACAACAGGTGACACAAACAATCCTGTGTGTTATGGAGTACTTGGCATGGTAAATGGATTCACCATGAGTTTAGCTGCAAGATTCAGGAGTGGACACTCAGGAATGCCAAATGTGTTGACTGCTGTGTCAAACATGGCAGTTATGAAAGTAATTAGATATATGCAGATGCCATGTGGGAAGGGGTGTGGGATGGGAAAAGGAAAAGTGGAGAATTGTATCCCTGACAGCAGGTTGTGGGTGCCATGCCTGCAGTAACACAAAGTGCATGATTATCCAAGACCGACACACTGCAACAGGGATATGGAGTTCACCCACAGACACATCATCCTCAAAGCAGAGGTCCCAATGAGTAGTTTGCACTGCTTCTACCGGGAGGATGGTGGGGTTATGTGTTGCGGGTGAACGTTGGCAAACCGGAGGATTGGATGGAGCCCCAAGACTGGAGGTTGGCCCATGTCATGGCAGTCCTCAAGTGGGGGTCAAGGAAGGAGGCAGGATATTACAGGCCTGTTACCCTGACGTCAGTGGTGGGCAAGGTGATGGAAGGTATCATCAAGGATAGGCTGGGGGTCACTGGATCAAAATGGGTATTTAGATGATAGGCAGCATGACTCTGTCCAGGGAAGAGCATGTCAGATGAACCTTCTAGATTTCTATGACTGGGTGACAAGGGCCATGGACTAGGGTAGACCTCTTTCAGGACTTCAGCAAGGCATTTGACTCAGTACCCCACAATGGCCTAATAGCTAAACTGAAGGAAATGGGGGTAGAGAGACAGTTGTGAAGATGGATAGGAAATTGGGTCTCTGAACATAGTCAGAGGATGGTGGTTGGGGGGCTAACCTCATCCCCAAGGTGGGTTACTAGTGGGGTGGCACAGGGATCAGTGCTGGGTCCACTCTTGTTCCTTGCCTATGTGTCACATATAAGGAAGGGTAACAGGAGTGAAATAAGTCTCTTTGCAGTTGATTCAAACCTGGTTGCTGTGGTGGATGAGGAGGAGTAGATGGTGTTCTTAAAGGAGAACCTGGAGACTCTAGAAAGGTGGTCAAGAAAATGGAAACTAGGGGAGTCACGTGATGAGCTCGCTCAAGGTGGTTGTGTACTGGCTCCCTGCGCTCCTTAGCACAAAATATTGGTTGTTACCGCTGGTCGCTGCAGTTATTGAAGGGTTTCAAGTGTGGGCGGAGCATCGGCTCTTCCTCCTCCCATCGTGTCAGTGATCTGCGCGTGGTTAACTCCGTAAAGCGTGGTGCTTAGAGGAGGTGTTCTGCGTGGGCCTGGCCCGAGGTCAATTTAAGGATGGAGCCCCAGCAGGTGGAACCGCTGGCGGGGCGAGCCCCAGCAACAAAATGGCCCAAATCCCAGTTGCCTATTAATTTGGAACAGGGCGAGGATTTGTCTAAAGAGGGAAGTTCTAGTGTGCACCCGGACGACATTAAGGAAATCAAGTTGCTTCTGCAGGGTCTGGTGGTTGATTTTGCAGAGGTAAAGCCAGCCCTGCATTCACTTGCTCAAAGAATGAGCGACGCCTGAGGTTCTATCTCCTCACAGGAGAGGAAAGTTTAGACATTGGAGCAGGAGATGGGGACTATCAGGAAGAAAGTTAAGAAACTTGAGGAGAGACTGGAGGATCAGGAAGCTAGAAACCGAAGAAACAATCTATTTTTGCAGGGCTACCTGAAAGAGCCGAAGGCCCAGACTGTCTCTTTTATTCAGGAGCTCTTGTTGAAAAGCTGCTTGGCCATCCGCCTTTTGGGAGGGTACAATCTGGAACGTGCCCATCGAGATTCTTCGGAGATCCCACCACCTGGGGCTAGGCCTTGTTATAATTATGAAATTTTAATTATAAGGAGAAACTCATGTCCTCCTGGCAGCTAGGCAGAAAACCTCTGCAATGGAACGGGCCTCTTTGTGGTTCTTTCAAGACTTAACTCCGGGGTTGGAAAAGCAAAAGGAGTACAATGACATCAAGAAAAGCTTTTATTTAGCAGGAATGAAGTTTCGCTCCTATACCCTGCTACTCTTTATGAAAGTACTGCAATCCGGAGAAAAGAAATACTTAACAGCCAGAGAGGCACTGGAGGGGCTGAAAGTGGACCTTCTGGAATTATTTAAATCTTCAACCTGAATAGATTCTTATTGGAGGATTAGCTTCATTATAGGAATCTCGAGTATAACCTGGGGCCCTTATTATTACTGAGACTGCTAATTTTGGCCCGGCTGGATTTGAGACATTTATTATATGGCCTGGTGTTAATTTAGAGTAAGGGAGTCGGGAGACATTTTCAAATGCTTGTTTTTTTTTTTTCCTATGGGCACCAGGTTTTTGGGTTTGTCCTTCGCACCATGGTCCTTTAATGTTGGGACTTTAATGTTGCTGGGGGGCTTATTACCCTTATGATATGATCTATAGGCTAATGGGCCATTTGGTTTCTGTTGGGGTGTAATTTTATTTTGGGGGATAACAAAATGGATCAGGGGTCTAAATGTAGTGACCACCATTAATGGGCAGTATATTAGAATGTTGGATTATTCGGACGAATGTATCATCAGCGGTCAGTTATGGTTGGTGTGGGGGGGACGTAGTTTTGCCAATGACTTGCCAAGGTCCCCCCCTTTTTCATGTATCTGGGGGATTTGAGTAACATTATTCCCATATGGGTGGGATGGAGATGGCTGGTTTAAGGAGGCTTAAGGGCCAGTTCTGGGGCAAAAGGTGGATTGGTCTGGGACTGAGGGGGAGCAAGAAAATGAGTTTATCCATGACTCGAATGGAATTGTGGAACGTCAAAGGACCCGGGGTTAGAGGGGGTGAGTTAGGTGAGAGAGAGAGAGTACACGAGGGGAAATCTTGGAGAGATCTCAGGTAGGTTTAGCACTAGGACCATGCTTATATTTTGGCTAGTTGGATGGCTTTATAAGATAATCTCCTGGAATGTTAAGGTCCTGAGGGACATCAAAAAGATTAACTATCTTCTATTATATTGAGCAGCGGGGCTCGCGTTGTGGCACTCCAAGGACGCATCTATTACCTGATGAGTTAGGCAGCCTTAGGGCCGCGTTGGTGGGTCAGGTTTTGCAGAGGTAAAGAGAGCTGGGGTGTCGATTTTAATTAATAAATCTTGCCCTTTCGAGGTGTCCACATTTTGGACAAGGCAGGATGATGGTAGGGGAGTTTATGTCATGGGCTCCTCCATGGTACAGGTAGCGGTTGCTCTCCATCTATGGGCCAACACCTCCAGATCCCGATTTTTTGCTTTCACTTGAAGAGAATATTGCTACATTTCTACTTTCACTTATAATGGCAGGGACTGGAACTTATATCTGGACAATAGAGAGGATAGATACCACCGAATAAAGGCCTATGTCTAAGGCCCAACTTGCTCTAGCTAAGTTTCTAGATTCAGCATGTCTGTTGGACCCATTTAGGCTTTTCCCAATAAGGGCCCTAAAACGACATTTTATTCGCCGTCACAAGAGCCACTTAGGATAGATTTTTCTAATAAATAGAGAAGCCCTGGGGAGACTAGAGCAGTTTCGGACTGAGGGTAGAATTCTTTCAGATCATTCACTTATTCAATTGTATTGGAGCTCAAGCCCCTGCCGCCTAGATCATATAGGTGGAGGCTTCATGATTGGTTATTCTCAGATAAGAAAGAAGGGATGAGCTAGAAAGGGCCCTACAGGAAATTATCAGAGTACAACTTCCACTCTGAGTGACAAGAATTTAGTTGGCTCATTTGTAAGTTCCTATACTCTACGGCTGCTAAACTTAGCCAAGGAGAAGCTAGTTAGAAGGCTAAAGAGGAGTTCCTGGAGGGGCAATAATTTCTTGTCGCAACAAGAGGGGCTCCAAGAAGTGATTTGGAACTCAAAAGTTTAAGGAGGGAACTCTCAGAGATCTGGTATGGGAAAACTGAATTTTGGTTAAATAAGATAAGGGCAAAATTTCTCCTACAGGAATGTCCCGGGCGACTTTTGCAGCTAGAATTAAAGAATGGGAGGCCAGTAGGACAGTTCCCTCATCCTTCATGAAGGGAGGCTAGTGACAGATCCTCAAGAGATGGCAGAAGCTTTTGCTTCATTTTTGAAGAAATTTACCATTGTGGCGATTGTGGGGAGGAAGAGGTCAAGAATTATCTGGAGGAGTCCAATTGCCTACACTAGACCCTGTTTTAGCTAGTAGACTTGATGCCCCATTGAGCGCTTCAGAAATTATCGAGGTGGTGCTATCCTTGCCGCTAGGCAAATCACCAGGGCCCAATGGTCTGCATAGCTAAGTTCTATCAAACCCACATTCAGACTATACCCCTGTTTCTAAGGATTTTTTTTCATACCATTATGAGGGATGGTATTCTTATTCTCCCTTGTATCAAGCATATGTTACACTGGTACCCAAACCAGATAGGTCTAGGAATGAAATGGGAAATTACAGGCCGATAGCCTTAATTAACCAGGATATTAAGATTCTTACTAAGATATTACGTAATAGAATTATGACCATGGCCCCTAGCTTGATTAGCCAGGGAGCAAGTAGGTTTCATGCCAGAGAGAGGAGCAAAAAGATGCGGTCAGGAAAATACATCATATTCTTAATTATGCCACGGACTCTCGGTTTCCTCTGGCCTTGATCTCTATCGATGCTGAAAAGCATTTGATAGAGTCTCGATCTCTTTCTTTTGCTACAATGGAGAAAATGGGTTCTCAGGGACTTATTAAAGGCATTAAGAATCTTTATGCGACGCCCACAGCTAGAATTTTATGTAATAGCTGATCTATCGAGGAATTTCAACTTAAAATGGAATTCGGCAAGGGTGCCCCTTTCGCCGATCCTTTTTAATATTTATCTAGAGCCTCTATTAAGATCTATTAACAGAGAGGGCAGGGTTCAAGGGGCTGAGATTGGAGGACTGGATTTAAAATTCTCAGTTTTTGTGGACGATGTATTGCTCCATTTACGAGATCCAGCAAATAGTTTTGAGGCTGTTAGAGAACTAACAGAACTGTTTTCCAGGGTCTCAAATTATAAGCTCAACCTTACTAAGACACAGATTCTTCCCCTGACCCTGCATGTCTTCAAAGTAGATTTCTCTCCCCTGGGGATACAATGGAATAAGGATAAGTTAAAGTACCTAGGAATTTGGATCACAGCGAATCAAGAATCTGGAGCTGAGGTTAATATGGGGGGAATTGTCTCAGAAATTTCAGAGGACATATTAGAAACATAGAAACATAGAAACATAGAATTTGACAGCAGATAAGGACCGCTTGGCCCACCCAGTCTGCCCATTTCCCTACCTACTGGATAAGCTGCAGATCCTAGTTAACCAGCAGCCTAATTCTTCCTACCCCCACCTCCCAGAATTGCCTTATGACTATCCCATGCATGCTTGAATTCCACCACTGATTTTGACTCCACAACCTCCTCCGGAAGGCCATTAAGATGGAATAAATTACCTCTGAATTTCACTGCAAGATTAGGTATTATTAAAATGAACGTTCTTCCTAGACTATTATACCCGGTCTACTTAGCCCCTTATATTATCCCTATTAAGTGGTTCAAATCAATCAGGAAACTGATTTTGGACTTCCTGTGGAACGGAAAACCTACTAGGATTATGTATGGGGTACTGGTTAAACCGTATGAGAGGGGAGGAGTCAGGCTGTCTGACCATACAGGCCTATTATGTGGCGGGCCAGTTGGGCTTGGTGGCCCAATGGGCAACTGTATCAGACTAGGTAGTTATGTACCGCATGGCTACAAATTGAGAGGAGACTATTAAAGAATATGGGATATTCCCTGAGTCGTTATTTATTGCTGGGTCCTGTAAAAAGATGGGGTAATTGGGGTTGGGGACCCAATCTGGAAATCTTTAGAGACTTGGTGGTCTTTTTCACTCCATCACAGAAAGATGCCAATTGAAGGCCAAGAATCAACCTGTTTTAGGTAATCCTAATTTGCTTTTAGGGGTAGAGTTCTAGGGCAGAAGTGGGCCTATTTAGAGGGTCTCACCTTGGGTGATATGCTACAAGGGGAAGGTAGTTCTGCTGCTACAATGTGAGGAGTTGTCTTATTTCCAGAGGATACAGCTTATGCACTTGATTACAGGAGCCCGGGGATTAGGAGGAGTTGGTAGACAGTTTTCCTCATGGGGAAAACTGAAGGAGGCCTTTCATAGAACTAATCCGCCTCACGAATCTACAAGCTACTTTAGACTCTGGATCTTTTTAGAGATTATACCCAATTCTTTACTGGGATAAGGTGTTGGCCTCCAATGTAAAATGGGATTATATGGAAAGCCATCAGGTACAATGCGATTCCCAAGTATAGAAATTTGCAGTTTTTCTTGGTCAAAATATTTACTATACCCTGCAAAACTATATTCTAGGGTCTGAGACAGACAGATCTATGTTTTCGGTGTGAGACAGAACTAGGAGATTTGTTGCACATTATGTGGACCTGTTGCAAAATATCTTCCTATGGAGTGAGATTAGACAAAATATGGACCCCTTGTTGGATTACTCAGGCTATATGACTCAGAGGTTTGTGTATTAGGATTACTCGCAGATTAGCGGAATCACACGAGATTCCATCTTCCTTAATGGGTCAATAGTTAAGGCTTATATAGTCAAACACTGGAAAGATGATCGATTTATCCTTATGATCAATGGGTGAAGGACCTGTTGGGGGTCTTGGTTAAGATTAGGAAATATTTGATCTCTGAGGAAGACAAGAGATTTATGACAAAAGATGGGCAATCTTAGAGATAATATATTCTCAGCAAAACTCAGGCTCTAGCACGGATCTGTCTGTGGATATAGAGTTAGCAAAGGATTATTGTTCAGAACTATTGTAGTGTTTTGGGGAGGAGATTAGCAGGGGACAGAATTTTTCTTCTTTATTTTTGATGTTCCCTTAAACAGTAGGCAATCTTAACATATAATTTCTTTAGGCTGGTAAGCTGGATAGGTCTAAGATTAATTTTAACTAGTGAAGGCTACCTGGATCGATGGGTTTCAAGCTAGGGTATTCTCTCTTTCCCTAAGGGACATGCTGGAGGGTCACCCGGAAGAGACTGTGCTGCTTGGGATTTTGGGAGTTGAAATGTTTTGGCTGTATGTTAAGGGTCTGGAGGAGTTGTTTATAAGGGAGGTTTAAGTACTTTGGTGAAAGGTTAAATATCCTTGTAAAGGTGTACTTTTAAAAGGGGTTGGCAGTCCAGCATGAATGTAAATAGGGGATGTACATAGTTTACACGACCAGTTTGGGGTTGTGTTCCCGGCTTGTCCGGGTTTGTTTACTGTCTGTATGTTTATTTTCTGTGTTAAAATCCAATAAAAGACTTTTTTGAGCAAAAAAAGAAAATGGAAACTAAAATTCAATGCAGGGAACTGCAAGGTCCTGTACCTGGGATTCAGAAATCCAGGTCAGGTATATACTCTGGGAGGAAACAAAATTCAAGTCACGGAGGGTGAGAGGGACCTGGGGGTAATGGTAGATGTCAAAATGAGCAACTCAGAGACTGGTAGGAGGGCAGCGGCAAAGGCAAATAGGATGCTGGGATGCATCATCAGGGGGATCACCTCCAGAAAGGCGGAACTGATCGTACCCCTGTACAACTGCTTGGTTAGGCCACACCTTGAGTATTGTGTGCAGTTTTGGAGAGCACATTTAAAGAGGGACATTACACTCTTAGAGGGGGTCCAAAGGAGGGCAACCCAAATGATCCAGGGCCTGGGGGAGAGGACCTATGAGGAGAGGCTCAGAGAACTCAACATGTACACCCTGGAGAAGAGGGGGGACGGGGGAACATGATAGAGGTCCTTAAGTCTTAAAGTAACTAGGGGCTGGCCGGAGTACATGGGAGTGACTGAAAGAGTTTTGACACTGGAGGCAAACGGAACCAAAATGAAAAAAAAAGCTTTCAAAGGAGGTACAGGCTTTACCTGTACATAGTTTGAATGCTCTTTCCATGAACTTTCATAATCTGAGGGTTCCAGTATAGTTACCTTCCTTCTTTGTTTTGCAGTACATGGTGTGACATGCTCATTGAAGTGAGGGAGTCAGCATTGATATCAGTCCTGACCATGGTCACGTTACAATTGCAGTCACCTTACTGAAGTCCTGCATAACATAGAGGATTGTGTATAAGCAGTCATACATAACAAGGATATTTTTGTATAGAGAGGTTTCCTTGGTAAAAGATGACCTCGACAGCGCAGCTTGAGAGGTACTCTGTTAGCAAGGAAACCTCAAAATGCAAGAATGTCCTTGTTTGTGTATGAATGCTCATACACAATCTTTTATAGTGTATGGGCAATCACAGCATAGAAAATCACACAAAAGCAGCTGGAGAAGACAACAGAGAATAGATATTTTAACATTTTCTTTTTGTGTGCTGCAGATGTTTCTGCAAGTTCAAATAAAAAAAAAAACAGCAACTTTAAGCTTAACTGGATTGCGGAAAGCAACTATGTGGCAGCATTCCAAGTTGTTAGGTAGCAGTACTGACATAGCTAGTGCAGCATAACAGCTGTGATGACATAGCTACTGCAGCATAACAACTAAATTCTAGTTATGGATTTCTATCCATAACAACATTCTACCATACACTATGATACACTTACGCAATACCTCATCAATGTGAATGTCCTCTAGCTTACCGATTCTGGATTGGATCCTCAAAAACATCATGTCGGACATCATGAAGCTGTACCAGGGCACACCACAGAACTTCATCATCAAGGCACACATTGTTGAAAGAAGATGCCTGTGTTACACATTGAGCATCTGAAAAAAAAAGATGTAAAGTAACATGAATAACAACATCATTATGTACAACATAGTGCATAACATAGTGCATAACATAGTTAAGACATTACCCTGACGCTCGTCATCAACAGCCTCGATGTCATGGCAACAGATGCTTTTGCGCTCGGTTGGCAAGGCCTCACATGACCCACACATACATGAGTCAGTGTTCCCAGCTCTGTGTCCTTCAACATCCATGACCCTGTCACTGTCTTCAGAATCTGAGTCACAAGAGTTTGCAACCTGAATATTGCCAGGTGGCATCTCACCATCCGAGTACTCAGGTTCAAACATATATGGCTGAAGAGTACCTCTGCTTCGGTAAGTTGGTATCTCATCACTACTAGAATCAGAATATCCAGCCATTGCCAAATTTGTCACCTGTGTGGGAAGACATAGTTGCAACACCTGTAAGTAACAATACCACTACAGACATATTATATATCAACATCCACTGTATGCTAAGTCTTAAAGAAGTCACACAAACACTATTTCTTCTGTTGTGTCAATTATTTTTGATGTATGTACTTATATTCCTGCACACACAGCCCTGTAAAGCTGGGATAGCCAGCATCATCACCACGGCTCCCCCTTCATCCACTGCTGGCAATTTTCCATCTGTTTTACTTGTTGACAGGCTGGCATGAGCACTAATGCATGTGACGACACCACGCATGTTCAGATGCATGGTGCTGTCAAGCGTTTCTGCTGTACCACACCATCCATATTGCGTCATCAGTGCAGCAGCCACCAGTAGGGTCCACAATATTACTAACTGTTGAACACCACACCCTCCAGACAGAATGAGAGCTATCCACCAGATGCTCAATCATTCTTCTCGCTGACGCCCTGTGTAGGTCCACACTGCATCCCAAATGCAGGTTTCCCGAATGTGTGAGGTGTGACATCCAGTGCCTCAACCCTCAGCACTAGTGGGATGGACCAAGCAATATTTTGAAGCACTGACACACAGACACTAGTTATTGAATAAAAAGTGTTACTCACCTGGCAATTAGTAAAAAGAAATGGGAGGAATGTTAGTGTCAAGCAGTGCCGCCCCAACAAGGCCATTCCTCCATTGGCACTGGTTAAGGACTAAAAAAAAAATAGTATTCATTGAACATAATAAGTGTGACAAAGAATCATAACACTGTCACGATACCTTCAAGGTTACACAAAAAGACAGTATGACCATAACATACAATACAACAGTACAGATTAATATCAGCTGCAGTTGTACAAATATCAATGAGAAAGTGTTATGACTGGTCCACGAATCACTAACATGTGCACAATGTGAATATAATCTTACTATGCTGCATCACATTTTCAATCAAGGGTAATTGCTGTCATATCAAGGGAATAGATAAGACCACGATGTGGAAGCAACACTTGCAGGCACTGGTGACAATCACGACATGCATTCAGACTAGTTTCAATTGCTTTTACAGACACCCACACCCACACATGCACGAGTACGCACACACACTCACACTCACATACAGACATACACACTGTCACTCAGTCAGTAATTCTTAGGTCTACACAGCCTTGGACAGCAGTATACATCTATGTCTGCTATGGTTGGTAGCAGTGAAAAATTTATTCTGCCAGCATGCTATCTCCTCCGTTGTGTACACGGAACCACAAAGGTCTAAATAATATCTAGGTTGCCATCCTTACACACACACACACACACACACACTGTATCTCTCTCTCTCTCTCTGTCACTCTCTCACTCCCTCTGAGGCCTAACATGACATTCTGACACAAGTACACTATTTAAAAATGTGCTTGCCAGGACAGAAAGAGAATGTCATGTTAGTGTTAGTAGTAGGAGTAGTTTAGGGCTGGAGGAGGAGATAGTCCACAGCCCCTGGTAGTGAAAACAGCCCAACATTGAATATATGTTGTGCAGTGGGATTTCTGGATTGCATGGAGCTTGCAGATCTTTATTTTCTCTCATTTTCATTGTTGTAGGTCTACACAACCCACTTCACTTTTAAAATACATGGAACAAAAGTGAGACACTGTGCAATGGAACTGGTTGGCTGCACTGTGCATTTAGGGGTCTCAGCAACTGGTTAATGAATGAAAATAGTAAATAATCCGGGATCATATTATGCTGCAATATGATATACATGACAAGCCATATATTGATCAGATAATAAGTGTGTACAGTTCTTGCACGAATAACTTACTTCTCTCAAGCACATCAACACAACGCTACTGCACCGTTTTGGTCACAGGCATAACACATAAGAGGTGGGTAAGGACAATGTGCATGGGTTGGAAAAGATAGTTTTTACCTCAGATTAAGTTGCTGTACATATTGTGTTACTTTCCACAAATTAAATTAATACCCAGTAGGTAATATGCTGTTTAACTTACTTTTCGATCACAAGAAAGCAAGTTCCAACAGCAAGAAGTGACCACGCTCAGTACAGTGACATACACTATCACCAGAAAGGGTGGAGCCCATCGATCGCATCACTTCCGGTGCTCGCGATGCTGTGGAGGCTGAAACATGGAGGAGAAATGCAGGGATAACACAAAATAGAAAAAAAAGATATTTGAAAACATTTTATTACATCCAGGACTTCCACTAGAATGTACATATGCAATACTGACCTGATATTGTACCGCAAGCACGGTTCCATTCCCCTTTAATGCCATCTCCAATGTCACTGATGAAGACAATGAACAACACCGGCCCCAGCACCGAGCCCTGCAGTACCCCACTGGTTACCTGCTTTGTGCCAGATAACTCTCCCCCCACAACCACTCTCTGGGTTCTGTCCTTCAGCCAGTTTTCCACCCAATTAGCTATCTTTTCCTCAACTCTGAGATCCACCAACTTCCTGATCAACCTTTTGTGGAGCACAGAGTCAAAGGCCTTGCTGAAATCAAGATAAAGGATGTCTACCGCTTGGCCCCGTCTACTGTTTTAGCGACACAGTCAAAGAAGTCAATCAGATTTGTTTGACACAACCTTCCCCCCATGAACCCATGCTGCCTTGCATCCTAAAAAATTTAAAAAAGGGGTCACAGGACCGACCCCTGGGGCACACTGCTCATCACCCCTTCTCCCTGGAATATACCCCCATTTACCAACACCCTCTGGCTTCTGTCCTTCAACCAGTTTTCTACCCACCTAGTTATTTTCTGTCCCACCCTTAAACTTTCCAGCTTATTTACCAGCCTTCTGTGAGGGACGGTGTCAAAGGCCTTTCTGAAGTCCAGATAGGCCACATCCATCACCCCCCTCTGATTTATCACCTTCGTCACCCAGTTGAAAAACTCTATTAGGTTTGTCTGGCATGAATTCCCTTGTGAGAAGTCATGCTACCCGTCATCCTGTAGTCCTCTGTCCACAAGATAGTTTACCACCCTTTCCTTTATTAGTACTTCCATTACCTTACCAACCACTGAGGTGAGGCTGGCCAGATGATAATTCTCTGCTTCCTCCTTGTTGCCCCCTTATGCAGTGACAGCACATCAGCATTTTTCCAGTCCCTTGGCACCCACCCTGTATCCAAGGACAAGTTAGATAGCCTTGTCAGAGGTGCTGCCCTCTCATCCGTTAGTTTCCAGAGTACCCTATAATGCAAGCCATCTGAACCCATTGCCTTATACACCTTCAACCTTCCTAGTTCCACTCTTACCCTGTCTTCACTGAACAGGCTAGGGTCCACCCTTACGTCTTCCCTTCCCCTCTCCTCCCTCTTATCTATGGTCCACTTTCCTCCCTCTTCACCATGAAAACCAAGCAGAAGTAGCTATTAAGCACCTCTGCCTTCTCAAAGTCCTCCTCCACTTCAAATGACCTCCTCCCTCTCACCTGTACTATCCCTTGCCTCACCTTCCTCTTCTCTCCCACATACCTAAAAAACATTTTAACCTCCCCCTCATTTGGCCTGCCTAGCAATTCACTGATGCCTGACATTGTTGTTCAAACATTACTGCTGAGGAACACTCTCCTACCTAGCCTGGGTGGCAGGGTGTTTCAGTGGTTATAGAAAAGAGAGCTGTGTGAACCATGAAATCCCAGGTTCCAATAACCAATGCTGCTGGACTACTGAGGGCTACAGTGGCCCTCAGTTGTAAAACTGGGCAGAGGTAAGACCCCCCAAAACAAGTACTATAGTTGTTGCCAGAAGTTAAGCAAGGAAAATATAAATATGTATACTAAGCACAACTTTGGCAACCTCCATTCTATACACAGCCACATTTGTTGTCTTGTTCCGTTTGTTGCCCCATGTGCTTTAAAGGTGATAAGAAACAGTCTTTACACTCCTGGATGCCCTCCCGCTTTTTGAAGTGCTTATCCTATATTCTGATATGTTTTGACCTTTACTGTTCAATTAATAATCAGTTTTAATAGCATTTTGTAACTACCTGTAATGCCTTTCTCCTCTGCAGTAACTGTTTTCTGTTTTCATACTACCTGAGCATTCTATGACATCAATTACACCATTCCTGGCCAATTGTATGGATAGCAAGGAATGGTGTAGCTGATGATGTGGAATGTTTTGAAAAAACACAAAATAAAAACAGTAGCTACTGAGGAGACTACAGCATAATGGAGATTTCTGGGGCATGTGAATTTGCAGTACTCATTCTGCACCATGACAACTTGCTCTGGGCTATGAGCTCCAGTGTCAGTCGCATCCATCAACAATTCATTCCCAGTTCAGACCCCCCCAAAAAACTTTTTTATTGTATTTATGCTTTGGGCAGATTGCCAGGGGACAATTTGTTCAGGGGTGTGGCTCATGCCAGAGCTCACAGGACAGAGTAACATGTTGCGGACTGGATTGACTGGTGCAAATTATTGTGTAGCCAGAGACTTCTGGGCTTTCTACAAAACTAAATTGTTTATTTATCATAAACTGGTTAAATCATATCAGAATACATGGCTGGCATGGAATGGTAAATTGGGACACATTTACCAGTATAAAATGAGTTCCTAGCACCGTTCAAGCAGCAGTATTTGTTAGTCACCATGTACTGTTGTTCAGTGTCACAACCTGTCTTCACCCAGGATTCAGTCTGCAACAGGCTGCCAAGCTTCTCAACCATCAACACCTGTGCAGGTACTTCAGTAAGTAACTGCCACTACTCAGAAGTAATTCTCTTACCTGAGTACATTCTTGGCCTGAATCCCACCAGAGCCACTGCCCACACAGAACAGTGTTCCTTTGCCAGAGGGCAAATGGCCTTCCCTGTTATTCACTCCTAAGAAAACACTTTACTTCTTAGAATACGGTAACCACAGTCTTCTTTGCTCTCTTCAATGGCGGATTGTGGATTTGTCAATTCCAACAGTTATCTGTTCTCCCAAAAGATTCAGTCACAGAGGCATGAAATATATAAAAATAATATTTACTACTTCACAATATTTACACACGCTACAGGATATCATGCATACACAACATACACAAGACTATGGGAATGACAGGGTTACTACAGAAATGAAAAAGAAATGGTTTGCACATGAAAGTGGGTTATCCAGATCATTTTATGATGAATGGAAAGAAGATAGTAATAGGGACTACAGCGCCAAATTAATTAAACAATGTTTTTGTTAGTATGGGTACAGATGTATTGAAAAATAGTTGGAGTAATATTTCAAGTCCACCCAAAATAAAATCAAATGGGGAAGAAGTTGGCAATGAAAATATACATAAAGGGAAACAAGTAAAATTCAGATGTGCCCCTATAACAAGCAAGAAAGTAAGAGAATTATTATTCAAAATAAATATAAACAAGACAGAAGGACCTGATAGAATACCAAGTGTTCTGTTGAAGATAGCAGCTCCCATTATAGCGCAGCCTATGGTCAACTTATTCAATATGACTCTTACATATGCAGAAATACCTTCTTCTTGGAAAATGGCAAAGGTTGTACCAGTTTTTAAGTCAGGTTCTAGGATGCAGATAGAAAACTATAGACCAATTTCTTTATTGCCGACTACCTCAAAGATCTTTGAAAAAATTGTGGCAAATCAATTGCAGACTTACTTAACTAGGTATAACGTCCTTAATAGATATCAATCAGGTTTTAGACCAGCACATGGAACCTCAACAGCTCTATTGCAGGTTATTGGAGATATTGTGGAAGGAATGGACAGGAAGATGCCAGTGGGAGCAATATTTGTAGATCTTTCAAAAGTGTTTGATACCTTAGATCATGGCATCCTCCTGTCAAGATTGAGATCCTGTGGCATAACCAAGACGGCCTCCAAATGGTTCAGGAATTATCTAGACAAAAAACATCAGTAAGTGACCATCAATGAATGGTGCTCAAGCCTGAAAGAGACCATCTCGGGTGTGCCACAGGAATCCATACTTGGACCAATACTATATAATCTTTATATGAATAAGTTGGATTTTTCTCAGCTGGGGGTGGATTACCACCTCTATACTGATGATACTATTATTTATATAAAAGAGACATCGGTGGTATCTGTTCAGTCACTGTTACAAAAAGCTTTTGACTATCTACAAGATTTGTTAGCAGGCTCCAAACTTGTTTTAAATAAAAAAAAAATCGCAGGTTATGGTGTTCCAAAAAGGTAAAAAGGCAAATCTGGAAGAAAATCAGTTAATAATGCTGACCGCTACAGGAGCTACACTGGAATAAGTGGACAACTATAAATATTTAGGGGTCCTCTTGGATAAATATCTAAAATGGGATACCCATATTGATGCCACCTTAAAAAAAGTAGGTAAATGCCTAGGTTCCCTGTACAAAACCAAAAATTGTATGACATTTGAAATTGGATTACTCATAGCAAATGTTAGGATACCACACGTACTGGAATATGAACATTTAATATATGTAGGTGCATTGAAAATACTGTTATACAGACTGGATATTGTGTACAATAAATAAGCTAGATTCATTTTAGGGGTGCCAAAAAGGACTCATAGAGAAGATATGTAGAGAGAACTGGGCTGGATTCCTCTATCTCAAAGAAGAGATTTAGGAATCATAACATTTATGTTAAAATGTATCCTGGGAAAAGTACCCAATTACATTGTGGAAAGTGTTTGTATCAAAACCCCTATAAGTGGCCTACGATTAGCTGAAGGTTTGGAATGTGTATTGCCTAATCATAAAAGGGAGGTGGGAAGAAACCATTTTTCAAATAGGGGACCAGTTTTGTGGAATAAATTACCACGATGGTTGAGATCTCTGAATAGAAAAATCCAGTTAAATTAAATAAAATGGTGGTATACAGAGTATGTGAATAATGTTGGAGTGTTAAAATTGGAAATACATATATAATTCTGTTTACACCTTAGAGTCTAAGTATGTCTTAACATAAGATAGGAAAACAAAGCACTCAAAAAAAAAATTGTGTATGTATTATTGTCCCTAATGTTTGCATTGTCTGTTGATATCCTGGTATGTTATTAAATTGTAATGTTTCTTAAATTTGTAATGCTGTATTAAGAATATATTGTGTTAAGTGTTAGAAATTATAAGAGTAACTGGAGTTGAATATTTGGCCTCACTGTAAATGAGCTTTGGCTCAGTGGAGTTATCCATATTCATTTTGTATGAATAAAAAATTTACCTACCTACCTTTAACTACTTGGCAGAAGAAACAACTAGAAAAAAACTACCTATAGCTTAACTCTAGCAAATTAGAAAGATCTGTACCACATAAGATACTTTATTAGCTGTGGCAAACTACAACTCTTAGATGGTGTTTGTCGAAGTTCCAGCACAGACTGACCTACACTCTTCTCACATCTAAGCTTAAGCCTGCTTGCAAACCTGGCTCCACCCATCCTCGTTACATAGATACATAGATACATAGACAGTGTCGGCAGATAAGGGCCTATGGCCCACCCAGTCTGCCCGTTACCCTGCTGAGTGATATCATTTCCAGGACCAGTGCTTTGTTCTCTTGGGACAACCCCTCTAAAGAAACGAGTTGAAACAGGACCCATGGATTTTGTGTACTCAAGGATGCTTCTCTCTACTTTGAAGTTATCCCATTAACTGAACTGGGTTCTGTCATTTACATGACAAAGAGACAAAAATTACCCTCAGAGATATCTGGTCTGTCGTTTGATAAAAATCTTCCTTTAATTTTTTCAGGGAGCCCACTTTGTCCTTTCAGCTGTATAAAGTCTGATATCAGTGAGGATAGAATTAAAGTACAAAATTACTGTTATATTTGCCATCAATGTATCTGTAACAAAAACATTAATATATCCATTTCTTTTCATTTACTTTTATTTCTGAACTGAGATAGTTTTTTTATTTTGATTTTATTTTATTCATTTTGCAATGAGCATATAGAAAGCATTACAGTCAGTAGAACAAGGTTACATCAGCTCCAACATTAGGTGCAGTACAAATATTTTAGCATCAGGATTTTAAGTTCCCTGTCTAGTGATACAACATATGGGGTGCCATCCTAAAATAATTTCCACATTTTAAGATCATCATTTAGGACAGCTAGCCACATTAAAACCTGTGGGGTTAAGACGAAAATTAAGTGAGATGTTTAAGGTAAACAGTTGCCATGGCAACCCAGGCCATTGTCCCCACTTACTTACCCATTTGTTGCTAAAGCATGGTATATCTCCCTTCCACTTATGCTCCTATGCCCACCAAATCACCTACAATACTGTCTCTAATATCACATTCGCTACAATACAGAAGAAAAAAAAAGACATTCTTCCCCAGCTTATGGACAGGATTCACAAAGCTCAGAAAAGACCCGCAGCAGTGGGAAAACCTTGGTGCAAGAGGGTTGCCACTTGTGAATCAGCAGGTTACCCACAGTGTTGGGTATTCACAAAGGTGGAGCCAGATTACGGCCAGCTCCACTAATTACGACAGCATTTGGGCGGTGTTGCCAGGGAGAGCACTGCAGCTGCGGGAGGCTGCTACAGACAGCGGGACCCACCATAACACCCTCCACAACTGCTGTGGCTGTGAATCAGGCACTCCACAGCTGCAGCGATTTTGGAGCACCACTGGGGTTGTGGAGTGGGACTTAGTCCTAAAACGCGTTGTGAATCCTGCCCCTTGTCTCTGTTGTTGTCCCTCCACCCACTTTGTGGGGTACACTTTTAATCATACAACTTCCCCTCAAAACATTCTAAAACATTAAGGTATAGCAACTTTTTAGTAACTTTAAACATGTAAGACCATTTGTTCTGACGCATGAGAATTTCCCCACTACTAATAACCTGCGCATGCACAATACCTCGTGGTCACCGTCATTTGTAATTTATGGCTGTGATTAAAGAAAGTGAGAAAAACAATTGATTGAATTTTCTACATAGTTCAAATTGTCAACTTGACACTGGAAACCTTTATATTATAGGTAGTTTCCCTTTTACCTTAGGGAAAGTTCAGATCAGGATAGTTATTAAGGCAATATTTAAAATAAACACTTTTTCATGTTTTCAAAGTCTCAGAGTTAACTGAACCCCTGTTCAGTGTGGGCTAGTATGAGTAGAGTTAAAACATGACTATTATCCACAGTCTATGTATTCTCTTTGGTATCCTGTGAACATGGTGATGGTGATTGATCGACTGCAAAAAGGGCAACTTAGTCACAGCGCCTATGTTCTAGGCTACCTGGCAGGGTAGTATGGTGGGTGAATAAGGCAACAGGATGTATACACACATACGGGGGGAGGGACCATGCCATGTGAGGTGCAGAAGGGGAGGGAGGGTATGTGGGAGGTATTGTGGCAGTTGGCTGCCTAGCTGGCCATGTGGCATGGTGGGTAGGGTGGCAGGCTGGGGTTGGGAGGGTGCTGGGTTTGGTTCTGGGGCGGGCATCACTTTTTGCATCACAGACTTTTTTTTATTTTTGTAAGTTTTACTCCCCCCAACATACACCCCCTTGGAGTTGAGAACCTTTAATTAGAGGGGTGCAGGGGGCACAGCCCCTCACATATCTTGTAGTCCTATCACTGGATATGTAGTCACTGCAAGTGTATATTGCCATTATTTATTTCCGGTGATGTGCACTTGCCCAAACGGCAATCCTGTTATGACATGGAACCATCCTCTTCTTCCTCTGATTCTGATGGTAAGCCCCAGGGTTCAGGAGGTCTTTTCTTGAATTTGCTGGCTATTATGTCCATCCTTTTGTTTGCTTCTGGGTCATTAAACTGGAATGTTTTGCCTCCGTAGGTGAGGCAATGGCACGCTGGTGCGAGCAGAGAGTGGGCCACCCCAGACCACGCAGTTGTTTTCTTAGAGGGTTGAATAATTTGTACCTCATTCTTGTGGTGAAAGACCAGTCAGGGAATGTTTTACTATCATGTCCCTCAATGCTGATTGGATAGTGGGTCCTCACCCATTGCAGAATGCAGTCTCTAATCATGGGGCTAGCGGTGATCAGCATAATGGTACATGGGGTGTCTCTATTGATTTGTGCATGGTGAAAGTTTATTCAAAAGGTTTATGTAAGTTCCTCTCTGTTCACCTGCAGTTCAAGAGGTAGGATGTCCTACAGCCAGGCCCTTAGAAACCCCAACAAATCGTCTACTTCTATGTTTTCCGGAGTCCCCATTAGCCTCAGATTCATTGCCCTTGAGGAGTTTTCCATAGCACAATGCTGCCCATTTTTTTCTTTAAACCTCATGCCACCACACAGAGAGACACCATCCAAGAGTAGGATTTACCCACCTTACAGAAAACAACTCTTGACATTCACTCAGAAGACGCCTCAACTTCTATTTTCTCCAATCTTCAGGAAAATACTGCCCATGCCAAGACTTTGGATATGGAGAATACGATATCTTCAGCTTTTCCTCCACCAGGATGACAAGAAACAGATCCATTGTTGCCTATTCCATTGAACATGACAGATAAGAAGCCACATCCAGATGCTAGCGGGAAGATCCCAGCAGAGGTAATTTCTTCTCCTAAAGCAATTGGCTCTGTTACTAATGCTGAGACGAGACACGGCTTATCCTCAAAACTGAAAGGTACTGTCTTATTTTCTCCCTCCCTCCCTACCAGTGCTAGATAACACAAAAAAATATTTTCAAGAGGGGGAAAAGACAAATAATGATGTTGTTGATGGTTCTGGTGGATGAAACATTAGCAGTTAGAGGTGAAGTGGTGATTTTAAAACTAATGTGGTGTCTGATTCAGGGGAATTGAATCCCCCTGTATGGGCCTCTGCTTTGATGGAAAAAACTAAGAATTGGGATGAAAATATTCAGAGGTTAATCCCACTGGAAAAGAAAATCGATCAATTTAATGAAACATTACAACTTTCAGTTTCAGAAAACTTTTCTTTAAAGAAAAACCTGAATGAGGCCCAGCAGAGAATTTCAGATCTTGAGGACAATCTACCAAAGCTGCAGTTACAAATTCAAGAATTAGAAAGGTCCAAGAATGATTCCATTAGTAAAGTAACTGACTTGGAAGCTAGATTTAGACAGAAAAACATTTGCATACTGAGAGTGCCAGAGTCGTGGAAAGCCTTAAAAGGGATAAAGGAATCTTTTAACTAAATTTCTGCTACCTTTTTGGACCTCAATCCCTCCAAGGTAAAATTTGATATAGACAGAATTCATAGATCTTATTCAAATAATGGAAATCCAGGACAGGTACAGGGCCCACTGTGCCCCATCATAGCCACACTTTTCCATTCAGAAGAAAAAGAAAAGCTGATGCAAGCAGTTTATAAAAAAAGGAAAATTAACTTAATGGGGGGCAGACATTGTTATTTATAATAATTTACCTTCTGAGGTTTTGCAAGAAAGGAAGAAATTTACAACCCTAAGGAGAAAACTTTGGGAGAACAACTATAAGATGAACATTCTTTATCCCTCAGAATTGAAGATTTGTCTCAAAAGTGGTACCTATCTGTACAATTCAATTGAAGAAGTTGAAAAGAACATTTAAAACAACATTCCTGACTTGTTTTCTTAAGATCTAACAGGTTATTAGTCAATATAAAGTGAATGCAGGCCATTATGGGGGGTACTATACTCTCATCTAAGCTTAGTAAGAGGGTAATCATAGTTATTTAGAGGCCTCAGTTTCAAAACACAGGGGGTAGCTAGGAAGGGGAGACTATGTGGGATGCAAAGTAAAAGGGATTAGTTCCCTCTAGTGTGATGTTTTTTTTTTTATTTATTTCTTTTTTACATTATCATATTTATTTTCCTTTTCCTTTTTTCTTTTTTTTTTTCTTCTTACTCATCTTTCTCTTCTTTTTTCCTTTTTTCAGGGGTTGGGGAAGGGCGTTAAGTATTCTCTATAATAAAGGGGCATTTATGCTTACATGTTTGGTTTATACTACAAAGTGGTTCTGGTGCATATTTATTTACATTTTATTTTTGGTGTTAATAGTAATATAGTTGGAACATAAGTATGTTGAAGGAAATGATAATTAAAATTGCCACCAGAATGTAAATGGTATTAATTCTCAGATTAAGAGAAGTAGAATTTTGACCTATCTTAATAAACTAAAATGTGACATTATAACCTTACAGGAGACCCACCTGACATCTATCGAATTAAAGAAACTAACCAGGAATTGGATTGCTTATAATTTGTACTCAGCTGGTACTAAAAAATCAGCAGGTGTTATATTATTAATAAGAAAGGACTTAAATTTTGAACTTATTGACTATCGGACAGTCCAAGAAGGGAGGATTTCTGTAATTAAAGGCACCATATTTAAAAATATAACTTTCATATTTGGGTCCATCTATGGTCCTTTTGTTAATCATTCTGAATTTTTGGCCTCAATTAACCAAGCTTTGATACAGTTACAAGCAGAAAATATTATATTGTTGAGAGACTTTAATGTCCTTTTAGACCCCATTTTAGATAACGGGAAACATTTCAAATTCAAATAAACATACCTCATTATGTTTGAAAGCCTTTTTGGAGGAAAACAATTTTGAAGACCCCTGGTGATTACATAACCCATTGGCAAAAGATTTAATTTTCCATGATAAAAAAATAAGAATTTTTCAAGAATGGATTATGCTTTTGTTTCTAAATCTATAATAAATGAGGTCACTGGATCTAAACTTCATTCTATTTTATAGTCAGACCATGCACTGTTTGAGATTTAACTTTTACTTTCAAGACTACTCAAAGAAGAAACCCCCATTAGATACTGGGTTTTTAACAATTAATTACTTGAAGATAAAGAATTTATTATAAAAATGTAATTCAGGAATTTTGGTACTACAATTATACTGGTCAAAGGTCTATTTCATCCTTGTGGGATGCATTGAAAGTGACAATAAGGGGCATTTGTATCTCTCACAGTGCATGGGTCACAGAAAAAAGAAAAACAACAGATTGAAGTCAAATTTAAAAATCTAGACAAGTTGATACTAGGAGATTATGATAAATACATTGCAGAATGGTATGAGTACAAAAGTAAATGGCAGCACATTGATATAAAAGATCATGAATGTAATTTAAAAAAATTAAAACAAGCCAGATATCTTCATGGCGACAATTCAGGTAAACTTCTTGCTCATATGCTCAAAAAAAGGAAAGAAAGCAATTATATCAAAAATCTAAAAGATACTCTGAACCACCTAAAAATCTCCTGGCAAGATCTTGCCTCAATTATGTCAGTTTACTTTATCAATATTTATAAAAATAAACCTATTACTAACTTTAAATCAATGTACTCTTTCATAAATAGTAGCAATATAACAATTATGAACATCCCAGAGGAAGAATTTCGACTGGATGAAATAAAGGCAGCAATAGCAGATTTACCAAATAGGAAGAGCCCTGGCCCTGATGGGCTGACAAATTAATTTTATACAAAGTTCCAAGAGGCATTGGCTCCTTGGATACTTCGGATGATGCATGAATAGGTGGAAACAGCGGGAGTTATTCCAGATTCAATGATGAAAGCAAACTTGATTATTTTGCATAAAGAAAATAAGCCTAAAGATCTCCCTAGTAGTTACAGACCTATTGCACTCTTAAATTCAGATTGCCAAATTGTAGCTAAAACAATTGCAAATAGAATTATACCAGAGATTTCCCATTGTGTCCTCCCAGATCAAAATGGATTTATTCCAGGCAGGATGGCTGCATCTGCAATAAAGAAAATACAACTATGTATTAAATATGTTCAGTACCTGCCAGAAACATACTTTGCATTGGCACTGGATGCAAGTAAAGCATTTGATCTTGTTAATAGAACTTATATGATTTATGTACTGGATAAATGGCATCTTCCCCTAAATATACAAAAAATTAGTCAGGCCTTGTATAGTAACCCATCTGCAAATATTATGATAAATGGAAAGTTAACATCAGAAATTCTAATGAAAGCTGGGGTTAGACAAGATTGCCCCCCTATTGTCACTAATTTTTCTATTATGTGTAGAACCACTTTTAAACCATATTTGAAGAAATACCAAAATTAAGAGCATTCCTGTGCCGGATTCCGCAATAAAACTGAGTGCGTATGCAGATGACACATTAGTGCTGTTTTCAGACCCGAAGAATTGGTAGCATGTCAATACAGCAAATGAATGACAGTGAGTCAATTACAGTGACGCTATTATAGCGACTGCAATAATAGCGAATGCTGCATTACAGCACAGAACAGTTTCAGCGACTATGGGGTAATAGCCTACCTCCAAGGTTCAGGTGCACCTCGGAGGATGTTATTATAGAAATAGGGGGATTTGGGGTTGCAGCCCCCTCGTGGGGGGTGCCCCCCCTACAATAACTAGCAGCAACAATAAGACGTATTCAAATTGCTTACCTTCTTCGGGGGTACATGGCTGTTATTTCCATTTTGGGCAAGTGATGTGGATGCACATACAGCAATGACCAGCTACGCATACAAGGTATATGCATGATGCCTACTGTGCTGTCAGTGTTCGAATGCTGCTTTCATTAGCATTTGTCCCCGGGGTGGTCTTTGTGCAGGCATTCGAGGAACTGCTGCAGGATCGGAATATAATCACTGAAAAGTTCCTCGCTGAAGTTGCCGGTCGCTGAAATGTGCATCACTATAATTGCATCGCTGAAATTGCACTCGCTATTTTTTCAGTACTGTAGCTGAAATGACATGGAACCGAAGAATTTGATAGAAGCCCTGTTTGATATCATAAAAACATTTTCTTCCTTTTCAGGCTGCCAGCTAAATGAACAGAAATCTATGCTAATCCAACTCTCAAGAAAACAAATTCACTTAGATTTTAAGATAATAGATATATTTAATTAGGTGGATAAATTAAACGATCTAGGTATACTTTTCACTAACTGTTCAGAAAAAACTTTTCAAATTAATTATTAAAAGGTTAAAGATAAAATTGTGAGCAAATTAGATCTATGGAAAAACCTATCTATCTCACTACGGGGCCATATTCAAACCATAAAAATGATGGTTCTTCCTTATCTGATCTTTGTTATACAATCCTTAATAGGGTATCGAGACCAAAAATGGTTTCCTGATATTAAGAGAATATTTTCTAAATTTCTGTGGAGAGGAGGCAAACCAAGAATCACCTGGTGTATAGTTACTAAATCTGTTAAGGAGGGAGGCCTTGGCTGTCCAGATCCGTGGGCTTATTTACTGGCCCAAACATTAACGATAATGTGGGAATGGGCCTTTGTTCCTCAGAACGATGCTCCAGTTTTACGGGAGCTTATGAAGAAACTCAATATCAGCCTTAGTATAGGAATATATTATTTCGGACTAAATATAGACCTTTCAAGAATAAAAGCCCTTTACATCAATTATTTCTTTCTGCAGCAACTGCAAAAAATAGACTGATTATTGATCGGCCACCCTGTTTACACACCCCTTGTAGTTACAGAAATGCTTTCACTCACTCTAGAACAATAAAAAGTGTTCCTAGTTTATTAGAAGAAAGGTTTGGAAACTGGGCCCATTTTATTACACAAGGTAAATTTATTTCATATTTACGATATAAGAATATGGTTAAGAATTATAAATATCATAATTATTTGTACTATCTCGCTCTATTTCAATCTTTTCAAGCTTTTTGTGCGATACACAACTGTCCTATGGAGAATCTTTTAGTTATTATGAAAGAAGAGGAAAAAAAGATAAACCTTTTTAAGAAAAAAGATTATCCTGTTTTTATGAGAGAGTTCAATATATTGGCCCTTATATAAAAACTAAACAGGACAGATCTTGGGGAAAATAGAGTTCAAAGGGGTACTGCAAATAAATCAACGGAGGTTAATTAAAATGTCTGCCAATAAAATGATTATTGCTGTGAAAAACAAAAGTATTCAGCAAAAAATCCTAAATAGGGCATATGTTACCCCTTACTTACTTTCTAAAATTAATCCTTCCTACTCGGACAAATGTTGGCATAATTGTAATATGACTGGATCACTTTTCCATTACTTATGGGATTGTCCTTTTGTTAAAAAATGCTGGGTGGACCTTGCAATGGAATTATCTAATATACTAGGTTTATCTATCCCATGTTCATTCCAAGTCTTAATCCTTAATTTGTTTGACTCCATCAAGTCAAACGACGCTCAACAAAGTGTGATCATTCAGGATTCCCTAGCTCTCAGACAAATGATTTTGAAATACTGGAACAGCCCAAGCCTCCCTCCAGTGGTGGCACATGAATGGAAATTTGTATTTAAAGAAACAATATCATTTGAAAAGCTTGCTTACATAATTGACATTAATGATGAATTAACTTCTGTTCACTGGAACCAGTTAATGGCAATGTTGCCTCCATTACTGAAGATCTAAATAGGGTTGGGGGGAGGGGGCTGTGACTGGAAAAAAATCTGTCCTTCTAACTTTGTTCTTTCTTTCATATATATGTATATTACTCTGTGTACCATTAAAACGCTACAGATGATGATAATAAAAGTATGACTGAAAACAAAAAAAAGGATGTATACACGAGCACGGGGGGTGGACCACGCTGCGTGAGGAGTGGAAGGGGAGGATATGTGGGAGGTAGTGTGATGGTCAGCTGCTGAGCTGGCCATGTGGCATAGTGGGTAAGGTGGCAGGCTGGGATTGGGAGGGTGCTGGGTTCAGTTCTGGGGTGGGCATCACTTTTTGTGTCACAGACTTTTTTTTATTTTTGTAAGTTTTACACCCCCCCGATATGCACCCCCCCCCCCGGAATTGAGAATCTTTAATTAGGGGTGTGTTGCAGTCAGATGCCGAGCTGGCCATGTGACATGGTGGGTAAGGTGGCAGACTGGGATTGGGAGGGTGCCGGGTTCGGTTCTGGGGTAGGCATCGCTTTTTGTGTTGCAGACATTTTTTTATTTTTGTAAGTTTTACACCCGCGACATGCACCCCCCTGGAGTTGAGAATCTTTAATTAGGGGTGTGTGGGGGGCACAGCCCCCCACATATCTTGTAATCCCATCACTGGATATGTAGTCACTGCGAGTGTATGTCGCTGACATTTATTTTCAGCAATGCACACTCACCCAAACAGTGATCTCATCATGACATGGAACTGTCCTCTTCTTCCTCCGATTCTGATGTAAGCCTCGGGGTTCAGGAGGTCTCTTCTGGAATTCGCCGGTTATTATGTCCATCTTTTTCTTCACTTCTGGGTCATTAAATTGGAAAGTCCATAGGTGAGGCAAAGCATGCTGGTGGGAGCAGAGAGTAGGCCACCCCCAGACCACATAGTTATTTTCTTAGAGGGTTAAATAATTTATGCCTCATTCTTGTGGCAAAAGACCAGTCAGGGAATATTTTACTATCATGTCCCTCAATGCTGATTGGATAGTGGTCCCTCACCCATTGCAGGACGTGGTCTCAAATCACAGAGCTAGTGGTGGTCAGCATAATGGTACATGGGGTGTCTCTATTGATTTGTGCATGGCGAAATTTATTCGAAAGGCTTATGTAAGTTCCTCTTTGTTCACCTGCAGTTCAAGAGGTAGGTTGTCCTGCAGCCAGATTCTGAGAAACCCCAAAAAATCACCTCCTTCTATGTTTTCTGGAGCCCCCACTAGCCTCAGAGTCATTGCCCTTGAGGAGTTTTCCATAGACTCCAGGAGGGCTCTTAAATGGTTTAACTCCTTAGTTGATTTAGCCAAAGCTGCCTGGGTCACTGGGAATGATCATCAGCCTCCTTTGCTGTTTTAGCAGCTGACTCAATCTTAATATCTTGTGCCCCCAGATGCTCCAGGACCCACTCCTATTTATGGTCCATTTCTCTTACGGCATTCAGGACCATATCCCATGGGGGGGGGTATGTCCTTTGCCCCACTCAAGCCTGTGGCTTGCTCCGGCCCATCAGGAGGTTTTTGCACTGTCTGGGATGTCATTTTTTCACTTGGTCCCACATTAGTTGCCTTCTGCCTACCCATCTTGATTTTGGTATCCTCCGAATCCCCATCACTTGATGTATCTACTGGTGTGATTTATTTATATTTGTTTCATCAAAAATTATACTTTTTCTCGGTATTTGGCAGTATGAGGTGCAGAGCATTTGGGAGATGCTTCCTGTCATGAACGCTGCTCTCTAGCACTCCTTGAGATGCAGTATTTTCAAGTTTTTGAATGTTCCCACTCCTGTGTGGTGCTTGCATGAAAAAATTAACTATCTTTGTACACTGCTGTGCTATTTAGCATCAGATACGTGTGGTGGCACCATCCATATACATCCACAGCGTGAATCTAGGTTACACTTTAAGTGTCACTTTACACTGTAACTGCATTGCAATTGCAATGTAGTTGCATGCAAAAATATGTAACTACAGTGTAATTACGCTAATGCATGCAATTAATGCTTAGTTATATTGAAATGGACACTTGAAGTGTAACCTGAATCTAGTACAGTATGTACATTCAACAGGTAACCTCAATGGAAGAGATTTTTTTTTAAATTGCAAGTGGCAGCCATCATTAAAGGCATGAGTCATTAATTACAAAATTGGTTATAAAGGCACTTTTAAAAACAGCTGCATGAATCAGAAATATGCCAGTGGATCTAATGGTGCCAGAGCTGCATCTTTGCAAGGGACATCTAACAACTACTGCAGCTTTAAAAGCACCTGACACCATTAGGAACTCTTTCAAAAAATAATATTTGCATACAGTTTTGCTTATGTTTCAAGAATATTCTGTACTTGCCTTCTCTTTATTACTAAGGATAATTGCTTAAAAATAGGATCCCTGCCCCTTAGGCATTATCTGCTCCTACGACCTGTCTACACATGATGTCAGAATCTTCTGTTTATGACTCACAGTTGGTTGCCATGGAAATCATTATGATGTCTTAAAGGAAACCATTGGTCCATTGGAAGTCCTGTCATGCTCTCTGAAAAGCATTTTGTGAAGGAAATCAAGTTGCAAGTTTTTATTTTTAGGCTAGCTAAGTTTTTCTGTAGTGCTTTAATTACATTCTGTTAGTTTAATTAGGGAAAGACTGGCTTATTGGGCAAATACAACTGTACTGCATGTGACTTTCTTTAGGAGGACAAAGAAATCAGCTCCCTGAACTTGCAATAAGCAGCGCCGCTCCTGCTTCACTGACAGCTCTCCCCAACATGATGTCACCATGACTCCAAACTGGGACTGGCAAGACTGCTTCACAATGTGAAAGCGCATGTGGACTCTGGAGACAGAAAACTGGAAACAAAAGGTAAAAACCAGAATCATTAACAAAAAATGAACACAATGCTGAACATAACATTATGTCTCCATTTCAAAATGAAACTTTTAGTACTTTGTGTCAGAGGCTCTTTAACATAACTACTAGGTGCTGGCAAGCTTCTTCATTTATTTATTGAATACTCAGATTGAAACCTTTGAGCTAGGAGCTCTTTACATAGGCTCCACGTCAAAGGATTACACAAAACAGATTACAAAAATGGTTGACATTCACATGATAAGCACATCCTGGGCAATCCAGTGTCAGGAAATGGGCATAAAGGAATACAGTTTGACAATGAATAGTGAAGAAACTGATGTGACAATTATGAGTGGTTATGATAAACAGGTTCAGAGTATGAATTGTAAAAATACATTATTAGGCAGTCAAACAAAGACAGTACACAATAACAACAAAGATGGATCAGCACATGGGCCTCATCAAAAGAAAGAGTGAGAAAGTGGGGGGTAATGGAGGGATGGGTAGGGAAGGAGGGGAAAATGGGAAGTTGGGGAATGGTAAGGGTGGGAAGGGGGAAGGTAGAAAAGCAGAAAGAGGAAGTGGGAGAGGGTGACAGTAATATGAGAGTGAGGAAAGGTCAGAATGTGATGAGGGGTTGTAGGGAGAAAAGTGAGGTATGGCCAACAATGATAACTTCAGATGCAGGAGTTGGCCAGTTTAAGTGCCAGTAGGGGATACACAGTATGTAGGTGCATCTAGTGGAAGCAGTCACAGCTAGCAGTAGTTACTAGGTGTTGCCAAAGCTTATGTTTAAAAGATCCCGGTGTGACCGAAGAAGATATGTCATTAGGTAAAGAGTTGAGCCAAAGTGGGACCCAGTGGGCAAACTACCTTTGTCCCAGAGATGTGCGGCAATGTGGGATCTTGAAAATCTGGTTCTCAGAGTTTCTGGTACAATGGCAGTAGCAGTACGGAGTAAGAAGCTTCTGAACACTTTGGGGCACCAGTCCAAGAACTTTTTTTGCAGTCAAACATGTTTGGTACATAACTTGGTTTTTGAACTGTAGCCAATTTGCCTGGGCATACTTAGACAGACCCTCACCAAAATCTTTAGCCAGCATGTTCTGCTTTTCTTCTTCTTCTTCTATTGTCATGTTTGTTTTGAGGCAGAGGGTGAGCAGCTGATTGGGTGGGGTACAGGGGATGTTCTCTGCTTGCTGAGTGGGGATAGGAGCAGCTCACTCATTTGAACTACATGAAGTTTCTGCCTAGCAAGCAGAAAACACAGTCACAATCAGCTTAGCTGATTGTTGGTTTGTCACTGTCATTCCCACTGTAGTTTGAGCTGCACTGGACCCGACAGTGACACACCTCTAAAAGCCTGTTGTAATAAGATGTTCACTTCGAGTTGCACACACAAACAAACATAAAAAAGGAAAATATAGGAACTACAACTAGAACTGTACAGATTCCCAAAGTTTTCCTGGAGGGTTACATTCTGTTTAAGAAAGAGTATCATAAGTCAACAATAATTGCGCGGCTCCAGTAGGCTGCCTTTAAACACACAAGAGCAAGTACAATTTGTTTCCGTAGTCATGCATCCCTGAAGTGTCTTAAAGCATTTAGAACATGTGGAGAAAAATGTAATGCTTAAAAATTGACCTGAACACTTTTTGTAATGCTTCAAAATAGAAAAATTTTATTTTTAATAGTTGGGACATAAAGTAGTCCCTGTTGAGAACATCTTTAAAATACAAACAAGAATCTTTTTTCAACAACATTTAAGCTCATTCAGCATTTCACCTTCAGTTCTTATCTGAAATTAGACAAAGAAATGTGGTGGCAGTGTTAGGCCAGTTGATGACGTAGAAGAAAAAAACAAACAAATATAAGCTGGTGACACTTTTTATTGGACGAACAAAATTACTTTTGAGACTAGATTTTGAGCATTAGTCTTCAAGTCAAAGAAACCAAAGCTGAATGACATGGCAGATACAGAAATTGGATGTGGATTTAAATGAGACATGGTGTAGCTTGTTTCAATATTAAAGCACTGTATATAAAGTCAATTCACGTAAGTAACAAGCATTTGTCAATGCCGAATGTTTGCTTGCTGGCATTGGCAGTGGTAGTGTAAAAGTTACAGAGCTGCGTAATAGGAATGGCAGTGAAGTATTGAACTGAAGCCAACCCCACCACCACCCTGCAGAGAGTGACAGGCATTGGGGTGTGCCTTTGGGTCGTCAGGCATAACGGCCACGCCATTTCACCACACCCCACCCTGCAGACATTGACAAGTGTCACGGTGTTCCTTGGGGTCTTTGGCCCTTATGCACACCCCATTCCATTAGGAAATATGGTTAGATGGGTGTGATATAGGAGAATGGGGTGAACTTTGGAGCCGAAGAGTCCAAGGCATACCTCGATGCCTCTCACTGGCTGCAGGGTGTGGAATGGTATGAGCATTACAGGCAAGAATCCCAAGTCACACCCCTGATGCCTGTCATTCTCTACAGGGTTGGGCGTTATGGTTGGAAACCCTAATACCTCAGACATTCATTGGTATTTTCACTCCAAATTTTCAACATGGTTTTTTTGTGACCCCACCTCATGAACAGTGGCAATATCAGTTTGTTAGCCGAAAGCTGCTTATGCACAGCGACTACAGCATTTAGCACCACAGGTGCAAAACCATTCTGAACAGGATGTAAAAAATGACAGCTGTACTGTTCATGGGGAGGTGTAAAAAATGGCAATGTTGCAAATCTGCAGTAAAAATATTAAAAAAAATGGTGAAGTCACCAGCGTACCTAGAAACTGTGCAACGCACACCCGTAATATAATTAGGTTGGGGATTTTTTACAGCAGATTGTCAACTCAGGCATTTTAGTGCCTCCGATCATGAACAGTGTCACGGTGATTTTCTTTATCTGTCCCAAACAATGATTTCCCACAGTGACCACGCATCTCTGCGCTGAAAGTGTGAAAACACACTTCGGCCATGTTGTGAAAAATGACAGCTGTACTGTTCATAAGGAAGTGTGGAAAAATGCCACTGGTGAAAATCTGGACTGAAAATATTACAAAGTCATGAACTTACGAGGGTGCATGGAAACTGCACAATGCTCACTAGTAACACAGTCATTTTATGGACTTTTGTCACCAAATTTTCAACATAGCCATTTTAAGACCTCTGCTCATGAACAGTGTAACTGTGATTTTCGTAATCTGTCCCAAACATTGCTTTCGCATACCAACAGCACCATTGTGCGCTACATGTGCAAAAACACATTTTGGGCAACATATGAAAAATGGCAGCTGCACTGTTCAGAAGGAAGTGTAATAAAATGGCAATGTTGAAAATCTGGAGTGAAAATATTAAATTCGCAAACTTACGAGCATGCATAGGAAATGCGCAACGCATGCTTGTAAAACAGTAATTTTTAGGAATTTTTTCACCAAATTTTTAACATAGCAATTTTAAGACCTCTGCTCATGAACAGTGTCACTGTGGTTTTCTTAATGTGTCCCACACATTGATTTCATACACCGACTGCGCCCATTGTGTCCTACATGGGGAAACACATTTTGGGCAATGTTGAAAAATGACAGCTGTACTGCTCATAAGAAGGTGTGGTAAAATGGCAACGTTGAAAATCTGGAGTGAAAATATTGAAAGTCGCAAACTTACAGTGTGCGCCAGAACTGCCAACACAGCTAAGTAAAACAGTAATTTTGAATTTTTCCACCAAATTTTCAAATAGGCTTTGAGAGCCCACCTTATGAACACTGGCAGTGTCATTTGTTAATTGTCCCGAAGGTGATTGCAGTGACTGCTAAATCACCCTTCGGCCCGAATAACGCCATGACAGTGAGAGTATCTCATGAGGAGGGGTCCCAAAACCCCATGTTGAAAATTTGCAAAAATTCCAAAAATGCCTGAGATATGCAATAAAGTTGAAAAACCCTATCTATCCCATTATACAGCTTACGGCATTTCCTCAGTTCACGGTCGGCTTTGAAGAGTGCAGACGTGTTCCCGGTCCACGAAGATCGCGCGCTGGACTCGGAGGTAAGTATGGGGTGACGGGGGTGGGGAGGCAGGGTGCACAGTGGGTGGGTGCGGGTTGTGGGGGTCCACGGAGACTGCGTGGGATCGTTTTTCTTGCAGGTTTTTGTTTTATTACGATGACGCAGGACATTTGCCACCCTGGGGTGGGCTCCCAGCGTGCGCACAAGGACAGTGGGGGCGTGGAGCCGACGGGATTGGGCAGCCCTGCCGGCCATTATCTATTGCCACACTGGGGTGGGCTCCCAGCGTGGCATCCTGTACGGGGACACTGTGGAGCCGACGTGATTGGGCACCTCGCCGGCCATGGCATCTGTGGCCATGCTGGGGTGGGCTCCCAGCGTGGCACCCTGTTCTTGGAAGGGGGACACAGTGAAGCCAATGGGGATTGGGCGCCCCGTTGGCTATCGTGATATGAAACTGTGTTGGGGGGCGCAGCACAGCTGGCGGGTATTGAGCACCCCGTCGGCTATACAGTGTGTGCTTGGGGGCAGCATGCAGTATGATGTGTGTGTGTGTGTGTGTGTGTGTGTGTGTGTAGGGGAGCTGCGCGCGGCAGGCGATATCTTATCGCTGCTCACTGAAGCGTAGCTCCCCCTTTCATCTGTACGGCACTGCGTTTTGGAGCTGTCATAGACAGCTCCAGCATGAATTGGAGGACTAGGGCCGCACCTGCCAACACACTGACTGAATTGGAAGAGGGGGTGACACACCTCCGAAAACTCGGATGATGGCACTATGTTTCTTGCACATGCGTGCAAGCAAACATAAAAATCAGAAGAAACCCGTTGTCTTCCTGTCTGTTTTGTGGGAATGTGAATTGACTTTGTAGTGCTTTGATGACACGTGTCATGTGAATCAACATCCAACCTCTGTTTCTGACATGTTAGTCAGCTCTAGTTCCACTGACCTGAAGAAGAGAATATAACTCTCAAATGCTAGTCTAAAAAAAATGTTGTTAGTCCAATAAAAGTTATCTCTTGCAACATATTGGTTGATTTTTTTCTTCTATAAATTTGATATTAAAAACAATGTTACCTAGACAGCCCACTGGCGCAGTGGCTGCGTTACAGCTTGCGACACCAACGACCTGGATTCAGAAGCAAATCCAGGCTGTCAGAGGGTCGACCGGAGGATAGAGCATCTGTAGGACTGTTCTCCTTCTCCAGGGGGGAGGGTCGGCAGAGTCTGAAGCTTGCCTGGCTCTGGCAGAAGCCGGAGGAAAAAGGCAGCTTGGGCCAAGAAGGTTGGGAAGTGAGGCAGATGTCAGTGCATGTCATGTGGGAGCACATGGCGTGCACTATGACATTATTGCATGTCACATCTCCCAGGAGTGAAAACCGGAGGAGAAAGCTGGTGGCAGGATAACAATGAGCACCCACAGGCCCAAAACCTAACCAGCTGGGCATGCTGACCAGAACCAGATCCTTTCTGTGGCGGGGCTTGGAGAACCCCACCAAACCCCCCTGGGGGGGCACACCCTGGGGTAAGATGGCCTGCAGGTAGTCCTGGCAGACATTGGGGTGACAGGGTTGGGGACACTTGTCAGAAGGAGGGCTTAATGGGGAGAGAGAGAGAGAGAGAGAGAGAGAGAGTTATGATAGAGAGAGATTTTGCACTTGGTGGTAGACATTTTTGTTAGCAAAGTAAATAATCCATTTTCCCCCCAGTTTCTGTAAGTGGCAGAGTGACAGTATGGACAGGATATTTGAAAAAAATAGGGATTGCTAAATGGGTTAATGACTCACTATCACCTCGTAGTGCTCACAAAGCTGGTTAAGAGCATCAAGTGCCATATTGGATGGCATAGTTTGCGAGTTGCTAGCCTATTTGCAAGCGGCTCTAAAATATGCTGGTGCAACTATGCAAAGAAGCTGACTGCACCTTGCATGTAGGCCCACCATCATGTTGGTAGGTTTGGAAAGGCAGTAACTATCTGTGTCTTGCTAATTACAGCCTCTCAAAACAAGGTCTTGTAGCCTGTGCTTCCTCCTCTCGATCATCCACTTGACTACCATAAGATATCTATCAAGTTGGTGTTCTAGTGTGACCCTGCCAGTCACCCACCAAACTGCCACATGTATTTTCCTCATAGCCCACTGTGCCCCTCAATTGTCCACCTGACTGTCACAGGACATCTCCCTGGTGGTCTAGGACCCCCTACCCTGGTCAGGCACTACGAAACATTGCTGGTCAACAGACCCCCATAGCATGGATATCTTCCATCCCACCCACTCTGTTCACTTCACCACCCTTTCCTGGCCCCATACTCACCATAGTAGCCAGGGCCTTCCAGCCCAGATGACAACAGGCACAGACCCTCACTTACCACCTCAGCCATCTGCCTTGTGCATGACAGGGAGTGACTGCATGTTTACTGTAGAAACAGCTGGCTCAGGCTTAGAAATATTCGTTTACACTTCCTAATGCATTAATCCTCTATGTGCCTTTTCTGGATCAGAGATATTTGTTTAACTTTCCTAATGTAGGGATACTCTCTGCCCCCTTCCTGGGGGAGAAATGTACATTTTACACTTCTAATACATGAATCCACTCTACTCCTTTTCTTGAGGCAGAGCTGCAGCCTGTAGCATGTTTACATGAGGGGGAGTGGTGTATTGTGCTCTGCACTGCTTGCCTGCTCCTCTGAAGCACCACTTCCACAACACATCTACATGACAGAGGTTTGTAGCGCTCCGCATCAGTAGTTAGGACCTCATTTAGGGTTTAATTAAGCCTGGTCAAAAGGCTATGGGTACTATTTCATGATGAGATAGCATTTTTATTTATTTATTGTAAGGGAATTACAAACCTTTGAGTCAGGGACTCATTTACACAAGCTCCTCGTCGTACACAATAAAGGATGGGTATACAGACAGTGAGTGGAATAACAGACATCAGTGCATGTACGTGCATTATTTACATTATGCACAAGATTGTAACAATAACAGTGAGAGAGAAAATAGACATTAGAAAATCTTTTGCATGCGACAGACCTATATATGATTGTAGCGATACAAGATGGAGAACCCAGAAATACATATACAGTGCGGGCGATAGGGATCACTGAAGTGGAGACAGGACCCACAAGGGGCTGCATTAGATGCAGCTACAGTTTTTTGGTTTTTGTTTTTTTTTAGTCTTTGGTAACCGGGTAAGGCCCCCTAGGCACAAGTGCCTGTTTTCAGGGGTGACCTGGGAGCACTGGGCAGTTAAGTGACTTGCTCAGAGTCACACAGTATGCAAGTGGAGGTTGTGAGAATCAAACTCAGGTCTGGTCTTGTCAAGTTTCCACACCTCATGCCTAGATGGCATTAGAAACTGTATTATGCCGTCTTTCTTCTCTGCACATGGTGGGCAGCGCAGGTGAATCTCCACGCACTCTGTATACTGGCTGATGATCAGTGATGCTGCCTTGCCTCCAGACTGATGCGAAACTCAGCTGGGGAAAAGGGAAATATTTGTGGAGAATAGGTCACTCTGCTGGTTCTATGTGCCACTTGTATTTTACCAGGAAAATTAAGATGCTAAGAGAAAATAATAATCATTGATTATATATTCACGTAGCTCAGGATGAAGAAGATGCCGCAACACATGATGGTGCATGAATTCAGCAGAAACAGGATCCCAAACTAATGCAAACAGCTTTAGCAAACCAAAAATCTTGGAAAGAATGGGGCATGAGAAAAAAATGACTCTGCTCCAAAAACTAACAAACATGGCCCCACAAACCTGAAAAGAAAACTCCCAGACTCTGGGAAATGACTCCAATAATGACAATACAGTCTGAATTTTTTGAGAGAGGACGAACTGCACACTACCTTTCAGTCCAGTTTACTGTGCATTGCTCAAATATGAGTCCATGCTTACACTACTGCACACTGGCTAGAGTTAGCCAATAGTTCATTGTGTGTACACACTGTTGTTTTGAGCTTGGTATCGCCTGCCTCAGAGTGACACGGAGCACAGTTCTGGGGGGGGGCACCGTTGCAGGCGGAGCAGCATAAAACACCTGCATATACCGGTACAGGATCACACCAAAGGTTCGATCAAACGGGCAATTCTGAGATGGTTGCTGGTGGTGCACAGCAGCCAGATCAGTGTCACTGTGCATGACTGAATACCACTGTTTTGTTGATTTTGCATTGTGTGGGCTGTGACCGCAATTCCTCTTTTCTTGGGATCACATAGTGGTGCAGGCATTTGGCTCCATTTTGCACGGTGAACAACTGGCATCACTCACAGTGATATGAGGTAATTTGCCTGGCTGCAATTTAACTTCATTTCCAGAAGACTGTGGCAACACAGGAAGCAAGTCTGCAACAGTGCACAGCCATATCGTGTGATCGCTAGTCAGCAGCGTTGGAGGTACAGCGGTGGATCTGAGGTGGATGGCAGTGACCCAACTACTTGCCATTTGAATGAGCCAAATAACAAGGATCATGGTTTGCTATAATGGAGTGACCTACAATGCTCCTCAAGTTGTTTTCACAACCTTATCTGCGCCGGAGCAACTCATTTACACTGTTCACAGTGGTGCACATCAGGTTGTATAAATGGGCCTTGTAGCACCACTAACCACCAGACAGTCCTCTTACCTGGCTTTAAGCCAGTCTTTTTATATGCCTCTAATTAGGTCCTTAACATTTCTTCATGCCTCATTAAGCAAATGGCCTATCTACTTAAAGCCCTAAATGGGGCCAGACACAGCGACGACACTCTTGATCTCAATCTCCTTCGTACTACAATGGACGCTGTCCTCACCCCTGTCACTGACCTTCTCAACTGCTCCTTCTGCCTTGGACAGTTCCCACTAGCTTGGAAAACTGCCGTCATCACCCCTATACACAAGGGCAGTGATCGATCCTCCCTTGGAAATTACAGGCCAATCTCCATCCTCCCCCATCCAAAGCCTTGGAAAAAATAGTCACAGACCAAATAACAGACTACCTCACCACGCACAACCTCCTCTGCATGAACAGCACGGCTTTTGCCTCGGTTTCAGCACCACAACCGCCCTCCTAGAATTCTCCACCTTCATTCACTCTGTCCTTGACAAAGGTCACCTTGCTGGCGCAGTCTTCATTGATCTGTCGAAGGCTTTCGATATGGTTTGCCACCCCCTTCTCATAGACACCCTCACACAACTTGGTTTCAGTCCTGGGCCAGTAAACTGGGTCACCAACTACCTCACTGCCCGAACACAATGCGTAAGAATCAACAATATCCTCTCAAACCCCCATCAGGTCCACTCCGGAGTCCCCCAAGGCTCCATTCTTGGGCCGCTTCTTTTTAGCTTATACCTAAACACACTGCTCAACTCCTGCTCAGAAAACATACTCCCTTATGCAGATAACACAATCTTTTTTGTATCCCACCCGGACCCTGTCCAGCTTCAGCATGCACTACAAACCTCTTTTGCTCAAACTGAACAGTGGTTCCTAGACCACAGTCTCGTAATTAATCTAAAAAAATACAAAAAACACATGCTTCTCACCCACAAACAAAATAAACTCAAGGACTCCGCACTGTCTGTTCTGTCTCACTCCCACCACCCCCTTGAGCAGGTTAATACCTACAAATACCTCAGTATTGTCTTTGACTATGCCCTCACCTTTCATGATCACATCCACATCCTCTGCTCAGCCATTAATACATGCATAGACCTGCATAGAACCTGTCTCCCCCCTGAGGTGCTAAGACTCACCATCGACTCCTCAGTTCTATCCCTTGTGGATTATGGACTACTGGTATATGGTACAGCAGACAACACCACACTGGACAAAATCAAGCTCTCAATCAACAAAGCTTGTCAGCTACTCACAGGGGCTGACAGGCTCACCCACACCTGTATGCTATATTCCTTGTCAAACCTCCTCTCCTCTCCTTTGATGAGCGACTGCTCTACCAATCATGTTTGCTCGACCATAAAATTCTCTTAGGACTGAGCCCTCTTGATCTGTCTAAGATACTCAGCATCTCCCTTCCTACTGTCTCCACCCGTAGCTCCACCAAAACCAGACTACTAGTCTCTAGAGTCAGGACGTCACTAGTGCAGAGGTCCTTCTGGTATAGAGCCAGCACTTGGTTTAACACCCTTCCTCCTAGCATCACATCCAAACACAGAATTGGGCCATTTAAATTAGCCCTCTGTAACTACTTGGTCAACTCCTGTAACTGGGCTGGCAGTATAGCCTAGAAGTTAGAGGAATGAGGTGTGAACAAGCTTGATACATCCAGCAGACCAGACCTGAGTTTGATTCTCACAACCTCCACTTGCATACTGTGTGTGACTCTGAGCAAGTCACTTAACCATCCAGTGCTCCCAGGTCGCCCCTGAAAACAGGCACTTGCGCCTAGTGGGCCTTACCCAGTTACCAAAGACTAAAAAAACAAACAAACAAAAAAAAAACTGTAGTTGCACCTAACGCAGCCTCTTGCGGGTCCTGCGTCCACCTCAGTGACCCCTATCGCCCACACTGTATATGTATTTCTGGGTTCTCCATCTTGCATCACTACAATCATGTATAGGCCTGTCGCATGCAAAAGATTTTCTAATGACTTTTTTTCTCTCTCACTTTTATTGTTACAATCTTGTATATAATGTAAATAATGCACGTACATGCACTGATGTCTGTTGTTCCACTCACTGTCTGTATACCCATCCTTCATTGTGTACAACGAGGAGCTTGTGTAAATGAGTCCCTGACTCAAAGGTTTGTAATTCCGTTACAATAAATAAATAAAAATGCATGAAATAGTACCCATAGCCTTTTGGCCAGGTTTAATTAAACCCTAAATAAGGCCCTAACTACTGGCAGAGGCCAGCTAATAAGCTGCTAAGTAACTCACCTTTAAAAGTAGAGCTACCCTGGAGCACCTCTCTTATAACTTATGGCTTGTTCATACAACTGACTGCGAGCTGTTGTCAGTGGCTCACTGCGGCCAAATCGGTGCTCCTGCCAATGTGTAAACCTTCCTGTTTTGGCAGTTTTCCATTGCGTGTCATTGCCGCCACGGTCCCTCTTTTCCTGGGTTCACGGAGTGGTGCAGGTGGTTTCCTGTGCCATCTGAACAGGCAAACCACCTACATCACTACAAGTCCCCACCAACCCAATAATGATTGGAACAACACCTAAATCACCGGAAAAGAAAAGGGTACCGAAAACACTGATGCCATGTGAACGCGGTCTTTAACGTTCTCATTTACGTTTTTTTAAACAACTGGAAAGTCACCACTGGGGCAAGGCACAGTGTGAACAACCCTTTTATTGGATAAACTCAACCCCATACATTTTCGAAACCCTGAGACCTCAGGTCTGTATAATTTTTTAAAGACAGAAATATTAGTGCTCCGAGTCTAATATAAATTAGACAATATAAATTTGGTGCCACATTAGATATACTAGAGAAAATACAGCACATACAGTAATCTGAATACATCTGCACTGCCTGCATCCAACATCACTTAAAATAAGAAAATGAAGGAAAGTTGGATCAATGTTCCTTTCCATTTCAGGGAGTTCAGGGTCAAACCCTCAAAGTAAGCATACATGAACAGAGCTAACAAATTATGCAACCAGGGCTACCACTTGCTCTAACAGCTTCTGAGCCAGCAGAACTCATACCCAGGGGGAAACTCACGACATTCTGCTTTCTGGAAATTCTCAAAAATCTTTGTTTTCCCGCACCCCCACCCCCATTCTGAGTTGAAGTAAAGGTAAAAGAAAAGCTTCCCAGGGTCCCACCATGTATCAAGTTCTGCCAGTCAAGCAGTCTTGTAACACCTCATTACCTTTCTGCAGCACGGCCAAGGCAGCCGTGCACATGTGGCTTGTGGACCATGACCCACAATGCTAGCTAAACTGAGAATGGGAGCACTAATCAGTTTGGTATATTTAGCACTGTGAATAATTTAAATATTGCACAAAAATCATACAATAATATTAATAAGGGTGCAAATCAGGCAGTGGGCACAAACAAAATCACAGCCAGGCCAGAAAATAAACTTACAAGCCATGTAGGTGATGTGTGTTCCTACACCTATGGGTGATGCATCTCACATGGGATATGCTGGGTGAATATAAGGTAATATAAAGATACAGTTGGGGAGAAGGCCATTCAGTGGGCAAATGGAAGTGCATCATACTTAAATGTTGGCAGCCCAGGTTCCGGAGTGAAATCAAGAGATGCCACTCAGGCAGCCATAAATGCTGGCAGCCCAGGTTCCGGAGTGAAATCAAGAGATGCCACTCAGGCTGCCATAAATGCTGGAAGCCCAGGTTCCGGAGTGAAATCAAGAGGTGCCACTGAGGTGGCCATAAATGCTGGCAGCCCAGGTTCCGGAGTGAAATCAACAGATGCCACTCAGGCAGCCAAGCTGGGGGGTATAGCAAACATGGCACAGGAAAGTTCATCACAGGAAAGTTCGGCAGAGGAAACTTTGGCACAGGAAAATTAAATGGCTGGAAATCTGGTCACACATTTCACAGGAGTGGTGATCTATGGCGGTGTGGTGTTGTAATAGTACATTTACTCTTATACCTCATATTTCACTGGAGTGGTGATCCATGGTGGTGTGGAGCAAATTTCCAGCCATTTAATTTTCCTGTGACAAACTTTCCTGTGGTGAACTTTGCTGTTTCAGACTTTCCTGTGCCTTATTTACCTACACCTGGCTGGGGAGAGCATACTGCTGATGGCAGCGTGTCCCAGCTGGGGGATGGGCGGCAGCATGATCCAGCACTGTAGCGGCTCCTGCTGGTGGAGTAGGGAGTTTGCGTCACTTGCAGGAGCATGCCGCATGTGTCTGAGGCACTCCCCCACTAAAGCTGCGTATATCGCCGGGGACAGGGATAAGAAACATAGTGGGGAAAAAAACATCAGATGCTGGATGAAGGTTTGCCCCTTCCCCCTGAACTAGTTTGACCCCGCAACACCGACCCCACAACACGGACCACAGCACCCACCTCCACCAGATCCTGTTCCCCAGAAGAACTTCCAGAAGGGTTCTGGGGGGAGCTCCATAGGCTCCACCAAGGGGGCAAGCCACGAAGGCTGGAAGATGGGGTACGTACCTGGATATGGTGGGTGATGGAGCCGGAATGGCAGAACAGCTGTGGCTGATCAGACAAAGACCATAACCACTAGAATTTAAAATAAAAGATACTGTTGGACCCTCACACAAACCTAATACAATGTTTGTTAAGGCTCATTTGTATATTTCTACAAGAATCGCAGGGACAATTACTCAGTGCATATCATTGCGTGGAGACAGAAAAACAGTACACTTTTGAGACTGTATTTTTAGCCTGCAGTAGGAAAATATCATTTTTTGTCAGTTGTGCAAATCTTGGCGTTCTTTTCCTATTAAGAAATGCCCCTGAACAATGGAAATTTGACAGGAACATTTCTCTGACTGCCAAAACTGTTACAGTGCTGGTTCTGCGTGAGGTGTGCTGGGAACCTGGGAGGCAAGTCCTCCATGCTCCAGTAAGCTGCCTCCACTCAGCTGGAGGATCTCCATGTCAAACGTTACACAGAGACCCACTAGACATGGCTCTCTTTCCTGCTAAACAATTTAAATAGAAGGCTTTGTGGAAGGAAAAAACAGAATGGCTTTGTAGCGGATTCTCGTTGTCCCCACAGACCCCTGAAGCAAACAATGTGCTGACCGAATCATTAGAAAAGCATTAGCTGGCACTGTGTCATTGGTTTTGCTGAGGCAGATATACAACATCCTTAATTTATATTTACAGGTTTGTCAGAATGAGATCATTTAAGCCTCCCCTTATCTCTCACACACATGCACAAACACACACACACAAAGAGCCACGCACCCATACATACAATCACACACAGACACACTAAAACATGTACACACACAGTCTCACACACACACATATGCACGCACACATACACCCACACTGATACACATAAACTGACACACAGACACACTAAAACACACACACACACACACTATTTCTACTCACCACTGCCTTTCCATCCCTCTGTGGTACTATTTATTATAAACTTCATGAAACGATGACCGCAGAATCCAGCCTTCTGATTAGCTCACCAGTACTTCTTAGCCTACAGGAAATGGACTATGCAAACAGAATGCCAGGACCCATTCTGCACACTCAGCCATTCAGTGATATTTAAGTTAAAACAATCCTTTTTTTTTTTGCATAATTTTAATATAAAATGCCATCAGTAGCTTTATAGCAGCTATAAGGACATCTATATTGTCCCTTTGTTAGTAGACTAAAGGTTGGTAGGGTTTTAGCATCTTAGCTATGCCTTGGGCATCAACTCTCCCAACCGGACCATATTTTACTAATTAAGTACCTGTACACTGGTTGTTATTGTTCAAGTGACATGTGTGGAGACTTGTACAGTAACAGCAGTGCCCTCCAGCTGTGAGAAGTTGATAGCGATGAAAATTTAAAAGAACATTCCAGCCTCCAAGCTATTAAGACTTGCGTTTTATCTACAGGGCATCACGACTCAATAGCCCTGGCTTGATTCCCATGAAGGTCTCTTGGTGACTTTGCCCAACAGATGGGACAGAGCTAGTAACCTCTATAATGCATGTAACCCTGTCAAGTCCAGAGGTTGAGAGATTCCGCCTTACCTCTGAGCCTGGGTCTCACATTCTGTCATGCTGATACAGGGAGCTTGGATTGTGGTTTTAAATCACTGACGTGGCAAGTGCTTGAGCCGCCGGATGGTATGGATGGCTGATCTGTGGCTCCTATAAGTCTTTGAAAATATCCTTATAAATATGTGCACCAGACCACCTGAAACCACCTAGTTTCACCATTTTTCATTAATCTGTCCTTTTATCTAACGAAATCGACAATTTGGGGGGAAACATTGGAGCAGCTCCGGAAAAGACATCGAGTGAAACTGAGGTGCCTCTGGCCGAGTAGGAAACAAGAAGAATGGCAGCCATGCCGGCCCCAACAACAGCCCCTCCGACAGGTAATGATGGGGCTGTTCCCAGAGAATGCTCCGACAAGTACTCATGGAGATATCCCTTTTAAATCAGTGGTAGCTGATTTACAGCAAACCACGCAGAGCCTGCAATAAAAGCAGAGGGGTATGAACACTTTCCTGTCCTACACCGATGAGAAAAATTCCAGGCATGATTTCAGGCATGAAGCCCACGCGCAAGAATTGGAAAGGCTGGTAGGACTCACAGCATCAGGCTGCGGATGCCAAGCATGAAGCAAAAGGACTAATATACGGATCATGGGGCTGTCAGAGTGGGTGCAAAGAATGGACCCAGCCAGTTTCTTTTAAAGAGAACATCTCAAAATCCTCAAATACACATGGAGGACCCCTCTGGAAATAGTGAGGGTGCACAAGACCCTGGCACCCTCCCAAAGCAGGGGACAGACCCAGACTGTGACTGGCAAAATTACTGCGGTGCCCAGAGAAGGAGCGCATCCTAGCCCTTGCCAGAGAACACGGCCCGCTGAGCTGGGAAAGGCATTGTATTCTGCCATTTAATGACAACTTCCCAGAGTGGGCAGCAAAGAGAAATGAATTCACAGTGGCAAGGAGGCCTTCCAGGATCTGGGTATCCAATACTAGTTACAGTACTCTGCCAAGCTGAAGATAACCTGTAATGGCATCACCAATATTTGTGAATCCCCTGAAGAAGCCTTCCATTGCCTCCACAAATACTGGCCAGACAAAGTGAAAGAATACAGTGCCAAGCTCAATAATGGCAGCTGTAAAAAATGCTCACCTCAACAGCAGTGAGCATTGCCAGGCCCCTACAAAATGCATAAGCCTCCTAGCTGGGTGGAACTGCAGGACAATAACTGGCAAACAACACATTCTAAGAGACTGTGGGGCAGAGACAGGAAGAAATTTGGTGAGCACCCAAAAGGCCCAGAGAGATGGAAGCAGAAAACCAGGTTCTTTTCCCTTGGATCAGACACTCTGGGTGAGCCAGCCCTAGGTGGTAGGGGTGAGACAAGAACACCAATAAGACCCCCACCACCTCCACAGACAGAACAACCTATAAACAGATACACCCCCCATCAACAAAGTGACCCACCTAAAACTGATCCAACATCCTGGGCAGACATTGTGGGAATATAGCTAGATACAGATACACAACAAGGACTGACCGCTACCCCACCAAACTGGGCTGTGGTGCCACCTTGCACCTGAATCGGTCATTGCCTAACCTTCTGGTAGAACAAGATTATCAACCCAACTCCTAGTGCAAGGGGCTGTATCCTTACTGATTACTTTACATAAAAACATGTTACTGTTTCATATGCTCAGCGTTACAGAATTTGAAGGTCAGGTGGGTTATAGAGTCAGGATAGATTTTAAATGCTTTGTGCCAGGCCACTGCTCCTCACATCCACCCTGTATTCCCTCAGGTTCCCCCTACTACTAACTACAGCCAAGGGAGAGGAATGATCTTGAAGGGTCATGGTGTGGCCACTAGTACATTGTCTGTAGCACCGTGCCCCCATCTGGTAAGAAGGAATTCTCAGGGGGTCACTTGAGCACTGGAAGGTATCCGCCTCCTATGCGGATGAAGAGTGGGAGCTTTAGTGGATTCAGCATCTCAACTTAAATGTAACCGTGGCAGTCTGCAGGGATTTATGAAGGAGGTACAGGGGGAAGTCAAAGGATTTGGTCTCTGTTATGTAGTGTGAGCTCAACCTGGGTAAGACTGCCTCAACTGACCCCGGCTGTGGATACAAATTGAGAGCTGAAACAACTGTCAAATTGCCAGAAGTGAAATGCTGACTCATTCTGTCAATTGTCAGTGATTGAGAGGGATGGGCTGTCTCAGCTTGGTGCCAACTGTCGAATGAATGTGGTGGAGAGCTACCATTGGCTGTTGGCACCACGACCCCCTCCACACCCTGCACGATCACTCAATCAAGCTGCAAGAACATGGGAGAGGTCCCTCTTGAAGGTTCAGCCAGCCTAAAGAACACCTGAGGTGGTGCACTTGAGCCAGCCATCCCCCACCTCTAGTCAAATATGGGGTCACATTGGAGTTTGCAGTGTACTGGCAGTGGCAGCATCATAGAAAGCAGCATGCTTTGTTAGCTCCTGCATTGGATCAGCAATACCCCCTTATTGGGATCTCCTGGCTTGACTCCCGCCCAAGTCACTTGCCATGACACTAATTAGGCCCATGCAGCTAGAAGTAGTCCCCCACCCAGTGTAGTCAGTCTCATGGAAAAAGGTTTGCACCTCCCCAGGTACCCCCCCCCCCACACACACACACCTCTAGTTAGCTATCAGGTTGTATCAGTGGCAGTGGAGTACAGGCAGAAACAGTGCCTTAGAAAGCAACATGCCATGGAAAACCCTAGATCGGACTGGCAGTACTATCCCTAGGGCACACCAGACTTGGATCACACCCAAGCCACTTGCAACCTTGCTAATGACACCCATAAAGTTACAGTTAGACCCTAGACAGTACAGCCTGATTCACTGAAATGTTATAATTCCCTGCCAAGCACCTCAAACCCCTGAACTTCCCCAAGAGGAAGAAAAAGAGATCCAATAGATGCATCTTGCTCGGTGCCTTTCATCCAGTATTAGAGATACTCTGTTTAGTGCATTCAGCACCCTCTAGTAAGTCCCCCTTCATAGAACAGTAGGATAGCAGAGGTGCATCTACCAGTGCGGCTTGCACACTAAGTGGGGAAACAATTTAAACCTCTCCTAAAACCAATTGCTTCCAATAAGGAAAAACAGGAATGGACTGAGTATGGGGAACAGAATCAAGGAATCAGCTTGGACCACCAAGAGGGGTAGAATGGTGGTGTGTTGACCCTGATATAACCCCTGCTGCACACCAATGGCATGCATATCAGGGCAGACAGACCACGCTGCAACACCAGGACTACTATTAGGGTCATAAGAGTAATGGATTAATAGCAACTACCTCATCCTCAGTTCTCACCCCACACAGTGGTGGTCGTAGTATTCATGTAGGTCCCAATGCCCCACCCCGACATGTGTGGGGAAACACACACCACCCATCATCAGTGGGGACACATACCTGGTACAGACCCAGACATCAGTAGAAATCGGGGATGCTGTCTCTTTAACTCTGCTCCCCGCTGTGTAAGTCCAGCTCAAATCCTGCATGGGCCACAGATTTCAGACCATGTAAACAGAGCAGACCACACTCAAGTTTTCATGCATGGGGGTGAGGGGCACTCTACAAGGGTATACATCCCCGACATCGACATGTTGACAGCGGAGTCCCCTACAGCGACAACAGCACCACGTCACTGTAGGGAACCCACTGGCACACAACACTGTCTGTAGGGGGTCCTGCAACCCCCCCAACTCAGCTCCAACTTGGAGTTGAGAGTCCTAAGTGGGGGGTGTGTGTGGTGCAGCCCTCAGCGTGGGGGGTTCGGGGGTGAAGCCCCCCGAAGAAAACATTTGTTGCTTCTGCAAACCGGCAGCTGACTAGTCGGGTCATTTGACGACAAGGGATGTCAGACAATGAGTTCCTTACCCCCCAAATTTTCCATGTCCCCCCCATATCTCAGCTTTCCTCGCCAGAGGCTCACAAGTGGACATGTATCAGTCTTAAGTTGATAGATAGATAGATAGATAGATAGATAGATAGATAGATAGATAGATAGATAGATAGATAGATACATACATACATACATACGGTGAAGCTCGCCAGGATGAAACCCAGTTCAGCAGCATTTTGTACATACATACATAGATACTGTCAATAGATGGATACTGTTGATAGATAGATAGATATACAGACAGACAGACAGATACTTTCGATAGATACTGTCTGTAGATAGATAGACAGACAGATAGATAGATAGATACTGTCGATAGACAGACAGATAGAGATAGATAGATACTGTCTGTAGATAGACAGATAGCTAGATAGATAGATAGACAGACAGACAGACAGACAGACAGATAGATAGATAGATAGATAGATAGATAGATAGATAGATAGATAGATAGATGATAGATACTGTCTGCAGATGATAGATAGATAGATAGATAGATAGATAGATAGATAGATAGATAGATAGATAGATAGATAGATAGATAGATACTGTTTAAAGATAGATACTGTCGAAAGATAGATAGATACTGTCTGTAAATAAATGGTCAGACAGATGGATAGATACTGCCTATAGATAAATGGATGGATTGATGGATAGATAGATGCTGTCTGTAGATAGATAGATAGATAGATAGATAGATACTATCTGTAAATAGAGAGACAGATTCTGTCAATAGATAGATAGATACTGTCTGTAGATAGATTAGATAGACAGAAAGACAGATAATAGATAATGTATGTAGATAGATGATAGATAGCTAGATGTATGGTGATAGAGATATACTGTCTGTAGATAGAGAGTTAGAGAGATACTGTCTGTAAATAGAGAGATAGATACTGTCGATAGATAGATAGATAGATAGATAGATAGATAGATAGATGAACTGTCTGTAGATAGATTAGACAGACAGCTAGATAGATAAAAATACTGTATGTAGATAGATGATATCTAGATAGCTAGATGTATAGTGATAGAGAGATGCTGTATGTAGATAGATGATAGATAGACAGACAGACAGACAGATAGATCAATACCATCTGTAGATAGATAGGTGATAGATAGATGGATAGATAGTAGATAGATATACAGACAGACAGACAGACATCTAGATAGATCTATCTATCGATCTATCGACAGTATCTATCAGAGAACAAGCAGAGCACCAGGAGGAAGGACCTGCTGGTATAACTAAACTTCTCTACTTGGACTAAGAACTAGAACTTTTGTACTGAGACCTTCAATTTAGGGTAACAAAAAAAAAGTTAGTCTGTCAGAGTTAGTTGAAGCGAATTGTTATCTGTTATCTGTGTAGTTATCTAGGTGCTTGTCAGAGGTGGCCGAAGGGAATTATCTGTGAAATTAACTAAGTGTAGAAAGATTTGCAAAGTAGGGGGAGTGGCTTAGCTAGAAGGAGCCAGGTTAAAACCAGATTTAAACACTGCCCTAGATAGCTTCTGCCAGAGAACAAGCAGAGCACCAGGAGGAAGGACCTTCTGGTATAACTAAACTTCTCTACTTGGACTAAGAACTAGAACTTTTGTACTGGGATCTTCAATTTAGGGTAACAAAAAAAAGTTAGTCTGTCAGAGTTAGTTGAAGTGAATTGTTATCTGTTATTTGTGTTATCTATGTAGTTATCTAGGTGCTTGTCACAGGTGGCTGAAGGGAATTATCTGTGAAATTAACTAAGTGTAGAAAGATTTGCAAAGTAGGGGGAGTGGCTTAGCTAGAAGGAGCCAGGTTAAAACCAGATTTAAACACTGCCCTAGATATCTTCTGCCAGAGAACAAGCAAAGCACCAGGAGGAAGGGCCTGCTGGTATAACTAAACTTCTCTACTTGGACTATACTGCCCTCCTTCCTTCCCCTCCACCCCCCCCCCACCCAAAGGCAGTTCTACTTTTATAGGCACAGGATTTAACTGACAACAGGAACTTTCTGTTTGGGAGCCACCAAAGACTCACCATCCTAAAAGGGCAAGAGTAGCTCTCCACCCCTCCCCCCAGTTGCTGGAGGTCTGACTCTGAGCAAGTAAGGAGACTACTGAGAAATATAGGAACTTCTTGTCTCAGAACAGGAAGACCAGGAGCTAAAAGGGCACAGAGGTGTAAGTAGGGACAGAAAAGAAGAAAAGAGAAATAAACAAACAGAGGAAAGGGTAAGTATTCCAAACAACAACTAGGGGGCCAGAAATAAGACATGATGGGAGTGGTGCAGTGCAGTGGCTGTGGCGCAGCAGTCTTCCGGGAGAGATTCTGGAGGATGCGGTGTTGTCCCATCTGCAGGCACCTCTCTGGGCTGAGGAAGGAGGTTGCTCATCTCCAGGCTGAGTTGGCCAGGATTTGTGGGACCTCCTCTCCCACCCAGGGACCTCCAGGGTCACTGCCGTTGCCTCAGAGGTTTCCAAGAAAGAGGAGCGGTTGGACCACAGTGGGCTCAGGGAGGGCGAGGGTGGTGGAACAGAGGCGCATCCCTCCAGTTGTACCTCTCCACAATTTCTATGCCATTCTGGAAAAGTGTGGTTCCTCTATGGAGGCACCCACATTGGAGACCAAGGAGAATGCTGGGAACCTCCACAAAGGAGACCCACAGGAGGGTGGCATGGGGCCCCACAGGGGAAGGAAACAACTCCTGGTGGGGGACTGCATTGTTAGGAAGGTAGAACTGGGGGAGGAAGGGGAGAGGGTGGTAAGGTGTCTGCCTGGCACCATGGCTTGGAGGGACAGGGAGCGAATCCTCAGGATCGCAGGCGCAGCTGCACAGGGGAGGGAGCTGGATGTCATTGTCCACCTAGGGACAAAAGACCTGGCTAAGAAAGGGATCAGAGCAGTGCAAGAAGTGTTTGTGGAGATGGGGAGGGGCCTCAGACAAATAGCACGCACGGTAACCTTCTCGGAGGTGCTGCTTGTCTATGGCACAGGTGAGGCTAGGGTGCTCCACACCATGGGATTCAATCAGTGGTTGAAAAACTGGTGCAGAGCTCAGGGATTTGGCTTCAGTGGGGACTGGAGGTCCACCTGGAGGGATGCAGGCCTATACTGGCATGATGGTCTGCATCTGTCCAGGAGGGGAACCAGGATCCTAGGTGATAGGTTTAAATGCTTCACTGGCAAGCATTTAAACTAGCCAAGGGGGAGGCACTGGAGAGGAGCAGAGAAATCCTAGCCCCCCCCAAAAATCAGGGTACTAAGTGAGGTAGACACCAACATAGAGATGTTGATAGGGAGAAGCCCAGGGGTAAATGGAGAAAGTGACAAACACAATAAGGACAGGGATAGGGCAAAAAGGGGTAAGGCCATCAAGAAACATAGGGTAATGAGTATCAATGCCCATAGTCTGGGCAACAAGCTCCCTGAACTGGTGGCCTTGATGGAAGAGGGATGCCTGGATATCGTAGCAGTCACAGAAACATGGTACACACAGAACCATGACTGGGATGTTAACATACCAGGATACACAACCTACAGAAGAGACAGGGAAGGGAGAAGAGGGCGGAGTAGCTCTCTGTGTAAGGGAAGGGATAAAAGCAACTGAACAAAAGAGTAAACAGGGAGGCGTGGAGGCACTGTGGGTCACCTTAGAAACTGGAAATGGCACCACAATCCGCACAGTGGTTGTATACAGACCCCCATGTCAGGGGGAGGGAATGGACAAGGATATGATAAAAGGCATACTTAGTATGGCAGAAAAATGGGAGATACTGTTGATGGGGGACCTTAATATGCCAGATGTCAACTGGAGCACCTTTGCTGCAGCCACATCCAAAAGCAGGGCCATTCTCAATGCCTTTCAGGTGGCATGCCTCAGACAGCTAGGTTTGGAACCTACTCGAGGGAGCAATTTTAGACCTCATACTCTCAAATGGGACAGTGAGAGGATCTCAGATCTAGAAGTGGGTAGCCATTTGGGAACAAGTGACCACCAAACAGTGTGGTTCACGATAAACTCAGCTACAGAGTTAAGTCATACAAAAGTGAGGGTTCTGGACTTCAGGAAGGCTGACTTTGGCAAGATGGGAGAGTGTCTTAGAAAAGCACTAGCAAATAGGCTAGAAGGAGGGGTGGAGCAACAATGGGGACATATCAAAACTGCAACCACAGAGGCAACAAGCCTTTGCGTGAAGCAAATAAACAAATCAAAATGAAAGAAAAAGCCACTATGGTTCTCAAAAGAGGTGGCGGTGAAGGTTAGGGAGAAAAACATAGCATTTAGGAAGTATAAGGAAACACAGATGGAGCAGGATAGAGAACTGTACCTGTTAAGGCAGAAAGAAGCAGTGAGGGTAGTCAGAATAGCAAAGGCTCAAACTGAGGAAAAGGTAGCCAACTCAGTTAAGAAGAGGGATAAAACCTTTTATAGGTATATCAGGGAGCGTAGAAAGTCAAAGGGAGGGACAGTGAGGCTGAACAGAATGGACGGTGGGTGGGCAGAGAGGGACAGTGAAAAAGCAGGGATACTGAATGAATACTTTGTTCAGTATTCACAAAAGAGGAGGTGGAGGTGCCTAATCCAATTAACAGAAGCATTCTGGATAGGGGGTCGATCCCAGTCCTTTCACAGAAGAAAGGGTTCTGAAAGAACTCTAAAACTGAAGGTGGACAAAGCAATGGGGCCAGATGGAATTCACCCCAGAATTTTAGAATTAAGCAGAGAACTAGTGACACCACTGGCTACCCTTTTAACAAATCATGGGAGGATGGTGTGGTACCTGAGGACTGGAGAAAGGCAGATGTGATTCCCTTCACAAAGTGGGACCAAGACAGAGGCAGAAACTACAGACCTGTCAGTTTGACCTCTGTGGCAGGGAAAGTGATGAAATCACTTCTGAAGGAAAGAATTGTTGAGTACCTAGAGGCTAGTGGGGCACAGGACCCAAGGCAGCATGGGTTCACAGCGGGAAGGTCATGTCAGATGAATCTAATTGATTTCTTTGACTAGGTGACCAAAGTAGTAGACCAGGAGGGCCGTGGACATGGCCTACCTAGACTTTAGCAAGGCATTTGACACAGTCCCACACAAAAGATTAATAGTCAAATTAACCAGCCTGGGAGTGGGTCCCAGGGTGGTAGCCTGGATAAACATTGGCTGGACAACAGGACACAGAAAGTAATTGTAAATGGAGTCCACTCTGAAGAAAGAGGGGTTACTAGTGGGGTACTGCAGGGTTCAGTACTGGGTTCAGTCCTTTTTAATGTCTTTATAAGTGACCTTGCAGAGGGACTGGAAGGAAAAGTATGCTTCTTTGCAGATGACACAAAGATCTGCAACAGGGTTGATACACAAGGAGGCATGGAAAAGATGAGAAGGGACTTGGCAAGGTTGGAGGACTGGTCAGAAGTATGGCAGCTTGGATTCAATGCAAAGAAGTGCAAAATAATGCACCTGGGAAACAAAATCCAGGGGAAGATTACACAATGGGGGTAGTAACAACAACAAAAATGGAAAGGGACCTGGGGGTAATCATATCAGATGACCTTAAGGTTGGCAAACAATGTGATAAGGCAGTAGGGAGGGCTTGGGGTATACTGGGATGCATAGGGAGAGGCATCACCAGCAGAAAACAGGAAGTTGTTATCCCCTTGTACAGACAGCTGGTGAGACCCCATCTGGAGTACTACGTCCAGTTCTGGAGACCTCATCTCCGCAAGGACATAGACAGGATGGAGGTAGTTCAGAGGAGGGCACCTAAAATGGTGCAGGGTCTGCAAGAGAAGCCATATGAGGAGAGACTAAAGGAGCTTAATATGTATACCCTTGAGGAAAGGAGGGAGAGAGGGGACATGATAGAAATGTTTAAGTACCTCAGTGGAATTAACAAAGTCCAAGAGGGTAGCATCTTTCAGAAAAAGAGATGTGCAAGAACAAGGGGACACAATTTGAAGATAGAGAGGGGAGCGGATCAGGGGCAATGTGAGGAAGTATTTTTTTCACAGAGAGGGTGGTGGATGCATGGAACAGCCTTCCTGAGGAGGTTGTCGGGTCTAAAACTGTGGGAGAATTCAAGAATGCATGGGACAGACATAAGGCAATTTTTGTGGGGGTAGGAAGAAATAGGCTGTTGGTTAAATAGGATCTGCACCTTATCCTCTAGGTAGGGAAATGGGAGACTAGGTGGACCAAGCGGTCCTTATCTGCCATCAAAGTCTATGTTTCTATAGATACTGTCTGTAGATAGATGATTGATAGATAGATACTGTCTGTAGATGATAGAGATAGATAGAAATATATTGTAGATAGATAGAAATATATGTCTATAGATAGCTAGATAGATAGATTGATAGATACTGTCGATAGACAGACAGATATATACTGTCTGTAGATAGATAGATCGATAGACAGATTGATAGATATTGTCTGTATATGATACATAGAGATAGAAATATATTCTCGATAGCTAGATAGATAGATGGATACTGTCTGTAGCTAGACAGATGGTCAGACAGACAGACAGATACTGTTTATAGGTAGATAGATGGATAGATAGTTTGATATTCAGACAGACAGACAAATTGATGGACACTGGCTATTGACTGACAGACAGACAGCTAGATTGATACTGTTTGTAGACAGATGATAGATAGACAGACAGATATATACTGTCTGTAGATAGATGGATACTGTCTGTAGATGATAGATAAGATAGACAGACAGACAGACAGACATATAGATAGATAGATACTGTCAATAAGATAGATAGATAGATAGATAGATACTGTCAATAAGATAGATAGATAGATAGATAGATAGATAGATAGATAGATAGATAGATAGATAGATAGATGTTGCATGTTAATCACACCTGGAGGTATTGACTGAGTTAGGGGTAAAGCACTGGAATAATATAATTTAACTTTCTGGTCACAGTTAGGAGGCTCAAGCTTGATCCACCCCTCTCCGAACAGGAGCATGCTGCCACCCACCCCACCCCAAATAGGGATATCTTGGAAGGCCATTGTAGGACCCTAGACAGGAGGATTGGGTGGTGGAAGCGAAGGGATGAATGTCAAATTGTGCACACTCTGTGAACCTTAGGTATGGTATGGGGCAAGCACTGAGCTTGTCTCAACACTGCACCACACTGTTTATGTGAGTACATGGACCTGCATAGGACAGGTTTGAGGTGAATCTACCCTGCTGGGGAAATCTCTCAGTGCCCAACATTGTTTCTGAAAATATTTCTGCTGCTGGATTGTTATGTTTGTTTTAACCCATCATATATGGTGGGACCCATTGTATGATTGGTCAGTGATACACACTGTGCAGTTGCAGCCTGACAGGTATAAGCGGCACCTCAAAACTGGGTTTGTCTCTGATAACCCCATAAGGTCCAAACGATTGACACCTACACAGTACCTGGCATGCCCAGCTCCAAGGCAGGGCAGCACCAAGTTCCCTGGTTCTGGTACAAGACAGTACCTTAAGTTACACATCGGTCACCACCCTGCTCTATCCCAAAATCTAAAAATGGTTAACAAACTGATTACATTTATATCCTGAAATGCTAAAGTAATGAACTCCCCAATCAAATGGAGGAAGGTCTTGGATAACCTCTGTTGGTTGGAGACAGGATTTGGGTTTTACAAGAAATGCATCTCCTCAAGCAGGAAGCAGATAAACTCAGAACGGGGTGGGTGCCACAGGTATTCAGCAGTGCCTACTCCACCAAGTGCAAAGGGGTGGCCATCCTTATCTACAAAGACATTGTGCTCGATTCTAAGAGACTTAAGCAGGGCTTGCACAAACCCTGCATCAAACCCTGCTCTGCGCTGACCGGATTAGTGCACCTTGCACCCAATTCTTAAAGATCGCGTGCATTTGTGACACTACGTGTCTTACAGTGGCTTGTGCCAAAGGTCCATGAAGTTAGACCAGCAAAAGCTGGTCTGACTCATAGCAGGTGATACATGGGTGGGCGGGGGGCTAGAGGACTGAGAATCATGATTGCTGGCCCCGGTCTGCCGCAGGCCCCATGTGCCACGTGTTCACTGCACTGTCGCTTGCGGCAGTCTACAACTTTTTTTTTTTAAATTAGGTATACTTTATTCAGGTTTTGAAAAAGAAGACACAAAACAACCATACATCACAAATCAACAATACAAAAACAAAACAAGAGAACATACAAAGCAATACATAACTACAGACTTACATTCCCCCCCCCCCCGCATCAGTGTACGGAACCAGAGTATAGTCCACACATACCAAACCAGGACCAACCAAAATATGACACAATTGTGGTTATAAACTGAACAGGGTGTGTAGCTTTTTCCATCTGTCATTATATCCGGATAGGCGATTGTGGATGTAAGCAACCATTTTTTCAGTCTACAACTTTTGAGAATCGAGCCCATTAACTTTAAAGTATCTTCTATGAGGAGAGGAGAACTAAAACAGACAAAAGAAGGAAGGGATCCTCCCTTCCTAGGTAATGGACAGATAGACTACATAAATGGAAAGGGGCTTAGACCCTAGTTTAAGATGTATTGCTATAAGTAAGTGGAGAGATTGTAGTCCTAAAGCACTTCATTGGAGGTACATGACATAAACTAACTATTGGACAAAATAAAGCAAAAATTTACTTAATCTAGATTTTCTGTGAATAAACAATGATCTATAGAAGAAATAGAACTAATGTTTAGGCTGCAGCAATTGTTTATCTATTTATTTATTTTCTTTAATTATAATACTGTTGTTAATAGTTTCAATTTTTGACAGCAAGAGTAGCTGATAGAGACATTGTTATTAAAATATCTTAAAATGTGTGAGGGGAAGATTAACATACCAACATACTAACATACTATTTGCCAGCAGATTAGGCCTTACGGTCTATCAAGTCTGCTCGAACCTCAGATCCCTAGTTGGGTGCCAAGGCCCTCCCCTCCCTTGTGTTCCAAAAACCCCTATCATCCATCCCCACCCCCCTGGGACAGGCCATCATCTAATACATCCACTTTCTGTGTCTGTCCCACCCTCTCTTGAAGCCCTCCACTGTGTATCTCTGAACCAGCTCACCAGGCAGTGCATTCCAAGGGTCCACCACCCTCTCAGTGAAAAAACTCCTTCTCTTTTCCCCCCTCACCCTTCCACCTTCCAACTTCAAACCATGCCCTCTGGTGATACCTCCCTGCTTTAGTCTAAAGATCCCCTCCATGTTTACCCTATTTATTCCCTTGAGGTACTTGAAGACCTCAATCATGTCCCCCCTGTCTCTCCTCTCCTCCAATGAAAATAGGCAGAGCTCCTCAAGTCTGTCCTCATATGTCAAATCCCCTAGCCCTAGTATCATCTTAGTTGCCCTCCTCTCTGTACCCTCTCCAGGAGCTGTATGTCCCTCTTCAAGTGTGGTCTCCAGTACTGTACACAGTACTCAAGGTGTGGTCTAACCAGTCCATTGTACAGTGGCAGAATCACTTCTTAGCTCCTAGAGGTGATCCCCTTACGATGCATCCCAACATCCTGTTTGCCTTGCTACGCTCTCCTGCACTGCTCAGAGTTATTCATACATACATCCACCATGACCCCTAGGTCTTTTTCCCTATTGAGGCCTCCAGTGCCTCCCTCCCAGGAGTGTACCTGTGTTTAGGTTTCCCGCCAAGATGCAACCCCTTGCACTTGGTGATATTGAAATTTAATTTCCATGTGAGCCCAGCTTTCCAGGGTGTCCAGGTCCCCTTGCAGGGCCAACCTCCCTCTTCTCCCTCAACCACTGCTCCCATCTTGGAGTCATCAGCGAAGAGACTCATTTCACCCTATACACCACTCCTGATGTCGATGTATGTATTAAACAGGATCGGACCCAGGACCGAAACCCCTGCGGTCCCCACTACCAACCTCTCTAGGGTTCGAGAGCTCCCCACAGACCACTACCTCTGAGTGCGTCCAGCTAGCCAGTTTTCAATCCATCTGACCATCAAAGGGCCTACTCCTAACCCCATCAGTTTCTCCACCAGACCATTGTGGGGGACAGAGTCAAACGCCTTGCTGAAGTCCAAGAATAATACATCCACAGGCTTTCCCCTGTCCAGTTCTGATGTTACCCATTCGTAGAACTCCACAAGATTTGTTTGACATGATCTACCTGGCACAAACCCATGTTGCCAACTATCCAGACCTCCCACCTCCTCCAAGTACACCCCCAATCGTTCCTTTAGTATACTCTTCATTAATTTTCCCACCACCAAGGTCAAACTGATGGGTCTATAGTTACCTGGTACTTCCCCCGACCCCCCTTTAAGGATTGGCACCACATGTGCCTCTCGCCAATCCCTAGGTACCCTCCCTGTCTCAAGTGACCTGTTGAAGAGCTCCACCAGGGGTGCAGCTAGTATGTCCGCCAATTCCCATAGTACTCTCGGATGAATGCCATCCGGCCCAGGAGATTTGTCTTTCTTTAGGGCCTTGAGGGCTAACCACACCCTTTTGGTGGAGATAGCATCATCCATCCCCTCCACCTTACTGGCCTTTTTATCCTTATTCAGATGTGACACCCCTGGGGTACCTCTCCCTCCCTCTTGCTCCATTTCTGTTGCTCCCCTGATCCCACTCACTGCTGCTTCTATCCCCATCGTGCCTTGCTTTGTAGATATCCCATCCCCCTCCCTAGTAAACACAGAGGCAAAGTACTCATTAAATACCTCTGCCTGGTCCCTCGCCTCTTCCACCCACCCTCCTTCTGATCTCAATCTGCTGAGATTGCCCTTAGTTTTTCTCCACTCCCCAATGTACCAGAAGAACCCCTTTTCCCCTCCATGTATCCCCTGTGCCAGCCGCTGCTCTTTACTGTACTTTGCTCCCCTCACCATCCGGGTGACTTTTCTAGATGCAAGATGGTACATTTCCTTATCCCTATCCCCTTTTGTTGTTTTATATTTTTTGTAGGCCACCTTCTTTTCTCTGACTGCTACCTGCACCTCACTGGACCACCAGCATAGTTTATGTGACCTTGCTCCCTTACGTTTCAACTTAACGCAGATCCTGACTGCCTCATGAAGTCCCCGTTTTATGACCTCTCATCTCCTTTCCACACTTGTCATTGATGTAATCCCCTTCAAGTGATCCTTGAGAATATTTCCCATGCCCAAAAAGTCTGCCCCCCTGAAGTCCACTGCCAGTGTCCTAGATCTCACCCCTCCTCCAATGCTTATTTGAAACCAGACAGTATTGTGGTCGCCCCAGTCAGAGGGTCCTCTTACAACCAGGTCCTTTACCAGATCCCCATCTGCCAGAACCACGTCCAGGACATGCCCCTCCCTTGTGGGCTCCATCACATGCTGTGTTAAGAACACATCCTGAAAGCCATCCAGCAGCCTCTGCTCCTTGGCCACCTTAGAGGACATGGTTCCCCAGTTTGTACCTGGCATATTAAGGTCCTCCATCAACACCATTCCTTCCCCTTTTGGTCCACACTGGGCAATGATGTTGTCCAGCAAACCATCCTCTAGAACATCACTCATCCCAGGGGGCCTATATACTACACCCAGCTTGACCTTATCTCCTGTTGGGAATCGTAAGGTAACCCATAAGGCCTCCACGTTTCCCTCTGCCTCTTCTACCCTAGCAATTTCTATGTCATCTCTAATAAAGATAGCCACTCCACCCCCTCTGCCCTCCTTTCTATCCTTCCTAAGCATAGTGTACCCCGGCACGTTTAGGTCCCAGTCATGGTTTTTGTTGGCCCATGTCTCCGTGACCTCCGCCACATCCACTCCCCCCTCGAACAGCATGGCCTGGAACTCTGGCAACTTGTTTCCCAAGCTCCTGGCATTTACTAACACCAACCCCAACCCCTTATCCTGATTTCCTTTGTCAGACCCCACCCAGGTTCCTATACTTCCATCCTCCCTCTGCTCCTCCTGAAACCTCCACCCCCAGTCTGTTCCCTTCCCCCCTTGGGTTTGAAGGCTACTCCCCTCATCTGGAGGAGGGGGCTTCTGGTCAGCCCCTCCCTTATCCCTTCCCCCTCACAAGTTTAAACCCCACCTTTCTTGAATGTAGTCAGCCATCCCCTGTTTAAGGACTTCCTTCCCTAATGGGGCAAGATGAAGCCTGCCCTTGGCATACAGTCCCTTATCCTCCCAAACTCCTTTCCAGTTCCCTAATACCCCCAACCCATTCTCTTCACCCCACTTCCTGAGCCAGTCATTAACCTCTGTGATCTTCATTTTTTTCTCCACTGAGACCTTTGGTACTGGCAATATCTCCGAAAAGGAAATGTTGCATCCATTATCCTGACAGACTCTGGCAAGTTCTTGGAACCTTGCTTGGATTTCCAAAATGCTATTTCCCTCTAGATCGTTAGTTCCCAAATGCCAGAAATCCGGTTTCCCTCCACAATCCTAACCAGTTCATACACCATGAACTTTGCTCTGTGCACTGTCAGCCCAGAGATACTCACTACCTTCACCTGGCTATGGCATCCACCCCTGTCCCTCCCACTGGATCCCCTAATCATCGAGTCTCCCAATAACAGAACCTTAACACACGCATTATCCTTAGGTTACCTCCACTATGCCCTCTCAGCCCCCATCCCCTTTATTCATGATCTCAATTCCATGGGAGTCTTCCTGCCTTATTAGAGACCCTCTTGTCACCCTCCCCTTTCTGCCTCCCTTGCTATTTTGCCCACTTTACTCAAACCCCCTCTGAATAGGTGTCCCCTTTAACCTCTCTTATCCAAACCATTTATCCTGGCCCTGATGGTTTCCCCTTCTCCCACATTGCCATCCTCCCCCCTTGTAATAGTACCCCTGCCTCCAGAGGCTCTCTGTGGGTCCCCTTTAGCTAGGGCCCCATCCTTGGTACTGACCCCCCTGCTGAAGGGGAGCTCCTCTCCCACCTCCTTGTCTCCCAGTTTCTCTCCAGTCATGCTCTCCTCCCTCATGTCTGCAATATGTTGCATCTCCCCCATCTGCTTAACATTTATGTTTCCCCTTCTCCCTCTGGGACTATTTCTATCCTTTCCATTGCCGGTCTGTGATGCCCTATGGGTATCTGACTCCCTCCCCGGCCTCTGTATCAGTTTCCTCATTTCCACCAACCCCTTCCTCCCCCTCTAGGTTGCTTAGTAGCTCAAATTTATTGTAACACTCTATGTCAGCCTCCATCAAGTAACCCGAGTTTCCCCTGACTGCACCTCTAAACTGCCCCTCTTCTTCCCCACTTGCTCTGTCCTCCTTAGGAGCTCCCTTCCCACAGTCTGCTGTTTTAGGCTTCCCCACAACAGCCCCTCCCTTCTCAATGTCTGCTCTACTAGGCTTCCCACAACAGCCCCTTCTGGCTCTTCCCCTCCACTCTCTTTGTATTCAGATGTTCACCCCATCGCTTTCCTTAGTCCAACATCCCCTATCTAAGGGTCCTCTGTCCTAATATCCCCCCTCCTGCTTGCTGTAACATAACATCCTGTAATTTCAGAGTGATGCCCCAGCCTCCCCTCAGCCCCACCCTTCTGCTGCCCTTATCCACCTTGCCATCCTTGGACAGCCCCCCCAGCTTACTCCTTAACCAATATACCTCACTCCTGATACAAGACAGCTGTCTACAGAGTGGGCAGCCTCCCTCTCTCCAGGCCCAATTGAGAATTATTACCATCCCACAGCCTATGCAGCCTACAACCCTTCCAAAGATGCCTGCCATGGTGGAATATGGCCACCCTGTTTGCCCCCTTCTGTTTATAATGGCACACCCCCTTTTCTCAGTCCCTTCCCCCTGGAATACAGTTTCTCTCTATACTGACTGCAGTTATTTACAAACCCAGTTTCAACCCCACCAATAAAGTTCCCAAGTCTCACAAACACATACAGTCCAGTGGTGTGTGTCCAGTCCCACTAACAGTGTGTGTATGCAGACATCAGGTACCGTATGATGTCACAGGCTCACCAGTTCCTGTTGCTTTGAATTTCAGTCCCAAACAGAAATACACAGCCCTTCAATCCCAACCCCCAGTGGCTTTTCAGTATTTAAGAAAGCCTACAAAACAGGGTGGGAGGGAGAGCTCTTACCAACACCAGACAAACATCACATTTAAATTTCACTCTAATTATCACTGCCAAACAAGTGTTCCCAAGCCTCAAAGTTACAATATCACAGCCCAAGTAACAGTTCTAACTCAAAGTAGTAATTTTAACACATAGAACTAATTTCACGTACAAAACTATTCAAATATTTCAGTTAAAACAGAATATAACCCCAGACCTCTGTCCTTACCAGCCTCCTGCTTATGTTCCCAAGTGAACAATGAAAGACAAGGTGATTTCTGTTAATTTCCCTCCCCAACACCAGGCAAACATCACATTTAAATTTCACTCTAATTATCACTGCCAAACAAGTGTTCCCAAGCCTCAAAAGTTACAATATCACAGCCCAAGTAACAGTTCTAACTCAAAGTAGTAATCTTTAACACATAGAACTAATTTCACATACAAAACTATTCAAATATTTCAGTTAAAACATAATATAACCCCAGACCTCTGTCCTTACCAGCCTCCTGCTTATGTTCCCAAGTGAACAATGAAAGACAAGGTGATTTCTGTTAATTTCCCTTCCCCCTAACACCAGGCAAACATCACATTTAAATTTCACTCTGATTATCACTGCTAAACAAGTGTTCCCAAGCCTCAAAAGTTACAATATCACAGCCCAAGTAACAGTTCTAACTCAAAGTAGTAATTTTTAACACATAGAACTAATTTCACATACAAAACTATTCAAATATTTCAGTTAAAACAGAATATAACCCCAGACCTCTGTTCTTACCAGCCTCCTGCTTATGTTCCCAAGTGAACAATGAATGAATAAATGAAATAAATGAATAAATGAAATGTAATTCCAGAGAACCAAATTGTTCTCGTGAAAATCCAGTATTAGAACAATTATCTATTGAGAAAGGCTGTAATGTGCTCTGAAGTCTTTTTCCTCAATAAAATGAAGTTTAAAAAAGAAGAAACATCTTCTACACATGCTGACCCCGAAGGTAGGTACATTATTGTGGTAGGGGATTTGAAGGGGAAGAAACCAAACTGCTGTGTCTACAGGCTGAACCAGACTGATGCCACATTCTTCAACACACTGCCCCAGAAACTAGCAGAAATTGGGAAAGGCAGTATTTTGATAGGAGGACATGAATGCAGTCCTGGCTGGCTTCCTACACAGGATCCAGACTTTATCAGGGGCGAGGTCCCCTGCTTTAGTAGCCCTCCAAGACATGGCAAAGTAGTTTGGTACCACAGACATCTGAAGCTCATTCACCCCAAAGGGTGAGATTACTCCTTGTTTTCACAGCCTCATGGCACATTCTGTAGCCCTGATGTCTGGTTGATACCAACAAAATGGATGGAAGGTATGGTGGAAGCAAAAACTCAGACAGTCGTCATCTCAGACCACAGCCTCATAACCTCCATCTGGCTACCACCTGACTCAATGGGGCAGAACAGAAACAGGTGGAAATTTAATTCCTCACACTTCAATCAATCAATCAAAGTCTTTATTAAACCACTCACCATTGTGCAAGCTAATTTTCGAGGTGGACCTGGGTTTGTTAACAAGGAACTAGGGACAATATACATGGGATGCAACACACAAGAAAATAGTAATAATACAAATAAAGTGAGATACAATAATACAGCATATATAAAGTATCGGCAGGTAGCATTAATAGTAGTATACGTTTGGAACAGAAGATACAGCTAGTTTTGGGTAGGACACAATTTTTTATAAAAGTAAAGAAATATACATATCACATGCACCAAACACAAATAAAACCTAATATAAAAAGATATATAGTGATACAGTATTTGAGAATTTAGAGCTGGAACCAGGGTCAAAGGAATGTGGAAGGGACAGATATGAGGGTAGAAAAAGGGGAGAGGGAAGGGTCGATTATAGATGTGATCAGTCTTTTAACAGTAATAATTAGAGTGTGCATGGACTTGTAGGAGTCACTATTTAGGGTAGACAGGCACAGGACTCATTATGATGTAGATATAGAGATTTAAACACTGCTAGGCTGATGGGGTGAGTTAATTTCAAAGTTTTTTGCAGCTTGTTCCACAGTTGAGGGAGCACAAAGCTGATGGCAGCTCTGCCAATACAAGATTTTGCTTTGTAAACATAAAGGTAGATATATGAGGTGCTTCTCAGGGCATACATCCCCAGAGTGCACAAAGGTAAACAGACAGAGATATACTGTGGCAGTTTATTTGAGATAGCGTTGTATGTCCAAACTGCAGCATTTTTTTGCTGTCTGTGAGCAAGGGAGAACCATCCCACTGCAGTGTACAATGCACAGTGGTGGGCTTAGTATGGAAGACCTGTGATAAATCTTATGGCTCTGTGATAAAGCATATTGAGTTTGGCTAGGGCACAAATCCTCCTTTTGCCAGCTTAATCTGGTTCAAAGTCAGTTGCCATTCATCTGTATCCCCTTCCCCCAGGTTGTGCCTGAAAATAGGCAGAATTTGTCTAGTGCACTTACCCGGTCAACAAAAACTAACTAAATAAATAAATAAGTTGGCTAATAACATCAAGGAGTCTCTGGAGCTAAATAAACCTGATGACACTTCTGCAGTAGTCAGATGGGACACCCTAAAAGCTTTTATCAGGGGGAAATGTATAGTATTTGCCCCAAAACAAGACAAGTTTGAGACAAAGAGCTTCAACAACTTGAAGTTAGCCTTAAGGATCTGGAAGCTAAGTTTAGAACAGCTGGTAACTCTCACCAGGACCTCCTGGCCCAGATTGATTCAAGGGACGCGCTTTAAGTTAAATACCCTTCTTCTGCAAAAGAAGGAATCTGTCCTTTTCAGAATGAGGCAAGCATTCTGGGAGGCAGCTGAGTAGTCTCACAGACTACTGGCCTACCAGCTCAAAAAGAGGCAAGACAGATCCAGGATACATGGAGTCTCAAGCATGGCAAGAGAAATAATGAAGGGGCAGACAGAAATAAATAATGCTTTCCTGTCCTTCTACAAGTCCCTCTGTATAGCTGAAGCTTATCCCTCTCAGGCAGAGATGAACACTTTCATGGTCAATCTCTACCTACCCACCTTGTCACAGGACCGGAGGGCTGACCTGGGTAAACCTTTCACCACTACAGAGCTAGGATCTAAGCTGGCAGGGATGCCTACAGGGAAAACTCCAGGGAATGAAGGGCTTCCAGTAGAATTCTACTAATAATTTCTGCCTCAGCTGGCGATGCCACTGTAGGAGGACCTTGTGAAAGCATGCAAAGAGGGCTCTCTGACCCCTTAATGCACACAGCCCAGATCTCTCTACTTAAAAACCAGGTAAAGAATGCAGCATACAAACCAATATCCCTAATCCAGATGGACTGCAAAATATTTGTCAAGATGTTTGCCGAGCAAATGAAAAAAGTAATTTCCCACTTGATCTGCTAGGAACAAATCAGGTTTGTCCCAGGCCGTACAGGCTCAGACAATGCCAGTCGCCTGATAAAACTTAGCTGGTACTCATCGCACCCTCACCCACTCACAGTCCTGCTGTCCCTGGATGCTGAGAATGCCTTCAGCTGGGTAGAGTGAGGGTTTCTATTCCACATCCTGAGGTAGTTTGGGTTTGGTCCACGAATCATGGATTGGATTTTGATTGTCAACTTTCCGCCTCAGCCTCCATCACCACTAATGGACTCGCATCCACTCTTTTCCTACTTGGGAGAGAAACCAGGCAGGGATACCCCTCTCACCCCTATTTTCATTGTAGCCCCAGAATCTCTCCTACAGGCCATGAAACAACACCCAAATATTCATGGAATCTGCCTCATGGAGAGCATAAGGCACTGACCTTTGCTGATAATATTATGCTAGCTCTCACAGACCAAATAAATCCCTTCCACCCCTTTATTGAGGTGATTGACAGGTATGGCCAACTGTCTGGGTTTAAGGTTAATATTCCAAAATACGTTCTCCTGGCACCCCAGAAAATAACCTGCCAACTACCAGGACATCCTTGGTACATGACAGTAACACCAGACAAGGTGAAACACTTAGGGACTTTTTTCCTGGGAATTGCAGTCTATGGGAAACTTTAACTTGGACCCCCTACAGGTGATCCTAGAAAAAGATTTTGCCGGATATAGACATCTGCACCTATCCCATTGGGGTAGAGCCCATGCCTACAAAATAATGGCAGTGGTAAAAATTAATTATGTGCTGGATAACATTCCCATGACTAAAGAGCCCATACATATTAAAAAGATCCAGAAGGACATGTTGTTGTTCTTCTGGGGCTCTAGCTCTGGAAGACTGAGTCACAAGAAGTTGGTGCATGACTTCTCCTGGGGAGGAATGTACTTGCCCACCTTCGGCCTGAAATGAATGGCACACACTATCCATGAAATTGCATCTGCTATGGCCTGCGGGGCACCAGAGGGACCCTTAGATGGGTGAAGTGTGAGTAAGCACTCATGCCAGGATCATGTGAGCAGGAGGTATGTTTCAGTTAGCTTTCTAAAGGACGTAAATCTTACTTCACACTCAAGCATTCAGCTGCTAAATGGAATACAGTGGCGCAACTCACAAAGTGGTCCCTGTGAGACTCCCTCCTACTTCTATTATGGGCTACCAACAAAATCTCTATTGGTGGAAGCAATTGCCTGGCTGGACTGATAAGTGAAAGACAATGCTGTGCTAAAGCACATAACTGATGATGTGAGTGGTTCCCTAAAGTCCTTTCAACAACTTAGGGAGCAATTTGACCTCCTGCAACACCACCACTGGAAATTCCTGCAACTTAGACATGTTCTGACCCCTCTATTAGGTAATCAGTTCTGAGCCCAAAAACTAAAGACCACCCAGACATTTCCCTTGATGCTGAACAACAGTGGGAGCATGAACTCCAGCATGAGATCTCACCCTAAGACTAGGGACACTGCTTGGAAACTCTGGCAGTAAGAGTGAAAAACTCCAAGAACCATTTCACACAACAAAAAATCCTGCAGAGGTGGCACAGGACTCCAGCCCAGCTGCACAAATGGGGAATACTGAGCTCAAACAAGTGCTGGAGATGTGGCACGGAAACTGGCAACATCACACACATGCTATGGAACTGTCCTGTACTTGATACATATTGGATATCAGTCCAAAAATTATAGAAACATAGACTTTGACGGCAGATAAGGACCGCTTGGCCCACCTAATCTGCCCATTTCCCTACCTACTGGATTGACACCAAGAAAAGTGCAGGGGACGATGGCCTTGAATCATTTTTCTTGTGGTTAGGCTATGCCCAGCTCACAGCCCCCATCCTTCACATCTTCAACCTCTCTATTACCGCAGCCACTGTTCCATCCTGCTGGAAATCAGCTCATGTTCTTCCTCTCTTCAAATCAGGAGAGCCTTGTGACTTAAAAAACTACCGTCCTATCTCTATCTTGCCTGTTCTCTCCAAAGTGCTGGAAAAACTTATATACAACCAACTAAAAAAATCACCTTGAAGCGCACCCACTCCTAAACCTGGCCCAATCTGGCTTCAGGTCGAAGCACAGTACCATCTCAGACTTGGTTAAAGTCTCTAATGACTGGATCCATGCTATGGACACCAAGAAGGTTACTGGTGCAGTCTTTCTAGACCTCAGTAAGGCCTTCAACACTGTCGACCATCACCTCTTAATCACCTGTCTTGCCTACATAGGTGCCACTCCACTTACCTTACAGTGGTTTAACAGTTATCTCACGGGAAGGATAAAAAAAGTCAAAGCTGATGGCCTACTATCTGCCCCCTTCCAATTGCCAGAGGAGTCCCTCAAAGCTCCATCCTAGGACCAATCCTTTTTTCCCTGTACATCAACAACCTTGACTCCCACATAAAGAACTCTAGCATACATTTCTTTTGGATGATACGGTTTTGTACTCAACAGGCTCGTCCTTAACTGAAGTCAGGGAAGCACTCCAAGCTGACTTTATCCAGTTAGAAAGCAACCTTATCAATGCCAAGCTTCTCTTAAATGCCAAAAAAACCAAGACAATGATTTTCTCGAGACTTGCCTTGTCAAGTGCCCTACCTACCCCACCTAAAAACTTCATAGTTTCCTCCCTAGGTGAACCCTTGGAAGTCATACCTAAATTTAAATATCTAGGTATGTGGATAGACAACAAGCTTTCCTTCAACGACCACAGCGAGGATCTATCAAAGAGACTTAAAGCACGCTTGGGTTTCTGCTTTAGAAATAGGACCCTCTTTTCTCTCGCAACCTGCAAAAGACTTGTCCAAGCAACATTCCTTCCCTTGCTTGATTACGGAGACATTATCTTTATCTCCGCCCCAACCTTGAGCCTATCTAAACTGGACGTACTCTATCACCATGCTCTTCGCTTAATTACCAACTCTGCATACAGGACCCACCACTGTGATCTTTATGCAGCAGTTGGGTGGACCTCTCTTGCCACTAGATGCCTCCTGCATGCTGGCATTTGGACCCTCAAATTACTACTCCACAAACTGCCTGTCTATTTAATGTCTCTCATACACATCTCGCATAGCGCCTACTCCCTAAGGAAATTCGACCTTATCCTACTAGATGTTCCCAGGACACGTACCACAGCTGGCCAAAGAGCTATCTCATACGCCTTCTCAAACATTTGGAACCAACTACAAGCCATGCTGAAGCTAACCAGCATCGTATCAATTAACTCCTACAAAACACTAGCTATCTCTAAATTAAAAGACATATGTAGGTGCTACTAGGTCCCCAACACCAAGTCATCTTCCTAGGTACCAACTGACCCTCTACTTATTAAGCTGAAATGTGCTGCATAATTTAGGGCAAGGTTAAAGCTGGAATGTACTGCATATATAGCATAAGGACTTCTATTGTGTATACCTCTTGTATTATACATGTTTTCTTTGTTGCTCTACATTTTCTATCTCCTGTCTATGTAATTGCAAACTGTATGTGTATGTGCCTCAGGACCTCCTTGTGAATGAGCTTGCTCAACGGAGTCTTTCCTGCAATAAACTTGAACTTGAACTTGAAGCTGCATATCCTAGTTAACCAACAGCCTATTTCTTCCTACCCCCCACAAGAATTGCCTTGTGTTTGTCCCATGCATTCTTGAATTCTCCCACAGTTTTAGACCCCACAACCTACTCAAGAAGGTTGTTCCATGTGTCCACCACCCTCTCTGTGAAAAGATACTTCCTCACATTGCTCCTGAGCCATCTTCCTCTATCTTCAAATTGTGTCCCCTGGTTCTTGCACATCTCTTTTTCTGAAAGATGCTACCCTTTTGGACTTTGTTGATTCCACTGAGGTACTTAAAGTTTCTATCATGTTCCCCCTCTCCCTCATTTCCTCAAGGGTATATATATTAAGCTCCTTTAGTCTCTCCTAGTATGGCTTCTCTTGCAGACACAGCATCATTTTAGTTGTCATCCTCTGGACTGCCTTCATCCTGTCTATGTCCTTGCAGAGATGCAGTCTCCAGAACTGGACACAGTACTCCAGATGGGGTCTCTCCAACTGTCAGTTCAGAGGGATAACAACTTCTTGTTTTCTGCTGGTGATGCCTCTCCATATACATCCCAGTATCCGTCAGCCCTCCCTACTGCCTTCTCACATTGCTTGCCAACATTAAGGTCATCTGATATGATTATCCCCAGGTCCCTTTCCATTTTTGTTGTTGTTACTACCCCCCCACCACCACCACCACCACCATTGTGCACTCTTCCCCTGGGTTTTTATTTCCCAGGTGCATTATTTTGCACTTCTTTGCATTGAATCCAAGCTGCCATACTTATGACCATTCCTCCCACCTTTCCAAGTCCCTTCTCATCCTTTCCATGCCTCCTTGTGTATCAACCCTGTTGCAGATCTTTGTGTCATCTGCAAAGAGGCATACTTTTCCTTCCAGTCCCTCTGCAATGTCACTTATAAAGACATTAAAAGGGACCAGACCCAGTACTGAACCCTGCAGTACCCCACTAGTAACCCCCCTTTCTTCAGAGTGGACTCTGTTTACTATTACTTTCAGTGTCCTGTTGTCCAGCCAGTGTTTTACCCAGGCTACCACCCTGGGACCCACTCCCAGGCTGGATAATTTGTTTATTAATCTTTTGTGTGGGACTGTGTCAAATGCTTTGCTAAAGTCTAGGTAGGCCATATCCACTGCCCCTCCCTGGTCTACTACATTGGTCACCCAGTCAAAGAAATTGATTAGATTCATCTGACATGACCTTCCCGCTGTGAACCCATGCTGCCTTGGGTCCTGTGCCCCACTGGCCTCTAGGCACTCAACAATTCTTTCCTTCAGAAGTGAATCCATCACTTTCCCTACCACAGAGGTCAAACTGACAGGTCTGTAATTTCCTGCCTCTGCCTTGCTCCCACTTTTGTGATGGGGAATCACATCCACCCACCTCCAGTCTTCAGGTAGCATACCATCCTCCCATGATTTGTTAAAAATGGTAGTCAGTGGTGTCACTAGTTCTTCAGTGGTGTCACTAGTTCTCTTCTTAATTATTTTAGAATTCTGGGGTGAATCCTGTCAGGCTCCATTGCTTTGCCCACCTTCAGTTTTAGGAGTTCTTTCAGAACTCTTTCTTCTGTAAAAGGATTGGGAATGACCTCCCCCATGCAGAGTGCTTCTGTTAATTGGATTAGATACCTCCCCCTCCTCCTCTTTTGTCAATATTGAGCAAAAGTATTAATTCAGTATTTCTGCTTTTTCACTGTCCCTCTCTACCCATCCACCATCCATTCTATGCAGCCTCACTATCCCTCCCTTTGTCTTTCTACCCTCCCTGATGTATCTATAAAAGGTTTTATCCCCCTTCTTAACCGAGTTGGCTATCTTTTCCTCAGTTTGGGTCTTTGCAATTCTGACTGCTTTCCCTGCTTCCTTCTGCCTTAACTGGTACAGTTCTCTGTCCTGCTGCTTCTGTGTTTCATTATACTTCCTAAATGCTATCTTTTTCTCCCTAACTTTTTTTTTTGTTCTTCCAAAAAATTTATTACAAAGTTTTGGACATTACAAACTTACAAACTACATATAAAGAATAAATTTTTAACAGTTCGAGTACATTTCATTTAGGAAAGTGATAAAAACAGATGTATCAAGAGTAAAAAAGGGGTCTATATATCCAAATAGGTATATAATAAATAAATCGAGGGGTTTAGTTTATTCCCTTTTAAGTCTCCTCTTATAAGCTTTTTTTGAGATTTATTATAGACATAATGAAATTTCCAGTCCTTATAGCCTCTTCCAATGTACTGGGATGCATTAATATGAAAACAGGATCATAATCTAAGTCTGCATACTTGGTCAGAAAATCTCTAAGAAAGTTATTTTGAGGGTAGTTATATAGAGAGCATTGTATTAAAACATATGGTAATGTTTCTATAAAACCATTATTACATAGGCATTTTAACTTGTTTGACTTGTCTTGTGTATTAATCTATTATAGTAAGTGTATTTTGATATGATTAGCACAAATCTTGCCCAAGTAATTGCTTTTCAATACTTGGGAAGTAAGGAAATTTGAGATTCTCCTTAAGGTTTGAGTCAATTTTATGTTGGCTAAGCCAAAGAGCTTGCCTTTGGGTATGGACTTTGTTCATCTGGGTGTCTGATGCCTGTAATAATAATCTCTTTTTTTAATGAGTCCTTCTATGACTCATGATTCTTTATTTTAAGTTGATAATCATGCCATAAGTGCATATAAGAGGAAATAGAAAGGTTTTCAAAAAGTGCCTTTAACCATGGGGAACAGAAGCCCTCTGTGTACTAATCTTCTTTTTCATTAAGACATAATAATGGTAAATCATTTTGTGTATTATTTATTATTCTAAGCCAATAAGAAATTAACCTCATTTTGACAAAAATGGCCACATGTAATCTATCTAGTTCTGCTCTTACAATGGAACCTGCCATTGTAACTGGTACTAGTAAAATGGCTTTGTAATAGTACAACCAAGGCAATTCTAGTTGTAATATTTCTTTAACTCCCCATATTTCTGCCCCATACAAAAGAAGAGGGGTAATTTTTGCTTCACCTGCCTTAATGGTAGGAGTTACTGAGGAGCCTCCAAATTTAAGGTGAATCTTAAAGCTTTAGCTACATATTTTGCTTTAACTATTTGCTCTTTTATATATAAATTCCAGAAATTTTTGTCATGAAGAATTATACCAAGATATTTGTATGATGAAACTTTTTCAATTAGTTTGTCTTTGTAGAAAATGTTTGGCTTTGCTATTTTATTCCCAAAAAACATTAGTTCTGTTTTCTTGAGCTTTATTCCCAGTTCTAATTTATTGGATTTTTTTGTAAGTCGGTCAAGTTTAATTTGTAATCCTTTAGAGGACAAGGAAAGAAGTATTAAATTGTCTGCATATGCTAGACAGTGAACTTGTGAGTTCTTAGTTTTTGGAGAGTCTAACTGGTTATTTAAATCAAAAGTTAATAAAGAATCTGGCCCAGATATTCAAAAGGGTTGCGCCATGCGCAACAGGGTTGCGCGTGTGCAACTCCAAAAATGTGCCATTCTCACGTATTCAGAAGGGTCCAGTTACAACCAAAACACGCTGAGCCACAGCGCAATGGAAATGAAGGCATGCGCAACCGAAGAGGCTGGTCCATGCATAAAGTGCATGCGATATCCAAACACTTACTTATGCAGGAAATAGCTCAGCCGGAGGATCGCTGTACTGGATGTGAGCCAAAATAAAAAGGCTCAAGGGAGGCGCAAGAACTCTAGCAGGCTGCAAACCGGGGAGAGACAGAGAGAGAGAGAACAGAGACAGGAGCAGGAAGGGCAGAGAGGGACAGTGGGTCCTGGAGGACAGAGAGGCCAGTGGGGTGCCGTGCAGTGGAAGCAGCAGTGGGGCAGTGGGGTAACACAGGAACAGCAGCTGGGGGGCAGGAGCCAGGGAGATGGACAGTGTCAGCTTCCACATGGAAGCTGTAATGAGGGGTGAGACAGCATGCTGCAGTGGGGACGTGGCCGCGAGGGGCCGTTGGCGTGCGCCTCGACAGGCGGGTATCGTTCTCGCATCAGCCTACGAAGCTGTACACAGATGTCGAGATTGTGGCCCGGTACCACCTGAACAGGGCAATACTGAGATGGCTCAGTGAGCTGTGCAGTGATGTGATGCAGGCACCCTCACGACGGAGTCATGCTCTGTCCGTGGAGACCAAGAGTGACAGCCTGCATGTGCCTGCTCACCACGGGCACCTTCCAGAGGCCAACAGGTGACACCACAGGCATTACGCAGTCGGCCACGTCACGCATCCTCACCCAATTCCTCAGCGCACTGCTGCCTCATGCTGCGGAGTACATCCATTTCCCCAGCACCGCGGCAGAGCGTACAGCAAACATGCAGGAGTTCCACAGGGTAGCACATATGCCTGGCGTGCTAGGGGTCATAGACTGCACCCATGTGGCCATTCACATGCCACCTGGCCCCGACGGCCAAGTGTATCGCAACCAAAAGGGCTTCTCGAGTGTCAACTGCCAGATGGTGTGTGATGCCACTGGGCGCATCATCAATGTCTGTGCCACACACCCTGGCGGAGCACATGATGCCTTCATATGGCACCAATCTGCACTGTGCCATTGATTCGAGAGTGGGAACATCCCCACGGGTCATCTAGTGGGTGAGTACACATGTATGGAATGCAAACCCTGTGCAAGGGTGGGAATGACACAGGTGCCATGGTAGTGGCACACAAGGATATGGGCAATATGGACCTGACCTGACACTGATCTCCACTATTTCCACACAGGTGACTGTGGATACCCACTCCGTCCCTGGCTGCTCACACCATACCAGCGCCCCATGACCCCAGCGCAGCACGGTTTCAATGAGGCACACGCCGCAACACGGAACATCAGAGCGGGTGTTTGGGATACTCAAGGCACGCCTGATGCCTGACACCCCGGGTGGAGCCCCACAGTACAGTACAGCCCCAGAAGGCCTGTGGATATTCCTGGCCTGTTGCATCCTGCACAACATGGCCAAAGACCATGGGATAACCCGTACAGGTCCAAGAGGGGACAGCGATGGGACGCCAGTGGCGCCGTGATTGGGTGATGAGCCACCCCTAGGACGAGGGACCCCGACTGACACGGCAGGCCCAGCTGCACCGGGACACCATTGCAGAAGAGCACTACGCACAACACAGGTAAGTCAAGGGGACATGTGCAGGCAACACTGTCCATGCGCAAACCACAGGCACACAGGGGAACACACCGTGCATGAAGGTCAGGGGAGTTGAAGGGTCCAGGCATACCAACACACCATCAGAGAGGGGTGAGCACTCACATGGACACACACACACACACACACACACACAGGCAGCATACAGGGGCAGCAGCACAGCACTGCGGAAATGACACGCCAACACACAGCACCACCAACCACCCTCACCACCTGGACTGTCCACGTACGTGTGTCAGGACCTGGGCAACCTTGCACCTTGTGTACAGTGCAATGCAGGCATCATCATCCACACGCACCTGTGGACAGCAGTTGGGAGAGTGTGCAGGTGGTCCGTGTGTCAGCTTGGTGAGCAGAGCACCCAGCAGTGCACTGCCCACCATGACACACATTGCACACAGGGCAGCACCAGACAGGGCCTGCATTGGGAGACAGCTCAGTCAGGGAGCACTGTCCCACGGCCACCATGGATGCGTGGGCGGCCCCGCCGTGGCCTAGCAGCACTGGCAGGCTGAGCAGGGGCCATATCGGGTGGCGCTAGTGCACTACCAGGGGTCCCAGTGCGCGACTGCGACCTTGCCCGCACAGGGGTCTGCATCCCGCCTAACAAACTTGCACCAGGGGTGCCGGGATGCCCACAGCAGAAAACCGCATCGACAGGCCTGGTGTCGCATGACGCCGGAACGGGGTGGAGGCGCACTGTGGGTGCGTGGTACAGGGTCACCAGACAGTGTGGTCACGCGGTCGCCACAGAGACCACTGCCTGGGTCAGCCTGTCGATGGCAGCGGTCACATCCGTCCGCATATGGACCATCTCGGCCTGGTCCCGAGCACACTCCCTGCTATGCCGCTCCACAGACACAGTCAGTGCCTCCACGGACCTTGCAACCCGCCCCTGCAGCTGTACCGACTCCTGCAGCAGGCGGGTGTACGCGTCCAAAGGGTACTGTGCCCCAATGGCATCGTGACCCCCAGGGTGTGGATGGTCCTGGTGCACAGCACCCTTGAGGCCAGGACCAGGTAGGGCGGATCTAAGGGCGGTGGACAAGTGCCACTGCTTGACGCTGTCCCCCAGGCCTGGTGTGCAACTGCTGCTGCCGCCTCCAACTGCTGAGCCCCAGGTCCACCTGTTCCACCCTGTGCTGTCAACAGTGCCAGACACCTGCTCAGCCACCGATGCTGCCCCACGGTGCTGACAGGCCCAGCCTGTGACTGTGCCAGCATGCTGGTACACAGGTGTGGGCAGAGGGGCGGGCTGGGGCGCGTGATGGCCTGCCATGCGTCCCTCGTGGGACACACCTATCACTGGCCATTGCAGGCCTGCTATCATCAATAGTGCCGGTGCGTGCCACTGCCATAGGCACAGCATGCTGGCACACCTGCATGCCAGACTGCTGTGACACAGGCTGTGCACCCCTGCACCCGTATCACTGACACCGAGTTGTTGAGCCAGCCCGGCCTGCTGCTGCAGTGCCTGCAGGCTGCTGGCGGAGGTGGATGGTCCCTCCTCCTGGTCCAGCAGGTCTGCCTCACTGTCAGCACCCACCACCACTGTCTCCTGCAGACGAACAGGATCTGAAACAGAAAGAGAGTACATGTGAGTGCATGTGAACAACAGCCCCCACAACATCACCATGCATACCGTGCAGTGATGGGCTTCCACCCGTCCTGGAATCCTCCGCCTGGAACACCGCAATGGCACTCGGCTGCATGGCGTGACCAGTGTCTCCTCGGTCGGGGTCAGCTGCAACACCACGGTGGTCCCCACCAGTGGCAGCATGCCACCCTGAAGGCTGCCACCTTCTCCTTCAGCCTCCTGCGGTCAGTCCCCATCTTTTGCGGCATTCCTGCACGGAGCTGGTGGCTTCCGTGCAGGTTGACGGCCAGAGCTACCCCCTCCCATGCAGCTGCACGCTGCTAGGGGTGCCCTCCGCCCACTCAATAGCGGCTCATCCTCCAGGTAGGCCTGGAGAAGGGCCTCAGTCTCTGCTGTGGTGAAGTTCGGCCTCCTCCTCGCCGCCGTCCACAGCCTCAGCCTGGTTCTCATCAGTCATGGTGATCTGTATGGGTGGAAGTGGACATCTGTCACTGTGCAGTCCACAGCATTTCCCCATGAGCATGGCTGCAGGCTGGGGGCGGGGCAAGCCCCCTTTCCTCTCCGCTGGCAGATACTGATGGAAAGGGTGCCCTCTGCCCCTTCCTAAGTGCCCTCATCATGCTCAGCCCCCTCAACCTATGACATCCTCCAGCACCCCTGCCCATGAGCATTGTCCTGAGCATCACACAGCATGGAACTCACCTCTCACCTGCAATAACCAAATCTGGCCGCCACAACCCAGTGTCGTATTTTTATAGCGCAACACATGCAAATGGGGTGTGGCGCAACTTTAGTGACATGCTAATCGCACCACTGCGCCTTTGCATGGCTGATCGACTGATTTGCATATGTCGGCTGAATATCGCGTATTTGCGCTTAGCGCAATAGGGAAGGTCCAGCTGAGCTGATGGCACATGTTTGTGGCTGTGTGCTACACTGCATTGCGCATGCCCCGACAGGTTACGCATGCGTCGATCGCGCTGCAGACCTGCTGGCGAGATGGCGATTCTGGCCATGGCCACCATTGTGCCAGTGGCTATCAGCACTGGGCACTATATGGCGCTGTGGCACTTCTGCATGATAGTCCACTGTGGCACTGGTGCTATGCTTAGCAGTCACGCAGGATGCCTATACATCCCATGGCGCTGTGCGTAGCCTTGCATCATTGCCGTGACCTTGTGTATGCCCTCTGACCCCTGGCGCTGTGGGCATGCCATGTGTACGTCCCTATTGCGCTGTCTGGTTACAGCGCCATGTAAAGTGATGGCGCTGTGCGAACAGCGTGATTGGAGCCTGTGCTGGTCTATTGCGCAACAACTCCACGTGGGGTCACAGCGCAGCGGGGCGCCATATTGCCTGCTGTAAAGTTGGGGCCATGGCTCGGAGGAGGGCGGTGTCCTGGAGCCCAGTTGAAGTGGCCAACCTGGTGGCCCTAGTGGAGCCCCACTATGAGGGACTATATGGTGAGGCCCCCCTCACCGGACCTAGGACCCATTTGTGGCAGCAAGTGGCCACTGACCTGGTGGGGGTCACTGGCCGGGGCCGGTCTGCTGAGCAGTGCCAGCACCGGTACAGTGATCTCCGCCGGAGGGACCCAGAACTATTGACGTGGCTGCGTTCCCGTGCCAGGCAGGGCCTGGTGCCTAGGCCACGTGAGTGTACCATCTATTCACCTATATTCTCTGTAGGGGTGTGTGTGTGCCTGGGTGGCTGTGCATCGGTGTGTCAGTGTGTGCAGCTGTGCGATGGATGGTTATGGCTGTTTGGGCAGGCAGTCTCACTGGGGCAGGGAGCACTCTGCCTTTGAGTCACACTGATGTTTGTCTCACTGTATGTCTCCCACAGGCCGGATGGTGAGGACGCCGGACAATGGTGATGTGGGCCATGCCAGGGCCCCAGTGCCACAGGCTGTCGGGCCACAGCAGCAGCATCAGCAGCAGCAGCAGCAGCAGCGGCAGACCGAGCTGCTGGAGGAGTGTGAGTATCATTACATCATGGATGCTATTGCATGCTGGGGGGGCAGGACTACCAACCATGCTGGACACAACCAAAGGGGAGGTCATAGTTCCACTATACGAAACAGTAGTGAGTCCCCACACTGGAGTACAGTGTACAGTTCCAGAGAACATACCCTGTATGGACAGGGACTGGGTGGAGGCGTCACAGGAGGCGACATGGATGGTGCATGGATTGCATCACAAGTCCTATGCAGACAGGTTGGCGGAACTGAACATGTACTCCTGGAGGGAGCAGGGTGTGGGGATATGATGGGGACATACAAGTATTGTACAGGGGGGAACAGAGTGCAGGAAACAATATTTGTAAGCATAAGGGATGTTCCAGGACTAGAGGGCATGGGATGCAGTTGGGGGGGCTTGTTTAAGAGGAACATGAGAAAGTGTTTCTTCACATGATGGGTGGTGGACGAGTGGAACACCCTGCCAGAGGATGTGGTGGGGGCTGACTTGGTCACGGGATATATGCATGCGTGGGTTTGCCATGAGGGACTTCTGGAGGTCAGGGTGAGGGAGCGGACTTATAGGACAAGAGAGTGATCGTACAAGGCCAAATGGCCAGACTGGGTGTCCCATAGGCCCTTATCTACCGACACTGTCTATGTCTCCATGTATGTGCGTGACACAGGTGACCTGCATCACAGTGCAGCATCACGACACGTCTGTGATGCATCACAGGTGGTCCAGGCATGCACTGGGCATAGCTGTCTGTAACTGGCATCGCACCACGTTGCCACATCACATGACAGCGTAGTTTATACGGTGCTTCGTGGGGTGTGTGTGTGGGCGGTGGTGCGCATGGCTGGTGCCGCCTGTTTGTGATGGCTATGTGCATGTTCACTGTGGGTGGGTGCATGCCATCACATGTGCAGGACATTGGGTTAGATGGGTTGCAGGTTGGGTGGTGTTCAGGGTTGTGGTCAGTCTCAGCCATTGACTGTGTTCCCATTTTCCTAGGCCTCGGTGTGCTGCGGCGCATGGTGCATGATCTGCGGCGCCTGACCCAGGTGGTGTTGGACAACCAGGAGGTCCTGCAAGCCCTACAGCGCCAGGGGGAATGGCGGCACAGGCACAGGAGGGGACGCCAGCAGGAGGAGGAACAGGAGCCAGCTGGGCCATAGCCCACCTTTCATTTCACCTTCACCCATCCCTTTCACCCTGCCTTCCCTCTCCAAGTTTTTATTCCCTCCCCCTTGAACACCCCTGCCTTTTACCCGTCCCCAACATGCACTTAGTTCAACCTTTGTTGTTCACTGTTTTATTTAAATATACATTTCTATTTTGGTACAACTGCTGTGTTGGTGTCTGCTTTGCAACTGGCTCTGGGTGCTCGTTGCAGGGTGTACATGCCATCTGGGCTACTATGGTCCTGGGTATATGTGTGTGTGTGTGTGTGTGTGTGTGTGTCCATGGGGAGGTATCACCAGCATAGCATTGCCTTCTGTTGCTCTTGCCATCTGCTGCCACCCACTGCTGGGTGCACAGGGTGGGTCTGGCTGGTCTGCTTCTCTGCAGCATGGGGTTGACGTGTGCACGGGGGTGCATGGTGTTTCCTGCAGTGCCTGTCACTGCACATGGCTGATGTCTTGGGGGCACAGTTGCAGCTGGCTGCACAATGCGTGCAGGACTGATGTGCACTGTGGTTGTCAACCCCTGGGTGTGGCACCTCTGCCTGCCAGTGGTTGTGCTGGGGTGTCATGGCTCTGCTATGCTTTAGTTGGCTTGTCCCATGGGCACGTGGATCATCCATCCCACCCCCAGTGATGCTGTGCTTGGGGTGTGCCAGTGTGGTGTGGGTTCTGCAGTGAGTTCCTGTGCCCATGTGTGGCATGGCTGGCGGTGGGCCCCAGCCTGCCTCCCTGGATGTGCAGTTCCATTGCTCTGGGGGGGCTGTGCTTGCGCTATGGCAGCTCTGCACTGCTCAGCTGAGCTTCCATGGTTGCGCCATAGTGCAGTATTTTGGCTCAGCCTCTCCTACCTGGTTGCGCGATGGTGCAGTATGTGCGATATTGAGACGTTGGTTGCTTGCGCAATTTGCTCTGCTCCATGTTTGAATATCGCACCTGTTGTGCATTTGCGCAACTGGTTTGTGCTTGCTCCTGCTGTTACGCTACTTTTGAGCACAGTTTGAATATCTGGGCCTCTATGTATATATTAAATAATAATGGTACCAATACGCAACCTTGTTTAACCCCTTTGCTAGATGGAAAGTAGTCAGTAATATTGCCCAGTTGGTCAAATCTCACTGCTGTAGTTGTGTTAGAATAAAGAAGGAAAATGGGAATTAGCAAACAATTGGGAATACCACATTCCACAAGTGTTTTCCAGAGAACAGACCTATTCACTGAGTCAAATGCAGCAGAAAAATCAAAAATTAAAACATAAAGATTCATTTTCCTATACTGGACATACTTCTCCAGTAGATGAGCTAAAATAAACACATTGTTTGGCCCAGTGGCACTGAGAGTTGAGGCACTGGATGTCACACCTCACACCATGCCAGTGACCCGTGTTCAGGAGGGAGCGCAGGTCATCAGGGAGTTGGCCGGGGGGAGACAGGCTGGAGTGTCCAATGACAGCTCACCTTCTCTGGGGAAGGGGGGACTTCCAACTCAACAAGCGGTGACCCCTGATGGAGGCCGGGGGAAGTGACAGCAAGCTGGAGTCTCAGGGGTATGATTGGTTGTGGGCACAGGCCAGCAAGCCAATCAGCCTCAGGGGCTGCTCCTTCATGGAAGGAGGGGGAGGGGACCTTGTGGATGCCAGCGGATGCCTTGATGTAGAGACCCATGGCATCCCACAAGGAACATTGGAAAAAACACTCCTCAGAGCCAGAAAGACAGAGCGCCGAGTGGGGTCCCGATGTGCCAGTGCCTGCCTGCCACCCCAGGACCCTGACAAGACTTGTAAGATTTGGGGCTGCCCAAACCCACCCCACCCAGGGGGTTTCCGAGGCCGGATGGAGGGACTGGAGCCTGTAAGGTAGGCAGTGGTAGGGGCAGGTTTAATGGGTGACTCCCAATGATGCAGCTCTGGTGAGGCAGTAGGAAGGGAAAATAGGAATATAAAAAAAAAAAAACATTATCAATTGTCAAAATTCCCTTACGAAATCCAGCTTGGAATTTAGATAAGGGGTTTTTCATTTCGACCCACTGTTGCAGTTTGATAAGTAAGATGCTAGAGAAAATTTTCCCTGCAATGTCCAAAAGACTTGTTGGGTGGTAATTACTGGGGGAATAAAGCAAACCTTTCTTATGAATAGGGATTATTATGTTTTTTGCCAAGAGCTGGGAATAGATCTTTCTCTTAAACAACTATTAAACAAATTTACTAAAAAGGGTATCCAAACGTTTAGATTTTCTTTAAAGAAGTCTTCTGGAACTTTATCTGGTTCTGGGGCTTTATTTGCTAATGTAGATATAGCCAATTGCACATCACTGATTGAAAAAAACTGGGGCTTATATGCCAATGAGTATGCCCGTGCGGGGGGGGGAGGGCTTTTCATGAGTATTAATGTGTGATTATTAAATACATTTGAGTAATAGGTTACCCAGGTGTCCTTAGGTATATAAACTGTAAATGTAGTTTGATAAGATTCGACACCCTTTGCTACCATACTCCAAAATGCTTTTGTATCATCTGTTGCTATGATGTAATGCATGGCTTCCCATCTTTTATGCGTATATTCAAGTTTCTTTATCTTTAAGAATTTCTTATATGTTCTCCATGCTTGATTTACATTTACGTTTCCCAATTTGGAAGGATTTTTTAGGTTGTCCCTAATTAACTTCCCCAACTTCTGTTTTTCTTTTAAAGACTGGGAATCAAACCAAGTCAAAGGAGAAGGCTTTTGGTCTGTGTATATATATATATATATATATATATATATATATATATACACACATATATATATATATATATATACATATATATATACAGTATATAAATTTCAGTTGTAATGATAGATAATAACTTCTCAAATTTTGTAATAATATTCTGATTTGATTTGTTTGAGTGCATGATAATATCTGAATAGGTTGGATTAACGGAATAAAGAATTTGCTCAACAATCTTCAGGTTCTTATTATTTAAACGAAGACTAGCTTTCCCAGCAGGGACAATTGGAACTGGATAGTAACCACTTGGTGAAATGCTTTTATCCTTAAAAGTGTCTAAGCTAACCATCAGAAGTGCATGATCACTTTCTGGTCTTACTATTATCTGAAAGTTCTGGAGGTGTTCATAACTGTCTGGAGAAATTAATACAAAGTCTATTACACTATTTCCAGTTGAGGAAAAGTATGTAAATGTTCCGTCCGGGTCCTTCTTTCCTCTTCCATTCAGAATCAGTAGGTTGTTTTGATTAATAAACTCCCTTAACTCATGACTGGCCTTATTTAAACATTTGTCTACAGACTTTCTTAGATTTAAATCACTCATATAAGTCAGGCATTGTAATAGTGGTAGATTATCAAAATTTGAAATGTGTGTATTAAAATCACCCCCAACCAAAATAATATCGATAGTATGTCTTAAATATAAGGAATCTATATCTGCTATTAAATAAAAGCAATAATCATGCAAAACATTAGTGGGGGTCCCGAGGGAACATAAACATTCACAACAAGAAATATGAGTGAGTTCCATTTGATAACATTTAACAGGGAAATATTTCTGTAAACAGCTTGGTCAAGTACTTGTTTTCCATTTCTAATTTTAACAAATGTGGTTATACCACCCTTAAATCTACCATATTGCTTTTCTCTTGTTGCTGGTAGGCTAAATGCTTCATGACCATTTAAATGTACTTCTGAAGGAACCCATGTTTTGTAATAACATTACTTCAAATTGCAAAACAAATTCTTTCCAGTGATTGTCAGTCAATTTGGGCCCCAAACCTGCTATATTCCATGACAAAAGGTTACCAAATTCCATATTTAACATATCCTCATGGTCTAAAGTTTCTTTCTTGTTATATGTAAGTGAGAGGAGGGACTGAGGGGTAACCAGTCAAAGATTTTCATTTTTCACCAAGTTTATTTCATTTGTGGTAATCAGGGACTGAGAATCAATCAGGTATATATGTATTCTGTCTAATTTATGCACGTTAGACAGTAATTCCCTTAGCATTAAAGCTGATCTAATTTCTATATTAATTTGCTTTTCTAAGACTTCTGTGTGGGCTCTCCTAATTGACCCCATGTCCATAGAGGAAATTTCTGAATCAATACAAAAATTGAGGAGAAACTTAATAAAAGAGGAAAGTGAATAATTGTCTTCCCCTTCAAATCTTTCGACACCAAACATGGAAAGATAATGTGTTTGATTTAAATTGTCGAAGTTCCAGTTTAGAATTGTTAATGTTGAACTGACAAGATCAATTGAAAGTACTGATGGCGGAGACAAGTTTCCCTTTCCATGCACATGTTTCCAAACGGTCACCCAATTAACTGGAGATGAAATTAATATATCTAATTTATTTAAAAAACATTGTTTGGCCCAAATTTTCTTTGCAATGTCCATATTGGTTAAAAATACATAAACTGGGAGATTAGGTACTGTTCTATCACAAAAAAACACACTTAATATATTTTTCAGCCTCTGGAAGAATTAACTCTGAACCAAACAAGTAAGACATCAATGAGAATAAAGTATTTGTTTCATAAGATTTCAAGTACATGTTTTCAAGTTTAAAAACTACCTCATTCCCTGTGAGGATAATCTGATCAACATTGGATAATAAGCGAGTGAAAGAGTGTTTAGTAAGATCTTGATAAGGAGATGGTTTCAAATCTTGCGTTAATATTACATTTTCTTTTTTGTTTTCTACTTTTTAACAAGTAGAATTGTCCAATGATATTTGTTCAAATAAGTGAGGTGAACTTGGGAGTTGATCAAGGTCATTCCCTATCTGATGACTCCTTGAGATCTTATCACCTGATTTTAAACAAGTCTTTTTAGGAAACTCTGTGGGTGTTTTCCCGTTTAAGTTTTTATTTTTATTATTTTTGAGGTTCTTCTTTTCATTTTTCCTAAGGTTATCATTATTTCTCCCCATAGATCCCTTTTTACCCTTTTAACCCTCTTTTTTACAGGGGAAGTAGGAATGGAGATAGAAGGGAAAGATGGTATTTGTGCTGTCTTATTTGTATTTACTTTTACCAAATTATCAAGCTTTTCATTTAGTTCTGTTGACAAGTTAATTATGAAATCAGACAACTTTTCTATGTGATGTTTTAATCCATTATAAGCCTCTAGAAGAACGATGTTAGCCATTACTGGGTGTGTCAACACCTTAATGGTGTATTTAGAGATTGTGTCAGGACATTGTTTTAGGAATTCTGTGACTATTTTAATAGATTCAACTTCCTTATCTAGTTTAGAAAAAACTTTTCCTGGAGATCCTACCATTATAAGTGAATCCATAGATTGATCTAAGTATTTATCTATACTGTTGTTTGACGCAGAAGGACTAAATAACTCCAAATGAGTTGGGTGTAGTGATATTTCTGTCTCTATAGGTGAATTAGCAATCTGGGGTGTATTGTTGAAATAGTCAAAGAATGCCTGAAGGTCTGACTAGTATATAGAGTTAGTCATTGAATCCTTTGATTTACAGGAGAAAAAGTCTGTTATTTTCCCATGTTGACTTGGTTTGTTTAAAGGGGTTTAGTCTTTTGAAGATTCCTTCCCTTCTGTGGGGATAAATCCTCCATTGAATATAACTGAAGAGTTTGATTTCACATCACCAACATCACAATCAGTATTTTCTACTTTAGTTATATCCCAATTTAAGGGCATTTTAGGTTCCCGTTGATCAAGGGAATCTGAAGTTGCCAACCTCATACTCGAGCCTTCAAGATCTTTTGAGAAACCCCCAAAGTTACCACAATTACCACAATTACCAGATTCCTTATAATAAGGAAGAGTATCCGGTCTAAAGTCATACGTCATCTCCTCCTTATGAGTGGGTGAAATGGGAAATGAAGCTATTTCCAAATGCTCTTTTGGAGTAGAAGCTGTTATAAGTAATTCCTGAGTAAAAACACAACAATTTTTCCTTTTTCTTAAATTTCTTAAATCACCATTTGTACCATTTATACCATCCATGCCGTCAGTTCCATTCTTACCATTAATGTTAATATCATGATTATTTTGATTATGAAATTTAGTAGTCTTTTCCCTCCCTTCCCCTTTCTATCCTTACCTATCATCTTTCCACTGCAGGTATACATAGTGGAAAATATTGTTTTCCCAAATTAGTTTTAATTTCAAGGTGTAGAAAGACAGTAAGATTCAAAGGCAATAAAGGCCAAAGGAAATACAGGGATTAATATAGGGGTTAATATAATATAACGTTAGCAATTAATAAAAAATAGTCCTCTAAATAAGGAAATATAGTCACCCTGATCGTAAGAGGCTCAAACAATTCCTGAAGACTCCAAGGCCCCAAAGCCCCGAAGCCCCAAAGGTTACAAATCTCCAAGTCTCCAGGTCAGCGTGCTTTCTCTAGTACTTCTCTGAGGATTCACAAGTCAAGGTAGGCAAAGGAAAAATGTTCCAACTTGAATCCACCTTGAATCTGTTAACTCTTTAACTTTAACTTTTAAGGTCTGTCATGTTCTGCCAGATTCTACAGTTCACCAAAAGATCTTTTGTGTACAGTTAGTTCAACTGAAGCTTCCTCAAAGTGTGATTTCTTTGTGACAGGTGCTAACTAGGAATAACTTGATCACAAAAGCCAATATGTTTAAGCTGAAGGCCCTTTAACACTCTGTAATAGTCACGTTTATTCCTCTGCTCTATAGGCTGAAGCAAACCCCGTGACAAATCCACTAGGAAAGAAAAATACAAAAAAAAGAATAAGCCTATTGAAAGAAGAAAAAGTGAGGCACAATCAACAAATTCTAATATTTATTGAGGGAAATACTAGTTCAAATGTTAAAAAGAACAGTAGCCCCTAGTGCATGTGCTTTGGTTAAAAGGTTTACCACTTTGCAGCTGTATAACAATATATAACTTTAAAACGTTAAGGATTAGCCATTAAAACAAGAAATGGATTAAAACAAGAGATGCAGTAAAATAAAAAAAGGGAACTCAAAACAGAAATGAAAAAGAGAAGAGTAACGTAACTTACTTGTAGCAGCTTTTAGCAAGGTGCAAGTATATATGCAGGATACAAAACAAGATGTATTAAACCAGAGGTCAATATAGGGCCAAACCGAATACAGTGATCTCACACAGCTCAACGGATCCTGTCAAGGCTTATCCACTGTTTAAAAGGCTAAAGGTCCAAAAAAAACTACATGAACACTACACTGCAGGTGATATGCCTGAATCTTTTAACAAGTAGAAGACTTGGATTTTTGTACACTACTTGTCTGCTTTAAATTAATAAAAATTACAGACTAAAAGAACAAAAGCGATACAGGCTCAAGGCCAGCTCAAAAACAATGAACTGCTAACTGAAACCAAACCGCTAAGTTCGAGAGTAGCGTACCTGTGACCTACCTGTGGTGTGCTTGAGATATCGAGATAACATGTGATAGTGCATTTTTATAGTCTAGTGCTCACGTGACTAAAATTAGCATATGGTACGAAAAATAGATAAAAAAAAAAAGAAAAATGACTTAAAATGGACTTAAATCTAAGAGTTACTTTAGTTTACATTTAGGTTTAAATTTACATTTAAGTAGTCCAAGTAATCCAAGTCAAACACATTTAAACACACTCGTACCCAAGGACTCCAAAGGGGATAGCGGAAATGTAAAAGGAAAAGGAAGCAGTAAAAAACAGAGAGAACAAATAATTTAGAAATAATAAAACATCCCTTCCAGAATAGAATATGCTGCTGGGAGGGTCAGGGATGAATCAGGATGATGCAAGCTGGGTAACAGAACCCCAAATAGCCTTTTCTGGGGACACTTTGCGAAAGGTGCACTGTCTGTCTCTCCATGAGGCTGCTCCGAAGGCCTTCTCCTTTCCGCTCTCACTTCAGCTCCTTTTAGAAAGCGCCCAGCTTTCAAGACCACCACCAATGGGCCTTCCTCCTGTGAACAGATAGAGAACAGGGCAGGAAAAAAGTGCACGACTGGAGCCAACAATAAGGTTGTCTAGTAAGGAGACAAACTTAAAAAGTAACGATGGCATACCTTACATAAATTAATATCAAGCAATGTCCCCCTGCTTCTTTACTTTTCTCCTCAAAGAAAAGAGCGCATAGTTGTGCATCCATCTCACTCTGTCATCCAATCTGGAAGTGGTCAGCTCCCTTCTCCTGTAGGGCATCAAGAATGGCCCTGCTCTTGGATGTGGCTGCAACAAAGGTGCTCCAGTTAACATCTGGCATATTTAGTTCCCCCGTCAACAGTATCTCCCCTTTCTCTGCCATCCTAAGAATGCCTTCTATCATATCCTTGTCCATTCCCTCCCCCTGAGATGGGGTCTGTATACAACCCCTCTGTGGATTGTGGTGCCCTTTTCAGTCTCTAAGGTGACCTACAGAGCCTCCTCTCCTTCCTGTTTACTCTTTTGTTCCATTACTTTTATCCCTTCCCTTATATAGAGAGCTACTCTTCCACCTCTTCTACCCTCCCTGTCTCTCCTGTAGGTTGTGTACTCTGGTATGTTAGCATCCCAGTCATGGTTCTCTGTGCACCATGTTTCTGTGATTGGCACAATATACAGGCATCCCTCTTCCATCAAGGCCACCAGTTCAGGGAGCTTGTTGCCCAGACTACGGGCATTGCTACTCTCATTACCCTCCATTTCTTGATGGGCTTACCCCTTTTTGCCCCATCCCTGTCCTTATTGCCTTTGTAATTTTCTCCATTTACCCCTGCCCTTCTCTCGATCGATGTCTCTGTCTTGGTGTTTACCTCACTTACTACCCTGATTTTTTTTGGGGGGGGCTAGGATTTCCCTGTTCCTTTCCAGTGCCTCCCCTCTTGGCTAGTTTAAATGCTTGCCCAATGAAACATTTGTGCTGGCAGTATACCCTAGAGGTTAGAGTAATGAGGTGTGAACAAGCTTGGTACATCCAGCAGACCAGACCAAGGTTTGAGTCTCACAACTCCACTTGCATACTGTGTGACTCTGAGCAAGTCACTTAACTGCCCAGTGCTCCCAGGTCACCCCTGAAAACAGGCACTTGTGCCTAGTGGGCCTTACCCGGTTACCAAAGACTGAAACATATAAAAATAAATAAACCTGTCATCTAGGATCCTGGTTCCCCTCCTGGGCAGATGCAGACCATCATTCCAGTATAGGCCTGCATCACTCCAGTCTTCTTTGTGAAGGTTCCCAGCATCCTCCTTGGTCTCCACTGTGGGTGCCTCCATAGAGGAACCACACTTTGCCAGAATGGCATATGAATTGTGGAGAGGTACAACTGTAGGGATGTGCCTCTGTTCCACCACCCTCACCCTCCCTGAGCCCACTGTGGTCCAACCACTCCTCTTTCTTGGCAACCTCTGAGGCAATAGCAGTGGCCCTGGTGGTCCCTGAGTTGGAGAGGAGGTCCCCCAAATCCTGGCCAACTCAGCCTGGAGAACAGCAACCTCCTCCCTCAGCCAAAAGAGGTGCTTGCAGATGGGACAACACCACATCCTCCAGAACATCTCCTGGAAGACTGCGCTCCACAGCCACTGCACTGCACCACTCCCATCATGTCTTACTTCTGGCCCCTTAACTGTTGTTTTGAATACTTACTCTTTTCTCTGTTTATTTATTTCTCCCTACTTACTCACTGCCTCTGTGCCCTTTAAGCTCCTGATCTTCCTGTTCTGAGAAAAGAAGTTCCTATATTTCTCAGCAGTCTCCTTACTTGCTCAGAGTCCGACCTCCAGCAGCTAGGAGGGATGGAGAGTTACTCTTTTCCTTCTAGGATGGTGAGCCTTTTGTGGCTCTGTGATCACTCACTTCCTGCTCCCAAACAGGAAGCTCCTGTTGTCATTCAAATCCTGTGTCTATAAAAGTGGAACTGGCTAAGGGTGGGGGGTGGAGGGGAGGGAAGGAGGGCAATATAGTCCCAGTAGAGAAGTATAGCTATAACAGCAGCTCCTTCCTTTAGCAGTTCTATGCAGAGAAGTCACCTCCAAAAGTCTCACTCTCATGCCAATGCTGGTTGTGCTAGGTCTAAATCTGCAGCCTGAACCAAGCCCAGACCAGCAGTGGAATAAGCATATGGATAGGTGGCTGACAGGGGTTCTTTTCATAGCCAAATGAATTATCCTTGGACATTGGAGGGAGCAGTTTCCTCCTCAATCAGGGGACTGTCCATCATAGTTTAGGAAACAGCATGCTTTGAGTGGATGGACTTGAACTTGAGAAGCACATGGGGAAGGTATCTCCACTCCACCTACTGTTAGATCCCTGAGGGTCACTATATACCAGAAAGCCCCATGCCCCCTCCTGACCCACATTACACTAGGGCAGGAATAGGAAGTGGGGGCAGACCAGTGGAGCATGGACCCCATCATTAGGACACAAGGACAAACCCATCACAGATCCCCCTCCAAACACAGTGAACATTTACATCTCACCTTATTGGCCCTCAGGTGCTAGCATCCATGTACCTTGCACTTACACACAAGCTGACTTGCACACCATAATTATGGACAAACATTGCAGTTACTATACGGATTATATTAAAGGGAAAGCCCCCTCAGTCTATTTTCTGCATACCTGTGTAGTTTGTATGCATGAATGATGATTCTTTCTCTTGCATCCCTCAAATTCCATCCTAATTTAAATGTAAATGAAGTTGCTTCACTGTGTTCTACTTTGCTGTGAAAACCTGCTTGACTCCATTATAAAGGTCATAATCTGACTCATGTAAGGCATCCTGGAATTTTATGATATTTTATTGCTAAAGCCTTTAGTAGTTATATTATATTAGTCAGTACTGTTGCTGTCCTCTGTATAGCCTATGTTCTTGTCTTATGCTGGCCATGAAATTTCCCAAGGTATAGTAAGTGCTCTACTCTTTTTCTGTAGTCTAAAGAGTATTTGAGTTAGAAAAAAATGCTTTTAAACAATACAGAGACTTCGCAAGACATGTGACAGAACTAAATGAGAGTATAATTTCTACTGGCTTGTGCAGGTATGCATCATCAACTCCCATGATGTCATGCATGAGTGGGGTAATGACCTTAGCAATGGCGACAAACAAGTTTTCACACAAGGGCAAAACAGAGTGAAGCTACTTCATTTATATTTAAATTAGGATGAAATTGGGGAATTTAAGAGAAGGAATCATTGCTCATGCCTACAAACTACATAGGTATACAGAACATAGGTTGGGGGGACTTTCCCTTTAAGACTGTTATGTATTACTGTCTCACTGATCTAGATTTGAATCTCCAAGGGGCTTGCCCTGGCTAGATTTCTACTATCTATGAGATTTGTAATGTTACTCTTCTATGTTAGAAGTACTGTATCACAGAAACATGCTGTTATAATATGGTTTCTGTTCATGATGCATATCATTTGTAATTTGGAAAATGTCAATAAAAAAACTAGAACTACAAAAACAAAACCACTGACATGATTCCAACCAATCAGCACACAGAGCCACTGTACCTCTTATCCTAAATGAGAACATTAGAAAAGGAATATTCCACTTCACATCCAGGGTGAGGATGGTTTAGTTTCACCTTTGAAATAAAAAAAAAAATACTTACAAAATACTAACTTGTGAGTCCTAATAAGTTTATAGAGCCTCCACAGAGTGTCTTTTATGTTATAAGAGGCTCCTCTCAATAGGTTTGTGCAGCCAGTAGCACTCATCTTCATTTTGTGGTCCTCTTACCCAAATCTCACTCCTAAAACCTACTCCTGTTTTGTAGGGCTATGTAAAGTTGCTTAGAGCAGGGCCCACAGGGCCCCGAATAATGCATGAACTAAGGCAGTAAAACTAATTCAAAAAAACAGGAAATTCATGGCAAAAACTATGTTCATTCACCAGTTATGATTTTTCAAACATTAAAAGTAAGGAAATCTGATGTTGGTGGGGGATTAACACCCCCCACCTCCACGCACACATATGTGAACTGCAAACTAGGGAGTCAGAGCCTGTTCTGTACTGAATCCAAAGAGCCTTGAACATCCTGCTTTGCACAAGTCCTGAATGGTTCTATGTGAAGCCATTTAGGACTCCCCTCCTGCTTTGTCCATATGACTCTGCTTTTTCCACAGATAAGTGGATCATCTTGTTTCATACAGGGTCCCTTGAGACTGGGATCTGGATTGTGCTTCGGCAATCATTTCAGTGGAATTCATTGGTCAGTACTTATGTTGATTAGTTTTCAGACATATTTTTACTTTTTAAATTATTAGCAAGAACAAAATCCATTGTTGCACATTCACAGTGCAAAAACTGAACAGTCCAAGGATAAGTGAATTTTCATGAAACACAAACAGCCTATTTTTACTGCTTATGTGACCAATAGCGGGTCACGTTGGCATTAAGAAAACAACAAAGTTTGCCCATTTAACACTACTCCACTGATATGCCGAGACTCACAAGACTTTGACCACTATTTTTTTCATTTCCTTACATTATTTGTTTTTGCAGGTTTTTTTTTTTTTTATGATTAATTTCCTTGCTTTCTGAAAAGGTAATGTTTCCACTTTTTAGGCCAGATATTCAAAGCTTTGTGCCTAGCGCAAATCTGTAGTGTTGGAATAGCACTGGATTTGTGCCAGGCTGCAATTTTCAAAAGCCCTATTAGCGCTGGTGCTGTGTGGTATCGCTGATGCTAACAGATAATAGTATGCAGGGGTAGGGTTAGGGGAGCACCCAGGAATGCTGGCAGCACAGCATATTCAAAAGTACAGCACCACGCTACAGGCATTAGCGGGACCTGTAGTGCAACGCTAAATACTGCTGACAAAAAGCTGGTGGTAATGCAGTGGTGTCCCCCCCACATGATTCCCAACCCCTGTAGCTGTGGTATGTCTTTAGTTTCCTTGGTAGTCTAGTGGCCCCCCCCACTCCCCCAGCATGCATCCCAACCCCCATTCCATGTTGTTGAGTTTGACTCAGGACAAAACTGTTTAATCATTAATCGGGGCTAAAATCATTGCCGCGGGATGCACCGCTTCCTGATTAACTTATTACATTTAGTCTTTTAAAACACAATCCTGCTGCTCCCTCGCATTCCCCCCGTGGGTTGCTTTTGGTAAAGATTTAGCCCAGGCTGCCCAGGATTCACTTATTAACTTACTACATTTAATCTTTTACAACAGAATCCTGCTGCTCCTTCGCATCCCCCGAGGGCTGCTTTTGGTAGAGATTTACCCCAGGCTACTCAGGATTCACTTCAGTAACTCCCCTGCAGCTGCTATGCGGCTGCTCTCCTCCCACCCTTAGCCACGTTTACTTTTATAGGTAAGTGAACCCACGTGATTCACGTGACAGGCAGGATCATTCTGCTTCCTTTATCATCTGTCTACTTTCCCATTTGCAGCTTATTCTAGCTCGCCACTAGTTGTCACCTCTTGCCCTTTTGTTCTTCTGAACACCTCCCTATCTGGTTCCAGCACCAGATTTCTTTTACCGATATTCTACATTTTTCCAACAGCTTTCTGACCCTCTGTTTGCTGGTTCCTCCCTACCAGAATTTCTTTGCCTATTTCTGCTCTTCCCACTGTCCATGTATCCCTAACCCTTTGTTCCTGCATACTTAAATCCCCCCTTGATCACTTGCATCTGCTTCCCTTTCTCCAAGTGTCTTCTCCCTCTCCATTCCTGTCTTAGTTCTGGCTTGCTGCCTTTACGTAATCACTTTCACCAGGATGAAGTGGGCTATTCTAAGCTGCCTAACCTCTACAGTCATGGTTCTACTCACCCTCAACTCCTTATCCCTTCTCGTGGGCTCTCCCACTCCCCTGTCTGACACGTCCACCTGGGATTTCACCTACTCTACTTGGTGGCTTTGCGGGCCACCACTCCAACTGTCTCTATCTATCTCTGTCTCAAACTCCTAGGGTCTCTATTGAGACTCTTTGTCCACAAGAAGCTTACTTTCCCTGAGAAAGTATTGTGTGCCATTGTTCTAGCTGGTGATATTAAACCTAATCCTGGTCCTCAGGTCAGTCTTTTCCAATCTCTTCCTGGGACCACCCATCTTTTACTGCAGTCTTCCGGCCTGACCTTTGCCCACCTTAATATCCACAATCTCATGGCCAACCTCACCGATTTGGAGTCTTGGGTCCAGGTTAACAGTCCTGATATCCTCGTGATGTCAGAAACCTGGTTGAAACCCTCTGTCCTGGGTCAAAGTTGTGCACTTTCAAGCTATTTAATGCTCCGGGCTGACCGTCCATCCACCAAAAGAGTGGGTGGATTGGCACTTTATTACAAAGCCCATCTTGACACTGATCTCTATCCTGTCCCCCCCTCTCAATAATGGTGAGGCCATTCACGTGGTGCTACTTCTCAGCGGAGCCAAGAAACTGCACATTATTGGGACTTATTTACCTCCACGTACTAGCAAGTTGGGTCTGGAGAAGCTCATTGAATATATCCCTGCCTTGACAAAAAAAATGAGGCTATCTGTATGGGTGACTTTAACCTTGACTGGCTTGGTCAGACCTCTTCCTCCCTTGTTTCTACCATCAGTAAGGCCAACCTGTCCCAACTCATCTCCTCCCCCATGCGGAAGTCACCGAACAGCTCCAGCTGTACCATGATTGATTGGATTCTCACCAACCGGAAGGATTGCTACTCCTCCGCTAGGGTTCTGCCTGATTCAATCAGTGATCAATGCCCTGTCTTCTGTGTGAGCGGCTCCCCCCAGTACTCTCAGCCTCAAAAAATCCTATCCTTTGCTAACTTTTCCCTTCTTGACCCCACCAAGTTCCCACGTGATCTTAAGCACACTGACTGGTCTCCCCTATTCACTACCAATGACATCAACCAGGCTACAGATTACTTCAATACTACCTTACTTTCCTTACAGCACAAGCATATCGCACACTGTATGCGCAGGGTAAGCGGGAAGGTGACCAAGTGGCTGAACCGTCCTCTCTGGAAACTACTCAAACAGCGTGATAAGCTGTGGCTAAAATGGAAATCATCCTCCAGTCAGTCTGACTTTGTAGAGTACCGCACCCTGCGTAATGCCTGCAAGAAGTCTATTCGGGTTACCAAGAGCAACTACTACTGCGGACTTCTTCTATCCTCGGCCACTGACCCCAGGAAGTACTGGACACAGATTAATGAAATCTTGGATAATTCTAAGTTGCTGACTCCCAAAGACATGTTAATAAATGATTCAGTCTGTAACAATGCCCGCACAATTGCTAACACCTTTAACTCGCTTTTCACGGAGGTTCCCTGTATCTCCCCTCCAGGATCCAGTGGCCCCCAGCCCTCTCCCTCAGATATTTCTCAAACTCCTCCTGCCATGGTGCTTTCTCCTGTCTCATGCCTTAACGTTCTTAGGCTATTACAGGCCATTCTCCACCGTGGCAGTGCCAGTCCAGACGGAATTGAACCTAGGTTACTTAGAATTGGCATCTCACTCCTAGCCACTCCAGTTACACGGCTCTTTAAGTTGTCCATTAGCACCTCCATAGTGCCTTTGGCCTGGAAATCTGCCAGAATCATACCAGTCTTCAAGAAAGGAGACCCTAAAATTCTATCCAATTATCGCCCCATTGCGCTTCTACCTACCCTCTGCAAGACATTGGAAAAACGTATTCACCGTCAGATCTCGGCCCATTTACAAAACTTCAATCTTTAGTCGCCAATTCAACATGGTTCCCGGGCATGGACTAAGGTTGGAAGAGGGACGTTTCAAGAGGGAAATGAGGAGGCACTACTTCACTGAGAGGGTGGTGTCTAGTTGGAATGCGCTGCCAGAGGGGGTGGTAACATGTAGGACAGTCAATAGCTTTAAGAAGGAGTGGGATAAAGCAAAAGGAAAAGTCAGGGGGGCAGGGGCTGGGACAAGCGGGGAAGAAACTGAGGGGGAGGAGGCTGGGGCAGCTGCAATCTAGGGTGCTAGCTGCACACTCAGGCAGACTTAGATAGACCGATTGTTCTGCTGGCAGATTTGTATGTTCGTATGTATGTTTGCATGTAAAATCACAGTGACGCTGTTCATGAGCAGAGGTACTAAAATGCCTATGTTGAAAATTTGGTGACAAACATCCATAAAATGTGTTACAAGCATGCGTTGTGCAGTTTCCACGCACCCTTGTAACTTCACAAATTTGTAATATTTTCACTCCAGATTGTCAACATTGGTATTTTTTAGACCATTATGAATAACAGTACAGCTGTTTATTTTTCCCATCCTGCCCGAATATGCGCTTTTACAACATCTGGGCCAGAATAGCGTGGTTGCTGTAGGAAATCAATGTTCAGGACAGAGTAAGAAAATCATAGTGACAGTGTTCATCACAAAATGCCTATGTTGAACATTTAGTGAAATAATTCCACTAAATGACTGTGTTACGCACATGCGTTTCGCAGTTTCCACGTATGCTTGGAAGTTCAAGCATTTTTAATATGTTCACTACAGATTTTCAATATTGCCATCTCTTTACATCTCCCAATGAAAGGTACAGCTGTCATTCTTCACATCCTGTCCCATCTGTGTTTTCGTATATCTGGTGTACAATGGCACGGTCACTGTGGGAACTCAAAGTTCGGGACACATTGACAAAATCACAGTGCCACTGTTCATGAGAAGAGGTCCCAAATGCTTTCATGAGGTGGGGGTTACAAAAAGGCCACGTTGAAAATCTGTAGTGCAAATACCGGCCTGGGGCGTTTGGGTTTCTAACCATAATGTCCCACCCTGTACAGACTGACAAGCATCAGGGATGTGCCTTTGGATTGCCGACTGTAATGCTCATGCCATTCCACCCCCACCCTGCAGCCAGTGACAGGCATCAAGGTGTGCCTTGGACTCTTTGGCCCCAGAGTTCACCCCATTCTCCTATATTGCACCCATTTCAGCATATGTCCTTTTGGAGTGGGGTGACTGTAAAGTCAAACACCCCAAGGCACACCTCAACACTTGTCTGTGTCTACAGGATAGGGTGAGGTGAAATGGCATGAACATTATGGGTAACACCCCAAACGCATATCCCAATGCCTGTCTGTCTCTGCAGGTTGGAGGTGGGGTTGGCGTGAAGTTCAATACTTCACTGCCATTCCTTCTCTGCATCTGTCTAACTCCTGCATTTCCAATGCTAATACCAGCAAGCAAACATTCGGCATTGACAAATGCTTGTTTGGCAAGAGATAACTCATTTAGCAGGATAGACTATTTCTTCACTTCTCTGAATACAGGAAATAATATATTAAATATACTCTATGGTGCCATCTCTCTTACTGTGGCATGATAGAATTAACTTTATGTCTAGATCCCATTTCCAAGAAAACTCCCAGTTGGAAATTTAATTCCATTTTATTGTCAGAAGCTCCTTTTAAAGAATGGCTCCTTAAAGTGCAACAGTTGTGGTCATCACTTAACAAACCCATAAGCCCCCATATTAAACCTTACCTACTCTGAACTGAAACAGTTCACTTTGCAGAATTTTTAGATGTCAAAAGACTCTGGACAAAGGGATAATAAATTCTCCTCAGCCTTCCAGCCCCTTTCCATTCCTGGTACAGATCGAAACCAACTCCACCCGTGTGCCGTCCCCGCAATCCCATGTTTTGTAATTTAGGAGTGTGTAGAGCATGGGGGCACATTGTATTAATTAGAATGGGAGCGGAGTTTACAATATAATTTTTAATGTTTTAGAGGCCCACTGGGGTCAAATCAGAGCATCAGCTCAACTGACAAGGTGCTTATTCATTGAACTGAGGCTTTGATTTGACAAAAGTGGCCCACTAAAATGTTAAGTAATGTATTGTAAACTCCACCCCCACACTCTACAAACTCCTACATCATAAAACATGGGAACACAGGGGCCACTTAGGGGCAGAGCAAGCTACAATCTGCACCAGGAAGTGGATGGGATCGGACAGTCAAGGAGAATTTACAATCCCGTCCCCTAAAGTATTTTGATAACGAAAAATTGAAAAATTTGCTGTTTCAGTTCAGAGTAGGTAAGGTTTAATACAGTGGCTTAATTAAAGCACAGATACTGGTGCACTTTAAGGAATCTTCTGCTTTCTTTTAAATTAATGATAACAGAGAAGCCTCCCACTCCAGCCTTTGGAAAACAATCAAAATTTCTATTAGGGGAGAGACTGTTGGCTATGCAGCAAATAAGGAAAAGGCTCAACAGTCTGAGTTTAAACAGAAAAAAGAGCAATTACTGCACCAATTCTCCAAGGGCCAACGTAACCAATCATAGTAATAATAATACACCAAGGACGAATTTCTCCAGCCCCAATGTGTTCTCAAACAAAACCCACTGGCCCAACAAAAATACATTTTTCAATCTATGAAACTTAAAATTGAGATTAAAAAAATACACTCTAACAAAGAGGAATATGCTTTCTTTCGCAGGAAGCAACATTATTGGGTGTCAGACAAGAAGGCGAGCAAGCCTTGCCATTTCAACTTAAAAAACAGCAGCATCAAAATATTATATGAGGAGTTAGAAACAAGCCTGTGAATGTCACCAGTGAAACAAGAGAGGAACACACTGAGTGAGACATTCAGTCACTCAAGTCCATTTTTCAGATGTGAGTGCAGAACTGCACCTGAGAAGTTAGACCACAAAAAGTCGGTCTGACTCCCAAGGATGGAATTTAACAGTTGCATCCAAAAAACGGATGTTGAGTCCCGCAGTTACAGAAGAAATTATAGTGAACCACTAGAACTGTCACAGATGTGTCCAGATGTCTGTGAGTAGGATGCAGACATCTGGACATATCTGCATGGATGCAGCACACGCCTTATATATGGACGCAAGTTCCGTGTCTGCCCTTTTTTTAAAATCCCATCCATTGTCACAGGAAAAGGTACACTGAGCTGAGGCTCATTTCCAAGTGCAACCTGGGGGAAGGGTATGTAGGAGGAACAAGTTATAAAACAAAATATCGCTCAACATACATTACAAAATACAGTTACAGACAAAAATAGAGGCAGCAGTAAATGAGGTAGCATAGTATACTGTAACAGCATTTATACAGTTATGAAAAGGTGGACAAACATGGCTGAGGGTAAAGTGCACAGAGCATGTTGGGGTAGGGGACACTTCTGAAATGCCCCAAACTGGGGGCTGAGCAGCAGAGGGTCATGGGAGAGGATAAGAGATTAGGAAGGGTAGATAGGAACAAGAGGGTGCAAGAAGTTGCCTTAGGTGATGTCTAAAAGCAGGAAGTGAAGGAGAGAGGTGGAGGATGGAGGATGGACAGGAGGGAAGCAGATTACAGAGGGAAGGGTGGTGGTAGGAGAAGGCAGCTTGGCCAACAGAAAAGTGAAGTTTGGGAATGGAGAAGGAGTGGGAATCCCTGGAGCAAAGAGAACTAACCAGTACTAACAGCATCACCATGTGGTGTGAGGCTAGAGCTATTACCAAGGACCAGTGAAAGGGGACTAAAATGGATGAAAGGTAGTCCCTCATTTTGTAAAGCTTTTGCTGGCCAGTAAATCAAAAGCCTAATATTCTCCTAGATGCAACTAATTTGGAGAATCAAGGCCTCACCAAATGGGTTCCATTTGTGAATAATGCAGGGAGATAATAGAGTTGTTTTACTGCAATATAAAACGAATAGACTAATGAACTGTATGTAGGTATTAAATTGAATTACTAACGGAGCGGAACTGTTCCCTGCAAATTCCATGTGAAGAATCTGCTTGGCAGTCTTTATGGTTTCATTTTTATTAGCCTGTCATTTGGTCTGTTGTACAAGTTACAGATTATTTAGTAAACAGGGTGCTAGGTACAGATCCAGGGCAGCATAGATGTTCTTGCTGCTGTTTGGAAAGAAACAACAATGAATGATTGTCCCTGTTTACATTTGGTTTTATAAGCATTTTTGTTGTTTTTATTTTTGCTTGTTATCCTATCAGATCAGCACAATACATGCTTAATTAGAAAAATGGCAATAGTATGACATGGAAACAAACATGTTATTACTTGTCACAGACACCCTTGACCTTCATGAATTCTGTTCAGCGTTCATATGAGTCCGTATCACACCTCTCTAGCTGCCCAAATAAGAGACTTTTTGTGTATGAAGAAGTTCCATAGTCGGTTCTCACAAAAGCATGATTGTTTATTTATTTATTTATTCATGCGTTCATTTTTTATTATTTATTTGAAATTACTCATGAGATGCAGGATCTCATTTTGGGCTGGCAGTCTAGCCTAGAGGTTAGAGTAATGAACTGCGAATGAGTTTGGTACATCCAACAGACCAGATTTTGGTTTGATTCTCACAATGTCCACTTGCATACTGTATGAGTCTGAGCAAGTTACTTAACTGCCCAGTGCTCCCAGGTCACCCCTGAAAACAGGCACTTGTGCCTAGTGGGCCTTACCCGGTTACCCAAAACTAAAATAAATAAATTTTCAGGTGGGTCCCTAGGAGGACAGCAGCAGTGGTCAACAGGTTAACATAGCCTAGCAGGAATAGTTACTGTATATGTATGATAACAAATACAAGGCAAAACACCTGTAAAGGCACTGTAAATATGTCCAGACCATATTTATTACTTCAAGAAGTCAACAGAATTATGTACCGACAGAGAGAACTTCCACTTGAAGCATAGTTGCTTCACAAATCACTCTAACAATGTGTTTTTGCACATTAAGTGCATTGAGTACTCAGAAAGGTGCTATACGTAAGCAGTAAGCCATGACAGGATGTACTTTAAAGGATTAACAATACACACCCCAGATTCGTAGTAAGTCACAAGGCCGAAGACCGAGTATCCTTAAGCCCGTGGAAAATGCATCATTAATCCTTTAATGCACACCACGGAGTGGTTAACTGCACTTATAAAATGGCTTATTGTAGGTAATGAGGTTTTTCCAACCTTCATGATAAAATCTGGTTTCTGACTCTGCATCATTAATATTTTAGTGCACAGTCACGTGACTGCTATCATCCAATGAGCTCTCTGGACTTATCCTTGTCATTTTATCATACTAAAGGTCTACAGTAATGACAGTATGCAACACAGACACAGTGCAGTTTCTTAGCTGAAGAAAATCAAGCACAGGCAGCTGGTCAGGCTATCCAGAAAACGACAAAAGTTCCACAACTTCGTTAGCAGCAAAGGAACATTTAGTTAACCAACTTAAGTGACTTTTTATAAGCCCTAAAATCTTTTAAAGACATAACAGGATGAAACAGATTTCTTTTTCTTTTAAGTTTGCCTCAAGTGATGGCTGTGAGTCTCTGAGTGCAGGTAGATACTTAGGTGGGCAATATGACACAATGGGGTATTGGTGTGCCACCACAACCACATATCCTAGGGCAAGGTAAGGCACAAGACCACAGACCGAGTGTCTTCAGCCCCTGAAAGTGTGGTTGTGGCAGCATAACCAACACCCTGGAGTGTCTTAGTGTGCTTATAAAATGGGTTTTGTGTTAAGAATGTAAGAAAAGTAAAAACAGAAACTGAAAAATGTTTAAAAATCTGCAGTTTTGTGTTAAATAGTCCCTCTGCAGACTGGCTATAAGTAGAGGGTGCTTACCTGAGTTTCACTGTTAGAGCCATTATGATGTCTGTTCATTTTGTATGGACTGTCTCTTAAAGTCAACCCCCCCCCCAACTTAGTTCCAGGCTATAAACTTAGTTCCAGGCTATAGCCTTCTTAGAGCCATATTTAACAGAAGCAAATGAATTTTTCCTACCTAGCACCTTACTACAGGAATGCAATATGTAATTCAGCTGGTATTTGACAATCTCATACGCAAACCTCAAATTGTATTTATCACCACACAAGAGGTTTGCAACTCTTCTTAAATGTAGTTTTTATTAATATACATGTCTCTGTAGGCTGAATATCAGTAATGCTACTGCTTCCCACCCTTCCCCGCACACTTTTAAAAGATATTCACTTCACTGAGTTCTTTCCTCAGCAAAATAAGATGAAATAACAAAACAATCCTCAACTCTGAATCCTTTCTAATGTATCACTGTTTATGAAAGAGGGCGTTCTCAGTATAGCCCAGAGGTTAGAGTAATGACCTGTGAACTAGCTTGGTGCATCCACCCGACCTGGGTTTGATTCCCAAAATCTCCAGTTGAATACAGAACTGTGTGACCTTGAGCAAGTCACTTAACTGCCCTATGCTTCCAAGACACACCTGGAAATGATCCATTAGAACCATTATAAAGGAGTTCCTGACTCATTGGTGTATCTGTTTCTCATGAATTAAATAAATTGTTGCTATTATTTGAAGACTCAGGTTTCCATTTATCATAAAAATAATTAAAGAATGTGTCATTCCACATTGCTTGTATAAGATGCGCATTTCATATTGTGTAGAGAATGTCTTCCTCAGTTTGAATACGTTACTACATCCAAACATAACAGCTGAAATGTTATCCTTTGCATGCTGCACAGCCCAGAATGCTGTTGTCTCTCAGGAATCACTTTAGTCTTGCTTTGAAAACATGAACAATTTTAGCTTCCACTACCTGACTGGGTAGGCTATTCCACATGCTGATCACACTCTGTATGAAGTAGTGCTTTCTGAGGCTTCCCCTTATCCTATTTATCCTCAGTTTAAATGCATGCCATCTTGAACTGTGCTGATAGTAGCATTCCGCTGATGGAATTCAGGTGGATCAACAGTTCCTCTTCCAAATTGCTTTTCAGAATTTTTCACTAAACTCCACAGAATTCCAAAAGGCTTTTAATGTAAAGTAGGGATTCATTTTCTGCAGTTTATGTACACCACAGATTAGTTTTCTGCAGTTTGTTTAAACCATGGATTCGTTTTCTGCAGTTTACATTAACCGGGGATTAGTTTTTTGCAGTTTGAATTAGTTGTCTGCAGTTTACGTAAACTGTGGATTAGTTTTCTGCAATTTACATAAATCATAGATTCATTTTCTGCCGTTTATGTAAACTGTAGTTTATTTTTCTGCAGTTTAGGTAAACTTAGGATTTGTTTCTGCAGTTTACGTAAACTGCAGATTCGTTTTCTACAGTATACATAAACCATTGATTAATTTTCTGCAGTTTACATAAAAAACATAGTTTTTTTCAGCAGTTTACATAAACTATGCATTCATTTTCTGCAGTTTACATAAACCGTGGATTTGTTTTCTGCAGTTTATGTAAACTGCAGGTTAGTTTTCAGCAGACTGTGGAAAACCAATCCATGGCTGCTGTAAACCATGGAACATTAATATGTGGTTTATATAAACAGTGAATTATTAATCCACAGTTTAAATACCACTTTCAAGATTTCAGAATTCCACTTCAGAAGAGATTATGCTGAAGATAGAATTTCCAAAATTAAGCAGAATTACATTGGATGCAGAATAATTCTCGTTCAACTCTATAATGTCCTGTAGTTCTGTTTGCACTCACCATCCCAAACAGCTACGCATGCACCACCCTGTCTATTCCATCAATATTCAGAACACTACAATCATGTCCTTGCTGGTCTCTATGATAAATAATTTGAGTATCTCCAATATTTCCTTAAAGAAGCAGTGCAACGAAACTGGGCACAAAATTTGACCCTTCCTTTTTTTCACAATAAAAAATTCCAGACATCTTTAAGATTTGTTTGGTGGTAAAATTTTCTAGTTCCTCCAAAATTTGAGTATTTTCGAAATGTTTTAATTTTTTTTCTGAAGAAAAAAGATGGCTGCCACATTTGGCTTGCAAATATCATTCTAGACCTGGCAAGGGGGCATGGGCTCATGTTGCCCGCAAACAAAAAATGCTCAGCAGTAAATGCCGCGAGAAAAACAGCAACCTCTCAAACGGTGTTGGTTACAAGAGTGACACAACAAAAACAGCACAGCCCCATTCAAAACAATGGGACTTCTTTTTTTCCAGGGGGCTCCACCCCTGCACCCCCAAACATGGAGGACTTCACCCCTCCACACCCACTGGACTTAATATAGTAAACTCTGGGGGGTCGTGGACTTCAGGGATGGGGAGATAATCAGGAGGGAGGAAAAGTACTTAAAAAAAATGAAGTTGCAGCAGGAGGAGACAGCAGGAACAGAACTACGATCCCAGATCTTCTTTGTCATGTGCTGTTGCCCTAGCCACTGCACCATGGGAGCAGCTTGACCAAGCACCCTAGCACATGGCAACTTGATCCCTCTACAGGATATCTGCAGAGTGACAGAGGAAGTGATATTTCCCTACTGCTATTATACTCCTGTTGCTCTAAATCCTTTCATGTGTTCCACAGCACGGTTCTTGCAGCGCTCTTCCTGGTGCACTGTTTTGACCCGGTACCAGCAAGGTCTAGGATCAGGAAAATAATAAAAACTCATGGTGTGCAGCACAGCAGGCACCTAGAAACATAGATTTGACAGGTACACTAATATCTTTATTAATTGTAGCTGAAATTAGCTTTTTGGGGAAAACTTTTTTTGTTGCATTGTTGTTTGAAAATGTTTGCTCCCTAAATCACTAATCAGCTTGTTGGCTCTGTGCTGATCCCTCCCTCCCTCTCAGTCTCTTCAGTGTCCTTTCTGTACCACAGTGACCTGAACTTGGTGCAGTACTCAAGGTGTAGTCTAAGGCCTTGTGCAGTGGGGAGGATCACTTTTCTTGATCTGTTCCTTGTTCCTCTCCCAATTTCTCCCTGCAACATGCATCTTCTTTTGACTGTGGTATCATGTTGCCTGCCTGGCTTCAGCATACTGTCCACTGTTATCCCTAAATCCTTCTCCTCAGCTGTGCTGTCCACTGTTGTAGCACACAGGATGTATGTGTAATCTAGAATTATAAAATGGCAAGAAAAGTTCCTGGGCTCTGATTGATCAGTGCTCACCTTCAACAGTGATATTATCCCAGCACAACATCACGCCTATTCAAAAGCTACTAAAAATGTATTTTAAAAATGTATTTTTTCACTTTGCTTCTTTTTTCTTTTACAAGCAAGCCATTTTATAGTTGTAATAATGTACTCCAGGGCATGTGTCATGGGGAATAATGTCACTTCTCGGGTGTTGGATGCACGCAGCCTACAGCCCTGAGCCCAACCACCCAAGGCATGGCATTATCCCAGCATGACACACATCCTGTCATACATTATTGCTTAATTCTCACCCCTATAGCATGTGAAGTACCTTGCACTTCATGTTATACCTAAGCCCCCACTTCTTGGGCTATGCCCCCCCGTGTGTCTGCAGATCCCCCAGACACCCCGCCCCGAGGATGAGCAGCTGTTGAATCTGCATTTGGTGATAGTGCCAAAATGTGACACTTTTACCTTTGATTTGGCCCAATCAAACTTTTTGGACACTTTGGGATCAATTCGACCTTCGAATAGTTAATTACAAAGAAAGCACTGTAGCCCTTTCCAGGTGACCAGGGCTAGCCCCACTTCCACTGCTTCAACCACCCTGGTAACTGCCAACACCTCCTCTTCTGGAAACTTTTTTAAGTTTTACAAAAAAATAATCCCGGACCCTGGTACTGTGGTAGGTGCTGACCGAGAGTTGTTTTTTTTTCAATCTGACTGGAGGAACAGGAGAGGGTGGAAGTGGTTGGGATTTACTGAGGTGAAGAGGGGAAGGCGACGGGTTCCACATACTCCTATCTGTAGTCTGATTAACCCCAAGACCAAGGAGCCAGAGTGTTTGGCCCCGGTGTTAAAGCTGAATTGAAGATGGGAGTCCAAACTAAAGCAAAACTGAACTTGACAATTTCCACATTTATTTAAACAATAAGGCATGACAGAGGGTGTGTTATGGTAGGATAAGGGTAGGATAATGGCCCACCTTGGGTGGGTTGAAGCAAGAGGGGAAGTTGAGTGCTTTATTGGGATTCTGAAATGGGTCCTTTTTAGTAAATTATATGTATTTTTGTAAACATATTTTTGTTGAGCTACTTTCAGCTAGGCTGCTGTGCTGGGATAATGGCTGGGATAACGGCCTAGTTGAAAGTACTTCTTGGCCAATCAGAAGCCATCATTCTTTCTACCCATTTCATAATAACCCTTAAATCACCACCACCATCACCACCACTACCACCACCACTACCACCACTGGGATCATCTCTTTTCACCAGTCTCATCTCATAAACATCTGGTAATAAATGGTAGTGATAACCTCTGACCCAGTCTATTACTGCTTGGTTAATGACCAGCTGAGATAAGGGCCCTGTAGTAAAACTCTTCCCGCTAGTTATTAGTAACCCATAAGACCAACACTGTTGCTTCATCAGCTTACCACAAGTCCAAGATAAGGTTGGAGGGATTTGGCTTTGGCAGCAAAAACATTGCTTCTTTACTACTACTGCCAGTCCTCATGAGGGGAGTTTGCTGCTCCTGCAGAACTTATGAGAAATACTCACAGAATGGTGTTGCCTCCAACAACCACACTTACTGTGGTGAAAATTCAGGTAAGACTGATGATCTGCACAGAGATGAAGCAAAGAACAGTTTAAAAAAAAGTGTTTTTTGTTGTTTGTTTTTGTCTTGGAAGCAGTGATGGTTTCTCAAGAGGCAACTCACTTTTAGGAGGGCCTAAGGATTTATGCAGCTGTCAGGGCCTTGAAGAATGCAGGTAATAGGCATGCACAGCAAGGTTGTCAGCGGACAAATGAAACTGACTAGTTCAATAGCTGCAGCCATACATCACCGCAGCTGCAGTTTCTGACAGATATTATCGTTGCGGAAGAAACTATAGTATTGTTGGAAGGTAACATCAGGCTTGGCTACAGGGCCATATGGATTTATTTACAGAGGCATGCAAAAGTCAGAAAGGTTTTCATATAAAGATTTGTTAACTAATAGTTCCCAGAAGCAGTAACATTTACAGAAGCACCCATCAGACATTAAAGAGCAGCTGTCCATTCTCTACTGGCTGGTGCTGACAAGAACTGAGGAAAACTAAGCAGCAAAAATACACCATCCACCCTCCCCACACCCCACCTCTACCATTTGGTTACAGAAGCAATGAATAAGATTCAAAGTTCCTCAAATCAGGTGGAACAGTTAGTTGCAGATTCACTGTGGAATATCCACAGCTCCATTCACAAAGTATAGTAAATAATACTCTGATTTTTCAGCCTGTGAGTGCAAATGTGGATTCAATTTTTTGGGGGGCAGGATAAGGAGTCACTTTAGACAGCATTACTTTACATGAGGTGTGGAGATACAAAACTGCACACACACTCATGTCAGCAATGAGAGGCTGTTGGGCAAAAAGTTCACCACAAGCAGAACAGATCTGCTTCGGCACAGAGGCTTTTACTAAATTGCTAAAAGCAGCAAAGTATGCAGGAACAGGACTAATGCAGCAAGTGACTCAACAATTCATGCCTGAGCGCTTTCTCAAGGAGCTACTACAGTAAAAGACAACTGCCCTTAAATAAAGGCACAGTAGCCATGGCATTATGTACTGAGTGTAGCAGTGCTTAGTGCATCAAATAATTTATGAAAAACATTGTGCTCACAAGTAGATAAAAGCAACACCCTTAAACAAAGGGCTGCTCAAAGCGCCAAACAGCAGTCACAACAATAATAAAAAAATAAAAAAAGAAATTTGTGGAAATTGTTGCTAATTTGGTTAAGGATAACAACTGAAGGAAGGGGTACAAGAGTTTGTGGTGATACAATGAACATATGACACAATAAAGGCTTACAAAACAAATTAACAAAACATACAACACATGCTATAACTAGGAAAAATTATAGGCGCAGGAGTTTTTAGGCAGGTGCAGAGGGTTAGTAGTTCTGGATTTGCTATAGGAATATAGTCACTTCCACTCTCTCACTGAGTCCAGGGAGTGTTGTGGCACATAGATTGAAAATCCAGAATGCCTTTCTTTGTGTTAATTTACTGTCAATGTCACCACCTTGTGCACCCACAGGCACTTTTGTTATGCCCATGAATGTCCAGTGATGTTGGCCTGAAAGGGAGAGGTGATGAACACACTCAGCAGTAACCTAATCAAGATTTTGGGAACTGATGTCCTGCATGTGGTCATGGACATGATCCTTCAATTTATGTTTGGTCCTACTCATGTAGTAGGTACCATAGGTGCAGGTGCCTAGGTACACTACATAGTGGAATCACAATAGATAAACTTCCAAATGTAAGTCCCCATTTGATGGGTTTACAAACGAGGTCATGCTGTTAATCACCTTACAATATTTACACCTAAGGGACCTGTGGCAACCTGATGGCAATGCGGATAGCCAGGTCCCTTGTTTTTTAGTGTTTGGTTGGGGACTGTGGGTCACATAGTCTCTGATGTTTCGTGGTGGTAGTACACCATTCTGGAACACTCTATTGGGCTCTGTCTGAAATATTGGCCAATATGTTTCTGATAACCTTTTCAATCTCGTGAGCTGCAGCGCTAAGAGTTGTAACAAAGTTTGGTCTTTGGGATTTTTGTGTCTCCCTTTGCCTATACACCAACAGAGTGACATCACAGTCCAGGGATGTAAGAAAATGAAACAAAAAATTGGTATAGTGGCATTTTTGCCAGAAGCACTTTATTACTTAAAAAAAACATGATGACTTACAAATACTACTTACATTTTCAAAGGTATTTTCCTGCCACATTTTTCCAAAAGGAACTGAAGCCCTGCCCACAACAACAGTCAGCAATGCTTCTCATGCTGAATGAATGTGGAGATTACAAGACCTTTTTAGATCAATTTAATTTCTTATGAATGACCCCGAACCAAATGAGAGATACCCCTCTTTTTTTATGTTGAATGGGTGTAATGACTGCTTTTGTTTCAAATGGCTTTGTCTGATTTTTCAAAAAGACCAAACAGATTTGCTGAGACTATTGCAACTGACAGTGCAATGCATCACTGAAATTATAATCATGTTTGCAAGCTCCTGGCTTCCTTAATGCAATTAGATCCATATGGGTCTCCAATCTGATAAGTCAATTGAAATGACAGCAGCCTTTCATGAATATGCAAACTCTTGGTATCAGTGGATAAAAAGGGCATTATGCCGTTAAACAGGTTGGAGTGTGTGAAAGACACATAATTATCAAGCAATGATAAATCCTATACAATAATAGGCTTGTCAGGCACTCATTTGATCAGATGAAAGCTTGGTGACATTCAGAACTGTATGTATTATCAGTGCCCGGTCTCCCTTGTTATCTCTGACAATCCAGCAGAAATCTGCCTTTGTTGTTTGAGCCATGGTGCTTTATACGTAGACCATGTCATCCAGCATCCAGCTTCCAGCATTTCAATTTTACAGTTTAATTAGCCATGGTAGTCCGATTGAGATGTAACATCGTAGTTACTGTTGGGGGGGGGGTCAGCCTCTACCTAATACTGGAAGGGACTGAAACACAGAGTGATCAAATGACTTGTTGATGGTCACCCACTGAACTGCTGGCTGTGGTCAAGATTTATTTATTTAATTTTGGTAACCGGGTAGGCTCACTGGGACAAAGGTCCCTTTTTCAGGGGGCAACCTGGGATTAATGCACAATTATACACTTGCACTTTAGATAGTTATACAACAAAGTGGGAATGGAAAAATAGATAGATTAACAATAGAAGTCAAATGGTGGGTGGAACTCCACAAGTCCACAGTCGATCACAGATACATGCACGTCATTCAACAAGAACAGTAGCTACATTATGAGTAGATGCATTTATTGAGATTAGACAGCCGATCAATGGTAACATGAACAGAGGCATTTTTCTAGAAGTACACTTTTAGCCCCTTTTTGAAGCTATCTTAGGAGTTAGATACTTGTAGGTGTTCAGGTAAGGCATTCCAAAGAGTGGGAGCCAAGTATGCAAATGAAATATTCCCCATTGAGGTACCACCCTAGGCACCACCAGCTATTCTTTGTTGGAGGTTCGTAGTGTTCTACGGGGCCTCTTAGGGATAAGCAAGCCTGCGAGACTAGGAGGCTGGTGCGTGGAGGAGAGTTTGTAAGCAGTGCATAGTACTGAGTACTTCAGTCGTTGTTCTAGAGACATCCAATTGAGGGATGCCAGCACCTCACAATGGTGCTTCCTTTTACTTGATTAAACCTGAAACTTATATGGCTCATACTTTTGGGCCCTAACACTGTAGAGTAAACTGTCTATGAGATTTAGCCACGATAGATAGAGAGGCAGACAAAAAAGACACATAGATAGATAGATAGATACTGTAGGTAGATAGGTAGATAGATAGATAGATAGATAGAGAGATAGACAGATAGAGAGATAGATACATAGATAGACAGAGATATAGATAGACAGATAGATAGATAAATAGATAGATAGACAGACAGACAGGCAGACAGAGATACGATCTGTAGATAGGCAGATAGATAGACAGACAGTTAGATAGATAGATAGATAGATAGATAGATAGATAGATAGATAGATAGATATATAGGTAGGTAGATAGACACATAATGTTTATAAAACTCTTGAATAGTAACTTGCTATCTGAGTGGCTGAAATGCAGTCACATGACCAAACATAGCTTGTGCTCTAACTCTGTAGCTATTGTAGCCCCCTTTCTGGTCTAGGGGTCATTGACTGATATTGTCATTTTAAGGGAGGACTACAAACATCAACATTCTGACCACTTACTTGGCCTTCAGATCTGGACTGACCTCCTGGGAACGCACTGCACTTGACTCAGGAATTAGGGCTGTGTGAACACCTTTTTCCAATATTCAGCTGAATATTATATTTGGGGTTTCCAGATATTCAGTTATTTGGTATTCAGCTGGGTATTCTTTAAAAAAAGCCTCTCCTCCCTTCCTAGGTGGCCAGGGCTAGTCTCCTGCCCCCAGTGCCTTTGACAATAAATGGCCCCTTTAACTCTGTGTTAGTTTAATATTAAAAAAATCTGAATTATTGCCAACTTGACCAGGAGCCAATACAGACCTTTCTCATCAGACAAGCTCTGCACTCCTCAAAGCAGCATATTAGTTATGGAATGGCCCCCCCCTTGACCTGACGGATGAACTGGGGTGGACTCGTACTTTCATTTCACAGCTAGATCAGTAAGATCCCCTCAGTAACATGGATTCCTGCCACCCTCACCATAGTGTTGGCAATAGCCACAGCCAGCCAATGTCATAAGGGAGCAAGTGTAGGCGGTGCATGATTGTGAGGAAGGGGGCAGGTCAGTACCATCAAAGTGATGCTAGGCAGCCTCAGCCAATCAGACTGCCTAGCATCACTTTGATGCTATTGACCCACCCCCTTCATCATGATCATGCACCTCCCACATGCTCCCTTATGACACTGGCTGCCTGGAGGCTAACTACGGTGCGGGTGGCAGGGGTCCATGCAACTGAGGGGTGGTCTGACTGCACTAGCCAGAAATTGAAGGAATGAGCCCCCCCAATTCATCAATCAGGTCAAGGCGGCAATTTTGGAATTAATATACTGCTTTGGGGAGTGTAGGGCTTGTCTGAAAAGAAAGGTCAGTGTCAGCTCCTGGTTGACCTAGCAATAATTCTAATTTTTTTAAATATTTAGCAAGCACAGAGTTAAGGGGGGGCTTTACTGTTTAAGGAGCCAGAAGGTGGCCAGGAGACTAGCCCTGGCCATCTAAGAAGGAGGAAGAAAGTAGAAACTGTGTTTTTTAAACACCCCAGCTGAATAATGAATACCATTCAAACAGTGGGCCATTCGTTACTTGTTTCTGAATATCTAGATAGCCCATCATTCATGGTATTTAGAAAATAATATTCAGCCCCTGCACAGCCCTATCAGAAAACAAGCTAAAAAAGGGGGGTTAGCAATATTAAATAACCACCTAAACTCAATAAACAATGTCCACGATGGTGGAGTAGTGTAGAACACTCAGATCCAATTATTTTACACAATTCATGACTTGGTTTAGCGTGCAGACAGGATGGGGCACAAATCTATTACTTCTGGGTGAAATTCTGATTAATACCGGATGTTAGTTTAACTCCCAAGAGACACATATTTTTTGTCAAAAATCCTGTATGTTGGTGCCTCACCAGATACAGTACTATTTCATCAAAGCTAAAAGGGGAACTACAGTCAAAATTTATGAAAAAATATGTAGTGCAGAGTCTGATTTGATTTGTATGTGTAGTCCTACGGTAGCCTTTTTGTTTTCTGTAAGGATTTTTTTCTAAATTTGCCTACTAGTTTTATGGCCCATGGGGATCTCCATGTTACTATGGTTTATTGTTCTTCTTTGTCCTATAATGCCTCCTGTCTCATGTGACAGTGATGCAGTTGTGACTATTAATTCAGCAAGATCTGGTTTTGTGTCAAGTTTACAGCAGTAGAGCTGTGATTTTAAGCAAGTCTCCTTATCCAGTGAGCACTAATAAAGACTATATTTACAGATGTCAAACACCCAAGGGAGAACTGAGTGGGCTGTTCCTTAAGAAAACAGGTACAGTCTTCATTAATTATAGCACTGGTGTCATGGGGTGGTTAGTGTGATTTTTTATGGCTTTGTGTAGTTTGATTAAAAGAAAAGCATTATAAACAAAACATTTACTCCTGCTGGCTAGACTTAGACACACACCAAGAAAACAAAACATTTGGATTAGAAAGAGTCATTCAGTTGAGGCCAGAATATCAGGCTCCTAACAGCAGAATACTGCTGCAGCAGCTGTCACTCACTGAATCTGTGGTCCTGTATGCATCACGGTCACATGGGACAGGAGGCATTGTAGGAAAAAGAAGAACAATAAAATATTCAAACATGGGACTACACACACAAATTAAAACATTCTGCACAACATGATTTTGCAAATTTTGAGTGTAGTTCTTTGGTCGCAATAGTAGTCCATTCAAGTACAATATCTAAATCTCAGTCACTTTAAGTCCTCAACCTCTGGTTAGATACAGGACCGGTTTCATTGTAACACACTGGGCATTCAGTTTACATTTCAAGGTTCAAAATAATTACACGCTGAGCATCTTTGCCCAGGCACAGATAATAACTTTCACTTCAAAAGGACACACTGGGTCCCAACCCTTATTTAAGGTACAGCTCCAGAGGTGGCCTCCATCCTCTACAGAACCACAGTCCAGGGACATCATACCCATGGAGCGGCAGGTCAGCACCTACTCCCAGCTGGGCAAGTTGGGTGGCTTCTAGGCTTTCCCTCTCCAGACTCACGCTTGGGACAAATGAATAGGACTGTAGCCTCTGAATGTTGAACACCCTCCCACAGCAAGGAGCACAAGCTTTAGACTTTGGTGTTAATAAGTTCTGTCTTAACTAGCTTAAATTTGTGTCAGCTAAAACTTCTTGCATTACTTGCAATTCTTTGAGGTTCAGACAAGCTATGTCCCAGCAGGGACTAACTGTAAGATGGCGGTCATCACAATCTGGACAGGCTGGGGTCTCTATCATCTATAGAAAACTGGGACAGCAGAGCCAGCTTAGAAAGCTGCAGGTGGAATGCTGCCCTCTCACCAACTCACCACCAACTGCAAGAAACCTTTCTGCTCCAGGCAGATGGCCACACCCATGGTTCTCATGCCCAGGTACACCTGACCAAGGAGCTCAGAGAGCTCCTGAAGTTAATCCATTAGGGTTTGAAGACTCAGGCACGTCATTAGAGAAACAGACAGGTAACTGAGGTACCTGGAGGTTACTCTATGACAGCAGTCAACAGTCTGTAATTATTGCCCCCAAACCACTCAATAGCCTTCTGAGTATGAGCAGAATATTCCTCAACCTAGCAGCTGATTTACAACAGCTGTTTCATCTATTTTTCAGATCAAAAAGTCTGTATGAATCTGAACATTTGGATGGTAAATCAGAACTGTTCACATATCAAAGCAATGATCTTGGTCTCAGAAACATTCTAAAACTGCTTATCCATCCGGCACAATCCTACACTTAGGAAATCAGTTGCCTCAGACTTCTAGTTTATCTTACTATATATCTTGCATATTAGTATTTTTAAAAAAGCAGAAGAAAAGTCATAGCTTTCCATTGCTCTTCAAAAGTGTGGCACTTATTATTTGACTATGCCCGTGTGATTCACAGTGCTGGGCAGAATTCTTCCTTTTCTAGACTCGACGTTCTTTTCCATGATTTCTGTCATTTCGTTACTAACTCTCCTCCCCTCACCCACCACTGCATCCACCCACAATTTTCCACAAGTAAGGTATTCAGGGACTCACACTCAAACACTCATCCCTGAGTTGGCAGGGCAATACACTGTTATCAAACCTGTGAGACGACCAATAATGTTGTTGTCATCTGCAGTGATAATAATTGCTCAGATGATCATTCCTTGTCAACCAGGAGGAAATTATTGAGTGAGTGATTGATTGGTTATGACTGATTGATTGATTGATGTAAAATATTTGTCAGACTGACACACTGAGCTGCAGACAGCTCATTCCCTGGTGCATCCTGGGGGAGGCAAGAATAGGAAACTATAAGAACAGGGAGATACTTGATAAGATACATGGATTCAAAAAATGAATAAATTATCAATAAAAATGCAGGGAGGTCAAAGTATGGTCCAATAAACAGGCGCAATACAAAGCAATAATACTTCCCAGTTATGGTCAATTGCAGCACTGCATTATACATGAACATGTGTAATGGAGAATTGCAACATTCTCACGCACAGTATTGAGTGAGAGATACAGCAGCTGCAGGCAAAATGTACTTTCGTTTTCATCCACTCCTCGGATTCTGCTGAACAGTAATTATATCAAATAAGTATGAGCAATAGTTAAAACTCATTTTTTTTTACACCCTCAGTGTCTGTGTGTAATACTTGAATAAAGCACTGAACCTTTCAGTCTCATGGTTTATGTGGCAACACACCACTTAGGGTATGAAAAAAAACGAATTACACATTGCTGCCCATACATTATCCCCTATGCATACTGAAGTACAGTGCAGATTGCCAAGACAGAAACAAACAAGCTCGTGTGTTTTTGCAGTAGAACCTCCAAGTTGCACAGAGGGAGCAGAGGCTACCATGAGGGAGGGATGAGGGAGAAGGGATAGGAAGGGTGGGGGAAAGGGGTGACCTGTAAAGGAGGGAGGAGAAAGAGAGGTGCTTAGGTGCTAGAGAAGGCACCCAGGGAATGCTGCAGAATTGTGCTGATTAATCTCTGCTGCCACTTCATGGATACAGGATACTTTGGCAGTCAGATAAATCATTTATTTATTTGAAAATTGGTAACTGGGAGAGGCACACTGAGTCAAAGCTTGTTTCTAGGTGCAACCTGGGGGAATAGTTATGGGAGGAACAGAAAAATATAATACAGTACATTACATCGTACACACACAAGGTGCACACAGAGTACAAAAATTAATACTTCTTTGTTGCAAACTTGGAAAAAATTAAAGTGCAGGCATGTTATGCAAATATGTCTACAAGCTGAAAACTGGGAGTTCGGCAGCAAAACAGTACAGAGGCAACCAGTGCAGTGTACTAAGGATCAGTAAAGGACTGGGGGACCCAAAAATCTGTGCTACCAAATACATAGGGGAGACCTCCTATGGGAAACAGGTGCAGGTGGGTGGCAGGAGGAGCTTCATTTGGAGCCTGAAGGAGCCTGAGGAGAAGGATTGGTGGAGGAGAAAGGGGAGCTGGTTTCAGAATTATTGGGTTATTCATCTGCACCTTTCCTCCAACCTGAAGAGCAGCCAAGTGGCTGCCTTCACAGCTAACACCAAAACCACTCCTTAGTCCACCTGTAGGGGGTGCAAGAATGCTGGACTGCTTTTGCCATGCTGCCCCAGGAACCAAAAGTCAGATTTTGTGTTTACATTTTGCATTGCTGGCAGTAAAGCCTGGGGGTTAGAGCAACATGCTGTGAACGAGCTTATGTGTGTATCCAGCAGACCAAGATTAGAGTCCCACAATCTCCATTTGCATACAGTTTGACCCAGAACTTATCATTTAACCTCCCTGTGCTCTCAGGATGCACCTGGAAAAGAACTTTGGCTTAGTGTTCTTTTTCTAGCCCAAACTTGTAAAACAAAGAAAAAAAAAGATCTGAAAAAAACCGTTTAATTAGAGAATAAGTGTTATATGGATATTGAGTGTTTACATGATGGAGAGGAGCCCATGCAGAAGTTTGTAGGTATAAATATGGAGCTCACCCCACCCACAACCAGCACGGACACACGCACACACACCACACACACGCGTGCATGCACACACATGTGCACGCACATACTGTACACACACAAATCTGCATACTGCCAGCCACAATGCTCTGCACGGAGGCTTCCTGCACTGTAACATTTCTATTCAGAGGTTGACTTAGCAACAAAATTGATGATATGAATTTCGACAAGGGTAGCTGTAAACAAATATGAGAGCTCACTGGTGTCTCAGCTGTTTCCCTGATTGAGCTGAGTATATACATAATAAATACTGATTTTATTCAGACTATGAGTGACACATCTCAGCACAATAAATCAGATAAGTAGTCTGGCAAAGAGCAAATTCATATTCAAAATGTTACATGTACACTAGATACAATCTGCATGCAATAATCCTCATTCTGAATGTTTGGTATTTTTTTTTTTTAAAAAGACCAGGACTTTGAACTATAAGTATGTGCCGAATGCCAGGGAACTGTAATCATAGAATATTTAAGTATTTTATCTCAAAATGCAGAAAAGGACTTTGTGATTAACTGGAATTTGAAGTCACCATTTTAGTTCCACTAATTATCCTGTAGGGGATCAATGCTAAATTTTAATGTGACCTCCCTTCCCCTCCCTCAGGTCACTGTGTCCCATTTCACACCTGTGCCTGGTGACTGTATAGGGCCCACCTGGTTGAGGGGGTTGAATCTGTTCCTTCTCTCATGGTGGGGATTCATCCCAGGACAAATAATAAATAGCTCAGTGCCTCCCCCCAGAGAGAGTAAGTGGTCCAGATGTTGTGTGCAGTACCACCCCCTGTGATGCTTGGACCCCCACCACCACCACCGGGTACCACTAAGACAATGGTTACCTTCACCAATAAACACTTCAGTCAGGTTATACAAACTGGGCACAAACACAGGAGTACAATTTAACAGATTAACAGTGCTTTTGTTTAAGAGCTAGAACACTGGTGTGGAAGCTGGAAGAAAAGGAGGGGTTAGACAATTGCAAGTCACCTTTAGCACTCCTACCCTATAACAATGCCCACTGGGAGCCATTGTACTGTGTGTCACTACCACCCTCTCAAATTGCACAGTCTATAAAGCACCCACCCAATCAAAGTACACAAAAAGAGGAATTATACTTTGGAGGGTGTGGTAAATTCTCAGTTGTACCAGTAGTAAAACTACAGTTTCAAGTGTGACACAATAACTAATGACTGTGGGTACCCAGGAATCATAGGTCCCAAGTTTCATCAACTGGAATGCTTGTTCAGCAGGTTGTGACAGAGCGGGGGGGGGGGTGTTGAATGTGTCAATACGCTGCCGTGTTTTCTTACATACACCACTCTGCCCTGTCTTACTTCTCTCTGCAACTTACAGTGTGTAGCCACCCACAGACACACTCACAAAATTGTATCTGCACATCACAGTGTGATACTAGATATTAAATGGGTTTTTTTTTTTTTCAAAGTGTTGGTTGTTTCCCCCTGCTTCTCTCTCATGTTACCTGCTGTCAGACACTGTGACAGATAGGAGCCAATCAGCCCCCTTCCCCCCGGAGGATCAGATGATCCATCCATCACCTCTACATTTCACAGTTGTTCGGCCAAGCTCACTTTGTATTTACCACCAAAGCTTATTTCCTACATGCAGTATTGATTGCAACTTCACACTGAGTGTCTGTGACATGATCAGATCATAACTCCTCATTGTCACTCACAGATTAGTACTGTGTGGAGACCGTACTAACAGCTGCCCTGCTCTGAAAAATCACACACGGGCTTTATACTTTGCTAGTCCAAGTTATTGGGTCCTCCACATCACTCACTCCAGCAGAAATGTACCCCAATTCCATCCACAGCCTCTGCCAGTGACAGTCCTGAAGCAGGTGCGTTCGGCAACCTCCTCTGATGCCAGCTGCATGTTCGACTGACAGTCCCCACCCCCACCCCAATGTGATGGATATTCATAATTTAAATTTTACTTGACATGACACTGAATTGCATTGAAATGCACTGCTCACTGAACCGCCCACTCGAAGAGTACCAGCCCTACTATGCAGACTTGGCAGCTGCGCCCTGAACGAGGCTGGAAATAGCACCATGAGCATGCACTCATGTTTAGTACGCACCGCGCAGGTGCAGAGGAATCACTTGGCAGCTGCCACATTTTGCGGGTTGTGCCATGGCTTTGCGGGTCTGTGAGCTTCACAGTCGAATTCCGGGCCTGATCCACAAAATACAGGTCACTTGTTGTGGGCTATGAGAAATTAACATTAGATTCCTGGTGCGGGCCTGGTAGCCATGTTGCCTGTTTTTTTTTTGGTGGTGCTTTTGAAGAAAATTAGCAAGCTTTAATTTAACCCCCAACAGGCCATAGTGTGCTAGCACAATTTATGGAACTTAAACTTCAAACAGAAAATGCTTGAAAGCAGAACCTGTAATCCAAAGTTGGAAAAGTACAAAGATCCCAGTCAGCAATGCCAGCACTCATGTGACCCATGGATGCAGCAGTTCAGTCAAGGTGGGGACAGCATACATCAACAGGGTGAGCAGTGGTCAGCAACAGGGCCCAGTGGTAAAGTTAATAATTTTCCGAGGCCTGAAACTGGGACGGTCCATCCTGACCATGACCCCCCACTGTGTCACTCTCATGGGCACCGCTGCAGTCAACGCTGCGCAATCAATTAAATTTTGATGCTTGCTGTGTCCATGCCGCCCACAGTAACACCGGTAGCAAACATTCAGATTAAAACAATACATCATTCTGCTGCAGTAAGTTCCAATTCATGATGTACAGAAAGTTTGTTAGAAGCAAACCTGCATTAAATTGTGATCAGACATTCGAGCTGCATGTATTGCTCCTCCTGACAGTCCCATCCACCCCACTTACACTCACCTCATTTGCTGAGCAAACTTCTCTTCAGTGACTCCCACTACCACACCAGATTGTTTTCACACACTTCCGTATAGCTGATCAGGTTCGGGTACCTTAGTTTCCTGCTGCTGGTCTCTTCTCTGTCTGGAGTCCCTCTCAGCTGCTGGCAGGCAGACGACCACATGTGCTTGTTTGCACTACTACCCAGTCTAATCTAACAGGCAGGAACATGCTTTACTGTGCTCCCACTGACATGCTTGCAGTGCAACACAAGTGCAGGGTTGAAGTTGCAAACTGCTGTCCAGCCCAAGCAGCACCACAATGGTGCTGAAATAACGGTCACCCACGGATTAACAGTCAGCAAAAAAAAAAGGGACAAAACTTGGACAAGTAAGCAAAAACCAGGACAAAAGTGACACTTTGCAAAATTTGTGGGGACACTGGGACATGCTGCCTAAAATAGGGACTGTCCTGGGAAAATAGGGACTGTTGGTAGCTTTACCCAGTGGCTTAGAAAAGGAGTACATCTGATGCCCTCAGACATTTTGCAGCAGCATAGCCCTTCTGGCTCACACCTCTCAGAATACAGCCCTTCTGGCTCACACCTCTCAGAATACAGCCCTTCTGGCTCACACCTCTCAGAATACAGCCCTTCTGGCTCACACCTCTCAGAATACAGCCCTTCTGGCTCAGCTCTCAGGATACAGGAACACTGTGTAGCAGCTTCCAGGTTCCCAAGAAGCCCAGACCTTAAGAGCAACCCCCATGGTCTGACTCCCCTCCAGATCAAGAGTACCCATGTACTCAGGGAATGTGCCCCATGGCTGCCTGTTCCCCAATGCACCCTACTAGATAAGGGCTAGCAGCTCCCTTGCCTGGCTCCATAGCAACATGGGTAGGATGCAGGTCTCTGTCTCCACTTAGTACAGCTCAGCAGCTTCGGTATACAGCAGGGGCCGACAGGCTCACATTCCCATCAGTTTCTTTTCCCAGGGGCTTGTCTGGAACAGTCTCTGAACAGAGTAAACCCAGGGTAAGACTCACAGAGAATTTTCTAAATGAATCATGGCGAGGGCTTGCAGGATTGTCCACCTGGCTAGGCCTCTTGTGTGGACTCACCAGAAACAGGTCTGAACACTTCAATGTCTCTCTCAGACTGCCACAAGCTCCTTGAGAGCCCAGAAACTTCTTTACCTCTATTTCATGTCTCATTGGACAAGCAGGGCTGTCCATCAGTCCTTCTACCCTGTCCTGCCTTTTGATTAACCCTCATAGCCTGCCAGTACATTAGAAAAGGTTTGACTGCATCATCTTCCCCACAATCCCCTGCTTCTAGGGCTTCCTAGCCATCTGATTGGCTCTCTTGAGGGATCAGGGGTGGCAAGATGGCTGCAACCATATCTGATGGAGCCTTGTGCTCCAATGTCTGTGTTCTTTAAATGTTCTCTGTGCCTCCATGGTGTACTGGCCCCTAGATCACTTTGCAGCCTCCCCGGGCTATTGTCTAATTGGGTGGTGGCAGTCAGGTGAGTGTTGGGTTCAGGGTCGAGCGTGGTGGCAGGGAAGGAGGAGCTGGAAGTGCTGGGGAGGAGCCCTTGCAGCATGCACTCCTCCTCCAGTTCAGGTTGGCAGCAGCTTCATGGCACAAGAGGCGCCACAAATGGAGGTGGCCCTGATTGACCTCCTGATCCCCTTTGACAGGACTGAGGGACTAGGATCTGAAGAATGGCTGCAGCCACAAAAGAAGAGGGTGCAGGAGGTGCCCAAACCATTTAAGCTGCCACACTCTCTCTCCCCCCACTGCACATGTAGTCAAGTGAGAGGGAGCCAGCAGCAAAAATGGAGCTCCAGGAACCTCGGGAGGGTGGCAGTCAGCAGTCAGGTAATCCCCCTTTGGAGGAGGGGTTACAATAGAAAGATAAATTGGTCTTGGCAAAATGGTGGCACAGTGAGAATTAAGTTCTGCAATGGGACATAACCAACAGACAGCAGCACAGAGTAATGACGTGATACAGCATCCCACAAATGTCACAATGAATGAATGTGCAGTAGGTAGGGAAATGGGCAGACTAAGTGGGCCAAGCAACCTTATTTGCTGTCAGTTTCTATGATTCTATGCTTCTATTAATGAATTGAGCTTTTATATAGTGTGTTCTATATCACTGCATAATGTATTTCAAAGTGCTTTACACAGTAATAAATTACAAGCTAGCAGTGGAGGGACTGTATGGAGACATCTCTCTCCCATCTTCTAACATCATCTCAAACCCTTTCTCCCCCATCTCTTACCATCTCCTTTCCAGCCCCATCTCTGACTCACCTTCCTCCTCCTGCATGGCCCCAACCCCTTCCCCCCTCATTACTCTCTTTTTCTTCACTGGCCCCATTGCTCCACCCTGTTACATCCCAGTGGTGTTTCCATGCTGCTGCAGCACACCAGGGCACATGCCCTGGGTGAAAACAAAATGCGGTGCCCTTGTTGTTGCCTCATCTGGTGCGCAGCTACACCTTTAATGACACTATATAGGTGGCCTGGCTGCCAGCTGTTATGCCCCACTAATGCCCTGGTGATGGATAGATGCCACAGACACCACTGGAACATCCCATGTTTTCCCCTTCCATATACTGGTCCATTCCCCCTCCTACTCCTGGCCACCCTCTGTTTTCACCCGTTTCTCTGATCACCTTTTACTAACTGGCCTCGCCTCATCTAGTATCCTTCCCATTGGGGATCTTAGAGCAGCAGTGCAATGAAACTGGACAAAAAACTTTGACCCTACTTTTTTTTTTACTATAAAAGATTCCAGACATCTTCCAGATTTATTTGGTGGTACAATGTTCTAGTTCCCCTAAAATATGAGTATTTTATAAATATTTTTAATTTAGTTCTTTCTCAAATAAAAAAAAAGATGGCCACCACATTTGGCTTAAAATAGCATTTTGGACCTAGGGTAGGATCGAGAACATAAAAAAAATAAGCATTTGTCAATGCCGAATGTTTGCTTGCTGGCATTGGCATTGGTAGTGTAGGAGTTACAGAACTGCATAATAGGAATGGCAGTGAAGTATTGAACTGAAGCCAACCCCACCACCACCCTGCAGAGACTGACAGGCATTGGGGTGTGCCTTTAGGTCATCAGGCATAACGGCCACACCATTTCACCACATCCTACCCTGCAGACACCGACAAGTGTCATGGTGTGCCTTGGGGTCTTTGGTCCTTATGTTCACCCCATTTCATCAGGAAATACGATGAGATGGGTGCAGTATAGGAGAATGGGGTGAACTTTGGGGCCGAAGAGTCCAAGGCACACCTCGATGCCTCTCATTGACTGCAGGGTGTGGGTGAGGGTGGAATGGTATGAGCATTACAGGCGACAATCCCAAGTCACACCCCTGATGCCTGTCAGTCTCCACAGGGTGGAGTGTTATGGTCGGAAAACCTAACGCCTCAGGTGTTCATTGGTATTTTCACTCCAAATTTTCAACATGTTTTTTTGTGACCCCCCCTTTATGAACAGTGGCAATATCAGTTTGTTAGCCGAAAGCTGATTTTGCACAGGGACTATGCCATTTGGCACTACAGTGCGAAAACACATTTCAAACAGGATGTGAAAAATGACAGCTGTGCTGTTTATGGGGAGGTGTAAAAAATGGCAATGTTGAAAATCTGCAGTGAAAATATAAAAAAAACTGGTGAAGTCACAAGCACGCATAGAAACTGTGCAATGCACACCCATAATGTAATTAGTTTGGGGATTTTTTACAGCAGATTGTCAACACAGGCATTTTGGGACCTCCACTCATGAACAGTGTCACTGTGATTTTCTTAATCGTCCCCGAACTGTGATTTCCCACAGCGACCATGCATTTCTGTGCTGGAAGTGCAAAAACACATTTCGGCCATGGTGTGAAAAATGACAGCTGTACTGTTCATAAGGAAGTGTGGAAAAATGCCAGTGGTAAAAATCTGGACTGAAAATATTACAAATTCATGAACTTACGAGGGTGGGTGGAAACTGTGCAATGCTCGCTCATAACACAGTCATTTTATGGACTTTGTCACCAAATTTTTAACATAGCCATTTTAAGACCTCTGCTCATGAACAGTGTCACTGTGATTTTCTTAATCTGTCCTGAACATTGATTTCGCATACCGACTGCGCCATTGTGCACTACATGAGCCGAAACACATTTTGGGCAAGATGTGAAAAATGACAGCTGTACTCCTCATAAGGAGGTGTGGTAAATTGGCAATGTTGAAAATCTGGAGTGAAAATATAAAAAATTTGCTAACGTACGAGCGTGCGTAGGAACTGCGTAACGCACGCTTATAAATCAGTAATTTTGGGGAATTTTTTCACCAAATTTTCAACATAGGGATTTTGGGGGTCTATTTCATGAACTGTGACACTGTTGTTTCATACATCGGTCCCAAAAGGTGGTTCCATGCAGGACCGCAAAATCACCTTTCGGGGATGATTAATGCCATGACAGTGCCAGAATTCATGAGGAGCGGTCCCAAAAACACCATGTTGAAAATTTGGTGCCAAAATTCAAAAAAATGCCTGAGACATGCATCAAAGTTGAAAAAAACCCTATTTATTCCATTATACAGCTTACCGGCATTTCTTTAGTTCTTGGTCGGCTTTGAAGAGTGCAGACGTGTTCACAGTCCACCGAAGATCATCGCACCGGCCTTCGGAGGTAAGTATGGAGTGAGGTGGGGGTATGGGAAGGCAGGGTGCACAGAGGGTGGGCACAGGTGGGGGGGTCAAGACAGTCAGCGAGGGACCGTTTTTTCTTACAGGGCATGTTTTTTTTAAAGAAGACGAGGGACTTTTGCCACGCTGGGGTGGGCTCCCAGTGTGGCACCTGTAAGTCTGTTGGGAGGGATACAGTGGAGCCGATGGGGATTGGGCACCCCCGTCGGCCTTACGGAACTGTTGCCATGCTGGGGTAGGCTCCCAGCGTGGCACCTGGAACTCTGTTGGGGAGGAGTGGAGCCGACGGGAGATTGGGCACCACCGTCGGCCATACAGTGTGTGTGGGGGAGGAGCACATGAGCACACTGGGGTGGTCTCCCAGTGTGTTACTTGTTACGGGGGATGGAGCTGTCTATGACAGCTGATTCAGTGCAGTGCCGAAGTGTAGGCACTTTGCATACTGCCGACGAGCCAGTATGCAAATTGCCTACGTTACCACCGCTGATTGCAGCTGTTTTTTGCCTTCAGCTGTACGCCACTGCATCTGAAGGGCTGTCATAGATAGCTCTGACATTCATTGGCAGGGTGCGGCCGTGCCTGCAAGAGGCAGCAGGGCATTGGAAGTGGGGGAAGCACACCTACGAATTCTTGTATGGTGGCACTATGTTTCTTGCACATGCGTGCAAGCAAACATAAAACAACTTATGGTGCTCAGCATAGGAGGTACCTAGAAAAGTAAATTTGACAGGTATGCTTACATTTCTATTAACTATAGCTGAAACCAGCTTTTTTGGAAAAATATTCATTGTCGCATTGCTGCTTTAATATACATGTTGATGTCCCTGTTGACACCTTCTTCCAGCTTCATCTCTGTTTGTGACTCCACTGCTTTATCTAGGCTGTAAGGCAAAAAATACTGGCACCCAGTGCTGGCCCTAGTGATTCCAAGGCTCTGTGCAAACCCCCTTGATGGGGCCTCATATCAGGAGTCAGGAAGCCCCAAGAAACAGCATCATCCTGTTCCGTTAGCTTGTTGGGTTTTTTTGGGGGGGTGCCCTTTCCTTAAATTAGATTGTAATCACTAAGAAATGAAGAGATGCACACATCAACAATAAATTCTGGAGTAATTTGGACAAAGACACAGGGGACCATGAAGCAAGGAGGTCAACTGAACAGCTGATGCTTTCTAGTGGCCCTCTCTGGTCTGGGGGCCCTGTGCAGATGTACAGTTCACATTACACTGAGGTCAGCTCTGCTGGCACCAATGTGCACAATATAACAGACCACAGAATTAACTGTGAAGTGCCATGCAAACAGAGCAGGTAACCAGCACAGGTAAAGGAAAAACCCTTGGCTAGTTTCTCGCCGGACTGTTCTTTCTCCTCTTGAGAAAGCATAGTTTGGTGAGAAACTGGTCGAGGTTTTTTCCTTCATCTGGTGGTTACTTGTTCTGTTCACATGGTGCCTTCTGCACTGTACTGTATGTTTTTAGCTTGTTTTATATATAAAAAATGCTTTAGACTTCACAGTTAATTCTGTGGTCTGTTATTTTGTGTGGATTGGTGCTGGTATTTATGGCTTGTAGCATTGTTTTTACATGGCACAAACATTCCAGGAGTTGCCCTAGTTGTTTTTAAACATCCAATCTGTCAATTCTTCTCCCACCCACAGTCATGATCCCAGCCTTGATGTGGTCATCAGCAACTTCATGTCTCCTCTTTTTTCTCTGATTGCTACCTAATCTCTAAATTTTAACTCACACTCCGATCCCCCCTCACTCCGAATGCCACCCTACTTGCTAATCTTTAAAAAAAAACACCTCTCAGCTCTGTAACCTCATATGCACTCTTTACCCTTTGTAAATGAGCTATTAATGTAATTTGCTTTTCAATTGGTGTAAATGTGCTCTTCCACTGTATGTAACTAATTCCAGGTCACCCCTAAAAAAGAGACTTTATTGTCTCAGTCGGCCTACCCAGTTACTATCATTCAAATAAATAAATTAATAAATAAATTATCCCTCCTTTTCAGACTCCAGTGTTGATTCCTACACTCAGGTTCTATCCATAAGCCAGTCCCTCAACATTGCAACAGTGCTGCCACTTGTTATGTTGCTGACCAGGGTCTGACCAACAAGCCTGGAGCATTGCAGGGTGGCCGGGAGGGAGGGAGGAGGGTTGAGAATCCCTCAGGATGCTCTCTGGGGATGGAGAACAATGTGCTCCACTGCTGCACTGCCATCGCAGTGATCGTAGGTGGCATTGCAGATGCAGACACAGCTGAGGGGGACTTCGGGAAGCTCTAGTTGTGTAGACAAGCCTTTTATTTGCACTTTGTAGCCCTTGTCAGTGGCATACCAGGGGATGAGTAAAACACAAAATGTAAAAACACCCTGATATATGATGCAGGCACTCTTGGGACCCACTAACCTGCCACCCACTGACTTCCCTCACTTTTTGGACATGCAGAGGACTAGCTTCCACCACAAAGGAGAAAAGAAGTGTCTGTGAAACTCTGGAAGGTGACGTAAGTGACACAGTAGTGGAGGACACAGATGGGAGGAGGTCAGGTTGATAGGGGCAGCATCAGATCGGTACTGGGATAGGTGCTGTTTGGGATATTCATAGCAGATATCTCACACGGAATCCAGAGTAAGATCAGTCTGTTCACAGATGATACTAAAATGGGAGCTTTGGTAGATGACGTAGATGGGTGGAAAGGGCTGCAGGACGACCTGACCAAACTACAGGAATGGTCAGAAAACATGGCAGCTGGTGTTCAACACCAAGAAGTGCAAAGTACTGCACTTTGGAACTAGGAACCAGGGGAGGAGCTGTCAGCTCGGAAGGGTTCAGCTGAAAAGCAATGGAGTGGAGAAAGATCTCGGGGTGATTATAACGGGGAATATGAACACCTCAGCACAGTGCGGGAAGGCGGCAGCAAAAGCCAACAAGATGCTAGGGTGTATAGCGAGAGATATCTCTTCAAGGAATAGGGAGGTGATCCTTCCCCTGTACAGGTCACTGGTCAGACTGTACCTGGAATACTGTGTACTGGCGCCCATTATTGGTCATGATCAAAAATATCAGTACAAATCAGGCTAGCAGATGTTTCTTTGACAATAGTTACAAGAAATGCAAAGCTCATCTCAGATGTTACAGATCATAAAAAGAGGACTCAAGATACTAAAACGAGAGCAGAAAAAGGGATAGACTGAGAACTAAAACCTATAAGTCCATGTGTGCTGGTAAGCTCACATTTTGATATTTTATTTACTGGAAAATGTATTTTAGCATTTTATGGTTTTGTTCATTGTATAGCGCTCTGGTATTCAGTGAAGAGCGCTATATAAATAAAGATTAGTATTATTATTATAGATAGACAGAGAGACAGATAGATAGGTAGATAGGTAGATAGATAGATAGATAGATAGATAGATAGATAGATAGATAGATAGATAGATAGATAGATAGATATTTGATTTGTTAAGTTATTGGTTGAACTGGCAAATTTCACTATCCACTTGGCCACGTTTTCAGGAATGAGCTGGCCATACACGATAAAACAGCTTAGCATCCATCATCAGTCAGGCAATATAAGACAATTATACATTATAATTGAAAGGCAGAAAAATGGAGGCAACATTCTCGCCCACTCTTTCCTGGACCATAAAATACTTTGGGACACAGTGTGTATGAAAGGCATTATTTAAAACTCAACATCTTCTCCACTTCCTTTCCTGGATTGTAAAGTACTTTGGGATACAGTGAGTGTGAGAGACACTGTATAAAACCAAATCTCCTTCCCCTTCTCTTCCATTCTCTAAAGCATTGACACCTGTAGGTAACCAACAAAAACACTTTATAAATGAGTTTTAAATGTTGCTCTTTTTGCGACAGGTTTTAGATCATGTGATAAGGACTTCCTCCGTCTTGAGGCCAAATAACCAAGCATTTTTTGTTCGCATTCAGATTTCCTTGAACTCATTCACAGATAACTATCTTAATTATAAGAATTAGTGAGTTTCTACAGCAATTCATGAAGTGTTCCTGAGCCATTAATCTTTGAAATCTCATGGATAAAGATACCCCCTTGAGACTGTCCTTTCATAGCTGCTGGCAGCCTTTTTAATCTAGTACGGAATGAACAATGGGATGCACACATTATTTGCTGACAGTGCAAAATGACAGATTTTGTCTAACTGTAATCGTATTCCTTCCTATCTGAATTCAAGCGCAAAATCATAATAAGCTAATGTTCGCAGTGAAAAGGCTTTGGGCACTAGTTCTTCTAGTTTCTGCACTTAAACCAATTTTCCAAAAGAATTTCCAGACACAATTCGGCTAGTATGGAGGCAGTATAGTGTAGTGGTTTAAGGCTCTGAGCTGCAAATCTGGAGACCTGGGTTTGAATACCACAGCCTCCACTTGCATACTGTGTGACTGTGAACAAGTCACTTTATTTCCCTTGCTCCCAGGTCGCACCTGTAAACAAGCTTTCAGCTTAGTGTGTCTCTCCTGGTGAAACAATTGGGGGAAAAAAATACAGTATTTCATTAATGTGCTACATTGGTCTCACTTCTTTCTATATTACTGAGCACATTTGCATGGAAACAGGATCTCTGTTCTCCAGATTCCATCCCATCCTCTGACTTTTCCCTCCACTGATGTCCTTCTATCCATTTCTGCAACATCTCATTATTAAAAAAACAGTAGAACGATACAAGGGCAAGAAGCAGTAAAACATCATGTCATAAAGCCAATGTGATCCATAACAGTGCTAGCAAACCAATGTAACACACCCTAAAATGTAATATTTTATTTTTATTTATTTAGTTTTTGTTGACTGCGAAAGGAGGGCTAGATAATCCATCTCATCTTCAGCCTTGTTCCGGGGGGAGGGGGGGATTCAGATGCAAATCAACTGAAAATGAATCTTTATTTCAGCGCTTACCCCCAATGGCTGCACTATGTGGCGCCATTTCAGGTGTGAGTGCAGCTCAGTGCCGCTCGTCATGACTCACTTGTGTGCCTTCACTACAAGTGAGCCGCATTGAGGTGTACTCACAACTGAAAGTGGGGTTATTACGTTCAAAAGTGTTTTCCTCTAAAACAGATTTTGGAGCTTAATATGCTCCCCTGTAATGTCTTTATCTAGTAAGAAGGCTGGAAGTGGTGGTGGTAGAAACACTCAAAAGGAGGCTGGAGGTAGTGAAGTAACATTTCAAGTGTTTTTTACATTCTTCCCTTCACTGACAATAGCTTACACTGTGTCTGTCCTTTAAAAGGTTCTGAACGTTATGATGGGGTCAGAAAACTATTAGATCCTTTTATGGCTTATCAGAACCTTTTAGAACCTCAGAACCATTTGTGGTTCTCCTGTTTCTGGTATGATCCTGGACAAGTCATTTGACTTCCAGGTGCTTAAGCCCATCCCACTGCTAAACTTGGCAGAAGCAAGAAAGGGACCACTGAAAATGAGCCGCTGTTATATTAAAGTAAATGTTGAAGGTTCCCCAAATGCCTGTTACACATGGCATGCCATTGCCAGACATGCTTCAAATGTTGAAGCTACAGTTTGTTTTGTACAAAAATCTGTCATTGCCATTTTTTTACTGTTTTATCAGGGGTTTGTCCTCCAGTTTTCTGTCTGGCCACACCCACAAAATGATGTCATACAAGGGAGCTGTCATTGTTCTACATACAACAACAAGGAATTCTGGGTAATTTATAATGTTGCCTTAAATGTGCCTCACTCATACTTACAGTCCCTTATGTTGCTGGTGATGAGCAGTAATATGTCAATAACTGTAGCAAGGCACTGTGGGTAAAATACAAACCTGTTTTACAATTTCCTTACTCTGAGATGCTGTCCCATATTTGTGTAGTGGTGTCAACAATATAAGCTTTTGTTTGTTTATGTTCACAACAATGCTTTATACATACCGTATCTAGCTACAAGACTTCTATACTGAGAGATGTAGTCTCTCATTTCAACAGTAAGCACAGAAATATAATACCCTGTATACTAAGTTACATAGTGAGGCATTGTGTGTACAGTAACTTTGTTTCCCTGGTATGATGTCACAGCACTGAGAACAAAAGGAGCAGATTATGCAAATGAAGCAGTGCACCAGAATAAAAAGAATTTTTTTCATGGAAAACAGCACTATTTGACAGTTTGACTGGTAGGAGACTGAGTCACAACACCTACAGGTTACTACTCCCATTTGCTATGGGAACCTTCAACCTTTACTTTAACCAGGGGGTGATAAATCCTGAGTACAAAACATAACATACACTGTTTTACTCTTCAAATCTTTACCTTCATGAATATGTCATTTTAAGCCCACTGGTTTATAAACATTACAAACCTGTGATTCATGAGGTGAAATGAATGACACGTAGTTTTAAATTTTGACTTGTCTGTTGTATTTGCTCAGCTACCTAACCAAAGCAGTGATCCATGAAAACAGCTAAAGGTAGTGTAGTATACTGGTCAGAGCACAATGGTGGGTTTAAATTTTGTTACTGCCACCTACTGTGTGACCTTGAGCAAGTCACTTATTTATTTATTTATGTATGTATTTATTTCGTTTTTGTTGACCAGGAAAGGAGGACTGGGCAATTCTGCCTATTTCTAGCCTCATCCCAGGTAGTGGAGGTACAGATGCATCTGACATACTGAATCAGGGGCTGTTGGTGGTATTGTTAGTCAGTGGGGGAACTTTGGCCAGGACACCAGGAAAATTCCGTTACTCTTTTCAAGATGTGCCATGAGATCTTTAACATTCACCTGAAAAACCACCAGTACAAGCAGAGGGAACCTTGGTTTAACATCTCATCCTCCAGAATCCAGGCCCCCCCCCATGCTGCCCTACACAGTCAGTACTGGGTTTACCCCAAGTTCCTGGTGTGGGGCTAGAACCCTCAACCATCTGATCTTCTAGCCTCAGGCAAGACTGCAACCTGCTGAGCCACTGACATTTAAAGTGTTAGCAGTGCCAGAATTAGCAAGCAGAAGATTTTATTAAAGATAGAGAGCTCCCAATAATGTCACTGGCAGCAGGATGGCATTGGACATCCACTGGCACCACACCAGACCAGTTAGGTTCATTCACCAGGAACTGGATCCTTCCCTGATGGGGGCTGGGGAACCCAGTTGACCCCAACAGGGGAGGGGCATGCCCCAGGGGAAGAATGGCTGACAGGTATGTCCCAGTGGACCTCTGCGTGATGGGGCTGGAGGTATGAAGCAGATGGAGGTTGTCCGGAGACGGGGAGAGAAAAAGATAAACAAAAAAAAAGATAAAGAACTAGTGTACTGCCTGAAAAGTAACATCAAAAGTAACAAAGATGTGTCTTACGAGTTTAGATTACAATCTCTCAATTTAATGTCATTATTTACTAGAAGATTAAGAGGTGATTTACTCTCAATGTACGATATTATTAATGATCTACAATTATTAAACACCCTTGGGTTCTCCTTTAAAGAGTATACCCACAACCTTAGAGGACACCCTTGGCAGATTCAGCAAAGACGTTATCTACACTTGCCAAGGAAGTATTTCTTTACAGTATGTGTCATTACGACTTAGAATGTGCTCCCACTTGATGTTATTATTAGCAATTCTAAAATGATTTTTAAGAATCAATTAGACAAATTTATTATGACATATCCTACCTTAAATTTTTATTAGTAAACAGGAGCAAATATGAGCCTCACCGCTCCCTAGCTCCTAACCTAATCTTAGTATGAATCTGAGTATCTTAGTAAGAAAGTGTTACTTCTTTTATCTGAAGTATTTTTTTTTTTTTTTCCTTTTGCTGATCAGAAAATTTCTGCCAGGCAGTTGTAGCAGTTATGTGTGGGATGGTACTCTTCCTAGAAGCCGACATCACTAGTTCTGCTCCTCTATCAACGGCCTTATGACTTCACTGTCTGTGACTTCGCAGCTGACTAAGAAGAGTCAATCAACTGCTCATAGATCAGTCACCTGTGAAGTCACAGTAAGCGAGGTCCCAATGCTGATGATGTATAAAGATGAACGGAACTAGGAATGTCAGGCTCCAGGTAACATACAGATCTTCACATCACATGAAGGACTATTAGGTAGAAAATCGTCTAATAAGCAAATGGAAAAAAAAATATTTAAGAAATAAAAAGTAATTATTCACTAGTTTTGAAGTTAATATTAATTTTGGACTGTGTGCTAGCTCTTCAACCTCCTTTTTCTTAAAGCCAGTACAAACATACGAACATATGAAATTTGCCAGTAGATAAAGGCCTAGTGGTCTATCAAGTCTGCTCAAATGTGCAGCTAGCACCCCTTATTCTGCAGCTGCCCTCCCTCCCACCCTCCCCTCCCTTGACCCAGTACAAAGCATCAGGGGTGTGAAAATCCATGTGGGGCACAGCCTGACAGGGCTTCACCAGCACTGAACAGAAGACTATGCCTGTTCTGTGGAAACCTTGTCAGCCCACCCCACACAAGGACTTGCATACCCATGATGCCTTGCACTGAGTTTGAGGCTTCAGAGTTTGCCATATGTCAGTGGTTTAGAGAGATGAACTGAAACCAAATTTAATCTTTCTTCCCTCCGCACATCCCTTATGGAGCCTACACACTGCTCTCCTTGCATCCTTTGATGGATCCTTCACACTGCTCTCCTTGCATCCTTTATGGATCCTTCATACTGCTCTCTTTGCATCCTTTATGGAGCCTACACACTGCTCTCCCTGCATCCTTTGATGGATCCTACACACTGCTCTCCTTGCATCCTTTGATGGATCCTTCACACTGCTCTCCTTGCATCCTTTGATGGATCCTTCACACTGCTCTCCTTGCATCCTTTATGGATCCTTCATACTGCTCTCTTTGCATCCTTTATGGAGCCTACACACTGCTCTCCCTGCATCCTTTGATGGATCCTTCACACTGCTCTCCTTGCATCCTTTATGGAGCCAATACACTGTTCTCCCTGTATCCTTTATTGAGCCAATACACTGCTCTCCCTGTATCCTTTATGGATCCTACACACTGCTCTCCCTGCATCCTTTATAGAGCCAATACACTGCTCTCCCTGTATCCTTTATGGAGCCTACACACTGCTGCTTTCTTTGCAGCCTTTTATGGATCCTATACGCTGCTCTCCCTTCATCCTTTATGGAGCCTACACACAGCTCTCCTGACATCCTTTATGGATCCTATACATTGCTCTCCTTGCATCCTTTATAGAGTGTACACACTGCTCTCTTTACATCCCTTATTGAGCCTACACACTGCTTTCCTTGCAACCTTTTATGGTTCCTACACACTGCTCTCTTTAAATCCTTTATGGATCCCACACTGCATTCCTTGCATACTTTATGGCTCCTACACACTGCTCTCCTTGCATCCTTTTATGGATCATTCACACTGCTCTCCTTGCATCCTTTATGGAGCCTACAGACTGCTCTCCTTGCATCCTTTATGGAGCCTACAGACTGCTCTCTTTGAATACTTTATGGATCCCACACACTACTCTCCTTGAATTCTTTATGGGTCCTACATACTGCTCTCCTTGCAGCCTTTTATGGATCCTACACACAGTTCTCCCTGCATCCTTTATGTATCCTGGATCCCGCATACTGCTCTTCTTGCAAACTGCCTCTTTGGCATGCCACCACCTATTGCATTAAATGCCTATTAACCCCCAACCCCCACCCCTTCTAGAACTGTGTAGAATGTGGCACTATTCCTGAGGAACAGCAATTCTGCTTCCAAAATGATTTTCAGAATTTTTTTAAATTCTGTGGAATTTCAAAAAGCATTTCTATGCAAACCATGGAATAATATTCTGCTGGTTACATAATTCGTGGAATATTATCTGTAGTTTGCAGAAAATGAATTTGCGGTTTACGTGAACTGCAGAATACTAACAACAGATCTTTAATCCACAGTTTTAAAAAAAACTGATTTCGAATTTTGGAATTTTCCTTAACAGAATTCTGACCAAAGTGGAATTTGAAAATTCAGTACATATGTGATCCCTTTGTTAACCTCCCTTAGCTTTCCATGACCCCTGAAAGCAGAGTAGATGCAACTGTTCATGGTTTGTATTGTAAAGCATTGGGGGATACTGGGTGTATGTGAAAGCTGGTGCAAAAAAACAGATTCCTTCCTTTCTTTCCTTGTCTTATAGAAAAAGGGGGGTTGGGGATTGGAGGTAAGTCCTCCTACTCTATATTTGCAGATTGCTGCCACAAAACTGGTCCACATCTAGAAGGTGCTGGGAATCGTACCTCAGACCATCGACCAACTTACATTAAAATTCACTGCATGTGTGATCCGTGTTTCTTTTCCCATAACAGAGACAGAAGATCTTTAAATTGTGTGTTAAGCTGCCAGAAAAACATTGCTGATATTTAATGGTGACCCCTCACAATCATGAAAAGGTTACTCTAAAAAGCACTGCCTTCAGTCTATGGCAGTACATAGCCCATAATTTACCTGGAAGTATGTATTACATTTTCAAAGAAATGTCCTTTCCAGATCAATCCTCCCAGCTTTCCACCTTAATCTGTATTTTTATATATGAGGGCACCATGTCTCTTAAATAAGTTAATAGAAGCCTTATAAATGTATTATGAATCACTCAAGCTAGCTGGAGTGATTTATAATGTTTTAGTATTTTAGTTTTATTGCAAAACTTAAATAAAATCTCTCTCCCCCCAGCTGTCATGTGGAAAGATCCATTCCTGAAGTTCCTGCACAGGAGAACACTGTATACAGAATAAAAGGTACAGTGACTGTGTGTGCTGATTGGCTGAAATCACGTATGTGATTTATAATTGTCCTATGGTTGTCTTCTCAAGAACAGCTGTAAGAAAAAGGTTGAGTATTGTACTACAAAATGTTTCATAGAATGGCAAAAAAATGGTCCAGTGTCAAATTTCATTTTCTTCCCCAAAAACCCTACTTAGATCCATTTTATAAGTGTAATAAGCCCCTCCAGGGTGTTCAACATAGGATTTTAATACACTTCCCAGGGGCATAAGGACACTCGGCCTTTGGTCTTGTGCCTTACTACACCCCTGGGGAGTGCATTAAAATCTTATAATGCACACTCTGTCATGTCTTACTACTTACTTATTTTACTAGAAATTAGAAGCACCTAGATGAGGTGGTCTAGTACAGGGCCACAAAGCTGATTGGTGACTTAGGAGGCAGGAACCACAAGAAGAAATTTGTGTCTGACAAACTCAGAAAGTATTCAGCCCAGAAAAGTGAAGGCTGCCACTAGGAAAGAACATAATCACCGTGCTCCAAACACTAAATGGGATAGACAGGGTGGCAAATATGTAGAAGTTTAACCTGGTAACAGCAAGCAGAACTATCAGACATGTACTGAAACTGAAGAAGGGGGCAAATAACATAAAATATTAGAAAACATTACTTATCACAAAATGTGGTTAACATGTGGAATAACCTGTCCAATGAGGCTATGGAAGCTTTAGGTAGAACAGCTGTGGCTTATAAAGCAGGACTATAGAGACTTCTGATGGAGAATTACACTAATGTACAGTATATACATCATTAGTAGAGGTAGCAGTCTAACTACGTGTCCATAATCAGAGTGGGTAAACTCATGGAATCATGGCAGGAGGAGCAGATAAGATGGACCCTAAATCCTTGTCATCATCACAATATAGAACTACCTTATGTATGAAGAACATAGTGAAATCCAAGACAACTTAGAACTTACAGGGAACACAAATTTGGCTTTCTGTTTTTTTTTTTTTTTTTTGTTTGTTTGTTTTTAAGGAAACAGTCATGTATAGTGATTGCAACAGTTTGAAAGCATGAGCAGTTCTCTTTCAAATAAAGTATTGGGCTTACCTGTAGCTGGAAATACTCCAGAGATATAGATGACTAAGTTAGTTCAATATTAATACTACACTGCAGCCATTTGTAGAACATTGTGATGTCATCGAGGAACAAACTCTGCTTCACTCAGTGTAGTTTGGTATAGATTGTTACTCGATGACATCATAATTTTCTGAAAATGGCTGTAATGTAGTATTAATGTTGAACAGACTTAGTTGTCTATATCTCTGGAGTGCTTCCATCTCCAGATAAGCTTAATACCTCATTTGAAAGAGCTTTCCATGGGATTTCAAACTATGATAGCCACTTGGCAGGAATGTGTCCCTTTAATATAATTACATATTTTGACGTGTGTGTGTGTGTGTGATCTGTGTAATTTCCCCATGGTGCTGTTTTTAGGTTCAATCAAAACTAGAGCAGCACATAATTTTCAAATTTCGCTTCCATCGGAATTCCATAGAATTTCAGAAATCCTACCAACTTCTGCAGAACTCTGAAATTCCAAAGGGAGAACCATGCAATAGAATTGTATGGTTTATGTAAAGCACATATTCATTTTCCCAAACCGCAGAATAATAATCTGTGGATTATGCAATCTGCGGAATATTCGTCTACAGTTTACATAGAAATGTTTTTCAGAATTCCACTGATAAAAAAAAAGCATTTTGGAAGCATAGTTGCTATTACAAATGAATTCCATCAGTGGGATTCCATATTCTGCAGTGGCACGTGAAATGGGCGAATACAAAACGGCGAGCCCAAAAGTCAGCAAGGGCATTTCAACGAGGACAAAATGGTGACAAATGTTTTACTCTCTCCCCGAGGTGCTGCAACCTCGGAGTTGGTTATTTAAGTAAGGAGCATGGGGTGGAGCCCCCTTCAAAAAAAACATTTGTTGCCATTTCTGCCCTCGCCAACATGCCATTGCAATTATGGGCTCGCTGCTTTGTATTCGCCCATTTCACATAAAACCATATTCTGCACAGCTGCAGTCTAAACTAATACTTTTGCCCCTTTTCCTGTTTTTAGAGTCACTTGTAGATGCAGACTTTTTCTTGTCTGTAATTACCAAATAGGCTCTGGAACACAGAGGCATCAGTTGTGTGGAATCCAAGATAGAAACTATCATCACGGGCTTCTAGTTAGCTGAGGTTACCAGATTCTGCATCTAACTGGTAACTGAAGAACCAGTACTGGTGGTGGAAAAAGCAACATCAACAAAACATCCATAAAATGGGAGGAAAAATAAAATTATTTTGAAATGAATAAAAAAAAAATATTGTAGGGTGCATGAGCAGATTATGCGCAGCTCAGACATGCATTAATATTTCAAAAGGGAAAGCTAGGATTACAATCCCAGTAAAAATTTTTAAACTGTTTGATTAGGAGACACTATAAGCCAAAAAAGATGTAGTTTAATGTGTATTGTTTCATTGTATTGAGTAATTGGATTTTTAAAATAAGTTATGCCTTTCTTTGCTACTTTTGACACTAGTATATTATTGTTGCTGTCAAGGTATATTATGCTTGTTTTATATTACTGAATTTTATTTTTTACATGTACAGTATGTGTTAATTTCTACTTAGTATACCAGCTGCAGTTAATACAATAAGATAAAATTATGGGTGAAAAAGGATTTTGATTCTTGGTTATATCTACTGTTACTGTGTCTCCTATGGTTATCTTTTGGTTACATTAGTGTAAAGTTTGGGGAAGGTGATAAATCACTAATGTGATATTGTGTGGCATTTTCAAATTCTGCTCCTGCAGCCATCAGTGCTCGGGGAGGACCAATGAATCGGAGGCATGCAGAGACGCACCTCGGCTCCGGTCCTCAGCTGACGCCTGCCCCAGCTAATGATCTGCCTCTTCTGCTGCACCAGCACCACCCATGGTCACCCAGGTGGTGGCAGTATTGCAGCAAGTAGGGCTGCCACCCCTCCTGAGGAAGGAGAACAGCTCGTTGGGCACTCGATCCCTCTCCCCGGCCGGCCTCCAATGATCCTGGCTCACTACGAACCCAGGTCACCAAGCCATGACAATAGTGTCCGCTGCACCAGTGGGCTGGTCTGGCAATCCTATTTTTGATTCCTCTTCTGTTGCCTCAGCTTTTAAGCCTTTTTTCACCTCCTGTACCCGCTCCTTCCTCTCCTCTCTTCTCCTCTCCTACTCAACCACTCTCCCTCCTCCCATCCTTCCACCCCACACCACTCCTTCTCATTGTCCTTCTCTCCTACCACTCCCACTGCTTCCTTTAAGGCTATGTTGGCTTTCAACCCCACAAAGGTGTGAGCCCTGATGGTCTTTGCCCCAAACTCCTACATCTCCCCACCCATGCCACTGCTGTACCTATTACCTCCCTTCTCAACCTCTCCTTCTCTTAGCCTCCATTCCTGATACTTGGAAACAGGCCACAGACAACCTCTTTCTCAAAGGGGCAACTCTACCTCTCCTGGCAACTATTGCTCTAACCCTCTGCTCCCTTCTCTATCCAAAATCCAAGAATACCTTGTGCTGTCTCAGCTCACCCCTTCCTTGATTCATCCTCATTCTTTGTCCCTTTCCAGTCTGGCTTCTGGAAGTCCCACTCCACCACCACCACCTCTCTCTTCTAGCTTACTGGCTCCATTCTATCTGAGATGGATCAGGGTTTGGTCACCTCCACCATTTTTGTTGACTTGGCCAAAGTCTGTGACACTGTTGTCCATCCTCTCCTCCTAGACAAGCTTAAGGCAGCGGGACTCTGTGACTCCTCACTCAGTTGGTTCCACTTCTACCTTGAGGGCAGGTCTCAAGCTGTCCAGATTGGAAAATCCATATCCCCCCACTCCCTATCAGCTCAGAAGCCCCCCAAGAGTCTGTCCTTGTCCCAGTACTCCTCTTTACCGTCTTTCTGAATTACCTCTGCACTGTCTGCTCTCTGCATCCATCCATTCATATGCAGATGACATGGTACTCTTTGCCCTAGCTCCTCTATCTCTGACCTTACAGCCAGGCTCCAGCTGGACTTTATTAACATTCAGCACTGGTTTGTGGCAAATCAGCTGTCCCTCAATGTCAAGAAAATAGTCTCTGTGACCTTTGGCACTAGTCAGACACTCACCAGATTCACCCCTCTCACCTCCTTCCATACCATAATAGTGAAGTAGTTGAGGATGTCCCCTCATGCATGTACCATGCGATCTGGCTATACCGGCACCACGATTTCTCAGCACATGTGTATCTCATCCATAAGAAGTTGCACCCCAAACATGGTATGCTTTACAGGGATATAGGGTGTATCTCACTTCCTGCACATTGAGGGATCATGTCGAAAATGGTACTCTCCATTATGACTATGGTGACATAGTATTCAGTGCTGCTCCCAAGCCCACCCTAACCAGACTGGATCCTTGATTCACTCTAGACTGTCCCCTCCACACTCACCATTGCTCCCTATACTTCTCTACTTCTCCCTCTTCTTCCCCTCCTTTGAGGCCAGACAACTCACCAATTGTGCTTTCTTCATGTCTAAATACTCTTTTGGCTCCTTCCCCTCCTACCTTGCTTCCATTCTTTCCTCCTCCCAACCACTTCCTACTCCCTTTGCAACTCTGGCTATCACTATCTCACACTCCCGTCAAGGAAATCCAATGCTGGTCAAGCTGCCATCTCCGTCTGATTCCCCAAAACTATGGGGATGTCTCTCCCTTACCATCCGCTCTGCCTCTTCCCTCCATTCACTCTCCTCCCTCCTCTGTGACTTCACTCCTCACTCCAGCAGTTGCTCCTGATACTGGTCCCTGGGCTGCTGCCCACCACCATCCTACCAGTGCTCCCCATCACACCCGCACCTACACTAGTGCAGTTCCCTCCTTACCCTCCCTGGTCAACAGTCCCACCCTCAACTCAGTATTGCCTCTGCCTGCTGCAAATGTTACCCTCTGGCACTTTATTGGATTGTAACTGCAAGTGCGGTTATCTGCCAGCACTTTATTGAATTGTCATGTGTTGCACGTCTTGCAATCCTTGTCTTTGCACAATTGTTATTTATGACATTTTTACATCTATTATCATATTATTGTTCCAAATGTTCCTCATTATCCTTCCCTTCCCCCTCCTCCAAGATAAATCTGGAAACAAGCTGTTATCAGCTCAGTATGTCTCTCCTGGCAAAACATTTGAAATGAATAAACAAACAAATAAATACTAGGAAGAAAATGTCCCTCAATGGAGTATTTACAGTAAAAGTAATAGATGGAAGACAATGTGAAGAGTTCCAAGTTCTTTATTATTAAAAGACACCCTACTAGTTGCCAGTGGTCCCCCTTAAGACACTGTAGGAACTGATAATGAGAGTTAGTTAGCTAGCCAATTATTTCATTTGAAAGCGTCAGCCTAACAGGCACAGATTTTTAAATTTAGGGGTGCTCCCTGCAGCCAGGATGCCCCATCCTGCCTCAGAGTTGTTCAGTTCCTGACCAAATATAAAAAAACTCCAGTAATCAGAAAATTCAGTTCTTCCAGAGAGCTCTGTCTATATTGTCTACCCCCATAGTGGCACAGCAGAAATCGAGATAACTGATACAGTCAGAATATTCATGTCCCTGGGGTTCTATGCAGAGGTCACAGCTTTTGAGCTGTATCACTAACCCCAGTAGGCGAGCACTTTACCCATATGTCTTAAATACTGCCCCATTAACAACATGGAGCAACAGAGAAAGTAAAATAAGGAGGACAATGTAAACAGCTGCAGTTCTTTATTGTTAACAATGATGAACCAGCATGGTTTAGAAGGGAATGGTTAAATAAAATAAGGCTAAACTGACATGAGAAAAATAACTAACTAAAGTGCCCACTGCAGTTAAGACTGGGCTACATGCTGTTTTGCAGAAACACAGCACACTGAGGAGATGCAATCATGAAGGAGCTTAAAACAATTGGGACCAGATATTCAAAACTTTGCCCTGGGGCAAAATTAGCCCAGAACCATTTGCAAGCCATATTCAAAGGAATAGCCCCGGGGCCAAATGAGTTGAATACAGCGTGCAAACGTAGGTGTTCAAACAGGGCTGACAGTGCAGTGCAACAATAGCCCGCCAAATAAGACAGCACTGAATATAACAATCGAGAGCAGTGCACACTGCAACAGTGGCCCAGTGCACACAGAGGTGGAATGAGTTAAGGCTGAACAATGTGGGCAACGTTTGTGCTAGCAAAGCAGTGGAGCACAACAACAGTGCAGGCCAAATACTATAGAACCGTGTAATGGAACATTACAGTGTTGCACAGCACTAACACGTTTGCGTACTGCTGACACATTTGCCTGGTGTAATCCCGTTTGCCTGGTGCTAAAGTTTGCTATATTCAAAACTGCTATGCAAATGAGCCTCCTCAGGCAATCTGAGGGCAAACAGCCATATTAGCATCTCATTACAGCCTGCTTAGCATGTAGATTGCCCAGCGCTATAACATGGTGCACACAGCTCCACCTGTAGGTCCAACTGGAATTATAGGATGGTAGCCACTTTCCTGTCTGTGCTCACAGCTCCGCCTGTAGGTCGGACTGGAATTACAGGTTGGTAGCCACATTCCATGTGTTCTCACAGCTCACAGAACAATAGCTGCATTATTGGCTTGGACACAGATGCAAAGACTAATGTGGCCCAGGGGAGTAACACTACAGGAAAGGGTGGTCATGCTGCATGCCAGAAGTAAATCGTTGTTCCTGATACAGTGTTTATCAGATGGTACAGTACCATAGTAGGCAATACTGTGAGGTACACAGCAATGCCTGTGGTGTATCAGGCAACACTGACTGGTGCTATCCGCACAGTGACATGCACAGCTGGAAAGTGTGGTCTAAACAGTGGACACCACAGTCATACTGTCCTGTGACCCTCATGTGCTGCACCAGTGGCCTGGGATCCCCACACTACCATACACATGGGTGTCTGTGTGTGTGGGGGGATCCTGGACAGGTATAGGGTATGTGCTCTGGGGGGGGGCACACATATACCATCATACTGGCACACTGCTGTCAGGGGCAGTACCATCAGTGGAACATGTGCACTGTGTGGATGGCCCCAGCCATGTGGCAGTACCCACTATGTGATGCAGCCTGGCCACTGTACACCCTCCCCTCAACACCCTTTATTTCCCCAGTGCAGCATGTGTCTGCTGGATTGTGTTGGTGTACACTGATGGGCAACTGGAGGTGTGTACTGCATGGACGCAGTGCCATGGTGTCCACTAGGTGCATGGGCACCCATTAATGCCTGGCAGGGTTAGGACTGGTGCCAGATGATGGCAACATGAATGGTGTCATCTGTGTGCAGCGTGTCTCAGCCATGTATGTTTTCTGTATATTGTTCTGTATCACCTTGTTCACCGGGTATGCACACTGGGTCAAAACCCAGTGTCAGGAATGACCCAGAGACACTAAATGTGTGGCTGAGATGCAACGGTGTACAATACAGACACCTTAAATCTAAAGGTTGCTGTTGGGAACTCTGGAAAATCTCTCTATCTAATGTTGGTCTACATACCTTCCCATCCTAAACATCATCACCCCGATCCCCAGAAACTCAGAAATCATTGCCGTTGGTGATTTCAACACAGACTGGCTTGCCTCACAGACATCCTGCCTCAGGGATGCAGCCACAGCCCCAAAATCTATCACAGATGGTACTTACCCCCACAAGGGTAAACTACAATAGGGGCTCCAGTTCCCTTATTGATCTCATCTTCACAAATCCCCTAGAGCAGATACAGGATGTACAGGTCCTCCCTGATTCACTCAGTGATCATTCCCCGATCACCTGCTGCTGGTCAAACAGCTGTAAGTCCCCCCCAGGGTCTCCATACACCACCACCAGCTAAAGAAAGGATCCCTGGTACATTTCCGCAACCACCTCCTAAACCTCGACTGGTCCCCCCCGACCACCAGCCATCGGTGGATGTCACTCTGTCCTTCTTCATAAGCTCCTTCCAAACCACCTGTGATATATTTGTCCCCTTCGTAAAATGGATAGAAAAAAACTCAGTCCTCTCCTTGGATAAATCAATCCCTGCTTGACCAAATGAAGGCCCGTGATAATCTATGGCACCGTGCCTTGGAGTCTGGTTGCTCTTATGACCGCCAACTGTACCGTGTTGCTCGTAACTCATGCACCTGAACTATTCACCAGGATAAGGCAGCATATTATCAGGCCAAACATACTGCCACCTGGGGAAATGGAAAAAGGTTCTGGGAGAATACAAAGGAACTCAGTGGTAAGGCCACCTCTCCTCCCCCCTCCATGTTGATTATTGATGGTGCTCCCATTAAGACCCTAGCAAGATTGCGAATGCCTTTAATGCATCATTCTCTGACCTCAGTTCTATCCTCCCCCCTGACTTCTTCACTGCATCTGCTGGTCAGTCCCCCCCCCCAACTTATGCTCCTCCTTTCAGCTTAAGGATGGTCTCCCCTAGTGTTGCCCACACCTATGTCTCCAAGTTCCTCAGTAAAACCAGACAGAGTGGTGACTCCCTTGATGCAAAGCTGGTCTCCCTAATGCTTGACGCAGTACTGACACCACTTACCAAAATACACAATATGTCTGTCTGTCTTGGGCAGTTCCCTTCACTATGAAAAAGAGCGGTTATAACTCCAGTACATTAAACTGAAGATCATACCTCCAGTAGCAATTATAGGCCCATCTCCATCCTTCCTCCTTTATCAAAAGCGTTGGAAAAAATTGTTGCCGATCAACTTACTGAATAGTTGGACTCGCATCACCTGCTGTGCCAGCAACAGCATGGTTTCAGAAAAGAGCATAGCACAACCACAGCCCTTCTGGAATTTATCTCTTTTATCCATGATGCCCTAGACCAAAGAGCCTTGTCCGTATCTTTCTACATCGATCTTTCCAAGGCTTTTGACTCAGTTAATCACCTTATGCTCATCAACTCCCTCCTCTCTGTTGGCGTATCCCAGGAGGCTGCTGGCTGGTTCTCCAACTCTCTCCACAGATGCACCCAGCAAGTGAAGATAAATAACACCCTATCCACAAACCTTCCTGTCTGATCCGATGTCCCCCAAGGATCCATCCTTGGCCCACTTCTCTTATCTCTGTACTTAAACTCCCTCCCTATGGCCTCAACTGGTAATCTCCGCTTTTGTGCAGATGATGCAGTGATCTTTAGTCGGCACCAAGACCCTACCCAACTCCAAATATCCCTACAGGACTCATTCACAGGAATAGAATCGTGGTTTGCCTCCCACAAACTTATCCTCAACTGTAAAAAAACAAAGGTCATGCTATTCACCCACCCTCAACATGAACAAAACTTGACCATCCTAGCCATACAAAATTCCCAGGGTACCACTCTGGAACCAGTTGCCAGCTTTAAATACCTAGGGGTCACCCTTGACTCAGCCCTTACCTTCTATGAACATATAGCTTCAACATGCTCTGCAATTAATACCAGAATTGGCCTACTGTATAAACTCTGACCTTGTCTCCTTCCTGACGCCCTCAGACTGGCCATCTCAAGCTCCATCCTTTCTCTGGTAGACTATGGCATAGTCATATATGGCACTGCCTCGGACACTGTCCTGTCTACTATCAAACACGCCATGAATAAGGCCTGCCAGTTGGCCACAGGCAGTGAACGGCTCATGCATACCTGTGACCTCTACCAACATTCGTCCTGGCTTAACTTTCAGGGGCATCTACTCTACCAGACCTGCCTTCTTGCCAAGAAAATTCAGTTGGGTATTTCCCCCTCTGGCTGTCACTCACTTCTCCAACTGAGTTTGCTAAGATGGGCCATAAGACACTCTGACACTACTGCCTTTCACATCCCTTTTGTCAAGACCAGTGCTGGCCAAAGGTCCTTTCGCTATAGAGCCCCATTCTGGATGAACTCAATACCTGGGCTTACAGTAACAATCCCCATACTGGGGCAGTTTAAAACTGAGCTACATGACTACATTATGTCCAGCTCCAACTGTGACTGCAGATAAGTCCTTGTTCCCTGTAACGACAAGTTCCTGTGTTGAATATGTACTTGACTCTAGTGAACGACTGTACTATACTCATTACTGATGCTGCTCTATGTATTGTTATGCACTTTGCCTCTGTATTTTATTCACTGTATTTGTCTTCATTATGCTCTGAATTTCATTTTCTGTATGATGTGGAGCCTTTGTAAATGAGTCCCTGACTCAGAGGGTTGTAAATCCTAGACTTTTAATAAATAAATAAATAAAACAATGCACAACAGCACACAATACACAAATATCACATTAGGTACACATTACAGTACATTACAATACATTACAAATAGTTTGTTGCTGCACGTGGTATTCTAGCTCAGTTGTATCATTTACATGAGTGTGCACTTCACAGCAATGTTGAGGCATTGCATTCCACAGTTTATGTGCCTGTGTATATGAAATGGCCCAGGGTGGCCTGCTGCCCACAGAGCCTACTCACTGGATGTATACAGCCTTGTTCCCTGTTGCTGCTGTGTCCATGCCCCCCCATCCTGGGTTTGCCTGGACTTAAGACTACCTTTTCATATGCAGTAACTAGCACCATGCTAAGTGTTGTGCAATTGCACCTTGCTCCGCGCTCAAGCTTTGAATAGAGTGCTGCGCATGTATGCATGGTGCCACCCCTCACTTTGTCCCATGCATACATTATCTTGCTGTGCCAGCACTAACGGATTGCCCTGGTGCTATTTGGTCTTTTGCATATCGCAAGCCAGCACTATTCCAGTGCAATTCCAGTCCAATCTGTTTGTGTTGGGTGCAAAGCTTTGAATATCTGGCCCCTGATGTTGAAATACTTTTCGGAATTCTGTGGAATTAAAATAGAAATTCTGCACAAATTGTGCACTGCTCTACCATGAAATCATAACTTTGAAATGGGCTCTGGATTCATCATGTCCACTGCCAACCCCCCACTTCATTAGTAGGTATGCCTAAGCATGATTTTCAAAAGTACAATACTTTAAAAGGGCTCCCTACCCACTCTAATACTCAGTCTATCGTGTGATTTCCCTGGCAAGCAAAACTTTAGCCAGGCTTAACTTGAAGGCCTGTGCTGTCTTCATATCCAGTACTGTCTCTGCTGGATAGCTGTTCCCTAAGTACTCCACTCTCTGGGACACAAATTGCCCCCTAACTTCACCTATGAATTTACCACTTTTGGTCTTCAGGGCATGATCCTGCATCCCGCTACATCCTCCCCTTACCTTAAGTTCTCTCAGAGTCTCTCTCTCAGTTGCAGTGTGGTAGTCCAGTCACTCTGATGGGTCCAGCTCAACTCCTATGCCACCCAGTCTAGCATTGCTTGTAAAGCGCTTTGGAATACACTGTGTATGACAAGCGCTATAAAAATGCTGATTCTATTTCTTCTTCTGTCCCCCCATAGGGTGCTGCAGCAGGTATCAGGCATGCTGGAGATAATTTCATCCTCGCACTGCCGAACAGCAGTGTAACTGTTGGACTGTCCCTTGATTGACCCCCTTCCCTGCAGAAAGTTTCAAATCCCTTGCACTGTACCCAGTCATTAAATGAAAGAATATAGACCCCCCCCAAGAACCCAGCCTATTTACCCCTAATCCTTTGGATAACCCCTCCATCCTTTTAAAATAGAAAGCAGCACAAAAAGTTCTCTCTCCCTCACAGATATAACATAACTTGTCCAGCTCGTACTACACCACATGCAGTTGGGTCATCTGACCCGCTCGCTCCCCCAAGTGGTGGTCTACTGAAAGCAAACCCTGGGTTGTAGGCACTACCAGACATTTTACTCAGTAAAGCATCTAGTGGTGGCAACCCAGGGTCTGTTTTCAGTTGGGCACTACTTCAGGCAGCGAGGGGGTTAGGTGATCTGACTGTGTGTGGTTTAGTACAAGCTAAATGAGTTAAGTTATGCCTGAGAGAGACATATGACTCACTCATACTGCCTTCTATTTTACCAGGATGAAAGGGGGGGGGTTATCCTATGGACTAGGGCCAGGGGACTGGGCTCCCGGGGGGGGGGGTCTTCTTTCATGTAACAGGAATGGGAATGGTATGACAGACTTGGAGCTTGCTGCTAGGGAGGGGGTTGACTGAGGGACAGTCAAGCTACCGTTCAAAGGGGTAGAGATGAAACTGCCTCCAGTGGGCCTGATACCTGCTGTAACGCCATACAGGGAACAGGAGGATGGCATGGGAGTCAACTCAGGACCCACCAGAGTGACCAGACCATCACATTGCAACTGAGAGAAACTCTGAGAGAACTTAGAAAGGGAAGGGGAGATAGAGGGGAAGGATTTTCTCCTGGTTACACGGGCTCCTGTAGGGTTTTATCTTTTGTCTACTGGTTAGTTGGATTGTGAAATAAAGGCTAGGCAGTAGAGGCAGAATCAGATTTGGATTCCAGTTCCGCATCTGAATAGAGTTTTTGGATTCGGGTTTTCTGCGTTGAGTACCAAAATTCCAAATACCGAAAAAAACTTGGAATCCAATGAATCAGTGAGTTCTGAGCAACCCTAATGATAAGAGCCACCAGTCTCTCCTCATAGTTTTATTCATTCATCTCCCCTGATTACTTTGATGACCCTGGTTTGCAGCTTCTTAATTACCTCAAAGTTAAGAGTAGCAATTCTGGAACTGAAACAAAATGTTTAATTCAATAATTTCACAAAAGGACACATTGAGAAATTTAATTTGGGTAAGGCCCCATGATCAGGATCCAGCAAGGGGAAAAATGTTGTCCACCCAAACTGGTAAAATGAAAATAATGCAGAACAGCTACATCCTCTGGGGTATTGAAATTCATTTATTAATTTGCAATTCTGAGCTCTAAAATGTGGGTAACCATATATTTTTATGTTTGCTTTCACGCATGTGCATGAAACATAGTGCCATCATCCGAGTTTTCGGAGGTGTGTCAGCCCTCTTCCAATTCAGTCAGTGTGTTTGCAGGCACGGCCGCAGTTCTCCAATGCCTGCTGGAGCTGTCTATGACAGCTCCAAAATGCAGTGGCTTACAGTTGAAAGGGGGAGCTACGCTTCAGTGAGCAGCGATCAGATATCGCCTGCTCATGCGCCGTCCCCTACACACACACACACACACACACGCTGTGTGCTGCCCCCCCCAACGCACATACTGTATAGCCGATGAGGGTGCCCAATCCCCCGTCAGCTGTGCTGCACCCCCTGAAACACAGATCCATATGCCATGCTGGGTGCCCACCCCAGTGTAGCTACATGTCATATAGCCGACGGGGGTGCCTAATCTCCCATCGGCTCCACCGTGTCCCCCCCCCTCGAGTATAGGGTGCCACGCTGGGAGCCCACCCCAGTGTGGCAACAGATGCCATGGCCGACAGGGGTGCCCAATCCCCCATCGGCTCCACGCCCCCCCAGCCATCCTTCTGCCATGCTGCGAGCCCACCCCAGCATGGCAAACGTCCCGCGTCGTCCTCATTCAAAAAAAAACCAACCTGAAAATCAAAAACGGTCCCTCGCTGTGTCTGCCCCCACCATTTGCCCACCCTGGGCACCCTGCCTCCCACCCCCACCCCATATTTACCTCTGGAGCTATGCCATGTATCTTCGAAGTGGACTGGAACACATCTGGGCTTCTTCAAAGCCGACTTTTAACTGAGGAAATGCTGTAAGCTGTGTAATGGGATAGATAGGGTTTTTCAACTTTATTGCATATCTCAGGCATTTTTGAATTTTTGCACAATTTTCAACATGGGGTTTTGGGACCCCTTCTCATGAATGCTGTCACTGTCATGGCGTTACTCAGGCCCGAAGAGTTTTGCAGCCACTGCGTGAAATCACCTTTCCAGAATGATTAACAAAACGACACAGCAGTGTTCATAAGGTGGGCTCTCAAAAAGCCTATTTTGAAAATTTGGTGGAAAAATTGCTAAAAATGACTGTTTTACAAGCGTGCATTGTGCAGTTCCTACGCACGCTCATAAGTTCACGAATTTTCAATATTTTCACTCCAGATTTTCAACATTGCCATTTTACCACACCTTCTTATGAGCAGTACAGCTGTCATTTTTCACATCTCACCCAAAACGTGTTTCCGCCCATGTAGCGCACAATGGCGCAGTTGGTGTGCGAAATCAATGTACGGGACACATTAAGAAAATCACAGTGACACTGTTCATGAGCAGAGGTCTTAAAATAGCTATGTTGAAAATTTTGGGAAAAATTCCTAAAATGACTGTTTTACGAGCGTGCGTTGCAGAGTTCCTATGCAAGCTCGTAAGTTCGCAAATTTTTAATATTTTCACTCCAGATTTTCAACATTGCCATTTTACCACACCTCCTTATGAGCAGTACAGCTACCATTTTTCACATCTCGCCCAAAATGTGTTTCCGCACATGTAGCATACAGTCGGTGTGCGAAAACAATGTTTGGGACAGATTAAGAAAATCACAGTGACACTGGTCATGAGCAGAGGTCTTAAAATAGCTATGTTGAAAATTTGGTGACAAAACTCCATAAAATGACTGTGTTACGAGTGAGCATTGTGCAGTTTCCACGCACCCTTGTATGTTCATGACTTTGTAATATTTTCAGTCCAGATTTTCACCAGTGGCATTTTTCCACACCTCCTTGTGAACAGTACAGCTGTCATTTTCCACAACATGGCCGAAATGTGTTTTCACACTTTCAGCACAGAAATGCATGGTCGCTGTGGGAAATCATTGTTCGGGACAGATAAAGAAAATCACACTGACACTGTTCATGATCAAAGGTCCCAAAATGCCTGTGTTAACAATCTGCTGTAAAAAAATCCCCAAATTAGTTACATTACGGGTGTGCGTTGCACAGTTTCTACGCACGCTTGTGACTTCACCAGTTTTTTTAAGATTTTCACAGCAGATTTTCAACATTGCCATTTTACACCTCCCATGAACAGTACCGCTGTCATTTTCACATCCTGTTTGGAATGTGTTTTGCACCTGTGGTGCCAAAATGCCATAATTAAGCTGTGCAAAAGCAGTTTTATGCTAACAAACTGATATTGCCACTGTTCATGAGGTGGGGGTCACAAAAAAAAACCATGTTGAAAATTTGGAGTAATAATACCAACGAATGCCTGAGGTGTTAGGGTTTCCGACCATAAGCTCCACCCTGTAGAGAATGACAGGCATCAGGGGTGTGACTTGGGATTCTTGCCTGTCATGCTCATACCATTCAACCCCCACCCACACCCTGCAGCCAGTGAGAGGCATCAAGGTGTGCCTCGGACTCTTCAGGCCCAAACTTCACCCCATTCTCCTATACTGTACCCTTCTCACCGTATTTCCTGATGGAATGGAGTGCGCATAAGGGCCAAAGACCCCCAGGCACACCATGACACTTGTCAGTGTCTGCAGGGTAGGGTGTGGTGAAATGGCGTGGTCGTTATGCCTGACGACCCAAAGGCACATCCCAATGCCTGTCACTCTCTGCAGGGTGGTGGTGGGGTTGGCTTCAGTTAAATACTTCGCTGCCATTCCTATTACGCAGCTCTGTAACTTCTACACTACCACTGCCAATGCTAGCAAGCAAACATTCGGCATTGACAAATGCTTGTTTAAGATTGCTATAGTTGCAGGAAGTTTACTAATTTTTTCCAGTGAGACTATTCTACTGTAAGTGGCTATCACCACAATTTTATATATATATATGTAACCCCTAGATGGCGCTATCCCGGGGGCTACTACCCCTGCCTGATTTGCCACTAACAGGTTGAGGGGCCTGGATCCAATGGCGGGTGCCTCCACCCAGAGGTCAGGGTTTGCAATAGTTAAACTAACTTGGTCACAGCCCTCTGGGACACTGCAACCCCCCTTTCTTCCCACTAGTGGCCCACACAATATATCAGAATTACCTTCACAGTATACACTTACCCCAGGACTGGTTCCGCACTGGGACCTCCTAGAAATGAGATACAGTGCAACAATCACAGTACAGTACTTTAACATAGACAAATACCTCAGGCAGTATAACTTTGCTGAAACAAAGCAGCTCTGATTTATTTAGGGGGATATAACAAGGACAGGGAAATCAGGTTAATTAGCTTATCACTCTAATAATCTACCTATGGCTCTGTGCAGGCCTATCCCTATCAGTTACTGTCCTGGGTACCCAAGCCCTAGTGGCTAGTCAAACCGTGGCAGCTGGTAGGGCCCTTTCACACAGAGAAAAGGAGGAATTAAACAGTCAGCAGTACAGTAATTCCATTTGGATTTAATGTGGCAATTCAACAGGAAGCGACCCTGAATTAGTACTCACGACCTCCAAATAAGATAGGGTCCTTCAATGTCAGCAGGGCTCACTTGAGGTACACAAACCTCTTCACATCCATATAAAAGAAAGCACTATACCAGGCAGGCTGCATCTGTATCCCGATCGTAATTACTGCACAATACCGGAGAACACACAGCAGATTCAGTTCCTGACAGACCAGAGTGCAATTTTCAGCAATTCTTCCAGTCTTCTACAGGGTGAGCCTGGTTTCTACTCTTCAGAGATCCTTTGATTCTTTTCACAGGATTCAAGTCTAACAAGCTGCAGACCGAACTCTGGGCCTTACACACGTTTTTGACTAAAACTGCACACTGAAAAAGCACAGGGCTCCTTCCTTCTTCACTGCCAAAGCTCAACTGAAACTCAACCGACAAAACCGGGCACTTCCTTTGAGTTCCTCCAGTTCTTGACTGGATTGGCTGTCACTCACAATAGACTGCTGCTGTTGGTCCAAAAGGCACTGAAGTCTAAACTACATCTCCAGAGTCACTGCCCATATAATCCTCTTGTGGCTGGCTCAGATTATGAGTCCAAGTTCTGATTCGTCCAAGGCACCATTTTAGAGCTAGCTTACCCACACTGATTGGTCCAGTTCAGCAGTTCAAAACTAGAATGGGGAACTAGCAGACACAGTTCTGACTGCAAAGAAAGCAGGTTAGACAAACTGTAATTTCATTATTACTCTAAATAATTTCTGGCAAACAGTTACATCTTTCAGATAGGTTCCTTTGCACTCCTAGTGACTGCAAAATGAAGTGAATTGCAGCAGCTGAGTGGTACTCAATCAAAGAAACACACAGTCCCCCAAACAACCTAATTATGTCTGCAAGCAGACAGCTCTTAAAGAGACAGTACCAGAGGTTCTAAAAACACTCACTGATAAATGGCTTAAATGCCAAACACCATTCAGGCTTGGAGCATTCAAACAAGCTCCTGGAAGTCTTTTGGGAACCCCCATTTGCAGGGGGGTTACATATATATATATATATATATATATATATATATATATATACAGTACTTTGATCAGAGATTTTTTTCTCTTTGTACCTCCATTTATTGTAAAGGTGGTTAATATATTCCAGTACTTGTTGTTTGTTATGTTGTTATCTGTGTGGAGTCGCGTTTAGTTTGTGAGCATTGGGATTACAGCTCCACTTATAGAAAACTGCACAAAGTGACTGAGCCCTCCTCAGCTGAAAGATACCCTCCCAGTTAGGCTTTAGCAGTACAGAAAAATCCCCCTAGCCTTTATTTTTCCCCAGCTTAATAGAAATGTGCCCTAATGTGTAGTCCAAGACCCTGCTACCACCATCTTGTGGTTGAAAGCCTGTTTCTGCTGTTCACTCTGTGCAAATGTGAGCTGCTGACCAACACCCGACCCTTGTTGGCAGCACACATCTTTACAGAGTGAATGAGTGACATACTTGAGCCCTCGTCCTCAAGAGGGTGGCGGCAGAGATTTGGAGTACAAGTTACAGTGAGTTTCTGACCATCCACTTGCAAACACGACAACTTCCCAGTATACTGTACTATTTCTTCATTAATCAGTTGACTGGCCTCAGTAAGAAGCCATGGCTATTAATCAGAAATGACTTATGTTCGACCAGTGGCTAGTATTTGAGGGTACCTTCTGATTGACCGTGGCTTCTAATCAACGAAATATGGTATCTGAAAATATTTCGACAACCTGATGGCTACAAATGTCAACTCTCTTCAGATGGGAACAGCTTGTAAACTTCCTTTAGTGACAGCTTTCCAAATCCTTAAATTGCACAGTTTTGACTTCCTTCTATCTTTTGACAGTGCTCAGTCCATAAATAGAACAAGATTGGTGTGTTGCAACATTTCTAAAGGTCAGGGCTGTTACTTGATTCAAATATGTGGAAAATCCAGACTTTAGCACTTTGCAAAAGAATAACCTCACTACTATCTTTGCAGTAACCATTCATCTTGGTTTTACCCCACAGGGAACTGCCATCTCCAAGTCCCAACCTATGCCAATACCTGTCTCAACCCTGTCTCACCAACTCCTGACACGCTTCAGCTTCTAAGTCATTGTCTCCCTGTGCCTTCCCCCATGTGTCAGGGACTCTGACTCTTTTTACATGGAGCCTTCATACTCCTTTCACACAGATTCAATGAAGAGTTGGAGAGCACTTATCTGCTCGATGGGCTGTTAGGATGTGTGATTTGAAGGATGTTCTGCTGTCTCGCACACCTCAGATTACTCCCAGAGTTGTCCTCTGGCCACATACGTATATACTGTATGTACATAGAATGGAGCTCACCAGGTTGCAACAGTGTCACAAGACACTGCATGGCAAAAAGAATTAACTGCCACTGAAATTGCTTTGTTTTCTGCAGTAACGCTGCTGCAGAATTGTGCAATATTGCATTACATCCTGGCAGGATGCAGTGTACGTATCGACCGATCTCCATTCTCTCTCCTCTCTCCAAGGCCTTGGAAAAAGTGGTGGCCTCTCAAATCTCTGACTACCTCTCCACCTACAATGTCCTTTGTCCTGAGCAGCATGGCTTCCGAGTGGGCCACAGTACCAACACAGCCCTCCTAGAGTTCTCCAACTTTCTCCACTCCTCCTTAGACACTGGTTCTCTGGCTGGTGCTGTCTTCATTGACCTCTCGAAAGCTTTCGACACTGTCTCCCACCCCTCCTTCTTGATGCCCTTAGTCTCTCTGGTTTTGCTGCTGGGCCTATCTCCTGGTGCACCAGTTATCTGTCTGACCGCTCACAGCGTGTAAAAATTAATGGGACCTACTCAGACATCTGTCCCATCTTTCTGGAGTTCCCCAGGGCTCCATTCTGGGCCCCTTACTATTCTCCTTTACCTTAACACCCTTCCATGCTCTTGTCGGGAACATTCTATTGTATGCGCTGATGATGCAGTCATCTTTGCCTCAAGCCGTAACCCTACTGCCCTCCAGGACTCGATGCAGAAGTCCTTCACTGAAGCCGAGGGCTGGTTCAAGAACATAGATTGGTGATAAATCTTAAAAACAAAACCATGTTCTTCACTCATCCCAAAACAAGTCCTGCAACTTCAAACTCCTCATTCACTCTGGGTCCTCATTCCCACTCGAACAAGTTTGCTCCTATAAATACCTAGGGATCCACTTTGACCCCTCCCTCTCCTTCCATGGACACATCGCTGCCTAGCCACTGCCACTAATATCCGATTGGGTATCTTACATCAGTATAAACACTGCCTCCTCCGGAGCTCTTGACTAGTCACCTCCTCTATCCTGTCCCTAGTGGACTATGGACTGCCGGTGTATGGTGCTGCTGATCAGACCACACTCCATAAAATTCGCACTACTCTGAATAAGGCCTGCAGATTAATTACTGGAGCACCTAGGATGACACACACCTGTCTACTGTATGCTAGCGCTGGTACTTGATCTTGTGGCGCCTCAAATATCTTACCTGTACCCTCAAAAAAGACCCTCCTGGGCTTTCCCCACCAGGTTGACCACCACCATCGCCGCTCTGTCCCACTAGTTCATACTCGGACCTCTGGAAAACCTCTCTTGTTATCCCTAGAGCTAGGACCTCTCCACGGCCAAAGAGCCTTCAGCTTTAGGGGCCCCCTCCTGGTTCAACACACTGCCCCTCCATCTCAGGCTCCAACTATATCGTGCTTCAAAACTTCCATACGTAACCACCTTATTAACACCCGATGCTGTAACTGCCACTAGTCAAAGCCGTACTCAATACTTATGACAAAGCTTATTACTAAGCTGCTAAGGACGACATAACTCTGGTATGGTTTGCATCCATCCTACCTGTACCAGCTTGTTTGTATCTATGTCTTAATTTTACTGTTATACTTATGTGTTGTACTGCTATACTGTGTATTTTGGTTTGTCTTACTCTGACAAGGTACCTTTGTAAATGAGCCTATGGCTCAAAGGTTTTCCAAACTGCTGTTTAAATAAAATAAAATAAAATAAATACGTACATACATCCCTAAAAATATAGCATGAATGCTAGAAAAGTATAATGATTAGGAAATTATGACACAGAAGGGGGCTAATGAGCTCATTAACCCTTTAAGCTTTCTGTTTATGAGCTCTATAGGCCGTCAAGATGGCAATATTTCACAAGCACACATCACGTTCTAGTGTTTGTTTTACATAATATATTTGGCTAGTCTAAAATGACTTTATTTTAACTTTTTTTAGAGATGTAAAAAAAAACTATTGAGAGAGCAGAAGTTAATCCTTAAAAAGCTTGGTAATTATTCCAGCTGGCTGTAAAGGAGACAGGGTCAAATAGTTATTTGACTTGCAGGTCATGTGATTGTAAAGCAGTGGAACATGGCTACCATTAGCTTCTGTGTAGTGTTTTTTTTTTTTTTTTCTCCATAATCTGTTTATCCTTCTTGGCCACAATGGGGCTCCCTTCTGCCCTATCTCCACCACCCCCTCACTGTTCATCATCTTTCTGGGCTTACCTAAAGGCTGATACTCCCACAGATTCCCCCCCCCCATGGTCTGGTCAGGAGGGCGATGGCCACTCTCCCCCCAAAGCTTGAATCTAGTAGTTGCCTGGCAGGTTCCCCTGGTGATGTGGCAGGTAGAGGCATGGTATGTGGGCATCCAATGTCCCCACTGTGCCTTCCATTTTTCCTCCTGTTTTCTCCCTGTCCCTTCCCTCACTCACGGCATACTCAGGAGGCACATGCACATGGAGGTGTGCATGCATTCTGGGGCAGCAGCTCCCTTCCCCATCCCTGACTGCAGTCTGCATCCTGGAGCTTCCACGGGCTACCAGCAGGAATCCACCTGGTGGCAGCCAACAGCCAAGATAGTCAACCACCCTCATCCATGAGAGAAAAGCTGACACGTGGTTGCTCAATTCTCTCCCATCCCTCCCCAGCTGACCCCAGTAACCTATGCTCATTCCTGAATATGGGTCACTGGCATGGCAGGAGGTAAGGTGCTCAGTGCCTTAGCCCTCCACACCGCTGGGCCAGCTAGCTACTGTGCTGTATGATTATTCCATTCCTCACCTTTGGCGCTGTTCTCTGTGTTTGCAAATGATTTGAAAATCTAAGTAGTTTTGTGATAATGTCCTTCACACATTCTGACATATGAGCACCTTCCCTGGAGGTTGAGCTTGCCTGGAAACACAACTTTGGCCTGATGTTTTCTGTCATGCTAAGTAAGTATTTTATTATAAGCTTATAAAAAAGCAGCACAAAGTGCATGGTAGGGTTGCAGCATTTTCTATGGTGCGCATACGTGTTTAATTGGTTAGTAAAGATTGCCAGATAAGTTACTTTTCTGGCCAAAGATTCTTTTTTTTTCCAGCTGGTAACCAGGAAAGGCAGACAGAGTTGATGGGAGTTTCAGATGTGACCAAGGGGTAAGGGTTACAGAATACAAAAGAGAAGGGACAACCCCCCCCCAAAAAAAAAAAAACACTACAGGTAAAACTGAGTAACCGAGAAGAAAATACAATGTTTAAATATTGGTGAAAGTGCAAACTCTGAGGTGCAGACAAAGAGAAACAGCAACTGGAAAAATATTAAATAAACATATCAAAATACAAATTAAGAAGGAAAAAGCAGTAACCATCGAATACAGTAACAATGTAGTAATAATGCAGTAATGACATATGAATAAGGTGCAGCAGTAGCACAAAAGCAGGAGTGACCTGACCAATCCAAAGGGATATTGTGGAAGGTGTGGAGGATCAGGAAGAGCAGGGAGGGAAGAGAAGAAGAGATAAAGAAGGGGAGAGGATGCAGGACGAGTGAATGAAACAGAAGGCAGCAGAATGTGTCAGGGTCAGCTTGGTTGTCATCCAGACTTACAGCAGCAGGCAGCTGATGCACCTGTGCATCTCTTGTATAGAATGGACTTGGTATACGCCTGAGAATTAAAGGCACAGCTTGACTACTACACAGAAGTATGCCAGAGTTCAGATGGGTGTGTCTTTTGCACCCCACTGCATCAGTACAGGGAAACACACACAATGGGCTCAATTCAGAAAGGTTAATGCAGGGCTTGTGTCAAGCCCTGTGTCAAACCCGCAGCTGCACCAAACACATTGATGCAGCTTTCACCTAATTCAGAAAGGTTGAGCTGCGCATTTGCATCACGTTTCCTACTTTACAGTAGCTTGTGCCACCTATTTGGCACAAGTCCTGTAAAAAGGTCCCATGTTTGCTGCAAAGTTAGACCAGCAAAAAGTTGGTCTAAGTTGTGGCAAATGGCACACGGGATCCTGAATCCCAATTGACAGCCACAAGCCCCGTGCACCATATGTTCGACGCATCTGTGGTTCACACCAGCACAGCATGTCTCTGAATCGAGCCCAGTGCATTTAAAACCATTTTAACTCTGCTAAAATGGTTTAAAAATTCTGCGTCCAGATTGCAGCATGGTAAAAAAGAACGTACTGCAGTCCCTGTTCTGAAGCCATGCTTTAGCGTTGCTTGAAGGTAGGGTACAGCATGGTTTCAGATAACACATGTTCATTAACCCGTGTTAGCAGCAGTGAGGGCTTGTTCTGTTCTCTAACTCAGACAAAGGAAACTAATTGCAAGCTACAGCTTAAAATAGTAGGCTTAAATAGCCATGAAAAATTTCAAAAAAGAGCCATACGCTTGTAATGAGCTAAGAGATTATGTTTGTCACCTTTATGGCCATCTTTGGTGATACTCTGGATCTTGAGTACCCACAATGCTTTGCAGCTGTGCCACAGTGATACTTGGGCAGTCGGCCGGGAGTAGTGAGGACAGCATGGTGTTACAGCGCAGTGCGGGTGCTCCATATCACTGTGCTTAAAAGCAGTTTTAAAAAACTTAAAAAAAAAATGTTTTACTAGTGTGTATAGGGCTTTAGTGGCAACCAACATCTAACTGGTGTGCTTTAACATTTGTAGTCACCGCATAACTTTAATTCTGCTTCGTGGAGAACACTGCAATTGAAAAGATGTTTTCTGTCTGGCAGCACTGTACTGGTTCTTCCAGGGAGTTGCTGTTTTACAGTATCTCGGGTGACTGTTAAACTGCATTTTTGCCAATGTTTTAGCTGTATTTCTTTGCAGGTTGCACATTTCAATTCTTTGTTGGGTGTTGCAGGTAGAAACATGCTACTGATTCACCATAAAACTGAGGTAGTCTCCATGTTAAGGCTTGTAATGGAGAGCAGACCGCAGCAAGAAGCTTGTCAGTTTCATTGGATAAAATGCCATATTTCTGCTCCAACTCCATAGGGGCTGAAAAAAATAATTATTAAAGCAATCAGTTATTTCCATTTTATTTTCTCTGCAATCTGCCCATCTTTTACAAACAGAGATGATTGAAGCTCTGAGCATAATGTACCATCAGATATTTCATTACATTCCCAAAGATATGAGATTTCTGTATGTTTATCATATCCATAACGTTTTATTTCTGAGTAATAACGTGATGCTAGTCTTGTAAATGCTTAAAAGTCATACAATCTCTGTCACTCTCGGGGCATGCTGCGTGAATCTAGATAACATTACAAGGGGTGCAGTAAACAGAGGGGGCCTACAGTAAGGCCTCCTGAGTCCCTATGACTGTTACACCCACCTAGGGGCCCAAGCCTGAGCTAATCAGAATCAGCAGTTTTTGAATTTTAAATGCTTAATAATCTTTGGGGAGCATTTTAATAGCTGAATAACCATGTTGTAATTTCTGGTTACAGCTGGTTATGTGTAACCGTGAGATGTCAATCAGACTCACACTGCTGAATCTATACACCCCAGTAGCACAACTGCCTCTCATTTCAAACAATGTTTTCCCCTTCACAGAAAAGCAGCTGAATTTTAACAGTTTAAAGTTTACATAACTGAACTATGAGTTCCATAGTGAGTTTATATAACTGAACTGTCTCTTTCTCTCTTTCTCTCTCTCTCTCTCTCTCTCCTTCTCTAAACCCTTCCTTTACTAAAAATGCTGGACAGTAATTCTAAAAAACAAAAGAAGGGTAGGTATGTGTAACACAGAATTTTCTACACAACCTTAATGTGGGATGCTTCTATAAACCCCTTGATCTTCGCTCTCTAGGTGTATGTGGCATCACACACCTCAAGTGTGCGTAAACTTCTGGTTACACACACTGGCTCATATTTTTCTCTAAATAGTTTATAGTGGACCCTTAGTCTGCATGGATTTCCATCCTTGCTGAAATGTTGTTGTACCACTGTTCAGTGGTAATGGAACATTGTTGTGCCCTTCTGTGGTAAAACAACATTACAGCTGTGCTGTATGCACTAATCAGTTTAATTGAAAAGGTACGCCACATTGGCGGGGGGGGCATTTTAGTTTAATTTTTGCTACTGCCCATTCGCTCACACTTCAAACACAGTCAGCGGACATCTTATAATAGTCTAGACGTTAGGCCTATTCTGCTGACATTTTAATATGTTAGTATGTTACAAACTATTACCGGTTTGCTGTGCTCAAAACTGCTGTTGTTTACTTAACTACATAGGTTACGACCTGCTACGTAACATAGCACACATTCCCCTTGGATGCTTCTCTAACTTTACTCTACTGTGTATTCTCAACCCCAATTGTTCTAGGTCCCCTCAACGCCCTGGAAAATGGCACTTGTTCTTTTGGTTATGAGTCATCCTTACTGCCCTTACTTACTCCTCCTCATTATTGAAACAAAACCAGCCTTAAATTGTGTTGTTAGTAACCCCCATCCACTCTGTCTTTGCTCTGTCTAATGCCCTAGTTAGACCTCAGCTGAGTATGGATTATCTTGGCCTACTCACCCTTAAAACTCAATCCGTCACATCCTGGTACTTCAATAAATTCCATTGGTGTTTCCCCCTCACAAGAGCTTGACTTAAAGCTAATGCCCTTGTCTTTCTGCCTCTTTCTCTCTTACTGGCTGCTCATCCCCTGTCTCTTTTTCCCTCTCTCCCTCCCTGGCAAGGGGTCAAAGGTCTCAAAATAGCCCGTCTTAACATTACAAGTGTCCTTCACAATCTAGATGAGCTCACCGTTTGGGTTTGCCACTACCAGCCCGACATTCTTTATGTCTCTTAAACTTGGCATAAGCCCACCACACCCAATAGTCTCTGTGATATAGCTGGCTACAACTCCATAATATGTGAACAGAGCCTCTACTAAGGGGGGGGCACAATGATATACTACAAGGCCCACCTTAATGTCTCCCCCTTTTGCTTCCTCTCCCCTTACTGGGCTGATGTTTGAACTATGTCATGCTACCCTAACCTTAAGTAATACTAAGAAACTTCACATCTTCTGCGCTTACTAACCACCTGCCACTAGCCACCAAGCACTCCCTACTTTAATCGGTACCATTGGCCCCCTTGTCCAGCACAACAATTTTATCCTCCTTGGTGATTTTAACATTGATTGGTTAAAATGTAAAAGGCATTTGGTCAAGTTTTTCTTGAATAAACTGTGCCTCACTCAACTAACATCTCACCCCACCAGGTTCTCCAAGAATGCACAATGTGCCACCCTCATGGACTGGGTGCCATTCCACAATGCCAATAGAATTACCTGTTCAGGAGTACTCCCAGACTACATTCATGACCATTCCCCAGTTGACTGTGTGTGCGGAGGGCTAAAACCCCAAAAGTCCCCCACCCCCGATCCACTTTCATGATTTTTCTCACTTAGTCCCATCCCACTTTAAAACTGAAGTAGCCAGCCTGGACTGGTCTTACCTATGGGCAACTTTCAATCTCGATCAGGTCATCTCTCATTTCAACATTACCTTCGCAAGTCTCTCAGACAAATATTCCCCCTCACCACAAGGAGGGTCCATGGTCCAACAACTAAATAGCTTGACCACCCTTTATTATCCCATCTCAAAAAGAGAGACAAATGTTGGTCTAACTTCAAGGCTACCAACTCCTCAGAAATAAATGCAAGCAGGCTATTAGACAGAGCAAAAGCTGCTTCTGGAAACCAAACACAACTTAACCATACCACTAGGAACCCCTGTCAGTTCTGGAGCTGCATAACAAAAAACCCTTGGCCAGGATGATACCCCCACCACTACTGATCTTGAGATTGGGGTGTAAACTGTAATAACCTCTCCACAATCTCAAATGCATTTAACAGTTTGTTCTCAGACCTCACTGCCTACACTGGAGCTCCCCCTCCCAACCTATCAGATTTCACTCCCTACTTCTGGACCAATGCAACATCCTCCTTTTCACCTCCAACATGTAAGAGTCTCTGAGGTATACAAACTTCTGAGGCAGATCCTTGAATCTAAATCTGCCGGCTCTGATGGAACTGAGCCCAGACTTCTCAGGCTTGCAGCCTGTGAACTGGCCTCTGTGTTAACCAGAATCTTTAACCTATATCTCACCACCAATACAGTACCAACTATTTGGAAAATGTTGAACATAGTGCCCATGTTTAAAAGAGGTAACAGCAAAATTAAGCTTTCAATGAACCTATCAAAGTCACAAGCAATGTTATTCAGTACAGCCCACAGATTAAAAAACATCTCAACTCCGCTTTCAGTGACCTGTGACGATGGCACCCCCCCCGACCACTGTCCCCTCCTTTAATTACCCCGGGGTTATGCTTGATCCCTCCCTTGATTTTTCTGTCCATGTGTCATCCACCTGTAAGGCAGTTAATGTTAGACTCGGGGCCAGTCATAATTTCTCATCAGCCCGCACTGTTGTTGCCTGCTTTCCAAGTTAGCCTATGGCCTGCTCATTTTTTCATGAGCCTTGAACTCTACCGTACGTAATTAAATAGGACATGGACATGGCCTATTATAGTATCTGTCATTTTTCTCTTGCCTGTAACAGACTGTCCCACCACTACATCCTGTATTCAAAATTAGGTTGGCTACCTCCTACTGCTCTATGTGATCACTCCCTGGATGGCATTACCCATACCATGATATGGAATTATGCATCCTCATCTCTCACCCCCTTCTAGGTGCCCTATATTAATGCCTACCCCTTCAGATTCTCTGACCTTGACCTCCTAGCCATACCTAGGACCAGGACCAAACTCGGTGAGGCAGCCTTCGCTGTTGCTGCCCTAAAACTATGAAATAATCTACTTGTTTACATCAGGCACTGCTCTTCTGCTTGTGCTTTCTGGACTTGGCTGATGATTTTTTGGAGGTACAGAATTGGCTTAGAACTCATGGTGTGGTTTTAAATGAGAAAAAAATGAAATCTATGCTTTTGTTAATGCTAAAAATAAACGGAATCTGGGACCTTTATTGTCATTATACACAGTTTCTGATACCTTGATAGAACAAATTAAACAATTTAAGTCTTTGGGTTTATTGACTGATGAGGGTCTTTCTTATGAACCTCATTTTCTTCATATGGTTAAGGCGACCCATCAGCGGCTTGGGGCCTTTTGTAGGTTATCTCCATTACTTACTGATTCCACACGACTTTCGTCGGCTCAAAGTTTTGTATTGCTGCTAATTGCTTTGGGGGTTTTGTTTTATTATACTGTAAGGGAGGGGTTGTTATCCAAGGTGAAAGTGTTACTTAATTCAGTTGCTAGATTTGTAGTAAAATCCCCACAAAGGATTCATCATTGTAATCTTCTTCTGCAAGTGGGTTGGCTTCCTTTGGTTGGTAGATATAAACTTCAGTTGGGTTTATTGGCAAAAAAGGTGATACTTAACAGAGTCCCAGACTGTTTCCCTTCAATTTTCAAACAACGGAACTCCAGAGTTAATACTCGGTCAGCAGATAATTTTTCTCTTTACATCCCAAGAATGCGTACTTCATTACAACAAAAGGCATTATCTCATATGTTACCTACTTTTTTTAATTCAATTCAGACTGTTTTTGACTGTGTGAATCTTTCCTTGTGCTCTTTTAGGCATAGGTTAAAAGAGTATTTTTTGTTTGTATTTTGATTATGATGTATGTTTTTTATATTGTATTTATTATTTGTACACTGATCGCCCATGAAAACTGGTCATTTTTGGCTTATGGTCCTATCAGTATAAATAAATAAAACAAACAAACCAGTACTACTCACATTTATTACAATTGGCAGAACTCTCCTGTTTCTAGCCTCTGATTTCTGTACTATCTAGCCTCCACTCATGTCACGACAGCCCCTGCACTTGTCACTTTAACTACCTACCTAGCCTGCACTTCTTAGCTTTTGCCAATTACCTTCTCTTACGCTTCCTTAATTGTTTGTCACATATCATGTTGTTTGCCCTCCTGTGTAACTCATTGTCATGCCATGTATTGTTCTCTAAGATTCTTAAGCACTCCAATTGAAGTCATTATCTTGCACTGTATTGTTTTAATGGTTTGTACTCTCCCAGGTCGTGAAGGAAAATAGGCAAATGTCTGTCTAGTGTACCATCCCTGGTGAACAAAAAAACTAAAGAAAAATGAATAATACAATTTAGCTAGAGATATACAGCATAACTAGTATCCAAATGTGAAGAACAAGCTGATTCACACAACATGTGTGTTCTGTGACAGCACTGGGCATGAGAGTGATTTGATAGACAGGCAACAGTGCAGTAACACAGATCTTACATTGTGGTCACATGATAGCCAATCACACCCTTCCGTTTCCCATTGCTGCTTTATCATAGAAACAAGAATATGTGACCCTTTCTCTCTTTTAGTTTTTTGTGAAGGAAATAAATCTGTCAGATCCAATACAGCTACTAAATACATTGAAGGAATAAATAAAAGAATGAGTGCTGGGGGCATATGTGGAACAGCCAGCCACAAGAGATAGTAGGGTCAAACATCGTGGGGGATTTCAGACATGCGTGGGATACGTATAGGGGAATACTAATAAATTAAATTGGGGAAGGGTTGCCAGAGACCAGTTAGGGTCTGCAGGGATAGACTAGCCAGGAAAACAAGACTGGGCAGACTGGATGGGTCAGGCTGTCCTTTTCTACCGACAAATGCTGTTTCCATCTAATTAAAGCTGGAGTTATAAAAAAAATTGTATGTACTGAATATTTGTTATACTGATCTTAGTAAAATTAAAAATAATTATTTATGAATTTCTGGTGAAAATAAGCTTCCCAAAATAACCATGATATTTTTACTTGCCATATCCCTCTTGTAAGAATATCACAGAAATTCTCACTCTAGGTGGAAGACAATGCAATATTCTCACTGTAGGTCCTACAGAATAGAAGCCTGAGATTGTTTAATTCTTGGATTGTTGACTGTTCTCAGAAGGTTGTGCTTGTAGAACTTTAACTGTAACTTCCTTGAGACACTAGCTCAACAACCATTTTAACACACAAACCCATACTATTGCATAGACTAAATATGGCATGGGCCCAATAAAACTGTACTTGATTTACTTGTGACCTGTGACCACTCCATCTGTGACACATGTGTGGCCTTGCTGTGTGATGTCATAGGGTCACAGACCACTCATAAAAAATATCAGTCGTATCTTTACTAGGCCCATGCCATATTCCTTATGTACGAAAAAGATGCTGTACCTAGTGCACCGAGCAATGCTCATGAAATAAAATACTGTTGAGAATAGCAAGCTACTATACAACATACAGGAGTGGTTTCTTAAGTATTACTCGAAGATATCTGGGAGCTAAAGCAAAATGTGACATTTACGTAAGCTAAAGTTCATGAGGAATATTTTAATGTGATTAAAAACAGTTGACAGTTTATGCAGCTTGGCATTTCTTAGTCCAGCATATCAAATGGAGTTTGTTGTGAATGATGGTCCTTTTGGCTTAAGAGCAATACCAGCACAACATACAAAACTGAAGGTCATTACAAGGTTATATTCTATGTTAGACATGTTGTAGTTCGAACACTGTGAAACACTATACTCAGAATTATAAATTATGGAACCTTTGTAGTGCATTATTATTGTCCCACATTGTTCTATACTGTACTGCTCAAAACTGTAAATAAATACGGAGAGGCACAGCCGAGGATGCTTGTTCGAGAGAGCAGGACACTGCTGACATTGGTCAACAGGCAGTCACACTGTGCAGAACAATGTCTAATGACATCACAATGACTGTATCCTTGGGGTGGGAAGAAAACTGAAGGTAAATCCTCCACCCGTGCAGCATGGAGGAGCTCGTCCTCACTCGTAGGCTGTACACTGCCGACCCAGACAGCCTTTCTGATGACTACAGTGAGAAGTGTCCAGAGGGGCTTGGACCACCCCCCCCAAAGTACCTGCCATGGGGGGGATAAGCCATGGTAGCCATGTCAGAAGAAGGAAAGGCCTGGGAAAAGGTGTGGTGTTGGAGATGGGGTTGAAGGTTGAAGACCAGATCCCTTGGTCACTGACTGATTGATTGGTTTAAAACGTTTTACAAGGAATTAGGGCTGTGTGGAATTTTCAAATTCTGGTGGAATTAAATTTTGTGGAATTTTCAAAATTTCATGGAAATTCTACCAAATTTCACCAGAAACAGAATGGCAGAAGCTCGCAGCAGAAAACTGCAGAACAGATTTTCCTACAACATGTCCACCAAATTCTGTTCCACATATCTTAATATTTCCTATGCTTATGGAATGATTTTCTGTAGAAAAACTGCTGTTCATTGGAATATTAGTCTACGGATCTCAATATTTTCACGGAAATGGTTGCAGAATGATTTTCTGTGGAAAAAATGCTGTTCCACAGAATATTATTCCGCGTATCGCAGCAGGCAGAATTTCACAGAAGAACCAGTAAAATTCTGGTGGAAATTCCACTGGCGGAATAGTCATACTGCACTAATTTTCATGGCTGAACTCCACATTCTGCACAGCACTACAAGGAATGACATACTGAGCTGGTAGCAGCTCTTTTCCAGACATCCAGGAGGCACTCATAACCATGAGAGGCACAGTAACTGAACTTTTAAACACACTGGGCAGAATCTGTGAAAGTATCTGTCCAAGATCTGCCAGCCATTATTTTCAAAAGGATACATCCAAGATCATCCAGCCACTACTTTTCAAAAAGATTCATTCCAGATCCACCAGCCATTATTTTCAAAAGGAAAACATGTCCAAATTGTTAGACCAGTCATTAGGTGGTCTAGCTCCATCTGAATTTTGTGTCCACAAAAACATAGAAACAGAATCTGACGGCAGATAAGGACCGCTTGGCCCACCTAGTCTGCTCATTTTCCTTACCTGTTTCAAATACCACAGCTCCTAAATGATTTGTGGCTTACCATCTCTTTCCTATTGCTAGAGTTCCTTTATGTCTGTCCAATGCATTTTTGAATTCCCCTACTGTTTTTGCCCCACAACCTCTGCCAGGAGGCTGTTCCATGGATCCACCACCCTTTCCGTGAAAAAAAAAAAAATTATTATGCAAATCTCATATGCAGCAAGTTTTTTTAATGCGTATTGTGACTTTTTGTCATTACTGGACACATCTTCTGAAAACAGCAGCAGGGTATCTCAGACACAGTTGGGTGGGTACAGGTTTAGGCATAGTATGTGCATGCATCTGTGCTGGACCATTTCGAAAATCCTACCCATAAACTAGCCACACATCAGTTGGCTGCACTATGTCCACCAAGCAAATCCCTCACAACTGGAAATGAACTTTGACCCCTACAACTTCGTAAAGCAGAATTTTAATAACCATAGACCAGGGATACTCACCAAAGTTTCACAAGGGGCCAAATGCCAAGCATGAGAACTGCAGCAATGGCCACATCAACCATCATGTGCTGGATGGGACAAGTTGCCTTCTTCCCTCAGTTGTCTTGGTGCTTTCTGTGTTTCTTTCTGTTTCTGTCTGTCCTTCTAAAATCCTGTTTTTCTTTATGTTCTTCACTTCCATTTATCTTGTTTCTTTGTTCTTTTGTCCCTTTATTTTCATCTCTCCCATGCTCTTTCTGCAATTTTCTCTTCTGTCTCCAGTTTCTACTTTGTGCTCAGTCCAACGCCATCACCAAGCTGCTGTAGATACAAAACACTGTTCATGCTAAAAATGCTACTTTTGGAGTGGTACTGCAGCAATATTTGCTATAGCTTTCCAGGGTACATTTGAAGACTTGAGGGGCTAAATCTTTTCCTTTTGTGGCTCTGACCCTGTGGAACTCTCTACCTCACTGGGTTAGAGAGTACCTGACCACTGAGTCCTTCAAATCTGCTCTAAAGACTTGTTTGTTTAGTTAAGCATTTGCTAAAGACTGTTAGTTTTGCTGTTTTTTTATTGAATATTTAATTGGATAAGTTAATTGTTTTATTTTGTATGTATGTATAAGCACTTTGGCTTTTGAAAAGGCCTTTTTTCAAATAAAATTGAATTGAATTGAATATATAGGACCTGCAGCATCTGGAAGGGAGGGCGGCCTACTTAATTCCAATGCAGAATGATTTAGCAAGTTGGGGCCACAAACAAAGTTCTTGGGAGCTGCATGTGGCCCTCGGGGCTTTTTATGAGCATTACTGCCATAGAATAATCGTTGTTTTATGTATCCACAAGATGAAATAGGAAAGCTGGCACATAAGCAGGTCTTAAAGTTGCCCTAAACTCCTGCAGCCACTTTCTTTTCAGTCAAGTTTTCAACCCCACACTACACTGCTACAGCATTGTACACAGGTCACTAGCAACATAGCCCTTATTTTAGACTCTGTCAATATAGCAGGCATTATTTTTTATAGACCACATGAAGGCTCTTTACAAGTCAGCCACATACATCTCCCTGGGAAAGCACCATAAACTATGCCTGTCTCCAACAGCAGCTGACTATTTTAGAATTATTTTGCAAAGATATCTCAGGCAGTGGTGTCCCCTCAGATTTCAACCACTTTCATGTCGGAGTCAGGGTCGTCATGCCCACAGATTCTGTGGACACATCCCCCATCCCTAAATTTTCAGTAATGCTTTTTTTGGTGAAGGAAGGCTGTAAAATTGTAATTTAGTTTTCTCCAGACTAGTTTTTGATTGTGTTCTCTTCCGCCAGAGATTTTGTCAGCATCATGTCCCTGTTGAGTGCCCTAAGGATCAGTATTAGGCCCACCCCCTTCTGGTTTTGCTGTCAATGACTTTACACCAGTTTGTAGAAACTTAAACATGCTTCTCTATACTGATTACATTAGTGTCTATATTTAATCAAGCAGTGTTAGAGAACTAAACATAAGACTTCAACAAGGTTTTAAACTGCTTTAAACTTGGCTATTGTACTCAAAAATGAAGTACTAGTGAATGCCCAAAAGACCAATACATGGTCTTTGCAAATAGAGGGCTTAGCCTGGAAATTCTCAACATCACAGTGATGCACAGATATGTAATAGAAGAGGGTTCTAGCTTCCATTACCTGGGGTTCTGGAAGAACACCATCACTGTACGTTTAGTTCAAAATGAAGCAAACTGGTCTGGCTTTGACTATTTGACTTCTTTTGGACCAAATCAAACTTCAAGGCGAAATTGCAGACTGAGTGCCCAATTTTCAAGTGGGGACACAGAGCTTACAACCAGTGTCGAAAGGTGAAATTTCACCTGTCAACATTGTTACCATCACTGAGCCACATTTAGATAATTTTGTTGTTGACGCAGTTTGGTGGAACCATCCGTCCATGAGGAGGCCAAGTCTCACTGGCAGGGCAGTGTAACATACATAGTAACATAGAAGGACTATGATAGAGCGGAGACCATGCTGACACATGGAAGTGCCCCAATATATTTATTGATTGACTGGTCTCAAAAGTTTCATAAGGATAGACATACTGGGCTGCTAACAGGTCTCTTACAGATGCATCCTGGGGTGAGGGAACGTGTACATAGATCAAGAGCTGGAAAAAACTAAATAGTAATAACATCACAAAAATAGAAGTTATATACAGCAATACAGTATATCAGAGGAGAATAATCATAAGTATTAAGGCAAATCAGTACAACAGATACATGTAGCAGATACAATTGGATTCTGATAGGCAGGGGGAAACTACTCATGCAGATACTGTATAGTCCGTGATGAGGGGTATAAAATGACCACAGCACAACTAGTGTGGTGGGGGTGAGGAAGACAAGAGGTAAAGGGTCATGGAAAGTTGCAGGTGGGAGAAGAAACTTCAGGAGGTGTTGAGTCTCATTGGCAGGGCAGTGTAACATTCATAGTAACATAGAAAGGACTGTGAAGGACTGTGATAGAGTGGAAGCTGTGCAGAGAGGAGCAATCAAAATGGTTCAAGGGCTAAGAGAGAAATCGTACAAAGACAGACTGAGGGATGATAACATGTATACCCGCAAGATAAGGAGGGAGAGCGGGGAACATGGTTGAAACCTACAAATATCTTCATGGAATGAACAATATGAAATGCGTTGAGCTGTTAACCCAAGTACAAAGCAAGACACATGGGGATTCTACTAAATCTGCCTGGGGATAGGGTCAGGAGGCATGTCCACAAGTGGAAGGACTGCTGGAGGAGAAAGTCTGGGCCAAAACAGTGGGTGGATACAAATAAGGGAGGGACAGGCTCAAGGGCCTGATAATTCCAGGAGGGGTGTGATGGGGAGGGAAAAGGGAGGTCGATGGTCACTAAGGCCATTTCACAACTAATAGGTAGGTTTGCTTAGTCTGGATGAGCCAGTGGACTCTGTTCTTTCATCACATTCTGTGTTGTTTCTATAGTGAGTTAAAGTTGGAAGGGGCATCATGTTTGTTTTCCTCACTTCATAAGCAGGGATGAAAACAGTCTTCTGTAGAGTCAAATTCCTAGGAATTACCCACCCACTCTACTACCCAAAGTACCCTGCGATTCCCTCCCCACTCTACTATTCAGGGTACCCTCTGATTCCCCACCAACCCTACTACCCAGAGTACCCTGCAATTCCCTCCCCACTCTACTATTCAGGGTACTCACTGATTCCTCTGGAATGCAGGCTTACCTTGATGGCCTGTAATGTCTCCGATGGCCTGTAATGTCTTCATATCCAGTATTTCTGATGCAGTAATTTTCTAATGCCTATTTTGCACAAATAAATTCTCAGGTTTGATTTTTGAATGGTGAATCCTGTTATGGCGGGGTTTCTCTTACTTTGGTTTGTTCCGCAGGTTCAGCAACCTCTGGGAAAAAGTGCCTTCTAAGACTATAGCTAAATTCACTGCCTTCAAGCTTCTGCTGCAGGATGCCAGATCAAACATCTCAGTATGTGCGATCATGTTGATACCCTTGATGGTGTACCATCACCTCAGCGACATCCCAATGACGAAGACCACCACAGTGACAGGAATAGGGCAAAATCTGCACATCACTGTGGTGGTCTGTGTGCCAATTGGGACTGCCTTGCTGGGTGATTGCCCCCCAGTCCAACTCTGACTCAGAGTTAGAATTCTAGAGACAGGTGTGTGGGTGTGGAGCCCCAACAAGGGGTTCGAGGCACAGCCCCCTGATTGTGAGCGCCAACATCCCCGTGGCTACAATGCTGACAGTCGGCATTGTAGCTGTCGCTGTAGGGGATGTCAGCGCTAGCGCTGTTGAAGTGCTATAGGTAAACCATGCTTGATGAGGTGGAAGATTGAATTATAAAATGGCAAGAGAAATTCCTGGGCTTTTTAGTCAGTGCTGACCTTTAACAGTGATGTTATCCCAGCACATCATGGATATTCAGAAGCAACTAAAAATATATTTTACAAATTTATTTTTTCACCTTTTTTTTGTACAAGCATGGCATTTTATAATTGCAATAATGCACTCCAAGACATGTGTTGTGGAGAATAACATAACTTCTCAGGTGTTGGATGCACTCAGCCTATGGTCTTGTATCCAGCCAACCTAGACATGATGTTATCCCAGCAGGGCACACACCCTGTCGTGCGTTATTGCTTAGATCATGTCCCTTTTTAGTGTAGAGAAGCTTGAAGTGTGATTCCCCCACGCTACGCTAATCATGGGGATAAATGGAGAGCTTCACTCTCCAGGGCAGTCAGTCTGGCACATGTTCATGAACATTAAAAACAAGCAATATGTAAAACATTAAAATAACTAAGCTGCTTCTAAAGGAAAACAATGAGATACACATTTAATACAGTTCTCCTTGAAGTATTTTCACTGAGGCAACGTGACAATCACAGATATTACAATGGGGCTAACCTTGTCGCATCAGTGCACCCAACTTCTTTTAATGAATAATAATTATGCTATTTCTTGTATTTTAGCTGTGGGACTTTATAAACTCTGTAGCAGTTCATTGAATTGTGTCCGTCGTTTCAAAGACTTCTTTACCAAGCAATAAAGCTTTTAAATGAAATAAATTAAATGATCGCATATAACTGAGAAGAAGATTACAAAAGCGCGCGTTACATTCAGATCCATCTAATCTGATGTGTACAACGTAAATAATAACACTTAGGCTCTGAGGGGGAAAGGCTCGAGATATGTTAACAACTACAACCAAAGTCATCAACTTAATTAGATCAATATTGTACTGTGATTTAAATCTAATCAAAGTCCGCCTTCTCAGCTGAAATGCTGTTGAATTATTCATGAGCATCCATGAAAGGATAATGAATACGTACAACTGAGTAGCCATGCATATTAAAGATGGATATGGCTAACAGCCAAAAAAACACATTACGGCTACTTACTTATTTATTAAAATTATTTAATCCAGGAAAAACATACAGAGATAAACCAGAATCTTGTTTACAGCTATGTCCTGGGGAGAGAGGATTGGAGCATACAAACAAAATTAAATGGCAATGAAATATGAACCAAGCACAGTCTCTATTTCCTTCTTTTTCAAGCTTTCCCTTTGTCTCAGCAGGGTTCCAGGGGAATGTAAGTGTGCTAAAGGGGAGGCCCTCCTCCACAGGGAACTACTGCAGCATCACTGAAAACTGCAGAAGACAAACATAATTCTGGACTGCATAGCCTGGGGAATTACGTCCAGGAGGAGGGAGGTGATCCTCCCTCTGTATAATGCCTTGGTCAGGCCACATCTTGAGTACTGTGTGCAGTTCTGGAGACCCCATCTTAGGAAGGACATAGCATTGCTGGAGAGGGTTCAGAGGAGGGCAACCAGGATGATTTGGGGCATGAGTGAAAGGGCCTATGAGGAAAGGCTGGAAGTCCTTGGACTGTACTCATTGGAGGAGAGGAGAGACGGGGGGACATGATAGAGGTCTTCAAATATGTGAAGGATTAACAGGGGCAGAGCCAAAGAAATGTTCAGGCTAAAGAAAGGGGGCACAACCAGGGGCCAAGAGTGGAAGCTGGAGGGGGGAAATTAAAGGGGAGAACGTAAAAGGCACTACTTCACTGAGAGGGTGGTGGGGCCATGGAATGCACTGCCTGGGAGTCTAGTGGAGGAGGGCACAGTGTCGGGCTTTAAGAGGGGGTGGGACAGGTGCATGGGTATACTGAAGCCGAAGATGACCCTCTCGGGGGCTGGGGGTGTGGAGGAGCGAGCTCCAAATAGGGGCTGGCTACCGAGCAGACACAAAAGACCATTAGGCCTATTCTGCTGGCTTTTTGTATGTATGTGTGTATGTATCTCTTTTGTACCCTGAAGGGACCAAAGTGCAGGAGAAATGTGCGTTCTCCTGCTTCTTCTCATTTCTTGACTTCTCCTCCTTTCCGAACTGCCGTCCATAAATCTCATTCCACTACTGTGGCTTACTGATTCCATCCCGAGGATGATAAGATCATGGCCTGCTTACCTGTACAGTTTCTGTCAAGTTTGCTCAGGCTTTCAACACTATGGCCCACTCAGTCTTACTTGGCAGGCTCATAGGAGTGGATGTCTTTGATTTTTTGGTCAATTGGTTCCACTCCTACCTGGGTGATAGGCATCAGCCAGTCCAAGTTGGTGACGGTTTATCCCACCCAGGACCAGCCACTGTTCTGTAATTCTAGCTTGACTCCTGCTTTCCATTTTTGTAATATCCAGGGTTCAGTAATAGGCTATTCTCATGCAAATTTGTGGAGGGTAGATTGCAGGGTTCCACATTCATGGAGTATAGCCTCCTAAGAAGGCCCTTGGCTGCAGTCATCTAAAAAATCAGTCCTCCTAAAACCAAAAGTCGGGGTTAGCTGTGTAAAGGATAGAATACCACACTGTTAAAAAAATTACAAAGGAAAAATAAGGCACAGCCAAGTCTGTTCTTTGAACTTGTGATGCAAGGTAGCCGAAATAAAATCTGAGTCATATTTATTTATTTTATTTTTATTTATTTTGCACAGTCGGTTTACAACCTTTGAGCCAGAGGCTCATTTACAAAGGTACCTCATCACATTGAGGACAGACAGAGCAGTTAGCTGACAGAATACAGGTCACTGACTTAGAGTTACACAGAATGATTTCATACATTGTACAATTTAGTAGCATTTCCAGTGATACAGCTGAGCACATGCTGGTAGCAACAGAGGCAGGATGCACAGGGGGGAGAAGTGGGGGGGGGAGTGAGGTGGAGTGCCACCCAGTGGGCGTTGTCTAGTGTAGTGAGATAGTGGCAAGGTACCAATTAGAGACAGGAGCAGCTGCATGTGTTAAAAGAGTTGGCTCTAAAGGGCGGTTTTGAAGTTGGAGATTGTGGGGGAATTGGAGATGGGTGCAGGGAGAGAGTTAAACCAGGATGGGGCTCTGTAGTAGAAGGACCTCTAACCATGGGTGGTCCTGGATCTGGGGACCAGTAGAGTGGTCTTGTTGGCGGTTTGGGTTGCGATAGTGGATGGGGTATGGTGGATGGAGGCTGTCAGGAGAGCCCGAGTAGTGTTTTTTTTTTGTGAGGAGGCAGGTTTGGTAGCAGAGCCGTTCATCTAGGTTGAGGAGTTTTGCCCCATCATAGAGTTGACATGTATGTGTGAACCTGGGGGTACCAGTAATCAGCCTGCAAGCCTTGTTTGGGGTGAGGCAAATTTTGTTGAGGGCAGTAGTGTCAGCGTGTAATGTCATATGCTATAGGATAGGACATTTTCAGATGATTTAAAAGGCAAAGAACCTCAGCGAAAAAAGTGCAGAAGCAAGGGTATCCTGGAATGACATTGGCAATTAAGTCAAGTTTGGTAGAAATACACAGTTACACACACCCGTCAATGCACAGCATTATGGGAAGTATATGCAAATCAGCATGAATGAACTAAGGCAGGACTGAATGGGGTTAAAAGGCCTCTCAAACAATCTGAAAAGGCTAAGAACAGCAGGCACAGACACGTATTTTGTTCTTCTCAGGCCTCATCAGCCAGCCACTTCTGTATTGCAGCCCAGGGGTTGGGGGGGTGCAAGCCATACTAGATGTTATGAGTTTCTCAGATGAGGTTCTAATGACATTTGTTTCCCCCACAATTTGTTCCAGCATCTGATTGCATTAGTAAGATACTGATTTGGGGTGAAATATTTTCCCTCATTCAGGGAGCCAACAAAAAAAAGATTTCAAGGCATCTGATTTAGGGGTATATAGCTTGTTCAGTTTGGACCCATTGAGTCAATGAAGGAGGCTGAAACCATAAAAGCAGAGTAGGAATCTGTGTATTGGTTTACTTACTGTTTACTGTAGTATAGTAGATTGTATCAGACTGATTCTGCTTAGTTCTAGGCTGACATAGAAACATAAAAGTTGATGGCAGATAAGGACTACAAGGCCCACCCAGTCTGCCCATCTTGTGTTGCTTCAAATCCTAGAAGCCCCTGCAGTTTAAATCAGAGCAGCAGACAGCCATGGGAGATTCAGTAGCCTGTAATGCATGCTAGAGTTTATATAAGCCCTGATTTTTTGTTTGATGGCCCCACTGTCCTCCTGGGGCAAAGTACAGTCACAAAGAAAACTTTCAAATGGGATCATAGTGTCATTTGGTTGTTCTCTAAAGTACAGTCCAGTGACAGAGGGGCATAACATGAGTATGGACCCCCCCAAAGGCTAACCCTGCTGAAAGCCTCCAAATCTTAAGACCTTTGCTGCTTGCCAGTCTCCAACTCAATGGCAGCTGTACGCCTTGGCATGCCAGTGCACATATCCTGGTAAAAAAATGGTGCACTCCATTTTGTGCTCCATGTGTTGCAGAGCTACCACTATAGCAATATATACAGTATAGGTGCCCTGCCTGCTTCCACTATAGTGACAATATATTGATGCCCTGGCTGCTACCACTATAGCAACAATATATAGGTGCCCTTGCTGCTACCACTATAGCCACAATATATAGGTGCCCTGGCTGCTACCACTATAGTGGCAATATATAGGTACCCTTGCTGCTACCACTATAGCCACTATATATAGGTGCCCTCACTGCTACCACTATAGCAACAATATATGGGTGCCCAGGCTACCAACTGTTGTGCCTCGCCCATGCTCAGGTAACCAGTGGAGGCTGGCATCACTACTACTCCAACTCACAATACAGAGGTGTGGAATTTTATTTTAGTTGACCAGGAAAGGGGGGCTAGACAATTCTGCCTATTTTCGGCCTCATCCTGGGGCTCCGGGGGATACAGATGCAAACCAACTGAAATTGAACCAGATTAAGCTGTGGATGATATTTCAGTGAAAGGGGAAAATCTAGCAAGGACACCAAGGATATTCACCTACCCTTTTCAAGAAGCACCATGAGGTTTTTAATATCCACCATAACAACCACCAGAACAGGCAGACAGGACTTCAGTTAACATCTCAGCTGAAGTACGGCACACCCTGATAGTAATTATCCCCTGATTACTGCACTCTAGTGCTACAATTTATGGTATGAGCCCAAGCCCGATGTGTGTCTAGAGCCCACAACCTTCTGGCCCTGAGGCAAATGTGCTACCAACTGAACCACGCTGACAACAGTCATACAAGCCCACTCTGGAAGAAAAGCCATTTAGAAGAATGCACCTGTTTTAGAAGTGGAAACTGATTATTGCACCAGGATTTCTTGTTTGATTGTTGCTAAGGCAAGAGACTAGCAATGTGTCAGGAAAGGATCCAGAATACTCGGCCTGTCACCAGTCAGCAAGTCACAGCTCATCCTCCAGCTCTTAGTGCAGGCTTCTCACTTGTATAATGCAATAAAAGCTCTGTTATAACAGCCATCCATCAGTGTTCCCTTAGAGATACTGGCGAGGGAATATGACAGTTCCCCATAACTCAGATATCTTTGCCCAACCTGTTTTAATTCATTCTAGGATATTACATGCACTGACACAACATAATTTTTCTTTAAGAAGACATCGCCAGTATGACCTGAAATGACAAGAAACATTTCATACTGTTTCCCTGCCTGTCTGCAACTTTTTTGTTTCTAGTCCAATTTGCAGGTGGAGTGTAAGTCCTGAGTAGTGTTTCAACTACCGGCTGGCACACCTAGATATGCAAATAATAATTTAAGTGCCTATTCAGAAATCATTTAAACTGATATTAGAATTATAGATGTATGTTGTAAGTGACTCATTTAGGAACTTAGATATGTAAATAAGATAACAGTCTGAAAAATGTTTTCCTTTACTAAAGGTACTTATTAACCTTTAGGAAGTAGTTACTGTATTTCTAAATAATTGTACTTATCGCTGTTTATATATGTATCTCTCTTCCTATTTATTCAATAAAAATGTTATAAAGTAAAAAAAAAAAACTAGAACCTTCTCTGGTTCAAACATGGCTCCCACTTGAATCAGAAAGGGTTCACTCTTCCTTGGGACACACAGCAGGACTCTTTAAAAGGGATCTGTCCTCGATCTGCCTGCTGCTGTGTTCAGAAGGCTCCATCGGTGATCTGCCTGATGCTATTTTCCAACATCAAAGCCATCCAGACTGTTAGGCCCTCTATTTGATGGTATAATAGCACGAGAAGGACTAAAAGGGTGCTACAGAGCACAGCAGTGGCGCAGTTTGGTGAAATTGCTATGCCATACTAAATAATAAAACCAGGCTACTTATCTGATATGCAAGACTGGCCAAAATCTTAGCAAGGTTTATACTATAAATATTTCTATTATTAAAATAAGCAGTATTCACCCCCACTGGCTCACCAGCGTTTTGTACCAAAATGAGCGCTTTTTCAAGGCACAAAGAGCCTTGAGAAGGCACTAATTTGGGTGTGAAACGGTGGGCAGGTGGGGCAAGTGTTGCTTGTTTTAATAATAAAAATATTTATAATATAAACCTTGCTGAGATTTTGGCTAGTCTTGTGTATCAGGCAAGTAGCCCAGCTTTGTTGTTTCATGATGGTTTAACAGCATCCGAATTTTGCTGCAAAAAAAAAAGCAGATGTGGTTGGAAAAATGACGCAAACCACATTTGCATTATTCTTTCTAAACTTACGGGGTCTGAGAGCAGACCCTATCCCTGGCCCTGCCCTACTGTACCTTTATTTCATGTTCTGTGCTCCCAGTATCTTCTTTGTTTTCACAGTCATTATGCTGCGAAAAGAAACTTGATCCTAGTTTGCACTTTGTGTGCAAAAACACATGCACTGTCTGATAAAATCTATTATACTGCAGTAAACAACAAATAAAATGTTGTTTTTACATGCAAAGGGCAAATTGGGACCAGCCCTACACTTGGGTGTGGGGCTGATAGTGTTGACTGCTGCCCTTAATCACTGCACCCTTAACTGGCTAATTGTTTCAGTCTGTCCATCCACTGAAGGCTAACCAGTCTTTAACCAGTAGAATTCTGAGACTTAACTTCATGCTTAAGTCACAACTGTGGATAAATACACAAACAAACAAACAAGGGGTCATATTCTCGACAGTGTAGCGAATAGGGCCCCTTGTTTGTTTGTGTAGAGTCTACACCTACGCGCCACCAATACAGGGCACATTGTCTTCAGTATGAGTATATCCCACAATGTGTGCACAATGGTTACTCTTGGCACCTCTATGCACACAACCCACCCAAACTAACCTGCCCACAGGGGTATGTACATGGCCGGCATGGGGGGGTGCCATGGTGAATGGTTAAGTAACATAGCATCCACAGTGCCACATGGACATGGCTCACAGTAGAAGGTAGGTTAGTTACTTATGCTGGGTGAAGTCAGTTGTAACTGCCTTATTACACCACATTGCTTATCATTACAGGACTCGACAGCCCAAAAATATGATACCAGCCTGTGTCCAACCAAACTCTTCACCATGGAGAGCAGGGCATGGAACTGCAAGTAACGATGAGTGTGTGTTTTGTGTGTAGGGGATATGACAGTCCCATCTGCAGATTGACACATTCAGGATCCCATGTGCCTGCACAGAAGGGGTCTACTAGGTGGCCATGCCAGGCTTTCAGTTGGAAGCCCAATGTCTGACCAAGCACCTCCTCTATGGCTAACCCATCTAAGTCTCTCTATTTTCAGGGAATCTCCCTGATTTTACCATTTTTTGAGATTCGTTCTGATTTTTATTAAACTAGTCCATGCCCCTAAAATCAGGAGAATCAAAGAGCACTATTCCTGCTGTCTTTAAATGGCTTTGGCAATGCAGTTCTGGCACCGTAGATTCAGTTAGGCATATACATTAGGGCCTGTGAAAACCTCCCTTATGTTAGTGGTCAAAATCAGGCAAAGTCCCTCATTTGAGGAGTGCTGATTTGGGTGCCCTAAGCCCAATGTTTGGGTGCAGCATGTCTTTGTGACTGCCACTGGTGAGCTAGTAGAGTAGGATGGCAACTCGGTGCAGACCTCTGCACGCCAGCAATCTTCCTTCTGAGCATCTGTCATTCCCCCATAGTGAATAGGGCAAAATATGCAGGCACACAGGACAGGAAAGAAAAACAGCAGAAATGTAAAAATAGAGGGAAAATGTTCCAAAGCACTGTACTAAAGGCAGATAGCTACTGCAGTCTAGAGTAGGTTTAAATCTCTTACCTTAAATTCTTTTTCATCTGTTCTATACAAAATCAGCAAAGTACATTACTCCCCTCTGCCACGTCACCTCCAACCTCCATGCTCCCCGCCACTACCCTGTATCCCTCTCCTGAATTTCAGCTTGACCCAGACACTCTCAGTCTGCCTTCTGTTTTCCCACTGTCTATTTCCCCTCAACTGTGCACATCTACAACTTAAGTTTTAGCTGCCCACCACAACTACAACTAGATCATTATTTTGGCCAACTCTCCTCACCTGCTGCCCTCTATGCTACCTCCTTACCATCTCTCCCCATCTGTTTTCTTAACAGCTGGGGCATTTTTTTTTTTGATGAATAAGGTCCGTGTTTGGGCTGCTCACTAGTTTCCTTTTCACCTTAAGTTGTTCTTTAAAAACTACTGTAGTAACTATATTGTAACCCAGCCCTTGATGAGGGCAATGAACCTTCTGTTATTTGTCTCTGTATACTGGTACTTATCTTGCTTGTATGACATGGAACCTTTGTAAAAGAGCAGCTTGCTCAAAGGTTGTTTCTGATGATTGCAATAAATAAATCTGTAGCATCTGTACCTCTTGTATTTTCTTACAGTCATCACTGTGTGTCAGAGGCTCTTTTATGGAGGGTTGCCAATGCAAAAGCGATAGTTGTGATCCGCTCATTAAACAACCACAGTTGAGCAACAACAGAACCTCAATTGGAGCAGAGACTAGAAATTCTGCATAGCCTAACAAAATTGATGTTGACTTAATTACCCTATATTTATCATCATTAGCTGTACATCTACAAAGGATTTACCAGTGACAGACCAGTGTTCAGGCAAAAATACGCACTTATGTATATTATACTATACTTAATCCATCTTGTTGGGTCACTTTTAATCCCTTCCAGCTACTGCAAGGGCTTAGGGTTTGGACTTATAGCCCCCAAAAGGATGAACTCTTCGACACTGAGTGCTTGATACATTACGCCCGACTTGTCTTACAGTAAATGCATTTCCTCTCTATTGTGTTTATCACTATTGTAATTTAAAAATAATTTCAACCCCCTCCCCAAATCATGATTATATTAATTCATAATTACAGGTAATTCTGCTTTGATGAAAAATACAAATCAGTTTGATTAGGGTTGGTTGAGGATTGGCTCAATGTCACTACAGTATAACATTTCTGATGTTTTCTCTTGCTAGTGGGTTAATGCTCTACAAGAAATTTTGTATTTTTTGCTTGATTATCCTCCGATGCTTATTCCCTTGTAACAGTTCTTATTGCCCACATATTTTGCTCTCCTCTCTGTCTTTCTCCTTGTCATTCCCTTTCCCAGCCACTTCAGTTTAAAATGGCCAATGAATTAGAGTTTTCTATGTAACCACACAGTCCCCTAGAGTTACCAGAATCCCTTCAGTTACAGTGCTAGGCAGCTGGTGATTAACTAATTAAATGGTTTTTCACCTGTTCACTCTTTTGTTTACTTGGCTTTAGCTGATATGGAAGTGATGAGCTCATTTGGAACTCTAGCAGCAGCATAAGCCTTGGCCAGCTGTGAGAAGGGAGTTTAGAATCTTGAGACGGAGTCAATGTGAATCAGCATCTCAAAGTTGGAGGAGTGAGAACTGCTCAGCTGAGGGCTCTGAGTTGTCGGCCCTTCATTCTCACCCTAGTCCTGGTATTCTCCAGTTTGCCAAGAGAAGTGGTGGAAAACGTCATCTACAGTAGGATCTCCTGATTTTCATTCCTGTAGGGGTGAAAAGGACTGCTAGTGGATGGATCCAAGGGTCAATCCCAGGATGTTTTGAAGCTGCCTGAAATGTCTAACAGTGAGTAGGGATCTGACTTTTGCTACAGAAAGCAAGTACCTGTGTTGTTGTGTTCTCTGGCTAAAAGGGAAATGCACAACATTTCTGTACAGAAATGTGAGACTGTTCTCATTTAAAGTTGTCTGAAGTGTGTGATGTCCAGAGATATGACTATATCACATTGTTCGGGACTTTAGTTTTCCACTACCAGTGTAGTGACTCAAATGCTGGATGCCAAAGTTTCATTCAATTAAGTATTTTCCAAAGGGTGTTTTCAAATGTTTTAAGGTGTAACTCTGAAAGAATGGCTGAGTATGGATTTGGGAGCAAAGGGTGGGCAAACTCCCATCTGGAGTAACCAGTTCAGGACTCACAGGTTCAGTAAGGGTGCCTGGTTACTTTAGACATAAGGCCAATGTCTGAAGAGGATTTTACCCCCTGAAGTGGGTTGTGCTAGTTTTTAGCAAAATGTATGTTCAGTTGTGGCCAGTGCCACTAGAAGCAATGTTCAATGTCATACGATGTGGGAAACAAAGTACAAGTGTCCTGTTAGCAAATGTGTTTTCAGTTGTGGCCAGTGCCACTGGAAGATATGTCTTATGTTCTATGCTATGTGGGAATACAAGTACAAGATGTTCTATGTCCTACAGTGTGGGAATACAAAGAGTTTTCTGTCAGATACAGTTGATTTGTTGATCTGCAAGTTCCTAGTGCCATGCAGTGCAAATCTTGGGGGTTCACCCTTGCTTTAGAGAACATCTTTTTGGAATAAAGCCACACTCTAGAACCCCAACTATGGTTTGGACAATTACGTTATTGCTTCCTGTGTTGGGTTACTGGGTACCCTTCCAGAAACATAGAAACATAGAATTTGACAGCAGATATGGACCACTTGGCCCACCCAGTCTGCCCATTTCCCTACCTACTGGATAAGCTGCAGATCCTAGTTAACCAGCAGCCTACTTCTTCCTACTCCCACCCCCTAGACTTGCCTTATGACTGTCATATGTATGCTTGAATTCCACCACTGTTTTTGACTCCACAACCTCCTCCGGAAGGCCGTTCCATGCATCCACAATCCTCTCTGTGAAAAAATACTTCCTTAAATTACCTCTGAGCAGCCCCCTCCATCTTCAAATTGTGCCCCCTTGTTCTTGCACACCTCTTTTTTTGAAAGATGCTACCCTCTTGGACTTTGTTGATTCCCTTGTGGTACTTGAAAGTTTCTATTATGTCCCCCCTCTCCCTCTTTTCCTCGAGGCTATACATATTAAGCTCCTTAAGTCTCTCTTCATATGTCTTCCGGTGCAGACCCTGCACCATTTTAGTTGCCCTCCTCTGGACAGCTTCCATCCTGTCTATGTCTTTGCGGAGACTGGGTCTCCAGAGCTGCATGCAGTACTCCAGATGGGGTCTCACCAGCTGTCTGTACAGAGGGATAATAACTTCCTGTTTTCTACTGGTGATGCCTCTCCTATACATCCCAGTATCCCCCCAGCCCTTCTTGCTGCCCTCTCATATTGCTTGCCCACCTTTAGGTCATCTGATATGATTACCCGCCGGTCCCTTTCCATTTTTGTTGTTGTTAGTATCTCACCCCCCATTGTGTACTCTTCCCCTGGGTTTTTGTTTCCCAGGTGCATTACCTTGCACTTCTTAACACTGAATCTAAGCTGCATACATTTGACCATTCCTCTGACCTTGCTATATCCCTTCCCATCCTTTCCACCTCACCTTGTGCATCAACTCTGTTGCAGATCTTTGTGTCATCTGCAAAGAGACATACTTTTCCTTCCAGTCCCTCTGCAATGTCGCTTATAAAGACGTTGAAGAGGACCAGTCCTAATACTGAATCCTGCGGTACCCCACTAGTAACCCCCCTTTCTTCAGAGTGGACTCCATTTACTATTACTCTCTGTGTCCTATTCTCCAGCCAATTCTTTACCCAGGCTGTCATCTTGGGACCCACTCCCAGGATGGCTAACTTGTATATTAATCTTTTTGTGGGACTGTGTCAAATGCCTTGCTAAAGTCTAGGTAGGCCATGTCCACAGCCCTCCCTGATCTACTACTTTGGTCACCCAGTCAAAGAAATCTATCAGATTCATCTGGCATGACCGTCCGCTGTGAATCCATGCTGCCTTGGGTCCTGTGCCCTCTGACCTCTAGATACTCGACAATTCTTTCCTTCAGAAGTGATTCCATCATTTTCCCTATCACTGAGGTTAAACTAACAGGTCTGTAGTTTCCTGCCTCTGCCCTGCTCCCACTTTTGTGAAGGAATCACATCTGCCCTCCTCCAGTCCTCGGGTACCACCCATCCTCCCATGATTTGTTAAAGAGGGTAGTCAGTGGTGTCACTAGTTCTACCCTTAGTTCTTTAGAATTCTGGGATGAATCCCATCAGGCCCCATTGCTTTGTCCACCTTCAGTTTTAAGAGTTCTTTCATAACCCTTTCTTCTGTAAATGGGCTGGTATCAACTTCTGTATCAAGAGTGTTTCTACTGTTTGTTTTAGGTACCTCCCTCTTCATTTGTAAATACTGAGCAAAAATATTTGTTTAGTATCTCGCCTTTTCACAGTCACCCTCTGCCACCCTCCCCTCTTTATTAAGCCTCACTATCCCTCCCTTGGTCTTCCTTCGCTCCCTGAGGTACCTATAAAGGTTTATCCCTCTTCTTAACTGGTTGGCTATCTTTTCCTTGGTTTGGGCCTTTGCTGTTCTGACTGCATTCCCAGCTTCCTTTGCTTTAACTGATACAGTTCTCTGTCCTGCTCCTTCTGTGATTCCTTGTACTTCCTGAATGCTTTCTTTTTCTCTTGAATCTTCACTGCCACCTCCTTTGAGAACCATAGTGGTTTCTTACATCATTTTGTTTTGTTTATTTGCTTCACACAAAGGCTTGTTACCTCTGTGATGGCAGTTTTTAATATTTCCCATTGTTCTTTCACCCCTCCTTCCTGCTCATTTGCTAGTGCATTCCTTAGGCACTCACCCATTTTGGCAAAGTCAGCCCTCCTAAAGTCCAGGACTTTTGCCTTTGTATGGCTTGACTCTATTGCTGTGTTTATTGTGAACCATACTGTTAGATGGTTGCTAGTTCCCAGATGGCTACCCACTTCTACATCTGTGATCCTCTCTCCATCTCCATTTGAGAGAACCAGGTCTAAGATTGCTCCCTCTCGAGTGGGCTCCAATACTAGTTATCTAAGGCATGCCCCCTGTAGGGCATCTAGAATAACCCCACTCTTTGAAGAGGCTGCTGCAACTGCACTCCAGTTAACATCTGGCATATTCAGATCACCCATCAGCAATATCTCCCCTTTTTCTGCCATTCTAAGTATACTTTCTATCTTTCCCTTGTCCATTTCCTCCCCCTGAGAAGGGGGTCTGTATACAACCCCTCTGCGGATTGCGGTGCCATTGCCTGTCTCCAAATTTACCCACAGTGCTTCTTCTCCTCCTCCCTGTTTACCCTTTTGTTCTTTTGCTTTAATTCCTTCCCTTATGTAAAGAGCTACTCCTCCTCCTCTTTTACCCTCCCTGTCCCTCCTCTAGATAGTGTATCCTGGTATGTTTATGTCCCAGTCATGGTTTTGTGTGTACCATGTTTCTGTGACTGTCATGATTTTCAGATGTTACTCCTCCATCAAGGCCACTAATTCAGGAAGCTTGTTGCCAGACTACGGGCATTGGTACTCATTGCTCTCCATTTTTTGATGGCTTTACCTTCTGTTGCAGCATCCCCCACTGACCTTTCTACCTCGGTCTTTTTCTCATTTAGTACCCTGTTTTGTAGGGAGAGGCTGGGATTTTTCTGCTGCTTATCAGTGCCTTCCCCCTTGACTAGTTTAAAAGCTTGCCAATGAAGCATTAAACTGATTGCTCAAAGACTTGTTCCCTTCCTGGACAGATGCAGACCATCCTGCCAGTATAGGCTGGTGTCCCTCAGGTGGAACCCCAGTCCCCAATGAAGCCAAACCCTGTGCTCCACACCATTTTTCAACCATTCATTAAACTGCATGGTGCAAAGTACCCTCACCTCACCCATGCCATTGACAGGCAGCACCTCTGAGAAGGATACTGTGTGTGCTACTTGTCTTAGGCCCCTCCCCAACTCTACAAAGTCCTCCTGCACTGCTCTAATCTCATGATGAGCCAAGTCATTTGTTCCTAGGTGGACAATGACGGCCAGCTCAGACTTCCATGCAGCTGTTCTCGTGATCCTGAGGATGCACTTCCTGTCCCTCCAAGCCATGGCACCAGGCAGGCACCTTACTTCAGTTTTCCCTGCTCCCCTCAGTTCTATCCCCCTAATAATTGAGTCCCCCACCAGGAGCTGCTTCCTTTCCCTTTGGTGTCCTCTGCCTCCTTCCTGTGGGCCTCCCTTGTGACAGTTGTCCTCAGCCTCCTTAGTCTCCTCTGCGGGTGCATCCATAGGGGAGCTATGCTCCCCCAGAATGGTGTATGGATTGTGGAGTGGAACAACTGACTGGATGTGCCTCTGTTCCACCATCCTCACCCTCCCTGAGCCCACTGTGGTCCAACTGCTGTGCTTTCTTCACAACCTCTGAGGTAGTGGTGGTGGCTCTGGTGCTCCCTGGATGGGGGAGGTTCCCTTCCTATTGTCCAGTGTGGCCTGGGGGAAGGTTCCCTTACTACTGTCCAGTGTGGCCTGAAGACGAGCAACTTCTTCCCTCAGGGCAGACAGTTGTCTGCAAATAGGGCAGCATCTCAGCCTCCAGAAAGACTCCCAGAAGACTGTTGCCCCACAGCCATTACATTGCACTACTCCCCACATGTTTATCTACTTTTTTGTGTGTGTGTGTGGGTGTGAGATTGGTTTGTTATATAGAAATATATATATTATACAATGTGCATGCTTATATTGTCAGTGCAGAGTGCTAGAGAGGATATGACAGTGATATGCACCTTGCACTCTTGAGAAATGATGTCAGAACCCCAGGTATAAAAAACTATTTCCAGGGTGGGTGGGGTGAGGGTGGGCAGGGGTTGGGCTTAAACTGTGCCCTCACGAAACAATCAGCTAAAAGCTCTGACCCACCACTGCGATGAGTGCCTTTCTGTCAGCAAGATGCCCTACACAACAATTTGACAGAGAAAATACCCTGCTAATCAAACAGAGAAAAATCCAGACATACAAGTCAGACACAGGTAAACCTCCCCAGCCCCAAAACAGCCTGATGGTTTGTGCTCTGAAAGCAGTCAGCCCTGAAATAAGTCAGCTGTGCTTTAAACTCTTCCTGCACTGAAAATCTTAAGAATTGTAACAAAAGTAAAGCTCCATTTACTATTACCCTCTGAGTCCTATTCTCCAGCCAATTCTTTACCCAGGCTATCATCTTGGGACCCACTCCCAGGCTGGCTAACTTGTATATTAATCTTTTGTGTGGGACTGTGTCAAATGCCTTGCTAAAGTCTAGGTAGGCCATGTCCACAGCCCCTCCCTGATCTACTACTTTGGTCATCCAGTCAAAGAAATCTATTAGATTCATCTGGCATGACCCTCCCACTGTGAATCCATGCTGCCTTGGGTACTGTGCCCTCTGGCCTCTAGGTACTCGACAATTCTTTCCTTCAAGTGATTCCATCATCTTCCTATCACTGAGGTTAAACTAACAGGTCTGAGTTTCCTGCTTCTGCCCTGCTCCCACTTTTGTGAGGGAATCACATCTGCCCTCCTCCAGTCCTCAGGTACTACCCCATCCTCCCATGATTTGTTAAGAGGCTAGTCAGTGGTGTCACTAGTTCTACCCTTAGTTCTTTTAGAATTCTGGGATGAATCCCATCAGGCCCCATTGCTTTTTCCACCTTCAGTTTTAAGAGTTCTTTCAGAACCCTTTCTTCCGTAAATGGGCTGGTATCAACTTCTGTATCAAGAGTGTTTCTATTGTTTGTTTTATGTACCTCCCCCTCTTCATTTGTAAATACTGAGCAAAAATATTTGTTTAGTATCTCTGCTTTTCACCATCACCCTCTGCCCACCCCCACCCCCTTTATTAAGCCTCACTATCCCTCCCTTGGTCTTCCTTTGCTCCCTGAGGTACCTAAAAAAGGTTTTATTCCCCTTCTTAACTGAGATGGCTATCTTTTCCTCGGTTCAGGCCTTTGCTGCTCTGACTGCATTCCCAGCTTCCTTTTGCTTTAACTGATACAATTTTATGTCCTGCTCCTTCTGTGATTCCTTATACTTTCTGATTGCTTTCTTTTTCTCTTGAACCTTCACTGCCACCTCCTTTGAGAACCATAGTGGTTTCTTACATCATTTTGTTTTGTTTATTTGCTTCACACAAAGGCTTGTTACCTCTGTGATGGCAGTTTTATTATTCCCCATTGTTCTTCCACCCCTCCTTCCTGCCCATTTGCTAGTGCATTCTTTAGGCACTCACCCATTTTGGCAAAGTCAGCCCTCCTGAAGTCCAATACTTTTGCGTTTGTATGGCTTGCCTCTATTGCTGTGCTTATTGTGAACCATACTGTTTGATGGTAGCTAGTTCCCAGATGGCTACCCACTTCTACATCTGCGATCCTCTTTCCATCTCCATTTGAGAGAACCAGGTCTAAGATTGCTCCCTCTTGAGTGGGTTCCAATACTAGTTGTCTAAGGCATGCCCCCTGTAGAGCATCTAGAATAACCCCACTCTTAGAAGTGGCTGCTGCAACTGCACTCCAGTTAATATCTGGCATATTCAGATCACCCATCAGCAATATCTCCCCTTTTTCTGCCATTCTAAGTATACTTTCTATCATTTCCTTGTCCATTTCCTCCCCCTGAGAGGAGGGTCTGTATACAGAAGATAGGTCTAGCATAGCCCTAGCAAAATGTTCTCTCCTCAGGACCTGTTTTTTTGTAAATACCTAATAGGTCACATTGCTTTGGTACACCCCCACCCCTTTCTGACCTCTAGAAGTAATGAGCCTAGTATTCATTCCCAAAGCTAGCGATGCTGCCATTTCTAAATGTTTCTGAATTTATCTGTGCCCAGTTATGGGTGCCAGGGGTAGCTAACTGTGTAACATAGAGGGGGGTGATTACATCTGCGTTTAAAAGTCCTTGATGCCACAGAGAAGACTTTCTGACAGCCCAACACAGAAACATAGAAAACAAAATGTGTCCACAGAAAAGGACCAGTAGACCCATTTAGTCTGCCTTGTTTTCCCTGCCTGTTACTACACCCTGGACCTTATTCAGTCACAGGTGTCCTTCCCTCCTCCCTTTCCTCTACCTATTATGCCCATGTGCCTATTCCACGTGTGCATGAAGCTCCCCATTGCCTTCACCCCCGCCACCTATTCTGGCAGACTGTTTCAGGTGTCCACCACCCTTTCTGCCACACATCCCTCTTAACCCCTCCCCCAGCTTCCCAACACACTCCTGTGTTCTGGTGCTCCTCCAGCTCCTCTGAGAGGGGCCCCCCCGCACCTTGTTCACCCTCATGAGGTACTTACAGGATTCAGTCATGTCTGCTCTCACTCTCCTCTCTTCCAGGGAGTACATGTTGAGCTCCTGCAGCCTTCCATCATATAGTTTCTTTTACAACACCCGAATCATTTTGGTAGCCCTTCTCTGGACCACTTCCACCCTGTCAATGTCCTTGCAGAGGTGCATTCTCCAGAACTGGACATGGTACTCCAGGTGGGGTCTCACCAGTGCACAATAAAGTGGCAACACCACCTCCCTTCTCCTGCTAGAAATCCCCCTCCCTATGCACCCCAGCATCCCACTAGCCTTACCTACTGCATTGTTGCACTTCCCTGTCCCCTTAAGATCATCAGATATGATGACCCCAAAGTCCCTCTCTTGCTTGGAGACAATAAGCACCCCCCGGCTTATACATGGCTGCTGGGTCCCCTTCCCCGTGCATGACTTGGTACTTTTTGGCATTAGTACCCAGCTACCACATCCTAGTCCACTCCTCTAGTTTCCTATATCCCTTTGCATTCTCTTCACCCACTCCTGGGTGTTTACTCTGTTGCAGATTTATGCATCATGCACAAAGAGACACATCTTCCCCTCCAGTTCCTCAGCAATGTTACTTACAAAGACATTGAAGAAGACAGGACCTGGGACCAGGTATCGATCCCTGTGGTACTCCACTGGTCACTCTCCTGTCCCCCGAGTGACTGCCACTTACCACCACCTTCTGCCTCCTATCTTTCAGCCAGTTAGATACCCAGCTTGTCATCTTCTTCCCCCCAGGTTGCCAAGTTTCTTAATCAGCCTCCTGTGTGGTACAGTGTCAAAGGCCTTACTGAATTTCAGATAGGCCACATCCACTGCCCTCCCTGATCCACCTCTCTAGTTATCCAAAGAAATGTATGAAATTCTTTTGACATGACCACCTCCTATGAAGCCATGCTGCTGGTGATCCTGCAGCCCATTTGCCTCCTGGTACTTCATCAGTCTCATCAGCAGGATTTTCATTAATTTCCTCACCACTGATGTGAGACTGACTGGTCTGTAATTGTTAGCCTCCAAGTTGCTGCTGCTCTTGTGCAGATGGGCCACATCTGGCCACCTCCAATCCTCTGGAACTACCCCATCTCCAATGAGGTGTTGAATAGTGTTGCCAGAGGGGCAGCTAGCAGTGTGTTCAGTTCTTTTAGTACCCTTGGGTGGATTTCGTCTGGCCCTATTGTCTTGTTTTCCTTTAGTGCTTCCAATTTCCAGTGGACACTTTCTTCTGAAAATGGACTTGTGTCCCCTCCCCCAGTGCCTACTGATGCATGCCGGTCTGTCCCTTCCCTCTTCCACTGTGAAGACCGAGCCGAAGTATTTGTTTAAAATTATAACTTTTCCTTGATCTTCCTCAGCACAGTCCACCCACCCTCCGCTCTCTTGATCTTAACTGTTCCTCCCCTTGCCTTCCTCTTTTCACTCACATACCCGAATAAAGTCTTATCCCCTTTTCTGACCTCCTGGGTGATCCTCCTCTGTGTGAGTCTTTGCTGCCCTCACCCTCCTCCCTGCCTCCCTTTATTAATCTAACTATACCTCCCTGTCCCCCTCCATTTTGGTCTCCTTGTATTTCCTAAAAGTTGTTTTTTTCTCCCTTACTGCCTTAGCACCTCCTTTGAGAACCACAGTAGGGTCTTCCTCCTCTTACCCTTGCTTGTCTCCTTCCAACAGCTTGCTCTTGCTTTAGTGATTCCCTCCTTTATCCTTTTCCATTGTGCCTCCACTCCCCCCAACCATACCTTCTTCAAGATATTTACTAAGGCAGACTCCCATTTCTTTAAAATCTGCTCTCCTGAAGTTCAGGACCCTTGTACTAATGTCGTTATTCTCCTGCCCAATCTGTATGCTAGACCACACTGTATGTATGATGATTGCTTGTACCCAGGGGCTACCCATTGTGATGTCTGCAGTGCTGTCCATGTTTGTAAGTTAACAGACCCAACACTGCCTTGTCTCTAGTGGGTTCTGCAACCAGCTGCCTAAGAAATGCCCCTTTTAGGGAGTCTAGGATGGTCCTGTATCTAGTTGTAGCTGCAATCAGAATGCTCCAATCTACGTCCAGCAGATTCAAGTCACCCACAATAAATACCTCTCCTCTGAGTGCCATTCTGCCAGTGGCCTCCCCCAAAACCCTGTCTAACTCCTCCCTCTGTGTTGGTGATCTGTACACCACCCCCATGTGGATAAAGACTCCAGACCCAGTCTCTAAGCCAGCCCAAAGAACCTCCAGCCCTTCCTTATCCCTGTTGTGACTTTGTATCTCCATGGCCTTTATACCTTCCCTTACATATAAAACCCTCCTTTCCTCTCTGCCGTATCCTTTTGAAACATGGTGTAACCTAGAAGAGCCACATTCCAGCTATGGTTGTTGATGCACCATGCTTTTGTTATAGCCACCAGATCCAGCTCCACCTCTGAAATGGTTGTCTCAAGGTAAGGAATTTTATTTCCTGGGCTCCTTGCACTGACACATATGCCTCTCCACTCCTTCTTTCCCTCCCTGCCCCTACTTTGCCCTTCCTTTACCAAGTCCATCCTTTACCCTTCCTTTGTCCTTGATGCTTGGTGCTTTCCTCCCCTTTTTTAATCTCCTTCTGTCCACCCTCCTTAATTCTTCTTTCAGCCTTAGAACCACCTCCTGACCATCCCATCCCTTCCTACCTTTTTCCTACGCCCCTCTACTCCAGGGAAGTTTATTTACCTTGGGCTTCTCCTCTCTGATGCTCCATTTTCTAGGTGGGGAGGGTGGACATTCACTGCCTCCCTCATGTTTTTCAGCCTCACTCCTTCAATCAGTTGGTGTGGTGTTCCCTATCCTCGCCCCCCCCAGCTGTACACAGCTAGCATTTCAGTGAAGGCCACTGTGCAAGCTACCTACTTCAAGCCCCTCTTCAGGTCTCTAAACCTATCCTGCACCACCCCTGCTGCATCCCTTGCCAGGTCATTAGTCCCCAGATGGGCAATGACATCCAGCTCCCACTCTTGCCCCACTGCAATACCAATCCTAAGGATCTGCTCCCCATCCCTCCATGCCAAAACACCAGGTAGGCACCTTACTTCCAGCTTTCCTTCCTGTCCTGTTCCCAAAACGACCCCCTAATCATTGAGTCCCCCACTAGAAGTTGCTTCAGAAGTATCAGTTGGTCAGAAGAATGGCAGCTTGGATTCAGTGCAAAGAAGTGCAAAGTAATGCACCTGGGAAACAAAAACCAAGGGGAAGATTACGCAATGGGGGGGGGTAGTAACAACAACAAAAATGGAAAGGGACCTGGGAGTAATCATATCAGATGACCTTAAGGTTGGCAAGCAATGTGAGAAGGCGGTAGGGAGGGCTGGGGGATACTGGGATGTATAGGGAGAGGCATCACCAGCAGAAAACAGGAAGTTGTTATCCCCTGTACAGACAGTTGGTGAGACCCCATCTGGAGTACTCGTCTAGTTCTGGAGACCCCATCTCCACAAGGACATAGGATGGAGGCAGTTCAGAGGAGGGCAACTAAAATGGTGCAGGGTCTGCAAGAGAAGCCATATGAGGAGAGCTAAAGAGCTAATATGTATACCCTTGAGGAAAGAGAGAGAGGGGACATGATAGAAATGTTTAAGTACCTCAGTGGAAACAACAAAGTCCAGAGAGGTAGCATCTTTCAGAAAAAGAGATGTGCAAGAACAAGGGGACACAATTTGAAGATAATGGGGGATGGCTCAGGAGAATTTGTGAGGAAGTATTTTTTCACAGAGAGGGTGGTGGACGCATGAAACAGCCTTCCTGAGGAGGTTGTGGGGTCTAAAACTGTGGGAGAATTCAAAAATGCATGGGACAGACATAAGGCAATTTTTGTGGGGTGGCAGGAAGAAATAGGCTGTTGGTTAAATTGGATCTGCAGCTTATCCTCTAGGTAGGGAAATGGGCAGACTAGGTGGGCCAAGTGGTCCTTATCTGCCGTCAAAGTCTATGTTTCTATGTTTCTTCCTCTTCCTCTGGGATCCTCTGCCACCCGTCTTGGGGCCTCCCCTCTGGAGGACCCTCTCATCCTCCCTTGCCAATACCACAGATGCCTCCTCTTGGCAGAGCCTTCATGCTAGAGTGGTGAAAGAGTTTTTTAGTGGCACCAACTGAGGAATGTGCTTTCACCCACCCCACCCCCTCAGAGCCCACCACAGTCCAGCTGGCCCTCCTTGTTGGCACCCTCTGAGGCAACAGTGGTGAACATGGCGGCCATGGGTGGGGGAAGAAGTCACCCACATCCTAGCCATTTTTTTGCCCTGGTAATTTTTGACTAGGCCATTTATGGATTATTATGAGATCATTGGAATTGCTGCTTATCAGTCACTAGTAAAAATAATCAGTCGTTGACGTGCCTCTGTGTTTTCTGTTTCCAAGCTTTGTAACTTGCAAGAGAAGCATTAATTATAAGGTATCATCCTTTAATTTATATAAAATAACAGCCTGCCTTATAAGTAATTGTATAATTTAAACACATGTATTTCCATGTGATATAATGATAGTAACCTTTTACTATCCATGAAGTAAAATTAAATAATACATTTTCTTTATGCATATTCCAGGCAGTGCTGTTTGTAACCCTCATTGTTTAGATATAATTTATATATATATATATATATATATATATATATATATATATATGATTTTTTACATACATTTTTGTTCCTGCATATTGTAGTACATTTCAATTATTATATCCCCTTTTTTAGTTATTTTAAGCTGAGGTTATGCAAATATAGGGTATAAAATAACTTCCACACACAGTGGTTGATTGTTGTTTGTGCATTTAGATGGGGAAACAAACATGTATAGTTGTTTTAAAGTTTGTAAATCTTTATTTCTTGCAATGATGACGTATTAATTGCTTGCACTATGTATAGAATGTTCTTAACCCCAGTAGCTATCCTCCTAACATAGCTGATTGAAGCAAAGTGCCGAGGCTGCTGGGGAACGGTGGCTGTTATGTTGTAGTCCATCCTGGAGGTACAGTACATTAAAGCTGAATTTAATCTGCTATTCTACTGCCTAATCTCACTTATTTCACATTTGGAGTGCATGGTCTAGTCTGTTTTTGTTAGGTAGTGGAGTACCTCCCTGCACCAGTGTTGTTCAGCTTCATTACGCTAATCATATTCCAGAGCTTAGGTGATACAAATGAGGTCTGTGCCACCTTACATACATACACACATACATACATACATAGTTGCCAGCAGATTAGACCTAATGGTCTATCTTGTCTGCCCAGTGCAGCTCACTGGTACTGCACAGTAGCTGCTCTACCTCCCCCTATTATTTCCCCTTCCCACCCACTTCCCCAACCTGTACACCTCTAGTGACCACCATACCCCCACCCCGTACAATGCCCCTGTGCCTGTCCCAACCCTCCTTGAAACCTCCCACAGTTCCAAATTTTACCAGATCATCTGTCAGTGCATTCCAGGGTGTCACCACCCTCACCGTGAAATAATGCCCCCTCGCTTCCCCTCTGTACCAATCCCCTGCTAACTTTAGACTATGGCTTCTCGTAGTACCCTCCTTCCTCAACTTGAGAAGACCCTCTTTGTTCCCTCTGTTGAACCCCTTCAGGTATTTGAAGATCTGTATCATATCCCCCTATCCCTTCTGTCCTCCTGAGAGTACATGTTCTGCTGTCTAAGCCTATCCTCATATGAAAACCCCTCCAGATAACTAATCATCCTCATTGCCCTTCTCTGGACTCTCTCCAGCAGTGTGATGTTGTTTTTTAGGCGAGGGAGATGGAACCGCCCACAGTACTCCAGATGCGGCCTCACTAGTGAGTTGTACAGGGGAAGTATAACCTCCCTTCTCCTGGATGTTATCCCTCTGGCAATATACCCAAGTATTTAGTTTGCCTTAGCCACTGCTCTCCTGCACTGCTCAGAATGGTTCCCTTTAGCATCAATCATCACCCCCAGATCTTTCGCCATCGTCGCAACAGTCAGCTGTACTCCCCCAAGTGGTAGGTGTACCCAGAGTTCCTAACACCTAGGTGGAAAACACTACATTTGTGTGTGTTTAACACCAACTACCATGTGTGAGCCCAGTTTTCCAGCCTCTTCAGGTCATCCTGTAGTGCCCTCCTTCCCTCCTCGCTATCTACCACTGACCCCAATTTAGTATCATCAGTGAATAAACTCATTTTACTACCAACCCCCTCCCTGATGTCCGCAACGAACACATTAAAAAGGATAGGGCCCAAAACTAAATCTTGTGAGACCTCAGTGATGACCACGCCGGGTGTCCATGGGTGTACATGGGGAAATGCTTTGGGCACAGGGGTGTGTTCTTGGCATAGCACTGAAGTCATGGTGCTGTGCCATGCAGAGAGCCTAGGCCCACTGGTGCCACTGCCACAGTGCACCCCCACACCCATAACTTAAGGCCGCTTGTGAGCCATGCCACGATGGAATATTTGTGTCCCACACGGGTCCTCCAATACCTGTCACAATACTGAGTACATTTTCTGGTGTCCAATGGATCCCCCCTCTCTCTAACTTTGTCTCTTTTTATAAGCATTGTGGTATGGTGTGCCACCCACACTGTCATCCGAATGGAACTTTTGTTCTATTTTGCAAGCAAGTGACCCCTGTTGAAAAATAGAAACACAGAAGCATAACATTTAACCTCCTACTTTACAAATCAGGGACAGGGCTTAAAAAAAGCCGGTCAGTTGTGGAGACCAAGGAACATCTGACCAGGCTGGGTGACAAACTATCATCCATTTCATCTGGCATCTCCTTCTCTGAGATCCTACCAGTCTGGGAGAGGGGGGCAGATGGACGGAAGGTCAGAGAAGGGGAGATAGGGGAGCAAAACTTGTGGCTCAAGGGCTGGTGCCAGAAAAAAAGACACAAATTTGTAGAGAACTGGCAACAGTTTGGGAAGAGAAAGTTCTTTAAATTTGATGGACTGCATCTGACTAAGGAGGGAGTCAGTGCATTGGGGCAGAAGTTTGACGTCTTTGTAGAATATTTAAACTAGCAAATGGGGAGAGGGGTGCAGCACCCCATACGTCAAATGGGAAGAACACCCTTCCCCCCTCAGTTAGTGGTTGAGCAGGAGTTCAGCATGCTTGTAGTTCATTTGCATCACCAGGTAAGGAAAAAAGTCTGGCTCCCAATATGATACACAGGGGAAATGCCATACCTCGGCCAACAACTAAAACACCAAAATCTGTCCAATAGAAAATCATGTACACAAATGCATGCAGTCTGGGAAACAAGATCCCAGACCTGCAGGCAATAATGACAGAGGCTAAACAGGACATAGTAGCAATTAGCGAGATGTGGTTTACCAGTAACCACACTTTGGAGACTTCAGTATCCGGCTATGTACTGTTCAGAAGAGACCGAGGTGCAAAAAGGAGGGGTGGAGTGGCCCTGTATGTCAATGGAAATATCAAAGCTACAGAAATTCAGAATACACATAAGGAGCTAGAAGAACTGTGGGTCACCCTGGAAACAGGAAATGGGACAGCCATATGAACTGGATTGTCTACAGGCCCCCAGACCAGGGGAAGGACATAGACACATTACTGTTAGAAGATATACAAAACATGACAGCTAAAGAGGAGGTTCTGATAATGGGAGACTTCAACATGCCAGATACAGATTGGTCAATACCAGCAGAAACATATGCCAGAAATAGACACATGGTGGATTCCCTGCAGGGGAAGGGCCTCAAACAACTGGTACAACAACCCACAAGAGACAGGGCTACCCTAGATCTAGTACTATCTAACAGGGAAAGGATCACAGATCTCCAGGTAGAAGGTCACCTGGGGGCCAGTGACCATCACATGGTATGGTTCAATTTGGCCACTAGAACTAAATCATCTCATTCCAAGGTGAAAATATGGGACTTCAGAGGAGCTGACTTTGATAAGATAGCCAACAGAGTTAAGCTATCCCTGGCAAGAAGAAATACAGGTGAGGGGGTACAGGCAAAGTGGGCAAGCATTAAGGATGCAATACTTGAAGTAACATCCCCATTGTGTTAGAGAGAGAAAAGCAAGAACAAAAGAAGGAGGAAACCATTTTGGTTCTCAAAACCAGTAGCAGAAAAGGTCAGAGCCAAAATCTTGGCCTTCAGGAAATATAAGGTAACGCAGCAAGATGAAATAGGGAGGCATACCAAACTTTCCTAAGGGAAGCAGGGAAAGCAGTAAGGCAGGCAAAGGCCCAAACTGAGGAAACACTAGCACAAACAGTAACAGAAGGTGACAAGACTTTCTATAGATACATTAGTGAAAGGAAAAAGTCCAGGGGGGTATTGCTAAGATCAAAGGAGATAAGGGGGCATGTGAGGAAGAGAACCGTGTAAAAGCATCTATCCTAAATAGATACTTCTGCTCAGTATTTACTAAAGAAAAGGTAGGGCAGGGCCCACAGCTCAGTACCATGGACAAGGGGGAAGGGAGGTGTGCAGAAGTCCCTTCACAAAAGACAGGGTCCTACAAGAGCTCGATAAGCCCAGGGTGGACAAGGCAATGGGACCTGATGGCATACATCCCAGGGTACTAAAGGAGCTAAGGATGGAACTAGCAGAGCCATTATCAGAACTATTTAGCGAGTCTCTGAGTACAAGAGAGGTCCCAGAAGACTGGAGAAGGGCTCATGCGATTCCACTCCACAAGAGTGGTAGCAGGGAGGAGGAAGGGAACTACAGACCAATCAGTCTTACCTCAGTAGTGGGCAAGATTATGGAGGCAGTCCTTAAGGAAAGGATAGTGCAACACCTGGAATCCATAGGTGCACAGGATCCAAGACAGTATGGGTTTACAAAAGGAAGGTCCTGTCAAACTAATCTCAGATTTCTTTGACTGGGTAACCAGAGTGGTGGACCAAGGGGGAGCAGTTGATGACGCCTACCTTGACTTCAGCAAAGCTTTCGATACTGTTCCACATATAAGATTGATTAATAAGCTTGGTAGGCTCGGGGTGGGTCAGAAGTTGGACAGCTGGGTGGCAAACTGGTTGATGGGCAGAAAACAGAGTGGTGGTAAACGGTATACAGTCAGAAGAGATGCAAGTAACAAGTGGGGTACCTCAGGGATCAGTCCTGGGGCCAGTCCTATTCAATATCTTCATCAGTGACATTGCAGATGGACTGGAGGGTAAGGTTTGTCTGTTTGCAGATGACACCAAGATCTGCAACAGAGTAGATGATCCAGATGGAAAGGGCAGAATGAGAAGAGATCTGGATAAACTGGCAAAATGGTTGGAAGAGTGGTAACTGGGTTTTAATGCAAAGAAGTGCAAGGTCATGCACATAGGGAAGAGAAACCCTGAAGCTACCTATAGGCTGGGAGGGGAGTTGCTGGCAGTCACAAGGGAAGAAAGAGACTTGGGCATCATCATCATCACCGATGACCTTAAGTCATCCAAGCAGACCACTAAAGCAGTAGGTAAATCTAGAGGGATGTTGGGGTGTATTAGTAGGGACATCACAAGTCGGAAGAGGGAGGTAATAATCCCTCTTTACAAGACACTGGTTAGGCCCCATCTGGAGTACTGCATGCAGTACTGGAGGCCACACCTTCACAAGGACATTAACCAAATTGAGGCAGTCCAGAGAAGGGCAACTAAAATGGTGCAGGGACTGCATCAGAAAACATATGAGGACAGATTAACGGAGCTCAATAGGTGTACCCTAGAGCAAAGGAGGGAGATAGGTGATATGATCGAAACATTCTAACACCTTAAGGGCATTAACAAGGTGAAAGAGTCTAACATGTTTCAATATAAGAAAAACAGCAGGACAAGAGGACACAGCATGAGATTAGAGGGAGGCCGATTAAGGGGTAATGTGAGGAAGTTTTTTTTTCACAGAAAAGGTGGTGGATGCATGGAATGGCCTACCTCAGGAAGTGGTGGATATGAATACAGTGCAGGGCTTCAAATAGGCATGGGATAGGCATAAGGGAGCAATACACATGAGTATGACTAGCTAGGCCACTGACAGAGCAAAGGCGGATGGCACATTTATAAGGTAGAAAAAGAAATGGGCAGACTGGATGGGCCTTGTGGTCCTTATCTGCTGTCAACTTTGATGTTTCTATGTTTCTAGATCGGTGCCAATGATTAGAGTCCAGAAAAAAAAATCTTAAAAAAAACAGTGATATCAGCTGACAAAGTCTCTTGTAATGATACCCAGCCCTACCTGTCTTTTGCCCCTGACCAGGTTAGTGCACTCTCGGTATTTAATAGCTGCCTCACTGAAATCCATGACTGGATGAATGCGAGCTGGTTAAAGTTAAACGCCGGTAAGACCGAGTTATGGTTGTGGACCCAGGTCGTGGGGCAGGTGGGTTGGGGTCTGGCCAACCCTCTGGCTTATTGCTGGGGGGGATCAGATCCCTACCTATGAATGGGTGCGTAACCTGGGAGTGGTACTTGACGATGGGCTGACTCTTCATCATCAGGTGTCAGCAGTCGTTATGTCTGCATTTTACCATCTTAGGAACATTGCCAGGGTGAAGCACCTTGTTCCGTCCAGCGATTTACCCATGTTGGTTCATGCCTTTGTGACCTCACGCCTTGACTACTTCAACTCCCTGTACTTGGGGCTTCCTGGGGTTGATATCCGCTGCTTGCAGCTAGTGCAGAACGCTGCCTCAAGGTTGTTGACAGGGGGCATCTAGAAGGACACATAATACCCCTGTGCTGCGCGTGATCTGCACTGGCTGCCTATACAGTGGCAGATCACCTTTAAAGTAGGTATTTTGACCTTCAAAGCCCTGCACGGACTGGGCCCTGACTACTTGAAAGAGCTTCTGATTCCTTAACGCCCTGTACGACAGCTCCGTTCAGCCAAAGAGGGGTTGCTAGAGGTTCTGAGGGTTACATTGAAGTCTTCTGGGGCCAGGCCTTTTGTGTTTGTGGCCCCAACCCTCTGGAATTCTCTGCCTCGTCGGCTTAGGGAATGCATGACCATGGAATCCTTTAAGTGGGATTTTAAGACACTTTTGTGGAGTAAGGCTTTTATGAATTGATGTTGCTGAGAATATTGATTTTATATGAGTATTTTTGTTTTTAATATTCATTTGTACAGTGCCTTGGTGCTTGAAAGGTGCTTAATAAATAAAGTTTTATTATTATTATTATTATTTGTGGCTTAGTATGAAATGCATTTTCTGATGGAGAACTAGACTATAACACTAACGTGTGGCATTATTTTGTGCTTCAAATCTATGCTTTCAGTGACAGAAATTACAATTTTACAAGTGGCAGAGAAAATTCCTGATGCTGCAAAATTATGGACATACCTGAAAATAAGAAACAGCCAAGCAGTATACATAGGGATTTACAAACAGAAAAAGACTCACTGTCCATCTAGTCTGCTAGATGCCTGTCTAACTTCCTCCAGCAGTTCAGCCTGAGTCAGGAGTGGCTATGTCTTGTGACCAGGGGAGAGGGTGCCAGTGAGATGCTGTGTACAGCCAGCAGTTAATTTGCAGGCTGGCACCTTCATTGTCCTGGCTGCCCTGACCCTTTCCCTTGGCCAGCACAAGGCCTATAGCACCAGAGCAGGGAAATGCTTTCAACCCCTTTGTTACAGCACAAAAGGACATCCTCCTTCCAGGACTCCTATACATCTCCTCAAGTCCCTCCTCCTGGTACTGTACCTTCTACTCATCCTTTCCGCCCCCCTCGAATGGACCTGGTCTTCTCTTGACCTGTCCTTTGAAGCATATGTCACCATAGGACTGGACATATGACCACATCTTTGGCTATGTCAGCAGCCTTCACAGCAGCACCTGAGTTATTGCTATTGGACTGAATATCCGTGCCAATGTGCCCTTCCCCCCAGCCAGCCCAGTGGTGTAGAGGGCTGAGGCACCTCACACCTTACTTTTTGCCATGCTGGCGACCCAGGGTCGGGAACAAACTCAGGTTGCTGGGGGCTGGCTGGGGAGGAGAGGATTGAGCATCTGAATGACAGTTCTCTCCTGGGGAGGGTGGGTTGTGTGTCCCGGCATAACAGTGACACCCAGTGGAGGCTGTGTGTACAGCTGGTGGGACCATGTCTGGAAGGGGGGAGGTGATGGTGAACATCCATGAGTAGATTGTGGGAGCACGCCCATCTTGTGCTGGACATCATTGCACGTCCACATCTCCAGGGATATCCAAGGAAATGAAGGAAACCCCCGCTAGCTGGGAGGAAGACGTCACTCCAGCCACTATGTCTAACACCAGTTCCAGCTCACCTGGATCCTGACTGCCTCCTTCCTTCACCTCTGCCTGCCGTGGCATTGGATTGGTAAATTGCCATGGTGCTGAATGTGGCCCTGCCCTGGGGGTCATGACTGGGGGGACCCACACAGGTGTGTCGAGGGTGGGTTGGAGGAACAGGACTTCAGGCAGAGAGGAACTCAGGCAGGACAGGAACAGCTGAGGGTTGACTGATGGGCCCCAGTCAAGCAGTAAGCAGGAAGGAAAAAGAAGTGAAAAAGACCCCCCCCCCCCAAAACACTGGCTACTTGGTCAGCCTCAGCAGAGTGCATCTCACTAGGGTGTGACTTTTAGCCTTGTCCCAATGCAGAACTCAGGGCTTGCAATGAAAGCCCGGGCCACTAATGTAGCAAGTGGGCACGCTGTTGATTGAATCATTAGGTAGCCCCTTGAGTGAATTTTTAACTGCAAAATTATCCCTTACTGAATGCAAACTGTTGATGTGGTTTACTAATCTCTAACGTTTGTGAGATTTTCCACACTGCTACATCAGTGCAGCCCCAGGCCATTCAAAGTGCTTACACAAAAGAAATTTACTCCACTGAAGCAGGAGTGGTGCTGATGAATTTAAATCATTTAAAAAAGGCACAAACCACACGCACATAGATATTGTTTTTGACAATCATTTGTCATTGTGAAATGTTCGCAGCTTACATTGCTGTTATACTCGGTCTTGCTTTTACACATTTTTAGTATATAGTTACCCAAGATAGGCCAGATGAAATGTAATACGACATTTGCAGTGGGTCCTGATTTTACAGTTTTATACTGCATTTACTCAGGATAGTAGAGGTGAGATACGATATCTCATTTTTAGTGTGATCCTGCTTTTATAATGAATTTTTCTGGGACAGATAATTTTACTTGCAACATTTCCTTTTCAGTGGGGTTCTGCTGTAGGGTCCTGGGTAACCCAGCTGAGATGGAGTATCTCATTTTTCAATGCGGTCCTGCTTTACACATTTTTGTACTATATTTACCCAGGATAGCACAGTTCAGATGTTATCTTGTATTCAGTGGAATCCTGCTTTCCCCAGTTTTTATACTGTATTTACCCAGTATAGCCCAGCTGAAAGGTAAGTTACATTTTCACTGGGGTCCAGCTTTTACAGTGTATTTGTCCCAGGATAGGGCAGTATAGATGAACAGTTCAGCAAGGGCTCTGCTGTACTGGGGTCCTGCTTTTACACATTTTTATTAAATATTTAAACAGGATAGACCAGATGAGGCGCAATACGGGTCGTGAGGGCTCCCTGAACTGAACTGAAGCCCAGCCCTTCCCTGCCAGCATCTGATCATGGACCCCAACCCCCGGAAGCACCCAGAAACCGGGAAACGGGCCATGAGGGCTCCCTGAACTGAAGCCCAGCCTTCCCCTGCCAGCATCCGACCATGGAGCCTCACCCCCCGAAGCACCCAGAAACCGGGAAATGGGTCGTGAGTACTCCCTGAACTGAAGCCCAGCCCTCCCCTGCCAGCATCCGACCATGGACCCCCATCCCCCAAAGCACCCAGGTACGATCAATCTCCTGACAAAGCAAGGAAGCAGAGCGTGGTTCTGGCACCATTTTCAAATGGATAAACTGCCACTTAAGCTTGCACAGTGCTTCCCTGTGCTTCTGTACTTCAGTTTCTGTCGGCAGACGTCTGCTGATTGTTTTTGAATTGTAAAAAATCTCAAGTTGGGCTCTACAGTAGCTGCACCTACCTAAGGGTGCTTTAAGACCCAGCAATCAACCATCTCAATTACTGCGTTGTCCCCAGGGACTTTAATTAAGCCTCAAAGTTTAGCTTTATTTGTCTGCTGAAAAACGACTTGTTTTATATTTGCCTGCTTTCTCACCTGCCTTATTTTGCCTGCTGAAACGTTCTACCTTACTTGTCTGCTCAGAGCACTCCCTTAGATTGTAATGCACTGCTCGGCTCTGTTTGCAGCTAATTTATATGAAATAGAGTCCCTTAAGGAAGCCACATTTTTATTTAGAATTGTATTCAAGCCCTTTATTTAGCACTACAGCTCTGCATTGCTTTATTGTCTGGGTAGAAATGCTTTAAGGTGACACAAGCTCTGCAGCTAAATTCAAACTTAAATGCCACAAGCAGCACTCTCATTTTAGTAAGACCACGTGCCTAGCTGCACCCCCAGCCTCCACTGCCCTCAATTTTCACTCATTCAGCCCCATTCGCAGTAACTTGAAAGCAATTTCCCTTAAGGAAGGCTCGCTTACTCTGAAAGGAGTACAAGCCCAGCATTTATATTTACAAAGCTCTACTTTTGTTACTTAAACAGGGCAGAAAGTGCTTTAAGGTGATACTGGCTGGAAAAGCCCCAAGGAAGTTACAAGCTTGCATTTAAGATTATTGGCACATTAGTGCCACTATCCTACCACCTTCCTTTCACCCGGGGCTCTTGGTTCTACACACCCCAGCCCGTCGCTACCCTCCAATTACTACTACTGCCCATACCCCACCTCCTGCCCAGACCCTTCCTGGTGAAAAATAAAGCATCTCATCTCTCTGCTCCTGCTCCTGTCCGGGGACATAGAGGCAAACCCTGGTCCCAACACCACAAATACCCACACCCCATTCTCTTTCCCCAAAAGCCTCAGGATCCTACACCTTAACACCTGCAGCTTATTATTTAAAATCTCTCTGCTGCAACCAATTGCCCTAACACAGTGCCCTGATATCCTGGTCATTTCCGAAACCTGGTTAAAACCCCAACATACTGATGTGGAAGTTTCCATACCAGGATACACCATCATCAGACATGACCGGCCAGGCAAAAAGAGAGGCGGAGGTACTGCCATGTATATAGCAAATAGACGGTAGTTCACAATAGTGGATATCCCTTCACTCCCAGCCAACATCGACTCACTCCTAATTAAACTCTCACTCCTATGCTCCACCCCCGTATATGTGGCAGGCTCCTACTGCCCCCCACACCCCCTGAGGACATTACTTCCCACCTGATTACCTTACAGTCCCTAGCAGCTGGGGGCGAGCTCCACGCCACCAGTGATTTTAATACCAACTGGTTAGCCAACGATAAAGCTCACCTTAAGACCAAAATTAAGGCCCTGAACCTCACTCAAATCATTGCTGACCCCACCAGGCTCAATCACAAGACACAAAACCATTCACTACTGGATTGGGCTCTCACCTCCCACCCACACAGGATTCTAAGCACAGGCCTGCTACCTGATTCCCTAAGTGATCACCACATGATCTTCCTGATCAGGAAGGTGCATTGCCCCACTGCCCCCCCAAGATGTTGCGCACCAGGTCCTATAACTCCCTGGACCTAGCGTCTCTCCAATCAGACCTGGGACGTATAAACTGGTCTTTTATCCCTGAGGCATCATCCATTGATACAGTGCTTGATGCATTCAAAACCACATTCCTTAAAGTCTGGGACAAACACACCCCCCTGTGCACAAAAAGAGTCAGAGGGGCCCACCTTCCCTGGATCACGGCTGATATAATCAGGAAATGCTACTCCAGGGACCATGCCTGGAAAGCACACAAGAAATTGGGCACCCAGGCTTCCCTCCTTACCTACAAAGCCCTTCGAAATGCATGCACAAACATCATCCACCAGGCAAAAAAGAAATATTTTCTATCTGCTTTTAGAACAAACATCAACCACCCGATGGACTTCTGGAAATCACTCAAATCGCTGCTCTCCCCCCACTCAACCCCCACCTCTGACACTATCAGCTCAGGGCACCCTCATCTCTGACCCCAGCTGTGTAGCCGAAGCCTTCAATACCCATTTCTCCAGCTGTGCCAACAAGCTACTATCTTCCCTCCTGTACATGCACCCCGCGGTCCTCCCTCATCAAACCTGCCCTCCCCAAACAACCCCCCCCAGTCCTACAGTTCTCTTTCCACCCAGTATCCCAAACCAAAGTCTTCAGCTCCCTACGGGCCCTGAACCCCAACAAAGGTAAATGCCCTATGTCCCTGGATGCTAAGATGCTTTTCCTGTCTGTCCCAGCCATTGCCGCCCGTCTTGCCGCCCTTTTCTACCTCTCTTTCTCTCTGGGCAAGTTACCCACAGACTGGAAAAAGGTCACCGCTATACCCCTGCCCAAAGGGGGTGCCCCCTCCTCCCCAGGCAACTATCGACCCATCTCCCTACTCCCTATCCTGGCCAAATTACAGGAACGACTTGTCCTCACCCAACTGACTCCGTATCTGGACGCATCCTCCTTCTTCACTCCCTTCCAATCGGGCTTCCTCAAATCTCACTCTACCATCACCTCCCTTCTATGAGTCACTGGCGACATTCTTACCGGTATGGACAATGGACACATCACCTCTGCCATCTTCATTGACCTAGCCAAGGCCTTCAATACCATCTCCCACTCCCTGCTCCTCTCCAAACTCACAGACACAGGGCTCTCCAAACCAGCCATTGCGTGGTTCCATGACTACCTAGTGCGCAGAAAACAAACAATCAAAATTGCCTCATACACCTCAAACCCCCTGCCAGTTACTGCCGGTGTCCCCCAAGGTTCAGTCCTAGGACCACTGCTTTTCTCCATTTTTCTAAACGACCTCCCATCAGCATGCTCCCACGCATCCATCCAGATGTATGTGGACGACACACTCCTGTATGCCTCTGGCCCCACAACAAGCAGTGTGGCAACTCTCCTATAGGAGGATTTCTACGCCATCCAGGAATGGTTCAGGTCAAACCGGTTATTTCTAAACGCTCAAAAAACTTTGTCACTAACATTCGGCTCCCAAGAAAGGCTCTCCCACCAAGCTCCCTGTCCGTCTTTCAAAACCTTGGACGGGACTTTCCTGGAGCAATGCACTAGCTTCAGATATCTAGGCGTCTGGCTAGACCAGCACCTGGATTTTATCACTCACATCGACTCTTTACACAAGAGGCTACTCCCCAAACTGGGCGCACTATACAGAAACAAAAGCTGCCTCCCCTCACCTACAAGGCACGCCATTGTCCAAAAAATGATACTTCCTGTACTTGACTATGGTGACATAGTGTACACTATCGCCCCTGCAGCCACCTTAGCCAGCCTCGACACCCTGTTCCACTCATTCTGTCGCTTCATCCTCGACTGCCCACAATCCACCCACCACTGCACCTTATATAGCTCCCTAACCGTGCTGTCCCTCCATGATCATAGATTAATCAACTGCGCTAGGTTCGCTGCCAAATTTTGGTCCCTCTCTCTACCCCCTTACCTGGCCTCTACCCTCTCCCAACAACCTCCACCTGCTTACTCACTCAGAAGCACTGACCCCAGGCTACTCCACATCCCATTTATGCGCACAACCAAAGGCCGGGCTGCTTTTAACTACCGAATCACACAGATTTGGAATGCCCTACCAGCCCCCATAAGACACGCACCAAATCCCTACCATCGCAACCTACTACTCAGTACACATTTCTCCTCCAGCTGCTCCTGTTTTAATTAACAGTTTACTACTATGATGATGAAGCCTAGTCGCATTTCTAATTGTATCATTCTTTCAGCCTTCCCACTGTATGTATCTACCTGCCTGTCTGTAACTTTCTGCCAAATGTATGTCAGGTAGTAAGCCATTTCATACCACTATTGAATGTCTATGTATTAAATACCATGTTATGTATTGGGTCTCAGCCCCCAGGTCGCATCTGGAATCGAGCATCACTGCTCAGTATGCCTTCCTGGTAAAACTTGTAAATAAATAAATAAATATTGCATTCTCAGTGGTGTCCCACTTTAAACACATTTTTAGACTGTATTTACCCTGGACAGGCCAGCTGAGAGGCAATGCTATATTTAATTTTCAGTGGGTCCCACATTTTTACCTCAGATTTCCAACAGTCTTTCTATGACCTGACGTTATGATCAAGACAGGTGGAATTTTTAAAACTGTCATCCGATAGGTGATTTTGTAGTGTGACTGCAAAAACAGGTTTCAGAAAGGATTTGAAAAATGACACCTGTCATGTTCAGGAGGTAGGGTAACACAAGAAATATGTTGAACATTAAGGGCCAAAATCTGCAAAAATAAAGTTATGAGTAAACGTTAGAACAATTCAATGTTTCTTCATAACTTAGTTGTTTTTTTCACATTTTGTCCCCAAATATTCAACACAGGGCTGGATTTGCAAAGCCCCCCAAAATCCCGCAGCTGCAATATTCACAAAGGTAGCCAGTTTACAACCGGCTCTATGATTTATGGCAGCTTGTGGGTGTTTTTCCCCATAGCTTCGGAAAAATGTTATGGCCAGTGGGACCAGGCATAACATCTCTACAGCTGTGGGGACTGTGAATACAAATCTCCACAATTGAGAAGATTTTGGTCCGCAGCTGGAGTTGTCGACTGGGACTTAGTCCCATTTCATTCTGTGAATCTGGACAACAGTCTTTTTATGACCCTTCCTTCTGAACATGACCAGTGTCATTTATAAAATATTGGCTGAAACATAATTTCACACTACAAGTGCGAAAACACATTTTGGCCAGAATTTGAAAAATGAAACCTGTCACTTTCATGAGGTGGTGTGAAAAACATTAATATGTTGAACATCTGGAGACAAAATATTGAAAATTACCAAAGTTATCAGTGAGTGCTGAAATATTTCGATGTACTTGCATAACTTTGTTTTTTTCAGTATTTTGACCCCAAATTTTCAACATAGTCTTCTTATGACCCATCTCATGAACCCGGTAGGTGAAAATTTTCAAATTCCACCCAAAAGGTAATTTCACAAAGTGACTGTAAAATCCTTTTTTGGGCCAGATCTGGAGAATGTCACCACCCTTGTTCATGAGGTGGGGTCTCAAAAAGGCCACGTTGAAAATTTTGCGGAAAAATATTAGAAAATTACCAAGTTACGAGTACAAGTTTAAAAAGCATTGAAACACATTTTATCACATACCTGATTTCCTCAGTTCCCGGTCCAGCATTGAAGAGTGAAGATGTGACTCTGGTCCAAAGAGGATTACAGTGTTGGACCCCCAGTTGGTAAGTAAGGGTGAGGGGTGTGGGGGTGGTGGGTGCTGAGTGGGGGGGATGGGGAGGATAACGGTGGTGGGGGTGTGGCAGTGGCGGCATCAGACATCAATGGACCCTAGTAACCATAACATGCACTGTGACCAGGTTATATGAGTTTTAATTGTATTGTGGAAAAAGTCAATAAAACATTAAGAAAAAAAAAACTTACATTTACCTGCATTATCTGTTGTGACCCAACTAAATACAGTATATGATACCCAAGTCCCTCTGTAGACTTTGAGTCCATTTTTAAACAGTGTCAGTTTAGGAAACTGGGGGAGGGGTCTCAAGCAAGTAGCTACTTCTGTCACTTTCTCAGAAGTACTACCTGTGAGAGGCAAGGGAGAGCATAGGAATGCATGCACCAGGAACTTTAACTCATGGTTGAAGAACTGGTGCTGTGAGGAAGGGTTTGGATTCATTGGTGACTGGGGACCCACCTGGAGGGATGGAGGTTTGTTCAAGCCTGACGGCCTGCATCCATCCTGGAGGGGAATCCAAGCACTCAATGACAAGTTTAAATGCTACATTGACAAGCATTTAAACTAGCAAAGGGGGGTGGCAGGCCAGCAAGGAGGGTACCTACTTGCTCACCCCCCACAGCTAGCAGTGGAACCAGTGAACCAGAGGAGTGGCTATCTCTGCAAAGCAGTGTGCAAAAGATGGAGATTAGTGCCCACGAGGTGGATAAGCAGAAAAGGGGCAAAATTCAGCAGAAGGGCAGACAGCAAGGAGAACCAGGGATAAATGACAACCAAGGAAGGGGCTGGAGTAGAACAGTGAAGCAGTCTAGGGAGGTCAAATCATGGAAAGCCATGTGTGCAAATGCCAGGAGCCTTAGCAACAAGATGGAAGATCTGGAGGCTGTCATGGTACAGTCAGACCTGGACATTGTGGCCATCACTGAAACCTGGTGTAATGATAACCATGACTGGGAGATGGCCATACCTGGCTACAACATATTCAGAAGAGAGACAGAGCAGGCAGGAAGGGAGAAGTGGCACTGTATGTGAAAAATGACATAAGGGCCACAGAGATCCAGGAGGAACAAAATAGGGAGAGATACTGTGGGTTAAGCTAGAAAGGAAAATGGGGACAGCCATCCGCACAGGTGTGGTCTATAGACCACCAGCCCAGGAGGAAGAAACAGATAGGGAGTTGATGCTAGCCATCCAAAGGATGGCAGACAAGGTGAGGTAGTACTGGTTGGAGACTTCAATATTCCAGACGTGGACTGGAGCATCCCAGCAGCAGCATCAACTAGGAGCAGATTTATCCTGGACTCCTTCGGGTGCCTTCCTCAGCAACTGGTCATGGAACCAACTCAGCAGAAGGCAATACTGGACCTTGTGCTCACAAACAGGGACAGTGTGATGGGGGTAACAGTGGAGGAGCACCTGGGTAACAGTGACCACCAGTCATTGTGGTTTGAAATCACAGAAAGAGCAGAACCAAACCACACAAAACACGTATCCTGGATTTTAGAGGGGCAGACTTTGGAAAATGGGGAGATACTTGAAAGAGGCATTAAGGGAATGGGACAGGAATCAGGGGTTGAGGAACAGTGGGCAGTATTTAAAATGGGATTGTAAGAACAACAGAATTATGCATTAAGCAGGTTAGCAAGAGGAAAAGGAAGAGGAGACCATTATGGTTTTCCAAAGAGGCAGCAAAGAAAGTGAAAGCCAAAAGATTGCTTCAGCCCCACCACTTCCCTCTGGCAGGGTGTTCCACTTGTCCACCACCCATTCTGTGAAGAAATTCTTTCTCATGTTTCCTCTGAATCGTCCTCCCTCCAGCTTCATCCCATGCCCTCTAGTCCTGGAACATCTTTTTCGCTTAAAATAGTGTTTTCCACCCTGTTCCTCCTGTAAGATACTTGTATGTCTCTATCATATCCTCTCTCCTCTCTCCTCCAGGGAGTACATGTTCAGTTCCTTCAACCTGTCTTCATAGGACTTGTGATGCAATCCATGCACCATCTTTGTTGCCCTCCTCTGAACCTTCTCTACCCTGTCTATGTCCTTACGTAGGTAAGGTCTCCAGAACTGTACACTGTACTCCAGTCAGCCTCACCTCAGTAGTGGGGAAGATCATGGAAGCACTGCTGAAGGAGAGATTGGTGGAACATCTGGTTGTCAATGGACTACAGGACCCAAGGCAGCATGGTTTCACCAGGGGCAGGTCATGTCAGACCAACCTCATTGAATTTTTTGACTGGGTGACTAGGGAGGTGGATCGGGAGGGCAGTGGACATGGCCTATCTGGACTTCAGCAAGGCCTTTGACACTGTGCCACATAGAAGACTATTACACAAACTGGGGAATATGGGTGTGGGCAGGACAGTAGTGTGGTGGGTAGGTAACTGGCTGGGTGGCAGGACACAGAGGGTGGTGGTAAATGGCTGTCACTCCACAGAGGGAAGAGTGACCAGTGGGTACCACAGGATCAGTGCTGGGACCGTCCTATTCAACATCTTCATCAGTGACATTGCGCAGGATCTAGAAGGCAAAATTTCACTGTCTGCTGATGACACAAAGCTCTGTAACAGAGTAGACACACCAGAGGGTGTAGACAGAATGAAAAGTGACCTGCAGAAACTTGAAGAATGGTCAGGGGTTTGGCAGTTGAAATTCAATGCAAAGAAGTGCAAGATAATGCATATGGGGCACAAAAACCCTGGCACAATATATCAGTTGGAGGGTGAGGATATAGCATGCACCAAGCAGGAAAGGGATCTTGGGGTTGTCATCTCTGATGACCTCAAGGTAGGGAAACAGTGTGACAAGGCAGCAGGTAAAGCAAATACGGTGCTGGGATGTATATGCAGGGGCATCACCAGCAGGAAAAGGGAGGTCATAATTCCGCTATACAAGACACTAGTGAGGCCCCACCTGGAGTACAGTGTACAGTTCTGGAGACCATACCTACGTAAGGACATAGACAGGGTAGAGAAGGTTCAGAGGAGGGCAACAAAGATGGTGCATGGATTGCATCACAAGTCCTATGAAGACAGGTTGAAGGAACTGAACATGCACTCCCTGGAGGAGAGGAGGAGAGAGGGATATGATAGAGACATACAAGTATCTTACAGGAGGAACAGGGTGCAGGAAAACACTATTTTAAGCGAAAAGATGTTCCAGGACTAGAGGGCATGAGATGAAGTTGAGGGAGGACGATTCAGAGGAAACATGAGAAAGAATTTCTTCACAGAACGGGTGGTGGACAAGGGAACACCCTGCCAGAGGAAGTGGTGGGGGCTGAAACAATCAAGGATTTAAGAATGCATGGGATAGACATAAAGGAATTCTAGAGGTTAGGGGTAAGGGGAAACAGACTTCTAGGAAAACAAACTGAACTTACAAGCTCAAATGGGCAGACTGGGTGGGCCATAGGCCCTTATCTGCCGACACTGTCTATGTATCTATGTATCTATGTATCTATGTATCTGAGTCCGTTTTAGCTCAAATGATGTAAATTATTAAAAACATGAGAATCGCCGGCCTGCCAGCACAGCGGTAGCACTACCCCTCATGATGCTAGCGACCTGGGTTCGGGAATGAGCCTAGGGATCTGGAAGGCCAGCCAGGAGAGAAGGCTTGAGCATCCTAGGGACTGCTTATCTTCTCCAGGAGGGAGGGGGGACCAAGACCCGGTGCTTGTCTGACCCCGAGTGGAGACCCAAGGTATGGAAAGCCCAGCCAGTAGAAAGGGGAGCTCTGTGGAAGACAGCGGCACTTTGCACCTTAATGTCAGGGCTCATACCACAGGGCAAGAAAAAATGAAAAAATGGCCAGCGACACCTCTGGTAGACAGAGCACCAACTCCGATCCCCAATGCCTCCTGCCTGCCTCCGAACCAGCATCCCGATGATACCAGAAAGTATGGGGTGTATGGGCCCAACCTCAACCCTGCCTGGGGAGGGGGTAGATCCTCGGCTCTGCAGGGGATGGACCACTCCAAGGTCAGGTAGGAGAAATGGGGTCTGAAGGCAATGGTGACTCCCAAAGAGTGGAGTGCCGCTGGCTGTGGGAAGTGTGAAAGAGAAAGTACAAAAAAAAAAAAAAAAAACATGAGAATCTGAGGTTCAAGCAGAAAACAACCCTAGTGAAAAATGCAAAGAGACAATGGCATGATTCATGTAGACCTACCTTATTGTATAACTTATTGATGCCTTATTATGATCTGTAACTGTCAATTATTTTTATTTATCAGTCTTAATGTACTTAAATTCTTCAAGTTGTCCTGCAGTTCTCCAGTTATGCCCAAGTTATTCTTCAAACTTTTAATTTCAGGTAAATTAAAAGACCACAAATTAAGTTGGACTGCCACTCTCCCTAAGTTGCCATAAGTAACCAAAGCAGTCACTAAGCAGATTAAGCCAGTGTGCTGGAGATGTGGAGCATGTCATTGCAAATGGTCCTAACTACAACTCCCATGAAGTGCCCCCGTATGAGTCCCCTGCCATGCCAGATTTTAGCTAAAAACTACATTGCCTTTCCTAATTGTTTTGCACAAAGATTTTTTTGTGCTAGATGTTAAATAAACATGATGAGTGGTTTTCTATATTTCAGGTACTAACACTGGGGATTGAGCACCCCAGTGCTGGTTTAACCTCTACGGTCACAGGAAATGACGGGGAGGTGGGAAGGATACTTGGAAGAGGGTGAGATTACAGGAATTATTTTTTTTTTTTAAAGACTACAAGGGATGGTTTTCTTTATTTCTGTTACTGGCACTGGGGATTGGACATCCCAGTGTTAGTGCTGCCTTTGGTAGCACTGGGGTGGCTTCCTGCTGTCACACAGTGAAAATGGCCAGTGTGGGGGTACCAGCTGGCACTGGGATTGGGCACCCCAATGTTGGAAAATTAAGAAGGAAGGGGAAGCAATGGGAGGTTGGAGGGATACTTGCAGAGGGTGGGAGGGATAGTTTTCATGTTGGGGAGGAGGACCACAGCAGGCTGATCAGCTTTGCTTGCTGGTAGCATTATGCAGATCAAAGGAAAGCACTACCCTGTGATCAGGGTGGCTCTTTTCTTTGAACGTCATGCAGCCTTCACCCAGCAAGCCCAGAAGAGTGTCATGATCAGCCTGGCTGATGATTGGACTGACACTGTCGAGCCCCTTGCACACTGTCCTGCATTGGACCAACAGTGGCACACCTCTCAAAATCCACTATTGTAGCAACATGTTCGCACTTGCGCAAGCACGGACATAAAAAGTGGTCCCTTGAGAAAGTAGCTGTGTGCTACTAAATGTTGGGGTGTTTGTCGACTGTGGGTTACAGCAATAATATATGTATTTGGCATGTCTGAAAAGCCATCTCCATGTGTGGGCTGTATTTATGCCTTTTGTGCAGACTGTACAAACCCTGATGACCTAAGGTGGGTGTAGAACAGGTTTTTGCATACTGCTACATCTGTGAAGCCCAGGCTATCCAAACCCTGCTGTTCTCAGGTGGGTGTAGAGCAGGTTTTCCCACACTACTCCACCAGTGTAGCCCAGGCTATAAAAACCCTGCTGTCCTCAGGTGGGTGTACAGCTGGTTTTCCCACACTGCTTCAATGTAGCCCAGCATGTACTCCTGCCTGTCTGATGGTTGGCAGGTGTAGGTCACGATTTCCTAAACTGCTCCATCAATGTAACTGAAGACTGTATAACCCCTTCTGTCCTTGGGCGGGTCGTGTAACAAAGTCAGTATCAAGCCTTCTGAGAAAGCCCACCATTGGCACCCTCAGTCCCTGCAGTCCTAGGCTGAGAATGGCAAACTGCAGAAACATGTTTCATTCTCTTTAAACACCTCAGTGTACTGAAATTACTGTCTTAACCAAGCTATGACCTGGCAGAACCTGCAGGGGGCCCTCATGACTAACCTTGCTTTAGGCCCAAATCATTGACCTTACTGGGGCTGCCAGTGATTGACTTTGCTGTAGCCCCATGACTGACCCTGCTGGGCCCCCCATGACTGATCTTGTTAAAGCACCCCCGTGTTGACTTTGCTTGGGCCCCCCATGACTGGCCATGCTGAGGGACCTGATGACTGACCAAGGTGGAAGGCTTCATTAGAGACCTTGTTGGGGCCCCCTAACTAACCTTGTAGGCCCCCCCAAGAAAAAATCATAAGGCCATCATAAGTACCTTCTGAACTCCCCTTTTGCAGGTAAAACCATGACAGCTAACTTATTCTGGCAACCAGAGACCAAACCTATAGCCTTACTGCCTGCAGCAGCACAGAAAGCAAATGTCTTAAACTGAAAGGAATCACCAGAGTGCATTTTGTTCCAAAGAAGACAGGCTTTATTTAAACAGATCAGTACAAAACAGTTCCACACTGTGACACACTCCCATATTTATTTACTCACATTTATAAGTCAATTACATGTGCCTCGCCAACAAATCAGTTACTTCAGCCACTCCCTCCTCCATAATTACAAACAGGGGCAGCACTGTACGGTTTCTGTGCCCTGTGGCCGATCCACAACCCCAAAAAAACACAAAGTCATTGAAAACATTCTCCCTTTCTGACAGCATGTCACCATGGACTCTGGGAATCTTAGCAAAAGATATGGAAACAAAGGGGCCCAGAAGGCAGGGATCAAACTGACAGCTGCCTCCCGGTTTGTACTTCAGGGTTTAAGATATTACATCAAGTATATCAAATTTTGGGGTGCACCCCCATACCAATAAAAAACTCTGGGATCTTGCAAGGCATCAGTAGGAGGTATTTATAGTTAATGCAAGTTTAAAGTGGAAGGGGATAATTGCATCCTTCCAAAATCATATTGGCTTACCCCTGTTCTTTTTCTGTGCGTAGTGCATCTTTTTTTTGTTTGTTTTATGCCTCCCTGGCTGTTGAGCCCAGCTACATGCCTGATCCAGTGTGGTTCTGGCTGGTGGAGCACTGCTTTACTACATCAAATCAAATCAAATCAAACTTTATTTATAAAAGGTGCCTTTCCAAAACCAAGGCACCTGTACATAACATAATAAAATCAATAAATAATTAAAACAATATTAAAATTAATCCAATACTGCAACATTTAAAAATCATTGTATGCAAGGCTAAAAAGGTGTGTTTTCAATGCCCCTTAAAGCTTTGGACAGTCGGGCAATCTCACACCTGATGAGGTAGAGAATTCCACAGGGTTGGGGCAATAAAACTAAAAGATCTGGCCCCAGAGGTCTTTAAGCGAACCCTGGGAATCTCTAGCAATCCCTCGTCAGTGGATCAGAGAGAGTGGGAGGGACAGTAGGGACAAAGGAGATATTTCAGGTAGCTAGATCCCTGATCGTGTAGGGCCTTATAGGTCAGCAAACTGACCTTGAAGGTGATTCGCCAGCATATTGGCAGCCAGTGCAGTCCGCAGAGCACAGGCGTTATATGACTGGACCTAGAGGAACCAGTCAATAGCCTGGCTGCCACATTCTGCACTAGCTGCAAGCGGAGAATATCAACCCCCGGTAGCCCAAGATAAAGGGAGATACATGGAAGACCCAGGACTGATTCTTAGTCTCAACTCCCTTGCCCAGGCCAGTGGGGTCTGGAATGAAATGTAAGCTACTGTGCACAGACCTGGGGGGAGGGGAGGGGAAGCAGGCATCACCTGCAGGTTGGAAAGAGGAACTGCCTTAATGCTGTGGGTGACCATGAAATGTCGGCAGTTCTATGCCATGGCTACTCATTGGATGCATGTAGGTGAGGTAGGAGGGGGCCTAACCCAAAAAATTCTTGGAGCAAGCAGCATGATATCTGACATATCATATCCCCACTCTCCACTACCAGCCACACGGCCCCTGCTGTGGGTGTCTCCTACCGCATTAACAGGAGCAGTGGGGGATGTTGCCCGGCTGTGGGCAGGGCCCCACCACTAGGGAGGGGGAATAAGCCTTGTGATCAGAGGTGCAGACGTAAGTGCTGGAGACGGGGAGGGATGGGGCTGTGCCAAACTGGAGGGGTGGGAATGCTGTGCCAAGAGGGGTATACGTAAACCGCAAATAAATCAAACTAGGTAGCTTTGAAGTAGTGACCACTGTATGCAAGCAGCGGTGTCAGCATCAGGAGGCCAGGACTGATGGCAAAGAGGAAAAAAGCTTGCACCTGAGGAGACAATGTATCAACAGCAATGCCTGAGGCACAAAGGTTAAACTTGCATAATAGCTTTTATTAATTTAGTGAGCATTAGAGTGATGTAGGAGACAACCCGTGGTAAAGATGCCCTGTGGATGAAGTGACAATATTTGTCTTTTAGATCACTCTGATGCTCACTAAATTAATAAAAGTTATTATGTAAGTTTAACTTTTTTGCCTCAGACATTGTTTTTGAGACACTGACTTCTCAAGTGCAAGCCTTTTTCATTTTTGTAAGTGCTAGGATTAGCCTCCTTATCTTGTACCAGTCGTGGTTCCCTTGACGTGCTACAATCTGGATCTGTACCTGGCTGATGGCACCTGATGACATATATATATATATATATATTTATTTTTATTTTTTTACTTTGTGTTTATCCCTCCCCAGCTGCCTACAGTCCTCCTCTGAGCTCCTGGCTGCCCCAGCCTTGTCACCCTCATCAATCTCCTAGGACTTGCATTCCACCAGGAGAGAGGACTCATGGTATCTCCTCCCCACAGTGGAGGTCCTTGGGCTGGACCAATTCCCTTGGCTCTGCTTCTATGGTACTCCAGTCCCAGTGCAAGCCTAGGTCAGTGGGGTGCAGGCTCTGTGGGCTGCTCAGGACTGTCATAATGCACAACTGCATTTTCTGGCAATTCCACGCCCCTCCCCCCCCATGGGATGTTGGCTGACAGAGGCACGCAAGGTGTGCACATCCATCCAGTCAATTGTCTGTCCCAAATCCATTGACTGTACTCTCACCTGCACCACCACCTGTAGGCACCTAGATGGCAGTCGCACGGTGACAGAGATCCTCCCCCTCCCCAGAGGAGGAGAGTGTCCTGTAGGACACTCAATCCTCCACCTCCAACCAACCCTCCGATGAGCCAGGCTCATTCCTGAAACCAGATTGTTGGCATTTTGAATGGTAGTGCTACTACTGCACTGATGGGCCAGCTCACCTGATGATGTAATTGGTAGGAGCATTTATATGAGCATAACAGGGGGCTATATACAAAGCTGGCAGTAAATACTAGGCAGACAAACACAGAGCAACATACAGGGAAAAGATGAGATAAGTAAGCAATGTGGCAGGACAAGGTGTTGGTATATTGACATGAACGCACATCCTGGGGTGTAGTAGGGCATGAGGCCTCAGGCCAAGTACCTTCACCCACTAGAGATGCATTCTGGGCAGTACTACCAATAGACTGGAGAGTCTTATTATGCTTATCAAGTGGGTTTATAATACTACATAATAACAATATAGAAGAAATTGTTGTTGCTTTAAAATTAATAGTTTTTTTCCAGTCCTTTATTCTGTCACGTCCAGAAATTGATTAAATGTAGCATTTGTGAACAACACAAAGGTAACTGGTAGAAAGTCTAACTCTTTTTGTGTGAGAAGCAGAGAATGCAAGCTGCCAATTCTGAAAGTGAAATTTTTGCATGGTACAGTAGTACTGTTTTTTTGAGGTGTTTGTAATACTGCAATTAAGCATCACTGGTAGCCAATCAGAATGCAGCAGTTTTCCCTACCCTTTTGTAAGTAAACATGAATAAGGAAAGCTGCAATGCTTCCCTTCCCCTTTAATGCAATGTCTTCATATTAGGTAGCTCAGGGGTGTCTTTTTCACCACTTTGCAAATTGCTATAACAGTTGACAAGTGACAGTGACAGTGACAGGTGAAACATATCCTGGCAACCAAGCTGCTAAAATAGGGAGGCCTACCCCATCATTTTAACCCCATCAGACAGTAAGCATGTTCCCAGAACCCTGTGGATCTGTAGCAGCAGAAATGGGCACAGAACATACATCCTAACACAAGACTTATGTGTTTCCTCAGAATTCGCCATTTCTGGTGATTTCTTTTTAAGAAAAATACAAGTTTCCCACAATTTCATGTTTTTTTACCCTCTTTGTTAATTATGAGAGTCAGTCCCAACCGAACATCTGATTTATAAAATGGGCCATGAAAAACCTCATTGGTCGAAACACATCACATGCCATTGATTATTTTCTGACAACTGCACACCTCACCTGAACAACATATTTTATAAGCAAATTAAAGCCTGTTTTATAAGTGGGATAACACACTCCAGGGTGTGCAGTCATAAGGGAATAATCAATTTCTTGGGAGGGAGCGGCACTTGGGGCACTCGCTCTGCCTTCTGCCTCACAACCCCTGATGCATTGATTATTCTCTTATAACTGCACCGTACACCATGTCATGTGTTAGCCCTTATGTCATCAATAACATTTACCAGTGGCTAGACAGAAATCTGCAACAAAGTTAATCCATTTCTTCAGCAGAAATTAAACAAAACTGCCGCTGAAATTCAGGAGTCTCACTACAGAACATTGGGCTAAAGTGTGGGGAGGCAGTATAGTCTATAGGTTAGAGCACCATGTATGATCTAGGAGACCCAGCAGAGTTGAGTTTGAATCTCACAACCATTGTTTGGATATTGCATGACCCTGTGCTAACCTAGTGCTCCCAGGTTGCACTCAGAAATGAGCTTCATCATTCCAGGCTCAAAATTAAAAAACATTAATTTAAAAAAATGTTGGAGGCTGCCCAGTGGCCCAAGAGGTGGCACTCTGCACCCCTGCACTGGCAACCTGGATTCAGGAGCAGACTGGGGAGTTGAGACAGGCTGGTCTGCGGGGTGGGAAGGCGTTGCCGTGTGGCACTGCTCCCAGCTCGAGGAGGGATGTCGTTGGGATCTGCCGCTCTGGCAATCCCTACGGTGGATTGGGGAGCTTGCTCCTCCACAGAGGCATGTCAACAGTGTGCGAGACTGGTGATGGGGCTGTATCTGATGTCACTGTGGTGTGTGGGGCGAAAACAGAAAAGGAGCTGGTGTATGAAGCCTCGTCCATTCCCTGGTCCCCGCTACCACCTAGACCCAGCAAGTCTGGATTTTCGCAGTGGGTTGGGGGAGGATGCAGAGACCACCATACCCTTCATTCTTTCGGCAGGGAATGAATGGTATAATGCTTGCTCAGGGTGGAACAAACATGGAGGAGAATGAGGAGGTTGGGGAGGGCTAGGACCCTGGGGATAGTAGGTCCCAGGGTTAAATAGGAAACTCAGGCAGACTGGAAAGACCATGGATTTTTTCTGCCATCATTGTGTATGCTCCTATGTAAAAGATCCAGACAACAAGGGATCTAAGGACAGGATAACCTGACTTCCTAGCATTTAATACACATATACCAACACATCTGGCGTAAGTCGCACTTTGCACCATGGGTTTCACTGGCCGGAATTCTAAGAGGCGACCTGTACCATGGTGCAGGCTGCCTGCACCCAGGAGTACTTATGCCTCCCAAGGCCCCTATGGCATGGTGCAAGGAGGGGGGTTACAGCTGCATGTGCATCCAGTTCTGAAAGGGCAGCCGCCATAACCCCTCAACACCATTCGAAGGGGCCCTGTGGCACTGCGAGATAGACCAGCTATTAATTGGCCAAATGCCTGATGCCCCCCCTGCATGGCCCAGACCCACATACTGCAACCAAACAGGCCCCTCCACCACATAGTCACCCCCCAGCAATACCGTGGTTTCACCCACTGGCTCCCGGGAGCGCGATGTGATGATGCCACCCCCTGGTGCCAGTGCAAATCTGCCAACACCCCCCATGGTCCATAGGAGCCTACAGGCATGTCTTGGGGCTAGGGGGGGTGGCTGCACCCTGTTATTGGGCATGTAGGTGGCTTGCAGTGCCCAGATCAGGTGCGCCCTTCCTGGGGCGCACCACTGGAGATGCCACAAGTTGCAGGTCGTAGTTGCTGGGGACCTTGTCTGTTCTGGAATCTGGCGCAGGGTCCCCGGTGTAGCAGTGTATGTTGCAACTCGCATCTGCCAGTGAGTTGAACCATACGTCTTAGAATCAGGCCCCTAGAATGAAAATCTGTGGAGAGCAAGTCTGTGAGAATTATATGTGTTGCCACAAGGTGGCACAATCGCTCCACTTTTTTTTTTTTTTTTTGATAGAACGATTGCTTTTAGCTAGGATTTCACTGTTGGCTCCATTTTCAAAGGGCCAAGAATGACGCAAGGTCCTTGCACCAGGAAATAATGTTGCAAGGAGCAAGCTGCATCAAAACTTGCATCTATTCTGATTTTCTAATGCTTTTGTCATAAGCCAAACTGCCTGCACCAAAGTGGCTTGCATAAGGTTTGCGTCAAAAAATAGGTGTGCCATGTCACAGCGGGGCGTGCATCAAACAAATGATGCACCATCCCCTTTTTGGGGGATTTTCTAATGTGGAAGCTGTTGACTCTGCGTCAAGGATGCATGCTGCTGTTAGACCAGTCAGAGCTGGTCTGACACTAGCAGGTGGGCAGACCTCACTATGGTACTATGTATGTAATTTTGCTGCAAGAGTCCTGTAATGTAGACATCCTAATGTTGTTAGTAACATGGAAAATATTGCGTCTAGAGGCCATTTCAGCTGCAATAATTTTTGACCCAACTTGCTTAATTTTTGCTTCATCTCACATATACATCATATTTTTGACTCAACGTGCACCATTTTTGCTCCATCTCACTCCATGCACCGTATTTTTGATTCAACTTGCATCACTCTCAGCTTGAGTCATTCTCATGCCCTGCACCATATTTTAATGCAGTGGTCCTCTTGGGTCATTTTGGGGGACTTTGCCACAGCAAATGCATTTCTTGAAATATACGGCACACAGTATTTGGAGTACCTGGATGTGATGTAAGGTGGTTGTTCTACGCACCTCGCGTCATTCTAACGGCCCTCTGAAAATATGGCCCTGTGTATTTTTTTTGGGGGGGTCAGCTCACACAAATTTTACAGCAGGGTGGACTAAAGCACAAGGAAGTTAAGTGACCTTATGGCAACAGTAGGATTCAAACCAGGGTCCCAGTACTGTGTGCTAACTTAAAGGCTTCACTCCACCTTGTCTAATACAAAGGCCCTTTTTGGTAGCAGATGATCAGGGCCTCTTTTTTTTAATTAATTTCCTGTCAGTATAGTCCAGATGAGAAGCAATATTTGGAACTGTGAAGTCAGAGATTCCAATTTCTAATCCCACAACTAGACCCACTTATTGTGTTACCCTGCACAAGACCCTTGGCCACCCTGGACCACAATTCACCCAGCTGTAAACACTGGGGTTGGAGCAGGACTTTGCTGAAGACAAGATTTTACATCGCATTCAGCGCCTTGCTGGGTTTCATTTTCAGTGTGAATAAACATTTTATTATGATCTGATGGTTTTCCTGGAAGATTAGTGATTACTTGAAGGTGGAGTAGAAATGCTTGCAGTGCAATTAAGGGAAGAATTTGAATGCATATTGGGTTGCAAACTACACAGTTCCTGAGTAAACAAGCTGTAGCGGTACCAAAAATTAAAGAAGTAGAAAAATTTACAAATTTTTACAATGGTCTCACTTTTTTAAAATATTGATACCATAAATTATTATAGCAATATAATAATTTATATATCACTATAAGGAAATGACTAAATTTCACATTTTCACTATAAAATCATATATCAATACTACCTTTGAAAGAAAGAAAATATATATATCGATATACATGTTTTTTACCAGTATATCAATGTATATGTTTTTGCCAGCATATTATATTACTATATATACACATGTATCAAGTCATGAAAACTGCATCAATTTGACCTATTCAAATGGATATGGTGCCAAACTTTTGTTAAAAAAAATTAAGTTTCCATCCCTAATGGTTAAAAAAATTAGACCTTTCAAAAGACAATTTCATTAAGAAGAGCTGAGTTTAGAATCATTATGGATAGGAACAATTTTTAAATGAAAGGCTGGACAGTTTTGTTGATATATCGATATACACATGTATTATGTTGCTACAGCTTCCATATATCACTACATAAAATGTAAAATGGTTTAACACATGTTTAAATCACATTGATAATTGCTGGAGGATTCTTGTGTTTGTTCTGTAACAGATGAAACATATTTTTGTTAGTTAATAATGATAAAAAAATATCTAATTAAAAACATGGAGTACGTAATTATAACTGCTAATTATTCTCCATTTTCTGCAAGTCAGGATGCATGGTTTGGATTTCATGTCTTTAAAAAAATTGCCATTCTATGAAAAAAAGTGGCTATACTTTAAACGAAATTCACCTTGTATCAGAAAATATGGGATTCTGCTGTAAAAAACAAGTAATAAAGTAAATATAAGTAAATAGCACCATAAACAGAGTACAAAAATTCATTATGTGTTGCAGATGCCATTCCGTATCTGCCCTTAACCTGCAATCCTGCATTTTCTGTATACACTGGGTTTCAAACAATGGTTTATAGTTTGTTACTGTTACATCTGCCCTACCCTTATACATTCACTGGGTGTTCCTGATTTATGCACAGGTGTTAAAAAACATTTTGGAATTGTATAATGTAGTTTATGTCCTTGCTAAGTATAAGATGTTCGATGGCCTGTCCCAAAATAAACAGTTTATTTTTATGAGTGACGGGGCAGGACCATAATTCAAGGGTGGTGAATCCGCGTGTGAGTTATGAAAGTCCTGCTCCCTTGCCAGTGGTGTTAAATAATGTATTTTGAGTTAGGTCACGGCATATTTGATTCATACCACATCATGTTAAAAGTTATAACTTTTAAATCTGCTGTATGTTTAAAAATTCAGCTCTTTCTCTTGGAGTTACGCAGCTAACTTCAGGCAAGAAAGGCTATTGCGATGTCATCAGTATTATAAAAGCTGCTGATTGCTTCTAAAAAATACACCAGCTGCAGAATCTTTTCTTTATGAAATATGTAAGCTCAAAATAAATGACAGTGACATATGTATCCTGTAAAATACATGACAGTGACATATGCAACATTTAAAATACATTTTTATTTTAAAGATTACATATGTCATCAGCTAAAATAACTCAATTAAATTATTTGTGCACTTTTCACTCCACTGGTGTTGTGTGAACCGGGTTTTCACAGGATTTAGAGCTGTGTGGAATTTGGGATATATATATATGTATATAGTTTTTTGCTCAGCTGCCCACCACCACCTGGTCCTGCCCAGCTGCCCGCCATCACCTGGTCCTGTCATCGGGCCCTCTCAAGGGCCATAACATATGGCAGCGGGAGGGCATGTGCTTTTCCTGAGTTTTCTTCCCTGTTCCCATGCTGGTGTACACACGTGCACTGGAGTCCCGCAGCCCTCCCTGCTACTGCCTTCCTAGACCTGCAATATCACCTGGCCTCCACTGGGTGGCAGTCATTCAGCAGAGCGTGCAGGTTCCCTCCCCCCAGGAAAGGAGAGCAGCCATCGGGTGTTCAATCCTTTCCTTCCCTGGCTGACCCCCCAGCAACCTGCACTCACCACTGAACACAGGTCACCAATGTGGCAGGAGATAAGGCACCAGTGCCTTAGCCCTCCAGGTCACTGGGCTGGTCAAATTTGGGAATTCCATGGAAGTTTGGAAATTCTCCCCAATACTTCAGAGTTCCACTGGAAGCAGAATTCTGAAAGCAGAATCCTTTTTTAAAAACTGCAGATGAATTCTGTGGTTTATATCAACCAAAGAATAGTATTCAGTGGTTTATATAAACTGTGGATTCATTTTCCTCAAACTATGAGAAAATATTCCACAAATTATGTGATGCTACATAGGAATGCTTTCTGGAATTCCATGGAATTAAAAAAAGAAACTATAAAAAGTATTTTGGAAGTCTAAGCCATCCTGCCACTTGAGACACCAATGACTAGGGTTCAGAAAAACGAGTCCGGAGCATCAAAGAGTCAGCCAGGGGAGAGGGTAGAGTGTCTGGCAGACAGCTCTCCTCCTTTGGGTTGGGTGGGCTACAGAGCTCAGCAACAGTCCAGCCCCTAGCATTGACTTGTGGTTGATGAGCCAGTTACTGCAAAACAAGGGGATTGGAGGATAGGCAGACATTGGTGTGTCAGGCGTGGTAGCATTTCTGACATCTGTAGGACATCATTGCATGTCTTATCCTCCAGGGGCAACACACAAGCTGGAAAAATCTCCCAGGACAGATGCAGCATGAAGCTCCTGGCCACCATCTGAATGACACTGTAGGTGTAAACCTCAGCTGGGCCCACAGGTAGATATCAGTCTTTCCCTTCGGGGAACCCTGCCACAGTGGATAAACTGCTGACCTCCCAGACTGGCGGCTTGGGGAGGATATTGGGTGGGTGGGTGGCTCAGGAAGGTGAAACTAGGCTCTCCCCCCCCCCCCACATGCACACACCTGAACTGAGAGATAAAGAGTGTCAACAAAACAAAAGAAAAAAGCATTTTAGAAGCAGAATTGCTTTTCTGCATATATTCTGTTATTAAAATTCCACACCCCTCATAGCACTAACAGGATTCCAATCTGATTACATTCCAAAAACACAGGCTTGCAAGACATTCCCCTTTTAATTACTGAAAACATCTGCAAAAAAACAGGGTCTGTGTGCCCCTTTATCTGTTCTTACTGATTGCCCTGCCCTGCAGTCATAATCCTGAGGGGTTTATATTTGTCACTGGAACCCCCAGATGTAATTTCAACCTTATTTGTATACTTGAGTGTATTTTATTTATAATTTTTTTATATAGCTGCCATCTACTTATGCCTACTCCGGTGCCACTTAACTTTCACCGCTGGTGCAAGGGGCTGCAGTGATGCAGAAACTCACTATTTAAAGCCTCATTATTAGTCCCTATTAGAAAATGGGTAGAAATTTTCCCAGTCTCTGATTGGTTGAGACCTCTGGCAAATGGGTACATTAAATACCAACAGAGACTGGGAAAAAAACTAGTCTGATGCCAGGTTGCCTTTTTACCACACAATAAAAAATCTGTGTGCCCACCAAAATTTCAAAATGCTCAAACCACTGTCTTGTTTCCTCACTTAGTGAGTGACAGCCCCTCCCACACCTGGGCGTACTACATCAAGTGCCACAAACTGACATTTTATCTTACTTCCCCCACATAGAAAAACACATGTACGTATGTTCTAGCACTAGCATAGAACGTGTTTACCTTCAGTACTACTTGCATCCCTGATCTCTGGCCACCACCCATTTTTGGAAGTGTCACAAGCCAGTAGCATGTCTCCATCTGTGGGGACTGCAACCACAAAACTACAGCTCATCTCATAGGTGTGGTACTTCTACTCGGGAAGGGGTGAGCAAAGCATTTAAAACATAATGGACACTCAAGGAGGTGAGAGCAGAAATATTCAAAAACAATAAACTGCTATCTGGAAGTCTGGGGGGATCATGCAAATGAAACCCCAGGGAAGGAGTTATAAAAATGGGAGTGTTTGGCTGTGCATTACAGTCGAACATACGAACATACGAAATTTGCCAGCAGATAAAGGCCTAGAGGTCTATCAAGTCTGCTCAAAAGTGCAGCTAGCACCCCTTATTCTGCATCTGCCCCTCCCTTCCACCTTTCCCCTTCATTGACTCTCCCCCTTGTCCTGTCCCATCCCCTTTTGAAGCAGTCCACTATTCAACTGGATACCACTTCTGCAGGTAACGCATTCCACTCAGCCACCACCCTTTCTGTAAAAAAGTGTCTCCTTATCTCCCTCCTGAACCTTCCTCCCAAGGAGGTCAACTATACTAGCACTCTCTAGTGGCAATGTCAGCAGTGGAGGGACTACTTTTCTGCTAATTTACTTTTCATATCTATTTTTTACATTTTTAGTTAATGTTTAAAAACATTGTATTTATTTAACCCAAAACCCAGTTTTCTGAGTGCAGTAATACCCTCCAGGGTGGGAGGTATTAGGCTACAGCAGACCTTCCCGGGGCTATAAGGCCCTCTGCCTATGATGTTGGCACTTATAATGCCCCTGGGTGGTCTGGTATAGCCCAATACTGCCCACCCTGTCAGGTATTATTGATTGCTTATAAGTCTCTGACCACAGACCTTAGTGGTTACCTTCCACCCCCTCCCACGGCCTGATCCAGCCCTGATTAGCTCTTTGCGTCACCCCTACCACCACTATGCTGTGGTCAGTGTTGTTCACTGTGACTGTCCCAGTACAACTTTATCCACTGTAAGCACCTTATTGCATGGTTTTATCCTGCGCCAAATATTGGCGTGCACATCTGGAATGTATTGTACCTACACCTTCTGCTGCACCGTATTACTCGGCATTAGCCATTGCTGATGCACATCGGTCAATGTACAAATAATCTTTCTCCTTATTGTATTATCTCCCCCCTACCCCTACCCCCAGGATGTATCTGGAAACAAGCTGTTATGAGCTCAGTATGTCTTTCCTGGTAAAACTTTTGAAATAAATGAAATTATCAGTGAGTTCCTACATCAAACTGCCTGATAATGAGCAATGATGTAGAAACTCACCAATAAGCTGCAAATGCTGGCGTTTATTGAAAAATTAACATAAAAAATTGGAATAATTTCCATGGCAACAGGTTGTGATGCCATAAGCTGATTAGGACGTCAGAGCAGGGATACTCAACAGGAACAGATGAAGTCAAAGGGGCATAAAATTCCCATTGTAGTGAAAACATTTTCAGTCATAAAAAAAAAATGGACGCTCCTAAAACTCTCATTTTGGGGAAATTTTGCACAACAGAGTTCCAGTGATGCAGGTATGATTTCTTTTTTTAAAAGCAATTTTCAAAAGTACAAGAAACAGAATTAAAATATAATATTAATATAATGGATATCATATAATGTTTCTATATTATAATATTTAGGCACAATACCGCTATTTCATTGATTTCTCTGTTTTTATCACCCTCATTCTTTGTTACTGAGGACAGCTGCACGAATACAGAATCTTCATGTACCCAGATTTCATCTTGTCTTTCTGCTTTTCCCTCACAGTGCTCTGAGACAGAATAATCATTTTGGCAGCAGCTGACTGAGAATGCCTTTTCTAGGCTTTGTCTTCTAGGCAAGGCAAATGTAAGGCAATATTATTTCTTAGGCTCTCGTTCCTCAGGCTCAGGGTGTATACAGAGCAAACACCTCAAACATGAAACAAAACATAAAATAAATACAACACACATCGCATAGAAATAAGGTAAATTTCTTTTAAGATACAAATTGTAGCAAGAAAGAAATAATGTAACCTACTAGGAATTGAACCTAGGCCCTTGGAATACTGTCTCAGTGCTCTAACCACTGAGCTACAGGCTCACATTGTTGGACCTGGGGTTTCTGGACACACTTCCTTTCTCTGGTATTGCATATCCTACAACTAGGAATAGTCAAGATGATAATTAACAGCCGGCCTGGTGGCGCTGAGGGTTGAGGCGTTGGACGTCACATCTCGCGCCATGCCGACAACAAGGGTTTGAGAACAGATCCGGGCCATCTGGGGTCAGCAGGGGAGAGAGAGGATCAAGCATCCGGAGGACTGCTTTCTTCTCCTGAGGTGGGTTGTGGGGGTGCCCAGCACAGTAGCAGCCTCTGGAGCAGACCAGAGGCAGCACAGATGTCAGTGATGTAGATGGGAGCAGGATGTCAGCAGGCTCCAGTGGCACGATGCGCAGAAGGTACAGCCATGCAGGAGCCATTGCATGCCATGTCTAAGGGGGAGCATAACAAGGAAAAACACCTACCGCAGCAGTAGGCGATGGTGTGATTGGTGGCTGGCCCATGTCCATTTCCGTGCTCTGCCGGCATGTGCTTCCGGTCTGCCTCCTCCTCTCCAGTCACTCCACTTGATTCTAGATATAGCACTGGAGGAGATGGTGGCCCCACCCTGGGGGGGCTCAGAGCCAGGGGTTGAGTGGCTGGGGATGCTGGCAGGGGAGGCTAGAGGGGAAAGCTCAGAACGGGGAGCATGTCAGAGGCTTCAAGAGGGCAGCAGAGCACCAGTCAAGAATCCACACCTAACAGAGACCATTGCAGGTAAGAGAGAAAACAGAGTTTGAAAAAAAAATGATAACCAGATGTTATTGGTGCAGCATTAGCCACTGCTAAACAATTTAAATCACAAATTGTAGTGAGAAATAAATAATGTAACCTACTGGATCTTTTAAGTTGTGAGTTTTTGTCCTGCGCTGATAAGGTGAGAAAATCCTGTTGGCTTCATAGGTTAAAGACTGTGTTCCTAACCCCTGACATTTCCTCTGAGATACAAGCGAACATTGCAAGGGCTGCCGCAAGATGCTCCACTCGCCACGGCCACTGCGCCACTCATTGTTTCTTAGATCGAGGATGTTGCAGCCTAGTAGCATTGCAACTGCTGGGGGTACTAAACCTTGGTAGGACGACCGCCGAGTGTAGTAACGGGTTATTTGCTAGGTTGACTGAACTAGAGGAAACAGCAGACACTAAAATGTTAAACCAAGGTCCCTTCTACCCATCCTGGTGCTGTCCTGGTGGGTGTCCAGGTGGAAGTAAAAGAACCCAGGGCATTCTTCGCAAAGAGTAGGGGACATTCCCGGTGTCCTGGCCAACATTCCCCTTCCCATAAAACTGGTTCATGCAATTGTCCAGGCTGTGTGTGGGTGTTGATGTGCGATATGGCCGCCACTACACATTCAGTCACGGCACTACCAATCTAGCATTGCTTGTAAAATACTTTGGGATACATTGTGTATAAAAAGCACTACATAAATGCTGATTCTTCTTCCACCCACCTATTTCAATGTTATCAGGTCTTAGGAGGAATGGCAAATGTTAAAAATGTGCGCATTTGAGGTGTAGAACTAAAGCTTAGTTGGCCATCTTGCTTAGGTTCCAGTGGGTGGGTGAAGATCCTGTTTTCATGCAAATGTCCCCAGCAATTAATGAAGGTGAAAAATACAGGAAATAAATAAAATAGAAGCTGAATTGTGTCTCAGTATTACGTTTTGCAATATTTTCTTAAATATCGAAAAATCACTTTAAAACAGCAGTATTTATTAGTCAGAAAAAATGTCAGGCTAGATTTTCAGGGCCATTAAAAATCCTACAGCTGCAGAAAAAAAACGGTGCAAGTTGCAGAGCTGTAGTCTATCCCGCAGCTGCAGTATTTTTCAAAGGTGGAGCTGATTTACAACCGGCTACACAATTTCCAGCAATTTGCGTCTGTTTTTTCCCCACAGCTGTGGAAAAATGTTACGCCAAGTGAGACCAGGCACAGCATCCCCAACAGCTGCGGTGGGCTGAAAATACAAATATTCACAACTGTGGAGATTTCGAACTGCAGTTGCGGTGTAGGACTTATTTAGAAAATCTGTCCTGTCATCTTTTTTTTTATAGCAACAATGCACTTCTGACATGCTTAGATTCATGCTTAATATATTTTTAGTCTTCTCAGATATTGTTAAAACAGGTTTTGTGTAGGAAACGCACTGCATCAGCTTTCCTCACAAGGGGGCCGTGGAGGCGCGGCAGTGTTGTGGCCAACTGGTAGCAGCAGTCCATTTTTGGTCTGGTCTCTGCTGCACCAATAGAGCAGCATGCTGTCAGTGATGACAGTTAACCTAGAAGGCCACTAGATCAAAGTAATTGAACTGCTGCAATCAGGGGGCCCCCCATCAGCACGCAATCAGCAGTTCGGTATGCTCCCTGACTGCAGCGGCCAATTACAAAACTGCAAGCTGCCGCCCCCTTCAGTGTGCCTTCCTAGTGAAACAAACAGTTTAAAAAAAAAATGTAGCCCCCCGCACCTCTATGTGCCGACAGGGATGCCCAATCCCCGTGTCGGTATGCCCCTCATTCATCATTTGCCGGCGGGGGCCACTCCCGTCAGCATGATGTTCCCTCCCAAACTGTGTTTTGCCAAGAGGTGCCCAATCCCCTTAGCTCTTGTCTCCCCCCACCCCCGATAGGTGCTGACGGGGTGCCCAATCCGTCGGCTAGCACCCCAAACAGTCAGTTGGCACGCTGGGAGCCCATCCCAGAGTGCCCAAACAAAATGTCCCTATAAAAAAGAAAACCTTCCCACGATGGTTCTTTTTGTTTTTTAAATAAACCTGTAAAGTAGAAAACGGTCCCCCGTAGATTCCTCCCACAACCCACGCCAACCCTCTGCGTACCCCACCTCCCCACACACCCCCTCACCCCATACTTACTTCCGGAGTCCAGCACGACGATCTTCGGTGGACCGGGAACACGTCTGCACTCTTCCACGCCGACCGCGAACTGAGGAAATGCTGGTAAGCTGTATAATGGGATAGATAGGGTTTTTTCAACTTTGATGCATATCTCAGGCATTTTTGGGAGTTTTTTCACCAAATTTTCAACATGGGGTTTTTGGGACCCCAACTCATGAATTCTGTCACTGTCATTCTGTTAATCGGCCCCGAAAGGTGATTTCGCGGTCACTGTGTGGAACCACCTTTCGGGACCGATTTACAAAATGACAGTGTCACAGTTCATGAGGTAGGCCCTAAAACCCTATGTTTAAAATTGGTGAAACAATTCCAAAATGACTGTTTCTGACATCATTGCACTGTTTCTATGCACGCTCGTAAGTTTGCGAATTTTCAATATTTTCACTCCAGATTTTCAATATTGCCATTTTACCACCTCTCCTTACGAACAGTACAGCTGTCATTTTTCACATCTTGCCCAAAATTTTTTTTCGCGCATGTAGCGCACAATGGTGCAGTTGGTGTGCGAAATCAGTGTTCGGCACACATTAAGAAAATCATAGTGACACCGTGCATGAGCAGAGGTGTTAAAATGGTTATGTTGAAAATTTGGCAAAAAAATTCTCCAAAATGACTGTTTTACTTGCGTATATTGCGCAGTTCCTACGCACGCTCGTAACTTTGAGCATTTTTATTATTTTCACTCCAGATTTTCAGCATTGCCATTTTACCATACCTCCTTATGAACAGTACAACTGTCATTTTTCACATTTCACCCGATATGTGTTTTGGCACATGTAGTGTACAATGGCATGGTCGGTGTGCAAAATCAATGTTCAGGACAGAGTAAGAATATCCTAGTGACACTGTTCATAAGGTAGGCCCCTCCAAAACCCTATGTTGAAAATTTGGTGAACAAATTCCCCCAAATGACTGTTTTACGAGCGTGCATTGCGCAATTCCCTACACACGTTCGTAACTTCGAGCATTTTTAATATTTTCACTCAAATTTTCAGCATTGCCATTTTACCACACCACCTTATGAATAGTGCAACTGTCATTTTTCACATTTCACCAGCTATGTGTTTTCGAACATGTGGGCTGGGATATTCGGACTGCCCGGCTGTGGCGCTAGCCTGGGCACAGTGCAACTAGTCTGCGCAAGGGCGAGGACCAGACAATATTCATCAGTGCTGCACCATGGCTCAGTTGGGGCCATTTGCATTTCATTATGACCCCATTTGCAAGTGGTGCACCGATCCCCAGCGTGTTGCGCCCGGCACCCAGCGAGGCTGCAGCCGTCAGGGACCGACGCCCTGCAGTTCCCCTGCCAGTCCACCTGATCGCAGGCATATATATTCAACTGAGCCATGGTGCAGCTAAAAATCCCTGGTGGTCCCCCCCCACCTGATCGCGGGCAGTAGTATAAAATGATTCTATGGTGGTCCGTGGAAACCCCCCCAATGTCCGATCGCGGGCACAAACATACGGAAATACCCTGGTGGTCCAGTGGTACCCCCTCCCCACTTGCCCACTGCAGTGCCCCACCACTGCACCCCCAGTCTGCAGCAAGTGGAAGCACCTCCCCACAAGCTGCCCAGCCACCCGCCGGCTGGCGTACAGTTTGGCATGCGCCTATTGATCAACTGCGTGGGCCAATGAGTGTGTAGTCCAAACTGTACTACACAGTCCTGAACTGTGAATGAACACAATTTGGGACTGTGTAGTACAGTTTGGACTGCACATCCATTGGCCCACGCAGTGGACCAATAGGCATACAGCCAAACTGTATGTTGTCAGTTGGTGGGTGGCCGGGCAGCTTGCAGGAGGGGTGCTGCCGCCCACCGCTGACTGGGGAGGGTGCAGGGTGGCGGGGTACTGCAGTGGTCAGGTTGGGAGGGAGTACCACTGGACCACCAGGGTATTTCCATATGTTTGTGCCCACAGCCGGGCGATGGGGGGGGTTCACTGGACCACCAGGGATCTGTTTCTTAGTTCTGCCTGCAATCGGGCGAGGGGGGGTCCACTGGACCACCCAGGATCTGTCTTTTACTTCTGCCCACAATAGGGTGAGAGGGGGCCACTGGACCACCAGGGGGGCTGTGTGCCCTAATATGGTGTCTGGGGAGTTCGGGTGGCCACCCATGCAGGCAGCTGCTGTGTTGCGCCATGCAATATGGCAGCCTGCCTGTGGGTGTCCCCGACTTGTTCCCTGTTTTTAGGAACATCTTTGTGCCCCTCCCCGTGTGGCACAATGCAGGGGTGTGCCAGCATATGCGCCGCACATCCTGGGCTGAATATTGGGATGTACCGCATATGCATGGGCACACCCCCTGCCATTGAGCTGCATACATTAGGGTTGCACCCCAGCGCATCGGGATTTGGTAGCTCAGCTTGCCCTTTTCAATATCATGCTGGGGCGCATTAGTGTGTTCAACCCTGTTGTGCCATGCACATCACTTTTGAATATCCCGACCATAGCGTGCAATGGCATGGTTGGTGTGCAAAATCAATTTTTGGGACAGATTAAGAAAATCACAGTGACACTGTTAATGAGCTGAGGTGTTAACATGGGTATGTTTAAAATTTGATGACAAAAGTCCATAAAATAACTCTGTTATGAGCATGCATTGCACAATTTCCACACACTCTCATAAGTTCACGAATTTGTAATATTTTCAGTCCAGATTTTCAATATTGGCATTTTTCCACACCTCCTTATGAACAGTTCAGCAGTCATTTTTCACACCTGGACAAAATGTGTTTTCGCACTCCTGACACAGAATAGCACATTTGCTGTGGGAAATTAGTGTTCGCGACAGATTAAGAAAATCACAGTGACACTGCTCATGAGCAGAAATCTCAAAATGCCTGTGTTGAAAATCTGCTGTAAAAAATCCCCAAACTAATTACATTACGGGTGTACATTGTGCATTTTCTACGCATGCTCATGACTTCACCAGTTTTTGTATATTTTCACTCCAGATTTTCAACAATGCCATTTTTTTACACCTCCTCATGAACAGTACAGCTGTCACTTTTCACATCCCGTTTGAAATCTGTCTTTGCACCTGTGGTGCCAAATGACACAGTCGCTGTGCAAAATCACCTTTCGCCTAAAGAACTGATAGTGTCACTGTTCATGCAATGGGGTCACAAAAAGCTCATGTGGAAAACTTGGAGTAAAAATACCAAGAAACGCCCAGGGCATTAGAGTTTTTGACCATAACGCCCTACCCTGTAGGGACTGACAGGCATCAGGGGTGTGACTTGGGATTGTCGACAGTAATGTTCATGCCATTCCACCCCCACCCTCACCGTGCAGCCAGTGAAAGGCATCAAGGTGCATCTGGGACCCTTTGCTGCCAGAGTTCACCCCATTCTCCTATACTGCACCCATTTCAGCATATTTCCTTATGGAATGAGGTGAATGTAAAGCCCAAACACTCCAAGGAACACCTCGACACTTGAAAGTGTCTGAGGGGTAGGGTGAGGTGAACTGTCATGACCATCATGGATGATGGCCCAGAGGCACACCCCAATGCCTGTCCATCTCTGCAGGGTGAGGGTAGAGTTGGCATCACTTCAATACTTCAATACCATTCCTATACTGCATCTCTCTAACTCCTGCACTTCAACTGCTAATGCCAGCAAGCAAACATTCGGCATTGACAAATGCTTGTTATAGTTAATTCTGTAATTAATGACTCATATCCTTAAAGATGGCCACCCCTCACCGTTTTTAAAAATCGTTTCCGCTGAGGTTACCTCTTGCATGTATATGCTAGATTCACTCTGTCGATGTATTAGCATGGTGCTACCACATGTTTCTGATGGTAAACAGGACAACGCTGTACCAATATACATTTTTTTTTACAGCGGGCATGGCACGGGAGTGGAAACTTTTAAAAACTTAAAAATTCCATCTCTTGGTTTAGGAATGAAAGAAAAGAAAAAGAAAAGTGGGTATCTTGACATTTTTCCTAGAAAAACATTATTGCTGAAATAAACTATACATGGTGACTAATAAATACCACTGCTTTAAAGACATTTTCCAGTTTCCTCCAAAATATTTGTTGCTGGCATCAGCAGAATGCCATTACACAGAACTACCCCCCCCCACCCCAATTTGAATTTACAGCCTTCCATTCTTTAGTACTGGAGCTATTTTCATTTAAACAGAATCTTTAGCCCTCCTGTTGATCTATCGGCAGCTTATTGCACCACCATGAAGGCGGCAACCTCGGTATGGTAGTGAAATAGAGTCGCTGCCACCAAAGTCAAACCATGCTGGGGTAGCTGCTTCACAGCAATGTGCCTCAGTTGGAGAGGGTTGATGGTGAGCTCCACCATCACAGTGACACATAGTTAGGCCAGGGAGTTTGGACCCCATGCCAGGGATGTAGTGTGTGTGTGTGTGTGTGTGTGTGTGTGTGTGTATGCAAGGCCACCCAGACAGCTGCAGTCACATCAGGGAAGTGGTAGGAAAAGCCAAGGGAGAAAATCCTACGTCCACCTATATAATAGTCTTTGGGCCCCTGGGTCCTAGTGCACTTATTGGAGCCTTGGGGAGGTCTGTTCCTCACAGCCCATGCCATGGAGGGGAAGCCAAAGGAGTGTTTGGGGGTGCTGGACCTGGAGATTATAACAATTTATGTTTATACGTATATACAGTTTCTGTGTTTCCTGTGGTTATAAGTGTGCATTCTCGAGTTCTCTGGGTGAAAGAACTGCAAACTGTGAAGCCCAGCATTCCTGCCTCAAGCTGTGCAGAATGTGGAATTCCACTTCCAAAATGCTTTCCAGAATTTCTTTTTTAATTCTGCAGAATTCTAAAAAGCATTGCTTTGTGAACAATAGAATAATATTCCACGGGTTATGTTATCTACAGTGTATCATTCCGCGGTTTACAGAGAATGAATCTGTAGTTCACATAAACTGTGAAATACAGTTCTGTAGTTAACATTCCACAAATTTCCCAATTATGCTTTCAACAGAACTTTGTGAAGTTAGCCAGAATTTCTGAAATTCCATGGATTTCCAGCAGAAGTGAATTCAAAAATTCCTCACAGCGCCTCTAGTTCTGGCACGCAAATAGGTTGAGAAGACATGCATATAACCATAAGAGAAACAGAAAATGTACATATAAATGTATTTTAAATCAGGGCCACCGATAGCCCAGTGGGTTATGCAGTACACTCCCGTGCAGTGACCGAAGATCGGGAACAAGCTCAGGGAGCCAGCTGGGTGGCCCAGAGGCTGAGGAAGTGCTGCCTCTCAGCAGTGTTTACAGCCTGGATGGGGAATGACATCAGATTCCATGACACTGGTGACGCCTGTGGTGGGCCAGGGAGCTTGCTCCTCTGCAAGGATGCCACTGCATGCCAAGGCCTGCAGAGGTGACATCAGGGGAGGCAGGCGTGGAGAAAATGGGGAAAAGTGGTGCAGGCTTAATGAAGCACTGCTTGCTCACATCCGATCTGCACCATCTCCTGGACCGCCATGCTATAAAACAAACAAGAACTGTACGCACTCACTAGTGCTAGATCCAGGGCTGCTCATGGGAATAGCATTCCCCGATGCAAAAGATCAAAGTTCAAGAATGACCAGCACTCCAATGTGAGCTCACAGTGTCCCAAGAATTAAGTCCCAAACTGTTGATGGTTGTCAAAATGAATTTATTTGCAAAGAGACGTCATAGTGCTGTGAGGCAACTGATGCTCTACAATGCTGTGAGTGAATATAGAGCATCATCACGATGCAGGTACAGTATCCCGGTATTTCATTCAGTGGAACTCCATCAGGGGGCAGGTACCAGAGTCTGAACATACCCCATACAGAGAGTTTTTCTCAGTAAACCTACAAAAACATTTGTGAATTATAGAGCCATGCTGCCCCCCCAATTGCAGTACCACAACACTTGAGATAAAAAAAAAACTCCAACAAACTCACAAAAGCTGTGTGTTTGTGTACTTGCACCTAAACATGTTTTCCTACTATTCTGTATAATACAGTACAGTTTGTTACCACTTTGGATAAAAACTACTTATATTCAGTCACTTTGGTGTTCATAGTTCGAATCACCCCACAACCACTGAAGGCACCAATCTTATCGTAAAAAGCAAACCTATTACTGATTGGTTAGCTTATGCCTTTGTCAGTATAAAAGGGTGTATTCATACCCAGGTATCTGCCCCCTGCCAAAGCCCTGCTGAGCAAAATGTCAGGGCACCTGGAGCATGGTGATGGTCTATTCACTTGCAGCACTGTCCAGCACACAGTTGTCTTGCAGCACTATGAAGTTCCTTTGCAAATACATTCATTTTGACAATCATCCACTCTTTGGGACTTAAACAGCAAGATTTGTTAGTCAGCAAAAAATCTCATCATATTGTTTTTTTTTAAGAAAAACTGTATTTATGACATCCTTAAATTCATCCTAAGTGTATTTTTAGTTTTCTCAGATATTTTGAAAACAGTTTTTACAGTTAATTTTGTAATCAACGACTCAGGTCGATAAAGATGGTCACCACTCGCACTTTTTAAAAATCTCTTCCATTGAGGATACCTGTTGAGTGTAGATGCAATATTCATAATGCAGAGGTATTAGGATGGAGTTACCACGTGTTTCTGATGGTAAACAGCACAGCACTGTACCAATGTATTTAACATTTTCATGGTAGGCATGGCACATGGGAAGGAACTTTTAAACACTTCCAAAACCCATATCTTGATTTAAGAATGAAAGGAAATGAAGAAAAAAATGGGTATCTTGATGTTTCTGCCAGACAAAAATGATTGCTGAAAAAAAACCTTACGAAGCATAACAAATCCTGCTACTTGAATTCTTGGGACAATGTAAGCCCATATTGGAGTGCTGGTCATTCTTGAACTTTAACCCCCTGCCCCGTCATATCTGGATTGGGGCTCTGGGAGTGAGGACACTCCTTCCCCCACTGGTCCCACCATGGGGAGTAATCTGTGGTGGAATTTATTGGCAGGTAGGGTCCAAGAGAGGTGGTGGCCAGTTGGGGGGGGCAGGGACAGGGCTGACAGCTGCCTGACATCATAAGAGAAAAAAACATTATGGAAAAAGAGCCAAACATGTTATAAATCATATTAAATAGCTTTGTTTAAAAAATGGAATTTGAATTTAAAATAATAATGCTTTACTTTGCCGAATATTAGAGAAGCTGCATTACTGGAAAAGGGCCATACTAACTGAACTTATAACTTCAGAATGTTAGAACAATGTGCTTGAGACGCCCTCTTACGGTTGCAAGAGTACATTGGATAGTAAAAAATAAACAGTTCAGGTTGGCTAAGAATGATGTCATGCTCTGTAACAATAATGATAACTGTATTAATGAGAAACCGATACACCACTGAGTCAGGAACTCATTTGCAATGGTTCAGAGCAGGAAAAGCAGTGCGGACAGAGAAAGTTTAAAGGGCAACAAGTCTATTTTCATGCAAATGCCTTCAGTAATAAAGAATGGAATTCTCAGAGACTCAATTAAAAAAAAATACTAGATCTGAATCCTGTTGATACCAATACTACTTTTTTTTTTTTTTTACTAAAACTTGGAAAATCACTTTAAGCTTCTTACTTCATTGTCAGACACTGCATCTGTGTTCTGCTATAGATCTGTGGTGGAAAGTGATAAACATATAATTCTAAAATGGTACTTACCATCAGTGCGTAAATCTGAAACACCCATAGAGTACATAATACAGTGCAGTAACAGAGTGGGAACCAACATTTTAAAATCAGCTTTTCTAGGTGACAAAAAAAATGACTTGCTGTACAAATATAATGCAGTTCTTCTGTTTCAAACTAAAGTGACAATTCTCTAATATTTGCTTTCTCGGTAAAACCGAAGGCCCCCCCCCCCCCACACACACACACAGTATTTTAAGGTATTTGGTCCAACTTTGAAAGTTACAGTGCACTTCAGAACGGCAGTGCAAATAACGAGAGGTAGTGCGTGGCTGTGACATTCTTGAAATGACTGCAAACAGTCTCTGCTTCAGAGAGCAAGCCTCAATAACGAGCCACCTTCACACCACAAGAAAGATCCCAAGCTGTGTCATTCTCTGCCTGGCTCGTGGAGATGTGTGCCTTTACTGCTGCATCCAGGAAAGCAGGAGAAAGAGTAAAAGGAAAGAGTTGTGTTAGACAGTCAGTCATGAAATGAGCTCTGTAGCAACAGAAGAAACTGATAAGACAGAGGACCTTTCTCTGAGTAAATGGATTTATTTTACAGCGTGTTTATCTGAGGTCACTCAACTAAGTTGCAACATCTTGTGACTGATACATCCATTTCCTGTAGTTTCCTTTTGTTTTACTTAATAATCTCTACTGATTATCATATAATACAATACAATACAAAACAGAGGATAATGTATGGGCAGCCATACACAACAAGCATGTGTTTGCATTGAGCGGTTTTGATGGCAACCAGAAACCTGGAAAGCGAAGCTCGAGAGGTTCACTGGTTGTCATAGAAACCTTGAGATAAAGACACAGGATTGTCTGTGCATGGATGCCCATATGTTATCTTTTAGCACAGCCTGCTTTTATTATTTTACAATAAAAATGGATATTCGGTCCTGAAACAATAAGGACAACTGTGGCTCTCTGAATCTTGGTGGAGGGTGCCCTATTCTTGTGATACATATATTTTACACTGTATGGGCATCCATGTCCATTTCAGGCATTCCACTTCCCTTTTTGTGAACTGGTGGTTGGGAGGTGACACTTGAGGGCTGGTGGCAGGCTCAAATGACTGAATCCGTGTGCTATAGCTGTGTCTGTACGTTCAAGTTAAAAAAAAGCTTCCAGTTCAATTTGATAGAGGAAAGCAGCTGTGTGGTGGCATTGTAAGTTGTTGTGCTGCAGTAGTGACATCACTACTGCAACAGAACAACATAATGATGTCACTACTACAGCACAACAAGTATATTCCAGGCATGGAATTCCATGCATAACAGCATTCCACCATACATTATATGATGTTACTTCAATCAACAGTAGGTTGGATACAAAGATACTACAACATGCAGAGTATTTCAATTAATGAAGTCATACTATTCATTAATTAATTAATGAAGCATTTTGTTCCACTTCTCCTTCCTTCCTTCCTTTCATACCCTTGATTGTGTTCCTATTGAAGATGTCCCTTGCTTCAAGTACCTCGGAGTATCGTTAGATCACCACCTAAATTTTTCTGTTCACGTGGATGCCATCCACAAGATGGTTCACCCCATGCTTGGGGCGCTATACAGAAATAAGAGAAGCATTCTGCTTCCTGAGCACACAGAAATTCTCACTAAGATGTTTTTACCCATTGCCGACTATGGTGCCATTGTTTACAGTGCTGCTCCTAAGTCTGCTTTAGCTAGACTGGATCCTCTTTTTCACTCCTTCTGTCACTTTTCCCTAGATAAGCCCGGACATGTGTACTCATCATTGTACCCTGTATTCTTCCCTCTCCGTCCCCTCTCTTGATGCCGTGCACTTCATCCACTCTGTCTCCTTTGCCTTCAAATTTTGGTTTGGCCCTCTTCCCTCCTATCTAACCTGTCTCCTCTCCCTCCCCCTTCATCCTCTTTCTCTCTCTCCGTAATGCTTGCTCTCACTCTTGCTCTTCCTCAAATGAAATCTACTCCTGGTCAAGCTGTGTTCTCATTTCATTTACCTAAACTTCGGGGTTACCTTCCCCCTTCTATTTGCTCTGCTCCTTCCTTTCCTGCTTTGAAATCTCTCCTTCATGCATTCTCTACTCACTCCTGCAGTTGCTTCTGATGTTGAGTTTACCCCCTTACCTGTAATTTAACTACCCCCCGATCTTCAACTATTCCCCATGTCCCTTGTATCAGTCATTCCCTCGTTTGTTTTTTTTGTTATTTTGATAATTATTTTTTTGTTCAGTTTCACAGTTTGTTGTACGGTAATTTACCAATGTCAATTTATTCATAAGCATGTTTATCCTGTTTCTTTTGACATACTTATTTCCATTCCATGTATTTTATATTTAAGCAATAATGCATGACAGGGTGTGTGTTGTGCTGGGATAACATCACGCCCTTTGGTGGTTGTGCACAAGGCAACAGGTTGAGTGCCTCCTGCACCTGAGAAGTGACATTATCCCAGTACAACACACACCCTGCCATGCATTATTGCTATTATGCAATGGCTTGTGAGTTAAGAAAAAAACAAAAAGATGAAAAAGTCCATTTAAAAGTTAATTTTTATTGTTTATTTTTCAATTGGTAGGTTTACTTTCTAAAAAAATAGTACTGATTTATTGTTTTGGCCAGTAGGTGGAGCTACAGCATTGTAACTGTGGCTCTGCACTTCTGAGTCCCTGCACCAACCTGTGCCTTCTTGTTGTTCATCTCATTCCCTTGGTGTACTGTTAAGCCACCTTTTTATGTTTGCTTGCGTGCATGCGCAAGAAACATTATGCAGCAGCTTAGGAGCGGAGGTTGGAGGTGCAGCAGTGTATCGGCCAATGCCAGCACTGCATTTGTGACCTTGGCAGTATGCACCCAATGCAGGCCCAGTGTCCTGATGACACTGGTTCTGCAGAAGTGCCACCGACTTGAAACAATTTGGCTGCTGCAATGAGGGGCCACCTCATCATTGCAGCGTCAGCAATTCCACTGCAATGAGGGAGTGACCTGTCATTGCAGGGCAGTACCTCGTCTGGTGTAACAGTACCAGGAACATGGCGGCTCTATGTGGCCACCTCAGAACCAAATTGGGGTGCCAAATCCCCCTGTTAGCTTGCCCCAACCTCCTTCATTTGCTGACGGGGAGCCCAGTCCACATTGGCATAATGTCCCCACCCCCAAGTCTCTGTTGTGTGCCAAGGGGGTGACCAATCCCCCACTCAGCATCATGCGCCCCCCCAACAGTCTTTCTTTGCTGACGGAGGGCCCAATCCCCATCGGCTTCAGTCCCCCCTTTCCAGTTCAATTTGCTGACAGGGGACCCCTCCCCATTGGCATAATGTCCCCACCCGATTTCTGCTGTGTATTGCCAGGGGGTGCCCAATCCCCTTGGCATCATACTGCCCATCTTCTGTGCTGAGACAGGGGCCCAATCCCATTGTCTTGGGTCTCCTTCCCCACAAGTGGTTCCGCAGCCTGGCGCAACAATCTTCGGTGGACCGGGAACACATCTGTACTCTTCAAAGCCGACCGCCAACTGAAGAAATGCTGGTAAGCTGTAAAATGGCATAAATAGGGTTTTTTCAACTTTGGTGCATATCTCTGGCATTTTGGGGAATTTTGGCACCAAATTTTCAACATGGGGTTATTGGCAACCCTCCTCATGAATTCAGTCACTGTCATGGCGTTATTCGATCCTGAAAGGTGATTTCACGGTTACTGTGTGGAATAACCTTTTGGGACCAATTAATGAAATGACAGTGCCACTGGTCATGAGGTGGGCTCTCAAAAGGCCTATGTTGCAAATCTGGCGAAAAAAATCCAACAAATTACTGTTTTACGAGCATGTGTTACACAGTTTCCATGCACGATCATAACTTCATGAATTTGTAATATTTTCACTCCATATTTTCAACATTGGCATTTTTCCACACCTCCTTATGAACAGTACAGCTGTCATTTTACATATTCTGGCCAAAATGTGTTTTTGCACTTCCAGCGCAGAATAGCACAGTCACTGTGGGAAATCAGTTTTAGGGACAGATTAAGAAAATGACAGTCACACCGTTCATGAGCAGAGGTCCTAAATTGCCTATGTTGAAAATCTGGTGACGAAAGTCCATAAAATGACTGTGTTACAAGCATGCGTTGCGCAGTTTCCACACACCCTTGTAACTTCACAAATTTGCAATATTTCCATGCCAGATTTTCAACACTGCTACTTTTTCACACCTTCTTATGAACAGTACAGCTGTCATTTTTCACATCCTGGCCAAAATGTGTTTTCACACTTCTGGCACAGAATAGCGCAGTTGCAGTGGGAAATCAGAGTTTGGGACAGATTAACAACAAGCAAGTGAGAGAGGGGGAGTGAGCGAGCTCAACAGAGCTCTGTCAGGATTGCTGCAGATTTCTTTGTGGGCAGAAAAAGGCACTAACGCAGGCAGGAGCCCAGTACAAAGGGCAGTCTGCAGCGCTGGGAGAAACAGAATGAGCAAAGGAGAGAGGGGGAGTGAGCGAGCTCAATGGAGCTCTGTCAGGGCTGCTGCAGATTTCTTTGTGGGCAGAAAAAGGCACCAACACAGGCAGGAGCCCAGTACAAAAGGGCAGCCTGCAGCACCGGGAGAAACAGAATGAGTGAGTGAGTGAGAGAGGGGGAGTGAGCGAGCTCAACAGAGCTCTGTCAGGTCTTTAGAGTTGTCCACCCAACTGACCAGGGTCCTTGTGGTACCATATTACAGCAGGGTCTCTGGGGTGGAGACAAAGCAATGACTGGATACTTTTACGATTGCTGTAATAATACAGATTTAGTTATGTTTATTTCTCTAACTGAGCTAAGTACTGAGCTATACTGTTAGGCTTGCTGTAATAATACATATTTATTTGTTCTGTTCATTTCTCTAGCTGAGTTGAGTAATACTTGGCGTGCAATACGATTTCTAAGTGGGCTAAGTGAAACTATGAGGGCTGAGAACAAAAAGTTTGGTAGCTGAGGGGTGAAAAATGGACAAGGAGGCTTTAGGATTGTTACAGTAATACAGTATCTAATGGATGAGATTTGAGACTGAATTACCCCAGTTGGTAAGGTGGTAGTAGGGGGACTAGTGTGGGGGGAAACAGGAACTTGAGTTAATAGGGCCTTAACAGTTGTAGTAGGGTACAGAAACAGGGAGTAAGAGTCGGTAACATAAGATGGGGCCATAATGGGGCAGGTGCCGCGTGTCAATAGGGTGGGCATCTTTGGAAGGGTGGTGGGGTGTACAGGGTGTGGGTTCACCATGATCCTGGGCTGGGCTTGGAGGATGGCGGGTGTTTGGTCTGTAGACAACTGGCTAGTTTGAGGGAGGAACTGTGGAGGTTAGGGAGGAGTCTAAGTGGCAGGGCAGATGAGTACGGTAGGCATCCTGGCTGGGGGGGGATAGGGGATGGCAAGGGGGGAAGGAAGAAGAACAACTAGGGACTGAAACCACCCCAGTATCAGAGGCACTAGCGAAAAGAGAGGACAAGGAGAGGGTGCCAAGGTGAGGAGGGGGCCTCCTGATGGGGGAGAAAGAGACCAACCCAGTACCAGGGAGAGAGCAGATGGCTGCAGGTAGGGAGGACCAGGGTGGGACTAGGGGGAATGGAGGGGAACAAGTAGAAGGGGGGAAACCGATAGGGGAAGAGATGTAGGAGGGGTATCAACTAGAATAGATTTGAGCCTTTGCTATGGGGGGGGAGCAGGAACATACTGAAGGGGGAGGACAAGCAGGCATGAGAGGGATGGCAACAGGTAGGGGAAGAGATAGAGAGTATGAAAGGGTAGAAGGAAGGCTAGTAAGGAAGGAGGGGGGGTGACTGGAGGAGAGAAGGTTATGGGAAGGGGAAGGATGGGAGGAGCATCACTATCGGGGTCGAAAGGATTGGGGACTCTAAATTGACAACAATGGTGATAGGAGAGGGGTTGGAAATTAGCAGGGAAGGAGGGGAGGTCAACATGGGAAGCCCAGTAGGAAGTAGTCAGGCTGGGAAGGGGTTCAAGGGGGATGGGAGGAATAAGGCAGAGAAAATGGGTGAGGCAGAAGTAGGGGGTGCAGATACAGAAGTCACAGAGGGTGCAGCTGGCAGGGGTAAGGGGCAGGGAAGAATGAATACTGGGGTGGTAGAAGGGGCATTAGAAGGGAAAGGGATAAGGGATGGTGGGTACTTGTCCTGAGGGATTCTATACTGAAAGGGGCAAGATGGGGCAGAAGGGGGGGAAAGGCACAGCCATATTTGGGTTAGAGCTATCTCTGGGTTGACTGCAGAAGGGGCAGGCACTGCTCAAATGTGCAGCAAGGGAGAGGAAGAAACCTCATTTACTGTTGCATGTGGGTACAAATGACTTGGCAGGGGAGACTGCGGAAGTAGTGAGGGGGAGGTTCTAGGAGTTAGGCAAGCAGTGTGAGAGCATGGGGAGTCAGTGGCTTTCTCGGGGGTACTCCCGGTACCATGTGCAAGCATGGGGAGGAAGGGTAGGGTCAAGGACTTCAACGAGTGGCTGAGGGATTGGTGCCACACCAAAAATTATGGGTTAGTGACTAACTGGGCTAGGGTCTGGGGGAATACTGACTTGTACACGGCGGACAGGCTACACTTGAGCAGGAAGGGGACAGGAGTATTAAAGGTGGGATTAGAGGGGTATATCTCTACTAAGGTGGATTAAACTAGTGGGGGGTGGGGTGGCCAAAAGACAGGTTGGTAGAAAGGTCCAGACAAGGGAGCCTAATGAGCTCACTGCCCCCCAGATATAGGTAAAGGCAGAGGCGTAGTAACCCTGGGGTGGGGCGGGCAGAGTGGTCTGAGTGTAATACAGAAGGTGCCACCACCCGATAAGAATAACGAGGAGAAAGGGTGTGGACTACCGGGAGGAGGGACACAGGCCAAGAAGAAGAGTGAGGAGAAGGAAAGGTATGGGTGGAAGGTGGTCTCTCTCAACGCAAGAAGACTGGGGAACAAAATTGCAGAGCTTCAGGCACTCCTTTTAGAGGGGAAGGTGGACACTGCTGCAGTGACAGAGACTTGGGCCACAGAGTACCATGACTGGGACTCCACAATCCCAGGATACAGGATATACAGAAGGGACTGGGGGTTGGAAAGGAGGGGGTTGCACTCTGTGTGAGGAAGGGGATCAAATGCATAATGGACAAGGTGGAAGAGGAGAGGACAGAGGTGCTTTGGGTGCAACTCGTTTTTTTTTTTTTTGTAGATTCTCTTTATCTCTCTCAGGCTTACCCACTGGCCTGACTGCTCTACTGCCCACTATGCCTCCCGTCATCTTCAAGGACATTACGACTCTCTGGGGATGTGGGCCCCTACAGCTCTGGAGAGATCGGGCAGCGGCGAGAGGCTAGCCAGGTGTTGGTGGCTGCACTGGAGGGAAGCCATTGCCTGTCTGGCAGGAGAGGGCTTTTCCCCTCTGGTTATGCCCCCTTCCCCCCCCTTCCGTGCATGGTGCACATCACCCAACTTCTCAGCTCATGACCACCCTGCCAGCATCAGGCCATGCTGTGTACATGCAGCACAGTGCTCAGCAGCACCCCCGATCTCCACCAGGGGCCGCCGGAGTGCCAGACTTCCCAGTACCTTCCCCCCAGGATAGGAGAGCAGCCCAGCGGGCTTACAATCCAATCCTTCCCCTGCCAACCCCCAGCACCCGAGCTTGCTCCTGAACTCGGGTCGCCGGTATGGCATGAAGTGTGGTGTCCAGCGCCTCAACCCTCAGTGCCACCATGCCAGTTGATGGGTGCAGCTCCTTAAGGGCAGAAAGCTGAGGCTGGGAGTGGTGTACAGATCACCCACCCAATCCGGGGAACTGGATGGGGAGTTGGCAGAGCAGATAAGAAGGGTCTGTAGAAGGGGGAGTGTGGTGATAGTGGGGGATTGTAACCTACCAGGGGTTGACTGGAGCACCCGGCCACTAGCAGTACCAGGGAGCAGATGCTTGTTGATGCATTCCAGAACAGCCTTCTGATGCAATTGGTAAGTGGGCCTACAAGGCTTGGTAGCACTCTGGACCTAGTACTGGCAAATGGGGAGGCGGTGAGGAAGGTAAGGGTGGAAAACCCACTAGCGGGAAGCGACCACCAAACGGTGTGGCTCATTCTTGCACTGGGTAGGGAGACAGGAGGCACAGACACTAAGGTGGTGGACTTTAGTAGGGTGGACTTTGGGAGGATGGGATCAATACTGTGAGGGAAACTCCAGGATATAAGGCCGGGGATGGATGCAGGACAAATGTGGGGAGTCATAAAGACTGGGCTAACAGAGGCCAAAGTAGCCTGCACCAGGGCCAGGAGTAAGAAGGGCAGAGACAAGATACCATGCTGGCTGAACAAAGAAGTGCTGCAAGGGGTGAGGGCATAGAGGGCTGCATACCAGAAGTACAGTAGAACAGGGAAGGGAGAGGATAAGGAGGCTTACAGCAGTTGGTAAAGGGAGTTGGCCAGGAGGGTGAAAAAAGCTAAGGCTTCTTGGGAATTAAGGTCCGCACAGGGCATAAAGGGAGGGGTAAAGGACTTTTTAAGGTATGTCAGGGAAAAAAGGAAGTGCAAGGTACATATTGTGAGGATAAAACGGGGAGTGGATTGGGTGGAAAAGGGGGATGAGCAAGTGGAAATTCTAAATGAGTACTTCTGCTCCATTTTCACTAAGGAGAGGGATTGTCCACTACCAGCATGGACTGGGGGGGAAGGGGGGAGGAAGTGACAGACAAAGTGATCACAGGGACTAGGGTGCTAGTGAGGCTGACAGCAGTAATGGTGGACAAGGCACCAGGTCCCAATGGCATCCACCCCAGGGTGCTGAAGGAGATGGTGGAGCAGTTGGCTGAGCCACTGGCAGATCTGTTCAACACCTCCCTGGAAACGGGGTGTGTGCCCCAGGACTGAAGGGTGGCCCATGTGGTGCCCATACACAAGAGTGGGCCTAGGGAGGAGCCAGGAAATTATTGGACGGTCAGTGTCACATCCATAGTGGATAAACTTATGGAGGCAATACTGAAACAGAGGCTGGTGGCATTCCTAGAGAGTAATGACCTCCAAGATGTGTGGCAACATGGGTTCATCTCAGAGAGGCCTTGTCAAACCAGCCTAATCGAGTATTATGACTGGGTGACGAGGGAGTTGGACGGGGCCATGCGGTTCATGTCCTGTACTTGGATTTCAGTCAGGCCTTTGATACAGTGCCTCATGAGAGATGGGGGGAAGGTGACAGCAGTGGGGGTGGGAAAAAAGCTGACTAAATGGTTACATGGGAGGGTGCAGAGGGTGGTGGTGGTGGGGGAGCTCTCAGCACCTACAGCAGTGACAAGCAGGGTGCTGCAGGGGGCAGTGATGGGCCCAGTACTATTTGGGCTCTTTATCTCTGATATAACACATGGAGTGGGGAGCAGGGTTAGTCTGTTCACAGATGATACCAAATTGGGAGCAGTGGTGGACAAAGTGGTGTGGCCTCCAGTACTGCATGCAGTACTCCAGATGGGGCCTAACCAGTGTCTTGTAAAGAGGGATTATTACCTCCTCTTATATATCCGTCTCCCCCAGAATTTAAATAAGTAACTCGGGGGGATGGGACTTGGGGATAGAGAGAAACCTGGGAGGAGGGAATTTTTTTTTTTTAAATAAATACACCAAAAAAAGTAATAGCAGGGGAGAATTGAACCATGGTCCCAGATCTCCCAATTACACCGTGAGTGGGTGTTCTAGCCACTCCACCACAGGAGTGGCTCAACCAGACCCTCCAGCACATGGCTACTTAATAGCTCCTGAATTATATGCAGACCAACAGGGGTAGCGGTATTTCCCTTTCACTGTCATACCCCTGTTGCTCTACATACTTGCATGGTATAGTTATTGCCACGCTATTCCGGGAGCAACATATTGACCTGGTACCGAATAGTACAGGGTTTGGGGAAATTTGGGTTTTAAAGATCTTTGAACAGAGATCTTGTGTCCAGATGGAAGATATTTTGGGACATGACCCGAAGATGTGGGATATGTTTACTTGGATGGTTTTACATCTCCAACATATATCCTTTTCAAGAGAAATTGTAGAGCGAAGTAAAGGGGTATTATGTAAACTCTTGTATTGCTCTGCTCTGTAATTCTCTTGAGGATTCTAAAGCATTTATCCATAGTTTTCCCAAGACATTTGGCTCAATTTTAATGCCTAATTCACCCAACCATCTTAATCTACAATTACTGGTTAAGTCTATAGTGTTGGTATTGTAGTTTGCAAATTCTTCCAGAGGCCCCTTTCCACATACATATTTTAAGAAGCAGCACCTGTTCTTTGTTAGTCAATTTTTCTGACCTGTTAGATATAAAAGGTTCAGTTGAGTGTCTAAGTTGAAGTTGTAAGTAACTGTCCAATTTATTCAGCCCACTAACTTGTTTGATATCCTGAAAAGTTTTAACTAACTTTGAGGAGGTGTCTAGTATGTCTTCTAGTTTATTGATGCCTGTATATTTCCATTTTCTATTTTTAAACCTCTTAGGGCCAGATATTCAAAACTTTGTGCTGGGGCGTAAACCATTTGTGCCAGGTTTGCGCCGGGTTTGTGCGGTTTCCCTATATTCAAAAGGTCAAATAGCGCAGGCAAACTGTATTAGCACCGGGCAAAGGTATAAGGTATGCAATGTGCAAAGAGAAGGGGTGTGTACATGAATACAGGTGCTTAGCTATACTCAGTGCATTAGCGCTGCGCAAAGTGTTTGCACGACTTTGCATGACCCTTAAAGGGAAACGTCCATCTAGGATTAAATTACTCAATATTGTTACCAATGGAAATCTGCTTTACATAAGCTATTGACCGAACCTGTAACACTTGTAGGGCCAGAATTATAACCCATTCAGTTGCCCCTCCCTTTATAGCTGTAGGCATCCATTTTCTAAAACACAGGCACAGGAAATAACATCACATCAGGGGAAACACATATAGTTGACAAATATTTTAACCAGGAGAGGCACACTAAGCTTAAGCTTGAGTGCAGGTGCGACCTGAGAGCACAAGAAAGTTAAGTGACTTGCTCAGGATCATACAGTAATGCAAGTGGGGACTATGAGATTCAAAGCTAGGTCTTTAGCTTTGAAGCTCAGAGCCTTACACCACTGCACCATACTGCTTCTTTCAAGGTAAGAGGAAAAGAAGAGTTAGGCCTCTTGATGAGCTGTCACAACCAGCCACTTAATAGTTTAGTGATTGCACCTGGGAGCATCAGGGAGTCAAAAGGTGTATCTCAAAAAGAAGGGGCTACTGCAGATTTCCTGCTGGAAAGACAGAGCGAAACAGTTGGAATCATGAAATGAAAAAACAAATCTATTGTGTTTTTTTTTTCACTTTGGTGAAAGGAAACCTATTTCTGGATGGTATTCAAATAAAGATTTTTTTGTGTTGCAACCTTCAGAAGGAGTAGTGCTAGAACATGGGGAAAAGTGAGTGTGTATGTGTGTGTGTAGGGGGGCACTGCAGTAATAAGAGACCATGATTGCTTCTCTTCTGACATTGCATGCATTTAGGGGCACTTTGAATGCTCATGGACAAAAGTGTGTGGGGGGTGTCCACCCCCCACATGCACCTGTAGGTTCTGGCACCTATGTTCAGAAGGGTTCTGTATTGACAGCCATCTATCCTATCACACACCAACACAAAGCAATTATTTTGTTACAACTTATTTACCCAGGATAGTCCAGCTGAGATGTGCCGCCTCATTTCTAGTGGGGTCCTGCTGCTATTCATATCTGCTGCTAGGTGGACAGGAGCACTGGGAGGTTATGTGACTAACTCAAGGTCACACAGTTAGTATTTGACTTTACTGAGGTTTGAAACTCTCATCTCCTGGGTCCCAAGCTTGTGCTCTGGCCACTAGATCACACTCCTACAAATGACAGAACATGATGCCAACAAAACAAATTTAAACACAACTACTTCAGTGCTAACAAATACTGGAACTAAATAGGTACAGGAATAACAATTATTTACAGTGTTACCACAGTAGAGAAATATTCTGCAAATTGTACTGGCACTAAACATTTTATTAAATTGAAATGTCACAAAACATTGTACAAAGCAATTTTGTTTATAGCAACCCCTTCAAGATTAGAGATAACTTCACACCCCCATGGACTGGGTAAAAGCAATTTTTGTTTTGTTTCCTCTGCTTTTCAAGGAAGCAGCTATAAAGGGAGGGGAAACAGAGTGAGTATAATTCTGGCCCTAAAAGTGTTACGCGTTCGGTCAATAGCTTATGTAAAGCAGATTTCCATTGGTAACAATATTGATTAATTTAATCCTAGATGGACGTTTCCCTTTAACTATGGGTAAATGAAGGATGAGGGAGTGGACACAGCAGCAACAGGCAACAAGGCTGTATGCAGCCAATGAGGAGGCAGTGTGGGAGGTCGGCCACCCTGGGCCACTCCGTTTGCACAGGCAGCCAAGCCGTGGAATACAATGCAGTAATATTGCTTAGAAGCCAACCATGCTGTCATTGATAGAACTGAGATGAAACAGCACCTGTAGCAGAAATGGTTTGCAATGTGACACTATGTTGCACATTGTGTATTGTGTGCTGTTTTTAATGGTATGTATTTAGTGTACTCTGTATCATCTTAGCCACACATGTAGTGGCTCTGTGTGGCTCTGTGTGGCTACTGACATTGGGCCTTATGCACAAATGGGTGTGAAATGCATGGAAAACACACATGTGTGCCATGCACAGCTGTGCGCTGTGGAGGGGCAGAGGAAGACGCAGCATGCACAAAGCAATATGCGTCATGCACACAGGTGGGGTGGAGCCGCAAACAGAGTGGAGCGGGACACATAGGAGGAAGAGAACAGTCCCAGCACCACGACTCCACCCCTTGACCCCACCATATAAGGGTAAGAGCACTGCCCACCATGTGGATGCAGAAGTGAATGCGGGATGCTGGAGCAAGACATGCAGGATGGAGGAAAGCAACACACCCACGGACAGTGGTGGACATAGCAATGCACCATGTGAGGCACAGCATGAGGTGGCAGGACCAGCAGCCATTGGAGACCACAGTGGAACTGGATGTTCCAGGTCCTCAAATTTCACGGGACCACAGGTGGCTGCAATGGTCAGTGAGATCAGTGCCAGCTACGCAAGGCTGTAAGGTGCTCTGTCGCTGTCCACCCCCATGGAGATGAAGATGCAGATCTGGCTGGAGGTGCAGACCACTGTAAATGCTGCAGGATTGGATGCCTGGACCCTGCCAGAGATAAAATATAAACGGTGTGACCTACGCACCACCATGAAATGGAAGGCTGCGGAGGGAAAGAGGGCATGGCGGAGCACAGATAGAGGGTCAACAGGGCCTGACACTTATAGAGAGAATTGTGGCAGACACCCTCACTGCTGTGAGTATCCACAACAAGCCAGAGGAAGTGGACACAATGGCCGGTAAGTGTGGTGCTCAGAAACAGCATAACCAGCAGCACCAAGGCTGCACGCACAATGGCTAATGGTGTCATGTTGTGCCAACGGAGCTTGCCAGAGGTGGCGGACATGGTACTGGGCCACTGCAGGTGTGTCCACCCAGGACAGCAGGAGGCACCCAATGAGGACAGACAACAGAGGATGGCTCCACAGGTGAGTACCCCCCATGACATGACCAAGACAGTGGCATGGCGCAACATGCTGGGCAGTAACCACCCTTTCTCGACTCAATACTTGCAGGTCCTGGACAGACAGTGGACATCCTGCAAGACCCAGATGAGGACACCACCCAAGGTGCAGAGAGCGATGACATGGACACTGTGATGGAGCTGGCTGAAGATAATGCAGCCAAGGACACCGAGCACAGTGGGCAGGAACCCATGCCCACACAGCAGCCACCAACATGCAGCAGCATGGTTGCCCGTGGCAGTAGTGCATCGTGACCTGTGGTGGACATGCAGTCAGTCATGCGATGTGGGCATGATAGCATGGATAAGGGCCCATTAAGCAGCCTGATGGTATGCACGGTGCCACAATGGTGCATGGTCCTACCGGACCCACAATACGGGGAGTTGCGGCAGCTGGAGCTCTACCGCCTTGAGGTGCAGTGCCACAATACCAAGGCCATAACAGAGCAGAAAGGCACCATCTGTGATCTGGGCCATGATGTAGTATGAATAGCATGGGTGCTGGAACAACGACCAACATCCTATGTGGCTGGAGCACACCACCATGGCTAGCGGGTGGTGTGGTGACCATTTGGCAGGGCACAGTGGCTGCTGGTAGGACCACCGCTGTAACACAGTGCCGATGGGACACCACGGCAAACAGCGATGTGCAGCCACCTGAGGTGCAGAGAGATGACAGCATGCACCACGTAGGACACAGCACAGAGTCAGCAACATGTGGTGATGATGTTGGCATGGTCACTGTGGAGAGCCAGTCCGGGGCAGAGGCACTGCCAACACAACATCAGAGGGTGCCCGCTGTCAGCATGGTGATGGAGCTGGTGGGTGCACTGCAGGCACCACCTTGCAGGGGCAGGGGCGGACGGGCCCTCAGACTGACCCGCCATCGGGAGACAAGGTCAGTGGTGCGTGACCAGCTGGCACTGGATGTGCCGCAATGGCCTCGAGGAACAGCTGCCAGCATGGACTGCGAAGGGCACCGCAGCATCTCAATGCAGCAGTAGTGGCACACAGGAAGTGCCTTGCAGGGACACACACACACATGCAGGGTCACACACACGTGCACAGACACACACACACATGTACAGACATGGTGGTGGGACATGACATGCACAGGGTGATGCGTTGTGGAGGCTGCAGTGTCCACAAGGGCAGCACATGTCCAATGGTGTGGGGGGGGGAAGGGGGACCCTGTGTGGCTGGCTACTGTGTCATGGTACAGGGGCCTATAACAAACACGTGTGCCCTGTCACCAAATGCCAGCCATAACCAACACCAACCATCCCCAACAGCACAGCCGCACCGGAGGGCAACGTACGCCCTCAGTTGGTGTCATCATCAGATGCATAGGGCCTGACACAATGCAGCACTGTGAGGGAGGACAACGCATATGCCACCCAGTGGTGCATGCATGATAATGGCAAAAAATGCAAATGTTGAATGGGGTGGTACTGGCATAGCGACTACCAACGGAAGGTCCCCGTTCACCACTGCTATCCGTGCTGCGTGTCCGGCCACTGTCGCCTGTTCATGCACCCAGTCATCATGTTGCTGGCCTTGCAGGCATGTCCAGAGGTTGATAGTCAGGCATTGGCAGCCCACAGTACACAGCCATGTTGTGTAGTATGACGTAGATGGTGAATACACGGCAGGCATGCTGTGGAGCCAGCATGATGGTCCCTCCTGTGTGGTCAAGGCAGTGGAACTGCATCTTCAGTATCCCAATGCTCCACTCCATGACAGACTTTGTCTGACTAGGTGCAGTGTTGTACACCTCCTCAGCCTCAGTCATAGGTGCAAGGATGGGTGTCATCTGGTGTGGCCGCAGTGGATATCCAATGTCACCTGTGGGAAGAGAAACATGTTAGGATGGCACTGTAGGGCGACATGCACACCGATACAGACACTCAGACACGGGCACAGCACACCTATCCAAGAGCCAACCATCCACATGGCCTGTATGGAACACCACTCCAACCCCCAAGGCATCGAATATGTAGGCATCATGGCATGACCTGGCACACACGTCTGTGAATAGTCCATCTGCGTCACACACTACCTGACAGTTCATGCTGTGGGGAGCCCTTGCGGTTGCAGTACGCCTCCTTGGATGCGGATTGGGTCAGGATGGTGATGTGTGTGCCATCGACCACACCAAGGATGTTGGGCATCCTGTGCATGCCATAGAATGCCTACTTGGTGGCACGGATCTCTGCGTCAGACATTGGGAGGCGTATGTGGTCTCGCGTGTGCACCAGCAGTGCATCGGTGACCTGTGCAAGGGCATGGGACACTGATGACTGGCTGATACCAATTCTGTCACCCACCATGCATTGGAAGGACCTAGTGGTGTAATATGAAAGGGCACACATTAACTTCATCTCAACGGACGTGGCCCTGGATCGGCGTGTCCACGGAGCTACACTGTCGTTATGAAGTTGCACAGTTGTAGCACCATGCGCCATGGCAGTCAGAAGAGTTTTAGGCTGTGTGTGTCATGGAGCACACTACCGTCCATGCGTGGTCTGAACACACACTCCCTTGGCTGCCCACCCCTCACATTCCATGTGTGTTGCACATAGATGTCCATAAGTGGACCCGGACACATTCCGATGTCAACGGTATGTACATGGTACAGTGTCCGATTATGGCATCATCTATGTAGGGCGCACCGTCTACCTGGTGTGCACCTGTGAATGGCCTCCCACTGGTTAGTGCATGCACCATATGCAGCACATGGCCATGGGCCACAATGGCTGCCACTTGCAGACCTGTGAGGCATGCCATGCATGTGCATGCCACACTGCCATGACATGCTATGTAACGGTGGACATGGGTATGCATGCAGGCATAGCCACCATCACCAGCTCTACTTGTGTTCTTTGTGGACCTGCATGTCTGCCCTTTAATGCCATGCGGCAGGGTCCGATGCACAGATGTCATGGTCACACTGTCACCACACATGCGTCTATGGGCATCACAGCACACAGGGATGCATTACCATGGTCCTAGTGTCATCCTACCTGGGGGTGTGTAGGTGCAGTCATATCACAACTGTTAGTGTGGTTGTCCACCATGGTGGCATGCCCTGTGACCACTTTGGGCCTGCACACTGCCTGTCCTGGCCATGAGGGGTGGCAGCGCACACAGGGCATGCATGTGCATGCATGCCAGCCTATGTGCTGGCATGTCAGGGTGCCATGTCTCACTGGTCCAGTGCCACTGTGTATGGTGGGACTCGCTGCATGTTCCATGGCATGCCTCGGCAGTCAGCACATGTGTGCTCGCATGCCATGTGTGCTCCGTCCACGGACGGATATACATAGGCATGCATCCAGTGCACTGGTCGAGGAGGGGCAGGATGGATCACCTCCTAAGGATGCTGTGGCATGTCACCAAGGGGGAGTTCAGTGACAGCAGTGGGTATGGCACCCTGTGGGCCACACAGCAGATTGATCCAGTGAGTATCATGGCCATGCCACACCATGCTGAACATAATAATATAATAATAATAATAATTTTTATTTATATAGCACCTTTCTACATATCAAGGTACTGAACAATTTAAACAATTCAATCATTACAGACGCAAACATATAAATAAAATCAACATGCCATGAGATAAAAAATATATGGTAATAAAAACCAGAGCATTAATAAATAATTAATTGTCTAAAAAAGCCAATGGCAAAAAAACATGGCTGTTCTACTGCCTGTACCATGTCTGCCTCTTGACTGACCACTGCATTCGCCTTGTGTCTTCCTGCTGTACCCTATACAGGATGATACGAGCATGCTGAGATGCCTGGAACTTCACTGGATGCCACAGCCAGACGGGGCCAATGTAATGGTGACACACTCGAGTGGCCTGCATCGATGCCGCTGGCAGCACATGATGCCGAGGTACCTCTGGTGGACCTCCAGAGATGGCCATCCATACTATGAAGGGCAGCATGGGGATGCTGAGCCCTGGACCCTGTGGCAAGCCACCGTCTCATCACGGGTAAGTGTTGCATGCCTGCACAGCTCTGAGGACCGCTGTCCCCATGGGGGGGCCATCACTCATGATTTACCATACCCTTCTCTCCACAGCACTACAGGGAACTTGTGCAGCGGATGTTGCTGTGGAGGAAGGAGTGGCCAATGGTGACCGAGGATGAGCTGAGCACTGATGAGGAGCCATGACTGTGGCAGAAGCACCACCGCATGGAGGGTCATACATCAACGGAGGGGATGCTGCAGAACTGCCAGGGCTGTCGACCATTAGTTCTGCCTCATGACATGCCTGGACTGTGGTGACAGAGGTGGCCTGCACTATGTTGCTGTGGGTGGGGAGACCATGCTCTGCATTGTGGACTCATGTAACTACTTTTGGTACTGTTTTGGCTGTGGCTGGGGAGGTTGGGGGGCAGGCCTTCAGTGGACAACCTCTGCCATCCTGTGTAACTGTTCACCTGAGTGTTTCTTATGTATTGAACACACATCAGTACAACACGGCCTGGACCTTGTCCAGCATGAGTGTGCGTGTGTGTGTGTGTGTGTGTGGTGGGGGGCTTGCTGGCCGGGCATGCTATTCACAGGTCTGGGGTGGGGGGAGCACACCCCAGTGTTTGCTTGCAGTCAGCATGTGGCATGGGGAAGCCCACTGGGGGGCCATGCATGGTCCAGACCTGCCTGACACGCATATAGTGACACAGGGGCTGGCACGGCACAGCCGGCTATACACCTGCATGGGTTTGGTGGTGGGACAGTCACGGCCAGTGTGCCCATTGTGGCATGGGGTGGTCATGCCATTGCTGGCCATTTGGGGATTGGGGGAGTCCACGGGCAGGTATATCCTACAGGGCTGTTGGGTGGGGCTGTGGGATAACAGATGGACCACACACCAAACTTCAGGTTCAACACACAATCTCTGTGCTATGGTTATTAAGAATACAGGAAATAAACTTCAGCAATAGCATATTCTTTCTTCAATACATCAGGAGGAAAGTCTGGTGGCAGATGTTGGGAGACACGGCAGACTGGGCAGGGGAAGGGTGGTGGTGTTGGGGGACTTAAACATGCCAGGAACAGACTGGGAGACTATGACATCCTCTGTGACCAGGGAACAGAGGTTGTTGGATGTCTTTCAAGACGCTTTCCTAACTCAGCAGGTGGGGGAACCGACCAGGGAAGCGCGGGTACTGGATGATCCTGGCAGACAGTGACCAGATTGGGGGCCTTGAGGTAAGGGACCCACATGGGAGTGACCATGCCACGGGTCTGGTCTCTGCTCTGGACCCAGGGAGGGCAGAAGGCTGCACAAAGACAGAGGTAACTGACTTCAGGGGGCAGATTTTAAGGAAATGGAAGGATCCCTAAGGAGCATTTGGATGGGATTGGGTCAGACATGGACGCTGATAGTAGGTGGGAAATCATCAGGAGAGGGCTGCAGGATGCTACCAGCACCTGTGCAAGAGTAAGACGAAAATGCGGTAGGGCCCGAAAAGCCTGTTAGTAGACCAGGGAGGTCCAAGAGGTGGTGCGGGGAAAGAAGGCAGCCTATAGGCAATTCAAGTGCTCAAGGAGTGAAAGGGATCGAGGGGAGTACGAGCTGATGGCTAGAAAGGCCACTAGGGTGGTGAGGGCGGCTAAGGCAAGGAAGGAGCAGAACCTGGCCAGGGAAATTAGGAGAGGGAACAAGGGGTTCTTTAGATACATTGGGGAAAAACGAAGGGTGAAGGGGCAGATTAGCAGGATTAAAACAGGGGAGAGATGGGCACAAGACCCGGGGGAGTAGGCTAAGGTACTAAATGAGTACTTCACCTCAGTTTTCACCAAGGAAAATGGGGGTGCTGCATCATACATGGGAGGAGACAGTGATACTGAGGGGGGGGGCCCTTACTGATCGGTGGGTCTGGGGAGAGGGGGAGGCATCACTGGCAGGAGGGGGGAAGGCTAAGCCGGGTGAAGAGGTAGTGGAAGTGGAAATCACAGCAGAGAGAGTGAGGGAAGCCCTCAGGTCCCTTAAGACGGAGAAAGCAGCAGGGCCAGATAAATTACATCCCAGAATGCTGAAGGAACTTTCGGATGTCCTGGCGAAACCCCTGGCGGAGCTTTTCACCATCTCACTGAGGACAGTGTGGGTGCCCCAGGACTGGAAGGTGGCGCATATAGTGCCTATCCACAAGGGGGGATCAAGGGAGGTGGCAGAGAACTACAGGCCTGTCAGCCTGACATCGGTGGTGGGCAAGGTGATGGAGGGCATTGTCAAGGAGAGGCTAGGGGGGACCTGGAAAAGTCAGGGTGCCTGGACGATAGACAACATGGATTCGTCCCAGGGAAATCATGTCAGACAAACCTTGTGGAGTTCTATGACTGGGTGAAGAGTGCCTTGGACCTGCATAGACCAGTGGACATCCTCTTTCTAGACTTCAGCAAGCCATTTGACTCTGTTCCTCATGTGGGCCTGTTGGATAACCTGGGAGAAATGGGGTTGGGGAACCAGATGATCAGTGGATAGGCAATTGGCTCCAGGACCGGACCCAGAGGGTCATAGTTGGTGGGATAGTCTCATCCCCAAGGAGGATCATTAGTGGGGTCCCACAGGGATCAGTCCTTGGGCCCCTCCTGTTCAACGCCTACGTCTCTGACATAAGGACAGGTATCAGGAGTAAGATGAGTCTCTTTGTGGATGACTCAAAACTGGGGGGTGGTGGATGGGGAGGAGGGAGGGTGGCCCTATAGGGGACCTGGAGGCTCTGGAAAGATGGTCTAGAAAGTGGAAGCTGAGGTTCAATGCAGGGAAATGCAAGGTACTGCAACTGGGGGCCAGAAATCCGGGCCAAGTGTACACCCTGGGGGGGGAAATGCTACAAGTCTCGGTGGATGAGAGGGACCTGGGGTGGTGGTGGATGTCAAGATGAACAACTCGGAGACTTGTAGGAGGGCAGCAGCCAAGGCCAACAGGATGCGGGGATGCATCACTAGGGGGATCACCTCCAGAAGGAGGGAAGTGATACTCCCTCTGTATAACTGCTTGGTGAGGCTGCACCTCGAGTACTGCATGCAGTTTTGGAGGCCACACTTAAAGAGGGACATTAAACTCCTGGAGAGGGTCCAGAGGAGGGCAACCAAAATGATTTGGGGCTTGGGGGACAGGACCTATGAGGAGAGGCTCGAAGAGCTAAATATATACACATTGGAAGAGCTAAGGGACCAGGGGGACATGATAGAGGTCTTCAGGTACATGAAGGGGGTAAATAGAGGAGGAACAGTCAGGGTGCTTTGAAGGAAGGAGGAGGGGGCCACTAGAGGGCATGGGTGGAAGCTGGAGGGGGAAGAGTCAAGGGAGAAAGGAGGAGGTGCTACTTCACTGAGAGGGTGGTGGAGCCATGGAATGCACTGCCTATGGGGCTGGTGGAGGCAGAAACGGTGGAGGGGTTCAAGAGGGGGTGGGACAGGTACAGAGGAAGGATTCTGGAAGCAAAATCCAATGCAGCGAGAATATCCAGAACTGGGAAGGGAGAAGCCAGAGAAGGCGAGGGGGGCAGCAAGGTCAGCTCCCAGGGTGGGGGCTGACCAAACGAGCAGACACGAAAGACCGTTAGGTCGATTCTGCTGGCATTTTAGTATGTTAGTTTGTAGCAGCAAGCTATGAATGTCCTTTATCTGCACTTAGCCAGGACCTTCTGACTCTGATCTAACCACTTTTCAGTGAAAACCTTTCATCCCTACGTGGGCCCTGTTTTCTTGGGTAGTGCTGGCTCAAAAGGAAAAAAAAACAAGCTAAAAACAAAGAACCTCAGTGCAGAAACACTGAAAAAAGGGTTACCCCAAAGGGCATTGGCAACAAATCAAGTTTCAAAGAAATACAACATCATACATACTTCCATAATGCAAAGCATCATGGGATATATGCAAATCAAGATGACATTTCAGACTTGTTCAGTTTACAGCAATTTACATGCATTTTAGATAGCACAACTAACTTAATTTCTATAATAGTCACCTAGTACTTTTTACCATTATCAAAAACACCTAGTGCCATGGTATTTTCAACATTTACAGGTATCATAAACATAAGGTATATTATGACATAGTGCTATTACATACTAAATCCAACAACGATAAACACAACCTGTTTTACATACGTTTGGAGGTCACAACAATAACCTCCCTGTATGAGGACCTGAGAGGGAAAAGGAAAATTAAAGAGGACACTATAGCATAGTCAAAAAAGGGGAGGGGTGTGGCAAACCTTATGGACTAGAAATTGTAAAGGATAGAGTAGACCAAGAAATAGAAGAACTGTTGCAACAGATTTAAGGAAAAGTCGGTCCTCAAGAGTGGCAGGAGCTCTCTGTCACAGGCTGCTATGCGTGGGGTGGCATGTTCAGTCACTGGCGTGTGTCGTGGTGGCTGTGTGCACCGTCCCTGCCATGGGTCCATGGCACAGTTCAATCACTGGGACACGCTGCATGATGGCTGTCGGTGGCCCTCACATATCAAGGCCGTGTGGCTTCGCCTGCCCATTATGTTGTTTGTTGTGTGCATGGGGGCAGGTGGGGACTGTACAGGTTGGCGTACCGGTGCTACGACTTTACTGGTGGGTGGGTCCCTGAGTCTCTGCTTCCGCTTCTGGCAGATGTGCTGGTTTATGGCTGCCCTGTGGCATGCATATCTGTATGCACCATGCTTATGCGCGCCACATGTATATTCGTGCATGCACTCAGCATTCTGCTATGCACCATTTATGTAGTCACACCCCCACGTATTCGGCATGCTTGTGGATCACGTGCCTGCACAATCATGCCTTGCGCCATGCCTTGCATGCCTGTCATGCATGTGGCATTGCACGCAGCATGTGCGTATGTTCCCCTGCTGCCTACGCATGCACCCTGCACAGGTCGCTGGCTTCCGCATATAGGGCCCAATGTGCCTTGGCCCAGTGAGCTTCCCTGGACAACAAGATGATAAAATAGAGAATACTGGATGGGCAGCCATGCAGAACCAGTGTGTTCTGCCACAGAGGGGTATGATTCCCTGTGCAACGCACACTCCCATTGATTGTTGCTTAAGAATGGGAGGGATTTAAAAAAAAAACATGGCTACCGCACCTCTCACTTAGCGAGTGAACACAGGAACTGGAAGCATAAGCTTCCTAGTAAGTACTTTGTTTCTTACAAAATCTGGTTGATCTTGCATTTTGAGCTTGAGCTGTGCCCATGTGAAAAAAACCACCGTGGCAATCATCAGTGATATTGTAAATAAAATTGCCGTGCAATGGTTTACTGGTGCAGCTTTCAAAGCTCAGCTCACTGTTTTCATTCAAAATGAATGGAACGTTGTTCTGCAAGTATGGTCAGTACAGCGTTCTATTCATTTTACTGTGTGGCTGAACAGCATTTCAGTAAGGTGGAATTTCAAGTAAGAACAATGTTCCACCATACACTATATATAGAATAATGCATGGGGAAGTGTGGTTAACAAGGATTTCATGCACAGCCGAGGTGTGTGAGGCCCCATAAACCCCCGAGGGTGAAGCCCGAGAGGTGTATCTCTGGGCATCACATGCCAAGGGTGTGTATAAAATCTGAGTTCCTAGACTTCCCCATGTTTTAATTTTTATGTTTACTGGTGGTTAGCGCTGTGCAAAAGTGAGTTTGCACGACTTTGCTTTGCGTGACTTTGCGCAACATAGAACCGTGGTTTATGGAACTCTAAGTCACAAGTGTGAATTATGGAGTTTGCGAGGGTCTGCCATTGGTGGTTTATTGACCCTAACCAGTAAATATTAAACATAGAAAGAAACCAGACATGGAAGAAACATGCTGCACATGGACAGCACCTCCTATGTTGCCGTCATCTAGCACCGGTCCTGACCATGCCAGGCATTATTGGGTACCCAGCACACCATGGCAGTGTGTCCATAAAGCACACCCCTCCAGTTCCCCATTGGGGTACACCAACACAATTCAGCACACACACATGCAGCACTGGGGGCATGGATGGTGTTGGGGGGATGTACAGGTGGACAGGCTGCACCACATACTGGGTGCTGCCACAAGGCTGGGACCATCCACGCAGTGCAAATGGTCCAGTGTAGGGAATACCCCGACACCAGTGTGCCTGTCTGATGGTATGTGCCCCCCCGGCCACATACCACACATCTGTACAGACACCACTGCACACACAGCCAGTAATGTGTATGTCACTGTGAGTATCCCATGCCAGTGGTGCAGCATCTGTGAGTCACATGACAGCATGACAATAATATCCACTGTCACAACACACCTGCCAGATGTGGAGTACAGTAGTCATTGCTGCCCTACACCATAGGCATTGCTGTGTCCTTCACACTGCCAGCCACCTTGTTACTGTAGCATCTGCTATGCACTGTAGCAGGAACTACAGTTTGACTGATGCATGCAGCACTACCACCTGTGCCTGTACTGTGTAGTCCCCAGGGGCACAACAGCCTATGCAGCTGTGTACAAACGTAGCCTGCAGCTACCACCATGCTCTTCCAGACTGACTTACAGGTGAAGCTGTGAGCAGACCCAGCCTGCCCCTGTACTTCCAGACTGACCTATAGGTGGAGCTATGAGCAGACCCAGCCTGACCTGTACTTTCAGACTGACCTATAGGTGGAGTTGTGGGATCCTGCAATAGTACTGGGCAATCTACATGTAAATCAGGCCATAATGAGATGCTAATATGGATGTTTGCCCACGGACTACCTAAGTAGGCTTATTTGCATGTTACTTTTGAATATAGCACATTTTTGCCCTGGGCAAATGTCCTAGCATTGGGCAAATGTGTTCGCCCTGTGCAAATGATGCACAAATGTATTTGCACCACGCAAACCTGTCTGAACCATAACGCAGTTCTGCAGTATTTGGCCTGCACTGTTGTTTGCAGCTTTAGTGCATCCACTTCTTTGCTAGCACACACATCGGCCACGTAGTTCACCTTTACCTTCCTCCATGTCTGTGTGCATTGGGCTGCTGTTGTGGTTTGCACTTCCTGGATGCTATATTCAGAGCTGTCTTATTTGCCGGGCTATTATTGCACACTGCACTCCCAGCTCTGTTTGCACAGCTTCATTTGCATGCTATATTCAGACACTTTAGCCCTGGGGTTATTCCTTTTGAGTATAGCATGCAAATGGTTCCAGGCTAATTTAGCACACTGTGCAGTGCTACTTTTGCCCCAGGGCTAAGTTTTGAATATCTGGCCCCTAGTCTCATATCTAAACCTCTTTGTCTCATATTTAAGCATGGGATTCACTCAGAATAGAAGCAGTTTCAAATGTAGGAAGGTCTATTGTTTTCATTTCTGAAACTTCTTGCAGGATTGTATAGCTTGGTATAGGATGCTGGGAGAGGGATTTCATGAGCAGTATAAATAAAAAGTCCATAAGTGGATTAGCAGCTAACAAGTTATATTCATATTTTGCCCAGAGGGGAGATGTGATGAGAGTTTATATTGCAGAAGATAACAGGACTGTTTTATTACATATGCGTGGTGATATAGTTCAACATTCGGTAGACCGAATCCTCCCTTTCCTTTGGGCAGCATGAGTTTCTTATATGGAGTTGTGGCCAATTGTTGCTCCATATAAATTTAGTTAAGAGTTTGCTGATTTTTGAGAATCAACATTTTTCAATTTTTAATGATAGAGCATTGAGGGCATATAGAATTCTCAGTGCACTAATCATTGTAATTGAATGTATATGGCTCCATAGGGGGTAAGTTCAGTTTGTCCCAGGAGGAGTCATTTTCAAGTTTATCAATTACAGGTTTAAAATTGAGTTTTATAAGCTCTTTCAGATTTGGGAATATATAAATTCCCAGATAAGTTATTTTGTTTAGAGAGGTTTTTAGTGGGATTTTAGACCTTACATGTGAGATGTTTACATGCTTTTTTCAGTAGTAAGAGCTCTGATTCATTCCAATTATATGCACCCTGAGACTTGTTTCCTTTTTACAGTAAATACTTTCAGTAAATTTTAGAGCTTGTGAAACTAGTTAGACTGACAGAACTGGAAACTGAAGTCCCCTTTTTATCCAAATGACAGGTACAGCATGTGCAACAACAGTGCAGGTTCATTACACTGCCCCCACAGTGCAAGTTCCCTACACTGCCCCACCAATGTGCCTCAATACTATTACGGATAGACCACCATGCAGGTGAGAGGGTAGTTCAGACTCTGCGACCATTCAAGCCTTGGCCTCGGTGAGAATGCCAGCAAAGGTGGTAAGTGTATTGATTGTTTTGTGGTGTGCACATCTGGGCCCACATATTCAAAGATGCGTGACGCATACCTAGATGACCCATGGTGTCTACAGTTGGGAGAGTTGTGGGAATAGAAACAGCATGAAGAGGGCAGCAGTAGAATGGCAGGCCTGTCTGAGTGAGATAGAGAGCTGCAGCACTGAGACACATGGGCATTTGGTGAGTGAGGTTGGAGTGAGGTGCTGAGTGCGTGATAGGAGTTCAGGTTAAGACAGATTTTGTAGGTTGGATTTTCTGCACTGCTTTGGGTTTAGGAGGCTGTAGTTGTAAAATGTTTGTAGGGTGTTATTTCATCTGTCAGTAATCAGGCTGTTACATGTGTTAATAAAGTGACCATTAAGCCGGCCCAGTAGCGCAGAGGGCTGAGGCGCTGGTGCCTTACCCTTGTGCTATGCCGGTGACCCGGGTTTGGGAATGACCTCAGGTCACTGAGATGCCAGCTTGAGGGGGGGGAGGCTGGAGTGGGATTGAGCCATGGCTCTCCCCTCCAAAGGGGTGGATGTCTGCCCATCCATAGTCCCACTCCCACCGGATGGAGGTACGGTTGGTGCATAGTCAGTAATGGGTGGCGACAAAAGTCAGGGGAGGGGTGGAAGGGCCACGGATCCTGGGCGTAGGTGCACCTCCACGCATGTACATGCAGTGTACGCTGTGGCCTGGGGCAGTGAGTAAATACTTGAAAAATGGAAAAAATAAATAAAATAAAGTGGCTGTTACATGTGCTAATAGGGTAGCTGTTTTGTGTGTTAATAAGTTAGTTATTACATTTGTTAATAAAGTGGCTGTTCCATGTGTTATTAAGGTCATTGTTACATGTGTTAAAAAGGTTGTAATGAGGTGGTACATTATTGACAACTTCCTTGTGCCTGTGTGCCTGGACAGCAATTCCTCCAGCAAATGAATATTTTGGGCCTCACACAGGTAGTTACCTCTGTGACACACCAGCTGGGCCATACCTTGGACCTGATTTTTCTCGCTGGGGCTTGATATCTATGATGTCAGGGTTGATATGACTGCATGGTTATATCATCGTGCTTTGCATTTTTTTCAGCAGGGCCTCCCTGGTAAGAACAGGTACCTGGTTAAGATAGTGCGGATAAAACCGTGCATGTAATACAGAGCTGCAAGAAGTGCTAATGGCTCTACAGCTTCAGGGGTTTTACAGCATGTGGTAGAAACCACTACCCATCTCTATAGCCTGCCAGCAGGGAAGGTGAAGGATGCCATCAGGGTGGTGCCTGGCTAAGCTGTTCCCATAGTGGAGCAGCTAGAGCACCTACCTCCAGTGGTGTCAGGGAACTGGGGCTGCGGTACAGTTTTCCCCGGGTACCACTCTGCTGCAACTTCTTTTAGCCCCCAAAACAAACAACCAAGTTTTTTTTTATCCCTGATGTTCATGACCCCTCAGAGTTGATTATAATTAGCCCAGGGGTGTGGGTGGGTGTGGGGGCAGAGCCCCCCACAAAAACTAAGTTGTTGCTGCGATGTGTACTCTGTGTGTGCTGGTCGGCATATTGTGATGACGTTATTTGGCCGCACACTGCTTTGCATGTGGTATTGTTGTGGTGCACGGTTTTGCCTGCAACATCATGACCCCATGCCGTAAGAACATCCTCCCAGTAAAGTTAATCCGATACCAGCCTTTACATAATCTGGAGTCATCTGGGCTCTTGGCTGTGGTGGACTCCTCAAGCCTGTTGATGGTGTGCACTGAGGAAGTTAAGGAGGCGGTGGGAGCATATAATATGGCCTTCATTGCGACTCTTGATTCTCTTGTACCCTTTTGTGTACACCTGAGACTCTTCCACTAGAGCAGGGGTTCTCAAATGGTGAGGCCAGCCTCCTTGGGGAGGCCCCAACCTGTTCCAGGGGAGGCTCAAGCAAGTCTGAAAAAGTACTGTATTTAAATTTTGAGTTTTGTATATTTTGTGTGAAGAGATGATGCAAACTGAAAGAGGATAATAGTAGGTGAATTAAATGTATTTACTAATAGGTGACATGGGAAGGTGAATGAAAGGCTCATTTCAGGTGTACCCAGGGAAGGGTAGGGAGGAATACATTTCAAAAGGTAACTCAAAACAATCAAGAAATACACAATGAACAATAGTGCAAACAAATATGAACAATAAACTAATAATAATGGTGGTAATTGATCAATTTGTAGCCTGATGGCAGAACAGCCAAAATACAAGGGTTGAGCATAGACTTGCTAACAGCAACAGCAGGAAGGAGCAAAGTAATCCCTGAGAAGTTGTTTAGGAGCAGGGAAGGTTGGGGAGAGGCAAAGTATGTAGGAAGGTTATTTTATATAGAGAGTAAACAGAGAAAGTAGTCTGACCCATGAAGGTACTGCAACAAGGGGTAACAATGATTAAAGAATGAAAATAGCAGAGTACGTAGGTTGGCCTGTTTGGGGGGTCACAATAAGCTGAATAATAATATTTGTTTATTTTATTTATTTGTTATTCAGATAACACCTTTGAGCACAGGAGCTCTTTTTCAAAGGTTCCACGTCAGTATAAGACAAAGAACTGAATGTGAGCCAAGTACTCAAAGGGGTTTCAATTTAGTCATGGTGTACTGCGCAAAGTATAGTATGTTATTTTTCTCTGGGGAGGCCCAAGATTATTTCAGTTTTTGGGGGAGGCTCAAAATCTTTTCCATGGATTTGGGGAGGCTCACTGTGACAAAGTCTAAGAACTATTGCACTAGAGGTCCCCCTGGTTTAGTGAGGAGCTCAGGTGGCTGAAGGCCAAAGGGCGGAGGTTAGAGTATTCTTGTAGGAGGTCAAGATTGCTGAAGGCTAGACTAACCCTGAGGGCTCATTATAATGTGTATAAGGGGTAATAACCTGAAAAAGGCAGATTTCATGTCACGGGTGATTGATGCACAGAGGAACAGACCAGCTGAACTCTTCTATACTGTGGACAGACTGGTACATCTGGTCTGCCTGCAATCCAGGGGAGTGCTGTCACTAGAAAGACATGAGGGTTTGGTCAGTTCTTTCTTGACAGGGTACCCTCTGTTCAATCAGTGTTCTCCCAAGTAGGCTGTCTGGGCCCAGCTTGGTCCACTCTGACTAGTGAGGGCCTTCTGTTGGTCTGGAGGGCGTTTTTGGCAATGCCTACTGAAAATGTTCTCCAGTTGATCTTGGAGCTGCATCCTACTTTCTGTATGCTGGACCAACCCGGCTGTTGGTGGACTGCAGGGAGTTCCTGAGCTCAGTTATTGTAGAGATAGCCAGGTGTTCCTTGAGGGTGTTTTCCCCCACAGCACTGAAGAGGTTGGAGGCAAACCCCTTCTTAAAAAGCCATCTTCAGACCCTGACATCTTGTTCAATTTCAGGCCTGTCTTGAACCTTCTCCTGTTAGGAAAGGTGCAGCGGCTAGCTCATCTGGAGAAGTTTTCCATCTATGAGCCTTTCAAGTCAGGGTTCAGAAGGCATCACAGCAATTGACGGGTGCTGAATAACCATCTCCTGGCTAGAGATAGAGGTGAGTGTTCCATTCTTGTTCTCCTTAATCTCTTGTCAGCCTTTGACACTTCAGACCATGGGATTTTAACAACTCGACTGAGGGACTTGGGAGGACTGAGGGGCATGATTTTGATGTGGTTCATTTAAATACCTCATGGGGGTAAATAAGGTACAGAAGGAAAGTATTTTGCAGAAAAAAGGTGCTCAAAGACAAGGGGGCATGATAAGAAGTCGGGGGGAGATTCAGGAGAGATGTGAGGAAGTATTTCTTCACAGAAAGAGTGGTGGATTCCAGGAACAGTCTTCCAGCAGAGGTAGTGGGGGGTGAAAACAGTGGTGGGGTTCAATAATGCATGGGATAGGCATAATGGAATCTTTGGGAAAGGGAAGGGTGGGTGCATGAATGGGCCAAAGATCAGATAGGATCTGCATTGATACTGTAGGCAGGGGAAAATGGGCAGGCTAGGTGGGCCACTGGGCCAAGTAGTCCTTATCTGCTGGAAAATTCTGTTTCTGTGTCCTTCCTTATCAGTAAGGTACAGTAGTTTGTACTGGGAAATTTTTCCTTGCTCTCGATTTCCTGTACTGTGGGGTGCTTCAAGGTTTGATCTTGTCTATGTTGCTTGTAGTGTATATGTTGCCACTAGGTGAGTTCATTTGTCGATACAGTCTGAAGTTTATGTCATTTGTCCCTAGAGAGACAGATACCATTGATGAGCTGAACAGATACATAGTTGATATCAACGACTGCAAGACCTCCAGTTGGCACTGGCTGAATCCAGACAAGACAGAAATGACAGTGATGGATACACATTCTCTTACATCAGCAGGGTTGGAAAGGGAGGTGTCCAGTCCAGGTTACAAATGGATGAATGGATGCCACCCCTCTCATTGCCAGAGAAAGGACGAAGAATCTGGGTGTCATTGTGGATCGAAAGTTAACACTAGACTATCAGGTATCAGTGGTGGTCTGTGGTCAATTTTTTCATCTAAGAAATATTGCTTGGATTATACCCTATCTAAATTCAAAGGACCTATAGACACCATTGCACGTGTTTGTGATGCCAAAATTGGACTACTGCAATGCTCTAAGTTTGATATATCACTGCTTGCAGTTGGCGCAGAATGCCACAGCCAGGTTAATTGCTGGAGTTTAATGTTCTGACTTTCTCCTGTAATGTGGGCATTGCACTGGCTGTCTGGGAGGTGGTGTGTCTCCTTTAAGATGGGTTTATTAATATACAAAGCCTACTCATATTGGGCCCAGAATACCCGAAAGAGCTCCTCTGTCTGTGGTATGCTGGTGGCTGTCCTCACCACTCTTCTGAGGTAGGAATCCTGATTGTCCCCAGATCCTGTTTAAAGCTATTTAGAGACCAGGCATTTGTGGTGGCAGCACCCTTATTTTGGATCTCATTGCCCCATGGTTGAGGGGTTTTAAGAGGGGGCCTAAATACCATCTTTTTGTCATGGCCTTTGTGGATTAGGCATTCTATTGTCAATGTTGAGCTGACCATATTTATTATCGTGAAGACTTTTCTGAATTTATTATATTTATTGTGATGATGACATCTATGCTGCTGTAATTTACATTTAATTTGTAAGGCTCCCTGAGAATGCTGGACAGGGCACCAAATTAATAAAACTACTACATATAGAGGATATGTGATGGCCTTACATTGAATACGGTGTTTTTTTACATGAGCTGGCTTTGAACTCAGTGACCTCATGAGTGATGCAGACTTGAGTGAGTGCACTGAGGTGAAAGACAACAAGTGCAGATAAACATCATATTCAATGTAATGCCATCACATGGCCGGTTATACAATCACACTGATTGTATAAACCGGCCATGTGATGGCCTTACATTGAGAGTTTTTCACAATGTCAAATGGATACCATTCAAGTGAATAAATAAAACAATATGTTGTACATTATTTTGCTTTTACCTCCACTGGCTGTCTCATGCCTAGTGTCCATGGTAACGTCCATGGAGATGCAATAGTCAGAATTTAAGCTGTTGCTACAATACTGAATCCCCCCCCCCACACTTCCTCATAGAGATGTTCCAAGTAGCATTTTCACTCCCTCCATTGTACATACAATAAATGTTATGATCCTATAGGCAGACATGGGGCCTGATTCCAAGACACGTTATGCGTGGTGCAAGGTGATTTACACCAAACCCCATGGTACAAATCGCACCTTGTACCGTGCGTTATGCAAGTCGGGATTCCAAGTCATGGCTTGCACCATGCCACATGCAGGTTGCGCCAAAGATGGGCTACACCACCCATTATGCCCACAACCTGCTGCAGCATGACACAAGGGTAGGTTAGAGCAGCAACTGCACCTTATTCCAAAAGGGCGGCTGCCATAACCCACTTACACGATTCCAAGAGCCGCTATAGCACAGCAGAATTAGACCACCAAGGAGATGGTCTAAAGGGCATCTGTCCATGCCAATTGATGGATGCCCACTCCGCAGCACCGTGGCATGCACATAGCCCATCTCCCCATACCCCACCGGCACAGACATGCCCCCCACCCCGAATGTCAAGGACCCCCGGGGACTGTTTCTCACAGTGCTCCCACAAATGCCAGTGCCACCCGGCCAGCCCCCCCAAATGCTCCAAGTGCTTGCAGCGATGTTCTGGGGTGGGGGGGCTCCGAGGGGGACAGTTATCCATGGGCTGCAACTTTCAGTGCCCAGGTCCATTGCACCATTCCTGTGGCACTAGCCTGTGGCTGCCACAAGTCACAGGACATAGGTTCCGGGGATCCTGCCTGTCTTGGAATACGGCGCAGGGTCCCCAGCGCAGTGCCGCATGGTGCAACTCGCATACGCCCATGAGTTGCGCCATGCATCTTGGAATCAGGCACATGGTGTTCATAGACTGGATCAACCACCATCCACTACCCCTAATTAGGCTGTTCTGAAAGCAACCTTTAACTCCCCTGACTTGGAGAGAGAACTGCTGTTTTTTTCCTTCACTTTGGCGCACGCTTCACAGTGCCGCTTTAGCAGATGCAGGCTGATTTCCAGCATAGGCTAACATAAACGATAACATGAAAGAAGAGAGGGGAGGGCAGGGGGCTCAGATTCTTGGTGGATGGTGGTGTCTCTGAATGTGCAGAGTCTTGGAAACAAGATGGATGCCCTGCAGTTGCTGTTAGCAGAAGGGAGGGTGAACATAGCAGCAGTATCCGAGACCTCGGCCACACCACACCATGACTGAGACGTTTCAATCCCTGGATATAAACTGTACAGGAATGATGGGGCAGTAGGAAAAGTGGGGGTGGCAGTTTATATCAGGGGGTATAACATGCATGAGGGAGGAGTTGGAGGAGGGGGAATGTGGAAGTAGTGTGGGTTCAGTTATGGTCCAGTAGGGGGAGAAAGTAGAGGTGGGGGTGGTATACAGCCCACCCAACCAGGAAGAGGATAGGGACAGGGAACTAAGCTCACAAATCTTGGAGGCTACAGGGAAAGGAGAGGTGGTAATAGTGGGGGACTTCAGCCTGCCCAAGGTAGACTGAAACGTACTAGCCACAACATGTGCCAGGAATCAGTTTATCCTAGAGGTGTTGCAGAGAGGGTTTCTGACTGGGGGGTGGGTCACAGAACCAACCAGGGAGGGGACAGTCCAGTGCTCAAGAATGGGAGCATGTACAAGAAATAATGGTCAAGGAGCGCCTGGGTGGAAGTGACCATAGCACAGTGTAGTTCCAATTGGAAATGGGCAGGGAAAACATCACCAATAAGACCAAAATCCTGGATTTTAGGACAGTGGACTTCAGGAAGATGGGCAAAGTGCTAAGAAGGCACCTGGCATGCATCAGAGCAGATATGGGGGTGGACCAAAGGTGGTCCATCATTAGGGAGGGACTAAGGTTGCCACAGAGGAGTGTGTTAGTCACAGAGGGAAGAACTCAAGGGTCAAAGCACCCAGCTGGTCCAATTTTGGTGTCGCTCAGGCAGTAAGAGAAAAGAGGTTAGCCTATAGGAAATTCAAAAAGACAGAGAGAGAGAGGTGGATAGCGTGAATTACCTAAGGTTGACTAGTGTGGCAAGGAAGGTACTCCAGCAGGCTAAGGCACAGTAGGAACTGCAGATAGTGGAGGGAATTAAGAAGGGGGATAAAGCCTTTTTCACTATATAAGCAAGAAAAGAAACAAGTATTGGATTGTTTGGCTTTGGAAAGAGGAAGAGGGGTTGGAGAAGAACGGGGGAAAAGCAGAGGTACTGAATGGATACTTCTGCTCTGTCTTCACTAAGAAGAAAAACAGATCAATGCCTACAGGGGGGAGAAGAGGAGTAGGGGGGAGGAGGGGAGCACAGATGTAGTGATAAAGGAGGATAGAGTGAGGAAGGGGCTGCTAGCATTGAAGGTGGACAAATCACCGGATCTGGGCAGCATACACCGAAAGGTACTGATGGAACTGACAGTGGAGCTTGCAGGGCCACTGGCTGGACTGTTCAATAGTTCATTGGAGTTGGGTGTGGTATCACTGGACTGGAGAATGGCATGTGTGGTGCCCCCCTACAAGAGTGATCCCAAGGATTACCCAGGGAATTACAGGCTGGTCAGTCTGACCTCAATCGCATGCAAGCTCATGAAGATCATACTTAAGAAAAGGTTGGTAGAGTATCTAGAGGAGTATGCTCTCCAGAATGTGAGGGAGCATGGGTTTATGGGAGAGACATCATGTCAAATAAATCTGATTGACTTCTCTGACTGGATCACTAAGGCAGTAGACAGGGGCCAAGCAGTGGACATCCTTTATCTGGACTTCAGCAAGGCCTTTGACTCTGTACCCCACAAGAGATTGATCAGAAAGTTGGCAGATCTTGAGGTTGGGGAGAAGATGACCAGATGGTTAAAAATTGGCTGAGGAACAGGACCCAAAAGGTGGTGATGAGAGGAGAGTTATCTAGCACTAGGTTACCAATGGGATCCTGCAGGGCTCAGTGCTGGGACTGGTGTTGCTCAGTGTCTTCATCAAGGACATTGAGGATGGTCTTAAGAGCAAAATGTGCCTCATCATGGATGACACCAAGCTCTGTGGGAGGGTGGACACAGCCAATGGGATACAGAACCTACAGGATGATCTAAAAAGGCTTGATAGGTGGTCTGGGACCTGGCAACTTTCTTCAGTGCCAAGAAATGCAAAGTTATGCACACTGGGGCCAAGACTTCAAGACAGAGTACTACCTAGGAGGGGTCCTGCTGTCTGCAATGGAGGAGGAGAAGGATCTTGGAGTGATGATCATTAGTGATCTGAAGCATGCCACACAGTACAGGAAAGCAGCAGCAAGGGCAAATAAGACGCTGGGATGCATAGCTAAGATGATAAGCATTAGGCAAAAGGAGGTTATATTGCCTTTCTAAAGGTCACTAGTGAGGCCACATTTAGAGTATGGAGTATGGTACTGGTGTCTACACCTCAAAAAGTACATTAAACTGCTGGAGACAGTCCACAGGAGGGCAACAAAGATGACTGTGGGTCAGCAGGGAAAAGCATACAAGGAGAGGTTGAAGGCACTGAACATGTACTCCCTGGAGGAGAGGAGAGGAGAGAGAGAGAGGGGGGACATGACTGAGACCTTCAAATAATTGCAAGGGATACATAGAGTGGACAAAGATGGTCTCTTTAGCCTAAATGGCCGCCATAACATGAGGGGACACAGTCTTAAGCTGGAGGGAAAGGAGGTTTAGGAGGGAAGTTAGGAAGCACTTCCTCATCGAGTTGGTGGTGACTGGTTGGAATGCACTACTGGATGAGGTGGTCTTGTTGAAAATGATGGGCAGCTTCAAGAGAGGCTGGGATAGACATAAGGGGAAAGTAAGGGTCATGGATGGATCAGAAGGTAAAACTGGGAGTATGGGGGGGGTCAGTAGCTCAAGCTGTGAACCCTACAATACAAGTAGACTAGATAGACCAAATTGCCTTATTCTGCTGGGTTCTTTATAAGTTTGTAGAATAGGAAGCATTGGCAAACCTCTGTATGTTTTGTTTTTATTATGGGCTTCATAGGGTGATAAGGCACATTTTGCCCTTAAGACTAGGTTTGCTGGCATAAAGCACCTAGCTTCACCTGAGCTCTTTTCTTCTAGGGTTTGCTTGACGGGACAGAGCAATGAGCAACATTAACAGAGCAAGGAGAAATATTAGGACTTATTTTGGCTAAGCAGAGTTACTGTTGTGTTACTATTTTGTTTTGTGCTTACAGGTTTTATTACTGTTTTTGTGCTTACAGGTTTTACAGTTTATTGCTTTATTTTTCTCTGAAATTGTTTTTTGCAGGGTATATTTTCTGCTAAATTGTTACAGGGTGTCCTTACAGGGTTGTTACTGTTTTGTGCTTACAGGTTACTGCTTTATCTTTCTCTGATTCACATTTTTTGCAAGGTATATTTTCTTTTAAATTGTTACAGATAGTGCTTTCAGGTTTTGTTACTGTTTTGTGCTTATAGGTGTTACATTTTGATATATCGTTACGCTAAGCAAAGTTATTGTTTTGTTACTATTTTGTTTTGTGCTTACATGTTTTTGTTTTGGGCTTAAAGGTGTTGCAATCTCTTTCTCACATTGAAGGAGCTAATTGCTTTTTTTCCACAGCTCTTCCAGGGATTAGTAGTGTAACTGGGGAGTGTAACTGACAAAGGCTTAGTACCTTCAAACAGAAGGAAGATTTAAAAGGTCAGATTAGTTGGTGTTTTGTGGTGAAGACTAGGTTTGTTGGCGTAAAGCACCTAGCTTCACCTGAGCTCTTTTCTTCTAGGGTTTGCGTGAAAGAATAGATCAAGGAGGAACATTAACAGAGCAAGGAGAAACATTAAGGCTTCCTTTGGCTAAGCAGTGACAGTTGTGTTACTATTTTGTTTTGTGCTTACAGGTTGTGCTTACAGGTTTTATTACTGTTTTGGGCTTACAGGTTGTACAGTTTACTGCTTTATTTTTCTCTGATTGAAATTTTTTTTTGCAGGGTATATTTTCTTTTAAAGTGTTGTGCAGGTTGTCTTGCTGAAAGGAAGGAAAACATTCACCAGGGAGGTAGATCAGAGCTGTAGTTGATTGTTTCTGGAGGGCATAGGCTTGGTCCTGCTTACCCTGCCCCTCACCCCACCCACCCCTGGCACATCATTTCCTTTATACCAGAGGTTCTAACATCACTTCCCGTATAGAGCAAAGGACATACACCTGTCATAACCTCAACAGCCCAGCATGCTGCATACGGGTAGACGCACACACACGCTCACACACACTAACAACAAAGAAAACAACTATACACGAAGGGAGAGAGACATGTGGGAAGTGGTGCAATGCACTGGCTGTGGGACAGCAGTCTTTCAGGAGATGTTCTGAAGGCTGCAGTGCTGCCCTGTTTGCAGACACCTCTCTGGTCTGAGGGAGGAGGTTGCCCGTCTCCAGGCCGACCTGCAGAGGATTCAGGAATCCTCCTCCCCAACCCAGGGACCACCATGATCACTGCCTCAGAGGTTGCCAAGAACGAGGTGCAGTTGGACCATGGTGGGCTCAGGGAGGGTGAGGGTGGTGGAACAGAGGCACATGCCTCCAGTTGTACCTCTCCACACTTCATACGCCATTCTGACAGAGTGTGGTTCCTCTATGGAGTCACCCACAGTGGAGACCAAGGAGGATGCTGGGAACCTCCACAAAGGAGACCCAAATGAGGGTGGCTTGAGACCCCACAGGGGAAGGATACAACTCCCTACTAGTTAAGCGACTGCTGTCATTTTCTCCTAAGACGGTTTACAATGGCAAAAAAAGACTTTAGAAATAGCCCCTATATACTTAAATGGGGCTCACCCCCGCACTCTCCCTGGTCAAATGTCACAATTTCAGAGAGCGTGGGGGTGGAGTTGGGGCAGAGCGGGGGCAGCAGGAAGCTGGAAGGGATTGGCTGGTCGAGGCTTCGGCGCCAGTTACGATCCCTTCCAAAACAACAAGTAAGCTGTTTTTTTATTCAGTTGTTGGTGCCTGTCACCTCATGCAGCTATAAGGTATAGCTTTAGGTCAGAAAATCACTTTAAGAAATGGCCCTCAGAGCAATTCTTTTCAGCATCAACTAAATGTGAATCTATGTGGAACTCCAGTAAGTAACTAGTTCTGTCATTTTTCTTCTGGAACTAGACTTTAGTGAGGCATTTGACACAGTCCCACACAAAAAATAAATAAACAAGTTAGCCAGCCTGAGAGTGGGTCCCAGGGTGGTAGCCTGGGTAAACAATTGGCTGGACAACAGGACGCATAGGGTAATAGTAAGCGGAGTCCACTCTGAAGAAAGGGGGATTACTAGCAGGGTAATGCAGGGTTCAATACTGGGATCAGTCCTCTTTAATGTCTTCATAGGTGACACTGTGGAGGGTTTGGAAGGAAAAGTAAGCCTCTTTGCACATGACTCAAAGATCTGCAACAGGGTCGATACACAAGGGAGGTGGAAAGGATGAGAAGAGACTTGGCAGGGTTGGAGGAATGGTCAAAAGTATGGCAGCTTAGATTCAATACAAAGAAGTGCAAAGTAATGCACCTGGGAAACAAAAACCCAAGAGAAGAGTACACAATGGGGACGGGGTAATTAACAACAACAAAAATGGAAAGGGACCTGGGGGTAGTCATATCAGATGACCTTAAGGTAGGAAAGCAATGTGAGAAGGCAGTAAGGAGGGCTGGGAGGATACTGGGATACATAGGGAGAGGCATCACCAGTAGAAAAGAGGAAGTTGTTATCCCTCTGTAAACACATTTGGTGATTCACCATCTAGACTACTGTGTGCAGTTCTGGAGACCCCATCTCCGCAAGGACATAGACAGGATGGAGGCAGTCCAGAGGAGGGCAGCAAAAATGGTGCCGGGTCTGTGCCTGAAGCCATACGAAGAGAGACTAAAAGAGCTTAATATATATGTAACCCCCAGTCAGTGCTAAACTGAGAAGGCTACTACCCCTGCCTGTGTGGCTAGTGACAGGTTGAGGGGCCTAGGTCCTATGACACGGTGCCTCCATTTTTATAACCTGAAACTTGGGGAGAAAGGTGTCACTTGGCATGGTGATTAGGTTTGGCTACTCTGCACAGAGGCCCCCAAGTAATCCGGACACAGGAAGCAATAACTGGAATGTCCATTACCAGAAGTTGGGATTCTAAAGTGTGGCTTTTATTCACAATAAAAAGGAATAATAAAGCATAGACGGACCCCCATGAGGCTACACTCCTGGTAATGCAGATTTTCCTCCACGGACACACATCTTGTTAAATCTTAAACCCTCGGGTTTAACAACACACAGGGCACACTGCCCTAGTCTTACTCTTTTATGGTTTCTATGGCTCAGCTCCCTTGCCAGCCCTTGGACTACCTTCTTTCCTTGGTGCGGCTCCCTTGCCAGCCCTTGGACTACTTATCCTTTTATCATGGAGGTTTACTGGTGGCTCCCTATACCACCCCTGAGCACTTCTGGCTCCAACAGGGAATCTTCTTCAACAATCCCACGTCTGGGTACTTTCGTCGAGCACTGGCCAAGTACACGAGGGAAAGCAACAGGTGTCCCAAAGCGAACCCGTGGAGGTGAATCTGGATACCCCAGATGGGGGGGTCTCCCACCTCTTGCTCCCATAATTCATACCCGGCCATTCCTCTGGACTTCAACACCTCATCTCTGAAAACACTTTTCTATGTAGATTATCCATAAATGTATTTCACATTTAATCTACTAGCTCTTAACTTATAATGTGCTGACTTGAAGCTGGCTTATTAAATGGCTGTGTCCATTTCTCTAGACCCCCACTGTTAAAACAGTCCAAATCCCACAAGCTTCTAAGAACGGTACTTGGCTGTCCTTTCCTGACCCACAGTAACAATTCTTAAAACCCACACAGTCTCTGGTGAAAGCATAGGCCCTTTGTAAGAGCAGACTCACCCTTGGTTGCAGGTGCCCCACAGGTTTTTTCTTTTTCTCCTTTGGAAAAACACACAAACTTCTGAGTGCCTCAGCACAAATCTTCCTTAGGCAGTTTCTTTTCCCTTTAGCCGGGCCAGGGGACTGCCCCTTGAAGCAGGCTGGATTCTTTCCCCCCATCCCCACAGGGATGGGGCCCTAAACCACTGGAAGTGGTCTCTACCACTTCAGCCCAACACTTTGGGTGTTCCTCTTCTGGTGAGAACACACACCCTAAAGGACAGGTAGCTCTCTGACACAGCTAAGGGCTCTGAGGGCCTGCAGCTGCAGCACACCTCTTCACTGAACTGAGCCCACTACTGAACTACTACTGACTGACTTCAAATTTCCCAACATTCTATTCTAACTTCCCTAGCTGCAACATTCCAATGTGGCTTATGCAGCTGCGACAGTTCTAAAATGATGTCATCCCTCAGTCTCAGCTGAGACTGAGAACAGAGTGAGACAGTGTGAAATCCATTTAACTGGAATTTCACAAGCTGTCTTCTCTGCCTGCCACTAGGTCTAACTGGGATTCTTGTAACCCCGGGTAACAGGGGGGTTACATATACCCTTGAGGAAATGAGGTGGGGGGGACATGATAGAAAGTTTCAAGTACCTCAAGGGAATCAACAAAGTCCAAGAGGGAAGCATCTTTCAGAAAAAGAGATGTGCAAGAATGAGGAGGCACAATCTGTAGATAGAGGGGGGATGATTCAGGGGCAATGTGGGGAAATATTTTGTCATGGAGAGGATAGTGGACACATGGAGCGGCCTGAGGATGTTGTGGGATCAAAAACAGTGGGTGAATTTGCATGGGACAGACATAAGGCAATTCTAGTGGGAGGTAGGAGGAAGTAGGCTGTTGGTAAAACTAGGATCTGTAGCTTATCCGATAGGTAGGGAAATGGGCAGACTGTGTGGGCCAAGCGATCCTTATCTGCTGTCAAAGTCTATGTTTCTATGGTTCTTCAGACTATTTTTTCATAGTACCTTCTGGGTACATGTTACTATGTGTGTGTGGGGGGATGGAGAGAAGTGAATGCGATTGCACTGTCTGCTTCTTGCAGACTTTAGTTGATTGCCTGTGTGTGGGGGTATAGGAGCATGGAGAGAAGTAAATACAGTTGCACTGTCTGCTACTATTAGACTTCAACTGATTGTCTTATCTATTTAAAAATAGAATTAAAATGCCTTCAGTCCTATTATGACTAATTTGTATTTGTTGTTGTATGGGTAAACAAAATATATTTTTATTGAGCAGATGTTACAGATGCCATAGGCACAGCAGCTTTCCAAATAACTGCTAGAGGTATTTATTTTATTCATTACATTTTATATTTTATGTTTAATAAGAACATGGGCAAACAGTGGAATTTAACTATAGGGCAAAGAAAGTGTGTTTCAATCCATGAGCTGTGACTTACATGCATACATCTGTATTCTATGTCATTTAGGCCCTGGACACACTACAGAACTGTTTTTGAAAACCGTTTTTAAAACCAGTTTAGCTAAACCATTTCAGTGCAGTCACACTACTCAGTAACCATTTTTGATAATGGTTTAGTGTGGCCACACTGCTAGTGTTAAACCTGTTCTCCTTGTAACTATTTTGTGTTAAGTCCAACACACAGAACTGTGCTTGCCTGGACACACTGCAGCTAGAACTGTTTTAGTTAAACCATTACAGCTAAAAACACTTTTACTACTGGACAGACCTGTGAGTAAAACTATGCTAGCTCCAAAACATTTTTAAAAATGGTTTTAAGACTAGGTATCTAGCAGGGTTTAAAAACACTTTTGTTAAAACGTTTTAAGGGGCTTGTAGTCTGTCTGAAAGCAGTGCTAGGGGGAGTTAAACCATTTTATGGCACTTAAACCTTTTTAAGTTCCCCAGTGTGTCATGGGCCTAAATGTAAAATGAAACAGTATTAGAATGTTTGGGTTTGAATGCAACTAGTGCCAGGGGAATTTTCATGATCTCTGTGTTCCAATTGTGGATCACTGCATTTCCATTGTGATGTCCCTTAGATCCAGATAAACATTTATCTGGAGCTAAGGCAGTGAGATAAACTGATTTATCGCAAAGAAAAACACTCTCATACTTACTGTATAAATATGCATGAATAAGGCCTGCGCTCTGAGCACTCCATTATGGTATTCACATTTGCACCTGGGAGCACATTGTGCAATCCATCCATATTGTTTGAGATATTGTAATCATCTTCCAATTTTCATTTGGGAGTGCAGGGCTCTCTGGGCCCTGCGCTCCCATCAGTCCTTAGTGTTATCCATATTTGGATGTGGGAGCGCATGGCCCTCTAGGTCCTGCACTCCCATCCATGTATAATTTTTGAAATAGTGTAGTGCTACACTTCTTTGCCTGTGGGAGTGCAGGGCCCTCTGGGCTCTACGCTCCAATGCTGTAGTGTGCAGACCCAAAGAAACAGCTGACATTGCAATGTTCTATACAAAACACAGGAATATGTGAAACCTGTGTAACTCGACACCAAATTAATATATTTTCATGAAACCAGCAAAAGGCACATCCATGGGGCAAGTCATCTGTACCCTGGAAATTTCAGAAGAAAATTTCAAACCATTTCTTTACAGTGGAGTGACAAAAAAACAACTTTGTACACCTCCCATTACAATGTTATCCTATGTGAAATGAAGCAAAATTTAACCCTGAAGAACTCCAGAGCAAGGCAATATATTTTCACCAAAATAGCAAAAGGCATATTTGTGGGGCAAGCACTTTGTACCCTGAACATTTCAGAGAAAAATGACAAGCCGTTTAGTAACTGCAGTGACAAAACAAGCATTTGTCAATGCAGAATGTTGATTGCATTGATCCGCTGAGCAGTCCTGATACAGCTCTGTTGAGCTCACTCAGTCCCCCTGTCTCACTTGCTCGTACTGTTTCTCCCACCGCTGCAGGCTGGCCTTTTGCACTGGGCCCTTGCCTGCATTGACGCCTTTTTCTGCCCACAAAGAAATCCGCAGCAGTCTCGACAGCACTCCGGTGAGTTTGCTCACTACCCCTCCCTCTCTCATTCTGTTTTTCCCAGTGCTGCAGGCTGCCCTTTTGTACCGGGCTCTTGCATTGGAGCCTTTTTCTGCCCACAAAGAAATCTGCAGCAGTCCTGACGGAGCTCAGTTGAGCTTGGTCACTCCCCTCTCTCACTCACTTGATCTTAATCTGTCCCAAACACCGATTTCCTACAGCAACTGTGCTATTCTCCGGCAGGAGTGCAAAAACATATTTTAGCCAGGATGTGAAAAATGACAGCTGTACTGTTCATAAGGAGGTGTGAAAAAATGCCACTGTTGAAAATGTGGTGTGAAAATATTACAAATTTATGGTTACAAGGTGCATGGAAACAGTTCAATGCACGCTAGAAACACAGTCATGTTATGGAGTTTCACCCACCAAATTTTCAACATAGGGATTTTAGGACCTCTGCTCATGAACAGTGCCACTGTCATTTTCTTAATCTGTCCCGAACACTGATTTCCCACAGCGACCACGTTATTCTGTGCTGGAACTGCAAAAACACATTTCGGTCAGCATGTGAAAAAGGACAGCTGTACTGCTCATAAGGAGGTGAGGAAAAAATTTAACTGCTGAAAATCTGGCGTGACAATATTACAAATCTGCAAAGTTACAAGGGTGCGTGGAAAGCACACAACGCACACTTGTAACACAGTCATTTGATGGGCTATCATCACCAAATTTTCAACATAGGCATTTTAGGACCTTTGCTCATGAACAGTATCACTGTCATTTTCTTAATCTGTCCCAAACAGTGATTTCCCACAGCGACCGTGCTATTCTGCGCCGGAAGTGCAAAAACACCTTTTGGCTAGGATGGGAAAAATAACAGCTGTATTGTTCATAAGTAGGTGTGGGAAAATGGCAATGTTGAAAATCTGAAGTGAAAATATTATAAATTTGCGAAGTTACGAGCGTATGTGCAAACTGCGCAACGCACGCTCGTAACACAGGCATTTTATGGAGTATCGTCACCAAATTTTCAACATAGGCATTTTAGGACCTCTACTCATGAACAGTGTCACTGTCATTTTCTTAATCCATCCTGAACACTGATTACCCACAGCAACCGTGCTATTCTGCGTCGGAAGTGCGAAAACACATTTCAGCCAGGATGTGAACAATGACAGCTGTACTGGTTACATGGAGGTGTGAAAAAATGCCAATGTTGAAAATCTGGCATGAAAATATTGCAAATTTGCGAAGTTACGAGCGTGCATAGTAACCACGCAACACATGCTCATAAAACAGTAATTTTTGAGATTTTTTCCACCAAATTTGCAGCATAGGCTTTTTGAGAGCCCACCTGATGAACACTGGCACTAACATTTTGTTCATCGGCCCCAAAAGGTGATTCCGTGCAGTGACCAAGAAATCACCTTTCACAGCTGATTAACGCAATTACCGTGCCGGAATTCATGAGGAGGGGTCCCAAAAACCCCATGTTGAAAATTTGGTGCCAAAATTCAAAAAAATGACTGAGATATGCATCAAAGTTGGAAAAAAGTACAGTTACATAAGAACTTACCATAACAGTAGAGCTTCGAGAACAGCTCTTGCAGCAGGTTACACCATTAGGACTGAAGCCGGCAGGTGCCAGGACCTTACGGAAAAATTCTAGCTAGCAGTATCCAGCGGGGGACTGCCCCCGACATCAGCCCCTCCCCGACATCTGGCATCACATAAAAGGGGGCAGTCCCCCAGCATCCCCAGTTCTCCTGCCGGAGACTCCCGGCTCAAGTATGACAACTGAAGGGGAGACCGAGGATCCGCTTCCAAAGGAAGGTTCGTAGAAGGCATCAAAAGACGCTGTAGCCTAAGAATTAGGTCAGAAGACTCAACCTTCGGAGGGGAAGGTGGGAGGGAAACTACATGCTGCAAGAGCTGTTCTCGAAGATTTACTGTTACGATAAGTTCTTATGTAACTGTACTATCTTACTTCGAGAAACAGCTCTTGCAGCAGATTACACCATTAGGACTGATTCCCAAGCAGTAAGGGACCAAGTTGTTATCAGGAGGAGGATAGGAGGAATGCTCCAAGCTTCAGGACAAAAGTCCCTGAAGGACCGTCAATCCGAAACCAGCTCTGTGCCTAAGGGCAATATCCAAACTGTAGTGCCTGATGAATGTGTGTAAGTGCTCCAGGTCGCTACTGCACAGATGGCTGAAGTGGAGACATTTTTAAGTGCAGCGAAAGAAGTAGCCACCCCCCCTAGTAGAATGACCCTTCATCGGCCCGGGTAAGGGTTTATTGCACTTCTAATAACATAACATGATGCACTTTACCAGCCATCTAGAAAGCGACTGTTTAGAAATAGGAGCACCAGTCATCCTCTGAGCATAGGAAACAAAGAGCTGGTCCGATTACTATGGGCTTTGGTTCTGGATAGATAATATCTGAGGCACCTATGCACATCCAAAGTATGCAACAGGGCTTCCCCCCTGTTACCGTGATTCAGGTAATACACCGGTAGGTCTATATCCTGGTCGAGTGTGACAGCCGAGACCACCTTGGGAAGAAATTTAGGATTTGTTCTTAAGGACACCCTGTCCTTGTGAAAAACCAAATAAGGATCCTTGCACATGACTGCATGAAGCTCAGAAACTCTTCTGGCATAAGTAACAGCAACTAAAAGGAGCGTCTTCCAAGCGAGGAGACGCAGCTCCCAATCCGTGGCTGGTTCAAAAGGAGGCAGCGTAAGCTGCTCTAGAACAAAAGGAAGATCCCAAGGTGGAACCAGGTCTTTGATGGGAGGTCACAAGTGCAGGATGCCATGCAAAAAGGTACAAGAAGCCTCTAGTTGAGCTAGAGACCTGTGACCTGTCAGAGAATGGTACGCCGAAATAGCGCATAGATGGACCTTAATGGAGGAATAGGCCAGTCCTGCCTCATAGAGGGATAGGAGGTAGTCTAAAACAGACCTTACAGAACACTCCAATGGGGTCAACGCTCGAGCCTGAGCCCAAATACAAAATCTATGCCACTTCATGGCGTGAGTAGCATGAGTAGAGGGTTTTCTGGCTGCCAACAGAACGTCCGCAACTTCCTGAAAGACCCCGTATCTCAGGACTATGTCCTTAGGAGCCAGGCATGCAGGTTCAGAGACCAAAGATCCGGATGGACCAAGAAGCCTGTCTCCTGGGATAGAAGGTGAGAGCAAAATGGCAGAGGCATCGGAGGTTCCTGGGCCAGTTGATGTAAGAGAGGGAACCAAATCTGCTTGGGCCAAAAGAGTGCTATTAGAATAAGGCACGCTTGCTCTTGGCGGAGCTTCAATAGAACCCTCTGGATCAAAGGAAAGGGTGGGAAAGCATAGAGGAACCTGCCCGTCCAACAGAGGGACAACGCATCTTGCCAGAAAACACCAGGCCCTGGGTCTAGTGAGCAGAAATTGGGCAGTTTTGCGTTGAATGGGGACACGAAGAGGTCTAATTCTGGTGTCCTCCATCTGTGGAACAGGTCCTCTGCAACTTCCTGAAGCAGTTCCCATTCATGGACCCTGGCCTGTGATCTGCTTAGGCTGTCCACGATAGTGTTGTCCACACCGGGAACATGTACTGCAATAATGTGTGTGCCGTGTTGCAATACCCAATTCCAAACCCGTTGAGCCTCCCTGCAAAGGGGGTAGGAATGAGTGCCTCCTTGTTTGTTGAGATAGTACATCACCGCAGTATTGTCTGTCTGAACCAGAAGAGTACCCGGTGGAATCTTTGTCTGGAATGCCTGTAGGGCATATAGAATGGCTCTCATCTCCAGAATATTTATGTGAAGATGGGACTCCAGAGACGTCCAGGAGCCTTGAGTCCTGACCCCATTGAGGTGAGCTCCCCATCCGGACCCCGAGGCGTCCATGGAGAGAGTCGCTGAAGGAGGTGGCGCAGTGAAGGGGACTCCGTCGAGAGGTGGTCTGGGACGAGCCACCAATGCCAGTCTCAGATGACTGCATTCGTGATCCAGACTGGATGCTGTAGATGATCCTGCTTTTGGTCCCATTGTGCTCTCAGCATCCATTAGGTAACCCGCATATGGAGTCGAGCTAGGGGAACCGTCACAATGGCAGCCGCCATGTGTCTAAGCAGGCAAAGGACGGTGCAGCTGGTACCGTCTTCTTTTCCTTTATGTTCCTTATGAGGGATCTGATGTGTTCCGCCCTGTCCTGGGGAAGGAATGCCCTTCCCTGAATTGTGTCCAGAACCGCTCCTATAAAGTGCAAGTTCTGAGACGGAACAAGGCTCGACTTCTCCTGATTGAAGGTGATGCCCAACGATAGGAAGAGGGAACAGGTATCCTGTATTGCAGACATCAGGGCCTTCCATGAGGGTGCCATGAGGAGCCAGTTGTCTAGGTACGGAAACACGTAGTGGCCCTCTCTCCTGAGAGCTGCTGCCATGACTGCCATATACTTTGTGAACACCCGAGGTGCTGAAGACAGTCTGAAGGGGAGGGCTCAGAACTGGTAGTGGCACCCCAGAAACTCGAAGTGCAAAAATCTGCGGTGCGCTCGTGTGATTGGGAGATGTAGGTAAGCATCCTGCATATCCAGCAACGCCAGCCATGCGCCCTCTTTGAGCATGGGAATGAGACCCGGCAGGGTCACCACGCAGAAATGCTTGTACAGCATGAAGTTGTTGAGATCGCTGAGATCCAAAATCGGGTGCAAATCCCCTGATTTCTTTGGAACCAGAAAGAAGTGGGAATAGTAACCATTTCCTCTCTGGTTCAGTGGAACATGTTCTATGGCCTCCTTGTGTAGGAGGGCCAAGATCTCCTGCTGAATAAGCAGGGCATGCTGACCCGAGCAACGGGAGAGCAGGGGAGGTCTGGATGGTGGGTGATCGAGGAACTCTATAGAGTGACCTCGTTCGACCAACTGCAAAACCCACTGGTCGGAGGTGATCCTCTGCCATCCTGAAAGGTGATGAGAGATGCGACCCCCAACCTTCTCGACCCTTTGATCCAGAGGAGGGGCAGGGGCCAGAAAGGAGTCATGCTGTGGTGGTGTTGGCCCCCACGGGCTGGGCTGCTTTTGAATGCTTCGAGCCTTGGCCCAAGGGGAACCTGGCTTGATTCTTACAGCCAAAGTTGCCCCTGGGTTGCTGGCCAGAACGTGGTTGTTGCCTTTGTTGACGGCCGCGAAAACTATTCTGGTTCCTACAAAAGGAACCAGATTTTGGTCTGTACATGGCTTGTACAGTCCTGACTGCTTTCCCTGCATCCTGCAATTTGGTGATGACCTTCTCTGACTCCTCACCAAAGAGGACTGCTCCATTATAAGGGACATCCAGGAGATTCTTCTGGACGTCCGGGATAAATCCGGAGACCCTCAGCCACGAGTGTCTCTGGAGACAAACGCCTGTAGCTGCTCCCCTGGCTACCGAGTCCGCTGAGTCATAAACAGCTCAGAGAACCTGGGTCCCCACATCAGACCCAGTTTGGAGGAGGTTTAGCAACTCCTCTTTCTTTTCACTATCTGGTAGATCTTTAAGAAGGTCTTGGCCCTGATCCCAGAAGATGTTCTGAAATTGCACCATGTGTGTCAGATAGTTCAAAGACCTAATAGAGCATGTAGCAGCCACATACACGTGTCTTCCCATGGAATCTAATTGCTTAGATTCCTGGTCCGGAGGCTGGGTGCTCAAATGTTGAGGCCGCTGGGACCTGTCATGAGATGCAGTAATGACCAGGGAGTCAGCCAGGGGTTGTTGCGCCTAATACTGGTCCTCCATAGGAGCCGTGTAAAGGCAGTCAGCCTTCTTTGGAACAGCTGGAGTGGAATGCGGATGCTTCCAAGCTGCCTTGGTGACGTCCGTAAAAGTGTCCACCAAAGGTGGGACCACCACAGGCTTCGGGTCTTTCTGCCTGAGTTAACGGGCAAGGCGTTGTCTCTCGGGGTCTAGTTCTTCTGTCTCCCATCCCATATTGTCCTGGATGTGCCTCATGATTTCCAAAAAGGAGGGATCATCCGGAGATGACCTTGGAAGGTCCTGTGGGTCTGGTGATGGGGGACTGAAAGGAGATGGAGACCTGGAGATGTTGGACGTATCTGGTCTGGAGTCATCTCCCGATGATCAACATCTGCCCCTGGTCACTTTGGGCTCGGGGATCCTGAGGGAGAGCGTGATGGGTGTTTCCTATCTCTCGATCGGCCCCGAGGAGGCGGAGTTGGCTCTTTGGGAGTCGGGGGTCTGTCACCTTCAGCGCCCCTAGGAGGAGGTGGAGGTGGTGAAGGAGGCTGAGGCTTAGGAGGAACCACGTCCTTCTTGATGGTTTCCCACCAGAAGGTGAACAAATCCTTCACCTCCTGGATGTTCATACCTGACGACGGACCTGGCATTGGTGTGGGCCTGTTGTCGGGGTCGGGCATCGGGTCCCGGGGAAGCACTGGATCCTGCTCCCTGGGCAAGCCGGTGTCCTCCATGTCACCCATCTGGTCGTCTGGCGGCGCGGTAGCCTCTTCGCCTGAGGACCCCTGACGTCCAGTGTCCAGCAGCGTCGGTGTAGTAGTCAGTCGTTTTTCGGGTGCTGGGTCAGACACCTTCTTGGACTCCGTCGTCCACTTTAGGGGTGTCAGCTCAGAAGTCCTCCTTTCAAGTGCTTTAGGAGGTTGGGAGATGGACCTGAAGTCGGTGCCCTGGCGTCGGTCAGATGCACCTCGCAATTTGGAGAAAGACTTTTTGTGCCTGTCCGACGGAACGGGCTTGGAGGCATCCAACACCCGAGATGTCTTGAGCTTGTGCAGGGAGGCAGTGGAGCCCCCTGAAGACCTTACCTTTACAGGGGGAGGCTGGGAGCGAGCCCGGGAAGGAGATCTATTGCACCGGGCAGAGCTGGAGCTGGTCCTGGACTCTGAGGCCCTTCTTGGGGATTTTGCCCTGTCCGAGTCCCGATGCTTGTCCCAGTGCTTCTCAGATTTATGATAAGATTCCCCTTTGGAGGAAGGTCTTTTCTCCATATTTTTCAATTTCTCCTCAAGGAGGAATCCCTGAAGGGCCTTTTGGCGGCGGATCCTGGTCCTGCTATTAAACTGTTGGCAAACTGAGCAGGCCTGGGTGTCATGCTCCGGGCCCAGACACCTGACACAGGCAGAATGATAGTCTGCAAAGGGGATCTGTTTGCCACAGGCGCACTTAGAGGGACATCTGTCGTGAGAAGGAGTAGAAGAAGCAGACATGGATTAAAGTTTTACTTAAAGATTTCACGTGTCGTAACAGTAGAGCAGGCTTCTGTGAGTCCGATGCTGGCAAGTCGATGGTGGGAAAAGAACTAGGGATGCTGGGGAACCGCCCCCTTTTATGTGATGCCTGACATTGGGGAGGGGCTGATGTCGGGGGCGGTCCCCTGCTGGATACTGCTAGCTAGAATTTTTCCGTGGGGTCCTGGCACCTGCCAGCTTCAGTCCTAATTGTGTAACCTGTTGCAAGAGCTGTTTCTCGAAGTAAGATGCCTATTTATTCCATTATACAGCTTACCGGCATTTCCTCAGTTTGCAGTCAGCTTTGAAGAGTGCAAACGTGTTCCTGGTCCACCGAAGATCGTCATGCCGAGCTCCAGAGGGAGTGAGAGTATGGGGTGGGGGTGGGGTGAGGCAGGTGCACAGTAGGTGGGTGCGGGTTGCAGGGAGGGGCAGGAGTAGACCGCCGAGGGACCGTTTCCTTTTTTGACAGGTCAAAAAAAAAGACATTGTGGGACCGTTTTTTGTTTTCAGGGGCATGTGGCACACTGGGGTGGGCTCCCAGTGTGTCAACGGACTTGTTCTTGGAGGGGCAGCTTTAGCCGATGGGGATAGGGCACCCCTGTCGGCACACAACAAAAGGGAGGGGGGCCACATCATGCTGACAGGGATTGGGCAACCCGTCGGCACTAAGGGGTGCAAGAGCCGAGGAGGATTGGGCACCGGCACAGATGTTCTGGGTGTTTGTGGTGGGGCATTATGCTGATGGGGAGTGGGCTCCCCCATTGGCACATGAAAGGGGGGGACACATAATGCCGATGGGGAGTGGGCTCCCCCATCATCAACATCAAAGGGCAGGGCCACTGAAGCCGATGGGGATTGGGGCCCCCGTCGGCAAACACAACTTGTTGTGGGGGGCGCATGCTGCCGAGGGGGATTGGGCACCCCCTCGGCACTGGGGGTTCCTGAATATTGTTTGTGAACACGGCGGCAAACTGCTGCCATGTTCACAAACAATATTGCACTTGGAAAGTTCCGCTCTACAATGACGGGTCACTCCATCATTGCAGCGAATGGCTGACGCTGCAATGGCGAGGCAGCCCCTGATTGCAGCGGCGGCAAAGTTTTGTTGTTGGTGGCACGCTGGCTGAACTAGTGTCGGCAGCAGCATGCCACGGCATTGGGGGAAGCGGGCCATGCCTTTAAAGGCTGTGGGGGCACTGGCCACAACAGTGCCATGCCCCCACAACCTGCTTCTGGAGAAAGCTGCCGCAATATGTTTCTTGCACATGCGCGCAATCAACATAAAAACAGCTGTCTTAAAAATCCTTTTTCACAAATTGTGAAAAATAATCCTTTTCTGCAGTTTCTTTTTAAGCAATTTGGGGTAAAAAAAAATCCTTTTTCTCAAATTACGAAAATTTCTCAAATTGCGAAAAAGAATCCTTTTTCTCGCTTCTTTTGCTGCAATTTGTGCCAAAAGAAAATCCTTTTTCCCAAATAGCAGAAAAAGATCCTGTTTTATGTCAAACGTTTTTAGCAGTTTGAGAAAAAGCATTTCCATGGCAAAAAAACCCCAAACATTTCTGAACACCTTATCAAAAATCTAACCCCAGAATCTGATTCTACTGGCCCTGATTAGATAAACACAACTGTTGGTGTTTGCTAAAGCTATCTATTTTTTTTTTTTTTGTAATTTCATTTTGTTTCCTTCACTAACTGAAAACAAGATGGCAGCAGCTTGAAAAAAGATTCCACATTTATGGTAAAAGATCCTACGTTTGTGACAAAGTATTCTGCATTAGCGATAAAGATTCATTTTTTGAGTGGGACATCTAATTGGTCCCATAGGAAATAATAAAAAATAATGGAAAACTTTGAAATGCAATAACTTTGGAAAAGATTAATATTTTTGCACCAAACCTTCAAAGGGCACATCTGTTTAACCAAGATCCATACACCCTAAAAATTTCAGACCAATATTCCGTGCCTTTTTTGCACAGTAGCGTGACAAAGAATTTGACAAAACATGATAATGTTCACATTTTTTGACACTCCATATCTCCACACCCACACCCACACATCCAACCAGAACAAAACTTGTCACATCAAGAGATCTTTTGTCCCCAATGGTGCGTGCAAAATGTCATGCAAATCGGTCAAACAGTTGCAGAGTTATTAAAGTTCAAAATGTTGGGTTTAACATAGAACTGGCCATTGAACCCTATAATACATAGAATAATGTCTGGGGAGGTGGTTATAACAAGAATTTTACACACCTCTGCAGTGTGTGTATATGTGTATGTATATATATATATATATATGTATATTCATGGCAAAAAAATCAGTTTAATGCATCAGTTAGGGTTGTTCCACAGCGACAAAAGCGAGGAATTTCGATGTTAGGGTTGAAAGCCCCCCCTTGCACCCCCAACCCCGCCACCCCCAACCGGCATCGGGGTGTGCATTGGGGTTGTCGGCCCTAACTCTCACCCCATTCCACGTGTAAACAAGCTGAGGTGGTGAAGTATAGGAGAATGGGGTGTGAGTTAGGACTGATGACCCCAATGCACACTCCGATGCCGGTTGAGGGGCAGAGTGGGATGTGCAAGGGGGCGGCTTTCAATCCTAACATCGAATTTGCTCACTTTTGTCGCTGTGGAACAACCCTAAGTGATGCATTAAAAGGATTTTTTTGCCATGAATTTCCCTTCTTTTGGAGAATGAGGACTATAAATAGTGAATGGAATGTGGTGGTGGGAGCACGGACCCTTTGGGCCCCACACTCCCACCATGTGATTTTTTGTCACATAGTAACGGTAAGTGCAATGCAAATGCAAGCGCAAACGGTTGTGCACACGGTGATGCAAACATAAATGGTAACGCAAACGATAATAGAAACGCAAGTGCAAAGTGAAGCCAAAGTGAACAGTGACGCAAACGGAGATGCAAATGCAAGCATGTACAGAAACGCAACTGGTAACATGCACGGTCACAGTACCGCAATCGGAAATGCAAATGGTAACGGTAACAGCGACAATAATGCCAATGGAAACAGAAATGCAAACACAAGCGCGTAAAGAAACGCAAACCGTAACACACACGGTGACAGTACTGCAATTGTAAACGCAAGTGGTAACGGTAACAGCAACTATAACGCCAAAGGAAACAGAAACACAAATGCAAGCATGTACAGAAATGCAAACCATAACGCGCACAGTCATGGTACCGCAAATGGAAATGCAAATGGCAATGGTAACAGCAACAGTAACGCCAAAGGAAACAGAAACAGAAACACAAACGCAAGCATATAAGGAAACGCAAACTGTAACGCGCAAGGCCATGGTACCGCAATTGGAAACGCAAATGGTAACGGTAACAGCAACAATAATGCCAAAGAAAACAGAAACGCAAATGCAAGCGTGTATGGAAACGCAAACCGTAATGGTCATGGTAACACAGCTGGAAACACAAATGGTAACGGTAACAGCAACGATGACGCAAAATGAAAGACAAATGCAAACGAAAGGGCGGCCGCAAATGCAAATGGTAATGCGCAAGGTGATGCAAATCGAAATGCAAACAGAAACAGTAGTGGAGACGCAAATGGTAACAATAACGCAAGCACAAACGAAAACGCAAAGGGTAACGTACACAGTGGCATACACGGGAATGCTAATGCAAATGGCTATGGAAACACAAGTGGAAACGCTAAGTGTAACAGTAAGTGGAGCGCACACCCCAGTTTTCCCCAACAGCTGCATAGAGAAACACAGTGACTACAAAGAATATATGCATAATAATGGGCCTTGGACCTGAAAATGAGCACTTGGAATACTAAATTGCTTATATCTCAGGACCCGTACGATGCAGAAAAAAAATTTAAATTTCATACGATTCATGACTTTCCTGGCTAGTTTTGCACTTAGCATTATTCCGATGAAAAGTCCGTATCTCGAACCGTTTCCAAGATACGGGCCCCGAAAGGCGCAGCACACGCCGCAATGTTAATCTATGGGAAAAAGCATCAACTTTGGAGTACCATAACTTTGCATCCCTGCAATATTTTTTCACCAAACCACTAAAAGGCATATCTGTGTGATGTTGGCTATCTTCCCTCCAAATTTTAGCCCAAAAGACCATACCATACCATACTTTTGCAGCAGGATGGCAAACAATTCCTGTTATTTTGGCCATAGTGTTGCAAAGTAGTGTCATGATTTGCAACACTTTTGCAAAAAAAAATCACAAAGGTGTTGCAAGTGTGACACTACTTTGCGACACTACAGATTATGAAAATTTGAAAAACATTTCTGGGGTGTTTAACCCCCCCAAAAAAGACATGGCCAGCATCCTTAGGGCTCGACTAGATGAACACAAAAATAATTGTGTCCCTAGAGGGTCCCAAATTTAAAAGCCAAGCATTTCTGTGACCAGTAACTGATAAAAAAATGGCTGGCTCATGACACTACAGGGGTTATTTGCGACACTAAAAACTGCATTTGCGACACTGTCAAACTTTTTGTTAACTTTTCCCCATTGACTATAATGGGAAACCTGTTTTTTGAATAACATTTGAACCGTTTAATATTTTGTCACGAAATCTTCAAAAGGCACATCAGGGACCACAGCTGCATGTTCCCTGAAGGTTTCAGACTGGTCACGCAAACCGTGCAACCTGTAGGTGTAAGCAAATAATGCCCAAAAAAGCGTAAATGCGCTACGGAATGTCGCTTAATAACTCCGCAACTGTATATCCGACCGGTACAAAACTTGGCACATCCCAAGATCTATGCTACCGCTCCATGCTTACCAAATTTCACACATATCTGTCATACAGTGGCAAAGTTATTATGGTGCAAAATTTCACCATTTAACCTTAAATGGGGTACTCAACTCTAACTATAGTGGCACTACCATGCCACTATAATATATATATATATATATATGTAATAGATAAACCACTCTGAGGTGTGCAGTCACGGTCTGATACCGCACGCCTTGGTGTGCATTGTACGCACGAGGCCACAGGCTCGCGCGTCATCCTCCCAAGGCGCATGTGATATCAGAGCATGACCGCACACCTCAGAGTGGTTTATCTATCTTATAAAATGTCAAAATTGTTTTGGAGGGGGGTAAAAGTGCAGATGTGCGGTCGCGCTCTGATATACGCATGGTCACCTGATGGTCTTTGTCCAATGTTACTGATTCTTTGTCCTTAACCATTTTATAAATATATTGCATTAAATGCATACCTGATAAATGCATAGAATTTCCAAGTCCTGATTTTTTTTCTGTAAGTCCTATATAAAACAGACCTGTTAAATGCATATAAGACTCCCTTTAAATGCACATTTTTTCTCTCAGTTTTGTTGTTCAAGTGTGGACTGACTGGTCCAATTTTACTGACAATGCCTGTTGCTGCCTTACTCATTAGCAATTAATTGCCTGTTAATGGATGCTCTACTTAAAATGAGGTGTTAATCACCTACTTCAAACTTAACCATCAAACCCAAGTCACAGAAGCACCCTCCCTTACACTGAAATCACAGGCACTACTTGATCAGATGTGCCACAGAGACAACCTCTGGCAAAATGCCCTCAACTCTGGCAAGCTCTCGGACAGACCATGTTACGGGCCGCATGGAATAGGTGCACCTGGGCTATACGCAAAGCTAAAGCTGAATACTACAGAACTTCCTTTGCCTCTACCTGGGGCACAGGTTGCAAGTTCTGGGACAATATGAAGGAAATCAGTGGTAAAACCATAGCCTCTTCAATCCCAGTTTAACATCAACAGCACTATCTCCACCAGCCCGCAACTCATTGCTGACACCTTTAACTCCTCCTTCTCTGACCTCAGTTCTGTACTACCCCCAACTTCTTTGATTCCTATACCCTCCAGCCCTCCTCACAGCCTCATCTGCCCTTTCACTTCCGTGCTCTCTCTGCGCAGGAGGCCAAGTCATACCTCCTTAAAGACCTAAGTGGCACTCACCACAGTAGTGACACACTGGACCTCAGACTCCTGTGTTTGGTCCTGGATGTGGTCCTCTCCCCCTTATCAGCCTTCTCAACCACTCCCTATGCCTTGGTAAATTCCATTCTGTCTGGAATGCTGCTGTCATCACCCCTATTCACAATTGCGGTAATCGTACTTCCCCAGGGAACTATCGCCCCATCTCCATCCCCCCCCAAAAGCCCTGGAAAAAATGGTCTTGGATAAGCTTACAGATTACCTCACCAATTATGACCTTCTCTGCAGGGAGCAATGTGGTTTCTGGCAAAGCCACAGCACCACCACCACCATCCTGAGGTGTCAGCGTGGCTCAGTTGGTAGCACATCCGCCTCTGGACCAGAAGGTCGTGGGTTCTCATCCCACACCGGGATTGGACTTGCACCTAAAAATCGCTGGCATCCGAGTGCAGTATTGGGGGGTGCTGTACTGCTGGGGTGTGCCATCCTTCGGATGAGATGTTAAACCGAGGTCCCTTCTGCCCATCCTGGTGTTGTCCTGGTGGGTGTCCAGGTGGAGTACAAAAGAGCCTGGGCACTCTTCGCAAAGAGTAGGGAACATTCCCGGTGTCCTGGCCGACATTCCCCTTCCCATAAACCGGTTCATGCAATTATCCAGGCTGTGTGTGGGTGATGATGTGCGATATGGCTGCCACCACACATTCAGTCACTTCACTACCAGTCTAGCATTGCTTGTAAAGTGCTTTGGATGTATGAAAAGTGCTATATAAATGCTGATTATTATTATTCTTCTTCATCCTAGAACTCACCAGTTTTATCCACTCCTCTCTTGATAGCGGGCGCTTAGTTGGCTCCGTCTTCATTGACTTGTCAAAAGCTTTTGACACTGTCAATCACACTCGCCTCCTATCTGTCCTCTCCCATTTAAGCCTCTCCCAGGAGGTTACTGCCTGGTTTTCGGACTATCTATCTGCTAGGTCACAGTGTGCAAAATAAATGGCACTCTCTCTAACTGTCTCCCTATTCTATCTGGGGTACCCCAGGGTTCCATCCTGGGGCCCATTATGTTTAGCCTATTCCTCAATACCTTACCCAAGACCTGTTCTGGGAAAGTTCTCTTATGTGTGGATGATGTGGTCCTCTTCTCCTCCCACACAGACTCTAGATCCCTTCAACTATCCCTCCAGAATTCTTTCAGTGAAACTGAATCCTGGTTTTGCAGCCATAGGTTGGTGTTACATCACAAAAAAGACCAAGGTCATGCTATTTGCCCACAGCCAAAGCAAACTCAAAGGATCCCCCATTCAAATTCTAACCAACCAACTCCACCCCTTCAAGCAGGTGAATACCTTCAAATACCTCGGGATCACCCTCAACTCTGCACTCACCTTCCATGAGTATATCCACCTCCTCAGCTCCTAGGTCAACTCTCGAATTGGCCTGCTCTATGGCCACAGGAGCTGCCTCACCCTCGATGCCCTCTGGCTCGCAGTCTCCTCCTTCGTTCTATCCCTCATTGACTATGGGATCCTAGTCTATGGGGCAGCTGATAACACCGCCCCTCTGTAGAATTAAGGTCTCCTTGAACAAAGCCTACTGCCTAGTTATGGGTAGTGGCAGGCTTACCCACACCTGCACATTATAAGACCTTACTAACTGGCTCAACTTTGATGACAGGTCGAGGTACCAGACCTGTTTGTTTGCCAGGAAGATAACCAGTGGTTTTGCCACCCTGGTCTGTCCACTCTCCTCCAACCAACACCCACGTCTATAGCCAGTCACAGTAGTTTATTCAAACCTACCCTCCTCGTTCCATGCCTCAGAACTGCTTTAGGACAAAGATCCTTCTGTTACAGAGCCCCCACCTGGCTGAACTCTCTTCCCAGCTTCATTACCTTAGAAAATAAACTCAGTTGCTTCAAATCCCTCTTCCAGGCCCACCTCCTGGCCTCCCACACCTGTAACTGTCACTAGCCTGACCAGTCTCTCCACAGGTCCCCCTATCATCCTCCGTCCTGTTGACCAATCACCACCTACCTCGATAAGAGATTACTGTCCTGCATACCCAACATTCTCAGGACCCTTACTCCTTGCCTGCATCTATTGTCTATTGCTAATACCTGAACTGGTATCTTGTTTCACAGTTTTATGTGTTTTGCCTGTTATGTAATCATGTACATCATAATACGTGTGTAACCTCGTATAACTCTGATGTGGAGCCTTTGTAAATGAGTCTCTGACTCAAAGGATTGTAATTCTGATATTTTCAAATAAATAAATAAAACAAAGAACCCAAACGAATGTCACAGAAGCACTTTACATGAATCCCAGAAGCATCCTCCCCTCACACAGAAATCAGACCAAAGAATGCCACAGCATGTCACAAATCACTTTATCCCAACCAAAGAAGCAATTACATGCTACTGGCATTTCTTTTCCCTAGCCAGCCATCTGGCACATACTTCAAGCTGCTCTCACCATTAAAAGAATACAAGATCTCATAAATGCATAGCCCTCTTGAATGCATACTTTTTGCTAGTCCCAAGGGTATGCATTTAAGAGGGCTACACAAATAATAAGCCACAACAGGGTGTGCAGGCTGAAGGCCGAGTGTCCTTACACTCCTGGGAAGCTCATTAAAATCCTATGATGCACATCCTAGAGGGGCTTATTATTACACCTATAAAATGTATCTAAGTTGGGTTTTTTTTTTTGGTGAGGAAAATGAGATTCGGCACTTGATCATGCATTTATAGACATTTAATGCAGGTCAGGTGATGTCTCTCAACTAATGAAATTGCTAGATTTTTTCTTGCCATTGTATATATAGATATATATGGGATATATAATTAAAAGCTATAACTTATAAACTATTGTTGTATACCGTATAGTGAACATAAAATAACATGGCACAAAATATGCAGTCTTCAGGTGTGAGGGGGCAGGACCATAACTCACAAGTGCCAGAGCCATGAGTGGGTTATGAAAGTCCTGTTCACGCAGACGCATTCTCAGGGCAAGAGAACTGCAAACCAAAGGACAGCAGGTCTGGTGCCCTAAGGATGAAAGAGGCCCTTCTAGTGCCCCTATAAATGTATTATAGATCATGGCACCATTTATAAAAAACAACTGTTTGCTGGTCTGTTTTTCCGGCATGAGGGCTGGTTATCAGGAAGCCTGTTACAGCGGGAACGCATGAGGTACTCTTATGGCAATAAGAGTACCTTATGCACAACTGGAAGTGCTGTGATTGGTCGATGATTGTCACATGATACTCCCACAATCTATAATTTAAATTACAGGAGTTTTGAATTTTACAGTTTACTGTACATACTTATAAAATGTCACATATTTCTGAACATTAGACTACTTATATTTCATTTCTCTTTAAAGCTAGAGACTTAAAACATGGCACACATATCACATATCCATGTAGTGTGGTACTGTAGTTCAAACACTTCAAATGTGGTAACATTTTGACAAATTGTTTTTCAATTACCTAGAGATAGCAGAAAATTCTATTTTGACAAACTGTTTGGCTGCCTATAACTCACCCCCTTTAAAGTTTTGAGACATAAACGTTTTAACCCATGTGGTACAGTTCTTCAAGCTGGTAAAATGTGGACAAATCTGGACAGTTAATTTAAAGATTAGAAGAAAATAACTGAAAATTAAATTTTGCTGAAATGTTTGGACACCAATAACACTGCTCCCTTTAAAGCTAGGGAACCGAACCTTGGTATGCTTATACAAGTTATACAGCACATTAAGCGTAGCACATTCAATCAAATTGTTTGAAACTTGGCTAAATAGCAAAATCTACAATAATGAAATTCATTTGAAAGGATTTAGTATTTACAGGCAGGACAAGGAGGGGAAGAGGTGAGGAGATGTTATGATTTATGTTAATTCCTAATTTAAAGCACAGGAGATTGACTGCCTATTAGGACCAACAGGTTGTGACTTGGTAACTATTGATATATTATTAGGTTCTGAAAAACACATCACAGTCACATCTGTATACATTCCTCCTGGCTTAATTGATATGGGATTGCAACTAGTAACTGAAGTAAAAAATAAATTGCCACTAAACAGGGAATGTATTTTACTTGGGGATTTTAACTGTAACTGGGGACACGTGCAAATTGATAATGTTAAGGATCTAGTTCTAGAGTTAGGCATCCTGCAGTTAATTACAGACACTGCTAGAGTCAATTACAAAACTGGTAGGGGTACCCCATTGGACTGGATTGTGGTAACTCATCCTATTAAGACCACTGAGTGTGGGGTCCTAACAGATTCAATTAGTGACCACTGCCCAGTCTTTTGTAAGTGGACAACTAAACTAGTGGGAAGCCCTCATTATATAGAAACCAGAAATTTAAAAAGAGTTAACACTCAGATAAGGAATGAGGCCTGTAGAGAAATTGACTGGTCCTGTCGGGAGACACTTAATGATATTGATGGTACATTGGACAAATTTGGTAGGCTGTTCACTCAGGTAATAGAAAAAATTGCCAGGAAAAAAGAATATGAGTATTAGGGCCTATAAAAACAAATGGGTTACTTCTGAGCACTTGGAACTGATGAGACAAGGAGATAGAATGTGGAAAAAATATAAGATGGACAGGGATTCAGTTACAAAACTGTTTTTTTTAATCTCTGAACAATTTAATTCCCTTGGGGATCCCCAAAAACGTGACAAATGTTAAACTGCTTATTATAATAAATTATAATAAAGGAGTATTTATTTTGGAGCCATAGTCCAGCATGTGTCTGTTGGTCACGGGTGCTATTTAGTTTAGACTGTTCCTATTAGGGAAGAAATCAAATGAAGGTAGTATTTCATTGCTTGATGGAAACAATCTGATTAGTGATCCCTCTATCGTAGCTGGGATGTTTAATAATTATTTTGGTGGTTTGGATAGTTTTAGGACCAGTTTCAACATAACAAGTCCAATTGTTGACCCCCCTAGAAACATTAATATTAATCACCCTAAATTCTATTTTTGGATTGTCACACCTGATTTTGTTGGAGACTATGTTTTAAAATATGATCCTCGTCACTATAGTGGTCCTGACAATTTAGACATTAGGCTTTTTAAGCTGGGAATTAATTATTTAGCCTCCCCTATAGCATATTTATTTAATGAAGAAAAAAAGGTTTCTGGCACACACAAACCTCTTTAGAGGGACACAGAGAATAATTCAAAGGCAAATCCTCACTTTCAGCATTTATTTCACCCAAGACAACCTTGTCCAGCCAGTCGTGGGTGAAATAAATGATGAAAGTAAAGGTTTGCTTTTGAATTATTCTGTGCGTCCCTCTAAAGAAGTTTATGTGTGCCAGAAACCTTTTTTTTTTCTTCTTCTTCTTTGACTATGTGGTTTCTGTGCACCACCTCCTAGTGTGCACTCATTCTGTTGCCATATTTATTTAATTACTCTTTGTGCAATGGGGTTTTTCCCAAAAATTGGAAACTTGCAACTATAAAGCCCATATTTAAATCTGGCAATAGGGAATGTGTTTCCAACTACTGTCCAATTTCATTACTTGTTCCTTTATCAAAATTCTGGAGAGGACTATTTTCGATCAAATAATTGACTATTGAAAGTGTGAGTCATACGTTAGATCCTTATTTATTATGATACCCAGATCCTTCTCCTCATCTGATTTTCTCATCTGGTGACCATTCAGGTAATAATCCCTTTTGTTATTGTTTCTCCCTAGATGTATAACACAGCACTTGTCTATACCGAAACTCATTCCCCTCTGAGTTGTCCATTTATACGTTATCCAGATCCATTTGTATAGTGCTAATACTTTCATTCCCAGTTGTTATCTTTTTTTTTCAGATTCTACTTTTTCCCTCCCCTCCTTGATGCCACCAAACTCTCTCTCTGTCTGGCAACCGACCAGTCCTCAGACTCTACCCCCCCTTGCGTGACCTGACTCGTCTCCTCTCCCCCCTGACACCAGGCATCCCCTGGGTCACTCCCGCCCAGGCGCTCTTTCTTATAGGATTGAGCACTGGGCTGGGGAGGAGGAGGAGGACCAAGGAGAGAGCTGTGCCTGACTTCCAGGAGTGTGGTCCTTGGGTGGGAGGCGCCATCACCTATTGTTGGGAGGAGAGGGGTATTTACTTAGGTAGTTCCCCATTGCAGCCCAGCTGTCAAGGCAACGTTCTGCTGCAGCTCCACCCCCAGGCATATGCCACGCTTCTTTTGGCTACCCCCAGCCACCACCAGAGGTCGCTCCTCGAGCGGTCATTCTCCCTGTCCCTCCCCGGGAAGAGAGAGCAGTCCTCCGGATGCTCGGTCTCTTCCCTCCCCTGCCGACCCCTGGCGCCCTGGGCTCATTCCCGAACTTGGGTTGCCAGTGTGGCATGAGGTGTGGTGTCTAGTGCCTCAACCCTCAGCACCACCGGGCTGGCCTATTCCCAGTTGTTATACCAGCCAACTTTGTAACGTCAGCATATTTAGTCAGCCAATTTATTGGTTCTTGTCCCATGCTAGTCATAAATATCTGAAATAGCACTGGCCCCAATACCGACCCCTGGGGCACCCCACTCATCACAGGCACCGAAGTGGAGTAAAACCGATTTATATGCAACCTCTGTGACCAGTCCCCCAACTAGGCCACCACCCAGCCCACCACCCTGTCATTTATGTCTTTATCAATTAGGTTTTTGACTATCTCACAGTGTGGTACTTTATCAAAAGCCTTTGCAAAGTCCAAATAAATACAGTCTACAGAGGCCCCCTATCCGAGGCAGCAGATATTTTTTTTATAAAAACACAGCAGATTTTATCACACAGGATCTCCCAACCACAAACCTGTGCAGCTGCCCATCCAAGAGTTCCTTATTTTCTAGTTGAGAATTTATTGTGTCCTTTAGAATAGCTGTAACCCCCTTGTTCCCAAGGATTACTAGAATCCCACTTAGAATCAGTGACAGGCAGGGAAAGGCAGCTTGTGAAATGCCAGTTAAATGGATTTCATGGTATCCCACTCTGTTTTCAGTCTCAGCTGAGCTGCAGTGATGATGTCACTTTAGAATTTTCGCAGCAGCATAAACCACATTGGAATGCTAGATGGGGAGTTAGCTGTAGAATGTTGAGTTAGAAGAGAGTAGTCTGTAGAGTGGAGAGTGAGGAGGAGACTGCTGCCTGAGCAGCTCCTCAGTTTTAGCTCTGACAGAGAGCTACCTCTGTAGTTTGGGTAGTTTATTCTCGCCCTAGAAGAAGAACAACATAGAAGACCAGAGAGTGAAGTGGTACAGACCGTTCCTAGAGGGTTTTCCAGTACCCCATCCCCGGAGGGATGGGGGGAATTCCAGGATTCAGGGGCAATCCACTGATTGAGCCTGGACTGTGTTGAAGCTGCCTGTGATTCATCTGCTCTGTGAGTATCCGAGACTTTTGTGTGGAAAAAAGCCTGGGGCACATACATTTCTGTCAAGGGGACTCTGTCACCAAGACTGTTTCTGTTTAAAAGTGTCTGCCGACTATGGGGTCCAAAGAGAGACTTGTCAAGTACAGAACTTTCAGTTTGTTTCTGTTTAAAAGTGCCTGCCTACTAGGGGTACGGACAGAGAGTTGCCAAGTACAGAACTTTTAGTTCGTGTCTGATTTAAAAGTGTCTGCTAAGGTGGGGGTCTAGTGAAGAGACATTGCCAATTACAGAACTTTTAACTTCATGACACCTCAGAGGTGTGTAAACTAGTATGTTAATGTGAAAGACATTTCAAGATAGCATCTACAAGTTTTCTGAGAAGGGTGTTATTAACCAGATGAATGGCCAAGAATAAATTTGGAAGCAAAAGGTGGGAGACCCCCCCATCTGGAGTAACCATGTTTACCTCTCCGGGTTCAGTTTGGGCACCTTTGTTTTCTTTCAGTGCATTTGGCCAGTGCCTGAAGAAAATAGTTTACCCAGACGTGGGTTTGGGTTTTCTGTGAGCCTGTATGTGCTCTTTGGTGGTCAAGAGGGTGCCACCAGAAATTCCTCATGAAATATGGGGAAGTCTCCTAGCACTGGCCGAAGGTGCCTAGTCAAGGGAAGTGTGCCAGTTCTGGCCGTGTGTGCCAATTTCCATTCAGAACCCGAAGGTTTGCTGTGTGTGTGCTCTGTACCTTAGTAATCTGCATTACCAGTGGGAGTAGCTCTGTGGAAGTCCATCTTCGCTTTGTGATTATTCTCTGTGTATGTGAATAAAAGTCACACTCTAGAATCCCAACCTGGTTTGGACAGTACTGTTATTGCTTCCACTGTGTCTGGATTTACTTGGGTGCCCCTGACCAGAAGTACAAACCTAGCATAATTCTGAGCAAACGATTTCTCCCAGGGACCCAGGTTAATGGCCATGGTAAATGGTCCCCCCAGGTGTGAGCCAGGTAGTTGCCACACTTGGTTTGCCTGAGGATGGCAGGCTCCAAAGTAGAAGTATTGGTAAACAGAACTGTTATAGTGACAACCCCCATCCCTCTCGTTGGCACCATGTGTAAGAAGAGCAGCCCTGCTAGTTGAACAAGGGGGAGCCGTTGGGGGTGGGTTACATAGCTTCCATCGACGTTCCCTGGACTGACGTTAAGCTTATAGGCCTATAGTTTGTATGCTCAGCCCTACTGCCCTTTTTATGTATGCGTACCACATCTGCTGATAGCCAATCAGGTGGGACCACTGTTCTTCTAAAGAGTTCTTAAATATTAGCCTCAACGTGGTAGCTATATGAGGTGACAAACGTTTTAACATCATAGCTGAAATATTAGGCCCTGCAGAGTGCGTGTTCTTTAGACTATGTATTTTTTCAATTATGCTCTCTTCAGTTATGTTTAGGTCCTGCCTCTCCTTCACCGAGATGTTTATTGCGTCCTGTAGCTTGGGAGAAAATACTGACCCAAAATATGCATTAAAAAGGTTTGCCATGGCCCTGGGATCCTTAGTTTCCTGACTCCCCACAGTAACGGAGCACACATGCTTGAGTTAGTTTACAAAATGAATTTACATAGCCATATAATTGTTTCATGGTATCCTTATTAGCTGATTTAGCTGTGTTTTTTCCATCCTTTGTTCTTTCTTATCGTGTTTTTACATTGTTTTTGCACTTGTTTGAATTGAAGCCATATTTTCTGTGCACTTTTTTTTTACTTTTAATATATACACATTATTTTCTTTTGAGTAGTTTTTAAGTATATTATTTAACCATTTAGGCGTGATGCCTTTATTGTTTTCTTAACTTTTGGCTTCTGATAGAGAGGCAAACCTACATCTGGCAGTTTGCATGGTGGTGGGGCAGTGAATCAGCTGCAAGCTGCCGACCAAAGCGCAGAATTAGTTAAAACTTACTGTTTCCTTTTTTTTTAGTCTATTGTGTTCATTTGAGAGACACAGGCCAGCTAGTGGAGCAGGAAGTGGCTGGAAAGGAAGGAGGAGGGGTTGTAGCTGTTGGACTACAAACGACTTGGGGGGCATTTCTTTTATTACATATTTTATCCTCTAGAATGTGCATTAAAATGCTATGCTGCACACCCTTGAAGTGTTTATTATTGTACACTTATAAAATGGCTCTAAATAGTTTTTTTTTGGGAAGGGGGAACATAAGATTTGGCACTTGACAGTGCATTTCTAGAAATTTAATGTACAGGCAGGTGACACCTCTTGGCCAATTAAATTTCTAGATTTATTTCTTGCCATTTTATGAAGAATTTTAAGCATCACCACTGCAGTGTGCTCGGTCCTTAGTGGGGGATTCTGGGCCTTGCACGTGAGCCAGTCTCCCAGAGGGCAGCACAACATGCTGCCTGCTGCTACTGGAACAACCTAACGATGTGATTTTTCAGACATTTAAATCTTTGCTGATGTGCTTGCAAACAATATGTCAAAACACAGGTAATTTGTTTACCATGGATCCATGATTTCTGTTATTTTGCCATGACAATACCATGATTTTCTTTGAAATTGTTCATAAGAAATGTAAAGCCCTAGCTATGCGGACTGCTCTGTGTGACCATCCCTTTGCCAAGAATCAAACCCCATGCCCTGTATTATTCTTCTTGAGGAACTAAACCAAACTTCAGCTTAACCTTTGCAGACCCGTAGACTGCTTTATGTGTCAAGAACTCTAATATGCTGTAATTCTGTCAACAATCAAGATTCAACACTCTCCTTTTGCAGCATTTCCTTTGGGAGCTTCCTCCATAGGTTTTCCACTACTGGTGTTAAAGCATGCTTCCTGAGAGAGTATGCCCCCATCAACACCATTACAGTAAACAACATCGATGCTGACTACATCGACAGTTCACTGTAATGGTGTGCCGAGACCCAGCACTCTGTCTCCCAGTCCTGCACCCTCCCCAATCAACTCCGACTAAGAGTTGATTATATTTAGTACGGGAGTGCAGGGCAGAGCCCCTGCATGGGGTTCACACAGAATGATTTTCTTGATGGTTATACGACCGCGAACTGGCGGCTCTATTATAAATCTGTTGCTGTAATGCCAGTCAATGAAACAGTTGTTGAACCAGCATCGTAGAGCCCATGAGAGTACCTTTAATTATGCTCCTCCACCAAGTCTAGAGTTTATCTTTTAATTTTAGCACCCTGAACAAGTTTCCTGATTCACATTATCTTATCCCTTTAAAATTTTAAACACTGAAATCATTTCTCCCCTTAGTCTTTTTCTCAGGAAAACATTCCCAGTCTGTCTTTTCCTTTCCACACAGCTTTACTTCCCCCTTGGCCACGGTCATCAGGAATAGGCACACCCCTGCTCAGGCCCATTCACCCCTCCCAGGTCCTGCAGCCTATTCTCCCACAGCTTCCCCTCCGTGGCAAGGGCACTGGGAGAAGGCATATCCTCCTCCTCTGAAGCAGCCCACTGGCATGGACTAGGATGCAGTGTTGACAGGCACTAGAACCCAAAGGAGTCCAAAAACCCTGGCCATTGCAAAAGTGGTACAATGTTTTTGCTCCTGGTTTTCTTCTGTCCTCCTTCCTCCTCCTGACCTAGGTAAAGCCTTATGACAGTCTCGGCTGCATGCAGTGATGTCTTGTGTGTGTGCATGTTTGTGTGTGTATATGTGTGTGTATATATATATATATATATATATATATATATATATATATATATATCTATCTATATCTATATCACTACACATGCCAGGGTGTTTGTTAGTGCTGGGACACGGTATATGGATATTTCCATGCGTTGCTTTCAACCACAGGACATGACGAGACATCTAGCCCACTGGGACACTACGAAGTGTGTTATTCTTCTTACAAAACAGTCAAAAATATAAACAAATGACAAATTTATTGAAACATTCACCACAAGATGAGCTGTCCGACTGTACTGTGAAAACTGGACAGTGATATGAAACTCTTGTTAATCAGATCACTAGGATTTCTTCACCTGTTTTATAGAGGTTCAACCTCCACAGGAAAATGTATTCAATTGTTTCCATGAAACTAACAGGCAGACTAGATGGGCCTGGCGGTCCTTATCTGCTGACAATTTCTATGTTTCAAAAGATTTTTTCCCCCTACTGCCCCAGGCTGCTCCCCTTCTGACCGACCCACCCAGCCCTGTCACTTCGGGACTTACCTTCTACCTGTGTCCTCTGCTACAGGGCTACAGCAGTGCCCGGCCACCAGATGTTGTGCCTGCAGAGGGTCTGTCATCACCTGCAGCCAAGGGTTCTTTTTCCTTCATTTTCTCCCTTTCTAGTCCCAGGACCCCATACCAACTGCATGCACACACAGCATGGAGGTGTCATGCATGCCAAGACACCCAGAGATGGCCCCTTCCCCCCACCTGGCCTAGTGCCACTTTTCCTGTTGGCTTGGCACTGCCACCAAGCCTCCAATTGGAGGCAGCCAAGAGCTGAGGAGAAGTTGTCTCCCTTCCCGGGAGTGGAGATCTGCCTACTGGCTGCTCATCCAAGCTTCCCCCCCCCCGGCTGACCCCCATCAGCCCAGTCTTGCTTCCTGAACCTGGGCTGCCGGCATGACATGAGGTGTGGCATCCAGCAACTCAACCCTCAGCACCAATGGGTCGGCTACCCCCTCAACAGATTTAATGCAAAAGTTAATTCATTTTAGGTAAGACTAGTATTCTGACCCCCCATCCAGACTCCAGAGACTAAAAGGTCTGTTAAGTGTGCACAAAGAGCACATTCTTTACTAATTAAAAATAACAAAATGAACTGGTTTAAAAAATTCAAACTCATTTACAAATATGTTTTATAAAAAGTGCTACTGATGTCTACTGCCTTAAAAAAAAGTCTTTAGCTAAGAATAGATCTTAAACAATCACAAGCAAAGTTGGTTCTTGGAATATTGGTGGTAGTTTTTTAACTAGGCCCAGATCTGGTTTATACTGGAAACAGCAGCTTCTCATGCCTTATATAGTAGTGCCACCTAGTGGCAAACAATCCTATGATGTGAGACACAGTGAGAGAGATCAAAGGGGAGAGGCAATGTAGAGCAAATGGGATGACAAAATGATAAGGAACATGAAAGAAATCAGGGATTTGTCACAAGGTATTGTGGTGGCCTTGGAGACAATTTACTTGTGGCTACTCTTCACTCCGCCACTAGTGAGGTCATCCGAGGTCACCACAAGTCATATGGATAAAAATGTTATCCAAACACTGCCCTTGTTGCATGTTCAATTTATGCAATGTAGTTTATTTAGGTATCATTTAATTGAAGTATATGTAATGGTCTATTGATGATTTTAAACAAAATCTGTGGAACTATTTTATCGGTATTGCGCTGCTGTTTACATCAGTTATTAAACTGGAGGAATGCACAGCTTCTGATTGGTCCACATAAATGTAGGAATTGGACTGTGATCAGCTTTTTTTTTCCCCCCAGTTGTTTAACCAGGAGTGGCACACTAAGCTGAAAGCTTGTTTACAGGTGTGACCTGGGAGCACAAGGAAGTTAAGTGACTTGCTCAGGGTCACACAGTATGCAAGTGGGGGCTGTGGGATTCAAACCCAGGTCTCCAGATTTGCAGCTCAGAGCCTTAAACCACCGTGCTATACTGCCTCCCCTCTCCTCAGCTGTTTCAGGGAAGGGAGGATAGTGACATGTGGGGCCCGATTCACGAATGATGTAATCTGCAATTTTTGGCACAGCTGCACCAAAGCACTTTGGCACAACACAGACTGATTCAAGATGGGCTGGTGCATTTGTGACCGTCTCCACATTTTTCGGCATCTTGTGTCAAAGTTTTGGTGCAAGCCCAACAAGCATTTGTTAATGCCAAATGTTGACTTACTGGCATTGGCATTGGTAGTGCAGGATTTAGACAGTTGCATAATAGGAATGGCAGTGAAGTATTGAACTGATGCCAACCCCACCCTGCAGAGACTGACAGGCATTGGGGTGTGCCTTTGGGATATCGGCCATAATACTCATGCCATTTCACCTCACCCTACCCTTCTGACACCAACAAGTATTGCAGTGTGCCTTGGGGTCTTCGGGCCTTACACTCACCCCATTCCATAAGGAAATACCCTGAGATGGGTGCAGTATAGGAGAATGGGGTGAACTTTGGGGCTGAAGAGTCCAAGGCACACCTCGATGCCTGTCACTGGCTGCAGGGTGGGGTGGTGGTGCAATGGCATGAGCATTACAGCCGACAATCCCAAGTCACACCCCTGATGCCTGTCAGTCTCTACAGGGTGGGGCATTATGGTTGGAAACCCTAATGCCCCGGGCCTTTGTTGGTATTTTCACTCAACATTTTCAACATGGACTTTTTATGACCCCACCTCATGAACAGTGGCACTATTAGTTCATTAGTCGAAAGGTGATTTTGCACAGCAACTGCATCATTTCTGACAGGATGTGAAAAATGACAGCTGCACTGTTCATGAGGAGGTGTAAAAAATGGCAATGTTTTACAATCTGGAGTGAAAATATGAAAAATTGGTGAAGTCACGAGCGTGCATAGAACCTGCGCAATGCACACACCATAATAAAATTACTTTGGGGATTTTTAACTGAATTTTCAACATAGCTATTCTGGGATTCCTCCGCCATGAACAGTGGCACTGTGATTTTGTTAATCTGTCCCAAATGTGACTTCCCACAGCGACCACGCCATTGTGCGCCACATGTGTGAAAACACATTTTGGGCAGGATTTGGAAAATGACAGCTATACTGTTCATAAGGAGGTGTAAAAAAAATGGCAATGTTGAAAATCTGAAGAGAAAATATTAAAAATTGTCACAACTTACGAGTGTGCGTGGAAACTGTGCAATGCACGCTCGTAACACAGTCATCTTTTGGAATTTTTTCACCAAATTTGCATCATAGGCTTTTTGGGACCTCCCCTCATGAACAGTGGCACTGTCATTTCATTAATTAGTCCCAAAAGGTGATTCCACACAGTGACCATGAAATCACCTTTCGGGACCGGATAATGAGATGACAGTGCATGTGTTCATGAGGTGGGGTCCCAAAAACCCAATGTTGAAAATTTGGAGCCAAAATGCAAAAAAAATGTCTGAGCTATCCACCTAAGTTGAACCGTTGAATGGCATTGATGCCATTATACAGCTTACCGGCATTTCTTAATTTCACAGTTCGGCTTTGAAGAGTCCAGATGTGTTCCCGCACCACCAAATATCGCAGCACCGGACCTCCAGAAGTAAGTATGGGGTGGGGTGCACAGAGAGTGGGTGTGGATTGGGGAAGGGGGCATCACAGACAATGAGGGATCATTTTCTTTTCTTCAGGAAAACCAAAAAAAAAATGGACCCAGACATCGCGGTGCTTTGTGTGAGTGGTGGCACACTGGGGTAAGCTCCCAGTGTGCCACACAATGTGGGGGGGTAGGGGACAAAACCGGACCTGGACACCATGGTGCCGACATGGTCAGCTTTGTGTGAACGGCAGCACACTGGGGTGGACTCCCAGTGTGACACACAATGTGGGGGGGGGACAAAACTGGCCCCGGACATCATGGTGCCAACATGGTCAGCTTTAGGTGAGCGAAGTGCATACTTCGGGGAGGGTTCCAGTGCCACACAATGTGGGGGATATGCCGACACGGGATTGCACCCCTGATGTTGGCTTTGTTTGGGGATTGTGTCTGCCGCCGCCATGATTATTGAAATGTTTCACCAGGAAAGGCACGTACGGGAGGTGTGTCATCTCTGCCGCTGCATGACGAACTAGTCTCTGATTGCAGTGGCACATTTCTTTTAAGTTGGTGGCACTTTACATAATTCTTGCATCAGCACTAGCATGCTGGCTAATTGGGGAATGAAGGACACACCTACTAAAGCATGCCCTGCATTCGCCAACACTGACACACCTCTCAGTCTGCTATTGCTACCGCAAGATGTTGCTTGCGCAAGCGCAAGACAACATAATGAAATGGATCCCCCTTAGATGCAAAGTTAGACCGGAGGGAGCTGGTCTGACTTGCTGAATCTGGCACACCCAATTGAGAACTGCGATCGGTGCCAAATGTCTGCTGCATGCCCCCTGCGCCATCTGTTCAGCGCACTGCGGACTTGTGGCAGATGCAAACATTTGTGAATCAGGCCCATGAAGAGTGTGGATAAATTTACACCAAGAGAAAAGCTTTTTAGTCTCATTTAGAATATAGAACATGGCTAGATAAATTATTTGCCTTGCATTTTTTCTCTTACATACATTGCATGAATGGAAACAGAGAGACAGAGAGAGAGTGTGTGTGAGAGAGAAAGGGGGAGAGAAAGAAGGCAACAGCCGAGATAAAAGACAGCTTCTTATTGGGAGGGGGAGGGAACTGATAAAGCATTAGAAGGACTTTTCTGTACCAAAAGACTCCCACTTGTCATGACTCCCAAACTGTTTAAGCTTCTTCCACAGACATTATAAAATTGCTCTATTCATGTAACAATATATTAATATATTAAAGCAAATTCGACTGTTTCATAAACAAAATAAATTACAATACATATTCTTGAATAATACATTATTAAAACTTTATACTATTGTTCTGTATAGAGAAGTTTGCTTCCTTTAACAATATAAACCTATATACAGTTCTTTAGAACAGCACAAGATAACACCCCTCCTGCAGTTCTACTGTAGCACCAAGTCATTGTGGGACTGGGTCTCATAAGTGCTTGTCAGTCTTGGACTGAGGTCTCTTGACAGTAGAATGATGAATCATGATACAATACAGCTGCTTAAGGGACACCACCATTCACAGGGTGCTGCACATACCTGTCTTTGCAAGTTAGGGTATTTTCTTACAACTTCCACTCTATGTGGGGAGGACAGAAAATAATTCCATTCTTTTCTCATTGGGCACTTCAGCAGCTGTGACTACATCTTCACAATGGTGTTGGGTTGAAACAGAATACTGTTTTCTGAAATTTTTTTATTTTGGAATCTTTTTCACGTAGAACACAAGTTGAAGAACCAATGTTACATAACTTGGGTGTATTATCATGTGATAACACCACAACTGACGTGCATTGCGAGGCTCGAGGTGTAGCTGGGTGCATCCACCCTCCAGAGAAGTGGTGTTATCCCAAATGATAACACATGCTGGACTGCATCATTGCTCTTATCAAGCGGACAAGAAGTAGGTAAAGAACAGGTTGGTGGGATCTTTTTCCAGGCTGTGATATTATTGTACGACACCCTTGCAGAGTGGAACAGTTCTTAGCCAATCAGACTGGCTTTGCCTGCTCAGCTGATAATTAAATAATAATGACCGAGAAGCTAGTCATTTCCTAGGGATTAACAGCTCACTGGAGGATGCGTGGCCAGAGGTGCAGTTGTGGGCTTGCTCCTTCCAGTTGGTCATTAACCCTAGGAAATGGTTTGCTTTGAGGCTGTAAATTGTGATTATATAGTAAGTCGAACCGCAATAACAACCTTCATTTATTTTTTAAAACTTACCTAAGTCAGGGCTGGCCGTGAAGCACAGTGGTAGCACTGCAGTTTGCAGCACCAATGACCAGTGTTTGAAAGCAAACTCGGAGCATCAGAGGGTCAGTCAGGGGGTGGGAGAGGAGGATCGAAAGTCCATAGGACAGCTCTCCACCTCTGGGGGGGGAGCTCAAAGCCCAGAAAATGCGTGCCCCCTAGCCGAAGCTGGGGGAAAGGCAGTAAGTGTCTGCCAGAGCAGGGGGTAGGGTGGGGGTGTGGTAGACGTCAATACATATTGCGTGGGTGCACATGGCGAGAATCGTGATATCATTTCATGTCACTCCGCTACAGGGAGACAATGGGAAAACACTGTCTGACAACAGCATGATGCCAGACACCCACAAACCCCGCAACAGACTAGCCAGGCCCTGCCAGCAGAACTGGCTCCTGACTGACAGCAGAGGTTGGGAAACTCCACCGACCTTTGGGGGAGCCCTGGGGGCAGATAGCTGGCCATGTAAGTCCTGGTGGACATCAGAGTGACATGGGATATCCAGGGGATGGGGTCCGACTGGACCAGAGAGGGGTGAAAAAGTGCTAAAAAAGCTTAGTTGAGCCATTTTCTTTCAGTGCACATTTCATCTGGGTGAGCAGTATGGCACGAATACATCTTACACTGGAGATGTAGCATGCTGCACAACGTCAGTTAAAAACTTAATTTGCCCATTCTACGAGACTAATTACCAATCCGGTATCCAATAAGGAGCCTCACTAGGTGCATGAATATTCATTTAGACTTGTAACTGTTCATAATCCCAACATAAGGAATGTGCAAAATGTTTCCCACAAAATAATACAACCCCACCATCCCGGACATAACTAATTCTACATTTTGGGTTACTGGCTTGTATTATCCCTGATCAGAATGAGAACCAGAAAGAAAAAAAAAAAAAAAAACCTCCCACCACCATATGTTGTATGGGCATCAGTGCAAAATATCTGGTAACATTCGCTCTCTCGTGCTCTCATCATTCATCATTTTACTTTCAGGTACTGGTGTTATGTCATCACCCATACTGCTGTTTTCCCTTACTTCCAGTGATGTTCTTGCTGCTATTTTTATCTTCTGTAAAGTGAATTACAGAATCCAGGAAGCGACACATGCATTCCTGGTCTCACAGGCAGCTGCTCCAACCATTAAGCTAAAAGATAACCTTCCTTTTAAGCCAATGTGTTAGACCGGTTCTTGTTCATTGTATGCTGCAGTCTTTCCTTTCTCCACTACATGACAGTCTGTATCTATTAGTCCTGTATACATTACACTATAATTTTGTGCACTTTGTTGTAATTTACTTTTTGTGGATCCTGTTATGGTTTCTGAATGTTACTTGTGTTGTTGATGATGAAGTTAATTGTAATTTTTGTCTTTGACTGCTATTGTAACTGTCCCATGTCAATAGGCATCTGTGTGCCTAGTGTATCTTACCTCGTTATCAAGAACAAATAAATAAATGAGGCCACCCTTTAGCTACTTCTGTTGTGGCAAAGCTCAAAACCACCAGCTGCTTCTTGCCTCAAACTGTTTCGCTTTAAACTCATTATTAAACCTGTCTCCGTGAAAACCAGAACTGGCGCACATCTGATGCGCATCTTGTAGAAGGCCATATCATCTGTGAATACTGTATAGGATGTGAATATTGCTAAAAATCAATTAATAAAAAGAGTTTTTTCTATAAAAATATGAAAGGATTAGGTGGGACAAAAATGAGCAGTGTAAAAGCGAGAAGGTGACTGCAGGTTTGAAAGTGAACCCCCCACACCCCACACACACACACACACAACCTTTTCGTCCTTTGCAACCAGCTTCAGCTCATGGAGTTGCTACTAAACTACAAGAAGACAAAGACCATGCTTATATCCAGCCCCCACAACAAAAATAAGCACCACCCCCTCATCACCTCCAACTCATGCAGTGAGCTGCTGGAACAAGTCTACTTGTTCAAGTATTTGGGGGTCATAATAGATGATACCCTCACATTGACTCTCTGGTCAAGACAGTCAATACCAAGATTGGTGTCCTGTACAGGCACAGGCAATACCTCTCTCCGGGGGCCCTCCGCCTGTCAGTCCACAGCTCCATCATATCTACTATTGACTATGGACTAGTGGTCTATGGGGTGGCAACGGATACAGCGCTCAAGACGGTTCAGACTGCGCTCAACAAAGCCTGCAGACTCACCTTGGATGCTGAGTGTGGCATGCACACCTGTACTCTGTACGAACACACAAATTGGCTGTCATTAAGAAACAGGGTCAAATTCCAGACTTGCATCCTAGGGAAGAAGGTTCTACTGGGTAATACACTGCCTTGTGTAGGCAATTTGATCAAGGCAGCCAATTCCTTACAGTTCTCCAGGGGGAGGACTAGAGGCGCCTTGGCTATCCCCTTCCATCGCACCTTGCTTGAGCAATGTGCATTTGTCTACCGGGCCCCCCCTGTGGATGAATGAACTTCACGGACACCTCTTGGCCACCAATTGTCTGGCTCAATTCAAAACTGACCTCAAACAGCACCTAATAACACTCTCTAAGTGCACTTGCCCCTAAGTCCAGTCACACCAGCTCTCTCTGCACCCCAGCAAGCACTAGGCAGGCCTCAGGTACCCCTTCCCTCTGTCCCGTCTCATGACTTGCCTCAGCAATCAGTTTGCATCATGCTCCTTTGGCACCTGCCACCCCACCTTCCCCTTCCCCCAACTCCCAGTCCCGTGAGTTTCCAACAGTCACTACTAATGCAAGCTGCCTGACCATGCCCCCTCACACCCCACCATTTACTCTAGCATGTCTTCTCCGCTCAGCCTCCCCTTAACCCCCATTTCTCTCTATACCTTATTGCCCTTCTTCCCCCACCCTTCACCTCCACCGCAGTACCTACCTCTCTCATACTTCCTTTCTTCACCCCACTGCCAGCTATTCCCGTCCCTCTGAACTACTGACAAGGCACTTCGTGGCTGTTTATCCCCCCATAAAGTGTTTTTCATGTTATTTTAACTTGTTTCTGTTTTGAGTTATTCTGTAAGTTCTGAATCCAAACTATCGTTCATTGTAATGTACCTTTGCTTTCTCCTATTGTACTTTGTTTTGCAATCTATGACATGGAACCTTCGTAAAAGAGATTGCACTTAAAGGTCTTTTCCGAATCACTAAATAAATAAATAAATAAAATGGAAAAGTATGCTTCCTATTCTAAGATCCAAGTACCAGAGCAGACAGGAAGGATCTACAGTTCTGTCTGTAATTTGTTTGTTTTATAAGTGCTTTTGTTTCCTGTATGACAGTTCGAGGATCCCCTCTAGTCAATAATCTCATGGGAAAGGGGTTGCTTTCCTAGGCAATCTCTGAACAACGTTCCCTTTTCGGCTCAGACTAGCACTGAGCGGAGCCCCGCTACCAGTTTGGAAATAATTCAGTCCTCCCTCAAAGGGGAACAGGAGAGGTCATAATTTCCACACTGCTGTTTTAGTGAAATCACGTCTTGTGTAGTGCTGTATGTCTTGGTGCTGGACTGTCCAGTTAGCTCACGGAAAAGTAACATGTAGTGTCCGTGAATTGCTAGATTAGCTAGTGCTTTTCTGTCTGGATCGCCACCTTCCCAAAACAACCCGCCACCAATGACACCAACCTAGCTGTGCCAGAGCTGCCCCACAAGAATTTGTCTTAGCACCGGTGTAAAATTGCCTGGCTTCAAAACCAGCTGTCAAGACTAATGAAGTGGATAAATACTGAGATGGACACTGAATGCAGACTCTGGCAAGCTGTCAGGTGACCCGATGAAATGAGGAAACCCAAGGTGTTTTTAACGAGGTGATGTAACTGATGAGGATGCATGGGATGAGAGGAGTTATGAGTTGGTATCTACATCATTATGCATGGAGGGCGCCGCTTTCTTCTCCAGCAAATCTTTGTCACCGAGGTCTGTGTCTGAGCTGCTTGCTGGTGATTCAGGTGGAGGCTTGTAGAGTAGCCAGGCCAGGCAGAAGAAGATGGCCCCCAGTACCTGCAAGAAACAGAAACAGCTTTCACTTATCGCTAGACTCATTTTCCATCAGAGTGGACAATGTGCTGTGACAAAACGCAAAGCAGGTTCTCCTTATGTGACAGAATTAACAGTCACCTGGTCCTGCTCTTGTCCCACTTCTCATACTGAGACATTAAGAAGACATGGGGTTTGTTTTTGTATTAAATATTTTCCAAATCGCTGTTTTTAAAGGGAAACTCCTATAACATTGGTAAGTGCAGCAGTTACTGCAGAAATGCCTGATTAGGGCTTTTAGTATCAAATGAACTTTTCTATTTACCTGCTGCCTGGTAAGTTTAATTTGAAAGACCCGCTCCATCCATCACAGCTGCAGAGCCACGGGCAGACGTCTCGCACACCCCAGGCGGCTTCCACTGCAAAGGTTATGCTAAAGAGGGCTAACAACAAATGGCAGAGTTGGCAGCCCTCATTAGCAAAACCTTTGCAGCGGAAGCCACCCGGGGTGCAGGAGATGTCCGCCCGCAGCTCTGAAGTTGTTATGGATGGAGTGGGTCTTTCAAATTAAACTCGCCGGGCAACAGGTAAATAAAAAATTCATTTGATGCTAAAAGCCCTAATTGTGCATTTCTGCAGTATTTGCTGCACTTACCAGTATTATAGGAGTTTCCGTATAGAGAAAGTAACAGTATTTGTTAATGAAAGAGATCTGATATGGTTTTTAGTAATGTATTTCTGGCAAAACACTAACATGTGCATTTTTGGTTTCAGTGTATTTGGCTCCAGCAGTCAGATATGAGGTTCCTGAGATTTTTAAAAGTAACTGCTCTCTGGCTATATCCACAAAGAACAAATGATACATTCTGATGTGGTGCGGTGCTGCTTACTATCGGAAATGGATGCTAGCACTCTCCAAATAAAGTGACAACAGGGATCCAGTATGTAGAGTCAAAAAGCAACCTTAAGGGAATGGATTGTTATAAAAGTACTAGTAGTGGATATCCTAAGAACATCTGGGAGAAATAAAAATATACGATGATAAATCTAATTATGGCAGAAACATACAAATGCTATAAAAATACTGTATATGAGGAAATTTGCTGCCGGCTAACAAATACTGCTGCTCATAACTGGCCCCAGAAAAGAAACAGAAGTTGCCTTTTTCATGGCGTTACTCCATCATACCTCTCTCTTTTTTTATTTTTCTTTGTTTTTCTCCCATCCCTCATGCCAATGTCTGGGGTTGCCATGGCTACACCCATTCAACAGGGTCAGGGAGCAACTGCCTTAACAGCAAATGAAAAGCCATCCCTTCGTAGGCCACTCCCTCTCCAAAGGCTGAGCACCTCACCTCTGTGACATGCTCAATCCACCCCCATCTAGTCTCAGAATGGGATACAAAGGATTATACACAAATCCTGTTCAAGCTGGCAGTGTGACATGCAACCTCCCTGCCACTGAGTCAGACCAGCCTTTCTCTCTTTACTCTTGTTACCGCTGCTCCTCATCTGCCTCTCTCCTTATGCTGTTCTCTATCTCCCTTACCTCTATATGTGGTTTCTCCTTCAGCTTCTCTGCTTCTAATGTCTGCAGTAGCCTCTCTCTTCACCTCCACCAACCTGAGTCTGCACCACTTTCAGATCACATCCTAAAAGATCCTTTTCTCTAACCAGCCTACTGGCACAGTGCTCGCCGGCGCAGTGGTAGCGCTACCACTTGCAATGCCAATGACTCTGGTTCAGGAATGAGCCTGGATCACTAGATGGCCAGGTGGAGGGGGAGGAGGATTGAGTGTCCTGCTGTCCTCTAGGGGGAAGGATGGTGCTGCCTGGCAACTGCCTGACCCCTAGTGGTGAATGTGGTGAGAGTGCCAGGGACTGTACGGTGGAGGAATGGCAGATGTTGAGGTGTGGGATGCCGAGGAGTGCACAGTAGCAACAAGAGGTCATTGCATGCCCTTTCCTTCTGGGGACAGAAACTTAAGAGGAAAGGACTGTTGGTTGACAGGGTGATGCCACTCCCGGTCTTCCACATCCACTGCTGGACCTTCTCTGCTTGGGCCTGTTCTTTCCTGCCCTTCACCACTACCTGTAGCCAATGGGATGGTATGAGGCATATATTGAGGCACAGAAGGCAACCCCACCTTGAGATGCAAGCCAAGGGGCCTGTATGCAGATGTGTTGTGGGTGGACGAGGGGTCCAGTGCTCTGGGTGGGTGTGCCTAGGCTGGCTGGAAAGCAGGTGCTGGTGCACGGTTAAGGAAGCCCCAGCTGGGTGGGGCAGGGGGTAAAAGCAGAGTTAAAAATTCCTTTTGTCTCTTGCCTTGCTGGCAGTAATGTTTGTGCAGGAATCACCACTTGAGGTTGCTAACTGTCTGACAGCATGTTTCAATTCTATTTGAGGGTCAGCCTGGTAGTGCTACTGCTCACAATGCTGGTGACCTGGATTCAGGAATGGACTCAAGTTGCTCAGGGGCTAGCCAGGGGGAGAGAGGATCAAGTGTCCCAAGGACAGCTTTCCTCCCTTTGGGGAGGGGGTGGACTGCATCCTGCATCTCAGCTGTCTCCTGGGTGAAGGCCAGGTGGCAGCACAGTAGGAGCACACAGATGGGGGAGGGGCAGCTGCTAGATGCTGCGCACTGATGTGAGCCTTCACAGGAATGCATACCCATCATCGCACACTGGCTCCATCGAGAAAAACAGTAGTGGGGGTCTGCAGTTGCACTAGCACCCCCGGCCCACGAGGATCAACATGGTAGCCACCTACCACTCTTGTAGTCCTGGGCAAGTGAGAGATGAGAAAAAGCTCAAGTTGAAAAAAAAAAATCTATTTGACATTGTGGGCTGGATTCACAAAGGGCTGAGAATGCCACAAGCCTCAATTGGGCCAAACATTTGCTGCATGGGGCTTGTGGCATTCACCCACCAGGCAATCAGGATTCTTGATCCCATACGCCAGTTGCCACAAGTTAGCTCAGCTCTTTCTGGTCCAGCTTGTGGCAATCTCAGGTACCCTTTTTATATGGCTTGCACCACATATTTGGCACAAGGTGTCGTAAAACGGGAAAAGTGCCATAAATGCACCCGATCTTCCTGAACTGGGTACAGTGTGCGGCAAAGCTGTTGGTGCAGCTGTGCCAACAAACAGCTTTGATGCAGGGCTTGACGCTGCCTTGCGTCGCCCTTTGTGAATCCGACCCCATATGTTTTAATCTTTGGTTTAAAGGGTCACTGGTCTATGTCACATCAAGCCAGGGATAACTGAAACCAAACACACACTGTTGTCAAGTATGGAATAAAGAGATCCTTTTTTTTCTCTGCCTGACTCTAATCTTCATCTTCGAAGTGTGTGCACCTATTACCCCAGAGAGAGCCTGATCGCTGGCTCTGCAATGGATTACTGTACCTTACTCTGTCTGCAGAACACACTGCAGCCCCTGTTGCTGGTAGAACTGTTGAACTTTGAAATGATTCCTACACCTTGTTTACATTACCTACCAGCTGTCACAGGGTTCATGGGGAGTGTGTGTGTGTGTGTGGGGGGGGGGGTGCTAGTTCCTAATTCCATTCTCAGGGCTGCAGTTTCGGACACTTTCCCCCACCTGTCCAGAAATTATAACATTACAGCAGTCCCTCCTTCCTGCCACTTAACTGCTCAGATCTACAGATCCCATTGCACTTGAAATCTTCTGTGGACGCTCAACCCCCTAATTTGCCAATCGGGGGGAATTTGGAGCTTTGTGTATCCCTGCAGTTTCAATAATATAAATCAGCTCTGCTATGCATAGCTGCAATTCAGTTTTTATGTACTAGTAGGGTGGGAGGTAGGAAAGTGCACTTCTTGAGGAAAACAAGGCTTTTGGCACTCTGCAGGGAGGACCTTATGTTTTTTGGGTAAGGTTTGTCATGGACTGCCCTCAATCCAGGTGGACCCTCTGCTTCTGACTGGTTGGACTTGGAGCTGTGCGTAATTTCAGAATATCATGCACAATTCTCAAAGCAGAATGTTTTTTACCTGTGGACTAGTAATCTGCAGTCTGCGTAAACTGCGGAATAATATTCTGCGGATTATTAACATAGAAACGCTTTTTGGAATTCTGGAGAATTAAGAGAGGAATTTCAAAAAGTGTTCCGGAAGCAGAACTGTCATTCCCCATAAAGTCCACATTCTGCACAGTTCCAGTTGGGCTCTACCATGACAGGTGACCTCGTGCATTATTGCCTGATTTTGGAAGTTTACGCCAAGCCCAGCAATATCTTTTCTGTGCTTTTTCAACAAGGCACAGTAAGAAAACTATTACAAAATATTTACACGGCAAAGACTGATGACTTGCACTAACTCTGGCCCACTACTGTATATGTAAGGGTCCCCATCATGGCTGGGATTAGGGGTTCATAAGGCCAACTTTTAACACAAAAAATTAGAAGTCATAAAAACATCAACGTGTAAAAGGAAAGAACCCCAGAATCCAGAAGGAGAAACCACCACTAGGAAAACTTTAAAAAACATCCTGTTTAGACACTATATAGTTTATACTGCAAACATTTTCTGTATTACTAATGCTCTCATCCTTCATTAGTAAGAGCACGTGATGCTGCAGCTTCCTCACCTTGTAAATGAGCCCAGCGGCCAGGGTGTAGAGGCTCATGTCTGAGTTCTGATAGATCAAACAGGAGCCACGCTCTCCACTGGGGTTCTGCCACAAGAGGCAGGAGACGTCGATTAGCGATCCGAAAGCGATTGGTCCAGGAATGCTACCTGCATGAAATATCAAAATTATTAACATCAATCTTAAAATCCTATTGGTTCTACATGTAACGATTATGGTATCCCATAACCTCAGTAGTCAGTGTGGCTCAGTTAGCATCATATCTGCCTCTGGGCCAGAAAATTGTATGTTCTAGTCCCACACCAGGATGGGGCTCATTTAATGCTGGCATCCGAGTGCAGTACTGGGGGTGCTGTACTTCAGATGAGATGTTAAACTGAGGTCCCTTTTGACCATCTTTAGTGCGGTCCTGGTGGGTATCCAGGTGGCAAAGAACCCAGGGCACTTTTGGCAAGACACAGGGATGCAAAAGTATGGGGAATTCTTTACTGCACACGAGAAACAGTAACAATTATAATACCAAGCAATCTCAATTCATAATAGTATGCATAGGAAAATCAGTGTTATCGCTCAACTTTTCTTAAAAAAAAAGTCTTTACTTCCCTCACTTAAAGGGCCAATAAGATACTGTTCACAAAGGTCTATGTCCAGCTCTATCCCTGTCAGCGTGATTGTGTAAGTAGATAGTCCCCTAACCAATCCACTGTTGTTGATTATTTTCTGGTCTGTGCAGTAGACAGCTTCTGTCTCTCAGACCAAAAGAACAAGAGCAGGGAGAATTTCCCCAGTGCCCTTGTCAACATTCCCCTTCCCATGAAAGTGGGTCAGGCAACTGTCCCAGGCTGTGTGAGGCTTTTGATGTTCAAACTGACTGCCATGGTACGTTCGCATTCACTTAACTACCAGTCTCTCACTGCTTGTAAAGCACTTTGGGGCACAGTGTGCATGAAAAGTGCTAGATAAATGTGAATTCTTCCTCATCTCCTCTATTACCTATGCTGGTTTCCTGATTGTTTTCCATAGTTTTTACTTACTATCCAATAACACCATATATTACCTATGCTGATATTTCATTTTGTTCACTTGCTGTCTGGCTCTCTGATGATGTGGCTTGTGCCCCAATAATTTGTTGCTCTGCTCTGTAATCTACTTATGCTGTGTTACATTTTGGGGTTCCAGGGGTCTTGTCTTTGCATTAGCTCTTCATTGTTATTTTGCTTCACTTGGATTACCTAGGTTTATTCTCTACAGTAACACAGCAATTTAAGGTCAGAAGGGACTCTATGTCCATCGTGACCACTCTTCCCCGCTTCATAAGCAGGTATGAAAAAGCATAGTGTGGAAACATGTACTGAAAGGGGTTCCCTACACACTATACCACCTAGGGTACCCTATGATTCTGTCAGTAAGCAGACATTCGTCCAGGCTTACCTTGAAGGTCGGTACTGTCTTCATGTCCACTGCCTCTGCAAGTAGTACCTCTAAGCATCAGAGCATGAACCCATGTCCTGCTGTGTAATTGCTGCATAATATACAGTACTCTGGTCTACTACAACGCCTGCCCACCCCTCTCTGCCTATGGACCCTTCCGTCAGTGTTACAGCTACTGTAACTGCCTCTATTTCCCTACCATCTGTCTCACCTACCTGCACCTGTCTGGTTCCCTGAATCCATTCTGCTACTCTCTCTCTCTCACTCACTCCTCCTCTCTCTGTGATAATTCCCTCCACATTGTTCTCACCATATACTTGTCTCTAATGCCTCTCTCTAACCCCATCTAATTTGGCTCTGTGCTATGATTCTTCACCCCATACTTCTTCTCGTCTCCCTCCCTCTCTCCCATCTGTTCCCTTCCCCCTCCTCCCTTTACTTTTCCCTCCTCCATCTCCTTTCTCTAACCCCTCAGTCATTGGCAGCTGTCTCCTAGCTGCTCCCTTACTCCTGCTTAAAGCACTCTGGAGTCTGCCCCTGCACTCTCCTCTTATCATTGCTTAGCCAATTTTTCACTAACTCCTTGCCAGAGGAAGCATATTGCTCTCCGTCTTATCATTATCCTCCTGCTACTGCTGTTGGTAACGTTGAGCTTAACTCTGGCCCCTTCTCCCCCAGTTAGAGATACGAAAAGTTGGCAAACTTCACTTTGCAAATCAATTCATGACCTTCTCCAAGTGCTGACTTTGCAATGTTTTCAGCAGGAGAAGTGGCACTTTTTCATGCAAAGTCATACAAATTTACCATTGAAGTTACCACTTCACTTAAGTGTCACTTTTTTAGGAAAACTCACTGCAAAGTGGTGAAGTTTGGCCGAAGTGGGAATTTTGCAAGATCTTTACCCCCAAGCCCTTTCCCCAAGATGCTGAATGTTTTCATCTCAGTACTGTTAGGCTGAGGGCCTTGCAACGCCATCTTCATGTCCTCACTGTGACCCATTCATGGTTCTTAGTGAGGATCGGTGACATGAAAGTGGCCTTGCTTACAGGACCGTGGCAAGGGGGTGGAGCGGATATGCACTTTAATCTCACCTGAAGAGTGATACTGTACCTAGATCCTTGCCTCCTCTGCCCTCTGCCTTCAGTTTGACACTTTGTCGTATTATGTTGATCACCTCATTAATGCTTTGCCCTGATGCCAGTACCTGTTTTTTCTCTCGCTGTTTATATACAGGTAATTCCATTACCGTAGCAAAGTATGTATATATTTAATTTAGCAGCTATTTATTTTTTCCTTTTTTCTCTTTTTTTGTATGCCTATATCCAGTGCCTTAAGCAAAATATGTACATTTCATTTGTAAGCCTGTTTTATTTTGTACCCCTATATCTGTGCCTTACCTTATGTATGCTTGTTGATATTCACCTTTCCTGTACTAGGACCTCCTTGTGAATGAGCATGCTCAATGGAGTTTTCCTACAATAAACTTGAATTGAATTGAATCCTCTGCTCCCTCCTTACGTGAGCTAATCCTGGCAAAGTGTTCCTTCCATTCCTCATTCCTGCTATTTGTCAGCGATACTTACTACCCCCTGGTATCAAGTCCAACTCCCTTCTTGGGATTCTGTCCTCTTTCCTCAGCCCCAGGCTTCTCTGATGATCTGGGATTGGTCCACTTCAATACCAACTGGACCTGCGCCTCCTCCAAAATACTCATACGTCAAATTTAGGCCATAACCCTCACCTAACATATCTGTCAGCTAACCCAACTCAACCCTTCCTCCTCCAACCACTGTCCCATTGCCTGGATGTACCCAGAACTTAGCCTTGGCTCAGCGGGACTGTCTGGCCAAAACATGTAATGAAATAAACAAACAAACCTAGGGACACAATCTGTAGGGACTACAGGAGGAGGTTAAGGGTTCGATCCTCAAAAGCACCCCTAGATACAGACGACCCACATGTATCTGGGGTGTGCTGACTGGCATCCACAGGAGCAGCAGCGCGTGCCAGCATCCACGATCACCACTCCACCATGAGCTGCACCATCAAATAATGGAGATGGCTACGGTCAAAATCACTGGAGCTCAAACAACTTGTAAATTGCCAAGTATTCATGAGCAGTTCCGCTCCATAGTACTAGTCCTCAAAGAAAATACAACTTGTTGTGTTGCAGGACGAAGCTTCATTCTTTGTAAAAAAATGCAGCAGAAAGCTCTGACACTCCCTCACGAATGGTCAAACACTTTCACACAACTCAAATGCTTTCTCAGGACGTCTTGCACAAAAAGGTCTTGAGAAAACACGTACAAGGTGTGAAAATACTTGACTATTGGTGTGGGAGTGTCAGAGCTTTCTGCTGGTACTGTGGAGCTGAACTCATCGTGAGTACTCTGCCATATGCTGTGCACAGAGTGCCGTGTAGCAGGGCTGGGTCTGGAGGTAGTGATGTGCTGGACAATGGACATCTTGCTCTGCACAGAGCAGGGGCTGAAGTGATACAGCAGTCCTCCAAGGACTCCCATATCTCTGTCAGCAAAGGTTTAATTTGAACAATGGCAATTGTTACGCTTGGGTTATGCCCCCTATTGTCCCACATACACCTCACACTGTATTCCTGGTCTATTGTACTGTGATACTGCTATTTTGCACTAACTTATAGTTATGAGTGCCAATCATATAAGCATGGGTGCTAGGAATGTGCTTTGCTGCTAAGATATGCTAATATTGTCATGCATGATATATTATACCTCACTATGATACATTTATCTAGATTAGTTTGTCTTTTATAGATAGTCCATATATTATCTACCTAATCACTGATAAGATGACTCAGAAGGATCATCAGTGATTACTGTACATTCATATTCTCATATAATTATATGTAGTGTGTTTTACACTCAGATATGCCATGTAATAGGCCTGTCAGCAGTTCTTTGTCTCTAAGCAAGCTGACAGAGACAGAGGGCTTTTGTTGTGTCTTTATAACTGGTGTAAGCAAGAAATGCCGCATGTCATTTGAACTTGTCAGCATTTCTTTTGTCCAAGCAATAATGCTAATGGAAGCATATTCTGTCTCATATGATACTCATTAGTAATTCTGTCTCCTAAGTCATTATCCAATTGAGAATGACTTAGGACCAAAACATACTGTTTCTCATATCTGTAACTATGTTGTAATCTCTGTTGCTATGCTGTTATCTGTAGTATTTAGCTGTCTGCAACCCACTGTAGCGCTCTCGAGACACTACTGTAGCTGCTCTAGAAGGGCAGAGAGCTGGAACATGGGGAGAAATAGAACAAGATCTTAGAGAACCTAAGATCTACAATTCTGGAGATTATGTACATTCTTCAGGAGTTGTGAGAAACCCATCTCCCTTGTGATTTCTTTGTCACATGCTTGGCATAAGTAGCATAATAAACTTTATTAGTACTCCTTGCTTGTTTACAAATGTTTTTTGGCAGACTCCGAGACACAAGAATCTGTATTATTATTATTTTTGTTTACCCTACACACCAAGAGTGCTTAGACAACATAATGGTGACCGCGAAATGGAGTCTGAATGTTTTTGCCAAGTTTCATTTTTGATTTCCTCTGTAAATTAAAACACTGGGCGAAATACCCCCAGTAAAAACAAGCTGAAAGTGTCTAATGTTTAAAATTTTTCGGTCAGTTGTGTGTTCTACAGTGCAAAACAAAACAATCTCTTGGCACATATTCAATTTCTGTGTAAGGAGTTGTTTTATTTTTATTTTAATACAGTGTGAGGTGTACGTGAGGTGTGTGTGGGACAATAGGGGGCATAACCCAAGCGTAACACACTAACCAGTGCCAGTACTGCCCCCAGCCCACCACAAAGCCTCTGAGGCTGGTGAAGGTGAGGTGATTGGGCCCCATGGACCATCACGTAGCCATTCAGAGGAAGGGTGTACCTGCTACTGCTGCCCTTAGGGCAGCATAGCATTCACTGTCCCTCAGAAATGCGGATGTTCCTTCATGACTGAGGGACATCCCCCTCCCCGCCGTGTGCATTGGAGAGATGCAGGCAAGAGATTTGTGCTGGAAGGGCATCCATCCTTGGGCCATGGATAAGCAGAGGTCTTCGCATGTGTAGAGAGGGAGCTCAGCACAGCACATGGATGTGCAAGCCCCCTCTGCGGAAGCAAAACCTATTGTGGATCGTGCCCTGAGAAAATAAAATTGCAGAAATTCATTTTACAACAGCACACCCACAGAAAAGACTGCACATCTGGGGCTAGAATCACCTGTTTGTTTTAGTGGGTGGGGGACAGTGATCACTTTTCAATTCCCAGTACTACCATACATTCTCTCTCTCCCCCATGTTTCTAGTGAACTATACAATGCCAGTGCTGGTAACCCACAAATAAATCTAGACAGTTTCAGTTGCAGAAAACTGGCTTCTTGTAGCAAATTATTAATATTTTTCCCTTCTTACCCAATGCATCAGGGTTTGCTTGTTTGTCTACAAGGATTAGATCCCATGCCTACCCCTCAGGTCATGTGCAACCCAGGCCCACCTGGTCCCCAAGACCCGCACCCTCGCAGGTGATCGGGCATTCACCGTCCACGCTCCAAAAATGTGGAACTCCCTTCCAGCTCAAGTTTGTGCCTGCCCCTCCAACCCCTGCTTCAAAACATCCCTATGGAACTTCCTAAAAGCTGCATCTACCTGCCTGTGTTCTGCATAATACCCACTCTCCTAGCACTGTTACCTGTGCTGGTAACCCTCTTTAGGCACTTACCTCCCCCAGGTGGAGCGGCATTACTGTTCAGTATCAATAACTGCCACCTGTCCAGCACAGAGTCTTCTCTTTCACTTTAGGCATTCAGGTCAGGCTAGAGTATACAGGTGTGCTCCAAACAATTTTGAGGCTGCCACCGTTTGAGTTGTTCTTTTATTCTAACTTCTAGTTTATTATTTGATGTTATTCTACCTCCCTATGATGTTTTTGAGTGTGTCTGTACTTTAAGCTGTTTTACCCATTGTTGGAGCATGTGGCTCTTGTATGTAACCTCGACTCTGTATTTGTTTCATGGATACCTTGTAACTCTCCTGGGTCACACCTGAAAATAGGCACTTGGCTGTCTAGTGTGCTTACCTGGTTGCCAAAAGCAAATAAATAAATAAATAAATAAAATTTGATACTGCCCCAGATACGCACAGCCTGTTCCTCTATACACTGTCCCAGACTTACTGTTCTGGGTGGGGCTGGCCAAATGGGCATAGAGCAAACTGAAACTTTTCCAATTGAGGATGGGGTGGAGGAGGGGAGGGAGGGAGGGGATGTCTGGGCACCACATGAGACCAAGGAAAGCATTGTGGTGTATGAGCACCTGAGCAACATTAATGTACTCCAGTTTTATCTTTCTACCCATAACCCTCTGGGCCACAGCCCAAGATGGGGGTACTATTTCAAAGACAGGGTAGTGGATGTGGTGATACAAGTGACTCAAAACACTAGTAAGTGCAAAAAGGGTGGTGAGCTTTAAGAAGGGGATGTGGTACGCACAAAGGGCTGGTGAAGGGATCCATGAGGGTGGAGGGGAGGTAAGCCATAATCCTAAAAGGGGCATGTACAGCCCCTTTGGGCAGACGGGATGGACTGCAAGGCCTACTTCTGCTGACAGGTTTCTGTTCCTATGTTTCTTTCTAGACAGTCAGATGTGGGCTGGGAGCAGAGCCCCATACCACACTCCGAGTGACACTTGCTAGTAGTGGACTGGACTTGTGATGCCATCACAACATGAACTAGCATTCTGCATCATGCCAGCAGCAGTCTGCAACAAACCCCCACCCTGTGCAGAGCCGGGTATTCCCTTCACATGCCTCTCCCTCCTGGGTCACCAGGGGGCAGGTGTGTGCCACTTAGGTCTGACACCCAATGTGTGACTTCCTGGTCTCGACACTTGAACTTGGTATCATCAGCATGCTAAACAGCACCACTTATCATCAGGCCATTGTGTGACTTATTATAGCGGACTGCCTGCCTAACTCTCTATAGCACATCATCACATTCCTGTGGGCTCCCCACTGTCTTTGTTAACGGGGAAAATATGGGTCTGCAGACTCCACTCAGCTTTCATTATAGATCAAGGGAGTGTCATGTGACAGTCTCGATCAATTGCAGCACTCCGTTTGTTTGTGTGTGACACTCTTGTTTTGATAAGTCTGCCTCACGCCCAGCACCATGGCAATGGATAATTGGTCTATGGGAAAACAAGCCAGTTTGTTTGGTAAAAAATTTGTGCTTTTAGAAAAAAATAAAACAATCATGACTTAAAATGAGTTATTATGTTTTCGTGAGCTATTTCTTTGAGGGATAACACATGGCAGGACATGCAGTCATATGAGAATAATGTATGCCCCAGGTGGTTGCTAGGCACGAGGCACAGCCAAGTCCGCAACCACTCAAACATTTGAAAGTGCATTATTCCTTTACAACCTTACTCCCTGGAGCGTGTTATCCCACTAATAAGATGGTCTTTTATTTGTTAAACAAAAAATGTAGTTCAAGTGAGATATGTGGTTGTCAGAAAATAATCAATGGTCATGTGATATATTTTGACCAATGAGGTTACAGGATTTTCATGGCCTATTTTATAAATAAGTATAAGAATACTCCTAGCTTCATTTTGCTGTCTCAACTGAAGAACGCATGAGACTAGTCTTATACTGATAAAAATAGCTCCTGAAGACACATTAACACACAGGAAAGGATCAGTAATGCGTTCTCAGGCTAGATTTTCCCAGCTACAGGAAAATGACACTGTAGCTGTACAGTAACTAAAGGACACTGGATTACCACACAAACTGGGATGCGGACATGCCCCCTTACAGCATTTTAGACAAGGGGGGGCAGTGCTTGAGTTCATTTTGAACCCAACACTCATACAGTAAGAAAAAGTGCATGCTCTGCATACTTTACCTAGTGTTCGGACCACAATCCACTGAATTCCGAGTGCAAATGAGCGCTGGCTGTTCGGCACGCACCTGTGAGAGCAACAGGAATGGAATTACTAAACAGAAATGACAAGCAGTGCAAAAGGGACAGGGAGCACTGTTGGTATGATTCCACTCAGTCCAGTCCCTAGTGTGGTGTTGACAAGGCCCACCCCTAATTCTGTTTGGGCTCACCCTACCAGCCAAATGAATGACTAATGCATAACTCATCTCTAGCATTGTCTTATTACTTTTTTCTATATAATCAATTTTATTTTCAGTTCAGTAATAATGAGATATAATAATATATTTTTTTTTTAACTTGCGATTGTGATTCCTCTTCTGGCTACTGGGCGTACCCCTCTTGTACTGCTCTCCCATCCCCATCACCTGCCTTCCCAAAATAATTTCCCTGACCTGCTTTGTGCCTCTGTGTCTTAACCCCCCTCCCCACACAGGGTGCAGGATATGGTCCAGGAGGTGGTGTCCAGTTGGGGTGGTGTGGCCTGCGAAGGACCTTTCACCATCCTGCCACATCGGGGGGTTTTGCACCATTTTTGCCCCAAGGGAACAGTTGGTGTGCAGTGATGATGCGTGCATATGTGGCATTATGTGTGAGCATGCATTGGCACCTGTGGCAGCCCTTAACTGAGACAACCACTGCAAGTGCTGTCACTCAGCCATCATTGCGCAACAGTCAGAGACAGCAGAGGATGAGATTCCCCAGCCCAAAGGAGGAGAACTGTCCAGTGGAACACTCATCACCCTTTCCTCTGGCCAGTCCTCAGCAACCTGAGTCCATTTCCAAACTCAGAATGCCAGATTAGCGAGTGGATGCCCTCTGACTTCGCTGCCTGTCCAGCTCATTAAATTATGTTTTTAAAACAGCAGTACACTTTATTAAAAAAACTTCTTTTAATCAACTGTTGTGTCAGACATGATCAACAAACAATCCCTTAGTCCGTTCTTTATATTTTTTTCCTGTCTTCTTTGCAATCTTTATCTTTTTGACAGTCTTGCACAAATCCTTGGCAGGGATGGCTTTAGAATTTTGGGGGTCCCCAGAGAGATAAGTCATGGGGCCCTTATCCAACCCAACTTGACAACATCTTTTACTCTGTCCAAAATATACCACGGTTTATTTTCAATGCATCCAGTTACATATTTTCGTTTTTAGGAGGAAAGGAAATGTCAGCCCCAGGGGGCCCCTTCCCATCCAATGCATGTCTATTCATTGGCCTCCGACTGGGCCATTCCTTGGCCAGTAATTTCATGACCTCATGATGCCACATTAGAAGGCTCCACAGTGACCAGTGATGCTCCTTAGTGCTGCTTTAATTTTAACTTGAAAACTTATTGAAAAAAAAAAAAGAAACTGGTATTCTGGATCTGTCAGGGTCCATGAGCATGAGGAGGCCCAGCAACTGCAGGGTTTGCTGCTGGCTAAAACCAGCTATGCCAGGTGGGTTTCTGAGGACAAAAACGGTGCTACCTACCATTGTGCCATTGATTGGTTTTGCCTGATGATAGGCAAGGCAAGTTTATTTATATATTGCCACATCCTAAGGCTCTGGGAACAGTACAATCCAGGCTATTTACACAAAAACACAATTAGACATAAACGGAGAAAACATTCCATTTCGCTAATAGCAATCATAAAGCAGAAACAGGAAACAGCTACCTGAAGTCTAGATATCACAAAATGCACGTTCAGATACTGTATATGAAAAGTAAAGCAGGAGTGCATGACAGCAGTGAAAAATTGTGGCCTATATTTTTTTTAGATTGCCACCTACTGTATCTCTAGTCCTGACTTGTAAAATACCTATTTTTCCACACTTTGAGTCTGCTTTATCACTTTTATTTACAGTACAGTTAAAATACTGTAATAAAAGGAGCGCTCCTTTTAATACAGCTTGAGTCTGCTTTTCATCTCTATTCTTTGTTGTTTGTGAGCACCATAGTTTAAGATCACTTGTCATGCAACAGTAATGAACTAGCATGTGACAGGCACTGCTCCCTGCCCTTATGGGACAAGACGTGTACAAAAACAGGTGAGAATACTGATCAAAACCTGATTCGAGCCACATTATAAGGCACGCTCCTTTTATTATTTCAAATGTAGAAAGAGTGCAAAAGCAGATTCAAGATGGAGAAAGAGGAGTATTTTACAAATCAGGAGATAAAAATAAAAAAGTATACGCCAAAGTTTTCAGCACTGCAATGCACTGCCGATTTAAGACCCTTTTTAAATGTCTAGTGTGGGAGAGCATTGTAGGCCAATGGCAAGGCATTCCACAAGAATGGAGCGGTAACTGAAAATGTGCCATCTCCTGAATGCTTCAAATGGGACCTCAGAACAAAAAGTACATTTGCCTTGGTGGAGCGGAGTGTGTGACCTGGCTCATATAAAACTAAGAGATCACTGAGGTAGTCATAGTGATGCCTATGGGTACCATCCTTTCCTTCTCCTGCTTCAGTGCTCTGCACAGCAAGTGATGTAAATGGATGGTGGCGGAACAGGAAGAAGTACTGGCACTGCCATATTTACTGCTGTGCCAGACAATGCAGATTTATTATTAAGGGGGAAAATGATCAGAAAATAGTAATAATGCACGAATAAGGGAAGCAGGATTTTTAAACTGCCAGGCAAGTAAAAAATGAGGGAAATGGTGAACACTTACTGGTAAACTACTGCAGTACTTCTGATTTCACATTATGTATGGTACTTATAAAAATCGTTACACAACATGCACTGGGGAATAGGGACATTTGCACTTATGCTTGTGTGACCAGCACACTAATCACCCACTGCACTGTGTCCAACCTGATATGCTAGGGCCCCAAGCAGAAGCAGAACTCTTGATAATATCAATCCTATTATTCTCAAAGATGTTTGCCTAAAATACCTAAAATAGATTATACTGCCTGTCATGTATATGATAAACATTTTGAAACTAAATAAGAGAAGAGTTTGAAGTTGCTTGTGGACAGCTGTCTTTCATTTCAGGACGAGAAACTGGGTCTGGAGCCTGCTGGTAACTATCAAATTATGTCAGAACTGTTCTTCCTGTTTGTGCCCATAGGGCTGGAGGTACAGCATCCTGGCTAGAAGAAAGCCAGGCGCCGTCACCTCAACAAAGCAAGGACCCTTGACGAAGCACCAGGAATTCAGGTACGAAACACTGGGTGTTCACAATGTATTAAGGTCTATCCTATTTATGTCAGACAAAGTTGTTTGCATTATCTAGACCAATGTGTGGTGTCCTTGTTTTGGTGACGCGATGGCGCCCGGCTTTCGGTGGACAGGATTTGAGTTGTTTGCTGAGTGCACAGTCCCAGAGCTAGAGTAGCTTTTTTTTTGTTTTTCTCATGGAGGTACAGTATACCCACCATATAGAATTCAAAAGTTTAGAGAGACACATCGTATGAACCAGAACAGGATCTTTGTCCACTAGACTTCATCTGCCTCCTGCTGACTGATATCTCAAGATATAATCCTCCGCATTAAAAATCAAAATCTGATGCTGTGGAAAAGATAGGAAATCACATGCAGAGGATTATGACTTCAGACATAAGGGACCTGTGAGAACAGATGAAGTGTAAAAGAATTGTTACATGAATATCCTTTGTAATAAAGAATGGACGATACACACAGATGCTATATGACATAGTGTATACAGTACGCCAAACTGTATCTAAATTCCAAAGTTTTCGCCAAGGAATTCGTAGCTATGTAAGTGGTGGTAATTTATGCATGAATTACATGTGCAGTACTGGGATGGGGAGATGAAGAGGGGCTTGCATTCCTCTCAGACCCTTCCATTTATTGTTTTCTATTCCCTAGTTGTACTCCTACTGCCCCTATGGGCCTACCTCTGGATGGCACCCCAGCCCAGTCACCAATCTTCCCTAAGACTGGCCTCCTAGTGTTCCCTCTGGGACTTCCCTCTCCTGGCGATGCCAGAGAGGTTGGCCACCCCCCCCCTCCCGGTGCCGGATCCATTGCAGGCATGCCCAGTCAGTGGTACCAGGCCTGTAGCTGCCCATCCCACATCTTGCAGCAGTTGAGGAGTTTTTCCCTCCTTGTTTTCTCAGCAGGGATTCTGGACGTGCAATGACATGGGCAGCATCTGCCGACATCCCAGCTGGAACTTCCTGACACTCACGATACCCAGCCTCTGCTAGGTATCAAGCATCCCTCTGTATCTCAAGGGAGAATGAACCATAGCATGCTCCATCCTTCCTCCCCTGGCCAGCCCCAACAACATGAGTTTGCATCCGAACCCAGGTCAGTGGCGTAGTGAGTGGTGGCGGTACCGCTGGGCTACCGGGCTGGCCACTTTATGTTACATTTGGAAAATAACCTGGGCTGCTTATAGCAGCAATCATAGGCATACAGGGTTGAGTGCAAAACCAATTCCAAGGCAAAGGCAAATGGCTGTCAAAAAAATGTGTGCAGTGGCCAACACGGGTGCACAAAGAGTAGGCGGCACATTCTATTCTGTTTTATACTCCATGGCTGTAAATATCTGATTTTGTTATAAGGCTGGTTATTTTACCACCCCAGCTGACTGAGAAAGATAGGTGGCACGTGCAGGCTGGGTACAGGAAGACTTCCCGGTTGAAAGGCTGGAGTTGTAGAAAAACAGGAAGTACAGCTCACCTGCCTATGCTTCTGTACTGATGGGTTTGCCTGTCTGCACAACCACCCTGGAAAGAAGCAGACTGCAACCATGGCTACAAAGGTTTTGCCACTGTTGCCCCCTGCTGAGCACTCCGTTTTACTGCAGCCCAATACTTCCAAACCAGGGGACTCAAGATTTGATTGTAACCCCCTGGCTCCCAAACCTAGGATTCTGCAACCACACTACAGAAGCAGCTCCCCCAGCTAAGCAAGTAAGAGATCCCTACATTTGTTGGCCTAACTGCTCATCAGGGGCGTCACTAAGGATGGGCATTGGTGGGCTGGTGCTCTGAATCTTTATTCATCAGCGCCAAATAAAAGATTCCCAGTTCCTAAAAATTACCCCATCCAAATTGTAGTTTTTTTATATATATATATTGGGTGGGAGGAGTGGGGGATTAACACCAAACCTTTTCAAACCCGTGTTGCTCATCCTCCCCCTCTATCTCACCCAACGGCAGTGTTCTTTGGACCTGTTAGAGCAGTAAACCAGTAAAACACTAACTGTGGAGGTGGGGTGATGTACCTTCCCAACCTGTTACAGCCAAGTGCAGTATTGCATCACGATATACACCCTAAAACCCAGTATAGTGCAGAATGTTTCCCAAGAAGCAGAAATGGTGTCCCAGCGTACCTCAGTGTTGCTGTTAGTGCAGGGATGCTGCTTAGGAAAGTGAAGAGGATGACAGTGAAGAGGAAACCCAGGAAGAGGGACTTGTGTTGACAGAAGGAGCTGCATTTTCCAGACACTGCATGGCCGGCTGTAATGGTGAGGTTCACGGTAACACAATTGCAGTCCTGGTACACCTACAAAACACAAGAGCATTCTCTTACCACTAATTGTCATGCAAAACTCTTTTTGTAATTAACAAAACAGTATTTTATTGATGTAACTGCATTGTATATATGTTCCTTTCCATATTGTGTTGCAAAACATTGTATCTTTGTGCCTCTGTATATATTGTATTTCAGCGCTGACGCCTCTGTATATTAACCCTTGAAAAAGGGACATTGTCTCAGTGGGCCTACCCAGTAAACAAAATACAAATAAATACATTTCTTCTAATAGCCTTGACATTGAGCGCTGGTGAAAGGTGAGGAACGGATGGCACTGATGGCTGAATTCCTCAGGTTTACTCATAGGTTAAGTACAACATGGGTGGGGAGCAGCCCTGTCCTCCACCTCACTGCTGATGGATTTAGCAATGGTGAAAAGTAAGGTGCTGGCAGCATTAGAGACTGCAGTCCACTATCTGTCTGCAGGCCAGATGCAGTGCAGTCTCTTTATAATGAAACAATCTGTGCATTCAGTGTTAAAGTAGCAGCATCTGTTAGTCAGCATAAACATTCATAATATAGTTTTCTATAACCTGCTAAAGCTGAGAGCCACTGGAGCACCTGACATATCTGGCAGTTGAAGTTCAACACCAAGAAGTGTAAGGTGATGCATCTAGGCAAAAAGAACCCGAGGTCAGTATACTGGCTTACTGGGGTCAGACTCGGTGCATCACAGGAGGAAAGGGAACTAGGTGTTATCATCTGTGATACTATTAAACAGACCAACCAATGCAACACAGCTTACAGCATGGCCAACAAAATGTTGGGGTGTATTGGGAGTGGATTTGACATCAAGAACAGGGAAGTGATAGTGCCCTCTACAGGCCCCTTGTGAGACCCCACCTGGAGTACTGAGTCCAGTTTCGGAGTCCACACCCTAAGAAGGGCAAAAACGGACTTGAGACAGTACAGAGAAAGGTGACACAATAATTCAGGGCATGCAGGGACTTTCGTATGAGGGGTGATTAGATGCACTAAATATGTACTCGCTGGAGACCGGGGGGGGGGGGACATGATAGAAACTTTCAAGTACCAGAAAGGAATAAAGAAAGTGCCCTGCTTTGAACTGTTCAACAGGGGTTTCCAGCTCGAATACTAGAGGGCACAACTGGAAACTGCGGCGGGGGGTGCTTGAGGAGGGAGCTCAGGAAACACTATTTCTCAGAAAGGACCATTGACACTTGGAATAGGCTGCCCTCAGATATGGTGGGTGCCAAGATGGTGACAGCTTTCAAATAGGTTTGGGATAAAGTCAACACTCAAATCAAAATCCAAGAAAAGTGGAATGGGTAGGGATCAGAAGGGGGGCTAGGTCTTGGATCTGAGAAGGTCTCAGGAAAAATTTGGTCAGACTTGATGGACTCTTGGTCTCCTTCTGCCATCGCATACCATGTTTCTATGTTTTTAAGCAAAAATGTATTTATGACATCCTTAGATGTATAATCAGTGTATTTTTAATTCTCTCAGATATTAAAAAAGCTTTAAAAACTATTTTTGTAATTAATGACTTGTCATTAATGATGGCTGTCACTTGCAATTTAAAAAAAAAATCTCTTGTGCTGAGCTGACCCTTTTGACTGTATATACTAGATTCATGCTGCAGATGTTTTAGGGCAATGCTAGCATGTGTTTCTGATGGAACCATGCCAAGATATTACATTTTTTCATGGTGGGTGTGGAAAGGGAATGGTAACTTTTCAAACTTATAAACCCCATATCTCAGTTCAGGAATAAAAGAAAATAGAAAAAAAAGTATAAATTGATGTTTTTGCTAAAAAGTACATTATTGCTGGATATAAACAACATGGTAACTAGCAAATACTGCTGCTTTAAAGGGGCATCTGGTGATCAGGGAAACAATCATGGCTAGCACCTGCAGTACTCTGCTGCACTACATGGTACACTACATGGTATAGGCAGTCACTTACGGGTAGAGGTGAGCAAGCTGGAAATTTTTCACCTAGAGCCAAGTCAGAGCTGAGCCAGGGGTCTGGCTTGACTTCATGAGCCAAAATACGAGGCGAGCTATGGCTGCTACAAACTGTCCTCTACATAGGAGATGCACATTATCAGACTCTGCACTGACTGCTCAGGCTGACAAAAATGCTTACTTTGACCATAACTGGCTTAACTTGACCTTGGCTCTCAGTTACTTATGGAGGTCAAGCCAAGCCAGGCACTTGACTTGAGCCATGCCTGAGCCTGTTCATACTTGCCCACCTCTACTTAAGGGCAGACAGAATGGACTTCCAGTCTTTTTCTTCCATTATGTCCTATGTATGTAGCTAAGTACATTTAAGAAGCCACTGATGCCGCTGGGACAACTTCAAAAAAATGTGCTATTCAGACACAATTCAGTTTTTAGTTCAGATTTCTTTCAGTAATTCTCACCCTTAGTTCTTCATTATTAAGACGATGTGCACAAAACCAGGATCTCTGTCCAGTCTGCTCTGACTGCTTGTCTACACATGGCATCACAATTCTGTTTATAACATCACAATCTGGTACTGTCCAGAAAATCATGACATCATAAAGAGGGATTATATTGTAAGGTACAGACAGCCAGAGCAGATGAAGCCAAAGAGACAGTGATTTTGTTTTCATGCAACTCTCTCAGTAATAAAGAAAACTGCAAGAATTACAAACAAGTACGTGAAGTGTAAACTGCATTTTGTCTAGATCTTAAATTTTTCTAAGTTTCCCACAGGTGTCGGGCTTTTTAAGTGATAACACTCAGTTAGCCAGAGTATACGAAGAATAACTAGCTAGCGTGGGTGCTGTGTAATCAACCACAGAAGCCGGATGTTCCAAGTACACTTCAGCTAATCGAATTTTACTACTGTTGCACAGCTAGGAATTTTGAATCCAGGATTTGTAAAAGCTCCATGGTAGTTAACATGGAACATGCTTTTTTTCCCTTTTTTTCTGAGAACTAAATGGATAAACTATAGCGAGCGTGTCTGAAATGTGGATAAGCTACTGTGGGCATGACTAAAACGCGTCTTTAGTAGTTTGTGGGGTATTAAATAAGAGCTTTCCCTGTGTTCTGAACAGCTGATATGAGAGACTGCACCTTTGCATAATCCAAAATAACTTGAATCTCAAGCCAGTCCATTCTTCATTACAGAGGGGAATTTCCATAAAAACTAGAACTCTGTCCCTAACAGTCCATTTACAGAGGATGTATTCAGGATCTAAAGTCAAAATGCTCTGCTTGAGACATTGCAGTCATTCCGATTACAACAGACTCATGTCTGCCTCTGCAGCTGATCCCCCACACAGACTTATAATCATGCCCTAGCTGCCCACACATGTACTACTGTTAGCTCCTAGGATTGCAAACAACACTGAGTGCAGAATACAAAATGTGACAAAATACTTTGTGATGCTGTGGATGTCTATGCTCTTAGGATGTCTAAGATGTTATGAACCCTTAATGAAAAAACACAACGTTTAAATCTTTACTGTTGGTAGATTATTTGCAGTTAAAGAGCTGGTGACACATTCAGAAGAACTTTAACAAAACATAATATTTAGACACTTGTGCAGCTTGTATTTCCCATTAGTTCTGTATTCCTCCTCCCATTATTTAGTAGTGAGGTCATTTCCATGAAAACAGGATTTTTGCTACTGAAGAGTTCATCTATTCCTGCTGCCTTCTCCCTACCTGAAGACACAGAGCACTGCTTGTGACCTCACAGTTACTCCCATGGCAACAGACAGTGATGTCACAACAGAGGATCATGACACAAAGTAGGCAGTAAGCTATAGAGGCAGCTGTACTCAAAATTAACTCTAAGGGACAACAATCATATTCATACACATTTCTTTAGTAATAAATTATGGGGAGGAGAAATATATAAAATATAAATGGAATGCAAGCAGAATTGTACCAAATTATTATGTTTTTTAAAGTTTTCTTTGAGGCATCAGTAGCTCTTAAACCTGTACTTGAGTGCCTCTGTCCCTACTTCAGTCTTGCCAACTCACTGTTTACAATGCTACATTACACATTATACAATGCTATCCCAAGCAAAACATAAGTGAAGCAACTACATCTGACAAACTTGGTGACTCTGGGTCCTGCTGGAATCCACATTTTCGTCTGACCTGCTCCATGATCTGTATGTGGGCTTTTCAGCAACCTGTTTGAATGACAAAGAAGCATACAGACAAAGGGATTTCACATCCTACATATGTGCAGGCACAGTTAATCACCTTCAGGAATTTTAACATTTCAGTGACTCTGGACCTCAGCTGTTGATCATTCTTTTGGCTTTTGACTTAACCACCAAGTACCTATCTGCAAGCGACTGGGTGCAACTGACAAGCTACAATAAGGATAAATGGGCATATCGTCCTCTATTACTAACAACCTCCTTGCTCTGGGACCCTAGACGCCTGCACTGGTCCAAGCCGCATAAGCCTCAGAAGTGTAATTCTATTGACTACGAAGTACAGCAACTGTCTCTTAAACTCCTACTCCTCCTCCTCCTCCTGATATCAGGAAGTGTCCACTCAAATCCTGGCCCTGTCTCCTACAGTACAACAAAGCCTGCCAAAATGGAGGGGCTCAAAATTGCTACCTTAAACATCTGCAGTCTCTTCCCAAAACGGCCTCCCTTCAAATCTTTGCCAGCCAACACAACCCAGATATCCTTGCCATCGTCGAAACTTGGATGACACCTAATACTCCGGATCATGCCATCTCTATACAAGGCTACAAGATATTCAGGCTGGATAGGACTTCGAAAAGGGGTGGTGGGTGTGCAATCTACATAAAGGACTACCTCACCCTGATTCCAGCCTACAGGCTGTCCTCGAGTTCATAAGTACACAACCTTCTGACATCGAACTCCTCTTTGGGGACTTTAATATAAATTGGCTTGCTCCTGATGCAGGGTCAAACAAAGATTCTATCCTAGCAGCAAATTTAACACAAGTGGTAAACTCCCCTACCAGGAAAAACTACAAATCAGGGACCAGCACCCTCATTGACTGGATCCTTACCAGCCACCCTACCCGTATAACCAATGTAAGTGTTCTCCCTGACTCGCTCAGTGATCATTCTCCAATAATATGTACCTGGACAAATAAGTTTCGTAAGCCACCTCCAAAAACCATCTATAGCAGAGTCCTACCTTATGGCAACCTTATTCATCTCAAGACCTGTCTTAGGCAGATAGACTGGTCCTTGATTTACAAAACTCAAGATGTTGACCTGGCCCTTGATTACTTTATTACTACTTTCAACACTGCCTGTGATACCTATGCACTAGTAAAAAGGCGCAAAATCAAAGCACTCACAAATCCCCTGGCTCACGGTGAAGCTATTGGCACAACTCAAAAGTAGGGATCACCTCTGGGCCACTGCAAGAGCTACTGGCACTCTGTCGGACATCCAAAAATATAAACAGGCTCACAACCACTGTACTAAACAGATCCGCTTGATGAAGAGCTCCTACTTCAAGAATGCCCTCTCCAACTCCTGGGGTGAAGGGAAATCCTTCTGGGACAACATAAGAAATATCATGGGTCAGTAGTCCAAATCCTCTCCCACAATAACGAATGTGGATGGAACCACTGCAATAGACCCAGAGATCATTGCAAACACCCTAAATGATACCTTCACGGACCTTAGTGGTGTCCTCTCATCTGATTTCTTCACTGATGCTGACCCTCCAATTTCTACTTCTACTACTGCCTCTCCAACCAAACCATCCTTCCATTTCAAACTAGTAAAGGCACATGAAGTCTATAAATATGTAAAGGCGGCCATTTCTAAGTCCTGAGCAAGCAGCGACACTACTGACTTTAAACTTCTGTCCCTCACTCTGGAGGAAGTACTGCTCCCCCTCACAAAAATTTTCAATCTCTCCCTCTGCTACAGCCAATTCCCTAGGAAATGGAAGGCTGCAGTTGTCACTCTGGTGCACAAAAGTGGTGATAGGTCACTGCCTGGTAACTATCGCCCGATATCAATACTACCACCTCTCTCTAAGGCCCTTGAACGCTTGGTGGCGGACCAACTTTCAGACTACCTGGAAAAGCACAACATCCTATGCACCCAGCAGCATGGATTTAGGAAAGGGCACAGCACATCGACTGCCCTACTTGAATTCTCAGGAGCAATCCACAATGCCATGGACAAAGGAAACCTAACTGGAGCAGTCTACATTGACTTAACCAAGGCATTTGATACAGTACACCATGGCCTACTTATCAAACGACTACTACCCCTAGGGCTCTCGCAGGGTCCTGGTGACTGGGTAAAAAATTACCTTGCTCAGTGCTCTCAATCTGTAAAAGTAGCTGGAGTTCTCTCAGACTCAAAACTGGTTAGCTCAGGAGTTCCCCAGGGATCCATCCTGGGCCCCCTCCTTTTCAGCCTTTTCCTAAACTCCCTCCCCAAATCCTGCCCTGAACAAATAATCCTCTATGCCGACGATGCCGTGATTCTTGCCACTCATAAAGATCCGAACCTCTTACGCCTCAACCTTCAGCATGTTTTTTCCAAAGTTGAGATGTGGGTCCTTGAACATATGCTGGTTCTAAACCACAAAAAAACTAAATCCATGCTCCTCTTTAACCCACAAAACAAGAAACGGCAAGTCCCACTCACCATTAATACATACCTGGGAAATACCCTTGAACAAGTGCCAATTTTCAAATATCTTGGAATCAACTTTGATCAAGACCTAACCTTTGCAACTCACATTGATAGTACAGCAAAAACTATTAATCAGCGAATTGGGATTCTGTATCGGAACCGACAGCTCCTTACCCATTCTGCACTGAGGATTGCCATCCAATCCTCTATCATCTCAATCGTTGACTATGGCTTGAGTTATATACGGATCTGCCACTACTACAGCACTTAGTAGCATTACAACATCCCTAAATAAGGCCTGTCGGCTTGCTCACTGGTGCACTGTCGGCGTACCCACACATGTGAATTCTATGCTGACTCAGGTTGGTTGCAACTCTCAAACCGGATAAAGTACCTTACCTGCCTGATGGTGAAAAAATCCACTCTGGGCCTCACTCCACCTTGTATCCAAGACCTGTTATGCCTGAGCGCTAGCATCCGTTTTACCAGAAGATCAGAACACCAGCCTCTCCAAGTCCCCCGATGCCGGACTTCTCAGGGACAAAGATCATTTGCCTATCATGCCCCCAGCTGGCTAAATGCCCTCAGCACTCATGTTACTACCTCCACCTCTCTAGGTATTTTCAAATCAAGGCTGTTCTCTCACCTTGCCACCTCCCGCTCCTGTGAGTGCCCTGATTAAACCTCCTATTTTCTCACTACCCACCCTGTTCCGTTATTTGACAAAGACATGTTTGGGAAACCTTTTCTCCTGCTATTGTCTGCTTCCCACACCTTTCACTTACCCTCTCTGTTCTGGACTTTTCCCCTATTTGTTTCTCCTAATCTGGCATGACCTCTTTCTTGTAATAATAATGTGATTATTGATATCTCATGTCCTTTTGCACAAATGATTTGATATGTATTTGTATATGTTTTCTCGTTCTTGACACAGCACAAATTATTGTGTTATCTATGTAACCTTTTTTGTACTGTACCTAGTTGACATGGAACCTTTGTAAAAGAGCCTCTGGCTCAAAGGTAGTAATTCCTAGAACAATAAACTAAACTAAACATGGCCCAGTGCATTCTCCCGTGCAACCTTGTGTTGCTGGATTATGCCTTCTTTTGTCCTGTATTGTATAGGACCTCTTTTTTATGTTATTGTCTGCTATTTATTGTACGCTTTTTGTGTATTATGATATCTGCCTTGCTTATTACTGTATTTATTTACTTGTTATGTATTCCTTTTGCTTATTATTATTTCCTATCTGCTTATTATTGTATTTGTTTGCTTTTAGTTTGCCTTTTGCTTATTATTGTAGATTTGTCTATTATTGAATGCATTTTGCCAATTATTGTTTGCTCTGCTTAATATTGTTTGTATTTTGCCTATTATCGTATGGTTTTGCCTTTTGTAAATTTTTGCCTATTACTGTACACTATTTGCTTATCATTCTATATGTTTTGCCTATTATTGAATGATTTTTATTACTGTACTGTATGCTTATTGCTTATTATTGTATGATTTTTGTAATCTCTGGCTTATTATTATATGGTTTTTGCTTATCATTATTCATTCTTTGCTTATTGTAAGTTCTTTGATTATAGTAAGCTCTTTGTTTATTGTAAGTTCCTTGCTTAGTATTGTAAGCTGTTTTTTGCCTATTATTATTCGCTCTTTGCTTATTGTACGCTTGTTGCTTATTGTATGCTCTTTGCTTATTACTGTAAGCTCTTTGCTGATTATTATTTACTCTTTGCTTATTGTATGGTCTTTTTATTGTAGGCAATTTTGCTCATTATTATGTGCTTTTTGCTTATTATTCACTCTTTGCTAATTGTACACACTTTGCTTATTGTATGGTCTTTGTTTTGTAAGCTCTTTGCTCTTATTACTTGTTTTTTGCTTATTATTCACTCTTTGCTTATTGTACACTCGTTGCGTACTGTATGCTCTGTTGATTATTGTAAGCTCTTTGCTTATTATTACTTGTTTTTTGCTTATTATTCACTCTTTGATTATTGTATGCTCCTTTCTTATTGTAAGCTCCTTGTTTATTATTATGTTTTTGCTTGTTATTCGCTCTTTGCTTATTGTACACTCTTTGCTTATTGCATGCACTTTACTTATTGTAAGCTCTTTGACAATTATTGTATGCTCTTTGCTTATTATTGTATGCTTTTTGCTTACTATTGTATGTTTTTGCTTATTATTATACATTCTTTGCTCATTGTATGCTCTTTGTTTATTATTGTAAGCTATTATTTATTGTAGGCTCTTTGCATATTATTGAATGCTCTTTGCTTATTATTATAAGAGCTTTGCTTATTATTATATGTTTTTGTTTATTTGTGTATTGTATGCTCTTTGCTTATTATGTTATAATGTGTGAAAAGAATAAAGTTTTGTGTTTTGTGCATTTGAATAGGTTTGGTGCTTTGAAGTTAAAATATATAAATATATATACATAGTGTCATCAGCACCAAAAGGAGATACTACTCAAATAAATGCTATTCTGATGATTTATTTATTTATGTGTGAGATTTCAAGTGTAGTTCTGCCTAGGTTATAGACACATAAGCTATAAATAAGGATAGATGCATTAGTTAAAGCGTGTAGTAGCAAAATAAAGCAAGAAAAATAATATATTGTGTTTTTTTTTCCTTTCAATTGTTTAACCAGGAGTGGCACACTAAGCTGAAAGCTTGTTTACAGGGGCAACCTGGGAGCACATGGAAGTTAAGTGACTTGCTTAGGGTCACCCAGTATGCAAGTGGGGGCTATGGGATTCAAACCCAGATCTCCAGATTTGCAGCTCAGAGCCTTAAACCACTGTGCTATACTGCCTCCCTAGTTATGGCAGTCATCTGTTTAATGGTTCATGATGTTGGTGTAGTAAGCAGCAGTGCACTGCATAGCAGGTGTAAAATGTCAATAAGTAGGTCATGCAATAGATGTGCTGAGCAGTTACTGAAGCAAGAAATGTATTTAGGATAGTAAAATATTCCTGTTAGAAAACTGATAAATGTGTGACATCTGCATCTCAGTTTCAAGGAGGTCCTTATGGGGTGTCAATGTACAATATAAAGTAGTTATAGTTTTCAAGTTGTCTGGGTAATTGCTTTGTACTACCACTGTTACTAAATTTAAATTATTCTATGAAGAAAATTAAGTTTATGTAACTGTCTGTAAATATATCAAACACATTTACTTGCCCTTATAATGTAATGCATTAAATGCTGTTGCTAGGTTAAGAAGTCACATAACACCCAGGGCATTAGGGTTTCTGACCATAACACCCTGCCCTGTAGGGACTGACAGGCATCAGGGGTGTGACTTGGGGTTGTCAACAGTAATGCTCATGCCATTCCACCCCTATCCCCACCCTGCAGCCAGTGACAGGTATTGAGGTGTGCCTTTGACTCTTCAGCCCCAAAGTTCACTTCATTTTCTTATACAGTACTGTACCAATTCCCACGTATTTCCTTATGGAATGGGGTGAGAGTAAAGCTTGAACACCCCAAGGCACACCTTGACACTTTTTTGTTTATTTTATTTTATTAAACTCTAGGATTACAAATACCTTTGAGCAGGAACTGCTCATTTACAAAGGTTAAACGTCAAAGGATGTAGGGTAACATACATACATACAAAGGTCAACAATGGTTACAGTCTTAGAAACACAAAGATGTCTAAACATTTATTATACAGCCACAAATGGAGAGAAACAATATAAGCCAGCTTCAGACAAGTTTCAGTGTGAACAGTATATAGTTAGTATAGGGTAGGAAGGAGTCAGGAAAAAGTAGGGAGGCTAAAGGGTCATTGTCGGCAGGTAGAGGTGGGTGGCAAAAGCGTGAGGTGGAGGGGCTGGAGGGTCCCATATCTGAAAGTACCATCGGAGAGGGAGTGGTGGGTGAGGCAGTGTGGTGTGTGTGTGGGGGGGGGGTAAGGGGTGAGAGTGGGGGGGAAACTGGTGCCAAAAAAGTGGTGCTCTAAGGGAGGTTACAGGTCACCTTCGACTAGGGTAAAATGAGGAGGCAGTTACTTAGGAGAGGCAGTCACATTGAGTGGTAGAGGCGAGGAATAGTCAGAGTTGCCTTTTAAAGGGACCAAGCATTGCTGTTTTAAGTGTTTCTTTGTTAAGGGTACTGTACCACTGAGGAGCCCTGTGCATGAACGACCGACCCATTGTGGTCCAGCATCTGGGGACCTGGAAGGTTTGATATAGAGCACTGCATGTGTCTGTCTGTCTGTGTCTGCAGGGTAGGGTGAGGTGAAATGGCATGAGCGTTTTGGGCAGTGACCCAAAGGCACACCCCAATGCCTGTCCATGTATTAAAAACATTTACTTGTCCTTATAATGTAATGCATTAAATGCTGTTGCTAGGTTAAGAAGTCACATAACAATGCCCAGGGCATTAGGGTTTCTGACCATAACACCCTGCCCTGTGGGGACTGACAGGCATCAGGGGTGTGACTTGGGATTGTCAACAGTAATGCTCATGCCATTCCACCCCCATCCCCACCCTGCAGCCAGTGACAGGTATCAAGGTGTGCCTTTGACTCTTCAGCTCCAAAGTCCACTCCATTTTCTTATACAGTACTGTACCCATTTTAGCATATTTCCTTATGGAATGGGGTGAGTGTAAAGCTTGAACACCCCAAGGCACACCGCGACACTTGTCTGTGTCTGCAGGGTAGGGTGAGGTGAACTAGCATGAGCATTATGGGCAATGACATACAGGCACACCCCAATGCCTGTCCATCTCTGCAGGGTGGAGGTGGGGGTGGTGTCACTTCAATACTTCACTGCCATTCCTATTCTGCCTGTCTGTCTGTCTCTCTCTATCTATATGTCTATGTAATTATCTATCAATTGCGTGTATCGCTGTTTTTACCTATTTCTAAAACAAACCTGCATATCACATTTGCCTGCACTCTGAGCACATACTTACGAAACTATGCATATTTGTACTCCACTTCTGCATGGACCTCATACTTTCCTAATATTCTCATTATCACAAGCATAACTACCTTACCCTTATCAAAAGCGACCCCCTCTGAAAGTTACTATCACATTTTCTCTGCTAACAGTCCATCATTACAGCTGACTTCCTGACATCAACACATTGCTTAAATATAACTTACATCACCTCATGGACAAAAACCCTGTTTCCTTAAAAAAAAACAAAAAAAACTGTGTAAATAATCCCAAGGCTGAACATATGCCAGCCATTATTTTTTCATGCACTGCCACCTTCTGTACCATCATGGGGTTTGCATATGTTTCCCCATGATGCTTTGCATCATTGGGGTATGTGCAATTGTGTTTTTTTTAAAATTTGGCTGTCTGGCCAATATCATCCGGGATAACACATACCTCAGTAGTATTTGCTCTGGGGTTCTTTTGTAAACCTATATTGCTTCCTATTCCTTCCATTAAAATGTACACCTCCATATATTTTTCTAATAATGTGTATGCCTTCCTTAGAACAGAAACTAACACAAATCTTACTACTTACAAATCATTGTGTTGTTTCTCCATACCTCCTTAACAATTCCACACAACTTCGCTAACTTCATTATGCAGCCGTGGTGAATCTGATCAGAGTTTGTTTTAGGTGTGTGATTATATCCTCATTGAATTAACTGCACTGCCCCACACTGAACTATGTGACTGAGACGTTAGTCCTTTACCATTTCATCAGCAACTCCTTTGTTCTTCAGACACAGTTTGATAAGTCTCCTCACCCAGGTGGGTAACCCGACTGAACCATTATCATAACATGCTCACAGCTACATGTGTGCAACATATACATTTTGCTAGAGGTGGGGAAGCAGGTAGCAGCCCACTAGTACAGTAGGTCGGTGGGATGAGGTAGTATAATAAGGGTAAACTCAATGGATCTTCAGTCTCCTTCTGCCATCAAATTCAATGTTTCTATAAAACTCTAGTGAAATCACTACTATGCATTCATGAAGATCCGCAATACAAATGGAAACAAATCTGTGTTTCAAGGTATAAAATTTTCCCTGTGCAAATTAGCTGATTCACATACAAAATGCAACAAATTTGAATTTCAGCCATATTTTTATGAGTACTGTATGGGAACTGTTGATTTTCTTCCGGCAACTCTGAGCTTATGGAACCACCAAGGGATACGGGTGCACTCCATAAGTATCCTCAGCAAGAGATGGGCACTGCAGAGGCAGCCAGGAGGGCATGAGGCTCTGGGAAGTGGACATCAGCAGTAAGCTTTCTATGTATCCCCTGCCATCATACAGTTGTGTGTTAGGCTTGAAACTGCCCCACTGGAAACTTTTCCTTGGAAAAATGCTTGATAAAAATAAACTGAATCTCACCAACTGTTACGCGGTGGAGGCCCCAGCGTTAGTGTGATCACTGGGCAATATAATATGTGTAGAATTATTTTTCTGGGGGACAGCTGGTGGTGGAACTGAGGGAAGGGGGAGATAAGAATTAAGGCTTACCTTGGTGCCAGTGTCAGTTAAATTGGTGTTCATTCCATGGCAGCCGGCGTGGCAAGGGGAGAAGTACATGATGCCATCTGACCCACAGACGGGGTTGTAGGTCTCTTGTAGACAGTGGCACTCAGCATTGCAGGATGCCATCAAGTTAACAGAGGTATTGAACGTGATGCTGCTCAGAAACAAGTACATTAAAAATCAAAACAGATTCCCAGGCCCAGTGGGGAGAAGTGTCAGTGACAAGTCCAGCAATTTTATTATTTTTTCTTATCCCGTCATCAATGCTGTCCCTTCTGCTCTGACTCTCAGTCCTGTCCCATCCTTCTATGGCACTTACCTCCAGCCTCGCAGTTCTACAGTGCAGCTCCTGCCTGTGGGGGTTTCTTCAGGGGATTGTTCAGTTGCACCCTCGGGACCTTTAGTGCAGGAGGTGGGGTGGCCAGTTGGGAAGGCAAGGATAGCCGGGCATTATTCTGTACACTTTGGGGTATTTTCCCTTGTTGTGCCCTTCCCCCTAAGAGGCAAGGGGACCATGTGCACATGCATACCCAAATGTGAGACTGTGCATGGAGCCAGATGGCGCCCTCCCTCCCTGTGAATGTTAACAGCTGGTATCCTTTTTGCAAGCTGCTCCAACTGCACTGCCATCTGTGATCACCCAGGTGGCAGTATCACAGCACAGCCTGCTGCTCCCCATCCCAAAGGAGGAGAGTGTCCTCTAGGATGCTCGATCCTCCCACCCCACCCAGCTGGCTCCAGTCTTGCAATTTTAATAGAAGAACTGCAACATATCGTGGCAGTGTCTGGCATCTACCGACTCCACTCTGCACTAAGGAAAGTGAGGTGAAGTACAAAACACTCACCATTTCAGTGCTAACCCAGAGCTTCTAAATCTTTGCAGGCAGTGCAACTGTTGCACTCCGGAGACTTTCTTTTTCTTTTTTTTTTGCTATAAAGGTTTTTATCTCTCCGTGGTGGAATTAGAAGCTCTTCAGCTCTGCCCCCTTGTGCCATGACCGGCTGCAACCTCTCCCAGGCCGGGGTGCACTTCATCCCACGTGGACTGCCCCCTTCAGTGGGGCCAGGAGGGGGGGTGGTCCATCCTCCCCACAGACATCATATTCAGACACTCCCTCCCAGGCCTGAGTGGCAGAGCGAGCCACAGAGACAGGCAGGGTGTCACATAGCCCAGCCTCCAATTTCCCCCTTTTGTGTTCCTTCCCCATGCTGCGGCACCAGTACGCTTGCATGAAGCCACAGTCCCTCCCGTTGAGTCACTCAAGCCTGCAGTGCTACTGGGCCTCCATCTGGTGGCAATCATGGACAGAGATGGCTGCCCCCCCCCCCACTGGGGAGAGGCAAGCAGTCCGTGGAGTGCTCAATCCTCTTCCACCCCGCCGATCCATGCTCTTCCCAAACATGGGTCACCAGCATGGCAGGAGGTAAGGTGTTCAGCACTTCGGCCCTCTATGACACCAGGCCGTTCTCCTGAGATTTTATTGTTCAGTGGGCCAGTGCCTGCATGAACACAAGCCTTGTTGTCTGATTTCTACACCTGTTGTTCCTACTGATCTCACCCTTTTCGTACATGAACCCTAGCCTTGTCTACCTTCTCCTCAGCAGGGCTGGACAAATTTCCATCCAAGCATAGCTTTATTAATGGAAGATGGGTGTAAAAGTATAACTTAGTGCCTACCTTGATAATATTTTTTGTGTGTCACCCACCCAAGAAATTTTCTTGGCATCACCTGCCTGCTCCCCAATCTCATCCATCTTCATACATGAGAGCTCTTCTGTTTTTAGTGGCCAATCCTCCCCTTACCAATCTTCTCCCATCTCACCCATATAACTGACAGACCCTCCCACTGTCTATCTTCCTCTGATCTCAACCCACTCCACAGAGTACATGTAAACACTCTCGATTTCAGTGACTGACGCTCCTCTAATCCCACATCCTCCCGCGTTCACCCCACTCCATGACTGACCCTCCCCTTATTCAATTTCCTCCTGATCTTGCTCCTTCCATGACTGACCCTCCCGTTGCCCCCACCTTTCCCTGATCTAACCCCCGTCAATGCCTCCCTGATGGCTCCACTACGAGGGTGAAAACCGTGACAAGACTTGGAGTGTGGGCGAGTGGCAATGGGCTCAGCAGTTGCCACAAGAAAGCCTGAAGTGGCATCAGCTATATAGGAGCATAAATATATAGTATATCTATATGCTGGCACTTGGTGAAGGTATCATTAACACAGAAACAGAATTTGTCATTAGAAAAGGACTACTTGGCCTGCCCAGTCTGCCCAGATGTTCCCTGCCTAGCCTGTCTCTGCAGACACTAACTGGTCCCCAGCAACCCTCCCTCCCTCCTCCCTGCCATTTTTCTCTTTTTTTTTGCCTCCTTCTGGTAGGCCTGTGCCCCTATCCAACCCACCCCCAGCTCAGCAACCCGGCATCTTGTGGACTTATTGGCGTTCCCCTGTCTGCTCCCACAGCTTACCCCCATAGTGGTATGCAACAGGAACCCTGACTGCCACTTCACAGCCTCTGGTTTGGGGGGAGCTGCCACACTGCCGATGTGGGGCCTGCAAGGGGTCAGTCCATCTCTCTGCCCCAGGTCTACCACTTTTCACCTCTGGTTTTCCCCTTTGCCCTGAGATGCTGATCTGGAGAGTGATTCACGCATGCAGGAGTAGTGCGCGTCATGTAGCTACATCTCTCTGCCCATCTCCCTGCTCCCAAATGCACTGCTACCAATGGTCACCCAGATGGCAGTCATGCACCAGAACTGGCTGTCCTCCCTCCCCGGAGAAGCACGTCCTCTGCGAAGCTGAATCCCCACCCCGGGCTGGCCCCTGATGTCTCTGGCTCACTTCTGAATGTGGGTCATCAGCACTGTGAGCAGAAGCTCGACTGCTGTACTGACAGGCCAGCCCTCCCTGCCTCTTTCCCAATACATCCCTATGTCTATCCCACATGTGCTTGAAGCCCCCCCCCACCTCCACCATTTCTTCTGGCAGTGTCTAGCACCCTTTCAGTGAAGAAATATTTCCTTATATCTCTCTTAACCCTCCCCAGCTTCATCACATGCCCCCCTAGTCCTGGTACTCTTTCTCATTTGAAAGAGACTCCCCTCCTGCACCCTGTTCACTCACAGCATGTTTCTATCATGTCACCTCTGTCACAATTGATATAGCCTGTGATATATCTAGGGTTATTCTGACAGTGCTGGATAGCTAAGTTATTAGCAGCGTCAGTCGTAGGCAACCTCACTCCCTGGTGCCTCTGGTGGCTCCTTACTCCTGGGTGCCCCAAGCAGCGTTAGTGCATGGAATCTGTCTTTGGAATTGTATTGCTTTTTTTTTCTTTCATATACTGTAGCTGTTTACTCCCTCTGCCAGCTCTTCAGCTCCAGTCCCCCTCTCCCATCAGCCATCACCCACCTCCCCTGTACTTACGCTGCAGCTTGTTCCCCAGTGGACTGACCCCCATAGCAGGGTGGCGAGGGGATGGCCATCCCCCCCAGAGTACAAATGTCCAGTTCGATTCTAGACATCCAGTTGCTGTGGGTCTGGGGAGGAATGCAGAGCTTCATCCTATCTCGGGATCCCATTTTTTTTTTTTTTTAAAGAAAAAGTTTATTTCTTTTCCAGTACCAACAAGACATACAAACATAAACCATAACCCGGAGAACCGGGCGCACACCCCAAAACTGGCTGTGCAAACTATATACATCCCCTATTTACATACACACAAGGATACCACCCCATCCAAAGTTAAACATCATACGGAAGCCCTCATGTCCCACCGCAAATTGAGACAACTCATTCTCCCATATTCGAGCTTCCCCAAAATGAAACTTACAACATTTAACATCCAATAATCCTGGTTGACCTGGTCATCTCGGGCGGATATCCAGTGTGTCCCCTGAAAGAGAGAGAGTCCCAATCCGATAAAGCCCCAACGACCTCAAGTACATCCTCGCCAAACCCATATCCCAATCAGATCCATATTGATTCCAACACTAGTTAACAAATATAACCACCCATTCTATAGGGGATCTTCATAAAAGAAAGAAAAAACCTAAAACCCACGGTACCTACCTCTAGAGAGAACCACCTTCCCAGCTCATATCCCTCTATTAATCGCCACCCAGCAGGCAGATCTGTATACTATCAGTTATTACCTATTATGAGTAGGCTGCCTCCAAACTTGCCCAACTAATACTATAGACCTCCTGTCTACCCTCAGATGTTAGGTGTTTTTTAATCCTAGCTAAAGCCCTCCGCAGATCCTTCACCCATTGTTCGTACGAAAGAGCCTGGTCATCTTTCCAATGTTTCAGAATGAATGCTTTAACAATAGACCCCATTAAAGCAAGGTGAAATCTTGATGTGACCCTCCTGACTATAGAGTAATCACCTAACACACAGATTTCTGGGGTTAAATAACCTGAGTAATCTAAACTGGGGTCCAAACCCTGTCTAATCTTATTCCATAATGGAGAAATCTTATCACAACTCCATAGAATATGAAGCAAATCCCCTGTTGCTGTCCCACACCGGAAACACAGATCTGTCTGTCTCAAGGACTTAAAATATAGCTTAGTGGGCGTATAGTAGATATTGTGAACCACAAAGATCTGCATATTCCTATATTTAGGAATAACATTATATCTAGTGGCTTCCCAGATACTGTCCCACGCTAATCTAGAAGTCAACACCTTATCCCAATAAGGGACAGCAGTAAGGGCACTGGAGTATCGGGAATTCAGGAGAAGTTTATACACCCGGGAGAGCGAACTGGATCTATGCACAGCCTCCTTCAAACTTCCCCATGAGAGAAAACTGTCTGAATAATCCCCCCATCCCCCCCGAACTCCCGCAATCAATTGCTTAAGCTGTAACCTTTGGAAGAAGGGCAGGCCATCACATTGAGGTGGTAGGAGTATTCTCCCCCCCCTTTGCATATCCCTCAGACTGAGACCTTTCAAATATACCGCCCACCTTTGCCCCAGCACCAAGCCTCCTATGGTCAAGTTAGGGTTACCCAGAATAGGCTGATCCCTAGACCTCACCTGACATTCTTTTTGGGTTGGAGTGAGAAACGACCACCAAGCTTCCAGTGATTTCCTAATTGGATTCCCCACCCCTACCTTGCCCATTCCTTTTTTGGGCCCAATGTATAACAACGAATCAGGGGAATAGCCCATACCTCTCAGCGCTTTCCTCTCAATTTGTAGCCAAGCAGGACAATATTCTCCCTTATACAAGTCAACCGCCCACTGGGCCATAAAGCCCAACTGACCCGCCACATAGTAAGCCTGAAGATCAGGTAGCCTAATACCACCCCCCTCTCGTACGGCCTACACAGCACATTGTGTTTAATCCTGGGAGGCTTGCCACACCAAAGGAAACCCGTCAACATTTTCCTAATTAGCTTAAACCACTTAACCGGGATATTATAAGGAGTCAGAAAGATCGGATATAGCACCCTCGGCAAGATGTTCATCTTAATGATGCCCAAACGTGCCGTAAAGTTCAAAGGGAGTTTGTTCCATCTTAAAATATACCCCGAGATCTCCGAAATAATTCCCCCCAGGTTGGCATCTGCACCAGATGTTTGATTTGCTGTAATCCAGATTCCCAAGTACTTCAACTTATCATCATTCCATTGTATCCCCAGGGGTGCAAAATCCACTTTAAAAACATGTGGAGTCAGAGGTAAAATTTGGGTTTTAGTGAGATTCAGTTTGTAATTCGAAACCCTAGAGTACCGATCTATTAGCTTTCTAACCATTTCAAAGCCAGTTGCTGGATCTCGAAGGTGGAGCAATACTACTCATGAAGACTGAGATTTTCAAAACCAAATCATCGACCCGATTCCCTGAACCCCGACCTCCCTATTAATGTATCTTAACAAAGGCTCAAGTAAATATTAACAGTATCGGTGAAAGAGGGCACCCTGCAGTACCATTCTTAAGCTGGAATTCCCTCGACAAATAACCATTACATAAAATTCTGGCCGTGGGTGCCGCATATAGATTCTTGATACCCTAATTAACACCTCGGAATCCCATCTTCTCCATTGTAGTAAATAAAAATAGATGAGACACGATCAAATGCCTTTTCGGCATCTAGGGAGATCAAGGCTAAGGGGGCCCGGGAGTCAGGAGCAGAATTTAAAATATGGTGTATTTTCCTAAGCACATCTTTAGCTCCTCTTCCCGGCATAAAGCCTACTTGTTCCTGACTAATTAGGCTTGGAGCCACAGTCAAGATCCTATTAGCCAAGATCTTTGCAAGTATCTTGATGTCTTGATTTATTAAGGCTATAGGCCTATAGCTTCCCAAAACATCCCTTGGCTTATCTGGTTTGGGTATTAATGTGACATATGCTTGATATATAGGTGAATGATCAATACCATCCCACATTATAGTATGAAAAAATTCTTTTAAAACAGGAAGTATAGTTTGAATGTGTGTTTGGTAAAATTTGGCCGTTAGGCCATCAGGCCCTGGCGATTTACCTGATGGAAGGGATCTAACCACCTCAATAATCTCGGAGGATGTTATAGGACCTTCCAACTCCCTAGCAAAAGCAGGGTCCACTAACGGAAGTTGAATTCCCTCCAAATATTCCCTAACCTCCTGGTCCCCCGAGCACTTTCCTGGTATATCTTTTCAAAATGAGGCAAACGCCGCCATATCTTGAGGGTCCGTCACTAGCCTCCCTTCATATGAAAGCGAATAACAGTCCGACTGGCCTCCCACTCCTCACTCTCCAGGAGACGCCCGGAACATCCCCTGCAGGAGATATTGGGCCTTGATCTTATTTAACCAAAATTCAGTCTTCCCATACAAAATCCCTGACAGCTCCTCCCTTAAGCTTTTAAGCTCCCTATCTATTTCTTCTGACAACCCCTCCTGCTGCGACAGAATGCTTATGGCCCCCTCTAGAAATTCCTCTTTCGCCATCCTAATCAGCCTCTCTTTAGCAGCTAAATTTTTAGCAGCCATAGAGTATAAAAATTTACAAGTAGGCCAAGCTAGCCTCTTATCCATCAATGTAGGCAATTGTACACTAATAATTTCCTTGAGAGCCCCCTCTAACTCATCCCTTCTCTCCCTCACCAAAAAAAGCCAGTCATGAAGCCTCCACCTATAAGGTCTGGGAGGTAGGGACTTAGGTTCCCATTGCATCTGAATCAAGGAGTGGTCTGAAAGAGTTCTACCCTCGGTCGAGAACGCTCTAACCTCCCCCAATGCCACTCTATTTACCAAAAAAAAATCTATCCTAGTATGACTTTTATGAGCAGCCGAGTAAAATGTCATTTTGGGGCCCCATTAGGAAAAAGCTTAGATGGATCTGTCAAACCTGTAACCTCTAAAACTTAGCCAGGGCTAATTGGGCCCTAGACCTGGGGCCTTTAAACATAGGCACCCTATCCTCCTTGTTGTCTAAACATAAATTCCAATCACCCGCTAATATCAAAGAGAGTGACGGGAACGGGGCAATATTCTCCTCTATTGAGGCAAAAAATTCAGGTTGTGGTGGGGTTGGTCCATATATAGAGGCCACCACTACTGCCTTACCATGTAAAGTGCCCATCACATAAATCCCCCTACCATCCTATCGGGTCAAAACCTGGGTCACCTCAAAGGGACAAGACTTGTTAAATATAATCACAACCCCGCCAGACGCCCTCTCCCTCCCCACTCCATATACCTGACCCACCCAACGTTTCTTTAAACAATCTAGTTCGTCCGATAATAAGTGTGTTTCCTGAAAAGCCACAATATGAGCCCCCGCTGCTCCACGTCACGTAGGATTGTCAGTCTTTTATTTCGTCCTCAAACCTTTAACATTCCAAGAAATCACAGTGTATAATACCATCTAGCTAATAGCAAATTAAGAAAAGGATCAAGACAAATCCATTCTTGAGGTCTACTCCCAAGCATCCCAGTCGAGGACTCTCTTTCCCCTAAACCCTCCCCCATCCCGGTCCCAAGACCGACCTCCAACTTCCTGTTGAGTCATGGATGAATCCGTTTCCTGACCCCCAAAACCCAGTCATTGGCTTCTTTACCCGAAAAACTAGCTTTACATCCCCTCAGACCTGGTTAAACCAAACCCCATTGAGTAAATAAGCGGTTGCCCCATATAATTTACAAATATACACGATGCCCAACAGAGAAGAAAGAAAACAAAACCTCTAAACCTCAAATGAGGCGCCCCATATCGTCTAAGCAGGCAGAAACTCATCCAATAGCGCTCCAGCTAGAGACTATATTATTCCATCATAACACACCCCATTAATTGCTGATATGAGCACCCGCCCCGGATTAAGCCCAAATCCCACAGAAAGTCCATCCACCTAATTGGCAGCCTAAAAGTCCATTGAACAAAGGCCTTAGACACCCCAATCTTTCCTTAATCTTCTTTCATGTACCCATCCTTTTCCTTCGTTTCCCCTCCCTCCTGGGGAGAGAGGCAAGACTAAAGCAAAAAAAAAAAAAAAAAGGGGGGAAGGGGAACCCTCCAAAATCAAATCCAAAACTTGCTGTTCAATGTCCCAGTTTATGCCAAAGGTTAGCTTGACCTCGTAGCTCATGTTAAGGACTCCTTAACTCCCAGAAGTCCTCTTCCGGAAAAAAATAATCCTCATATAGGAGAACACAATCATGTTGGAGATTTGAAAAGATCTGGAAGATCAGAGCGGAGCCCCTCCAGAGCATCCTTAGCTGTTAGAAACTTCTTTTCTCCGGATGACAGTCGCACCATAAGAGTAGCAGGATAGAGGATCCGAAACTTTATCCCTGCTAAGTAAAGCTTCTTCTTAATATCCGTATACTCCTTCTGCTTTTCTCGAGTGCCAGGAGTTAAATCCTGAAAAAACCACAATGAGGCCCCGTTCCATTGCAGAGGTTTCTTCTGTCTGGACACCTGAAGAACATAAGATTTCTCCTTGTAATTGAGAAGCCTCATAATTATAACTCTGGGCCGGGCCCCCGGTGGTGGGGTCTCCCGTAGTGCTCGATGAGCCCTCTCCAAATTATACCCTTCCCCAAAAGGTGAAGGGCCGAACATTTTTAATAGCAGATCCTGGATAAAGGAGATGCAGTCCAGGCCTTCAGCCCTCTCTGGGAGCCCTGCTAAAATGAGGTTGTTCCTGCGATTTCTAGCTTCTTGATCCTCCAACCTCTCTTCCAGTTTCTTGACTTTTTTCCGGATCATCACTACTTCTTGATCCAGCATAGAGACTTTTCTTTCCTGTGAGGAAATTCTGGCCTCAGCATCACTCATTTTAGGGCCAGTGAGTGTAGAGCGGCTTCACCTCAGAGAAATCCATCACCAAACCCTGCAGCAAGGACTTAATCTCCTTGATGTCCTCAGGCTACCACCCACACCCCTTCCTTATCAGAGTCCTCTCCCTGATCTGCATCAGCGGACGGGTGGGGAGCTTGGCCGTTGGTGGCGCGCCCATGAGCTGGTTCCACTGGTTCGACTTCCATGCCTTACTCAAGCTCGGGCCCGGCCTACCCGAAATCCCTCTGAAGCACTCGGTCTCACACTCCTTCCGACCACCACAAACCCAATTCTGCCAGGCAGCGGAACAGCTAGAAGCACCCAACAGAACTCCGAACGAGGAAAGGGAACTAAATACCGCTGATACCGGGTATATAAAACAAAAAACAACCGCTTGGGTCTCGGAGGAGCGCAGAGCTCGTCTTAGCCGAGCCGGCTCATCACGTGACTCTCGGGATCCCATTTTTGTTTTCTCCCAATCCTCTGCTGTGGATTTACTTCAGAAATGTACACATGGAGGTGCATGTCCCGCAGATCTGTAGACCCGCCCTTGAGCCACTCACTATCTGTACAGCTGCCAGGCCTCCATCGGTGGCAGCTAAAGGCTGATACTGCTGTCACCCCTTCCTCTGGAGAGGAGAGCTGTCCTAGAGATGCTCAATACTCTCCCACCTCACCAACCTGCAGCAACCCATGCTCATTCCTGAATGGTATGGCAGGAGGTAAGGCATTAGATACCTCAACCCTCCATGCCACTGGATCGGTGGAATTGTATTGCTTTTTAATGATTTTTCTCACCAAGTCTTTTTGGACAGGAGCACAACAGGCATTGCTAGGCTGGGAAGAAACTTCCAAACTGACCTTATAATGTCATGTGTTTGCTTCAATTTACAGTCCAGCTAGTGACAGGGAGAATTGGCAGAGGGACTTTAAGGACCAGTTGTGCTGGGGGCCCCCCAAAAATGTACAGCTGCTGCTGGCTGTTAGTAGCTTCTAACAGTGCTGTTCAAGGTCATGGGAAGGGTCGGCATCATTTACTTAAGCAATAAGGCCCGGTAGGTTGTGTGTTATTGTGTGATAACGGCATACTTCAGGAAGTGAGGCACCAGCCGTGGCTGAGTGCATAATGCACCCAAGAAGTGTGGTCATCCCACAGTTATGCCCACCCTGATGGGCCTTATTGCAGTTGTAAAATGGTTCCCCTGAGGTTTAAAGTAAACAATGAGGTTTCAAAAGTTATGCATTTTGGACTGATGCTGTTATGCTGGAATAATGGAAGGTCACATGATCACATACGACTAATCACAGGTCTCCGATTATCATACCTATTTTATAATAAAGGATTAGCATACACTACCTGCTGTTGTACGAAGTTGAGATGCCAGCTACAGGCAAATTGGGACAATGGATGAGGAATACGAAGATTGCCGACAAGCTGCAGAAGGTGCAGATCAAGCAGAAGCGGATTATTCCGCTACAGCGAAGCTTCAGTTTCTTCACGATGAATCCTCCCAGGAATGTGCCACCTCCCCCTGCGGGTACCACGAGGTAACCTGAAGATTCACAGCAAGATAAAAAAATTACTCCTACGGTTTCATTTAGGATATATTTGTTTACACATAAAAACGGAGAGCTTGTCGCATTTTTGTGAATGGGTGCCAATAACCTGTGAGTTGTTAATGCATGTTTAGTGAATGGCTTGTGGTGTCCAGTGTGACAGACCGGGAGAAAATCTGAATGGGAGTGACTGTTAACTGTTTTATGAGTGGGTGCAATTGACCTGTGAGTTGTGTATGAATGATATCGGTATAGATTTTTTTTTTAATTCTTTGGTAACCAGGTAAGGCCCATTAGGCACAAGTGCTTGCTTTCAGGGGCGACTGAGGAGCACTGGAGAGGTTAAGTGACTTGCCCAGAGTTACACAGTATGCAAGGGGAAGTTATGGGAATCAAACCCAGGTCTGTCAGATGTATCATTCATAGCTCATAACTCTAATCTCTTTTCTTTCCAGGGAGAACAAATCCAGGTACTGTAATCTTTCCTCACACAGTATGTGATGTTCTCTAGCCCCTTAATCTTTTTTGTACCTCTGAATAGTACTTTCTGTAATGTTATGCTCAGCGCTATATAAAACACTCTGGGTGGGGTTATATCATGGACCAGTAAGTGGCGTACCATTGGTCTGTTCTGGGCCCCACCCTCAACATGAACATTAGTGACATAGGGTAAGGTTTGTGGGGCAAGGTGTGTTCTTTAGTGAATGACACCAAACTTTGTATACCCACAACGGCTGCACCCCCCCCACTCATCCCTCCATGCAACTGGCTCTGCTAGACTCTTTTAAATGTCCCTACTTCCTCATACCCTCCTCCTCCTCCTCCTATCTGGTAACATGCACCCTAACTCCGGCCCTCCCCCCCCATGCTAAGAATAACAATGGCCTACTTATCGCCTCTATCAATATCCATAGCCTTTGGAAAAAAATTACCCCCTCCAGGCCTGGCTTGCCCAACACTTTCCCGATATCCTGGCCCTGACAGAAACCTGGCTGTCTAAAGGCACCCCGGATGTAACTGTATCTGTAAATGGATATTCCATCCTTAAAGCTGACAGGATCAGCAAAAGAGCTGGTGGCTGTTCCATTACATAAAGAACCCCCTGCAAGCTCTCCTTCTCCCGCCCCTTACCTATGGCGCTCAGGCATTAGCTGTCAAAATACTACTAGGCACTCAAGAGAAAAGTATCAACTTCATGGTCACCTATATCCCACCATGGAACCAGAAACCAGCCTTTGATGAAATCCTCACTGCCCTATCATCTCTCCCTAGCAATGTGGAAACCATCCTCTCCGGGGACTTTAACGTCGATTGACTGTCTCGAGCGTCCACAGCTTTTAAGGACTCAGCGGCCACCTTGGACCTTGTCCAGATGGTCCAGACCCCTACCTGACTTAACGTCAGCTCTGGCATCTCCACCTTACTGGATCTCCTCTTCACTAACCGACCAAAACACATCTCTCAGGTTACCGTCCCCCCCCCGATGCCCTCAGTGACCACTCTCCCATTATCTGTCGGTGGTCAAACAAGTCCCCTGCCTCCTCACCTATTCCTACTTACCTCAAGCATCTAAAAAAAGGCTCATTACCTAAGCTCAAGGTCTTCCTTCAAGCCTGTGACTGGTCCCTCATTTTTACAGCTACTAATGTTGATACCGCCCTGACCTACTTTATCAACACTTTCAACAATGCCTGCAACATCTTTGCCCTCCTGAAAAAGCATTATACAAAAAACCTAAACAATCCCTCGGTCACCCCAGCCCTGCTGGATATGATGTGCCACCGAGACAATCTCTGGCTTAGGGCACTTGACTCCAAACACCCCCGCGATGGACAATTCTACCAAGAAGCCAGAAACAGATGTACATGGGCTATACAACAGGCTAAGGCAACCCACTATCCCCAAGCCCTCTCGGCTACCTGGAGCTCTAGTCATGATTTTTGGCACAATATTAAGGAGATTATTGGAAAGGTGGTTCCCCAACCACCCCCCAGCTTACTATTGAAGGGGGATTAGTCCATGACCTTCTTGGTATCGCAAACAGCAAGACAGCAAATAGCAAGGAAGCAGTATAGCGCAGTGGTTTAAGGCTCTGAGCTGCAAATCTGGTGACATCTAGCAGACCAGACCTGGGTTTGAATCCCACAGCTTCCACTTACATACTGTGTGACCCTGAGCAAATCACTTAACTTCCCTGTGCTCCCAGGCTGCACCTGCAAAAAAGCTTTTAGCTTAGTATGCTACTTATGGTTAAAAACAACTAAACAGCTAAATACCCTTAACAATACTTTCTCTGATCTTAGCAGAGTATTGCCCCCAAACTTCTTTGATCCACCCTCAACTGTGGCCCCTGCTTTTCCAGCATCTGATACCTCCCCCCCCTTCTATCTCTGGAATATCTCCTATAGCTTGGCACAAAGATATATCTCCAGGTTTATCAACAAGTCCAGGCATAGTGGCGACTCACTCAATCTAAAAATCCTAAAACTCATCCTGGATGAGGTTCTCTCCTCCCTTACAAAAATCTTTAATTTGTCCCTCTGCCTAGGGCAATTCTCCTTGGCCTGGAGATGTGCAGTAATCACACCACTGCTCAAAGGTGGTGACTGCACTGCTCCCAATGACTACTGCCCTATCTCCATCCTGGCCCCTCCTCCAAGGCACTAGAAAAAGTTGTCTCTGACCAATTTACTGAATATCTCTCCAACTATAACCACCTCTCCCCTGTCCAACATGGTTTCCATAGTGGTCACAGCACCACCACTGCACCACCTGAATTTTCATCCTTCATACACCAGGCCCTCGACAGCAGACAATTGGTAGGTTCTGTTTATATAGATCTTACCAAAGCGTTCAACACTGTCAGTCATGCCCTGCTGCTCCACACCCTCGCATCAATGGGCATTGCCCCAGAAGTTTTGTCCTGGTTGGCCAGCTATCTAACTGACCGGTCCCAACAAGTTAGGATCGGCTCCACCTTCTCCTCTAGTGGACCTGTTCGTTCCGGGGTCCCTCAAGGATTGATACTTGGCCCTCTCCTTTTTAGCCTGTTCCTAAACCCCCTCCTCCAGTCCTGCCCTGGTAAAGTGCTCCTCTATGCGGATGATGCCGTTATTTTTGAACGTCATCCTAACCCTTGTACATGCCAAACATTACTCCATGATCGCTTCTGCACCATAGAATCTTAGTTCGCTGCCCATAAATTAATTCTCAACTGTAGTAAAACCAAATCCATGATCTTTACCCACCGCCAAAATCGACATAGTAACCTTTCCCTAGCCATCTGTAATAACACCATTGTCCCCACTGAGCAAGTCTCCTCCTTCAGGTACCTGGGGATTACTCTTGATTCCCACCTTACCTTTCATAACCATATCCAAAGTCTCATGTCTGCACTCAACACCAGAATCAGGCTACTATATCAACACACATACTTCCTTTCTCCTGAGGCTCTCCAACTGGCTGTATCTTCTTTTATCTTCTCCCTAGTTGACTACGGCCTGGTGATCTATGGTTCGACTGACCCAACATCCCTCTCCTATGTTAAGAGTACCCTGAACAAGGCATGTAGGCTCTTCACTGGTCACGACAGAATGACTCACACCAGCACCTTATATAAGACTGCAGGTTGGTTAAATCCTGAAGCCAGGCTTAAATACTCTACCTGCATCCTGGCCAAGAAAATATCCCCTCAGAACTACTCCCCCAGGCCTTAATGCTCTGGTCACCCTAGCCCACCCAGCCCGAGCATCCAGAAGTGCCTTTAGCCATTCCATTTTGTTCCTCACTGCAGACCCTTACAGTGCCAAAGGGCCTTTTTATACTGGGCTCACTTGTGGCTCAATTAACTCCCCCCAGCCATCTCCCTCTTACCTAGACTTGGCCCCTTTCAAGTCTGCCCTCCAAGAAAAATTGGACTGTGATTGTTTCTGACTAGTGCCCAAGTTTTGTCATATGTTCAACTAAGGTCCACTATGACCTGTTTATTCTTTTGTTTAACTTGCAATGCTTATTGTAACCGAAAGTTTAACATGGGCCCACTTGGTCTGTATCATGTAACTTTGTGTTATTTTACTGTTGTATAACCCATTTCACTTTGTATGATTGTGTAATTGTCTTGCCAACTATGTACCCGTTGGAAAATGTCTGTCCTCCCTGTAACTGTGACAAAGAACCTTTGCAAAAGAATCTTTGACTCCAATCATTTCAATAAATAAATAAAATAAAAAGAAGGAAAGGACTTGGGGATAATCAACAGTTGTAATATGAAGGCCACCTCCAAATGTAATAAGGGATATGGGAAAGCCAATAGAATGCATGGCTGTATAGGGTGGGGCTTTACTAGCTACAGGCAGGGGGGGATTTTGCCACTTTATGGGTCTCCAACATACCTCTCAACCTTTTGTCCCCCAAATGTAGAACACTGCCTGTCAAAATATGGAACAAATGAGCAAAATGTGGAACACTCAATCAAATCTTTACCTAAGACGCTCAAAACACTATTAAAATGTTGCATTTATGTTCAGAAAGTCAGTTATTAATCGAATAATATATTTTTTGCATCATTTACTATGGATGTTTGCTTTAAAATGTTGACTTTGAATGTGGAACAAGTCCTCACAATGTGGAACAGGGAGCTTTTGTGAAGTAAAATGAGGAACGTTCCTCGTGATGTGGTACAGTTGAGAGGTATGGTCTCCAATAAGCCCTCACTATGAGCACCGTGTTCAGTTCTGGAGTCTGCACCTAAAAAAGGACAGGGACAGACTGGAGACCATACAACAGATGGCTAATAATCTAGGGACAACAGGGACATTTGTATGAGAAAAGATTGGAGATCATTATTATGTACTCTCTGGAGGTAGGAAGTGAGAGGAGACCCTCAAGTTTTCAATCCTTGCTCCCTTCGCCAACCTCTCAGCCACTCACTGGACTTCCTTATTGCACTTTGTTTTCCCTTGCAAGAGACATTTCTTACATGATCATTGTCTCTGAGGCAGGCATTATCAGCAGCAATCCATCATTAGCAGTGTCAATGACTCAGGGGGGTAGCATGCTCACCTCTGGCGCAGGAAGATCAGAAGCTCCTGGGGTCTAGCCCTACACTACGTATTTGGGGTAATGCCATAACTGACACTGCAGTGCAGTAGAAAGAGGGTGCTGCACTGCTGCGGTGCGGTCCATCGGATGAGATATTACAACAAGGTCCCTTCTGCCCATCTCTGGTCACTGTCATGGTTTTAAAAATCCCATGAGACTTTTCGATAAAGAGTAAGGGAATCTCCCCGGTTTCATGGCCAACATTCCCCTATCAATAAATGTGTCCACGTAAGCAACCCTCCCCCCAGGATGCACCTGGAAACAAGCAATTACAGCTCGGTGTGCCTTCCCCTGTCAAAAAATTACAAATAAATAAATAGTTATAGATAGGGCTGCCTCCCAGGCAGGGCTTTAACCTTTACAGTTAAAGAGTCGAGCTTCACTGCTATGCCAGCTTGTGGTATAGTGGAAAGTTCAACAGCCTGATAAACCAGAGACTGTAAGTCTGAATCCAGGCAAAATCCCCTCAGTTCTCTTTTGGTAGAATTTCACTACAGTGGTGTTCCATGGTGGTATGGTGTCGGAATAGTAAATATATAGGAAAAGGGACTTAAATGTGAGAAAGAATAAGTGCACCAGTAAAGTGCTGCCTCCGAGCTCTGAGGCAGATCTGCCTCGGGAGACAATGTTCATTTAAGAAATGTATCTCTTGATTTTCCCTTGAATATGTGTGGTGCTGGACATACAATATTTCTAAAAACACTGCTTTGGTGATCTCGTTCTTCAACACATCCACCGCTGCAATCACAACTTGATCAAACTCATAATGCTTAAAAACAAGGGTAGGGATGGAGCTGGAGTTCTGTAGGTACCGAGCAGCTACTGTACCATAGATGACCGGGTTACAATCATGCAGTACAGGGCCAGTAGGGTGCCCCAGGCCTCTGGTCTAATAAGAGCTTCAGCCTTTCAGTGTCTATGGTAAAAATCATGTGAGAATGAGCCTTAACTACACAGTAATATACATGTCAGTGTTTAGGCAGCTGCTGTCTGGATTTCAGTATTTGAATCATACCACGTTGGAGTGTTGTAGAAGGGGACGGTCATTTTGGGAACTACATAAATGGACACAAGTCCACAGGACTTGCGATTCTTCATTATCTAATGACACCAGAACCAGTTGAGGGGAACAGTTTGTCTGCTTCTGTCCTGCCTCGTGCTTCAGTTTATTAAAAAACTGCAACCTTGCGGCACCTGTGGAGCACTGCCCCATCATTTGGCAGACCCAGATTTGCAACGTGAGCCAATTCCCTCTCCCGAGGCTTGTGGAACCTAGTTGCATACTGTGAAGGCTGTGTCCTCAGCCCCTGGGAAAGAGGGTTTTTTTGGACCACTGGAGCATTGGGGTTGTGCGTGATCACACAGTGTGGGCTCTCCCTCCCCAACAGACTGACATTAGGCATCAGCGGATGGGCAAAAATCGATGGAGGTTGAGTTTTAGAAAAGTCTGGGGCCAAAAACCCTCCTCGGCTGCATGCATTTTGGTCGGCCCTCTACACCCCCATGTCTTTGGGCTTGACTTCACTAAATAAAGCAAACACATGTTTCCTGGGCAGAAAGAGACATTCTGGCCTGGGCCCTGACTTGAGAAAGGGCTCCTCACTGGATGACTTGGGGAGAGGCATCTCCTGTGTCAGAGCCCAAAGGCTAGAACCACTATCCTGTCAGAAAGCTGTGAGGGAGGAGGAGCTTCAGTAGCCAGAACAAAGAAAGGGAGGTGTGAAAACCTTGTAGGGGATATAGAGTAAATTAAAATAATAAAAAACCTGCAGCCCCCACCACTCATTACATTAAAGTTAAAAACACAGCCAATCAATGAACGCTTGTATGCGTTATTTCAACATATGCACAATAAACATCTTTAATATAATCATTTCACAGTGGTTATATATTCCTGACTGTCTTGCACTCTTTAAAATATAACTACGCACAGAATTAAATAACTTTTTAGGTTAGAAGTATGACTCACCAAAGAGAGTAGCTGCTTCCGAGGCACTTAAACTGAACTGAGACTCCAAGAACTTGGGTCCAAATGTTGACATCCCAGCAATGAGCATGGCCTCTGTTGCTCCCGACAGACAGAGGAAGATGAAGGTAGGGTTTTTGAGGAGAAGCAATAATGACCTGCAAAACAGCAGACACAGAAGGTGGGGATGAATTTACAGAAAGGGAGTAGAGGGCACATATGCACCAGCTGTTGCTAAGTGTGTCCTTTTTTCCCTTTTTAGTCCAACTATAAATGATGATACCCAGCTTCATCACACAGCTATCACTTCAGAAATCCAACAAAATAGATAATATATTCCTCATACAGTTAGCACTAAAGGGAACAAGCATAAAAATACCTAAGTGTCACATACCTCAAGAATGCAAAGCACCTTAGGAAGTATATGCACATCATCATGAATGAATCTGGTTAACAGTGATTTGCATATATGTCCCATGATGCTTTGCATTATTGGGGTATACATGATCTGTATTTCTTTGAAACCTGGCTTTATGCCAATTTCCTTCTAGGGTAAACCTTGCCTGAGTGCTTTGTGCTGAGGTTCTCTGTCTTTTAGATTACTCTTCTATTTTTGGCTCACCATAACCCAATCCAATGACACCATAAGAGGGCTGATTCCTTCTTGACCTGGGCTAAGAGACAGGGGAGGCACATTGATGAGTCCTAAGAAGCATGAAACATGTCAGTGTCTTTTGTTTTAACCATAGTACATTTGGAGAAAAGTCGTTTGGCACATTAGGCAGGAGCGTGGGGAGGAAGGAAGTTTCTGACAGGACACGGGCTGCTCTAACAAAACCGACCACTCCTGCAACAAAAACTTAATTTAATTTAAACCACATACTATATAAAATTGTGTGTGGTCAACAATACACAGCAAGGACTGTATTCTCATCTCAGGATGGCGATGACATTGGGACCTCTTGAGCTTTGCTCTTGAGGTATGTATGACGTCGTCTCAACTCCTCAATGGAAACACAGCCTTGCTTTTTATGGTTCTCATACACTATTCTGTATACCCCCTCCCCACCTCAGGGATCTTTTTTTTTTTTTTTGCCAGTCTCTTGGAACTCAGCCCCTGTTCACCCCTACCCGGCTCATGCCCTGGGACTTACCTCATCGGTGTTGCCTCCCAGGCTTGCCTCCCTAGGCAGTGCCATTGAGTAAGCATGCTCCCCGATGGAGGCAGAACTCATTTCCAGCAGGGCCGCACTACCGGTGTTCCTCCCTGGCTTACCCCCCAGGGCAGGGCCGTGGGGTTGGGCCGTTCCCAACAGAGGAGACAATGGTGGAGCATCGCAGGTGGGTGCAGTGGAGCCAGAAGAGCGGGTTGTCATTAGCTGGGCCGGCATTTTTTGCTGCTATAATCCCCCGGGAGGCACGGCATGCAATGATGCAGTGCACCAAAATGCTGATGTTCAACACACCTTCCAATGTCTCGGCTCCAGCAGCTGTTCTTCCCCTAGCCTACACTACAGGCTGATCAATCGTCAAATGCTCACCCAGCCCACCCTCATGGAGGAGGAGAGCAATCCATGGGACGCTCAGTCCTCCGCCCCCCCCCCGGTCAGCCCTCTGACTCCTTGGGTCCGTTCCAGAACCCAGGGCATCGCAAGCGGACACCTTGCCACTACGCCAGCAGGCTGACTCTGGGGATCATTTTGGTGGCCCTGTAATGCATTCTCTGTACTGAGAGAACTGCTTCCTAACATTACCCTAAAGCATGGGCAAACCATATGTGATCACAGACAAACCACACAGCTGGTCAGGTTTTATCACTGGGTTTGCCCAGGCAGTGGAGCCAAACACTGGCTCAAAAGTTCTGGAATCCAGAACAAACAGCAGCTTGCCTTACCTTGGCATGTCCTTGATGGTCATTCCGAAATTTGGTTCTGATGCAGTCTCATTCTCCTTCATTTGGTGAGCCTCAGAAACCCTCATCTCCATATAGTGCTGGGACCCTGCATGGAAAAATGTAATCAGAATTCAAACCCTTGCCACAGCAAGCTGATACTGCTTTATATCGTTCTGGAAATAACATGATTAGAAAGACATTAAAGCAGCAGTGCAATTAAATTTTGTGTGTATGTGTTTCAAAAATCTAGTTTCATCTACAATTAATAAAAATGTAACCTGTACCCCGGCCAAGAGCAGCAACTTGACCAGGACCCCCCTAAGCTTGTACCACAGACAAGGCATCAAACCACAAGTTGGCATACCTAAGGCATCACCCCCGGCACTGGGATGAATATCTGGCTCTGCAGTCTCAGAGGTCGTAGGGTTAGGGCACAAAATAACATTTATATTTACTCTGAGTTCTGGGAGAGAGATGTTAGGGTTATGCTAGTTCTAACTTCTGAGGGGGCCCACAAACAAGATCACATGGAATGCATAGATGGATTGTCCACAACTAGAACTGGGATTGTGCAGTATGGCTTTATTCACACAAGATGGTAAAAAAGTGCAGAACAGAGGTGGTCCCCCAGGTTGGAAACCGTCATTACAGGCTTCACACTGGTATTTTTCTTTTCAGAATAAAACAGTTGGGCATTTAGAACATTTCTCTCACACAGACATCAAACTGTGCTTCCCTCTGGATTAGGCTCCCAAGACACTGCATTTCCCACAAACTTCTACCTGTCTGCCCCCTTTCCTAGGGGGTTTGTCATGGACTTTAATTCTTCCATAAGTGTCTATAACATAATAGGTTGCCACACACTTAAATACATTTCAGATTCTTTCCTCCTGATGCAATTAATTTTGTTAACATGCCCAGGGTAACCTGGTGCCCTTCCATGAACCAGTTAGCCTTGAATGAAGTTGCAGATGGCTGGGTCTGCCCACCTTGGTCCCAACCAGTGTTTGCCATTCCTTCGGGGTTACACCAAATGAGCCATCAGTTCCCTTGAATTGCTAAAGGACTCCCAACTTTAAAACTTCACATTCAACACATTTCTGTGGTGCTACAGGGGCACTGCCAGATGTATTCTAGTCTTATTTCTGGGCACATATACCTCAGACAACTCCCTAAGAAATAATCTCATGTAACTGTACTTACAGTTTTGTTTGTCCCTTTGATACAGACATGAATGCTGGAAAAAACACTTCTTCCCTTTACAGGTAGCTTGTCCTAGCTTCACTCAGAACACTCTTTTTTTCTGGAAAGCTGACAATCTTCAGAACCTTCAGGGGATTGCCCCTTGGATCCACAGAATCTGAAATCGAAACTACTTCTCTGTGGACTGATCCACTGGGGTCCTGCAGGCAACGGTCTCCATCACTTCACTTGGCACTACTGGATTTTCACTCACTAGGGTGAGAAAACTACCAGAGGGAGGTCCTTCACCCAGTCTCAGAAAAGACTGGCAGGCACCTCCACATTCTGAGCATTGCTGTTCACTCAGAGCTCCACAATGAACTACTACTGACTGACTACTTCTGTCTGAACATTCTAAACTGCCCCCAAGCAGCCGATTCCAAAGTGGCTTATGCTGCTGTGAAAATTCTAAATGACATAATCCATTCTCTCTTCAGGCTAGCTGAGTAAACAGTTATGTCATGTTGTAAGGAGCTTTTAACAACTCCCTACAGATAGCCCAGAAACCTTCCTAGTCTAACACTGATGGGATTCTAGTAACCCCAGGAGACTGGGTGGTTATTAAAAATATTATCATACCATCAAATCTACTTTTCTAAGTACCTCCTATGATTTCTTCCTATACTTGAGTGTTTTTTATTTTCTCAGTCCTAACCCTTTCCAGATCTATAATACTATTTGTAAGCTAAATGTGGCTGCCAAAAAAACTAAACTACAACATTTATAAAATGCTCAAATTTTGGTGGAACTAGAAAATTTTACCATCAAATAAAACTGAAGGTGGCTGTAATGTTTTATGTGAAAAAGAGGTAGGGTCAATTTTTTTTTCCAGTTTTGTTGCATGGCTGATTGAAATAGGTACATCGTAGGCATTTATTGCTATGGCAGATCATTTTCCTGGATCTTAGCCTGCCTTACAACTTTAAAAGTATTGTAATTTTAAAATAATTATTTTTTTTGCATATTGTTTACATACTCCTCTTCCGGGGGCCCCCATCAGTGGCTATTGTCCAGCCCAGCAACCTGGCTTCTTTGGTGCTTACAACTGGTAGCACGTGAGGTGGAGTACCTGAATCACGGCGCCATCTGAACGGCGATTTAACATGGCGAAGCCCGAAAGGTAAGGGGTAGGGAGGAGACCGGATGTGGTGGGTGGGCTACCATAGCGACAGGATGTCGCCACGTGCACGCCGTGAGTGGGGGAGTGAGCACAGTGAGCGTGGCCTGGGAGGGGCGAAGGGGATGTAGGGGGTGGCGCTGCAGTCGGCTGCCGAGCTGCGCCTTAGTGTCGGGGGTTGGCCTCCGCTTGCAGTGCTGGGGTTCTGGGTTTGGGTCTGGGTCCGGGCGCTACTGTGCTTTTCTTGCGACCGGCATAAAATCTTATTTTTTTCTACTTTTGCACCCACCCAACATGCACCCCCCTGGAGTTGAGAATCCTCAAGTAGGAGGGGCACCCACCCCCACAGAAAGCAAGTATTTTTAGTCCCTAGGCGCGATTTTCTGTGTGCCAGGATTTCCAAAATGACAAAATTGTTTTTGATAAGCCTGGCCGATAAGCTCTTAGTGGTCGCCTTTCGCAGTCGCTGAGATCACATACAACCCTTACAACCTCTCCTCTTCAAGCCACCAGTTTGCCCCTCCATGTTGCCCCACCCGACAGGGGCAAGCTGAGGAAGCAGCTGGTCCCTGGATATAGGAACCCCCAAAGCAGTGTGGAGTGATGGCTAATCACTGGAGACTGGGCCAGAGCATGCTCTGTTATCCCACTGTCTTGGACTTTTTCACTTGTTTTCTGTTGGTTTCTGGTTTCCTTTCCACAGGGAAGCCAGTGCTTGATGAGCATCAAGAATGTGCGCATGCTATTGCGTGTCACCGCATGATGCTCAGCAGACAACTGTCCCTCTCTCGCGTCTCTCAGAGCACTACCACTTGTGGCCACCCAGGTGGTGATGTAATGATGGAGATCTCAACCCTGCCTTCCTGAAGAGGAAGTGTGTCCTGTGGGATGCTCAATGCACCCTCCCGCTGAACATTAGCCTATTCAAGTTCGTTTCTGAACCCTGGTTCCCAGCATCGTGAGCTTCTGTACTACCCCTGCATCGACGCATTAGCCTTAAAATAATTATTTTTCATAACTGTATACTCATAATGACATTGTATTTATGATACATTGATTTTTAGAATAACCTTTTGCCGTTAGATGAAATTCTTACAGTGAGTTTCTTGCAAATAAAAAAATACAGTAACATTCCAAAACAAACTGAATTTTAGGATTTCCTATTCCTTATCACCAAAGACAACTGCATGAAAACCAGTCCACTGCCCTTTTGACTTCACCTGTTCCAGAAACTTTAGCTACCCTGAAGTCCTCTTCCTCTGCTTGGGTCATAATTTCCATGGCAACAGTCTGTGATGTCATAAGCAAAGGATTTTTACTTCATGGCGGGTGGAAACAACCAAAATGAACAGATGAAGTCCGAGGGGAAAAGATGTTAAAATGAGAATGCATCCAGTAATAAACAAACTCTGCTAGGGTGCTGACATGGCTGCAGCCACACTCACCGAGCTCATGGTGAAACAGTCCACCATGCCCAAGACGGCCGCAGAGCAGTCACACATGCGCAACTGCTCAAGCATGCACACTAAACATTAATGACCATCTAGAACATGGCGGCCAACCAGCAACTGAAGTAGTGCACCTACGGGGGGGAGAAGTTAGCAGACTGTTTTGGAGTTGTGGAATGATGGTACTGCAACTCCAAAACAGTTCTTCGGTGTCCATCCGGTGGCTCATTTTTAGAGCTACTGCCAGATGGCTGCAGGTTCCGTTCACTGCACGCGTAAAAATGGAAAGCCCTTAAAGCATCAGGGAAACAAAAAATGTTTTTTAAAAAAGCTAGTTTCAACTACAATTCATTAAAATCTTAACCTACTTGTCAAATCTACTTTTCTAGGTACCTCTTATGCTGTGCACAATGAGTTTTATTTTATTTCTGAATCCTTACCTTTGCTAGGTCTACAATGGTGTTTCTAAGCCAAATGAGGCAGCTCCCTTTTTTTCTTGAGAAAAAAATTAATTTAAATATTCATATTATACTCAGATTTTGGTGGAACTAAAAAATGTTACCACCAAATAAATCTGGAAGATGACTGGACTCTTTAATAGTTAAAAAAAAAGGTAGGGTAGGTGAGCATCACACAGTAATAGTCGAGCGTCTCAGGAGTAGGAGAACATGGGAATAACACGCCACCATGACCATGTCAGGATGACACAGACATGCTCAGTCCATGCTGCCATACCAACACAATGGAGCTTCCCCATGTCATCAAATTCAACAAAAAATTGAGGGGGACTGGCCTGCTGTGTACGACCCTACCTTGGAAGGAATCCCCGTGGGGCAGGAGAGGGCAGCTCCTTGGGGTCCCGGTCAGTGATGAGAGTGGCTGATGTGGATGGGGGCTGAGGTAGGGCAGTCGGGAGGATAAGAACTAATTTAAAAAAAAGGTAATTTCTGGACATTCTGTGTCATAAGACTATTCCATGAAAACAGGCCCTTTGCCCTTGAGACTTCAATTATCTCTGCTTCTTTTCCTGCCTTGAAGTCATAATCGTCTGTGTATTTATTTATTTGCTTTTGTTTACCTGGTAAGTCACACTAGACAGCCAAGTGCCTATTTTCAGGTGCGACCCGGGAGAGTTACAAACTTGAATATACAGGTACAGTGACGAATCAGTGTTACATACAATGAGATTACAGGTCATATAGAAGAATGACAACCAGTAAAAGACATGAGCCCGGGGCGGGTATTACAGACTACCAGGAGAGTTAAGAGCTAGAGCATACACAAACAGTGAGTATGACATCAGTAACATGTCCGTAGTAACAGGCTGTGATGTCACAAGCAGAGGATTATAACTTCCCAGCAGGCATAAGAAATGGAATCTGATGAAGTCTAAAGAAAAAAAAAACTGTTTTAATTAAATGTAACATAGACAGTGGTGGCAGATAATGTCTTAGTAGCCCATTCTGTCTGCCCAGGTCTGTCTAATTTTGGGACTGTGCCATTGTCAGTCCTCCCACCCCTACCCCCAGCCTTCTCCATTACACACTAGTCTCATGAATCACTCCCATGCTTTTTTGACACCCCCCCCCCACTGTTTCAGCCCTGACTACCCCCTCTGGAAGTCTGTTCCAGTCCATTGCCATTCTCTCTGTAACAAAAGTACTTCCTGAACCACCCCGTCAGTTTCAGGAAGTTACCCTCGATATATGTGTTACCCCTCACTGCAAATAACTCATTGCTGTCCACCACGTACTCCACGGAGTTGCTTGAACTTCTTACTCACATTGCTCCTCTTTCTCCTGTCCTCCAGTGTGTACATGATGGGATCCTCCAAGCACTCCTTGTAGGCCCCCGTATCATTTTAGTGGCAGCTCATAAATGCACTGCCTCTAAGCTTTTGCTCAAGTGTGGGCACTAAAATGACACCTGTCCAAAACTGCACACATGGCTTTAGTAATAAAGAAAGAAAGGTTCTGGAATTCAAATTCTGGGTGGAATGTTTGGTAAGTGTGTTATGCGGAAGTCAGAGTTGGCACTGGAGACCTTTGAGGGCAAGAGGGAGAGTGCCACTGTTTCTCTGCTACCTTCCTACCCTCCACCGACTTATTTACTCAGATGCCCAAGCAGGATGTTTGACATTTTCAGAATCAAAGACTTCACTGGCACCATTCCAGCCGCTCCCACTCCCAACAATGCTGCAAATCTGTCTATCATGCAGATGGATGATGGTTTGGGGGTGTAGTTTCATGAACTTGCCACACACTACAAAGGACTCCACATCCAAGCAGTTCTGTGCTGCGGTCCTCGCACTGAGGATGAGTGCAAAGGACATTGACTGGAGTCTGCTCGAAGTCAGGCCGGTGTCTGCCATTGGCCAGGCATGCTGCTCCAGCACAGTACATTAAGACTGCCTATCTGCCAGACTAGATCACTTCAGCAAGGTAACCGGCTCACCCTAATATTTAAATGCTAGGTACTGTTCTGTCACCATTAGGGGCACCTTGAACTTCTGCGTATGGTACTGAACTCTTGTGACCATTTGCCTTTAGGCAGAAATGCTGACTACTGCTTATACCCTATCTGGGTCATCTTGAACTTTTGATTTTGGTACCAAACTTTTGGGACTTTATGTTTTTATACTGAAACATGAATTACGTGCTCTCTCCCTATCTGAGTCACCTTGAACTTCTGCCTCTGGTACCAGTAGACGATCTAAATTCCTGGCTGGTTTATTTTTGCTCCTGCTTTTCCTGCCACAGTAGTTGTAATTCTGTTTATCTAGCCTGCTCTAGTTGTTACCTCGAGGTTTATTGCCACTTTATTACACTGTTTTTTCATAGCCCTGCCTGATTTACTTTTAACTGCTTAACTGTTGCATTTGTTGTCACTGTATTTGCAGTTATAAAATGGCAAGCACAAATCTAGAAATGTCATTGGTCAAGTGATATCACCTGACTGTGAACTAAATCTCTTCATAAAATGGCTAGAAAAAAATGTAGAAATTTCATTGACTGAGAGACGTCACCTGACCATGCGTTAAATCCGTGTAAACGCACAGCCAGGTGCCGAATCCCATTTTCCTCCCCAAAAATCTACATAAAGCGATTCTGTAAGTGTAATAAGCCCCTCAAGGGTGTGCATCATAGGATTTTAATGCACTTCATAGGGGCATAAGGACACTCAGCCTTTGGCCTCATGTCTTACAACACCCCTGGGGCATGCATTAAAATCCTATAATGCACACCATGCCATGGCTTATTACTTACATAAATGCATGGTCAGGGGCTGACTCTGATTTTTCCAACCCCAAAAAAATCTATTTAGAGCCATTTTATAAGTGCAATAAGCCCCTCCAGGGTGTGCATCATAGGATGTTAATGCACTTCCCAGGGGCAAAAGGATACCTGATGTCACCAGGCATGGGTTTAGGATAAGACAATTTCAGGCAGACCATCAGTTAGGTGCATAAAAAACACATGGCTGCATTTATCATTTTATTTTCATCAAGTAAAATATACAGAAAGCAAAATAGTAAGTCAGACAACTGCTTAGCTTCAACAGTTTCCAAGGCTTTTTCTTCAGCCTAACATGAATCGAACAGTGTGAAAGCACACACACTACCAGGAGGTCTTCCACCTTCCTCAGTCACTATCCAACTGACCACCCTATCTGTCCTCTTTCAGTACTGAGGTAGGGCTTTTTATAAGCTCACTAGAAGTTGGAAAAATATTCCACTGCCTTTTGATTAACAGCAGACATAACATAAAACATGCCACTAGGGGCCATTGTTGCTCCATAGACAACAGTTATTTGGCAGCCACCTGGAGCACAGAAGAACTTGTTTGCTACATTGGAAAGGTCAGAGCCAAGGCCAGAACATTCTGTGCTCTCCTAAACTCTCCTGCAGGGACATATTACCTCATGCTGTCTGCCGCAAAATATATCTTAGAAGGGGGCTTCTAATGTCTAGAAAAAGCAGACACAGACTTTTGTTATTATACTAAAATCGCCCTCTTAGTTTTGTTTTATGCCCAAAGACCAGAGAAGAAAATTACATTCAACTTCAATATTCTTTGTGGGCTTTGGCTGATTTTAAGTTAGTTTTTTGGTTAATATGCACAGAAAGCTATATAACCACTTCAGCACTCAATTTATAACCAGCCAACCAGCATGTTGGACATTATACAAAACATATAAACTGGTTGGGGAAGGGGTTTCAATTTGTCCCAGGGGTGTCCACTATGACAAGGGTCGCCCTGTCACACATGGCCTTCGGCTTCTTGCCTTACTACACTCCTGTGGCGTGTATTAAAATCCTATAATGCATATCCTGTCGTGGCTTATTACTCACTTGATCTAACCAGGTAAAGTCACCTGCCTGTAATTATACCTATGTTCCCTACCCTTCCTGTCTGTTTCGCCCTTCTCTTCCTGCTATCCCTGTTCCCTCTGTCCTCCAATTCCTCCTTCCATCTGTCTTTCTCCCCTACCTATCCTTCTCTTCCCCATCCTTTTTCCCTTATTTCTCCACACCTCCACTGCCCTCACATTTCCCCTCTCCTCTCCCCTCCTTCCTTTCCCCCTACTCTACTGGCAGCATCCACTCTGGGCTCCTCTACACCCCCCCCTCCCTAAACCTTGAAGTTCTCCACCGTGCCTTCTCTTCCTTTCCACTCTTCCTCCTCCTCCCTCCATCCCTCTCCCCCTCGCTCTAAGGGATGAAAGTTCTATTCCATTCTCATTCCCCTCTTCATTCTCCTCCATTTGCTGGCAATGTTAAACCTAACCTTGGCCCCCCTCTACTCTCCCTAAAGCCTCAGCATTTTCCACCTCAATGCTAGGAGCCTCCTCCCTAAGGTTGACCCCCTTAAAGCATAGATCTCTCTCAGCACACTCCTGACCTCTTGTGTATCTCTGAATCTTGACTGAACTCTTGGGTAGTTGACTCCAGCTTGACTCTCCTTAACTGCTACCTCTTTTGGTGGACTGTGGTGGTGTTGACTTGTATGTCTGTCAGAACCTATCCTGCTCCATCATCTTCAGAAAGTCAGTTTCTTCCTCTAATGAGCTCCTTGTAACCAAACTATCCCTCCCCTCCACTCTTCCCATCTTTATTGGTGTTTTCTATGCCTCTCCCAAACTCCCCTTCTCCTTAGTTGACTCCCTCTCATCCCTCATTTCTCATCCCACCTCCAGTGAGTTGATCCTCCTTGAGGACTTCAACCTAAATTGGTTCTCCCCTGCCTCCAACCCCACCCTCCATAGGACTGAGTCCCTAAACCTTTGTCAACTAAAACCACCAGTCTCAATCCTCATTCTCCTAACCATTCCCTCCTGGACAGGGTGCTCTCCTCCCACCCCCACTGTATCACTGCAGCAGACATTCTACCGGATGCCTTCAATGACCACTGCATGACCTACTATATCAGAAAAGTGAGGCCCACTTAATCTGCCCCCTAAATACATTTGGTCCAGGTTACTCGGGTCACTTGACACCAATACCCTCCTGCATAACCTTGTTGCCTCCGAATGGTCCCCTGTCTATTCTGCCCCAGACATTGACACAGCCCTCTCTCTCTTCCACAGCATATTTAGCCACAACTGGGATAATCAAGTCCCCCTTTTAGAAAATTCATGGTTAAAACCTTCCACCACCCCTGGATTACATCTGACCTTATTGATTTGTGCTAGTCACAGGACCATGCTTTGGCACATTTCAAATCCTGCCATTCCCTGTCTGACCTCTTATCCTACAGGTCACTCAGGAACTCCTGCACAAAGTCTGTCCATACTGTTAAAGCCAGTCTAACTGTAGCTCCCCATCAACATTCTGGAAGGTTATCAACTCTTTGATCCCCCAGTGTGCACTCCCTCTCCTCCATCTCCAGCTCCTGGTGACTCTCCCCTTCTGTCTTCTGTTGTCTCTCCTCAGTTCCACTCACCTGAGGGCTTCCAATTCCCTCCTGTGTCCTTCCTGGAACTGCTCCTCACCCTTACTTCATTTAACCCTTTCAAGTCCAGCCCTGATGGGCTACACTCAAAAATTCTATGTATCTTGGCTCTGGTCATTGCCTTTCCACTCTCTCAACTTCTGAACCTCTCCTTCTTTCTCAGTGCTACCCCTCAGGCCTGGAAGGTTGTGAAGGTTCTCCCACTGTATAAAGGGGGCAAACCCTCCTGTCCTGGCAACTTCCAGCTGATCTCACTCTTCCTCCCTGCTACAAAGCTGCAAGAGACCACTGTCTACCCCAGGCTTGCTGACTTCCTTCAATCCTCAAATTTCCTCTCCTCCTACCAGTCTGGTTTTAGGAAACACTGCTCCACCATCTTTTCCCTGCTGTGAGTAACTGACTCTGTCCTCATTGGGATGGATCAGGGGCATATCCCTGTAGTTATATTTATTGATCTGGCCAAAGTCTTTGATTTCGTGTCCCACCCACTCCTCCTGGACAAGCTGAGCTCTGCTGTCCTCTCAGCTCCCGCTGTTGACTGGTTTGGTTCATATCACATGAGCCATCAACAATCAGTACAGGTGGGAAGCATCCTGCCGCCTTCCTTCCCCATCCAGGCAGAGGTCTACAGGGCTCCATCCTGGGTCCTATCCTGTTCTCAGTTTTCCTAAATGACCTGCCATCTGCTTCTGTTTGTATATCCATAGGTATGTGGATGACACAGTCATTTATATCTCTGGCCCATCAGCTTCAGCTGTGGAAGGTTTGCGCCAGCATGACTTCCACAATGTACTGCGCTAGTTCCATGCCAATCATCTCAGGGTCAACATCCAGAAGACAGTGTCCATGATCTTTAGCACCAGTCAGAAACTGGCCAGGCTCTCCCTCTCTCACCTGTCTTCTCCACAATGGATGGCACCTCTCTGGAGGTTGTCCCTGCCTTCAAGCACATTGGCATGTGGCTTGACAGTAAGCTTGACTACTCTGCCTGCATTGATGCCAACCATGCCAAACTTTGCCCTAAACTCTGTGCCTTGTACTGCAACAAGGAGTGCTTTTCCCTACTAGTTTCCTGGGAGCTAGTCACCAAAATAGTTCTCCCACTCTTTAACTATGCAGATGTGGTCTACAGTAATGCCTCTTCCTTTCCTTGCTAGACTGGATACTCTCTACAATGCCTTCTGTCATTTCGCTACCAACTCTCCACTTCGTACTCATCACTGTTCCCTCTATTATTTACTCTCCACCTCCCACTATTTCCACATCGCAAGTCCCACTATGCCTCCTTCATTGCTAAATACTGGTTCAGGTCCCTTCCCTCTTACCTCTCCTCACTCCTCTCACTGATCCCCTCCTCTTCCTACTCTCTCTGCTCCAGGGATTCTCATATTTTCTCCATTACCCACCCTCACTCTTCTGCAGAACAATCTGCCTTCTCCTACCATCTTCCTTCCCTTTGAAACCTGCTCCCCTCCAATTCTCCCCCTCAATCCCAGCCCATAGATGCCACTGCCAGCTAAGGAATCTTCCTGCTCTTCCTCTCCATTCTGTTCCCCCACTCCTGCTCTACAGTCTCCTTTAATGTAGACTCACTATGACTGCACTTGTGGTTTGAGTCTGTATCTCACAGCACTGTCGACTTCCCCAACAGGAAATGTGCACTTCACTGTGTTCTTGCACGCTTGTTCACACATCATTGCAATTAACTAGGACTCTGTGAACCTCCCCAAAGTTTGACCGAGTGAACTTTGACCATCAAATCGCACAAGGTTCACCTAAGTTCTTTTAAATGGCAAATTATTTCAACCTGGTTTGCCCATTAAATAGTATTGTGGTAACATACTATTTCCCAGCAGATTAGGCCTTATGGTCTATCAAGTCTGCTCGAACCTAGATCCTTAGTTGGGTGCAGAGACCCTCCCATCCCTTGTGCTCCAGAAACCCCTATCATCCATCCCCACCCCCCCCGGGACAGGCCATCATCTGATACATCCACTTTCTGTGTCTGTCCCACCCTCTCTTAAAGCCCTCCACTGTGAATCTCTGAACCAGCTCACCAGGCAGAGTATTCCAAGGGTCCACCACCTCTCAGTGAAAACCTCCTCCTCTTTTCCCTCACCCTTCCACCTTCCAACTTCAAACCATGCCCTCTGGTGATGCCTCCTGCTTTAGTCTAAAGATCCCTCCATGTTTACCCTATTTATTCCTTGAGGTACTTGAAGACCTCAATCATGTCCCCCTGTCTCTCCTCTCCTCCAATGAAACAGGCAGAGCTCCTCAAGTCTGTCCTCGTAAGTCAAATCCCCTAGCCCTCAGATCATCTTTTGTTGCCCTCCTCTGTACCCTCTCCAGAGCTGTATGTCCCTCTTCAAGTGTGGTCTCCAGTACTGTACACAGTACTCAAGGTGTGGTCTAACCAGTCCATTGTACAGCGGCAGAATCACTTCCTTGCTCCTTGAGGTGATCCTTGCGATGCATCCCAACATCCTGTTTGCCTTGCTAGCTGCCTCCTGCACTGCTCAGAGTTATTCATACATGTATCCACCACGACCCCTAGGTCTTTTTCCTGTTGAGGCTTCCAGCACCTCCCTCCCAGGGTGTACCTGTGTTTAGGTTTCCCACCAAGATGCAACACCTTGCACTTGGTGATATTGAAATTTAATTCCATGTGTGAGCCCAGCTTCCAGGGTGTCCAGGTCCCTGCAGGGCCAACCTCCCTCTTCTCCCTCAACTACTGCTCCCATCTTGGAGTCATCCGCAAAGAGACTCATTTCACACCCTATACCATCCCTGATGTCTGATATGTATGCATTAAACAGGATTGGACCCAGGACCCGAGCCCTGTGGTACCCACTCACCAACCTCTGTAGGGTTCGAGAGCTCCCCACAGACCACTACTCTCTGAGTGCGCCCAGCTATCCAGTTTTCAATCCATCTGACCATCAAAGGGCCTACTCCTAACCCCATCAGTTTCTCCACCAGACCATTGGGGACAGAGTCAAACGCCTTGCTGAAGTCCAAGAATAATACATCCACAGGCTTACCCCTGTCCAGTTCTGATGTTACCCATTCATAGAACTCCACAAGGTTGGTTTGACATGATCTACCTGGCACAAACCCATGCTGCCGACTATCCAGACCTCCCACCTCCCCAAGTAAACCCCAATGCGTTCCTTTAGTATACTCTCCATTAATTTTCCCACCACCGAGGTTAAACTGATGGGTCTATAGTTTCCTGGTACTTCCTTCTGACCCCCTTTATGGATTGGTACCACATGTGCCTCTCGCCAATCCCTAGGTACCCTCCCTGTCTCAAGTGACCTGTTAAAAGTTCCGCCAGGTGCAGCCAGTATGTCCGCCAATTCCATAGTACTCTAGGATGAATGCCATCCAGCCCAGGAGATTTGTCTTTCTTTAGGGCCTTGAGGGCAAACCACACCTTTTGGTGGGGATGGCATCATCTGTCCCCTCCACCTTACTGGTCTTTTTATCCTTATCCAGATGTGACACCCCTGGGGTACCTTTCCCTCCCTTTTGCTCCATTTCTGTTGCTCCCCTGATCCCACTCTCTGCCGCTTCTATCCCCTTTGTGCCTTGCTTTGTAGATATCCCATCCCCCTCCCTAGTGAACACAGAGGCAAAGTACTCGTTAAATACCTCTGCCTGGTCCCTCGCCTCTTCCACCCACCCTCCTTCTGATCTCAACCTGCTGAGATGGCCTCTTAGTTTTCTCCCGCCTCCCCAATGTACCGAAGAACCCTTTCCTCCATGTATCCCCTGTGCCAGCCGTTGCTCTTTACTGACTTTGCTCCCTCACCATACGGGTGACTTTTCTAGATGCAAGCTGGTACATTTCCTTATCCCTATCCTCTTGTTGTTTTATATTTTTGTGCCGCCTTTTTCTCTGACTGCTACCTGGACCTCACTGGACCACCAGCATGGTTTATGTGACCTTGCTCCCTTACGCTTCAACTTAGCGCAGATCCTGACTGCCCCATGAAGTCCCCGCTTTATGACCTCCCATCTCCTTTTCCACACTTCTGTCGTTGAGGTAATCCTCTCAGTGATCCTGAGAATATTTCCCATGCCCATAAAGTCTGCCCCCTGAAGTCCACTGCCAGTGTCCTAGATCTCACCCCACTCCCCAATGCTTATTTGAAACCAGACAGTATTGTGGTCACTCCCAGTCAGGGGGTCCTGTAACCATGTCCCTGCACTCAGATCCCCATCTGCCAGAACCACATCCAGGACATGCCCCTCCCTTGGGCTCCATCACATGCTGTGTTAAGAACACATCCTGGAAGCCATCCAGCAGCCTCTGCTCCTTGGCCACCTTAGAGGACATGGTTCCCCAGTTTGTACCTGGCATATTAAGGTCCCCATCAACACCACTCCTTCCCCTTTTGGACCACACTGGGCAATGATGTTGTCCAGCAACCATCCTCTAGAACATCACTCATCCTGGGGCCTATATGCTACTCCCAGCTTGACTTTATCTCCTGCTGGGGATCGTAGTGACCCATAAGCCTCCACGCTTCCTCTGCCTCTTCTACCCTAGCAATTTCTATGTCATCTCTAATGAACATAGCCACTCCACCCCCTCTGCCCTCCTTTCTATCCTTCCTAAGCATAGTGTACCTCCGCACATTTAGGTCCCAGTCATGGTTTTTGTTGGCCCACGTTTCCATGACTGCCGCCACATCCACCCCCCGAACAGCATGGCCTGGAACTCTGGCAACTTGTTTCCCAAGCTCCTGGCATTTACTAACACTAACCCCCACCCTTATCCCTGATCCTTTTGTCTAACCCCACCCAGATTCCTTATACTCTCCATCCTCCCCTGCTCCTCCTGAAACCTCCACCTCCAGTCTATTTCCCCTCCCTTGGCTTGAAGGCTACTCCCTCATCTGGAGGGAGGGCTTCTGGTCAGCCCCTCCCTTATCCCTTCCCCTTACAAGTTTAAACCCCACCTTCTTGTATGTAGTCAGCCATCCCCTGTTTAAGGACTTCCTTCCCTAATGGGGCAAGATGAAACCTGTCCTTGGCATATAGTCCCTTATCCTCCCAAACTCCATTCCAGTTCCCTAACACCCCAACCCATTCTCTTCACCCCACTTCCTGAGCCATTTATTAACCTCGTGAGCTTCATTTTTTCTCCACTGAGGCCTTTGGTACTGGCAATATCTCCAAAAGGAAATGTTGCATCCATTATCCTGACAGACTTCTGGCAAGTTCTTGAACCTTGCTTGATTTCATAATGCTATTTCCTCTAGATCATTAGTTCCAAATGCACCAGAAACCGGTTTCCTCCACAATCCCTAACCATTTCATACACCATGAACTTTGCTCTGTGCACTGTCAGCCCAGAGATACTACTACCTTCACCTGGCTATGGCATCCATCCCCTGTCCTCCCAATGGATACCCTTAATCATCGAGTCTCCCAGTAACAGAACCTTAACACCGCCATCATCCTTATGGTTACCTCCACTATGCCCTCTCAGCCCCTCCCCACTTTATTCATGATCGCACTTCATGGGAGTCTTCCTGCCTTATTAGAGACCCCCTTGTCACCCTCCCCTTTCTGCCTCCCTTGCTATTTTGCCCACTTAACTCAAACCCCTTCTGAATAGGTGTCCCCTTTAACCCTCTCTTATCTGAACCATTTATCCTGGCCCTGATGGCCTAAGCCTAAGCATTGCATTTTGGATAGGATATGGGATAAGGTTTTATCCCATTTCCAATCCTAGTGCATAAAACAAAAGTAAAACTAACTGGAAACATTTTTATATTTAACACCACCTCCTACCATCGCAACCAACAGACAGAGGGCTCCACTCTGGATGAACTCAGTCCCTGACTCTATCTTATCTATCCCCAGGCTAGGGCCTTTTAAACCTGAGCTGCTGAGCCACATTATGTCCAACTCCTACTGTGACTGCAGATAAAACTCCTCTAAAAATGAAAAGAAAAAGAAAAAGTTTTACTGCAGTTTATACTTTTGTGTCTCCAATATATGCCTCAAATATTCACACCTTTGGTGTTGCCATACGTATGTATTATGTATCTTTGCCTCTGCACTTAGTGCTGTATTCTGTAGTACAGCAGTAGTCTGTATTCTGTATTGTGTTATACTATGTACCGGTCCTCATTTATGTATGACGTGGAGCCTTTGCAAATGAGTCTCTGACTCAAAGGGTTGTAATTCCTAGACCATCAATACATAAATAAAAATAAATACAATTGTGAGTTCAGCCTCTCCCTGACTCTGGGAAGGGAGTTCCCCCATGCAGCACTGCAGGACGGAGGTGGTAAGGCTCAGAGCTCAGAGAAGCAGCAGCTTTGGGTGAGCTAAAAAAATTACAAACACTGAAGTCTAACAGAACTTAATCAGAAGTGTTCTGTCCTGAGCGTCCTCCAGTCCTTTCTTCTCTCAAGTTAGAGAAGTGGGGCTTTATCATTGAAATTGGTTTGCCTGCCAATTTATGATGGTCTCACTCAGCACTTGGAGCGTAGGAGGGAAAAATGTTTCAGTCAATCCTGACTTTCCTCCTTCTCTGCAATGAATATTTATGCTAAGACTCCTGCCATGAGTGGATCCTGTGAAATGAGAAAAAAGTATACTCAACTTCTTTGCGATGTCACCCGTCAAAAACTTTATAAAAAGCATACTTTTTTTTGTATGTGTACGTTTAGTCACTAAATAAAAAAAAAATCCTAAACAACATGAAGGAACGTTTCTTTGCTTGGGTGATTTGATTTCTTTTCTGTGTTCTTGCTCACCAGCACAGGGTTGTCATATTTTAACAAAGAATCCACAGGAGGAACCATCTTGCTGGTCGTTAGAGTTTTAGACCATTTGTTGTACAAGTTTGCAAGCTTGAAATTTATTGACTGTTACAATGTGGGTGTGAACTACGGTTCACCATTCGATTGGTTTGACTGGTTCAACTGATTTGAAGATTCGAACCAGTCGAACCAAAAGTTTGCCAGTTTCCACTAAAAGTTTGCCACCGTCCAAAAGAATTGAACATCCAAAGTTCAAGATGTTCGATTCATTTGGAGAACCCAACTTGCAGCTCTACGATTAGCCATACTATTGTTTACGTACTCGTGCATCACATTGCTCTTGCGTTTGCATTGTTGTCTAAATAGCTGCATTCTTACGTTTTATAATTTCACTTTTTCTGTACTCCCTTTCCCCTATTTCCTGGGTCACACCTGGAAATGGGCCTTGGCTCAGTGCGCCTTTCCCAGTTACCAGTTTTTAAACTAATAAATAAATGTCAACTGCAAACTTTTTGCTGAGACTCATAAAATCTCTTTAGCCAGTGGAAAGCAATTTTTCTGGAGAAAGGAACAGTAAAAAATCCAAACAGCAGGATCATGGTGATTTACAGAGGTGGGGTTCATGATTTACATAGCTTGTGCACAAATTTGATGCGCAACTGGGCCAAAATGCTATGCATGGTACTGCCAGCCGTAACAGTCCTCCACAGCTGCACCTGCCATGCACTTGCTACCCATGCGTACAAAATGCTGAAAATAGCATTTCTGCCACTGTAGAGAGTTTTTTCCCCACACTGGAGTGGTGTGTATCAGGACTTAGTCCCTAAGCTATGTCAGGTCTTTAAAAAATTGATCCCCGGTGTCAAAGAATCCATGAAATCTCTACCAACTGGGCACTGTTTATGGAAGGGCTAAAAATGGAAAGGATACAGGCTGATGCTTTGGGAACAAGAAGGATACCACAAAAATATGGAAACAGACAAACATGTTAGCTGAAGAGGCCGCCTGATGGCTTGTCATGAGAGCTTGCAACTCCACATGATGGACACATGATTAATTCCCAATCCTACAGTCTAAGTTGGGTCAGGATGACATCAAGCAAAATCCCCAGATGAAATATGACACTTTGTGTGTGTGTAGGAGGGGGTGAATCTGGTGCCTGTTATTGCACACCTGCACCCCTAGTGTCGTAGGGGAAGGTTATGCAGGCAGGATGCACATGACCAATAGCCTGCTCTTGATATCAGAATCTGGGGTGTCTGACTCGAGGTGCTCCTGCCATGTTTGCATCCTGCCTCATTTAGATGCCAGGAGTAAGGGCATGAAGGTGCCTACCATGAACTTGCACACTGACTATGGGACCTGGGAAGCCCATTTTGGTAGACTGGTAAGGCACAGTATCAGCGTGGCTCAGTCAGTAGCATATCTGCCTCTAGACCAGAGGGTTGTGGGTTCTTGTCCACTCTGAGATTGAGCTCGTATCATAAAAATGCTGGCATCCAAGTGCAGCACTAGAGGGTTCTGTAGTGTCGGGCTGTGCCGTTCTTCAGTTGAGACGTTAAACCGAGGTCCCTTCTACCCATCTCTGGTGCTGTGTTGGTGGGTGTCCAGGTGGAAGTAAAAGAACCCAAGGCACTTTTCACAACAGTAGAGGCATTTTTATTGAGGAAAACAGATCCGTCATCATACATTACAAGAAAAATTTAAACATTAAGAAACAACAATAAATATACAATACATATCCCAATACAATGCAACTTATCTTCTCCACATGGTACCTCCGACACCTATTAATCACACCATGTAATTCACCGCCAGAGTAACTGAAATTGCTCTTTATGCATCCAAGTCAATTCCCTAGCTCTAATATCCTTTATTTCCTTTCTCACGAATTGTATTAGTACCGCCAATTAAACATTCTTTTTCTGAAAAACAAACTGGCATCTGTTTTGCCAAATACACCATTTCACACTTGCAAATATAACTAGTGTAGTACTTGCATTCCACTGAGTCCAAATATTTCCAAGATCATCTAAGATTACTGGCTTGTATGAAATATTTCGAAACGTTGGCCGATTCCATTTAATTGCCAATAATGGCCACAGGGGGGCAATATATGAACACTCAAAAATAGATGCTCCATAGTTTCGGTTTCCTGCATGCACTCCAGTCCAATGTAGCTTCTTTCCGCTATAGTTTTATGTTTAGCACTACCCTGTACATTAAGATTGCCATGCACACACATCCATGTCATAGCCCACATTTTTTTCAGGATTCTTTGATCCAATAGTTGTTTAACAGTAACAGTACCAGACAAGCCATATTGTTGATCAAATATTGGTGTGCTCTAAAATTGTTCGCCCGTAATTATTTTATATAACGATTTCCCTGTATTATTTTTAACCAGTTCCATGTTTAGAGTCCACATTTTTATTTTCTGAAAACAAGTCTTCACGTAACTATTACTTATAGTACCCTGTCCTTTCATTAGCCTCAATTTTGTTTCTTCTCCCACAATCCTATGAATTTGTTTGTTTATTTATTTATTTGTTGCTGAGTCTTCTAAACAGTTCTAGTCCTACATTTGCTTGGGAAAGAAATAATGGTCTAAGAGTATAACTAAAAAAGACACAGTAAAAAAAAATACTATCGGATTTACTATACCTATACCCTCCTCCTCAACTTGGCGATACGTGATCCCTCTTGTAATAGGATTTAGTCCACCCCCCACGGTACCCTAAAAATATAAAACAGGAATGAAGTGCGCATCTACCTCCTGCTCCAGTAAGACAGGTAAGTCAAATGAGAAATGGAACTGGGCACACACCAAAAGTCAAAGATGAAAGAACTATTTTATTGGAAATAAATACAAAATATGAACATGGCTAAAAACCAGGCTGACACCTCCAACACCCCTATGCATTGACTCAGGGCTACAGTCTTCCACCTAGAGTTATGCACCTGCGAGCTAGTAATCTAGACACCAGCTACTGGCTGGGGTGGGGGGTACAGTTGTCCAGCTCAAAGGAGGAAAAGGATTTAGGGGTGATAGTCAGGGGTGATATGAAACACTCGGTGCAGTGTTGTAAAGCGGTAGCCAAAACAATAAAATGCTGGGCTGCATCTCCAAAGGAATCCCCTCCAGGAGGGAGGAAGTCATTCTACACTTGTACAGGCCTTTGGTTAGACCACACTTGGAGTACTGTGTGTCGTTCTGGTTCCCCAGTTTGAAGAAGGACATCAACCTACTTGAGGGGGTCCAGTGTAGGGCAACTAAAATGATCCAGGGCATGAGGGACAAATCATTCGATGAGAGGTTAAGGGAGCTCAATATGTATTCCTTGGAGGACAGAAGGGAAAGGGAGGGGATATGATAGAAACCTTCAAGTATCTAAAGGGTATAAACAGGGTTGGAGTGGAGGGCATTTTCAATTTAAAAAGGGAGGGGACCACTAGGGGCCACAATCAGAAACTTCTGGGGGGTGGGGGCAGATTTAAAAAAGAAATGAGGAGGCACTTTTTCACAGGAAGGGCGGTGTCAAAATGGAATGAACTGCCTGAGGAGGTGGTATCCTTTTAAACAGTTGGAAGTTTTAACGGGGGTGGGACAGGATATAAGGAGGGTGGCAATGGGAGGCAGGATGGGGATGGGGAGAGGGCAGGGGTGTAAGTCTGCCTAGAGAGGTAACAGGAGGGTGGGGCAGCTCCAGTAAGATAGACTCAGCTGCACAATCGAGCAGACTTGATAGTCCAATATGGCTTTTTTCTGCTGCCAATTTCGATGTGTTCGTAATATATAGGGGTGTTGGCCCAGTTTTCAGCCATGTCAATATTTTGTATTTATTTTCAATACAATAGTTATTTCATCTCTGAGTTTTGGTGTATGCCCAGTTCCAGTACCTTAAAAAATATACTGTATAAGGATGCTTCTATCCCCTTTGGGGGAGAGGCAGACATAAAATTAATGTATAGGAAAATGGGGATCAAAAATGTTTTGATCATGAGAACTCTTTTTGGGTTTGACATTATCCATTGATTCCATCTATTTACATTGGTTTCAGCTATTTTCAATTTCAGCTTCCAATTGTAGTTTGCCATGTCAATAAATCTAAAAAAGATTCCTAATATTTTTATTTTCTCTTTTGTGCAACTCACCTCATTCACTGTTTCAACTCTGTTACCTTTATGTTTTTCTCGAAACATTGCTGCACTTTTTTGTATGTTCACCTTAGAGCCTGACAGGTTGGAAAATTGTTCGAAGTGTTCTAAAGCTGTCTCTCCTGAGCATCTTTTACCAGTAAGCACACTTCATCTGTGTATGAAACCGACTGGTACTGTAACGTAACTCTGCTTATCCTAATCTTTTGTATCCTGCTATCTTGATCAAAAAATCATAATACTGGATCTAGTACAAATAAATATAACGAGGGACTCATAGGACATCCCTGTCTGACTCCTGAGTTAAAGTCTAAGGGCTGGATTCTCAAAGTTCACAAAATTCCCGCAGCTATGGTAAGACTCAGTGCAAATGGATTGCCACTTATGGAACAGCAGTTTCTCCTGCAGCTATGGTATTCTTCAAAGTGCAGCCAGTTTATGACCGGCTCATAGATTTATGGCAGCTTGCAGGTGGCGTTGCTATAGAAATCTCCACAGCTACAGAAAAATTTTATGGCCGGTGAGACCAGCCATAACATCTTCCACAGCTGCTGCGGATGAGAATAGCAATCTCTGCAACTGCGGAGATTTTGGTCTGCAACTGGAGTTGCAGTGTGGGACGTAGTCCCAGAAACGTTTGAGAATCTGGCCCTATCTCCCTCCCTGTGGACCACTGACTACTGGGGGTCACCGTATCTTTTTATGTTGCTTGCACACACGTGCAAGAAACATGCTGCGGCAGCTTGCTACAGAAGCAGGTTGTGGAGGTGTGGCACTGTTGTGGCCAGTACCCCCCCCACCTTTAGAGCAGCCGCATTCCCCAATGGGGTGTCACGCTGCTGCTGACACTAGTTCAGCCAGCGTGCCACCACCTTGAAACGTTTTAGTCACTGCAATCAGGGGCCACCTTGTCATTGCAGCATCAGCCATTCTGCTGCAATGAGGGAGCGACCCGTCATTGCAGGGTGGAACGTTACCTATTGTAATATTGCTTGTGAACACGGCGGCAAGCGCTGCCATGTTCACAGACAATATTATCCAGCCAAAACTGCCGAGGGGGTGCCCAATCCCCCTCGGCAGCATGTGCCCCCCCAAAGCAGTCGTTGTTTGCTGATGGGAGGTCCAATCCCCATCGGCTTCAGTGCCCATCCCAGTTTCATTTGCCAATGGGGGAGCACACTCCCCGTTGGTATAATGTCCCCCCCCAAAAAAACCTTTGTTTTCTGCCAAGGGGGGTGCCCAATCCTCCTTGACTCTTGCCCTCAGCAAGTGCTGACAGGGGTGCCCAATCCCCCGTCGGCTACTGCCCCACCAAAAAAAAAAAACAGTCGGCTGGCATGCTGGGAGCCCACCCCAGTGTGCCAAATGCCCCTGTAAAAAACAAAACGTCCCACAACGTTTTTATTTTATTTTACCCTGTAACACAAAAAGGTCCTCATGGTCTGTCCTGAAACCCCTCCCCCAACCTGCACTCCCACCCTCTGTGCACCCCTGCCTCCCACACCGCCTCTCACCCCATACTTACCTCCGGAGCCCAGCACGACACCGTGGACTGGGGAACACTCTGCACTCTTCAAAGCTGACCACGAGCTGAAGAAATGCCGGTAAGCTGTATAATGGCATAAATAGGGCTTTTTCAACTTTGGTACAAATCTCAGGCATTTTTGGGAATTTGGCACCAAATTTTCAACATGAGGTTATTGGGACCCCTCCTCATGAATTCAGCCACTGCCATGGTAAAAGAGCCTCGTCCCGAAGGTGATTGTGGTTACCGCGGAATCACCTTTTGGGACCGGGAATCACTAACGAAAATGACAGTGCTAGTGTTCATGAGGTGAGCTCTCAAAAAGCCTATGTTGTAAATTTGGTGGACAAAATCAAAAATGACTGCTTCTGTACGGTGCTTTATGTAGTTGCTACACACGCGCAGAACTGCTGGATTTGCCATATTTTCATGCCACATTTTCAACATTGCCATTTTTTCACATCTCCTTATGAAAAGGTACAGCTGTCATTTTTCACATCCTGGCCAAAAAGTGTTTTCACACTTCCGGCGCAGAATAGCGTGGTCGCTGTCGGAAATCAGTGTTCGGGACAGAGTAAGAAAATGACAGTGACACTGTTCATGAGCAGAGGTCCTAAAATGCCTATGTTGAAAAGTTGGTGACGATAGTTCATCAAATGACTGTGTTACAAGTGTGTGTTGCACAGTTTCCACACACCCTTGTAATTTCACAGATTTGTAATGTTTTCACACCAGATTCTCAACACTGCCATTTTTTCACACCTCCTTATGAACAGTACAGCTGTCATTTTTCACATCCTGGCCGAAATATGTTTTCGCACTTCCCGCGCAAAATAGCGCGGTCGCTGTGGGAATTCAGTGTTTAGGACAGATTAAGATCGAGCGAGTGGGTGGGGGAGTGAACGGGCTCAACTGAGCTCTGTCGAGACTGCTGCAGATTTCTTTGTGGGAAGAAAAAGGCGCCAACGCATGCAGGAGCCCAGTACAAAAGGGCAGCTTGTAGTACTGGGAGAAACAGAATGAGCGAGGGAGGGAGGGGGGAGTGAGCAATCTCAGCGGAGCTCTGTCAGGACTGCTGCAGATTTCTTTGTGGGCAGATAAAGGCGCCAACACAGGCAGGAGCCCAGTACAAAAGGGCAGCCTGCAGCGTTGGAGAAATAGAATGAACGAGTGAGAGAGGGGGAGTGAGTGAGCTCAATGGAGCTCTGCCGGGACTTTAGAGTTGCCCACCAACCTGCACAGGGTTCTCTGTGGTCCTATGTTACAGCAGGGTCTCTGGAGTGGAGACAAAGGAATGATTGGACACTTTTAGGATTGCTGTAATAATACAGATTCAGTTCTGTTTATTTCTCTAACTGAGCTAAGTACTGAGCTATACTGTTAGGATTGCTGTAATAATACATATTTATTTGTTCTATTTATTTCTCTGAGCTGAGTAATACTTGGAGTGCAACAGGATTTCTACATGGGCTAAGTGAAACTATATGAGAGCTGAGAACAAAAAGTATGGTAGCTGAGGGGTGAAAAACGGACAAGGATGCTTTAGGATTGCTACAGTAATACAGTATCTAATGGATGAGATTTGAGACTGAATTAACCCGGTCAGCAAGGGGAAAGTAGGGGGACTAGTGTGGGGAGGGAACAGGAATTTCAGTAAATAGGGGCCTAACGGTTGTAGTAGGGTACAGAACCTGGCAGTAAGAGCCTGTAACAATCAGATGGGGGCCAAAATGGGGCAGGCACCACATGTCAGTAGGGCGGGCATCTTTGGAAGGGTGGTGGGCTGTACAGGGTGTGGGTCTGCCATCATCCTGGACTGGGCTTGGAGGATGGGGGTGTATGGTCTGTAGATGACTGGCTAGTTTGAGGGAGGAACTGTGGAGATTAGGGAGGAGCCTTAAGTGGCAGGGCAGATGAGTAATGGTAGGCATTCTGGGGGATAGGGATGGCAAAGGGGACGTGAGGAAGAACAACTAGGGAGTGAAACCGACCCCAGTATCAGAGGCACTAGCAGAAAAGACAGGAGAAGGAAGGGGGTGCCAAGGCAAGGGGGGGCCTCCTGATGGGTGAGGATGAGTCCACGAGGAGTACCAGGGGACAGAGTAGATGGCTGCAGGTAGGGAGGGACCATGGGTGGCACGGAGGGGAACAAGTAGGAGGGGGGAACCGATAGGGGAAGAGATGTAGGAGGGGTATGACTAGGAATAGATTCGAACCTCTGTTATGGGAGATGGGGGGGAGCAGCAACATACTGAAGGGGGAGGACAAGTGGGCATGAGAGGGATGGCAACAGGTAGGGGAAGAGATAGCGAGGATGAAAGGGTAGAAGGGGGCTAGTAAGGAAGGAGGGGTGGTGACTGGAGGAGAGAAGGCTATGGGAAGGGGGAAGGATGGGAGGGGCATCACTATTGGGGTAGAAGAGAATGGGGCTCTAAATCGACAACAGTGGGGATAGGAGAGGGGTTGGAAATCAGCAGAGGAGGAGGAGGGGTCAACATGGGAAGCCCAGTAGAAAGTAGTCAGGCTGGGAAGGGGTTCAAGGGGGATGGGAGAATAAGGCAAAGAAAAGGGGTGAGGCGGAAGTAGGGGGTGCAGATACAGAAGTCACAGAGGGTGCAGCTGGTGGGGTGTAGGGCAGGGAAGAACGAATAATGGGGTGGTGGAAGGGGCATTAGAAGGGAAAGTGGGTAAGGGACGAGCGGTACTCATCCTGGGGGATTCTATACTGAAATGGGTGAGATGGGGCGGAAAGGGGGAAAGGCACAGCCGTATTTGGGTTGAAGCTGTCCCCAGGTTGACTGCAGAAGGGGCAGGGTAGGCACTGCTCAAGCATGCAGCGAGAGGGAGGAAGAAACCTCATTTACTGTTGCATGTGCGTACAAACAACTTGGCGGGGGACACTGTGGAAGTAGTGTGAGGGAGGTTTGAGTAGTTGGGCAGGCAGTGTGAGGGGGTGGGGAAGTCGGTGGCATTCTTGGAGGTACTGCCGATACCATGTGCAAGCATAGGGAGGAAAGGTAGGCTTGAAGAGTTTGAGTGGCTGAGGGATTGGTGCCACACCAAACATTATGGGTTAGTGACTAACCGGGGTAGGGTCTGGGTGGAATAGTGACTTGTACGCGGGGGACAGGGTATACACTGCAGCAGGAAGGGAAGGGGAGGGGAGTATTAAAGGCAGCATTACTGCCGGCCCACTGGCGCTGAGGGTTGAGGCGTTGGACGCCACACCTCACACTATGCTGGTGACCTGGGTTCAGACACGAGCCCAGGCCAGCAGGGGAGGGATAGTATTGAGCAACCGGAGGACTCCTCTCCTATCCCGGGGTGGAATCCAGGGACCCACTGCTCTGTAGTGGCCCCTGGTGATGACCTGGGGTGCTACTAGAGTGGTGTAGTAAAGGGAGCATAGTGTGGCAGACGTTGGCACACTGTGCCTAAGTGTCATTGCTCGCCCACATTCCGCAAAGGGGAGAAAAGTGGAAAATGGGCTAGTCGGCCAGCATGAGCTTCCGACCCGTTGACAGTTCTTAGGCATGGTACTTTCACTTCCAAATACCTAAACAGCACATATAAGAAAGCAAAATTCAGCATTGACAAATGCTTGTTTTGTAGAGAAACTGCACCCATTTAATAAATTTCCTTGGTATTCCATAACAGTCAAGAACATACCATAAGTAGTTATGGTTAACTCTGTCACAAGCGTTCTCCTGTTCAAGCACCAGGAGGAGGCCTTGTACATTTCCTAGCGCACCCTGCGTAAATACTTCTGGAAGTAACAACAAATTATCTAGTATTTTCATTTTCCTCCCTGCAACAGCACATGTTTGGGATGAAACTATTAGTGTGGAGGCTGCAGCTGCCAGTCTTTTCTCCAATACTTTTAATAATATTTTTAAGTACTTGTTTAAAAAATGTAAAGGTCTGCAATTATTAATATCCAATTTTCCCCCTTTTCGTAAATAAAAAAATACAATGCCCTGTAACATTGATTCACCAGAAACGTTGTCTTCTAACATTTCATTAAATACATCAGGTAAGGGTCCTGCCAAGATCTCGCAGTATAATTTGAATATCTTACAAGGAATGCCATCACTATGTGGTGCAATATTATTTCAATGGGATTTAATTGCTTCCACCACCTCTTACGGTCAGGCGTGATATCTACAATAAGTGTTGTTTTCACCTCCTATGACAATTCTGGGACTTACACATGTTGTAATAAATCTTCTTTATCTACCCCAGTACCTTTCTCAGTTTCGAATACCTCTTGTACCTGTTCTTCAGCTGTTTCCCTGCTATTCTCCTGAGAGGTTTTAACCCTCACTAACTTATCTTGTAGCTGTGTCATTATTCTTTTACCTACCCTCTCTATACAGTCATCGAAGGGATGTTTTGGGCCTTTCTGCCCTGCATAGCAAATTTTTTCTCCAGTAACAGAGAGGACATACTATCATACTGCATGTTTCTCATTTTCGTTTTTATCTGACTAATCTGCTCTGTGCACACTTGTTCAGTTTCAGCAGCTAATGATAACAAGCATTTGTCAAAGCCGAATGTTGTCGCGCTGGCATTGGTAGTGGCGGAGGTGGAGAGGCATAGCGCTGTGAGTTTGTTAATGTGTCCCAAAAGGTGATTTTGCACAGCAAGTACGCCACTGTGCGGCAGAACTGCAGAAAAGCGTTTTGGACAGGCTGTGGAAAATGGCAGCTGGACTGTTGATAATGAGGTGTGCACAAATGCCAGTGGTGAAAATGTGGCATGAAAATATTGCAGATTGACAAAGTTACAAGGGTGCGTAGAAACTGCGCAATGCACGCTTGCAAAACAGTCATTGTCTGGACTTTCGCCACCAAATTTTCAACATAGGCATTTTAGGACTCTGCTGATGAATAGTGTCCACCGATCATTTCCTCAAGTGTCCCCGAAAAGTGATTTAGCACAGTGACGTGCAATTCTGCGAGCGATGTGAAAACACATTTCAACCAATAGCTGCTATTCATAAGGAGGTATGGAAAAATGCCAATGATGAACAGCTGGAGTGAAAGTATTACAAATTCACAAAGGCACGAGCGTGCGTGCAAACTGCGCAACACGCTCGTAAAACACTCATTTTATTGACTTTCATCCCTAAATTTTCAACATAGGCATTTTAGGACATCTGCTAATGAACAGTGTCACTGCCATTTTCATAATGTGTCTCAAACACGGGCTTTCCACAGCAACCGCGCTATTGTGCGCTGGAACTGCGAAAACAGATTTTGGTCGGGATGTGAAAAATGACAGCTGTACTGTTCATTAGGAGGTATAGAACAATGGCACTGTTGAAAATCTGCAGTGAAAATAATATAAGTTTGCTAACTTATGAGCGTGCGTGCAAACTGCACAATGCACGCTTATAACATAGTCATTTTATGAAGTATTGTCACCAAATTTTCAGCACAGGCATCTTAGGACCTCTGCTCATGAACAGTGTCACTGTCATTTTCGTAATGTGTCCTGAACACTGATTTCGCACAGCGACTGCGCTATTCTGTGCCGGAAGTGCGAAAACACATTTCGGCCAGGATGTGAAACATGACAGCTATACAGTTCACAAGACAGTGTGGTAAAATGCCAATGCTGAGAATCTGGCATGAAAATAGTGTGAATGTGCTAACTTACGAGCGTGCGTTGCGCGGTGCTCACGCTGCGACTCCGTAAAACAGTCACTGTTTTCCACAAAACTTGCAACATAGGCTTTTGAGACCCTCTAACAGTGGCACTGTATTTTGTTACTCGGTCCGAAGGTGATTCTGCAGTAGCTGTGAAATCACCTTTTGGGACCGAATTACACCATGACAGTGCAAGAATTCATGAGAAGGGGTCCCAAAAACACCATGTTGAAAATTTGGGGCCAAAATTTGCAAAAATGCCCAAGATATGCATGAAAGTTGAAAACCCCCTATTCATTCCATTATACAGCTTACCGGTATTTCTTCAGTTATCGATCGGCTTTGAAGAGTGCAGGCGTGTTCCGGCCCACCAAGATCGTCACGCTGGACCGCAGGGTAAGTATGGGGTGGGGGTGACAGGAGGCAGGGTGCGCCAGAGGGTGGGTGCGGTGGGTGGAAGGGGGCATCAAGACTACGAGGGACCATTTTCATTTTACAGGGGGGAAAAAACCCATTGCGGGACAGTTTTTTTTTTTTGCAGGGGATTTGGCACGCTGGGGTGGGCTCCCAACGTTCCACCTAACTGTTGAGGGGGTGTCTGTAGCCGATGGGGGATTGGGCACCCTCGTCAGCACAAAACACGGGGGGAGGAGATGAGGAAGTAATGCCGATGAGGATTGGGCACCCCCGTCGGCACACAAAGAAAGCGGAGGGTAGGCAGGGGGGATTGGGCACCTCTCGGCATTCAATAGTGGGGAGGTTATGCCGACAGGGGTGGCCCCCATCGGCACATAAAGAAAGCGGGTGTGTTAACTGACAGGGGATTACACCCCCGCAGTTTGCACACACGCTCGTAAGTTAGCAAACTTATAATATTTTCACTGCACATTTTCAACAGTGCCATTGTTCTATACCTCCTAATGAACAGTACAGCTGTCATTTTTCATATCCTGACTGCTGCCACCCGTTCGCCGACCATGCTCATAATGTCGGTGAGCACGTAGGAAGGGTCCGCTGCATATGATGAGCTTTGCTCGGATTGCAGAGGACCTTTTCTTAGATGTGCTCGCCACATTATGTATGCATGGTGTGGTGCCAGCATGCAGGCTGATTGGGGAATGAGGGACACACCTACCGGTGTGTGCCCTGCATTCGCCCAACAGCGACCCCGCCTCCAAAGCTGCACTGTCCCATGATGTTAGCTGTGCAAGCACGCCAACATAATAATTTTTGAAGCTGGTGTCTTAGTGATAAATATAATGAATAGTCATAGGTTTTCTTCTTTTTAGAGTTTTTTACATACAATTTCTTAAACTCTTTCTTTATCCACCACTGATAACTTATTTTCAAAAAAATCCCTGCCTTGCCTTTTCCTTTTTTTCTTCTGAGAATAACAGCTGTTCAGTCACCATTCAGGAGGTTTAGCCATCAGTATAGATGCTGAGTTTATTTTAATTGTAACAGCTTTATGATCTGACATTTCCACAGCTGTAGTACTGGCTTTACTTACTGTTAATCAAGGAGACAAAAATATCAAATCAATGCGAGCTGATAATGCACCTTTATAAAAAGTATTTTCTATTGGGGACCCTGAAACAGCTACAGCATCCACTAGAAGCACAGAGGTTACCATGTTCCCCCAAAAATTAGAATCACAATACATTTTTTGTCCATTTTTTTCTTAATGTTTTTAAAATATTCACTCAAAACATCCACAACTTAAATCACCTCCAAAAAATACTCCTTTTGTGGTGTATAAATTTGGTATAATCACTTTAAATATTTCAATGTTGGCTATTTTCATCTAAGGACAGCATACATTAATTAAACACAGTTCTAGTTCCTTATGTAAGCTATTAAGTATTAAAACTCTCCCTGGGCCGGCCCAGTGGTGTGGAGGGTTGAGGCAGCATTGCCTTAGTTTCTGCCACGCTGGCAACTCGTGTTCGCAGTGCGAGCGGGTCATCGGGAGTCGGAAGGGGCGGGAGAGAATCAAGCATCCAGAGGACAGCTCTCCTCTCCCAGGGAGGGATGGGGATGGAGTACGCTGCTCATCTGACCCCTATCGGTGGCTGGGGGCTGGCACAATGAACCCACAAAAGGGGGGAGGAGCTGAGCTAGACGCCTGGCGTGCCACATATGGAAACGTGCATGGCTTGGCCATTGGTGTCATTGCACGCCTTGGCTCTGTGCTCGGGGTGGGATAAAATGGAGGTGAAAAGAAGCCAACCAGCAGGATGAAGCTGGTCTCCCTGCTGCACCGGGTCAGCTGGTGCCTCAAATTGGCGAGAGGCAATGGCCGGTCAGTAGCCTAGTGGCGGTGATGGGGGGGGGGCAGTGGAAGGGGGCTGGTCAGCGGGAGATAAACAAAGCATTAAAAAAAAAAACTCTCCCTGGAACTGTATCAATAATTTTACAGACTTGCACATTGTAGTTTGCAAATAATATACTAACTCCAGAGCATCGTTCTTCTCCCAAATGATGGCCTTTTCACCCAAACTTTCTTAGCCATTTGAGCTCCTTCTGGAGTGTATATTCTAGTATCCTGGGGAAATACAATGTCCAGACTCCGTTCTCTACAGCAAATGTAGTCAATCTCTTGAGAGTAGTAACAGATAAACTTGGTAGCATATGTGACCCTATTGTGAAGGAAAAAGAAACAACAAAGTCACAAGTACCATTTTTATGTGGGATCACCCCCTTCTTCCTATTCTTCAGGAACTTGGCATTTTTTTAATTTTTTTTTTATGTTCCTTATTCAGTACCCATATCCTGGAGACTAGAAGAGGGGTCTTGTTGCGAGGATGAGACTGAAGCAACATCAGAGTCATCCTCTCTGTCTCCCCAGTCACTATCAACTAATAATACTTCAGATTTGTTTGGTAAGTCTAATGACCGTTTTATGGTTAGCTTTTGTGCCAGTTGATTCTGCTGTGGTTTCTTCTTCCTATGCCTTGTCACCATTTTAAAATGATACTGTTTTGGGAGTATTTGGTGGAGGCATATCTTTAGCAGACTTTCTTCTAGACCCGTGGTTTCCCTGGTCCCATCTGTGCTCTGATTCAAGTCTTTTCCACAATGATGAATTTATTCCGTTCTGTTATCAGCTTGCTCTACTTCACAGTTTTGACTTGCTTCTGCAACTTGCCCTGACTCACATTTTTGTGCAGCACCTGAGGTAGATGGCTGTTGACTGTCACTGCTGACTTTTTGTTCTGGGGCTATCTCTGTTCTTCTACGTGATGGTTTTGTTCTCATCTGTTGTTGTTGTTGTTGTTGCTTTCTTAAGTTAAATGATTTCTGTGCTATATTTATGCAGCAGTCTTGCTCAGCCTGGTCCATAACATCTCCCCTATTGTGAGAAGCCCATGGATAGGCTCAAATATAGTATATACCGCTAGACAGCAACATGTCGATGTAATCTGCACACTACAACAACAAAGCGCCAGTCACTGTAGTGTTGGCGCTGGACCCTGACACTGTTATCTAGGGTCTTGCACCCCTCCTAATCAGCTTCGACTCAGAGTTGATTATATTAATGCTTACGAAGTCGCGGGGCACAGCCCCCCACTTGCGTGGGGTTCAGGGGTGAAGCCCCCCAAAGCTCACAGTGAGGCAGTGTCTATCTTTATGCCGACCACAAATGATGTTGACAAAGTTTTTGCTGTACCGTCATTCGACAAAATGTTTGTCGACAAGCGGTCGTATATCCCTCAATATAAATGCCCTTCTTCTTCTTCTTCGCATAGGTTATATTGTACTTCTTTTGTACGATGTGCGATTAAATGCCCCAATACCACACACAGACTGCACCTTACTGTATCACATGCACTGCTAAGATGGGATTGTGCACCATATTTAAAACAAGCTTTCGGTTGCCCCACATAGACAAGTACCCCCTCTCTCCCAAGAGAAAAACAGTCTGGCAAGTGTTGTACTCCTTTCTCTTTGCAGAATAACTTTACTCTGATTCTCCATCTCCCCATCCAAATATTTTCTGACTCAATTATAGGTTACAGGTTCCCCATCACTGTACATGTTTGATAAAGCCATCTGAGAATATCTACAGTACTAACCCCTTCATTCTTAAATAAAATAATTACTGTCTGTATTTCATGTTTAGTTAGAGGGATCACCAGAAATGGGGTCCACACTGGGGTATGTTTTACTTGATACTTGGCCTAAAAATCTTTCAAGGCTCGCAGTAGTTTTAAAATTTACATCAAAGTTCTAGTCCCCAGGGGTGTGAATTAGGGCAAAGATTTCAGTAGCCAAAAAACAAAGGCCATCTTTAAGCAGTGTCCTTGCTACATATTGCCTATCTGGTACTTCAAGTAAACCAGCAACATATCGAATTCTAACTGCATTTTGCCTTTTTGCTAGGATATTTTGAGGTTGAAAACCGCATATCTCTCAGGAAGATTCTGTTACACTTGTGGTTGAGTCCTGCTGATTTGTGTCGGCAGTTTGTTGTGTTGCACCAGCTCTGGGGACATTATTATCATTCAACACCCTGTAATGTGAATCCTCATTTCTATCCAAGTTAACATCTTCAGGTGGGGGGGGGTATTTTTGTGTAGGTCTCTGTGTTCCAAACTGTTTTTTTGTGGTGGTACTAGTAAGACTAAGGGTTCTTTTTATTGTCCCGTCTTAAATAAAACCGGATCCAAATTTGCTGAAAATGAAGGCTGTCTGGAAGTTCAAATTGACTCTCGTTTGTTTGAGGAATAGCTTATTAGTGCTAACTTTGGCAACCAGTGTATTTAGTTCCATTTTATTTTGTCAGTCTATGAGTAACATTTCATCGCTCTCCTGTAAAAAAATATATATATTTTTCTCTTGCATATTGTATTTCAGATGAAAACATTATCCCCAAATCTGCAGCTGCTACAGGACCCAGACAATGCCATGGACTTTCCAGAGAGTCTCTAACCCAGCCTCCTTCCCATATAGCTCTTTCAACTGGTTAGAGTTTTTTTTTACCACTTGCACTAACCTGTAGTCCATCTCTTGTGTTGCTGGTCTTTTTGCTAGCCGCTCCTGCTGAGTTATAGTGTTTATCTAAGCCATCTTTGATCCTGTCACTGACAACAGTCGGTGTCTTTGAAGTTGCCGACTTGACAATTGGTGCCATGTCAGCAGTAATCCCTTGGTTTGACAGAACGCTGTAACTCGTATTTTCATGATGAACTTCTGCTGTATCGGCAACATTTGTTCCATTGTTCCCTTTACTGCTTTTTACAACAGCGATAGAGACATTTTCCTTATTGGCAATCTCGTTCAACGCTGTTCGGTGCTCTTCCATTTGCTCTGGGACGTCTTCCTAAACCATGGTCTGTTTTCTCCATTGGTATTTTATTTCTTCTTTAGCAGCTGCCCTCTTCTTTTAAAATAGGCTTCTTCCATTTGATCCTGGTCAGATTCTTTATAGATCCTATCCTGGATGTCGTTTACCTTGGCTGTCACCACTCTGGGTCCCAGTTCACATGTATTCAGTTCTCACAGGGTCTGAGACACAACGGCCCCCAATGTCTATGCCACTGTTTCCAAATTAGTTCTATCTTGGCTCCAGCTGGAGAGTAGAGCAACCCCCTCCACCCAGGTCTCCATGTTCACCTCACTCCCGTCCTCCACTCTCACCGACAGCACCTCTCCAGCATCCTCTGGCAAGAGCAGTGGAGTTTCCCAGGTGTCTGGGCCAACATTCCCCTTCCCATGAAAACCAGTGCATGCAATTGTCCAAGGCTGTGCATTGGATGTTGATGTGCGAAATGGCTGCCACTACACATTCAGTCACTTCACTACCAGTCTCTCATTGCTTGCAAAATGCTTCAGGATACAGTGTGTAGAAAAAGCTTTCTTCTTCATGGTTCCATCTTGTTGGTGCTTTCAGGGCATTGAATTCTAAGTGGTATTTCACGACAGGTTTGCTCCACCATGTGTCTGATGCCCCAGCCATGGGCACTGACCACATGCATCTCCTACTGAATCCTCTAGGTTGACGTCCAGTATTCAGGCATTGGAAACAGGGTTGAAATTTTCCCTGCCTCTTCATGACAGCCTTGTTTTTTTTCACCTGCTTCTTCCCCACACCCACCCACTTCCCTTACAAGGGCACCATGGCTTTTGTAACCCCCTCCCCACCTAGAGTGCCTCATGTTGGATGGCAGTTGTAACTATAATGCTGAGCAGATATACAAATCTCTTCTGCCCCCCTCCTGAAGAATGTGAGCTTGGACTCGCTACTCAATGTCTGCTATCCTGAAGGTTGAAGTGCCAGAGTATGGACATTCACATGCCAGAGAAATGTGGTGCCAACATGCCATAAAGAATGTCCCTTGTGTGTGCTTATTATTTTTCTCTTTCTGTCTGTTTGGACAATGTCTCGGCATAAACACGCTCATGGATTGCAGGGAATAGTTAACTGGGAGTTCAAGGCTTTCTATCACTCATTCGGCCACCCAATCAGCTTTTTTGGATCTGGTCTTACACTGAGCTTTCCAGAAAGTGGCTGTGACTTTCCTTGGACTCTAAGTCGGAAACCAAAATGGAATGTTTGATAATGGTCTCCACAGTTGGACCGGTAGCCTTACTATTCATTAACTGTCTAGTACAGACAGATGAGGTAAGAACAGAAAAGAAACCACAAAAAAAGGTATAATTAACGAAAAAAGACAGAGTTTTATCTTTTAACAACAAGAACAACCTCTGCAAAGGGTGTTTACTGGAGAATCAAGAATCCGATGAGTCAAAGGACCACTGCTTTGCCTTGGGTCCTCAACACCCCCATTCTGTCAGTAACTGACAGGAAATAACCACCACAGTCATCACTGCAAACTGGATTTGTTTTTTGCTGCAGGATTGAACCTTTAATTGCTACTTTCTGCTGCTTTTTATGTTGGTTTGTGCCCACGTGCAAGCAACATCTTGTGGTAGTAGCACATTTCAGAGGTGTTTCAGTGTTGTGGCCAATGCAGGGGACGCTTTAGTGGGTGCGTCCTTCTGCTGCCAATCAGTGAGTATGCTGGCGACGACAGCAAACATCAAAGAGGGCCAAACAGTTGAAAGACATCTACCACTGCAATCTGGTGCAGTTTCGTCATTGCAGCGGCAGATGACAACGCTCCGGCCATGCACATTATGGTGCACAGTGATGTGCATGGCTGGAGTTATGAGCAGTTGCTCGGTGTGCCACTCCTGGTGAAACATTTCAATAACTAAATAAAACAGCTGCCAGCGCAGCTTTCCACAATGGTGGCTACTGCCACCGGCCACACACTCCTGCAAAGTTGACACTGGAGATGCCCAATCCCCATGTCGGCATGTACCCCCCACAGCCACACTGTGGCACATTGGGAGTCCACTCTAGTGTGCCCAGACAATTTTTTCCCCAACACTGGGATGCCTACTCCTGGTGTTGGATGCCCTTCAGCCCTCAAGCTCAATTTCTCTGCCGATGGGGGTGCCAAATCCCCGTCGGTATCATGTTTCCCCTCCCCCCAAGCTTGCCAACAGGGGTACTCAATCCCCTTCGGCATCATGTCTCCCCCACAAACTCACGTTGCACACTGGAAGCCCACCACAGTGTGCCCAAAAGTTGTTTTATTTATTTTTTTAACCTATAAATAAAGAAAACAGTCCCCCAGAGTCCTTTTTTTTGTTTATTAAACTGTAAAAAAGAAAACTGTCCAGCGTCACCTCCCCACTCCTCCTTCCCAATCCTCCCTCTGCACACCCACCTCCCTGCACACCTCTCACCCATACTTACCCTCCGGAGGTCAGGAGCAGTGATCATCTGTGGACTGGGATGCGTCTGCACTATTCAAAGCTGAACTACGAACTGAGGAATCGGGTAAGCGCTGTACAATGGGACTCAAAGGAGGGTTTCAACTTAGGTTGATATCTCGGCCATTTTTAGGAATTCTGGCCTCAAATTTTCAACATGGAGTTGTTGAGACCCCATCTCATGAATATGTCACTGTTGTTTCGTTTCTCTGTCCCAAAAGGTGATTTTGAGGTCACTGCTTGGAATGACCTTTTGGGACCGATTAACAAAATGACAGTACCACTGTTCATGAGGTGGGATCCTAAAAGGCCCATGTTGAAAATCTGGTGAAAAAATTCCAAAAAATAACCGCATTATGGGTGTGCATTGCACATTTTCTACGCACGCTCATAACTTCACCAATTTTTAGTATTTTCACTCCAAATTTTCAACATTGCCATTTTTTATCACCTCCTTACAGCTGTACAGCATGTGCAAGAAACATAGGGCCATCATCCGAGTTTTCGTTGGTGTGGCACCCGTCTTCCAATGCAGTCAGTGTGTTTGTAGGCACGGCCACAGTTCGCCAATGAATGCTGCAGCTGTCTATGACAGCAGTTGAAAATGCAGTGCCGTACAGTTGAAGGCAGGCTCTGCTCAGTGAGCAGCGAGAAGCTACTGCCTGCGCATACTCCCCCACACACCGCGTCGCGCATATGGCGTGCTAATGCGCCCCTCCCAAACACTGTATGGTCGACGGTGCCCAACTTCGCCGGCTTCAATGTTTCCCCAACAGACAACCGGTGCCACGCTGGAGCCCACCCCAGCATGGCAACAGTCTGTATAGCCGACAGGTGCCCAATCCCTGTCAGCTCACTGTCCCCAACATGGCACAAGTCCCGCGTCGTCCAAGAAAAAAAGAAACCTGAAAGAAAACCTTCCCTCGCTGGTGTCCTGACCCCGCTCCCCCACCCGTGCCCACCCTCTGTGCATCCTGCCTCCCCACACACCTCCTTCACCCCATACTTACCTCCGGAGTCCGGCGCGACGATCTTCGGTGGACCAGGAACACGTCTGCACTCTTCAAAGCCGACTGCAAACTGAGGAAATGCCAGTAAGCTGTATAATGTAATAAATAGGTTTTTTTCAACTTTGATGTATATCTCAGGCATTTTGGGGAATTTGTTCACCAGATTTTCAACATGGGGTTTTTGGGACCCCACCTCATGAATTCTGTCACTGTCATTTTGTTAATCGCCCCCGAAAGGTGATTTCGCAGTCACTGCGCGGAACCACCTTCTGGGACAAATGTACAAAATGACAGTGTCACAGTTCATGAGGTAGGCCCCAAAAACCCTATGTTGAAAATTTGGTGAAATAATTCCCCAAAATGACTGTTTTATGAGTATGCGTTACGCTGTTCCTACGCACGCTCGTAAGTTTGCAAATTTTCAATATTTTCACTCCAGATTTTCAACATTGCCATTTTACCACACCTCCTTATCAGCAGTACAGCTGTCATTTTTCACATCTTGCCCAAAACGTGTTTCCACTCATGTAGAGCACAATGGCGCAGTCAGTGTGCGAAATCAATGTTCGGGACAGATTAAGAAAATCACAGTGACACTGTTCATGAGCAGAGGTGTTACAATAGCTATGTTAAAAATTTGGTGAAAAAAGTCCAAAAAATGACTGTGTTCGATCGACCATTCGCGGTTTCCACGCACCAGCTTGAGTTCATGGATTTCTAATATTTTCAGTCCAGATTTTCACCACTGGCATTTTTCCACACTTCCTTATGAACAGTACAGCTGTCATTTTTCACACCATGGCTGAAATGTGTTTTCACACTTCCAGCGCAGAAATGCGTGGTCGCTGTGGGAAATCACTGTTTGGGACAGATTAAGAAAATCACAGTGACACTGTTCATGAGTAGAGGTTCCAAAATGCCTGTGTTGACAATCTGCTGTAAAAAATCCCCAAACTAATGGCATTATGGTGTGCGTTGCGCAGTTTCTACACACGCTCGTGACTTCGCCAGTTTTTTAATATTTTCACTGCAGATTTTCAGCATTGCCATTTTTTCCACCTCCCCATGAACAGTACAGCTGTCATTTTTCACATCCTGTTCGAAATGTGTTTTCGCACCTGTGGTGCCAAATGGCGTAGTTGCTGTACAAAATCAGCTTTCAGCTAACAAACTGATATTGCCACTGTTCGTAAGGTGGGGGTCACAAAAAAAACATGTTGAAAATTTGGAGTGAAAATTCCAACGAACGCCTGAGACGTTAGGGTTTCCGACCATAACGCCCCACCCTGTAGAGACTGACAGGCATCAGGGGTGTGACTTGGGATTCTCGCCTGTAATGCTCATACCATTCCACACCCTGCAGCCAGTTAGAGGCATCGAGGTGTGCCTTGGACTCTTCGGCCCCAAAGTTCACCCCATGCTCCTATGCAGCACCCATCTCACCATATTTCCTGATGGAATGGGGTGAGTGTAAGGGCCAAAGACCCCTAGGCACACCGTGACACTTGTCGGTGTCTGCAGGGTAGGGTGTGGTGAAATGGCGTGGCCGTTATGCCTGATGACCCAAAGGCACACCTCAATGCCTGTCAGTCTCTGCAGGGTGGTGGCGGGTTGGCTTCAGTTCAATACTTCACTGCCATTCCTATTATGCAGCTCTCTAACTCCTACACTACCAACGCCAATGCCAGCAAGCAAACATTCGGCATTGACAAATGCTTGTTTTATATTCTGCCCAAAATGTGTTTTCACACCTGTGGTGCAGAATGGTGCAGTAGCTGTGCGAAATCAACTTTAGGGATGGATTATCAAAATCACAGTGCCACTCTTCATGTTGGTAGGTCACAAAAAGTCCATGTTAAAAATAGGTGAAAAAATTCCAAAACATGACCACGTTATGGGCGTGCGTTGCACAGTTTCTATGCATGCTCATAATTTCGCATATTTTTCATATTTTCACTCCAGATTTTCAACATTTCCATTTTTTCACACCTCCTCTTGAACAGTATAGCTGTCATTTTTCACATCCTGCCTGAAATGTGTTTCTGCACCTGTGGCGCCGAATGGTGTAGTAGCTGTGCGAAATCATCTTTCAGGATAGAGTAACAAAATGATAGCACCACTGTTCATCAGGTGGGGTCCCATTAAGCCCATTTTGAAAATTTGGAGTGAGAATACCAACAAACACTCAGGGTGTTAAGGTTTCCAACTGTAATGCCCACCCTGTAGAGACTGACAGGCGTCGGGTGTGTGACTTGGGTTCGTCAGCCGTAATGCTCATGGCATCCTACCCCCACCCTACAGCTACTGACAGGCATCAAGGTGTGCCTTGGGGTCTTCGGCCCTAACGTTCACCCCATTCTCCTATACTGCACCCATCTCAGCTTATTTCCTTATGGAATGGGGTGAGTGTAAGAGCCGAGGACCCCAAAGCACACCGCGACACCTGTTGTTGCCCACAGGGCAGGTGAGGTTGAATGGCTTAAGCGTTAAGGTCGACAACCCAAAGACACCCCCCCAATGCCTTTTATTCTCTGCGGGGGGGGGGAGTGGTGTTAGTTCAATACTTCACTGCCATTCCTATTATGCATCTCTCTAACTCCTGCACTACCAATGCCAATGCCAGCAAGCCAACATTCGGCATTGACAAATGCTTGTTTATTTTGAAGCCAGTTTTTGATTTGTCAAGCAATGGCAGATCACGGATATTCCCCTGCCTTGGTGTTTCTGGTGCCCCCATATGCGACATCATGACCACTGCCTTGTTAAATTCCATGTAGACAATGTCTGCTCTCTCCACCCCCCAATCTGCCATAGCTGTCATTGTCTTCATCTGGGGCCCTGCCCTTTTCCAGCATGACTTTAAATACCTAAAGCTTGATTTTTTTCTCTCTTTTAGATTTCCAAGTGTCCGGGGACAGCTTTCCAGTGGAAGTGGTGGGGACAAAAACAGTGGTGGAGTTCAAGAATGCATAGGATAAGCACAAGGGAATCATAATGGAAGGAAGGGGAGAGGGAGACAGAGCTGTAGATCGAGTACAGTCAGCGGTAATAGTGTAGGTATGGAGGAAAGGGCAGACTGGATGGGTCAAGCTGGCTTTATATGCTGCTTATCTACTGTCAAATTCTGTTTCTTTGTTTCCACAAACTGATCCCATAGGCTTTTGGAAAACTATACAGTTGGGGTTATGAAGTGACTCTTTACCTCGAACTCTGAGGTTTAATGTGGTTTTGTTGTGTTTTAAACATGTAAACAAACAGCTCCCCACAGTCAAACGTCACACTGCAATGTACTCCAAAAATGGCACCGTCACCATGTAGGATGTCAAACAAGTGAGACGGTTTGGCATACCACATAAAATACCTACGTACGGCCTCTACATATGAATAAATCTGCCCTTTTATGCACAGCAGCAAATGAATCAATGCCTAAGGCAAAAGCACAGATTCATATGTTGTTCAGTTAGCCAGAGTATACAAAGGAATAATCAGCTGATGTGGTTGATTAAATGCCTGAGGCAGAATTACAGTCACCAGACAGTGTATGAAAATGTAACAAGCCTAATGTTGTCTGTGAAAGTTTTCTTTTAAACTTCAGTAAGATGAGTACTCTGTTTTCTATTGCTGGCAATAACAACCCCTAAATAACAATAATGCTGAACTGCCTCCAATTTGATATTATTTATTATGAAATGGATGGACAAAACACTCAGATCTGATTGGCTGAGACCACATTTAGCTGGGATGATATCTCAGTATATAATCCCAGTCTGAAAGTAGGTCATGCCATCACTTAAAATCAAAATTGATCCATTTTATAATCACAATAATACATGACAAGTTGTGCGATATTCAACAATATCAACCTTTCTCAGGTAGCTGAAGTTGTTCAGCCTATGGCCTCTTGTCCCACAATACATTTGAGGTGGGATGATATTCCTTGATACTGCACACCTTTGTTGTGTATTATTGCTTAATTGACACCTGAGAGTTTCTTAATTTAGAACAGATCAGTAGTGTCTTAGTTTCCTCCATTTTTTTATGATTCTATTTATGTTCCTGGGAAATACCCCACATCTGTCTGCTGGGTCCCTGGCGGGATCCTGGACTCAAGCTACTCATCCCCCTAGGTGTACTGTCTTCTTGTAGTTTCCTCTGGTGGCCTCCTGTGGGCAGAGGTGGTAGGGCAATGACCTCAATGCACGGTTCGGCACGTTCCCACCCTTGATGTGCAGACGTCAGCCATCTCCTCTGCTAGGCCCTTCATGCTGGTTTTGCACTAGGGGTTGGTAGACACCAGGTACCATGTCCCCTCCATCCCTGGAGAAGATGAGCAGTCCTCTGGACACTCAGCCTTCTCCCTCAGATGACCCTCCAACAACCCTGGGTCCACTTCCGAACCCCAGTTGTTGGCAGCGCAAGCAGTAGCTATACTGCTGAACCTCTGCGCCGACCTTTCCATACTGGTTTTTACATTTCAATTTCGCATAGACGATAGAGAGTATGCCAAGCTTGTTTTGTAAACCCACTGGAGTCAGGGCGACTAAGGCAGTATCATCTGCGTACGCTAGATGTGGTCAGCTAAAATTAAGAATTTAAGGGGAAAAGCAGGAGTCTTTATCCAAACACATAAGAATCTCATTAACATACAAGTTAAAGTGCAAGAGAGCCAAAAGTCAGTTTTGTCTGAGACTGCGATTCGTGGAAAAAAATACCTAACAATTCACCTTTAAGGCCCAATTTGACACTAGGCCAGGACTGGTCACAAAGTTTGATAATAACCTTTAGCAAGGCATGGTCAATGTCGAGATAAATATTGTTTTTTTTTTTTTTTCTTTGACAGAAATTATTTTGTGAAATAGAATCAAGTACTGCCTGAAAAATCAATAAAAAATGTACAGTACGTACTGTAGCTTCCGTTTTATAACCAGTACACTTTTCCTAAAGGTGATGTGCAAAGATAGGTAGCAGCCTGCTCCCGTCCCCACATACCTTCAATGCTGCCGCAGGAGTCAGGAGCTGCTACAGTGAACATTTCTAGAGCTATCTGGATATTTTAAAACAGTGCAAAAACTTTTTGTTGAACACGGAAGTGCCATGTGGGTTCCAAGTGAGCGCGCACAAGTTTTCATGGGTATTCCACCCATTTTGTGATGTGGATAACACCACTGCTCTGAATGTAGCAGCAGCGGCTGGTACTTGATATACTTACTTTATTCCTTCCATGGGGGTCTTGATACCTAAAATAATACTTACAGCAACACCTGGACAGGCAGTTGCGTGAAAACTTGCATGCGCTCACTCGGGATCCACGTGGTGCTTCCACATTCTGCAAAAAGTTTTAGCACTGTTTTAAAATATACAGATTGCTCTAAAAATGTTCATTGTAGCAGCCCTGAGTCCTGCAGCAGCACTGAAAGGTATGTGGGGACGGGAGCGGGCTGCTACCTACAGTAAGTAAATGACCAAGTGTAAAACAGTGATCTATGGGTGAGAAGGTCTGGCGACAATCGTCTTGAAAAGGAGAAAGGATTCTGTTTCAAGAGACCCACTGCTCTAGCCTAGTAAAAATAACTTAAGTAAAAATTTTAACAAAGTAATCTATTAGCTGGGGTCAAACTGTACAGGAGCCCACAGGAACTCAGTTCCATCACTTCTTAAAAAAATTGTATGACAGTTCCACCACTTTTGTCATCTTTGTTCACTGACTACTACAGGAGAGTTTCACCTCCTAGAAATGACAGTTCCACCACCTAGAAATCTAGATACGAGTCCCCCCACCTAAACATTTCCAATTTAACCACTGTCTATTAGATGAGTTGGCCTATAATTTGCTGGGTTTCTAATGTCATCCTTTTTATGTTTGCTTGCACACGTGCAAGAAACATATTGGGGCAGCTTGCTTCAGTAGTGAGTTGTGGAGGCGTGGCAGTGTTGTTGCCAATGCCAGCAGGCCATTTTGGGGCTGGTCTGCGTGGCACCAATAGAAAATCATGCTGTCCATGACAGCAGTAGTGTAGCTTGCCACCAACTTGAAACAAACTGGCTGCTGCAATCAAGGAGTGCCCCGTCATCAACAATCAGCTGTTTTTGCGGGCAGTCCCTGACTGCAGCATCCAATTACAGCTGCATTTTCTGGTGTCCCCTTTCAATAAACATGGCTTCGGCTTCTCCATCGGCCTCTCACAGTCCCCACGAAGCTGACGGACAGCTGTCACCTCTCACAGTCCCCGGTAAAGCCGACAGGGGTGCCCAATCCCCCTGTCAGCATGCCCCGTCCCCAGTTCATTTGCCGATGGGGTAGCCCAATCCCCGTTGGCATGATGTGCTCCTCCCATCTGTTGTGTGCTGAGGGGGTGCTCAATCCCTCTCGGCTCATGCACTCCCCCCCCCCAAGCACACTGTATGGCGGCAGGGTGCCCAGTCTCCATTGGCTCCAGCCCCCCCTCCCAATAAACACCCAGGTAGCGGCTGGGAACCCACCCCAGTGTGCTCATGCACTCCCCTCAGCACACTTTATGGCCGATGGGGGTGCCCAGTCCCTCGGCTCCACTCCCCTCAACAGTCCAGGTGGGATGCTGGCAGCCCACTCCACCATGCCAAAAGACCCACGTCGTCTTTTTTTTAACCTGTAAGCGGTCCCTCGTTGAGTCTCTTGCCCCTCCCCCAACCCACACTCACCCTCTACGGACCCCACCTCCCATCCCCTCACCCCATACTTACCTCTGGAGGCCCTAACACGACAATAATGGTGGAGCCAGGAACATGTCTGCACTCTTCAAAAGCTGACCGCAAACTGAAGAAATGGCGGTAAGCTGTATAACGGCATAAATGTGTTTTTTTTCAACTTATGAGGATATCGCGGCCATTGTTTCGACTTTTGGCACCAAATTTTCAACATGGGGTTCTTGGGACCCCTCCTCATGAATTCAGTCACTGTCATGGAGTTCTTCAGTCCCAAAAGGTGATTTCACGGTCACTGCGCAGAATCACCTTTTGGGACCGATTAACGAAACGACAGTGTCACTGTTCATGAGGTTGGCTCTCAAAAAGCCTATGTTGCAAATCTGGTGAAAACATTCCAAAAAATGACTGTTACGAGCGTGCATTGTGCAGTTTCCACACACACTCAAAGTTCGGGACACATTAACAAAATCACAGTGCCACTGCTCATGAGCAGAGATCCCAAACGCTTTCTTGAGGTGGGGGTCACAAAAAGCCATGTTGAAAATGTGTAGTGTAAATACCAACAAACGCCCGGGGCATTAGGGTTTCTAACCATAATGTCCCACCCTGTACAGACTGACAGGCATCAGGGTCGTGCCTTTGGATTGCCGGCTGTAATGCTCATGCCATTCCACCCCCATCCCCCTACCCTGCAGCCACTGACAGGCATCGAGGTGTGGCTTGCACTCTTCAGCCCCAGAGTTCACCCATTCTCCTGTACTGCACCCATTTCAGCAAATGCCCTTATGAAATGGGGTGACTGTGAAGCTAAATACCCCACGGTACACCTCAACACTTGTCAGCATCTACATGTTAGGGTGAGGTGAAATGCCGTGAGCATTATGGGCGATGACCCAAAGGCACACCCCAATGCCTGTCCATCTCTGCAGGCTGAAGGTGGGGTTGGTGTGAATTCAATATTTCACTGCCACTCCTATTCTGCATCTTTCTAACTCCTGCACATCCAATGCTAATATCAGCAAGCAAACATTCGGCATTGACAAGTGCTTGTTATGCAAAGGTACAATCAGATTGTCTCTCCTACCTGAAGAGATGATGTTTTTGGAGACATACTGGGTAAAGAAAGTCATAACTATTTTTCTCTACTAAAAAGGATCTGCTTTATACACATTTACTGGTACTAAATCCTGCCCCATGACGGTATTGGCTATGAGGTTTTCAGCTGCACCAATCACTGTATCTTCAGTTGTCAAACTAGGAGGTGGGGAAGTTGCAAGAAATTGGTTATAGTCATGACTTTCTGTAACATCGAAACACAGTTTCCAATACCGAATCCAAAAATAAGGTTCAATATGTGAAGGTATATTTAATAGGAGGTTCCAAGAACCTCTTGCTGCAGATTGAATGCCAAAGCAGCTTAACATCTCAGTCTGTAATTGCCTGATGTGATTTGTTCCAAGTTAATACAGATAACTAGTTGCAAAGGTCAAGGTAGCGAATACCAGTCTGAGTGCCATGTGAAGGCTCAGGGTGCCTGGAAACAGTAACTTGATACTGTAATGGTGTCAGAGCTAGCGTAGCTGTGTGTTACCTGGCAGTTTCCGAGGGTAACCAAGGATGGGGATGGCAGTGAGGAATGCAGCTGCTGCAGCTCCAAGGAATCCGATCCACCAGGCTCCGACCCAGAGGGGGTTGTCTGGAGTGAGATCTGTCCTGTAGCAGAATGAAACAAAACACTTTTAGCAATACAGTAAGCCTGTCTGCGAGCACTGACCCGTGAAATGGAATGAGTACTTTTCAGTTGCTTTGCTTCCTTATGCTAAAATGTTGTAGCCCCAAAACACTGCATAGGATGTCCTACTTCAGCACTTGTGAATCTGGTTTGCAAGAGGGAGATCCAATGACTGTGTGAGGTCTGAAGGTGGCTTAGGGAGCCAATCTGACCAATAGATAATGAACCACAAAGGGCCCAGCACACCCACACACCCAAGACAGTTACTGAAGCTAAGTTTGTGATCAAATTGGAAAACAGGTTTATTGAAACTCAGAGCAAACCGCAGCGTCATACAAACAAGCAATCTTTTGCGTCAAGCACAAACCGCAGTGACAACAAACAAGCAACCTTTAATGTCAAACAGACAGCAGTGCCACAGAAGCAAGCAACCTTTCATGTCAAACGGAGGTGCTTTGGTTTGAGATGTTCACATGGCTAGAAGCACCGTTTCTTATGGGAATGACCCCCATATTATTCCATACATATATTTCATATACTAAGTTTCTTCTCAATTTACTGCTCAGGAACTTTCATGAAAATCTGCTTGTGACATCACAACTGGCTGCTGTGGAAATGACTATGATGCAAGAAGCAGAGGATGGTGATGTCACTTAGACTGTATATAAGCTGCCAGAGCTAATCAATACCAAGTGACAGAGATCCTGTTTCCATAAGAATGCTCTTCATAAAAAGAAAAAAAAAGGACTAAAGCCAGCCCATCGGCACAGTAGTAGAACTACTGCTTGTGACATCAGCATCCCAGGTTCGGGAACAAGCCTGAGTTGACAGGGGCCAGTCTGGGAGGAGGATCTAGTCCTCCTCAGAGAAAGGCAGGAGGGCAGCAGGGTCTGCAGGATACTGCCACCTGGTGATCACAGGTGGCAAGTGCAGTCAGGATCCGCTAGTGGGAGGGAGGACATCAGCTGCTGCAGTGAGTAGCCATGCAACCGCATGAACATGCACACTTGCCGCTCCCGTCATCGGGATCTGTGAGGAGGAGACAGCTAAGTCTGGAAAATCCCAGCGCACTCTGGATAATACAAAGTAGAGCAGGACAGGTGGCAATATCATAGCAAAACACTGTGCCAACAAAACTAGAAACAGTACCTACAAGCAGACAGTTGGCAGCAGTGACCCCATCTTGATAAAGTTGCACAAGTGGAAAAGATAAGTCAGATGTCCAGCGAATGCAAGACTGAGCAAGGCTTCTGTTTACAGGAGGGGTTTGCTCCAGGCCTGGTGGTGGCCATTTTGGATTGTTTTTTTCAGCTATTAGATGTTTTTATCGAATAAAGAACATTTTTTTGCATCCGCTGGACATCCAACTTATCTTTTCCACTTGTGCAGCTTTATCAAGATGGGGTCACTGCTGCCAACTGTCCACTTGTAAGTACTGTGAATAATACAGACGCACCCAGGCCCCACCTCCCAGACAGACCACTACCATCATTTATTTATGTACTTATTCTGTTTTATTCACACATGGGTTTTATCATCTACCGTATCAAGATGTTTCTGCAAGATTTACATTTGTGCTAGTTTTCGCCTGTTCTATTAGGCACCCCTGAATCTCTGGGGAAGGGCACCCTATAAATGAATTTACTACTACTACTACTTTCATTTTGGTTTAGTTCTGCCCAAAAATAGTTTCACTTTTGTTTTGGTCCCATATGATCATACTCTGATTTCCTTCTCTGTCCTAAGGGAAGAAGTGGTGTGGGGTGAGCTACCTGAACCCTGTTTGATTGGTGATATGTACATATGCATTCTTGGGGTACATGTATCATATTTTCATAATGCATTTTGTTTCCCTCCACAATAATACCCCCCCCCCCCCAAGTCACACCTAAAAATGAGTCTTGGCTTAGTGTGCCTACCCAGTCACCAAAGTTTACAGAAACAAATCCCAAAGGCAGAGAGACAAACATTTTAACGTAGAGCACCAAGTGCCCCCAAACTTGGCCCTACATCCCCCAACAGTGACATGCCATCCCCAGTGAAGTGGTTTAGAGCCCTCCAGCCAACATGGAGTGAAACTGACCCCTGGAAGCAGTAAGATGGACCCCCCCAACAGTATGAGATGATCCCCCAAGGTGGTGAAATGGATCCACACTGACACAGTGAGAAATGCCCCCACCCATCAGTGAGCAAGATCATCTGATGCTGGAAGATAACCCACCTACCCCCAGCACACTGACATTGGTTTGCCCAAATGGACGAGCTATGTTGGAACTTTAGGTGCTGAACTTACTTCTGTCCAATTTCTGTAAACATCTTCAGAAACAAACCTCCGAGCAGGTATCCAGCAGCAGGTCCAATAATGGACATTGTGTAGAAAGTAGCTGAAAATAGAAACATAGTATATTCAATCTGTCTTCGGGAACTTTGTACAATATTTATTTATAACAAAAACAGAAGTAATCACCATTATATCCCAAATGAATACCCACATACATATCTTTTATTTATTTGGTATTTGGAAAAGACCTTTGAGCGCAAGCTCTTTTACAAAGATTCCACGTCAGGTTAACAAAACAGTAGACGAATTACAGTACATAACACATTAAAAATACAATTGGTTACAATACTACAGTATTTATCACTAGATGAAGTACAGTACATGACACAGTTATAATTCATATATCTGCAATACTATAGTGAGTATCACTAGTTCCGTGAGTTTGGTTCTGCAACAGTAAGTGAGATAGAGAGCAGTGGTGAGAGAACATGGGGGGGAGCCTCAAATAGGGGCCTTGTTGAGATAGGAGGTTGAAAATGTGGCTGTTGGGTGTGGGGAGAGGGGTGAGAGAGGGAAGGGGGCACCGGGGTGGAGAAGTGCTTGACTAAATGGTCAGATAAGGGCGAGGCATGATAAGGTGCTCAAACTAAAAAAGGACACAGAGGGCATGGCATTAAAAAATGGGGTTAGTATGTGCCAAAGGAGTATAGGTATCTGCTACGGTGGGTAGACACTAGCAGATTGGTGGGTAGAGGTGGTGCAGTGCTGCCTTAGGGCAAACTAGGAGGACTGTGGAGTCAGTGGGACTAGCCTTCAGAGGCAATCACACTCTGTGATTGATTTAAGGTGCTGTCTCAGGTCAGTTTTGAATTGAGCCAGGCATTTGGAGGCCAAAATGGGCACAGGGATTTCATTAGTCCACTGGAAGGGGCCTGATAGGTGAAGGTGTATTGCCCAAGTGCGATTCGATGGAAGGGTATAGATAGGGCCCCTCTCATCCTACCTCTGGTACATGAAAGGTGGCGGTTAGCGAGAAGATGTTAGTTACACAGGGTGGCGTTTTGTCCAGTAATGCCTTCTTCCCCAGGAGGCAGGTTTGGAATTTTATCCTGTTCCTTAACCACAGCCAATTAGACTGTTCGTACAGACAGCAGGTATGTGTGAGGCGAACTGCAGCTAGGGTGAGCCTGCAGGCTTTACTGAGCGCAGTCTGAACCCTCTTGAGTGCTGTATCCATTGCTGCCCCATAGACCACCAGTACATAGTCGATGGTTGATAGGATGGAGCTGGAGACTGAGAGGCGGAGGGCCTCTGGTGTGAGATATTTCCTTTGTCTATATAGGACACCTATTTTGGTGTTTACTGCCCTAACCACTGAGTCGATATGTTGCGTGAATGTGAGGGTGTCATTTAGTGTGATCCCCAGGTACTTAAACGAGTGCACTTGTTCCAGCGGTTCGCTGACTTTGTTGGAGATAATGGGGGGCAGAGCCTCTTTTTGTACAGGGTGCTTGATATAAGCATGGCCTTGGTCTTTTTATATTTTAGTCGAAGTTTATGCTTGCTGAACCAGTCCTCAAGTTTGTTGAAGGAGTTCTGTAGTTCAGATTGGAGGGCACCATGGGATGTATTGCTGTTAAGGAGAACAGCATTGTCAGTGTATAGGATGAGTTTAGTGTCACATGCTTTAGGAAGATTGTTTAAAACAAGCACTTATCGATGCCGAATGTTGAGTCGCTGGTATTGGCATTGGTAGTGCAGGAGTCAGAGATGTATAATAAAAATGGCAGTGAAGTATTGAACTGACGCAAAAGCCACCCCCACCCTGCAGAGACTGACAGGCGTTGGGGTGTGCCTTTGGGTCGTCACCTATAACCCTCATGCTATTTTACCTCACCCTACCCTGTAGACACTGATAAGTGTCGTGGTGTGCTTTGGGATCTTTGGGCCTTATACTTACCCCACTCCATAAGGAAATACGCTGAGACGGGTGCAGTATAGGAGAACAGGGTGAACTTTAGGGCCAAACACTCCAAGGCAGACCTCGATGCCTGTTACTGGCTGCAGGGTGGGGGTGGAATGGCGTGAGCATTACAACCAATGATCCCAAATGACACCCCTGACGCCTGTCAGTCTCTACAGGGTGGGGTGTTACAGTTGGAAACCCTAACGCCGTAGGCGTTTGTTGGTATTTTGACTCCAAATTTTCAACATAGGCTTTTTGTGACCCCACCTCATGAAGAGCGGCACTATCAGTTTGTTAGCTGAAAGGTGGTTTTGCACAGCGGCTATGCCATTTGGCGACACAGGGACAAAAACTCATTTTGGGCAGGATGTGAAAAATGACAACTGTTTTATTCTTGAGGAGGTGTAAACAAGCATTTGTCAATGCCGAATGTTGATTGCTTCTATGTGCTGTTTAGGTATTTGGAAGTCATTGGAGTGCAAATATTGAAAATTTGCGAACTTACGAGCGTGCGTAGGAACTGTGCAACGCACGCTCGTGAAACAGTCATTTTTAGGAATGTTTTCAGCAAATTTTCAACACAGCCATTTTAAGACCTCTGCTCATGAACAGTGTCACTGTGATTTTGTTAATGTGTCCATACATTGAGTTTGCACACCGACTCGCCATTTATGCGCTACAGCAAGCGAAACACATTTGGGCAGGATGAAAAATGACAGCTGTACTGTTCATAAGGAGATGTGGTAAAATGGCAATGTTGAAAATCTGGAGTGGAAATATTGAAAATTCGCAAACCTATGAGTGCGTGGGAACTGTGCATGCATCACTAAATAAACAGTCATTTTAGGAATTCTTTCACCAAATTTTCAACATTGCCATTTTAAGATCTCTGCTCATGAACAGTGACACTGTGATTTTCTTAATGTGTCCCATACATTGATTTCACACACCGACTGCGCCATTGTGCGCTACATGGGCGAAAACACGTTTTGGGTGAGATGTGAAAAATGACAGCTGTACTACTCATAAGAAGGTGTGGTAAAATGGCAATGTTGAAAATCTGGAATGGAAATATAGAAAATTCGCTAACCTACGAGCGTGCGTAGGAACTGCTCAACGCACGCTCGTAAAACAGTCATTTTTAGGAATTTTTTAACCAAATTTTCAACACAGCCATTTTAAGACCTCTGCTAATAAACAGTGTCATGGTGATTTTCTTAATGTGTCCCATACATTGATTTCGCATACCGACTGCGCCATTGTGTGCTACGTGGGCAGAAACACGTTTTGGGTGAGATGTGAAAAATGACAGCTGTACTGCTCATAAGGAGGTGTGGTGAAATGGCAATGTTGAAAATCTGGAGTGAAAATATTGAAAAATTCGCAAACTTACGGTAGCCGTAGGAACTGCTAGCATATAAGTAAAACAGTCATTTTTAGGAATTTTTTCACCAAATTTTCAACATAGCCATTCTAAGACCTCTGCTCATGAACAGTGTCACTGTGATTTTCTTAATTTGTCCCCTACATTGATTTCGCACACCGACTGCACCATTCTGCGCTACATGAGCGGAAACACATTTTGGGTGAGATGTGAAAAATGACAGCTGTACTACTCATAAGAAGGTGTGGTAAAATGGCAATGTTGAAAATCTGGATTGAAAATATTGAAATTTTGCGAACTTACGAGCCTGCATAGGAACTGCGCAATGCACTCGTAAAACAGTCATTGTTTGGAATTTTGGCACCAAATTTTCAACGTGGGGTTTTTGGGACCCCTTCTCATGAATGATGTCACTGTCATGGCGGTATTCAGGCCGAAGGGTGATTTCGCAGTCACTGCACGGTCACTGCGGCGAAATCACCTTGAATAAATATGCCTGACGGTGGCACCATCATCATGAAAGAGTCTAAAACCATGTTAATTGGTCAAAAATCCAAAATACCTGAGATATGCAACAAAGTTGAAACCCCCTATCTAGCCCATTATACAGCTTACGGCATTTCCTCAGTTTGCGGTCGGCTTTGAAGAGTGCAGGCGTGTTCCCGGTCCACGAAGATCGTCGGCGCTGGAGTCCGGAGTAAGTATGGGGTGGGGGGGTGTGGGGAGGCTAGTGCGTGGTGGGTAGGTGCGGGTTGTGGGAGGGGGTGGGGAGGCCGCCGTGGGACCGTTTCGTTTTCAGGTTAAAAAAAAAAAGGCGTCATGGGACCATTTGCCCACGCTGGGGTGGGCTCCCAGCGTGGCACAAGGACATTGAGGCGTTCAGCCGATGGGAATTAGGCACCCCGTCGGCCATGGTATTTATTGCACGCTGGGTAGGCTCCAGCGTGCTTTACAAAGAGGCGTTCAGCCCGAGAGATTGAGCACCCCATCGTCAAGCCTACTACTGGGGAGGAGAACGCAACTCAGCCAGCGGGGATTGGGCACCCTTCGGCTATACAGTGCGTCGGGCGCGCCTGGCTGCGTGTGTTGGGGGAGGGAGCTGTGCGTGAGCAGCTGATATCTTGCGGTGCTCACTCAAGCGTAGCTCCCTTTCAACTATATGCCACTGCATTTTGGAGCGTGTCATACACAGCTCCAAAATGCATTGGCTTACAGGGGCCGTGCCTGCCAGCACACTGACTGAATTGGAGGAGGAGGTGACACACCTCCAAAATCTCCGATGATGGCACTGTGTTTCTTGCACATGAGTGCAAGCAACATAAAAAAATGGCAACTGTGAAAATCTGGAATGAAAATATGAACAATTGGTGAAGTCACGAGCATGCATAGAAACTGCACAATACACGTCCGTAACCCAATTATTTTTGGGATTTTTTTAACCACATTTTCAACATAGGTGTTTTGGGACCTCCCCTCATGAACAGTGGCACTGTGATTTTGTAGTCGGTCCCAAAAGTTGATTTCCCACAGCGACCACACCATTGTGCGCCACAGGTGTGAAAACACATTTTGGGCAGGATGTGAGAAATGCCAGCTGTACTGTTGATAAGGAGGTGTGAAAAAATGCCAGTGTTGAAAATCTGGCATGAAAATATTACAAATTTGTGAAATTACAAGGGTGCGTGGAAACTGGGCAACGCACGCTTGTTACACAATCATTTTATGGACTTTCGTCACCGAATTTTCAACATAGGCATTTTATGACCTCTGCTCATGAACAATGTCACTGTCATTTTCTCAAACTGTCCCAAAAGCTGATTTCGCACAGCGACCACGCTATTCTGCACTGGACGTGCGAAAACACATTTCGGCCAGGAAATGTAAAATGACAGCTGTACTGTTCATAAGGAGGTGTGGAAAAATGCCAATTTTGAAAATCTGGGGTGAAAATATTACAAATTCCACAGAGAGATTCTGAGCATGCGTGGAAACTGCATAGCACGCTTCGTCAAAACAGCTATTTTTTGTATTTTTCCACCAAATTTGGAACTTAGGCTTTTTGAGAGCCCCCCTCATGAACAGTGGCACTGTCGTTTTGTTAATCGTTCCCAAAAGGTGATTCCACGCAGTGACCGAGAAATCACCTTTCAGGACCGAATAAGGCCATGACAGCGACTGAATTCATGAGGAGGGGTCCCAATAAACCCGTGTTGAAAATGTGGTGCCAAAATTCCCAAAAATGCCCAAGATATGCACCAAATTTGAAAAAACCCTATTTATGACATTATACAGCTTACCGGCATTTCTTCAGTTCGCGGTCGGCTTTGAAGAGTACAGACGTGTTCCCGGTCCACTGAAGATCGTCGCACCATGCTCTGGAAGTAAGTATGGGGAGAGGGGGGTGTGGGGAGGCAGGGTGTGCAGAGGGAGGGCGCAGGCTGAGCCACTGGACTCGACAAGGTACCGTTTTCTGGTTTGTAGGTTTAAAATAAAAAAAAAAAAAAAAGCAAAACATCACGGGACTGTTTTTCTTTTACTGGGGCATCTGGTATGCTGGGGTGGGCTCCCAGCATGCCACCTGAGTGTTTTGGGGGGGGGGTGCTGTAGCTGACAGGGGACTGGGCACCCCCATTGACACATACCGAAGGGGGGGGCAAGAGCCAAGGGGGACTGGGCACCCCCTCGGCACACAACTCAAGCAGGGGGACATTATGCCGATGGGGAGTGGGCACCCCGCCTGCAAATTAAATGGGGAAGGGGGGACTGAAGCTGACAGGGATTGGGCCCCCTGTCAGCAAAGAAAGATTGTTGGTGGGGGCGCATGATGCCGAGGGCGACTGGGCACCCCCTCGGCATACATTTTAAATGGGAGGGGGGCATTATGTCGACAGGGAGTGGGCTCCATCGGCAAATGAAGTAGGTTGGGGCACTCTGAGCAGTGGCAGTCAGTGACGCCATGTTTATTGGATTGCTTCACCAGAAAGGCACATCAGGAGGGTGTGTTATTGTGCCACTGCATGACGAGCTTGCCTCTCATTGCAGCGGCACTTTCCTTAGATCTGGTGGACACTTTACGTATAGCTGGTTTCAGCATCTGCATGCTGCCTTATTGGGGAATAAGGGACACACCTACTGATGCGTGCCCTGTATTCACCCACCTCCAAATCTATTACTAATGCAATATGTTGTCTGGTGCACACGCGCGAGCCAACATAAAAAGGCTGAAAAGTAGGTGCCCCAGTATTGACCCCTGGGGGACCCCCAAAGGATACTACTCTGGAGCCGGATACTGTTTGCCCACTTCTGACATGTTGGCTTCTATGTGTCAGGTAATCCTGGAACCAACATGCAGCATTGGCCGCCACCTCCAGGTTTTGCAGCTCCACCAGGAGAAGAGAGTGGTTAACAGTGTCGAAGGCTTTGGTGAGGTCCATGAACATGGGCCCCACCAGTTTGCCTTCATTCAGAGCCTAGTGCGCATAATCCATGAGCTCCAGCAGGGCAGTGGTGGTACTATGGTTTTGTCTGAAGCCATGCTGGTTAGGGCATAACAGATGGTATTCGTTGATGTAGTCGATGAGTTGACCCGCCACTATCTTTTTTCAGTGCCTTGGATAGGGGGAAAAGATGGAGATTGGTCTATAGTTGGCTATCAGTGTCTTGTCTCCGTTTTTGTGCACAGGTGTAACAAGGGCTTGCTTCCAGATCTCTGGGAATTGAACCAGGGCCAGTGACTTGTTGCATAGCTTTGTTCCAGGCACTATGAGAATATCAAGTTTGAAGGATAGGAATTTCATGTCTATCCCATCACTGCCCATTCTGGTCTTGCCTAGTACATTTTTTACATGTTTTAAAGTCTCCTTCACCGTCACCCTCTTAAAGTGGAAGTCCAGTGTGTGTTATTGAGTGGCTTGCAAATGGGATGGTTTGTATCAGGGAGCAGGTAGTCAGGTGGTAATACTGAGGTCAGGTCAGTGAAGGCCATGTTGAAGGAGTCCGCTAGAAGTAGTGGGTCAGTTGTGGGGGAGTTGCTGATATTGAGCAGCTGACTGTGCTTCTTGTCATCCTTCCCAAGGATGTTTTTGATGTTGTCCCACAACCTCTTTCAGTCACCCCAGGAATTGCTAAGCTGTGCCTTGTGGTAGTTAGCTTTTGCAAGCCGGATAAGTTTAGTGCAGTGGTTTCTTGCTGCTCTGTAGCACTCATAGTCATGCATGCTATGTGTGGACCTGGCTTTCTTCCAGAGGCTATCCCTTTCTTTCATTTGGGAGAGGAGCTCCCTTGTGATCCGGCTATTAACATGACCCTGAATTTTCCTTTTCGTGAGTGGGGGCAAAGAGGTCACAGTTGCTGTTGAAACCATCAATAAAGTAGCTGACGGCCTGGTCGAGAGTGGGTGCCAGGTCAATAGGGGACCAGCCATGAAGGTTCCATAAGCACAGGTTAGTTATGAATTACAACAGGACTAAAACTATGTTGTTCTCCAGTTCCCAAAATAGGCATAGAACGTACCCTCTTTCTATCACCAATGAAGACGGCTCTCCCCGGAGCTAGTTCAGCTCTATCTGGGGATTACTATTGACAGTACGATGACCTATATCTATCACATTGACAACTTTGCTAAGGCTGTTAACACCCGCATTGGGCTACTCTATAGGCATATGCAATGTTTGACCCCAGAGGCTCTTAACCTGGCCATTCAAAGCTCTCGTCTCACTAATTGATTACGGCTTGCCAGTCTATGGATCAGCTACTGAAACAACTCTTCACCACATCATAGTTGCACTCAACAAAGCATGCCAGCTCCTTACTGGATGAGCCCATCTGTCCCATACCTGCAACATGTACGCTCAGGCTAACTGGCTCCAATTCAAAGGCAGACTCATGTACCAAACATGTTTACTGTCCAAAAAAGTAAGCTTAGGCAAAATGCCCCCAGGAGCACAAAAGCTTATTACCCCCACTGTCAATTGTCAATGCACCAGAAGCTCTACTAGCCAGATTTTTAATATAGCCTGCTGTTGCACTTCTCGGGGACAAATGTCCTTTGCCTACCATGCCCCCGCTATGGATGAACTCGCTGCACCATGACATCACTTCAGCATCTGCCTTGAGCTCCTTCAAGGTTAAACTTAAGCAACAGCTATTCACTGATGCCAGTTGTGACTGCTTCCAATAACCTTCCTTCTTGGGACCAGCACTTATTCTAACCTTATGCTATCCTGACCTTATGCATAACTGTCCTCAGCATTTAAATAACTGTTCTAAGTTGCTAATCATTCTTTCACATTTCTTCTTGATCCCTTCCACTCTTTCCCCTCACCTCTCTATGGCTTCCCCCATCCCCCCTTCCCCCCGTTATATCTCCTGAGCTCCCTTGCTCACTTTAAAATGCATTGTCCCATACCGTCTCACCTCTGACAAGGCCCCTGGGCTGATGCCATCCCTTACCTTGTTGATTATTAGATATTAGGCTGAGTCTGTTCTCATTTTCCTGTAAAGGGTCGTTTCATAAGAGCCCACCCCATCTAATATGACCCTTTGAATTCCAGGTTTTAATCAAATATGCACCATGGCACACATTGTACAATGCCACATGTATTGGAACTTCTCTAGTCATACACTCTTGTAATGTCTTGTATAATTCCTTGCTTTGTTTGTTCTCCATCTCATACTTTCCCAACATGTATTGTTCATCTGACGTGGAACCTATGAAATGAGCTTGTTCTCAAAGGTGTTAGCTGAAATTTTAATAAATAAATAAAGGATGAGGGCCGTGGTGAGGGATCCAAGTTTGCCCTTCCTCAGGACCCTGCTTTCAATTAGTGTGGGTGGGCATTTATTAAATTTGTTGGACCACAGGAATGTGACTGGGGAGTGGTCACTTAATGCATCCAGTAGAACCTTGAGCTCTGAGATCTGGGATGGTGAGCTTGATAGGAGTCAGTCAAGGAGGGTGTCATTTCCTGCCCTGTAGTGCTGCCTGGTGGGGCAGGGGACAAGTTGTGCTAGGCTGGAGGTAGCTACCATATCCCTGAAAGGGGTTGCCTCCTTGCCAATCCAGTTAATGTTAAAGTCACCTGTGATGATGAGTTCTGTACCCTTAGAAAGGGTGGCAATTGCATCCAGAAGGTAGGTAGACCATGACAAGGATTAGAGTCTCGCCATGCTGACTGACCTGTGCTTTTACCGCTAGTATCTCATGATCCTCTGCCACTCTGGTGACGGGGAGAATGGAGCATTGCAAGGATTCCTTGGCATAGATGAGGCATCCTCCACCTTTCTTGCACATCCTGTCTACCCCGAGGGCTTGGTATCCATTGAGAGCTACTTCACATTCTTTAATCCTGCTAGACAGCCAGGTCTCCATCACGCATAGAATGTCGGGGGCGTGGTGGGCCATCCATGCCTGGATCTACACAAATTTGGCAGTTAATCTGCAGATATTCAGTGAAGCTATTCTCAGACCTTTAACCTTGCAATCACCAGAGTCTGTAAAAGTTGGTGGGCCTGGGTTGGCATGGATATTGCCAGAAAGGAGCAAAAGCATGAAGATTACCTTCCTGGCTGAGAGGTTAATGCTTATTTTTGGCCCGTATCTTCCGCCACCTAAGCCTGTAGTGAACGGGGTGGTCGGGCACTGGTTGTAGTTTTAAGGTGGAGGTAATAGGCTAGGGGTGAGCGAGGGGGGCCCTGTGTTTGTTGGAGATATAAAGGTAGAGTGCAGTTGGCATCCAAGTGAGGCAGTTGCTGTGGGTGTGTCTGACAGCCAATGGCTTCCCAGCTGCGGTTCTGGTAGGGGTGGCAGTGGTCCACTTCGGTATAAGAGGTCAGCAGTGCCAAGATGGTCACAAGGAGCAAGAGGAGAAAGCAGCTCATGTTAGAGCAGATGCAGCTAGCGCAATTGTGAACTTGCTCACCCTGTAGAAGAGGGGTGGCTGATTAGGTTTTTGCTGCTTTATTGGTTGGCTGGAATATGTTTTACCACTTTAAGAGTCCACGGTCAGGCAAGGAGACTATTTGTAGGAGGGGGTTGAATGTGGGGGCGTGGTTAGCGAGTATTCAATAAGCGGCGGGGTGGGAGGCGGGTGGGAGAAAATATAGAGAATTCTGAACTGCAAGGGAGCACCGGGTAGCCGGCAAAAAGTCAGTCCAGACAGGGCTTATGCGCTGGGCCACTCAGTGGCTTTGCTCTTTCGGTTGTAGCCAATCAGGGCACCTGGCGTGAAATTCAAGATCAGCGGAGCTTCTGGTCTGTGAGAGCCGTACTTGAGCACTCAAATCCTGGGCTGCAGCCTGGATGGGGGTGGCAGAGGAGGACGCAGGCTATCCGGGTCTCTGTTTTCAGCCCTTACTGCTTCGTGTGTATCTGGATAGATAGATTTATTTATTTCGCTTTTGTTGACCGGGTAAGTGCACTAGACAAATCCTGACTATTTTCAGGCACGACCCGGGGAAGGGGATACAGATGAATGCCAACTGACCTTGAACCAGATTAAGCTGTTGGTGGTATTTTTAGTGAATGAGGGAAATTTGGCCAGGACACCAGGGAAATTACCCTACTCATTTTGGTAAGTGCCATGGGATCTTTAACATCCACCTGAACTACCACCAATCCAGGCAGATGGGACCTCGGTTTAACATCTCATCCGAAAGACGGCACCTCAGAAGTGCAGCACCCCTCTTATGCTGCACTATAGTGTCAGTACTGAGATATTAACCCAAGTGCCAGATGTGGGAACTGAACCCACTGCCCTGTGATCTCCTGGCTCAGAGGCAAGTGTGCTACCTACTGAGCCACTGACACTGCTATATATGTGTTTCCAAAAAAAAAAAAAAAAAAAACTTTGTCAATGCACTAGTTAGGGTAACCTAATGCCACAAAGAAGTAGGGAATTGTGACATTAGGGTTTCCAACCCTAACTCTCCACCCCACCTATGAAGCAGCAAAAGGAAAAGAAAACAATAGATTTTTGGGTCTCCGGAGTCTTGGCGACTCAGTGGTGGGGTCTTTCTTGGAGTTGTCAACCCTAATGCTCACCCCCCAGCCCATAGCCTCCAGTCTGAAGCACAAGGTGAAGCTCCAAGCCAGTGCGTCTTAGTGATACACTCTTCAAAGGTAGAGAAGTATGTCTTGTTGCATGTTGCCGACACAGTTTGTTGTAGCTTTCTTCACGCAGCTCTCTGTGGGTCCTGTGTGAAAAAAGGAGATCATGTGAGATGTTGTTTGCTCAGGGGGTGGGGTGAGCTTCTGGGTTTAACAACCCCAAGGAAGACCCCACCACTGATTTGCCAAAACTCCGGAGACCCAAAACCCTTATGGTTTTTCTTTTGTTGCTTGGGGGGTAGGGGTGGAGATTTAAGGCAGAAAACTCTAATGCCACATTTCTCTACTTTTGTGACATTAAGGTACCCTAACTGGTGCATTAACAAATTTTTTTTTTGCAAAGGATTTCCTTTCTTTCTGAGATAGCGGAATTGTTTCCTCATTCATGCAGGTCCCGAACAGGTGCAGATGTGCAGCATCCTTTGGGCCCTGCACCATGGGTAGACTCCGTAAGTCTACAGAAGTGCAGGGCCTAGCACATTTACTCTTTATACATTCACTTTTTATTTTTTTTTTTATTTAATTTTGACCCTAAATTTTAAAGATAGTCATTTTATGACTGCCCTTACAAACATGATGTGTAGCATTTATACTATATTGGGTGAAATCACCAGGCGGGTGACCTGGAGGGGAGGGGAGGCACCCCACTCCACTTAAAGGAGAACTGCTTTGATTTCAATGAACTTATGTGCTTGCAGATAAGAAGAATAGTGTCTGTGGCTACTACTAACAGTACTGCAAGTTTTAACCCACTTTTTGAGTTTAGAATTATGGACAAAGTGTGCTGGTAACGTTCATTTCAGTTTCACACCACATAGGTGATGATGTGCATCTTGACTTGCTGTGAAATACAGTAACAGAGAAGTGCAGTAAGCTGTTAATCCTGGCCCATTTATAATTTTCGAAAGCACGAAACACAATTTCATTTTTATTTATATGAATGTCTGAGTGTTATTTTTACAAGTATAACCTCCTATTCTGGTTGTGAGCAGCACAGTAAGCATTGTAATGAAGTAAATGTTAAACTTAAGATATCTTCCTGATTTCTTCGAACTGTGATCAGTCACAGTAGTGTTATATTTTATACTTATACTATTTCAATCAACGTTTCAATTTTCACTCATACAATACTGATGCCGGTTCATCAGTTTTGATTTAAATGACAGTCAGGGCGGTTATGTAATTGAGATTCATATAATCAGCTCACAAAGTGTGTTCTGTTTCAGATTTCAGACGAATAATGCCAGAATGCAGCACTTATTTTTTCATTTTTTGGTAGCATACTCTCATTTCACTTTGTATGGTCTTCTGCAATAATGTTAGCCTTAATGGATTGTTCACTGTATATAGGAAACTTGCCATTTAAGATGAGTGCTAGTGCGCCACATGGTTTGTGTGTGTGTGTGGGGGTGCAAATTTCTTGTTACAGTATTATGACTGTGACTGCCGCTATGCATACTCAGTATCTGCTGCCTGTTATATATATATGTCAAACATCTTGAGATAATCATCAAACTGCAGATTTATTTTTAGTGTCCTTAAACCAGTAGTCACTGACCACCTTCTGGATTAATTTTGGTTAAATATAACTAAATTAAATTGATTTAATTTCAGTTCTGAGCATGCTCAGTATGGTATCAAACAGCTATCCAAAAGATCCTACTGAGCATGGTCAGAATTGAAATATGAAATCCTTATAACATGGAAACAGATTGATATTTTTTCATCAAACAATTGAAAGGCACCATTCCGGGGCAAATCCTTTCTATCCTGAAACTTTCAGACCAAAATTCCAAACCATCTGTGCTCTAGGTGATGACAAAAAAATAGCAACAAACCTCAATTTTTCCTAACAATGTACTATCCAGATCTCGGTATTCGGACATCTGACAAGAAACTTGACAAATCAAGAAATCTTGAACCACAGACTGCATGCTAAATTTTGTGCAATTCCATTGAATAGGGAAAAGCTATTAAGGTGCAAAGTTAGGGTTTTAACATTAAACAGCCTACTCAACCCTAACTACAGTGGCAGTACTGCGCTGGTATAAAACTGTATGTAGATATATTATAGGGGCGCGGTTGTACCCTTATAGTTAGGGCTGGATCAACACTTCTGTGTTAAATTCAAAATTTTGCACCTTAATAACTTTGGCATACTTTGATAAAATAGCCCAAAATTTGGCATGTGTGGTCATTCTGCCAGAGTCTCAAGACATTGAAAAGTTTTGTGACGTCATCTTGTATGGCTTTTGAGATATGGAGTGATAAAAAGCAGACCCCCCCCACACACACTTTTTTCCTATACTTAACGTGGGATTTGTTGCCATCATCTACAGCCCAGACGGTATGAACTTTTTACCTGAAATTTTACAGGATGGTGGTGTCTGTGCCAAGGGTGTGCCTTTGGATGGATCGGTGAAAAAATGTATTATTATTTTTGAATTATAATGATTTTTGCGATAGCCGCTAGACAGGGAGGTAAATGAAAACAGTTTGAACTGTAAATAGCGAGGGATTTACTGTTCATGCTCAGAGAAATACTTTTCATGATGTCAGCCATCTTGTTTTCTTTTCCCATTTTAAAAATGTTTTTATACAGAAGTACTGCTTGGTAACTAATGAACAAGACCTGTATTTAAGTCTCCTTCACATTCTTTGTTAGATTGTTGTCTTATAATTTTAAGATATACAGGACAAATATGTGTTTGTGTGGTGAGAAACATTTAGCCCCTCATTCACTTAGGTAAGGATAGTTTGATCGGAAAATAAGCATTCAAACATTTTTACAGTTGAACCTTTAGTGTTCGATCAGAAAATACTCCGAGAAGTAATGGCCCATAACAGTTCAAACTGTAATAGCTTTTTACTAAATAATTACATGATGCTAAACATTAGTAAGAGTAACAAGTTCTTACCATTAACTACAAATTTAACAATTTTCTCAATGTTTCATTAGAATTGTGTCTCACTTAATATTCATTTTCAAATGAAATGGATCTTAAAACCAAAAGTATCGCCTCAGATATTCAGTTTTAAATCGAAGCAAGTATACTGACTGACATAAATGTCAGGACTATTCACAACATTAGCAAAGCTGTTTAAATAGTTCTTAAAAGGTGAGACAGGCAAAGTAATCCACATATTGTTCAGATTAAGAGTGCTGTTACTGTTAAAGTAATATATCCCTGGTGTCTAGTGGCACCACCCCAGCTGATTGGACCCCATGATAAATGTTCCTGGTGTCTAGTGGCACCCCCACCCCATATCGTTGTCCCTGAAAATGTGTATTGTTGTCCTGGTGTCTAGTGGCAACCCCACCCTTCCGATTGTCATCCCCCTTATTAAATAATATTTTCTTGGTGTCTAGTGGCACAACCCACCTGTCAAACGCCATCCCTGTTATAAATGTATGTGTTCCTGGTGTCTAGTGGCACCCCCATCGCTGTCCATTCCTGAATGAAAGAAAACAGTCCCTCAGTAATTTTTTTTTGTTTCTTCAAACCTGCAAAAAAAGAAAATGGTCTCTTGCCAATCAGAATCCCCCACTCTCCACACCAACTCCTGCTCAGCTCCCACCACCCAACACCTCCAGTACACCCCCATACACCCTCACTCATCTGAACAAGTAGCTTGGTGAAGATCCACTTTCCGATGGAAGACATGTCTTGCTGCTGGAACCACCGACTGCAATGTGATAAACTAAGATTACATTATTCCATGCCACACATAATAAACATAAAAACAAACAGCTAACAGTCAGAAATTGCTCAGGTGTCGCCCTAAACCAGACTCAAACATTCAAGTATCTTGATGCGACCTTGGATAGTACTCTGTCCTTCTCCAGTCATATCAATATGGTTGCCAAATCCATGAATATCTGCATCGGCCTTCAGTACAAACATAAGCACTGCCGGACTCCTGAAGCCCTTAATCTAGCAATACATAACTCGATTGTCTCCATCATAGACTACAGGCTTGTTATCTATGGAGCTGCCTCTGTTTCTGCTTTACGGTGTGTCACCACTGCTCTGAACAAGGCCTGCTGACTACTTACTGGAGCTGCCCACCACATGCACACCTGTGTCCTTTACGAGCAGGCAAACTGGCTACAATTTCAGGGAAGAATCTCATACCAAACCTGCCTAGTAGTAAAAAAGGCCTCCCTTGGTTTTATACCTCCAGGGGTACAGAATCTCTTCAGTCCAGCCTGCAGCACCCGCCACACCATAAGCTCTGATAACACCACAATACTAGTCCCCCGCTGTCGCACTTCTCAAGGCCAGTGGTCATTTGCAGGCAGAGCCCCCAAGTTGTTTAACTCGCTGGGCTGCAGAGTCACCACTTTAGCCACTCCTGGCTCTTTCAAATGTAACCCCCCTGCAAATGGGGGTTCCCAAAAGACTTCCAGGAGCTTGCTTGAATGCTCCAAGCCTGAATGGTGTTTGGCATTTAAGCCATTTATCAGTGAGTGTTTTTAGAGCCTCTGGTACTGTCTCTTTAAGAGCTGTCTGCTTGCAGACATAATTAGTTTGTATGGGGGGACTGTGTGCTTCTCTGAGTACCACTCGAGCTGCTGCCAATTCACTTAATTTTTGCAGTCACTAGAGTGCAAAGGAACCTATCTGAAAGATGTAACTGTTTACAGAAATTATTTAGAGTAATAATGAAATTACAGTTTGTCTAACCTGCTTTCTTTGCAGTCAGAACTGTGTCTGCTAGTTCCCCATTCTAGTTTTGAACTGCTGAACTGGACCAATCAGTGTGGGTAAGCTAGCTCAAAATGGTGCCTTGGGCCGAATCAGAACTTGGACTCATAATCTGAGCCAGCCACAAAGGATTGTATGGGCAGTGACTCTGGGAGATGTAGTTTTAGACTTCAGTGCCTTTTGGACCAACAGCGGCAGTCTGTGTGGTGACAGCCAATCAGTCAAGAACTGGGAAGACTCAAAGGAAGTGCCGGTTTTTGTCGGTTGGAGTTCAGTTGAGCTTTGGCAGTGAAGAAGGAAGGAGCCCTGTACTTTTCAGTGTGCAGTTTTAGTCAAAAAGCGTGTAAGGCCCAAGTTCGGTCTGCAGCTTGTTAGGACTGAATCGTCCTGTGAAAAGAATCAAAAGGATCTCTGAAGAGTAGAAACCAGGCTCACCCTGCAGAAGACTGGAGGAATTGCTGAAAATTACACTCGGTCTGTCAGGGAACTGAATCTGCTGTGTGTTCTCCTGGGTATTGACCAGTAATTGCAGATCGGGATACAGATGCAGCCTACCTGGTATAGTGCTTTCTTTTATATGGATGTGTGAAGGGTTTGTGTACCTCAAGTGAGCCCTACTGACATTGAAGGACCCTATCTTATTTGGAGGTCGTGAGTACTAATTCAGGGGTCGCTCCCATTGGTTGCCACATTAAATCCAAATGGAATTACTGTACTGCTGACTGTTTAATTCTCCTTTTCTCTGTGAAAGGGCCCCTACCAGCTGCCACGGTTTGGACTAGCCACTAGGGCTTGGGTACCCAGGGACAGTAACTGATAGGGATAGGCCTGTACAGAGCCATAGATAGATTATTAGGTGATAAGCTAATTAACCTGATTTCCCCCTGTCCTTGTTATATCCCCTAAATAAATCAGAGCTGCTTGTTTCAGCAAAGATTATATACTACTGAGGGTATTTGTCTATGTTAAAAAGTACTGTACTGTGATTGTTGCACTGTATCTCATTCACAGAGGTCCCAGTGCGGAACCAGACCTGAGGGTAAGTGTACTGTGAAGGTAATTCTGATATATTGTGTGGGCCACTAGTGGGAAGAAAGAGAGTTGCAGTGTCCCAGAGGGCTGTGACCAAGTTAGTTTAACTATTGCAAACCCTGACCTCTGGGTGGAGGCACCCGCCATTGGATCCAGGCCCCTCAACCTGTTAGTGGCAAATCAGGCAGGGGTAGTAGCCCCTGGGATAGCGCCATCTAGGGGTTACACAAACACAAACTTTGTCAGGCCCTTGTGACTCAGGCCACATGTGACTGCTTCTCTTAAAATCCTGTGATGGCCACTCCCATTTCCCAACATCTTTTTCTATGATTCTCCTTACTTCTAACAGCCTCCTCTCTCTTTCTTCGCACCCATCACCTTGCCCCTTCCCTTCTTTGCTCTGTCCCTACCCACTCTCTCATTCCTGCTGTCACCTCCCTTTCACCCCACTAACCCTGTCCACTAGCCCCAGGTTCCTCAGTGTCTCCAGACCTATGTCTCCTTCCCCCCACTCTTTAACCCAGTTACCGTCTCTTCTTCCTAAAATGCTACTTCCCTCCCTCTCATACACACATCCCTTCCACTCCTAAACCATCATCACCCTTCCATGTTACTGCCTGGGTGCCTCCTTGCCCTCCACTTGTTGACCTACCACCCTACTCCAACGATACCTGCTCTCTCAAAGGCCTAGTCTTGCCTTGGTGTATTCAACCTAAGCTATTATGTAATTGTTCTTTTCTGTTCACAAGGCTTAATCTGGCTGCATTATAATTTGTATAATTGTGTGTGTGTGTGTGTGTGTGTGTGTGTGTCTGCCCCACTAATTTGTAAACATATTCTGTGTTTTTGCCATAGTAACGACCTTAGCTGTTCTGTCTCATTATACTGAGCACATGTTAAGTAATCCTTTACCTTGCTAACTTAACCAATTTTGTTTTACCTATCTATGTAATGTGATGTCGAGCCTTTGTAAAAGAGCCTCTGGCTCAAATGTGTTAATTCTGAATTCTAAATAAATAAAAAAAATAAATAAAAGATAAATGTGGTTTAATATATTTCAATGGGGATTTCAACTTTGCTGTACAACTTGGGCATTTTTTCATATTTTACTACTATGATACTAAAATGCCAGCAGAATAAAGCCTAATGGTCTTTCATCTGCTTTCGTTTGGTCAGCCCCACACTGAGACTGACCTTGCTCCCTCCTTCTCTGGCTTCTCCTTCCCAGTTCGGATATTCTCGCTGCATTGGATTTTGCTTCCAGAACCCTGCCCCTGTACCTGTCCCACCCCCTCTTGAACCCCTCCACCGTCTCTGCCTCCACCAGCCTCCTGGGCAGCACATTCTATGGCTCCAACACCCTCTCAGTGAAGCAGCACCTCCTCCTTTCTCCCCTGAATCTTCCCCCCTCCAGCTTCCACCCATGCCCTCTGGTGCCCCTCCTCCTTGGGTCCGAAGCACCTGACACCCTCCTCCCTATTTACCCCCTTCATGTACCTGAAGACCCTCTATCATGTCCCCTGGTCCTTCTCTCTTCAATGTGTACATATTTACATCTCGTCAAGCCTCTCCCCATAGGTCCTGTCCCGAGGCCCCAAATCATTTGGTTGCCCTTCTCTGGACCCTCTCCAGGAGTTTAATGTCCTTCTTTAAGTGTGGCCTCCAAAACTGCATACAGTACTTGAGTGCGGCCTGAAGCAGCTATACAGAGGTCACTTCCTCCTTCTGGAGGTGATCCCTAGCGATGCACATCCCAGCATCCTGTTGGCCTTGGCTGCTGCCCCCTACAAGTCTCCGAGTTGTTCATCTTGACATCCACCACCACCCCCAGGTCCCTCTCAGCCATCGAGACTTGTAGCATTCCCCAGGTTGGCCTGCACTTGGCCTGGGTTCTGCTCAGGTGCAGTACCTTGCACTTCCTGCATTGAACCTCAGCTTCCACTTTCTAGACCATCTTTCCAGAGCCTCCAGGTCCCCCTGTAGGGCCACCCTCCCCTCCTCCCCATCCACCACCGCCCCCAGTTTTGAGTCATCCGCAAAGAGACTCATCTCACTCCTGATACCTGTCCTTATGTCAGAGACGTAGGCGTTGAACAGGAGGGGCCCAAGGACTGATCCCTGTGGGACCCCACTAATGACCCCCCTTGGGGATGAGACTATGCCGCCAACTACAACCCTCTGGGTCCGGTCCTGGAGCCAATTGCCTATTCATCTGATCATCTGGTTCCCCACCCCCATTTCTCCCAGCTTATCCAACAGGCCCTCATGAGGAACAGAGTCAACTGCCTTGCTGAAGTCTAGAAAGAGGATGTCCACTGGTCTACCAGGTCCAAGGCACTCATCACCCAGTCATAGAACTCCACAAGGTTTGTCTGACACGATTTCCCCGGAACGAATCCATGCTGTCTATCATCCAGGCACCCTGACTTTTCCAGGTCCCCAGCCTCTCCTTGACAATGCCCTCCATCACCTTGCCCACCACCAGTCAGGCTGACAGGCCTGTAGTTCCCTGCCACCTCCCTTGATCCCCCCTTGTGGATAGGCACTATATGTGCCACCTTCCAGTCCTGGGGCACCTACCCTGTCCTCAGAGAGATGGTGAAAAGCTCCACCAGGGGTTTTGCCAGGACATCCTCAAGTTCCTTCCGCACTCTGGGATGTAATTTATCCGGCTCCCATGATTTCTCCTTCTTAAGGGACCTGAGGGCTTCCCTCACTCACTCTGCTGTGATTTCCACCCCTCAACCTCTTCTCCCTGCTTAGCCTTCCCCCTCCTGCCAGTGATGCCTCCCCCTCTCCCCAGACCCGCCAATCGGTAAGGGTCCCCCCCTCCTCAGTATCACTGTCTCCTCCCATGTATGATGCAGCACCCCCATTTTCCTTGGTGACTGAAAGTGAAAGTACTCATTTAAGTACCTCAGCTTGCTCCCGGGTCTTGTGCCCATCTCTCCCCTGTTTTAATCCTGCTAATCTGCCCTTCACCCTTCATTTTTTCCCCAATGTATCTAATGAACCCCTTGTTCCCTCTCCTAATTTCCCTGGCCAGGTTCTGCTCCTTCCTTTCCTTAGCCGCCCTCACCACCTTAGTGGCCCTTCTAGCCATCAGCTCGTACTCCCCTCGATCCCTTTCCCTCCCTGAGCACTTGGATTGCCTATAGACTGCCTTCTTTCCCCGCACCACCTCCTGGATCTTCCTGGTCCACCAGCAGGGTTTCCGGGCCCTACCGCATTTTCGTCTTACTCTTGCACAGGTGCGGGTAGCATCCTGCACCTCTCTCCTGATGATTTCCCACCTACTGTCAGCGTCCATGTCTGACCCAATCACATCAAATGCTCCATAAGGATCCTTCCCATTTGCCAAAATCCGACCCCTGAAGTCAGTTACCTCCGTCTTTGTGCAGCCTTCTACCCTCCTGGGTCCAGACAGAACTGAACCCGTGGCATGGTCACTCTCGCCAGCGGTCCCTTACCTCCAGGCCCCAGTCTGGTCACTGTCTGCCAGAACCACATCCAGATCCGCGCCTCCCTGGTCAGTTCCCCCACCTGCTGAGTTAGGAACGCGTCTTGAAAGACATCCAACAACCTCTGTTCCCTGGCCACCGAGGATGTCATAGTCTCCCAGTCTGTTCCTGGCATGTTTAAGTCCCCCAACACCACCACCCTTCCCCTGCCCAATCTGCAGTGTCTCCCAACATCTGCCACTAGACTCTCCTCCAGCTCCTCTGCCAGCGCAGGGGGTCTATACACCACTACTATTTTTACTTCTTGCCCCCCTTGTTATCAAGGTGACCCAAATCGCCTCCACGGTTCCCTCCGCCTCCTCTACTCCCCCCCATGCCAATGCAGTTTTTGACTATTATTGCTACCCTCCTCCCTTCCCTCCCCCCTGTCCTTCCTGAACATAGTGTAACCCTCCAGGTTCAGGTCCCAGTCATGTCCTGCGGTGGCCCAGGTCTCAGTGACCACTGCCACATCCACCGCTCCCTCAGTTAGCATCACCTGGAGCTCAGGCATTTTATTGCCCAAGCTCCTGGCATTTAGCAGGACTACCTTCCACCCTTTCCCTATAGTTCCATTTCCCCTGCTCGTGTTCCCATGGGGATTCCGTTTTCCCCATGTCTGCACTTTACCAGTCGGCCTTTTCCAGTCGGCCTTTTCCCTCATTCGTCCAGCTCCCCAGGGGGGGTGGAGACAGAGTCCCTCGTTTATTAGACCCCCCTCGACAGCCTTTTCTCCCATCCCTCCCCCCTTCACAAGTTTAAACCCCACTTTTCACCAATGAACCAGATTTTCAACATGGCCTTTTGGGGACCCCACCCCATAAATAATGTCATTGGAATTGGGTAAAGGATATACTATGAAATGCCAAGACCCAAAAGCCCGAACATGACAATGCCAGCACCATAATCCTGAAGCATGGAATTCTGACAAGAGACAGCCACACTCCCGATGGTTCCACAGGGGGCTCTGCCCCCCTCGCACCTCCTGGTAGTTATATATATTAAGTCTGAGTCACCATACCGGGGGGGAATGTGGCTGTCAGGGTGTCCGCACACTGTCAGGATTCCGTGCTTTGGGATTACGGTGCCAGAAATGTCAGGTTCAGGCATCTGAGTCTCAGCATTTCATAGTACTCTCTTAGCTAAATCCCACCCAAAGGGTGATTTCGCGGTCACTTAGTGAAATCACCTTCCGGGTGGGATTTGAAAATTTTCATTGCCCTGGTTAATGAGGTTGTGGCATAAGAAGGCTATGTTGAAAATTTGGGGTCAAAATGCCAAAGTTATGAACATCTACTGAAATTTTGTTAAGCACACTTGTAACTTTGGGAATTTTAAATATTCTGACCCAAACTTTTCAACATAGCCATGTTATAACCCCACTTCCTGAATGTCACAGCTGTCATTTTTCAAATCCTGGCCAAAATGGACTTTAGTATCTGTGGAGCAGAATGGCATTGCAGTGTCGCGGAATTATGGTTTGGTGGGCATCTGAACATTTTCAGTACTGGGTACATAAGGTGGGGTAATAAGAAGGCTGACAATTTGGTTGCTGTCGTCCTACAAATGGAAGCGCAGGGCCCAGATAGCTCTACACTTCCAAACCAGCATACATATACACATCTATGGAGGAATGGGGGCCCTGCGCTGCCACAGGCAAAAAAGGATATGATTACTCTATCTAAAAATCTATGGATGGATGGATGGGCGTGCTGGGCCTAGAGGGCCCTGTGTTCCAACAGGCAAATAAGGATACGATTACACTATCTCAAAAAGTAAGGAAATTCTTTGCACAAAACTGCATTAATGCATCAGCTAGGCTTCAAGATAAAGCAATAAAAGTACGGAAATTTGATGTTAGGGTTTCCAATCCTAAAACCCCTGCCCCACCCCTTAAGCTAAGAAGGGGTGGAGTCTTCTTTGGGGTTGTCAACCCCAACACTTACCCCATTCAATGCACTTGTGACACATACACTGTCCTCCGTCACATCTCAGCTTTTCTGTTACTGCAATGGGGTAAGTGTTAGGGTTTACAACCCCAAGGAAGACTCCACCATTCATTAGCTTCAGAGGTGGGGCAGAGATTTTAGGGTTGGAAACCCTAACATAATATTTCCCTACTTTTATCACTTTATCCTGAACCCTAACTGATGCATTAACACAGTTATTTGCAAAGGCAATACATGTATATACTGTATATAAATATATTAATAGTTTCACCCCCGTTCAAAGAAATTGCATGACATTTTTCATGCACAGTCTGGGGCACAACGTGTCTTGATTTGTCAAGTTTCATTCCAGCCAGATGTGTGGATTCCAAGATCCAGATAGAGCATTTTTAGGACAAATCGGGGGGTTTTTGCTATTTTTTTTTTGCCATCACCTGCAGACCAGATGGTTTAGAATTCTGGTCTGAAATTTTCAGAATAGAAATTTTCGTTCTGAGCATGCTCAGTAGATTATCAAACGTCTATCAGATAGACCCTACTTAGCATGCTCAGAACCAAAATTTCAAATCCTTATAACTTGGGTATGGATTAATATTTTTTCCCCAAACCAATGAAGGGCACTATTCTGGGGCAAGCCCTTTCTACCCAGAATATTTCAGACCAAATTTCCAAACCATCTGGACTGTAGGTCATGACAAAAAAACAGCAAAAAAAAAAAAAAATCCTAAAAATGCACTACCTGGAGCTCAGAATCTGCACATACAACAGCAACAAAACTTGGCAGATAAAGAGATCCTGCCCCCTTGACTGCACATGCAAAATTTCATGCAATTCTGTTGAACGGGGCAAACCTATTAAAGTGCAAAGTTAGGGGGTTACTATTAAAAAGCCTACTCAACCCCAACTATAGTGGCACCACCATGCCACTATAATATACCTGTATATATAAAGATAGAAACATTTTTCTATACAAGAAATAATGCCACAGATTGTAATGAGCTAAGAACCCACAGGCCAGTCATACCATACAGAGCCATATTGGCTGGTGGCTTGCCATGTTGTGTGAGGCCTATAGGGGATACCGAATTAACCGGGGCAGATTCCTCCATTTTCGCCCACTGGAAACTGTAGGTGACACAACTACACGCGTGTGTGTTGATGCATATGTAGATTGTGTCCCTATGCCTTCCGCCCAAATCTTGTTGGTCCGCTGGGTGGCAGGGAATTGGCAAGACTCAATGTTCCCACTCCCAGAGGGGGGAGAGCTGTATCTGCTCTACACTTTCCCTATGGGAAAAAAGGCCTAACAATGTTATCTATATACATTACATATCAATATATTTTTTGCAAGGGCTGACTCAAAATATGTAATTTTTCTTCATGTATGAGCAGGCACAACTGTAACTCATGAGTTATAAAAGTTCTGCCCCCTCACAAGTGATGATAAACTGCCTATTCTGGGCACCCCATAAATCTTCGGTGTCCAACTTAGCAAGGACGTCGATTTCTGGGCTGTGAGCAGAGAATACATTGGTCGTACATAAAATGCTGTGACCAAAGAATTTTTGGCTTGCACTGCAAAAAAAAAAAAAGACCTTTCCCTTCGACTACCACATATCTGTGGGTATGTCCGGTGCTCTTCCCAGACCTGCCATCATCAGATCAGCTGACCAGCAGGCAGCTGATGTTTAAATCACTGGGTCTAGTACTATACCAGATCCTCACTCACTCGACCAGCACACAGCTGGTTTTAACATTACAGTGTCAGTGGGTCTGGTGCTCATTCTGGACCCATCACCCCCCTCCCAGCATACAGGCTCTACATCCCTGCCAACACCAGTATGCCCACCGCTGGTACTGGTTTACATCAACCCTTTGTCTCCGCCCCGACTTAGAAGTGGACCAGGGTATACACCCCGGTACTGCTCAGGTGACACAACCCCCCGCCCAGATTGCCCATCCTCCTGCTAGCTAGCAACAATGGGGTGCCCACCCCTAGTGGCTCCAAAAAGTATGCCAACACTTGGGTGCCCATTCCCCAGTGTCAGTCCGGTCCCCCCACAAAACAGAAAACTGTCCTTTATAGGTCTTTTTTTCCCTAGAAACTGAAAAGAAAAAAGATCCCTTGTCTCTGAGATTTTTCAGACCTGACCTGAAAGCTGATTTTGCAGTCGCTCTATGAAATCATCTTTCGGGCAGGATTTGAAAATTTTCACCAACTGGGTTCATGAAATGAGCTCATAAATAGACTATGCTGAAAATGTGGGGTCAAACTATTTAAAAAACAACAACAATTATGAAGGTATGTTGACATTTTTTAGTGTTTACTCCTAACTTTGGTAATTTTCAATATTTTGACTCCACCTAATGAACAGGACAGATGTTGTTTTTCAACTCCTGGCCAAAATGCGTTTTCATGCATGTGGAAAAAAATGTCATTACAGCCTGTATTTTATAAATGCCACCTATCATGTGGGTAAGGAGGAGTCATAAAATGACTATGTTGAAAACTTGGGGTCAAAATGTAAAAAAAATGTTATGAAGAAATGTGTGTAAAGCTGGTCTTTGGCCCAGTGGGTAGTGTGATGTGATTCCATGTTGGTGAGCTAAGTTTGGGGGCGAGCTCAGTAAGTCAGCTGAATGGAAGGAAGGTGAAGTTTTGGCCATACGGATGAGTACCACATAGTGAAGACAAGACTACTCTTGGCATTGGGCCCACAGGGCCATGCACATCTGCTCCCATAGCTGCATGGAAATGCAGGGCCCAGAGGGCCCTGCACTTACAAAGCCAGATGGACTCTTGGACCTGTAGGTCTGCATCTGTGGACACATGGAAGCACAGGGTCCAGACAGCCCCACAAATTCTCTGCTTTGCTCAGCCACTCATGCAAGGGAACAATAACACCAACATTCCACCAAATAATCATATTTTGAGCTACCTCATTAGAGAGCCATATATATATATATATATATATATATATATATATATATATATATATATATATATATATATATAATACAAACAAAAACCAAGGTACCTGCAAAACAACCAAAGTAACTCTGCTCACTCCCTTCCATTACACCCCACACTTTTTAAACTTTCTGCACAAGCAAAGTAACAGGACTATACCTACAAAAGAAGCAAAGCAACACTGCTTACCCCCCAGAAAAACTTAACAACAGAAAAACAAAATTAGACAACCCTGAAAAACAAAATTACAAAATAGAGCTTTAAGAACAACAAGAAAAAATTAAAAAAAAAAACATTAACCTATAACAAAATTCCTACAGAAAAACAAAAACAAAGAAAGCTATTACGTACAGCTCCATGAAAGCAGTAGCACAAAATCAGCAAAATGACTGAAACAAACAGAAATCCAGTAATTAAAGCATACCTGCTTTAGCATACTGTACTTTAAAGAGCATCTGTACCCTCTAATATCAGTTTAGATAATTAAGACCCCTACCACCCGATCTAGTCCTATAACAGTAGAGACTAGAGAAGGTAGTACTCCAAAATACATTTGTTTGATCTTGTACAAGCCTGGAAGCACTGCACCATTTTGTGCTATTATGGGTACATTTACCACAAACTCTGTCACCCAAGCTATCACCACCTGGTAAGAGCATGAATGTCTAGCAGCCAGCATGACCACATGGCTATAGTGCACATAGCACACGTATGACAGAACTGCCAGCCACCACCACACATAGTTTCCATCTACTGTTTCTCCTTCTAATGTCTCCTTCTAACTTCATGTCATTAGCTGCCTACTAAAACATCAGTTATTCTTTAAAAAAGTCCTGCTTCTTTGGGCTAGTGGGGGAAACCCCCTTATTCATGCTAGTCATTTCCTACATAGGAAGAAGGCGGTAAACTGGTGCCAGTGGTGAGTACAAAAAATTGGTTTATCTTTTACATGATTTAAAAGTCTTTGGGCTGGCAAAGTGGTCCTTGAAAGTGGGTTTCATTGCCACCTGAGAGATTGGGATCCAAGTGCCATAAGCCTTGGAAACCAACACTTGGTCCAGCATTGAGGCATTACGGAAGTGAGTCACTACGCTCTCAGGCGGGAGGACATGCTTTAACTTGTCTGGCATTTGCGCACCTCCTACTGGTCAACCAGCTTGTAATGAGAGCTGCTCACTCATCCAATCAGCTGGGGGAAGAGAGCAGCCTCAATGACCCCTAGGTCATCAGAGCGGGGGAAAATTTGGTGAATGAGCAAAGTAATAAAAAATATCCCAAACTTTGTTCATGGCATGACTGAGGCAAAATAAAACTGTCACCGTAACGACTTACAAGGAAATGGCCCATTTACAATGGGGTTCAGGATAAGGAATGTGAAAGACCTAGGTAAGGAACTTGCAATGGTCTGTCTCCCTCTTTTTTATTACAGTTTGTTTTCCCAGACTAGCTCAGCTTACTAAAGGCATAAAGGATGCAATATTTTCACAATATCTATAATTAGCCGTTAGGTATAAACTTGCAGCAAAAAAAATGAGTGTAAAAAAAAAATAAACAGGCAGACTGGGTGGGCCCATTGACCCTTATCTGCTGACACATTCTATGTTTCTATAAAACACTCTATTTGAAGTGTCTTTTATGTATAAAAATACAGACTTACACAACATTAGCATGGTTGGGCCTGAAGGTAGGTCATTTAAGACTGAAAATTGGAGACTGACGTAAAGCTGGAAATGACTGCAGAGATGTGAGAAGAAACATGTGACAGGACTCATATTTCTACTGTCAATCCGGGACTATGCTTCACCTGATATTATTTGTGAAATGTTAACCTGCCCCAACCATCCGCTGTCTTGGAGGTCTCTCTGGTTAGGCAGCCCAGCCAATGTGGACACAGGTGTCCCACACCTGGCAATGGTGGTGATAGTATAAACGTTGGCAGAGGTGGGAAAGAAATGAGAAGTGACAACAAAATGAATAATAATCATAGCCTTCCAGCAGACAAAGCTCAGCCACATGAGACATCCCAGGGGCCGTGAGGGTGTATGCATCAATCAGAAATCTGCTCCAACAGGTTATATCAGGCAGTGGAACAGCCCTCAGTACATAAACCTTGAACATACTGGGAACTTGGGAGATCAGAATGAGTGTTGTGTATAAGAAAAGCAGTATGTTCAAAGCAATACCATCTGCATAATTAGCGAAAGCTGTGAACTGCAGTCAAAGCAGAGCTTAGAATTTGGAACGACAACAGAGCCCTCTGGTTGTGGGCCATGAGATAATCAGGACTCACTGTAGCTTTTGCCTTGCATGATTACAGAACTCACAAAAGGAAAAATTGGGGGTCCTGGACCAAAATGCTGTAAGTCTGGTAGTATTTCTATGGAATTACATTGTTGTGTACCACTACAGTGTGGGTGGGCATTATAGGCAGCTGCATACACACCCTCAGAAAAAGGAAGGGTGCCCCAGGGACCCTCTAGACTGACAGACATGTGTCCAGATAGACTGCTGGCATATCAAGGATGCTGAGCCCTAATATAGCAAGTATGAAAGTTAAAGGACTCCCTAATCTCCCAGCTAGAGGCAGTTTCCGAATGGCTAGAGTTGCTACCCCAAGGAGTAAGGGTCCCAGGCTAGGGTCCCACCTCAGACTCTACACAGGATGACAGTAAGGAAATTATTTATTTATTGAATTTTGATGACCGGGTTGGCCCACTGGGCCCACGAAGGTCCCTTTTTCAGGGGCAACCCGGGGAACAGAAGCAATACAATACATACAATGAGGTGATCCAGAAGCAATACAATACATACAGTCAGTTAACCTTCCACAGTTATGGCCAATGGCATCTGTCATGGCGCTCAATGTATGGGCCTCTCTGTCTTGGGTCGCTTTGTTTCTTTTTATATTAAAGGGAACAGTCAGCACCAAGGGACCACAATCAAGTATGGGGCTGGCCCTAATGTACACTTTATGGGAAAAAAAATTTTGGTTTGCTACACTTACTGTTTACTGTGTATAGTAGATTGTAGCAGACACATTTTGCTTAGCTGTAGGCTATCTTCTGTTACTACGAATCCCAGAATCCCCTGCAGCTGACATCAGAGCAGTAGGCAGCAGTGGGAGAGTCACAAGCCTGCAGTGCATGTTACAGTTGTTATAATCTCCAGCCAGAAGTTTTATAGGTCTGCTTTTCTCCAGGAGCTAAGTACAGTCCTCTGTGACTGTACTTAGCACAAGGAGAACGGCGGAACCAGAAAACTTGGAAACATAGATTCTGACTCCAGAAAAGGGCCTTTGGGCCCATCCATTCTGCCCCTTGTCCCTGCCTATTCTGACAACACTGACCCTAGCTGGTTACTGGTGTCACCCCCGGCCACCATTCTTCTACCTAACTCCCCTGTAACTATCCCACACATGCATGAAGCTCCCCACAATTGTTGCCCCAATATTTTCTCTGTCAGACTGTTCCAGTCATCCACCACCCTTTCCGTGAAGAAGTTTTTCCTCACGTATCTCCTAAACTTACCTCCTTTAGCATAATTGCATGACCCCTTATTCTAGTGCCTTCTTTTCTCTAAAACAGACCCTCCACTTGCAACTTGTTCACTCCTGTGGTTTACTTGTAGGTTTTAATCGTGTCCCCTCTCGCTCTCCTCTCTTCCAGGCAGTACATCTTGAGTGCCTGCAGCCTTTCTTAATATGGCTAGAACTAAGTAAAATTAGTCTGCCACAATCTGTTTATAGTACAGTAAACAGTAAGTAAACAAAAATGCTTTTGCACACAAAGTACACATTGGGACCAGCACGCACTTGAGTGTGGGGCCCTTTTTGTGGACTGTTTCCCCTTTAAAGGCTGTCTTTATGTATGTATATTTAAATGTTTGAATGGCTTTTGGGCCCAGGTTTTGGGCAAATATTATATTTTATATTTTATTAAGGTTTTTGGTTACACTTTCCAAGAGCTGACCAACACTGAACCTGCCAGTATGAAAGCAGATACATCCAAAACCAGCCTCGCCACCCAACATTTCTTTGTCGTGTTGTATCTGTAACCATGTTCTACATCTGACAAAAATGGTTAATGAATATGTAACCCCTTTTTTGAATTTACGATTAGAAGGAGGGTAACCCTGGGTAAGGTTCAAGAGTGGGCGAACACCTTGGAATAGTCTTTTTATGAACCTGCGGTAGTAGCCACAGAACCCCAGGAAACGTAGTTCTTTCAGATTATGGTGCTGGGCCAAGTAGTCAGTGCTTCAACTTTACTGTGATCAGTCGCTATCCCTTTTGTAGATACTATGTGCCCCACATACTTCACGGAGGATTGGAAAAACTGGCACTTGTCAATGGACAGCTTGAGGCCGAAGTCTTCCAGTCGGTCTAGGACTTTAAACAGTCAGTTCTCATGCTCCTCTAAGGTGCTCCCAAACACAATGACATCATCCAAGTACACCAGGCATTCCAGAAAATTCATATCTCCCACCGCACTTTCCATCAGTCACTGAAAGGTGGCTGGGGTGCCCGATATCCCCTGTGGCATCCTCAGAAACTCACAGAACCCCAATGGACAGATGAAGGCTGTTTTCTCATGGTCTTCTGGGGCCATCTGGATCTGGTAATATCCGCTGCGAAGATCCAACACCGAGAACCATTTGCTCCCATTCAAGCAGTCCAGGGCATCTTGTATACGAGGCATGGTGTATCGGTCTGGGATGGTCTGCTGGTTCAGGGTTTGATAATCAACACACATCCTCACAGACCCATTCTTCTTAAGCACAACCACAATGGGAGAGGCGTATGGGCTCATGGAGTCTTGTATCATGCCAGCAGCGAACATTTCCTGCAGGTGTCTTCTCACATCATCTATGTCTGCTGGGGCTAGATGTTGGGACCTCTCTCGAAATGGCCATTCATTGTGCAGGCGTATGTGATGCTCCACAACCTGGACACATCCCACATCCCATTCCTTCAACGAAAACAACTGGTCTCTCTGGGCAAGTCTCTTGCTAATTCTAGCCTTCTATTCAGCTGGCAATGGGGAGTCACAAAAGTCAAACAAGTCTGGGGTCACTCTCTCCTTCTTATAAGGGTGCTTGTTGCTGGGCAATACTGCAGTGTCTGCACAGTGTACTGTAGCTAGGGTGCACTCTGTTCACACGGATCTCCCGATCTGACACATTGTGAATCTGGACCATCACTCGTCGTGCATAGGCATGGGTATGAGCAGGCAAGATGCTGGGCTTGACCAATAATCCTTCTGGCAATTTTCCATCACCTGGTGCATCCAACATCAGTATTTTGTTCTTGGCATCTTTCCGGAGGTGGACCTCCCCTTGAATGGTACACTGGGCGTTAGGGGTCAGTACCACTGAATCGGGATCCTTCTTCTACACGATCCCAACCGGTTCATCCTGGTCTGCTTCTTCGAGTTTCTGTTGCAAATCATAGGCTCTCTTGATCAGAGCTGGAATTCTCAGGGCCCTCCTAGTCCATTGCTCTTGTTTTTCGTGACAGAGTTGCACCAGTCTCCCAAACATATGGGCGTTTGTCCCAATTAACAGGGGGACCCCATCATACAGTCCGGTGGGGGGACACACTAGGGCCAATGTCTCTACTCGCTCCTCTACACCTGTTACAGTTGCAGGAAAAGACAACCGGAGGTGGACATACCCTAGGTAGGGATAAGACTTGTCGCTCAGGCCCCACACATGTAGGCCTTCCAGGGATTGCAAAGGCACATCAGATAAGTGTTTGTCATACCAGTCCTGGAATACAATGGTCACTTGTGACTCACTGTCAAGCACAGCCCGAGTATGAATACCATTCACAGTCACCATAGTCTCCATTGAAGGGCCCACTGTTTTGAACCAGTCTGGAGAGGCAGTAGCAGAGGCCTGGACAGACAATTTAGCCACAAAGAAATTTGAGTTAGGGTTTCTCGAACCCTCACTGCAGTCATTTTGGGCACCCCTTGGCCACTGATTTGCTATTCAAAGCTCCTCTTGGAGTCTGTTTACTACTCTTTCTAAGTCCTTCTGAGACTGGCATTCTCTTTTCATATGGCCATCCTTTCCACATGATAGACTCCTGGGTCATCCTGGGAGAGAACATCGTATGAGGAACTGAAGCAGTAGTAAGAGATTGGGGTCTAGTATCTGCTTGCAGTGTGAAAGTAGTGCAACGTGTCTTAACAGTTCCTTTAGAGTGGCAATCAATCCGGAGATCTCAGCCTTGGAGCCACCCTCGGTAGTGGATGCCTGAGGGTGCACCCCAACCCCCATGGCAGTCACATCCTGAAAGGGACCAGAATCTTGTTCCATGGGGAAACCCTTGCAGAGGAACCCATCTTCAACTCTCAGACTTCCTTTAGTAGCTCATCTTTCCAATGCTGGGTCCAGGGTGGGAAGTTCTTTGCATTCTCAGAGTGCTCGTTAAGTGCCGACTTTTGCCCCTGAGCATCACTTGGCTGATCATTCTCGGTCACTTGCGCAGCAGCAGCAGATATGGGTGCAATTCCCCCATGGGGTCGCCTTTGCTCAACCCCCCGAATTTCTTTCATTAGCTCATCATAGCAGGGGAACGATTCCAGCTGGGTGGCAAGGCGCAACTGAAGCAGTAACAATTCTGAAAACGGAGCAGACTTAGGGATCCGGTCCAGCCTAGTTCAATCTAATTCATTTGACGGCAAACTGCCCTTTCTGAGGCACTCTTGTAGCAGCTTTTCAAGCCAAGGTACATACACAGACAATGGCTCCCCTGGGTACTGTTGAGCGTTTCTTACTCTCCACCACAGATCTTCATCTGAATCTGGGCTCCCATACACATTTTCCAATGCATCAAGATAGTCCTGTGCAGTTGCTTTGGGGTTATTGGCCCACTTGGCATGGATAGTAGCTAGGGCAGGACCTCAGAGCCTCTCACTCAACCTCTTTCATTTCTCTGCTTCTGAGCATTGCCATTCAAGTACTAGAGGGGCAACATAGTCTAGCCAGGTCTCCCAGTCATCCTCCCCCTGGGGGGTGGGGAGGGTGCCCGAGAAGATTCTCAGCCTTCGGTAGGAGTCGTGACTAATGGAAGGTACAGATATAGGGGCCAGCACTGGCATGGGCACAGAAGGTGGGGCAGTAACAGGTGCTGGAGTGGGAGGGGGTGTTGGGGAAGAAACATCCCCAGGTGGCAGGAATAGTTTTTTTAAAGTCCTCTACGGTTTTCTCTTCCTCTAGCAACAACTTAGCAAGTTTCTTCTCAAAAGTCTCAGATAATGGTGGGAGCTCATCCTCCCTGGAGTCTTTACTGTCTTTTGTTATCACTCTCCAGGCAGCTGGAACACCTTCTGGGGTAATAGTCTGTGGCACTTTAGAGCTGTCCACGAGGTCACTACACTCTACCAAGGCTATGAAAATTTGGGCGATCAAATCAGCCTGTCGACCCACCACCTCAGGGTTTTTTAAACATTCGACTTTGGAGAGTGCTCCCTCTACAGTGTCTTTACTAGTACCCAGGGGAATATCCAGTATAAGTAGAGTATTTGGGGGGTCGATCTCCTGCCCAGTACACCACTCCACCAACTGGTGTACAGCCATTTCTACTGGGGTAGCCATTAATGTTTAACAATAATTCGTAATTTTTGGACTCTAGAAGGCACAAAATGCCAGCGGTGAGCCTCCATTTGTGGGGGCGGGGGGTGGTATTACAAATATTACATGGGACTGATACAGTTGTGTGCAAACATTTCTAGTTTTATATAATCTAGAGTTTTTTTGATGAGATACTGGTGGGGGTGTACCTTTCAGAGGTACTGTTTTTTCGAAGCCCAATGTTTGTTTTCTTTGTCTCTGTATTGTGTAATATTGTAAAACTTTTAATAAACAAAAATAAAATATATATATATATATATTTTAAAATGTTAGTACAAGTGGGGTGTTGTGTGTTAGTAACTTTTAACACTGTTTTTACATTGGTGGAAAAAAACAAACATTTGACATACAGTGTTCTTTTTTATTTGCACTTATGTCAGCACATAAAACATTTATGTTGTTACTGAAGAAAATAATCTGACCCCTTCCAAATTTGTTTCCCATCAAGAGGCATTAAGCCTCACCATGTAACTCAAGAACAAGCACGGAATGGTTTATTTTGAGGATTTTAAATTCCTGGATTATGTACAGCACTTGACAAAAAAATCTAAAATTTGCCATGAGGTGCAGAAACACCAGGGAACATCCTTCGAGGAATTTTCTTGTGTAGTTAGACTTCATAGCCCATTACCTTAAGGCAGAGCTAGCTCATTTCTGTCACAAGTAACATTTTTAAGCCTGTCTTTCCTGACTCTTTTTCCCCTTGCTTCCAACTCCACCCCTCTGGACCTCCCTTAAATGTAGATGCTAATTGTGACTCTGCTCATGGTCTGTTTCTGTATCCCATAGCACTGTCATCTTTCCCAACAGGCGCTGCACACTTCATTGTGTTCTTACACACTTGTCTGCATAGCACTGGACCATGCTGTCATTTACCAACTTGAGTACCAGCAAGGGGTCATGTTGTTGCATACAAAAACAGCACGGCACTATACCGCTCTGTCAAAACAGTGACTAAAAATAAAAACACTAAAACACTTATTTTCTGCAAGAGGCTCTGCCCCTCACCCCCCATTATGGGGAGCTGTGCCCCTCGAATCCCCCTATTAAAATAACTTCCTCTGGGGGGGCAACTTGTGGTCAGGGTGACATTCGAGAAAGCAACACAAAAGACAAGAAAAAAAATTAACTAACCTACTCTGGGACCGAGAATAGAATAGCTGCTCCACTGTCCTCCAGCACAGACGACTCTACTCCCTGAGCCACAGCAGCTGCTCGGTGGACCCCCTTCCAGCAGAACTCTTACCCTCTGCAACAGAGCTTGCCAGAAACAGCTACAGGGTCATCGTTACCATTCCACACTATTTGTGTCATGTGGCATTGTGTATCCTGTAGCTGTTCTTCCCCACGCTGTTACTGTTGCGCAGTTTTGCCCTCCGGCATTCTCCATACAACATATTGACCTGGTACGTTATGCACCACATTGCTCTTGCACCTGTAATGTTGCCTAAGTAACTGCATTCTGATGTGGTGTAATTTTATTCTTTCTGTATTCCTCTTCCCCTCTCCCTTGGTTAGCACCTAGAAATTAGCTTCAACTCAGTGTCCTTTTCCTGGTTATCAATTTAAAAAAAAAAAATACATATTTGGGAGAGAAGGGATCGTAACAGAAACCAAACCCATGGTCAGCCAATCCCCTTTGCTTCCCGGTCCGCCCCTGCGCTCACATGTTTTGTGACATCTAAGCAGTGAGAGAACAGGGGTGCATCCCATGCAAGTCTATAAGATAATTTTTCAGTGCATATTTATACATGTTTATGCAACCTTGGAGAAAATTGAAAGCCACTGCCCAACTCATAGGTCCCCTATCAGTTGAGTGGTGGCTTTTATTTTTCTCCAGGGTTGCATAAACATCTATAAATATGCATTGAAAAATGACCCACAGACTTATAAAGGGTGTGCCCCATGCTTTCCTGGCTTACAGGTCACAAAACATCTAAGCATGGGGGCAGAGCCGGTGGACCGGGAAGTGGAAGGGCTCAGCTGGCCATGGGTTCGACTCCAGTTACAATCCCTTCCATCCCGAAAAGGACATGCTTAAAAATTCTACTTGTGACAGAAATGAGCAAGTGCTGCCTTAAGGTAATGGGCTATGAAGCTCAAATAAATTAAAAAAAAACTTAGAAATCTACTTTAACAAACAAAGAAAAACCCTGGTTATTCATAGTGTTTTTTTTTTTTTTTGACTAGGAGAGACACACTAAGCTGAAGCTTGTTTACAGGTGCGACCTGGGAGCACAAGGAAGTTAAGTGACTTGCTCAGGGTAACACAGTATGCAAGTGGGGGCTGTGGGATTCAAACCCAGGTCTGCAGCTCACAGCCCTAAACCACTACGTTATACTGCCTCCTTTATGTCATGTGCTGGAGCATGTATCATATGTAGTATTTGTTTTTCTTTTTAGTGACCTTGGTACTCTGTGAGAAAACTTTCAGACATAGTTTTTTAGACACAATTCAGTTCATATTCTGTAAACTGTCTGCATTTCTCTACACATCGCTCTTCATAGCTAGGTAAATTTGCACAGAAGCAGGAGCCTTGTCCCCTACAGTTGATCTAATCCTGCTGCTCAATGCTTTGTTGAAGTCACAGTCCTCTGTTAGAAACAGATGAACCCTTTAGAGGATAAGGATCCATGCAAATCAACCCAACAATGAAGAACCAAAGAAGACATGCAAATTAAGCAATGACACAAAACAGGGCATGTGTTGGGCTGGGATAATGTCATTTGAGAAGTGGCATTATCCCACAATATACACCATAGAATGCATTATTGCAATTATAAAATGGTCTGCTTGTATGAAAACAAGCATTTGTCAATGCCGAATGTTGATTGCTTATATGTGCTGTTTAGGTATTTGGAAGTGAAAGTACCATGCCTAAGAACTGTCATGCCCCCCCAAAGACATCCACTGTATCTTTCTGTTCAGTATTCACAGAAGAGGGGGAGGGGCAAGGGCCACAGCAGTACAGCAGTTGCAAAGGTGTGAAGAGGTGGACAATAGTCCATTCACAGGCAGAAGAATCCTGCAGAAGGTGAGTAAACTGAAGGTGGACAAAGCGATGGGACCAGATGGCATACACCCAAGGATATTAAAAGAACTGCGAAGGGAACAGCAGTACCTCTGGCAGCAGGGTTTTAAATAGCCGGTATCACATCACAATTTGCGATACGAACTGGCTGCTTGGGCGAACCATTCTGATTTTACATGAGAAAACTGCAATGCGTTCTGCGACCCTCCCCGCCATCTCAGTCCCACCACCCTCCCACCAATATCCCGCCGGGCCTCACCCACATAAGGCAATTCAGAGTGTCTCCCAATCTCACCACCGCGGCTCCAAAATAAATCCCGGCAATCGCTCCCATAGTTCAGTGCATAAGTAATCCTGACTTGTTTAACACTGCCGCCCATGGTATCCTCAGTCTCACTGCCGCAGGCCCAAATACGGCAATCGCACAAGTAGTGCTTTGGGCAAAGCACTACTGGGCACAACTGCTGGCATTCGGACCCAGGCGGTGAGACTGAGATCTCATGGTATGGCACTTTAAGTCAGGATTACTATGCACTAGTTTCAAGCGTTATGAGATACCAGTGCTTGACGGTGAGCTGGGAGGCTCTGGGCTCTGATAGTATCTGCAGGGACACAGGTGGGGAGGGTGGTGGGGCTGAGATGGGAGGGGAGAGGATTCTGGCATAAGTGGGATCAGGGCTACTCATATCTGTCAACTGACCCCAATTATGAAGGATGTCCCTCTCTTCACCCCACAAAATTATTCTGTCCCTCCTTCGTCCTTCACAGAAAAGATGCTGCCAACACAGAATAAGGTGCTGTATATTTAGACTTTAAAGCAGAAAGATAAAACTCTGTAAAAAGGCAATGGCTGAAAAGTGTTGTGAGCCTAAATATAAAAGCAGCAGTATGTTAGTTGGCAGTAAATGTCACAATGGTTGAGAGGTATGGTGAGGGAGGGTTGTGGCAGGTGAATCAGCTGAAGCTTTAGTTTGGGGCAAAGCAGTCATGTCTGGGGAGGTTGAGATGGGTGGGGTTTTTTTTTGGCATGAACCCTATGGGTGGGGGCAAGGTGGGTGGTTGGCCACTGAGATGGGTGGAAGGAGGGTTTTTGTGGTTCTGGCAAAGGGGACAAGGGTGGGGGGTTGTGGTACTGAGGTGTGTGTGTGTGTGCTTTTTTTTGGGGGGGGGGGGTACTGAAACAGATGAAACCAAGACAGAATAGATTTTAATGAAACATTTTATTTAGGTTACAATATTCAGGCATTTTTTAATTTTGCTAATCAAATCGAGGCATATGCTATTCATTTTCACACTTGATTAGCACTTTCACGTGTAAAACTGCTAATCAATTTTCCGAGCTTATTTAAAACCCTGGGCAGCCATGTTCACTAAGTCATTCAACAAATGGGTGGTACCAGAGAATTGGAGGAGGGCACGTGGTCCCTCTATACAAATTCAGCAGTAGGGAGGAGGTGGGGAACTACAGCCCGATCAGCCTCACTTCAGTAGTGGGGAAGATCGTGGAGACATTGGTTAAAGAAAGGATAGTGGGGCATCTAGAAGCCATCGGAGCCCAGGACCATAGGCAACACGGATTCACAGTGGGGAGGTCATGTTAGACAAATCTGGTTGATCTCTTTGACTGGGTGACAAAGGAAGTAAATCAGGGTGGGGCAGTGGACAACGCTTGCCTTGATATAAGCAAAGCCTTTGACACCGTCCCACATAGGAGGCTGATAAAGTAGCTGAGTAGGCTGGACATGGGGGAAAGGGTGGTAAACTGGGTTAGAAACTGGGTAACAGACAGGAGTCAGAGAGTGGTGGTAAATGGGGCACAGTCTGGGGAGAGGGGATGACCAGTGGAGTGCTGCAGGGAGTGGTCCTGGGGCCAGTCCAGTTCAATGTCTTGATTAGTGACATTGCAGAAGGGCTGAAGGGAAAGGTCTGCCTGTTTTCAGATAACACCAAGATATGTAACACAGTGGATACCCCAGAGGGTGGTGGAGAAAATGAGGAGGGACCTGGGGAAGCTTGAGAAATGGTCTGAGGACTGGCAACTGAAGTTTAATTCCAAAAAGTGCAAAATTATGCACCTGGGACACAGAAACCCTGGGGAAAGGTACAGGATGGGGGGGGGGAGTTGCTGACAGTCACAAAGAAGGAAAGGGACCTTGGGGTTCTTATTTCAGATGACCTGAAAATGTCAAAATGGTAAGGCAGCAGGGAGGGCCAGTGACATGCTGGGGTGCATAGGCAGGGGTATCACCAGCATAAGGAGGGAGGTACTGATGCCATTATATAAAACCATGGTCAGGCTTCACATGGAGTATTGTGTGCCGTTCTGGAGGTAGCACCATCGTAAGGATATTAACAGGCTGGAGATGGTCCAGAGAAGGGCGAATGAGATGGTACAGAGCTTGCAACACAAGACTTATGAGGAGAAATTAAGGGACCTCAATATGTACTCACTGGAAGAGAGGAGGGAAAGAGGGGATATGATAGAAACATTCAAGTACGTCAAGGGTATCAATATAACTACTGAGAAGCAGGAGACAGCTGATATAGGCACATGTGCCAGCTTCTGTGTGATATTCTTTTGTTGTTATAAATCTGTAATCTCCAGTATTTCAGTAACCACATGACCACACTGCCTTCTTTAGGCAATTTTATGCTGGTTGGTGCCTGGTGTCAGACGGCAGACAGAGGGCTCACCAGATTGTGTTGCCATTTGAAAAACTTCATAGAGTGTTCTTTTACTGATAAGCATTTTGGAAAGCTGGTGAAGGCCTCACAATTTTTATTATGATTTTATCTCCTTTTGTATGTCCCCTTTGGTTCCCCCATCCCCACACCCCAACAGTCATCAGTGGCCACAGCTGCAGCCTTCTTCTTGCCAAGATGGTGGGTGAGAAACATAGAATTTGATGGCAGATAAAGAACGCTTGGCCCACCTAATCTGCCCATTTCCCTACCTGATGGATAAGCTGCAGATTCTAGTTAATCAACAGCTTACTTCCTCCTACCCCCCAGTAGAATTGCCTTATATCTGTCCGTGAGCAGCTGCTTTCACAGTCTGTGAAGTCTGACATCTTTCAGTGCCGCTTATTGGTCATCTTCCAACACAGGTGAGGCGTTGCCAGCCCAGAAGTAACTCAGGACAAGCAGGTTTCAAAGTGGGGAAGAAATGGAGTGAGCAAGAATCAAGTACTCATTCAGATGTGGCTTCAATTTTAAGATCAGCATACTGGTGTGGACACTGCAAATAGAACCCCAGCTCTTTAAGCAGCCTTATGAAGAGTAAAGGCTTCTCGAAGCACTGGGGTTCTGTTTATTGTACTGTAAGTGGGCTGCATCTAATCGGTAATTTACTGTACCTTACATCTGGATGTATGGTAGGCCCAACTTTAAATAAACACTGCACCTGAATTAACACATGGTGCCATAGAAACATAGATTTGTCAGCAGAAAAGGACCGCTCAGCCCACCCAGTCTGCCCAAGTGCTCTCTACCTACTTCTAACTCCAGCCTGGATATGTTACTGCATGTCTTATTCTGCCTGCGTCCATCAAGACCTCGTTGTGAATGAGCTTGCTTAATGGATTTTTCCTGCAACTTGAACCTGCTCCACTTCCATAGCCCTACTGATCTCCGTTGACACCCTCCTTCCCCTTTTTCTAATGTAATCCCCCTGCAAATGGGGGTTCCCAAAAGTCTTCCAGGAGCTTGCCTGAGTGCTCCAGGTCTGAGTAGCGTTCGTCACAAAGGCCGTTTAAGTGTGAGTGTAGTGAGTGCTTTGCAGCCTCCACGTACTATCTCTTTAAGAGCTGTCTGCTTGCAGACATAATGAGTTTGAATAGGGGGACTGTGTGTTTTAATGCTTGAATCCAACCCGAGCTGCTGCCTAATCACTCCGTTTCTGCAGTTGCTAAGAGCGCAGAGGGAGCTTAATTGAAAGATGTAACTGTTTGTTAGAAAATATTTAGAGTAATAGTAAATATACAGTTTGTCTAACCTGCCTTTCTTGCAGCTGGGACTCTGTGTGTTTTGCCCCTCCATTTTGGACCTGAACCGCTGAATTGGTCCAATCAGTGTGGGGGGGACCCTTAAAATGGAGTCTGCTTGGACCAACCAGAACTTGGACTCTCACCTGGAGCCTGCACCAAGGGGGATGTATGACAGGTGCTTCTGGGAAGTGTAGTGTGGAGCCTGGCGTCTTTTTGCACCAATAGAGGGAGCCTGTTGCGACTGACAGAAGGAATCAGCCAACCGAAACTGTTTTGGATCAAGGGAAAATGCCCTGAACTATTGCTGGCAAGCCGGATGTGAGTTGACTGAGTAAGGAGGAGAAGCTCTGTGTTGCTGCGGTGTGTAGTTCGTGCGGTAAGCACGTGAAAGGCCTTGAAGTCGGCCTGCGGCAGTTAGCGAGTGGGAGTTGAACTGAATCCGAGTTTGGAGGAAGGAGAAGGACATCAGAAGTGTGGAAACCAGGCTTAACCTGAAGAAGACCGAAGATTGTGCTGAAGAGCGATTGGCCTGTCAGGGACTGCTGGTGCTGCGTGTGCTCCCAGGTTTTTGCAGTGTTGCAATCGGGATTGAGAAGCAGCTGCCTGGTATAGTAATTTCCTGTACATATAAATGTGTCTAGTGTTTGTGGGGACCACAATTCCACTTCCCCTCTGCTGTGAGTTGTGTGCTGAATGCTGTCAACCCAGAAACAACACCTTCCCGCTTGAAATCCGTGTGTGGTATTGTGAGTACAATACAGGGCAACCCCCTGCAACAGCTTGTAAATCAAAAGTGTGCCATCTGATTTACTTGTGTTTTTTTCTACGAACTGAGCCATCCGGCTCCGGATTACAAGTTTGTGTTGTGCATGTATTTTCTTCCTACAGGGCCCCATCCAGCTGGACCAGCTGTCCAACCCCGGGCAATGGACCTGACTAGCCCCCCCCCCATCCTGGGTACCCAGAGAGTGTACTGTTGGACCTTCATTACATGCAAAATCCTTTTTATTTATGTGGCTTTACTCAAATTAACCTGATTTCCCCCATCCTTGTTATATGCCCCCTAAATAAATCAGATTTGTTGTTATTGAACTATATGCTGTCTGTGGTGTCAGTACATATCGAACCAGCATTGCATTGTGTTGTGTACGTGCTTAACCTTGTTTTACAGGGGGTCCTCAGAGACGTGCTGCAGAATCAGTCTCGAGGGTAAGTGGTATCTATATGTGTAAAAAGTGTGCATATGTTGGGTATTGGGAAGGTAATTTCCGTGTACCATGTGGGCCACTAGTGGGAACAAAGGAGGGGTCACAGTGTCCCAGAGGGCTGTACCCGAGCTAGTTTAAACACTACCAATCCTGACCTCTGGGTGGAGGCACCTGTCACTGGACCTAGGCCCCTTAATCTGTCACTAGCCAGACAGGCAGGGGTAGTAGCCCTTGGGATAGCGCCACCTAGGGGTTACATCTTGGAGGCACCACTGGGATTAGCATCCCCTAGTGGCCACATTTACAAATCACTCTTAAAAATAAATGGATACCCTGACAGAAGTGGCTGTACACCAGTTGGTGGGGTGGTGTACTGGGCAGGAGATCAACCCCCAAAATGCTATGCTTATCCTGGACATCCCCCTGGGTACTAATAAGGACACTGTAGAGGGAGTACTTTCCAAGGTGGAAGGTTTACAAAACCCCATGGTGGTGGGTCGACATACTAATCTGCTTGCCCACACTTTCATGGCCCTAGCAGAGTATAAGGACCCCATCGATAGCTCCAAAGTGCCACAGACTATTACCCCAGAGGGAGCCCTCACTGCCTGGAGAGTGATAACTAAGGACAGTAAAGACCGGGGGAATGAGCCTTCCCCCCACTATCTGAAACTTTTGAGGAGAAATTTGCTAAATTGTTGCTGGAGGAAGGGAAAACTGTGGAGGACTTGAACAGACTATTCGTGCCACCTGGGGGTGTTCCTCCCCCAACACCCCCTCCTGCTCCAGTACCCGTTATTGCTTCTCCTTCTATGCCCGTGCCAATGCTGGCCCCTATGTCAGTACCTGCCATTAGTCATGACTCTTACAGAAGGTTGAGAATCTTCTCGGGCACCCTCCCAACCCCCTAAGGGGAGGATGACTGGGAGACCTGGAAAGACTATGTTGCCCCTCTAGTGTTGGAATGACAATGCTAGGAAGCAGAGAAGCGAAAGAGATTAAGTGAGAGCCTCCAAGGTCCTGCCCTGGCTACCATCCGTGTCAAGCGGGCCAATAACTCTGAAGCAACTTCACAGGACTATCTTGAGGCATTAGAGAATGTTTATGGAAGCCCAGATTCAGATGAGGACCTGTGGTGGAGGGTAAGAAATGCACAACAGTACCAAGGGGAGTTGTTGTCTGTGTATGTATCTCGGCTGGAAAAATTGTTGCAAGAATGCCTCAAAAAGGGTAGTTTGCCAGCAACTGAATTAGACTGAACCAGGTTGGACAGGATCCTTAAGTCTTCCCCCTTTTCAGAACTGCTGTTGCTTCAGTTACGCCTGGCCAACCGACTGGAATCCCCACCCTCCTATGATGAGCTAATGAGAGAAATTAGATGGGTTAGGAAAAGGCGACCCTGGGGGGAAATTGCACCAATAGCTGCTGCTACGACACGAGTGACTGAGGGTGATCTGTCACGTGAAGTTCAGGGGCAGAGATTGGCAGCTAGTGAGTACTCTGAGAAAGAAAAGGACTTCCCGCCCTGGGCCCAGTTTTTGAAAGATGAGCTACTGAAGGAGGTTCAAGAGTTGAAGGTAGGCGCCCCTGCATGGACTTCCCCTGTGGGACCAGACTCTAATTCTGCTCAGGCCGTGACTGCCATAGTGGTGAGGGTGCCCCCTGAGACATCCTAAGACAAGGACAGCCCTCAGAGTGAAATCAAAGAATTGACTGCCACCCAGAAGGAACTGTTAAGACACGTTACCCCCTTCCAACCATCGCCAGACACTAATGGACCCCCACCCCTTGCCACTCCTTCAGTTCCTCAGGAAATGTTCTCTCCAAGACTGACCCAGGAGCCTATCATGTGTCACAACTGTGGAAGAGATGGCCATATGAAGAGGGAATGCCGGTCGCAGAAAGACTTAGACAGAGTGGTAAACCGGCTACAAGGAGAGCTTCGGAGAACAGATCAGTGGTTAAGGGGTGCACGAAATGACCACCGTGAGGGCCCAAGAAACTCTAACTCCAATTCCTATGTGGCTAAATCATCTGTCCAAGCCCCTGCGGCTATCCCTCTGGAGTGGTCCAAGGTGGTGGGCCCCTCATGGAGACCACTGTAAAGGTGAATGGAGTGTCTACAAGAGCTGTATTGGACAGTGGCTCCCAAGTGACAATTATGTTCCAGGATTGGTATCAGAAGCATTTGTCAGACATACCCTTACAACCATTGGAAGGACTGCATGTATGGGGGTTAAGTGAGAAGGCCTACCCCTACTTCGGGTATATCGAAATTTGACTGTCTTTCCCCACCTCCGTGACTGGAGTGACAGAGCAAGTAGAGACCCTGGCCTTAGTGTGTCCCCCTACTGGACTGTATGATGGGGTTCCTCTACCAATTGGGACAAATGCGCATATGTTTGGATGGTTGGCGCAGTTGTGTTATGAAAAACAGAGGTCAAGGACTGGTAGAGCTTTAAGAATTCTGGCCTTGATCAAGAAGGCCTATGAGACACAGAGAGATGCTGAAAAAGTGGAACCAGAGGAACCAGTTGTAATTGTCTGGAAGAAGGATCCTGAGTCTCTGATCCTGGCGCCAAATGCACAGTGTACCTTACAGGGGGAAGTCCGTATCAGAAGGATGTCAAGAATAAAATCCTCATGCTGGATGCACCAGGTGATGGGAAATTGCCAGAAGGACTGCTGGTCAAGCCTACTATTTTGCCTGCCAGAGCTCATGCTTATGCCAGACGGTAATGGTCCAAGTTCATAATGTGTCTGATAGAGAGATTCGAGTAAACAGAGGTTGCACCCTAGCTAATGTACATTGTGCAGATACTGCAGTGCTACACAGTAACAAGTGTTCGGGAGAAAATGACAGAGTGACGCATGACTTGTTTGATTTTGGTGACTCCTCGTTGCCAGCCAAATGGAAGATGAGAATCAGTAGAAAGCTTGCCCATAGAGACCAGATGTTTTCTTTAACGGAATGGGACCTAGGATGTGTGCAAGGAGCTGAGCACCACATCTGGCTGCATGGTGAAAGGCCATTTCATGAGAGGTCTCGACGCCTGGCACCTGCTGACATAGATGATGTGAGACAGCAACTGCAAGAGATGCTTGCTGCTGGTGTAATACAAGAATCCAGAAGTCAATATACTTCACCTATCGTGGTAGTGAGAAAAAAGAATCGGACAGTAAGGATGTGTGTGGATTATTGCACCTTGAACCGGCGGACTATCCCTGATCAGTATACAATGCCCCGCATCCAGGATGCTTTAGACTGCCTGAATGGTAGCAAGTGGTTCTCCGTGCTGGATCTTCGCAGTGGATACTACCAGATCCCGATGGCCCCAGAAGACCGTGAGAAGACAGCCTTTATCTGTCCACTTGGCTTCTATGAATTCCTGAGGATGCCTCAAGGGATTTCTGGTGCTCCAGCCAATTTTCAATGACTGATGGAGCGTGCAGTGGGGGACATGAACTTATTAGAGTGCCTGGTATGCCTAGATGATGTTATTGTGTTTGGAAACTCACTGGAAGAACCTGAGAGCAAATTGTTCAAGGTGTTGGACTGATTGGAAGACTTTGGCCTTAAGCTATCCATCGATAAATGTCAGTTCTTCCAAACCTCTGTAAAGTATGTGGGACACATAGTGTCCACCGAGGGAACAGAAACAGACCCGAATAAAGTTGAGGCCTTGACCACCTGGCCACAGCCCCACAATCTAAAAGAACTACAAAGATTCCTGGGATTCTGTGGCTACTATCGCCGGTTCATCAAGGACTATTCAAGAGAGAATCGCCCTCTACTCAATCTTACTCAAGGTTATCCTCCTACTAACAAAAATTAAAAGAGGTTGGCTTCCCCTGAGGCTGAGAGAGTATATTTTCACCCCAATGAAGTCTTTGGAGCCCGATGGACACCTGATTGTGAAGCTGCTTTTCATGAGATTATATATCAACTTACTCATGCTCCTGTCCTTGCATATGCAGATCCAGCAAAACCCTATGTCCTACACACTGATGCTAGCTTGCAAGGTTTGGGGGCTGTGTTGTACCAGGAGCACGAGAATGGCCTGAGACCAGTGGCCTTTGCCAGCAGGAGTCTGACCCCATCTGAAAAGAACTATCCTGTGCATAAGTTAGAGTTCCTGGCTTTGAAGTGGGCCATTGTTGACCAATTCCACGAGTACTTGTATGGGGCTAAGATACTGGTAAAAACTGATAATAATCCTTTGACCTATGTGCAGACTTCAGCCAAGTTGGATACTACTGGCCATAGCTGGCTTTCTACATTAGCTACATATGATTACACTGTTGAATACAGAGCAGGCCTGAACCACATAGATGCTGATGCTCTCTCCCCCGGAGGCCTGTTTCCCGGAATCAGACTGCCAGAACCTGATGTTCGAGCACTCTGCCAGAAGTTTGACAAGGAGGAACAAGTGTCCATGGATGCAGTGGACTGTATAGTGGATTGTTTGGGGCCCTCTGAGAATTGCATACCTGCTGCTTATTGTCACTTTTCTGCATTAGACATTGGTGCACTGCTTCAGCTGGACAATGACAATCTTCAGCAGGCTCAATCCCGAGATCCTATGATCAAATTAGCCCTAGTAGCCCTCTACACAGGGAAAGATGTGTCCAAGTTACGCTCCACTGATTTGAGAGCTGCATTGTTGTACAAGGAAGGCCCTAAGTTGAAAATGATTAATTGACTGTTATACCAGGAAACAGTAGACAGAGGGGGACAAACAGACAAACAGCAGCTAGTTTTGCCCACTGCTTTCCAAGATTTGGTGCAGAGGTCCCTACACAACCACATGGGGCACCTTTGTATAGACAGAACACTTGACTTGGTGAGATCCCGATTCTATTGGCCAAAGATGGGGGCTGATGTTGAACAACACATTCAAACTTGTAGTCGCTGCTTACAGAGGAAAGCTTTGCCCCAGAGGGCTGCCCCCCTTGTTAACATCACCACCAGTGCACCCATGGAGCTGGTCTGTATTAACTTTCTGAGTTTGGAGCCAGATCAAAGAAATATTAGTAATGTGCTGGTGGTCACTGACCATTTTACAAGATATGCTCAAGCTTTCCTCACCAAGGACCAGAAGGCATCCACTGTGGCAAAAGCACTTGTAGAAAATTTTTTTGTTCACTATGGGGCTCCACAAAGAATCCATTCTGATCAAGGGAGAGATTTTGAGAGTCATTTGATCAAAAAGCTGCTTTCTCTGTGGGGAGTGTGAAAGTCCAGAACCACCCCTTACCATCCCCAGGGGGACCCGCAGCCTGAACGTTTTAACTGCACTCTGCTGGACATGCTGGGCACTCTCAACCCAAAAGACAAGCCCAGATGAAGCCAGCAAATTAGCACCTTGCTACATGCCTACAACTGCACCAAAAGTGATGCCACTGGGTTCTCCCCCTACCGCCTAATGTTTGGAAGAGAAGCCCGACTATTGGTAGATGCTTGTTTTGGAGTTTCTCGTGATGGGGTCCAAGCAGATAATTATCTACAGTATGTGCAAAAGTTAAAGACCCAGCTGAATCATGCACACCAACTAGCTCAAACCATGGCTGCCAAAAGAAATCTGGCCAACAAAGAAAGGTATGATAAAAAGGTGAAAGCACAAGAACTCCAGGAGGGAGATCGGGGATTGTTAAGAAATTTTGGACTGCATGGCAAACACAAAATTGCTGACAGGTGGCATCATCTCCCTCACATTGTAGTGGGCAAACTGGATGATCTGCCTGTGTACAAAGTAAGGCCTGAAAACAATTCAAAAGATGTTAAGACAATGCATCGAAATCATTTGCTGCCCATTGGCGAAATACTGATTGAGTCTGAGCCCCCAGAAAGTGCTGTCCCTGGACTGGTGACCAGAGCTGCTGCTAAGCAAAGGCAGAAAAAGTCTGCACCTACAGATGCTGAGTTAAAGTTTTCTCCACAGCAAATCCCAGTCGAAAATGACTGTCAGTCTACCTCAGAGGAAAGTGAATGCAACTTTGGGTACTACCCCTCTTATGAACTGAGTCAACTGTTTCAAGGCAATCCCCTAGTCAATTATGGAGATGAAGCTGGGCCTTCTGGACTGTCTAAGCCCCCAGCTTTGTCCTTGGAGCCAATGCTCCCAGAAAGTGAAGTGCAGAGTATCAAGTTGGATGACATGGAATCACTGTGCATGGTGGAACTGTATGAGAATTCAGAGGGGGAAAATGATGAACTGGGACAGACTAGTGATATGCCTGAGCAAGAAGAGTATTTCGAGTGCCCTGATGGTTCACTGCCAGTGTCAGAAAACTCTCCATGTGAGCCAAGTGTTGTGGACTCAGAGACTGCAAATCCTGGAACTGAAAGTGCCCCAAGTTCTAGCCTCTATACCCCAATGGAGACTCCCCTGACAAGTAAGGACAATGCTGAAAATGAGGCTCAAAGTGCGAAGACTGTAACAGCTCCACCTAGAAAGACTGGTCAAGCTGTAAAGCCTGTGGTGCACCTCAGCTATGATTCTCCTGGAGGCCTGTGGATTTGCCTCTCAATGTGGTCCATAAGGGAGTGTATGTCTCCCCGAGCTCATTGCCCAAACTGAGCATAGGTGATAACTCTAGATTACTTGTCTTGCCCTCTAGGTATGGTGCCCCTGCCCCATCCAGCCCCCAGGTAGCTGACAGGGAAGGGCCCCCTCTCTCCAGGTTTCATGTGCAGGAAGTAATGACCTGATTTCAAAGTGCAATTGTATGTATAATGGTGTGTAACAAGTAGTAAGCTGTGAAATACAGAATAAGTATATACATACATATATATAGCCAAGGTTTAGTATGTTGACTGCTGTTCCAAAAGATGCAGGCCTAACCTGTTGATGATACGAACAAATGTGATGTTCTGCTTTAAAGTGTTATAAGGGTATCTACTTGACGCAGACGCCAAGTTTTCCCAGGCCAGGAAGGGTGTAACCCCCCTGCAAATGGGGGTTCCCAAAAGTCTTCCAGGAGCTTGCCTAAGTGCTCCAGGTCTGAGTAGCGTTTGGCGCAAAGGCCGTTTAAGTGTGGGTGCAGTGAGTGCTTTGCAGCCTCCGCGTACTGTCTCTTTAAGAGCTGTCTGCTTGCAGGCATAATGAGTTTGAATGGAGGGACTGTGTGTTTTAATGCTTGAATCCCGCCCGAGCTGGTGCCTAATCGCTCCGTTTCTGCAGTCGCTAAGAGTGCAGAGGGAGCTTAATTGAAAGATGTAACTGTTTGTTACAAAACATTTAGAGTAATAGTAAAAATACAGTTTGTCTAACCTGCCTTTCTTGCAGCTGGGACTCTGTGTGTTTTGCCCCTCCATTTTGGACCTGAACTGCTGAATTGGTCCAATCAGTGTTGGGGGGACCCTTAAAATGGAGTCTGCTTGGACCAACCAGAACTTGGACTCTCACCTCGAGCCTGCACCAAGGGGGATGTACGACAGATGCTTCTGGGAAGTGTAGCGTGGAGTCTGGCGCCTGTTTGCACCAATAGAGGGAGCCTGCTGTGACTGACGGAAGAAATCAGCCAACCGGAACCATTTTGGATCAAGGGAAAATGCCCTGAACTGTTGCTGGCAAGCCGGATGCGAGTTAACTGAGTAAGGAGAAGAAGCTCTGTGTTGCTGCAGTGTGTAGTTTGTGCGGGAAGCACGAGAAAGGCCTTGAAGTCAGCCTACGGCAGTTAGCGAGTGGGAGTCGGACTGAATCCAAGTTTGGAGGAAGGAGAAGGACGTCAGAAGTGTGGAAACCAGGCTTAACCTGAAGAAGACCGAAGATTGTGCTGAGGAGCCATCGGCCTGTCAGGGACTGCTGGTGCTGCGTGTGCTCCCGGGTTTTTGCAGTGTTGCGATCGGGATTGAGAAGCAGCTGCCTGGTATAGTAATTTCCTATACATATAAATGTGTCTAGTGCTTGTGGGGACCACAATTCCACTTCCCCTCTGCTGTGAGTTGTGTGCTGAATGCTGGCAACCCAGAAACAACACCTTCCCGCTTGAAATCCGTGTGGGGTATTGTGAGTACAATTCAGGGCAACCTGCTGCAACAGCTTGTAAATCAAAAGTGTGCCATCTGATTTACTGTGTTTTTTTCTACGAACTGAGCCATCCGGCTCCGGATTACAAGTTTGTGTTGTGCATGTATTTTCTTCCTACAGGGCCCCATCCAGCTGGACCAGCTGTCCAACCCCGGGCAACGGACCTGGCTAGCCCCCGCCCCCCATCCTGGGTACCCAGAGAGTGTACTGTTGGACCTTGATTACATGCATAATCCTTTTTATTTACGTGGCTTTACTCAAATTAACCTGATTTCCCCCATCCTTGTTATATGCCCCCTAAATAAATCAGATTTGTTGTTATTGAACTATATGCTGTCTGTGGTGTCAGTACATATCGAACCAGCATTGCATTGTGTTGTGCATGTGCTTAACCTTGTTTTACAGGGGGTCCTCAGAGACATGCTGCAGAATCAGTCTCGAGGGTAAGTGGTATCTACTGTATATGTGCAAAAAGTGTGCATATGTGGGGTATTGGGAAGGTAATTCCCGTGTACTGTGTGGGCCACTAGTGGGAACAAAGGGGGGTCACAGTGTCCCAGAGGGCTGTACCCGAGCTAGTTTAACCACTACCAACCCTGACCTCTGGGTGGAGGCACCCGTCACTGGACCTAGGCCCCTTAACCTGTCACTAGCCAGATAGGCAGGGGTAGTAGCCCTTGAGATAGCACCACCTAGGGGTTACCCTAATATACCCCTATATTTATCCCATGCATGCTTTATGCCCCCTACCATTTTAGCTTCCACCACTTCTTCTGGCAGTCTGTTCAAGGTGTCTACCACCCTTTCAGTAAAGAAATATTTCTTCACATCTATCCTGAATGCCCCCCCCCCTCCAGCTTCATTGTATTTCCCTTGGTTTGGGTGCTCATCCTCATTTGAAGGAAACTCCCCAACTGTACCCTCTCTACCCCTGTGAGGTACTTGTAGATCTTGATCATGTCACCTCTTGCCCTCCTCTCTTCCAGAGTGTACGTGTTGAGATTTTTCAGCATTTCCTTGTAGGGATTCCTGTGAAAATTTTCAACCATTTTAGTTGCCCTCCTTTAGAAAACCTCCACCTTATGTCCTTTCTGAAGTGTGGACTCTAAAACTGGACATAGTACTCCAGCTGGGGGTAGAGCAGGGAATGATACAATGGCAGCACGACATCCCTCCTCCTCCTACTGGAGATGCCACTCTTTCTGTACTCCAGAACCCCGTTTGCCCTGCCCATAGCCTTGTCACACTGTACTGCCATCTTGAGGTCCTCTGATATAATAACTTCAAGGACCCTTTCATGTCTAGTGAATATCAGTACCTCTCCCCAGCATCGGGGTTCCTATGCCCTAGGTACATGATTTTACACTTGTTGGCATTGAACCCCAAGTACATAAGAAAATGGAATTGATTTGAATGAATTGCAGACATTTAAGCAGCTTTTCAGGGAGAGTGTATGTGTGTGTGTGTTGGGGGGGCTCTGCTATTATAACTATTTGCTTTTGATTTGGTATAATGTGCGAACAGACTAACCCTGCTCCCTACTCCATGTGCTATATCAGAGATAAAGAGCCCGAATAGCATTGGGCCAAGCATTGAGCCCTGCGGCACCTCACTTGTCAATGCTCTGGGTGCTGAGAGCTACCCCACCACCACCACCCTCTGCACCCTCCCCTGTAACCAGTTCTCTATCCATTTTGTCAGACCACCTTCCACCCGTACCCCTCCTTCTCCTCACTCTTCTCCTTCTTGGCCTGTGTCCCTCCTCTCGGTAGTCCGCACTCTTTCTCCTCCTTATTCTTACCGGATGGTGGTGGTGCCTTCTGTATTACATTCAGACCACTCAGTCTGCCCCCCTTTCAGGGTTACTATGCCTCCACATCAGGCTCCCCTGTCCGGACCTTTCTACCAACCTCAGTCTTTTGGTCCCCCCCCCCCCATTTATTTAAATCCATCTTAGTAGAGATATTTATTTATTTGTTCTAGGATTACAAATACCTTTGAGCCGAGGCTCTTTTACAAAGGTTCCACGTCATTGGTACAATTGAGACAATCATAAGCAAAGATAACAGTTTATAAAATAAAAAAAAAACACATAGTCTTGTAGATGAAAAAGAACAATAAGGTGAAACTTTGGGGAGAGGAAAGGGAAAGGAGGAGGGTGAAATCAGGGAGACTAAGTGGGTGGGAGAAAAGGGGAGGTAGGTTGGAGGGGACAGAGAGAAAGAGGTGGAAGGCGGATAAGAATAGAGTTAGTGCAGCCGGGTGGCATTTGTCATGGGCCAGCAGGGGAGGTGAAGATGGGGGGGGTGCTGGCAAAGTGCAGGAGTAGATGTGGATCCAAAAGGGCATCTTCAGCTATGGAACCAAAAGACATGTTTAGCCACAACAGTCACAGAGGTTGGAGGCAGTGAGTGTTAGTTGGAGACGAGTCTTAAAAGTGCTGAGCGATAGTGAGGATGAGATGTTGCTGGGAAGACCATTGTACCAACTAGTGGCCCGGTAAGCAAAGGATCTTTGGTCTTGTGTTGTGCAGCAATGCAGGATTTGTAGAAGCTGAGGTTTCGATCCCCTGGTATGTCGGGTGTGGATTCTTGGTTGTATGAGGGCACAGACTCCGGGGGGGCAAGGCCCAGCAAGATTTTCTTAGTAGTAATACAAGTTTGGTATTTTATTTGGTTGGCAAGGTTCAACCATCCAGTTTGAGAATAGAGGTCACAGATGTGAGTTAGACGCTGGGTGCCAGTGACCAGTCGACAGGCCTTGTTGAGGGCGGTGGATACACATTTGAGTGTGGTGGCTGTAGCAGAGCCGTAAATAATAATGCCATAATCAATGATGGATATGATGGAGCTCTGGACAGCGACAGTGAGGGCTTTGGGTGTCAGGTGTTTCCTATGACGGAATAGCAGGCCCAGCCAGGAGTTAGCGGCTTTGGCGACATGGTCAATGTGGGCAGTGTAGGAGAGGTGAGGGTCAAGGGTGATCCCGACGTATTTAAAGTTTTTGATCTGTTTCAGTGCGGCACCTTGTCTGGTGATAACGGAGAGTACCTCTCTAATCCTGCTTTTTTTTTTTTTTTATATTTTCTCACTGGGCTACGGTCGTCTTGGTCATCCTGACCGACCCCCCAGCCCTGCCCGCGTCATCAGGCCTACCTGCTCACCTCCATGGATTATCCCCATGGTGGGGTGATGAGGAGCTTCCCAGGTCGACCCACCGGAGCAGGATCCAGTTGAGGAGGTGCCATTCGGGGCAGGCAGGAGGGGGTTGGAAGCTCATGCTGCCTGACTGTAGCCTATTTCCACTTTTCTCCCCTTTGCGGAGTGTGTGCGTGCACTGACGCTTAGGCACAGCGTGCCAACGTATGCCAAACTCCGCCACCCTTTACTACACCACTGTAGTAGTACCCACGGTCATCACCAGGGGCTGCTACAGAGTGGTGGGTCCCTGGATCCGGCCCCGGGATAGGAGAGCAGTCCTCCAGACGCTCAATCCTATCCCTCACTTGCCAACCCCTGGTGGCCCGGGCTTGTGTCCGAACCCGGGTTGCCAGCGTGGTACGAGGTGCGGCATCCAGCGCCTCAACCCTCAGCACCAGTGGCCCGGCAGCAATGCTGCCTTTAATACCCCTCCCCTTCCTGCTCCAGTGTACCCTGTCCCTCGCGTACAAGTCACTATTCTTCCCCAGACCCTACCCCAGTTAGTCACTAACCCATAATGTTTCATGTGGCACCAATCCCTCAGCCACTCAAACTCCTGAAGCCTACCCTTCCTCGCCATGCTTGCACATGGCACTGGCAGTACCTCCAAGAATACCATCGACTTCCCCACCCCCTCACACTGCCTGCCCAAGTACCCAAACCTTCCTCTCACTACTTCCACAGTGTCCCCCGCCAAGTTGTTTGTACGCACATGCAACAGTAAATGAGGTTTCTTCCTCCCTCCCCCTGGCTGCATGCTTGAGCAGTGCCTGCCCTGCCCCTCCTGCAGTCAACCAGGGGATAGCATCAACTCAAATATGGCTGTGCCTTTCTCCCTTTCTGCCCCATCTCACCCATTTCAGCATAGAATCCCCCAGGACGGGTACCCCTCCGATCCTTACCCCTTTCCCTTCTAATGCCCCTTCCACCACCCCAGTATTTTTTCTTCCGTCCCTTAACCCCGCCAACTTCACCCTCTGTGACTTCTGTATCTGTACCCCCTACTTTCACCTCACCCCTTTTCTCTGCCTTATTCCTCCCATCCTCCTTGAACCCCTTCCCAGCCTTCCCAGCCTGACTACTTCCTACTGTGCTTCCCATGTCGACCTCCCCTGCTGATTTCCAACCCCTCTCCTATCCCCGCTGTTGTCGATTTAGAGTCCCCATTCCCTTCTACCCCAACAGTGATGCAACTCCCATCCTTGCCCCTTCCCGTAGCCTTCTCTCCTTCAGTCACCACCGCCTCCTTCCTTACTATCCCCTTTCTACCCTTGTGTCCTTGCTATCTCTTCCCCTACCTGTTACCATCCCTCTCATGCCCCGCTTGTCCTCCCCCATTCAGTATATTCCTGCCCCCCCCAGTCCCATAGCAGAGGTTTGAATTTAATCGTAGTCGATACCTGTCCTATATCTCTTCCCCCTATCAGTTCCCCCCTCCTACTTGTTTCCCTCCGTGGCACCCCTGGTCCCTCCCTATCCGCAGCCATCTGGTCTCTCCTGGTACTCCTTGTGTCTCTTCCTCCCCATCAGGAGGCCCCCGCCTCGCCTCGGCACTTCCTCCTTTCTTCTTCTGCTAGTGTCTCTGATACTGGGGTTGGTTTCAGTCCCAGTTGTTCTTCCTCCGTCCCCTTGCCATCCCCTATCCCCCCAGCCAGGATGCTCACTGTACTCATCTGCCCTGCCACTTAGACTCCTCCCCTAACCTCCACAGTTCCTCCCTCAACCAGCGCCAGTCATCTACAGACCATACACCCCCCATCCTCCAAGCCCAGTCCAGGATCATGGCGGACCCTCACCTTGTACACCCCACCACCCTTCCAAAGATGCCCGCCCTATTGACATGTGGCACCTGCCCCATTTTTGCCCCCATCTTATGTTACGGGCTCTTAATCTCAGGTTCTGTACCCTACTACAACTGTTAGGCCCCTATTTACTCAAATTCCTGTTCCCTCCCCACACTAGTCCCCCTACTGACCCCTTGCCGACCGGGATAATTCAGTCTCAAATCTCATCCATTAGATATTGTATTACTGTAGCAATCCTAAAGCCGACTTGTCTGTTTTTCACCCCTCAGCTACCATACTTTTTGTTCTCGGCTCTCATATAGTTTCACTTAGCCCATGATAGAAATCCTATTGCACTCCAAGTATTACTCAGCTCAGTTACAGAAATAAACAGAACAAATAAATATGTATTATTACAGCAATCAAAACAGTGTAGCTCAGTACTTAGCTCAGTTAGAGAAAGAAACAGAACAACTAAATCTGTATTATTTCAGTAATCCTAAAGTACCAATCATTACTTTGTCTCCACTCCAGAGACCCTGCTGTAATATAGGACCACAGAGGACCCTGAGCGTGAGGATAGGCATCTATAAAATCCCGGCAGGGCTCCATTGAGCTCGCTCACTGCCCTTCTCTCACTCGCTCGTTCTGTTTCTCCCGATGCTGCAGGCTGCCTTTTTGTACTGGGCTCCTGCTTGCATTGGCACCTTTCTCTACCCACAAAGAAGCTCACAGGTGTCCCGACAGAGCTCCATTTAGGTCGCTCATTCCCCCTCTGTCACTCGCTCATTCTGTTTCTTCTGGTGCTGCAGGCTGCCCTTTTGTACTGGGCTCCTGCCTCCGTTGGTGCCTTTTTCTGCCCATAAAGAAATCTGCAGCAGTCCCGACAGAGCTCCGGTGAGCTCGCTCACTCCCCCTCTCTCACCCATTCGTTCTGTTTCTGTATTGATGCCTTTTTCTGCCCACAAAGAAATCTGCAGTAATCCCAACAGAGCTCTGTTGAGCTCGCTCACTCCCCCTCCCTCATTCACTAGTTCCGTTTCTCCCAGCGCTGCAGCTGCCCTTTTGTACTAGGCTCCTGCCTGCACTGGTGCCTTATTCTGCCCACAAAGAAATCCGCAGCAGTCCCACTAGAGCTCAGTTGAGTTTGATCACTCCCCTTCTCTCGCTTGCTTGATCTTAATCTGTCCCAAACACTGATTTCACAAAGCGACTATGCTATTCTGCACCGGAAGTGCAAAAACACATTTCAGCCAGGATGTGAAAAATGACAGCTGTACTGTTCATAAGGAGGTGTGAAAAATGCCAGTGCTGAAAATCTGGAGGAAAATATTACAAATTTGCAAAAGTTACAGTGGTAAGGCCGAATCATGCTAACTATTGTGCTGTAACACAGTCATTTTATGGACTTTTGTCAACACATTTTCAACATAGGCATTTTAGTACCTCTGCTCATGAACAGTGTCAGTGTCATTTTCTCAGTCTATCCGGAAAACTGATTTCCCACAGCAACCACGCTATTCTGCACCGGAAGTGCAAAAACACATTTTGGTCAGGTTGTGCAAAATGACAGCTGTACTGTTCATAAGTAGCTGTGGAAAAATGGCAATGTTGAAAATCTGGAGTGAAAATATTATAAATTTGTGAAGTTACAAGCCTGTGTGCAAACTGCTCAACGCACGGTCGTAACACAGTCATTTTATGGACTGTCATCACAAAATTTTCAACGCAGGCATTTTAGGACCTTTGCTCATGGACAGTGTGACTGTGAATTTCTTAATGTGTCCCGAACACTGAGTTCTCACAGCGACCACGCTATTCTGCACCGGAAGTGCGAAAACACATTTCGGCCAGGATGTGAAAACTGACCGCTGTACTGTTCATAAAGAGGTGCAGAAAAATGCCAATGTTGAAAATCTGGAGTGAAAATATTGCAAATTCACAGAGTTACGATCTTGCATAGCAACTGCGCAACGCACGCTCGTAAAACAGTCATTTTTTGGATTTTTTCCACAAATTTACAACATGTTTTTGAGAGCCCGCCATGAACACTTGCACTGTCATTCGTTATCAGACCTAAAAGGTGATTCTATGCAGTGACTGCAAAATCACCTTTAAATAAATAATGCCATGACAGTGGCTGAATTAATGAGGAGGGGTCCCAAAAAAACCATGTTGAAAATTTAGTGCAAAATTCCAAACAATGCCTGAGATATGCACCAAAGTTGAAAAAAATCCTATTTATGCTATTATACAGCTTACCGGCATTTCCTCAGTTCGCGGTTGGCTTTGAAGAGGTAGTATAGCGCAGTGGTCTAAGGCTCTGAGCTGCAAATCTGGTGACATCCAGCAGACCAGACCTGGGTTTGAAGCCCATAGCTTCCACTTGCATACTGTGTGACTCTGAGCAAGTAACTTAACCTCCTTGTGCTCCCAGGTTGCTCCTGTAAAAAAGCTTTCAGCTTAGTGTGCTATACCTGGTTAAACAACTAAATAAAAAAAAAAAAGTGCACGTGTTCCCAGTCCACTGAAGATCGTCACTCCAGACTCTGGAGGCAAGCATGGGTAAGGGAGGGCTGTGGAAAGGAAAGGTGTGCAGAAGGTGGGTGCGGGTTGGGGAGGGCCGCGGACTTGATAAGGGACTGTTTCTTGTTTACAGGGTAAAAAAAAAAAAAAAACTTTGGGGAATGGTTTTCTTTACAGGGACATTTGGCACATGAGGTGGGCTCCCAGCATGCTACCTGAGTGTTTTGGGGGGCGCCGCAGCCGACGGATTGGGCACCCCTGCCGCACTTACGGGGGTGGTGGACAAGTCGAGGGGATTGGGCCTCCTCAGCAGACTACACATTGTGGGGGGGTATACATTATGCCAACAGGGAGTGGGCTCCCCCATCGGCAAATTCAGTCAGGAAGAGGGAACTGAAGCCAGCGGGGACTGGGCACCCCATCGGCAAACAAAGACGGGGGAGGGCACATGATGCTGAGGGGGATTGGGCACCCCATCGGTATACAGCAGAAATGTGGGGGTAGGGAGATTATGCACATGGGGACTGGGCTTCCCATTGGCAAACTGGGTCGGGGGCATGGGGACTGCCCTGCAATGACAGGTCGCTCCCTCATTGCAGCGGAATGGCTGACACTGCAATGATGAGGCAGCCCCTGATTGCAGCAGCTAAAACATTTCAAGGTGGTGACATGCTGGCTGAACTAGTGTCAACAGCAGCGTGCCACCCCATTGGGGAAAGTTGGTCAAGCCTCAAAAGGCAGTGGGGCGTTGGCCACAACACTGCCGCACCTTCGCAACCTGCTTCTGCAGTAAGCTACCACAACATGTTTCTTGCGCATGCGCGCAATCAACATAAAAAAGGAAAAAGGTGATATAATACATGTTTAAGATACACTTTTAGCTGCTTTTAGAACAGGTGTGATATTGTGTTGTGATAACATCACCGTTGATGGCCTCCACTGACCAATAACAGCCCAGGGATTTTTCTTGCCATTTTATAATGATATATGAAATACGGAAGCATTGAGTCTGTTGACAGTAAAAGGTCCTCATTGGCCCACTATGTCTTCCCATTCTTACCTCACTAATGTGGAATTACAGAGTTCAAGAGGCTCTTCACTCTCTTCCCCATATTTGTCTGGGCATCATTTGTATCCCCCAATGATTTCACACTGACCACCTCCTCCGGCAGCCTATTTCACCTTTCCACCACCCTCTCCATGAAAAAGTAAGGATTTATTATCCCTCTGTACAGACAGCTGGTGAGACCCCATCTGGAGTACTGTGTGCAGTTCTGGAGACCCAATCTCCGCAAAGACATAGACAAGATGGAAGCTGTCCAGGAGGGCAACTAAAATGGTGCAGGGTCTGCACCGGAAGACATATGAAGAGAGACTTAGGAGCTTAATATGTATAGCCTGGAGGAAAGGAGGAGAGGGGGGACATGATAGAAACTTTCAAATACCTCAAGGGAATCAACAAGTCCAAGAGGGTAGCATCTTTCAAAAAAGAGGTGTGCAAGAACAAGAGGCACAATTTGAAGATGGAGAAGCGGCTCAGAGTAATTTAAGGAAGTATTTTTTCACAGAGAGGGTTGTGGATGCATGGAACGGCCTTCCAGAGGAGGTTGTGGAGTCAAAATCAGTGGTGGAATTCAAGCATGCATGGGATAGTCATAAGGCAATTCTGGGGGGTAGGAAGAAGTAGGCTGCTGGTTAACTAGGATCTGCAGCTTATCCAGTAGGTAGGGAAATGGGCAGACTGGGTGGGCCAAGCGGTCCTTATCTGCCGTCAAATTCTATGTTTCTATGTAGTAGCTCCTAGTATCTCTCTTAAACACCCCCCCAACCCACTTCATGGAGCTGCCTGTGGTATTTGCATTCCCATTCAGTTTGAAGAATTCCCCGCTATCCACTTTATTTACCCTGTGGAGGTATCCGAATGTTTTGATCATGTTCCCTTTCCCTTCCTGCCTCAGCGTACATGTTCAGATCCGCCATCCTTAATTCATATGTCCTTTTCTGCTCTCCCTGGAGCATCTAGATCACCCTCCTCTGTACTGCCTCCTCACTGTCCCTGTCCTTGAAATGCGGACTCCAAAACTGCACGCACTACTCCAAGTGAAGACGAACCAGTGACCGATACGGTGTTAGCAGCACCACCTTTCTTCTGCCAGGGATCCCCTCCCTATGCAACCTAACAACCTAGCTTCCCTCCCCACAAACCCTACTGCACTAGGCAGATGCAGTCCTTTTCACTACTACCCCCCGCCCACACACACACACATGTTCAATATTCACTCTTAGGATTCTGTGTCCCTATGCATGTCACCTTGCACCTCCTGGCATTGAATTGTAACTGCCAGTCAACCCAGTGCCGCAGAGGGCTGAGGTGCTCACACCTTACTCCTGCCACATTGGCGACCCATGTTCCGCAGCGAGCATGGGTTGCTGGCAGTCGGCCAGGGAGGGAAAGAACTGAGCACCTGATGACTGCTCTCCTTTCCTGAGGGAGGGGAGAGGGAGGCACCTGCAGGCGCCACCAAATCACTGCCACCTGGTGGAGGCTAGGTGGTAGTGCGGGTCTAGAAGGGCAGTAGAAGGGAGGGCTGCGGGACTCCGGAGAGTGCGTGTGCCTCCACGCACATGCACCTATGTGTATGCCCCAGGATGGGGAGAAAAAACAGGGAAAAAGCCTATGCCCCTTTTGCCATATGTGACAGTCCTCAGGAGACTCTCGACATGCCTGATGATAGGAGCACATGATGGTAGGTGGGCAAAAAGCTATATGAAGAAAACCTGTAATGGACATATTTTTGGTCACCTTTCTAACGTAGAATATCAGTTGAATTGTGTCTAAATATTATGGTGGGGGATTTTCAAACATATGGATGCAGCTCTCGTGTGTATTTCAGATCCGTGCCACGTCCAAGAAGATGCATTGGGATGGCTGTAGCATATTTACAAATATCCCAATGCATTTGTGACACCTCAAATGTTTTACAGCAAAAAAAAAAAAAAAAAAAAGTGTCAAATTTAGATGCATGCATCACTTTTGGGGTGTAAGCTGCAGTAGTCGCACCCAGAAGTTAGACCACCTTGTAGGTGGTCAAACTATCTGGGCTGATGTCACATGGCTGGGTCTGTCTGAAAATGCCTTCCTATATTTTATAAAGTTTTGATGAAGAAAGACTGGGAAAGAAAGATGTGAGAGACAGGCTGAAAGTCCTGGTTCCTTCAGGACCATGCTCTTTGACGGAGGGGAAAAAAGAGAGCTAACACCTTTGTTTACAGTAGGTTGTGTGCATAATGCTGCGTGTGCCAGTGCTGAGCATGGGTGCCTTCAGCTCCAAACATTCTGGTTCCTGCAGGGTTTTAGTACCTCTGGAGCCAAGACCAAAGAGTGTGGCTCTATTTTGGAAATTGACTATAGAAAGACAGAATATCTGCATTCTTACTCAGTGTTACAGCAGAGCTGCATGTAGTGAATGGACGGCTGTGGTAGCTATTTTGTTTAAAATAATTTTTTTGTACACAAGAAAACATTTCAAAATATAATAATCAGACATAATTCAACTACTTTTTTTATTTATAGTTTTTGCTGCCCTTTCTGCCCAACTACCCCATCTGACCAATCTCGCCAGCAATTCTGTATAAATACTAAGCCAGAGGTGATTAAACTGGGCAAATAAACCATGTCTATTGTTCAGATAAAACTGTGTTTTGACTTAAAACAAGTTTGGCCTGATTTCTAAAAGTTAAGCTTTGCACAGCACAAAATCCATATCCAAAAAGCTAGTCACTGCAAAAGACAAAGTTTGGTATTTTTACCACAGCTTAGAGCAAATTTTGAGCCGCTTAAGCATGTTTAAAAGTCACCACTAGAGGGCAGCTCAAACCAAAAGCTTGGACACAGTGTACAGCCCCTTGTTGACCACAGGTATGTATCATGCTCAATGAAGACAAAAGTGTTTCAAGGAGCAAAGCAACAGGCCATCTCAAAAGCGTTGATGCTGTTCACACTCATTCCTCACGGAAAATGGCATTGAGGGTTAAATAACGCATGTAGAAGTAGCACTCCAGCTGATAAGCTTGGATCTGAGTCAGTACTCAAATTGAGCATATTATGGTCACTACTAAGCGCAGGAGGGGCAGACAAGAGGGACCCCACATCACTTCCGTCACCAGAATACTATGTTAATATTGTGTTTACTGTTGTATGTTATTATAATGTATATACTCTGTAAACTGTGTGGGAAGTGAAATCATACCAAAATATGGGTTACGAAAAGGATGATTAAACGTGAGGTTGAAACAGCTGTGACAGGTATGAAACTATGAATCAGTCAGAGCAGCAGCTGGTAATTTAACTCACAAAGGCCAATTTTTTGGTGATGTGCTGTTTGTAAAAACTGCCATCACCTGCAGAAGGTCTCTGCATCACCCTGAAAGCTTGTGTACTTAAAGTTTTCTTGGTGGTGCAATAAAAGGCATCAAATCACCTAAATGTTAGTTTTTCCACAACTGTGAATCAAAGTGCCAAATCAAAGAGCAGGATTAAGGGAGGATGTTGTGTCTCTTAGTCAGTTGGCACACAGAGGGTGGGGACACCGTGGAGATGCTGCCGTCACTGTGGAGGGGCTAGATAGTGTAACTCTCTGGCACGCCCTGTCACCGAATTATGAGCAGGACCTGGTGAGTCACAAACCACCACCAGTACCACTTGTAACAGTGGTCATGTGCTTGGCTAGGAGTAACCACCACGGTAACAAGTAATGTGTATGTAAGACACCAGCGACAATGAGCTCCTGCAAGGACTAATCATGGTGATGGAAGGGGAAATAAGGACAAGGTGTAAAATTATTTAAAACATATATTTTGAAAAATTCTTTGTATTTCAGTCTTACAGTGGTCATGAAGCTGACATAATTTTAACCAAAATGTCTGATCAGTGTCATGTCTGAACAAACCGGCTTCCACTTTCTTCTTGCAAAAGAATTTTGTTCCGAGTCATGTCAATCACAACAAACTCTGGTCAGATCCACCACGGCTGCATAATGAAGTTAGCGAAGTTGTGTGGAATTGTTAAGGAGGTATGGAGAAACAACACAATGATTTGTAAGTAGTAAGATTTGTTTTAGTTTCTGTACTAAGGAAGACATACACATTATTAGGAAAATATATGGAGGTGCACATTTTAATGGAAGGAATAGGAAGCAATATAGGTTTACAAAAGAACCCCAGAGCAAATGCCACTATTGTATGTGTTATCCCGGGTGATACTAGCCGGACAGGCAAATTTAAAAGAAAACACAAATTGCACATACCCCAATGATGCAAAGCATCATGGGAAACATATGCAAATCCCCATGATAGTACAGAAGGTGGCAGTACATGAACAAGTAATGGCTGGCATATGTTCAGCCTTGGGATTATTTACACAGTTTTTTTTGTTGTTTTTTTTTAGAGAAACAGGTGTTTTGTCCATGAGGTGATGTAAGTTATATTTAAGCAATGTGTTGATGTCAGGAAGTCAGGTGTAATGATGGACTGTTAGCAGAGAAAATATGATAGTAACTTTCAGAGGGGGCTGCTTTTGATAAGGTTAAGGTTGTTATGCTTGTGATAATGGGAATATTAGGAAAGTATGAGGTCTATACAGAAGTGGAGTACAAATATGCACAGTTTCATAAGTATGTGCTCAGAGTGCAGGCAAATGTGCACCAACTGATCCCATAGGGCGCGAAGCATCCACTGAGAAACCCTCATGTGGAGTCGAGCATGAGGGACTGTCAGGATAGCAGCCGGCATGAGCCCGAGGAGGAGAAGGACCGATCTTGCACTGACCCACCTGCGGCCGGACAACAGACTTACTTGAGTCTGGAGAGTGGATGCCCTGTCCGGTGGCAGGAAGGCCCTGCCCATGGTCGTGTCTAAAATCGCCCCTATAAACTGTAGTCTCTGAGATGGGATCAAGTGAGACTTGGAATGGTTGATGGTAATACCCAGGCAGGCAAAAACCTGCTGGGTAAGGGTGAGGCAGTGCAGAAGTTCCTCCCTGGATGAGGCCGCCAGGAGCCAATCGTCCAGGTACGGGAAAACTTGCACCCACCCGAGTACACAGGTAGGCCGCCACCACCGCCAGGCATTTGGTAAATACTCGGGGAGCCAAGGATAGGCCAAAAGGAAGTGCCTTGAACTGGTAGTGGTCCCCCTGGAATGCAAAACGGAGATATTTGCAGTTAGACGGGCGAATGGAAATGTGCAGGTAAGCATCCTGCATATCCAGAGCGCACAGCCATTGACCCGAACGGAGGAGGGGCAGAAGGCTCTGCAAAGAGAGCATTCTGAACCTTTTGTACTCCACAAAAAGATTCAGGGAACTGAGATCTAGAATGGGTCTTAGATCTCCTGTCTTCTTTGGGACCAGGAAGAAGTGGGAATAGTAACCTGTCCCCTGAAGATGAAGAGGGCGGGTTCTATACTTCTTTCAACAACAGAACTGAAATCTCTTCCTGGACCAAAGAAGATGTTCCGAGAATGATGACCTTTGGGGTGGCAAGGTGGTTTCTGTAGAAACTCTATTGAGTGTCCTTCTGCGATCAGCTGGAGCACCCAAGAATCTGATGTTATCCTCTCCCAGCCCAGAAGGTGGAGGGAAAACCTCCCTCCTACCGGTTCCTCCGGGGAGTCCAGAGGTTGTGGGAGAGGAAAGGAGTCAGGTGGTGTGGGGCAGTGCCGCAGCTGAAGCACCCACTGCTTTTTTGGGTGGCGGGGGCTTAGCAGCTGTGGGGGCCCGGCGTTTAGTGGCCCGCTTTCCCGGAGGTTTCGTCTTAGGCCGATTCCGTCTGCAAAAGGGACGGCACTGTGGCTGGTGGGGATGGTACATAGAGTCGACAGACTTTAGTGCCATCCCCTTCTCCTGCAAATCGGTGATGATGTCCTTGATATCGCCACCGAAGAGCACCAACCCCCGGAAGGGTGCTTCCTGAATAGCAGACTGCACTTCCGGGACCAACCCTGCCACACGGAGCCAAGCGTGACGACGTAAGCCTACGGCAAAAGCTGAGCTCCATCCAGCAGTGTCCACTGCATCGTAAGTTGCACGAAGCATGTGTCGACTGGCCGAACGTGCAGAGCGGACAAGGTCAGCCAACTCCTGCTTGACCTGAGAGTCTGGCAGGGAGTCCAATTTGGCTTCCAACTGAGTAAGAATTGCCTTCTAGTAATCCCCCATATAACTGACATAATTCAGGGCCCTGATCCCCAGCGTGGAAGAAGCAAAAATCTTCTTACCATACTAGTCCAGTAGGCGGGATTCTTTATCAGGTGGCGACAAGCTAAGGTTTTTTGGGTTAGCCAACCGGCCGTGAGTGGCGCTAATCACTACTGAGTCAGCACGAGGGTGAGAATCTAAAAAGTCAACACCCTCGGGAGCCTGGTATAGCCTGTTCGACTTCTGAGGAAGTGGGACTAGAGTCGATGGCTGTTTCCAAATGGTGGTAACAAGGTCAGCCTCAGGCTCGATCCAGGGTAGCACCAATGTAGGAGCTGTCACAGGCAGATCCAGATGCTCGGCAAGTTTTATCCGCTGAGGGTCTGGTTTCAAAGATTGCCACTTATGTACCTCCTGGATTTTGCATAGCAGCTCCGTAAAGGAAGGATCTTCCGGAGGTGACTTCGGAGGAGTCCTTGGCGTGAGTTTTGACGGAGAGCGTGGCTCATCATCCCTTTCGAAGCAGCTGTCGGAAGAGTCCAAGGAGTCCGAGGGGGAAGAGGAGGAAGAAGAAGAAAAAGACTCCCTTTCCCGTCCAGGGGGAGGAATGGACCCCTTGGGAAGCCCTCGGGGAAGCGTGTCCTGCCCCTCTCTGGACCCAGAGGGAATAGCCCTGGTGTCCGGAGGTGGTGAGGGAGTGTATCATCGTGGACGTACGGGAACTGGAACCGGCACCATCGTCGGTAGATGGCTCTCCACCTCTCTGGTGAGCTGAGCCTTGGCCTCAGCCCACCAGGAGGCCAGAGTATCCTGCAAATCCACCGGCGGCTGAGGGGGCGGTGGTGGAGGAGGAGGAGGGGGATATGGGTATGGACTATATCCATAAGGACAGTATCCGAAACCGGGCGGTGGAAAATCAGGCGTCAGGTATTGTGGCGCCGGGTACTGCAGCGTTGGGTAGACCGTCGGCGGGTACTGTGGCGCCAGATACTGTGGTCCTGGGTACGACAGCGTCAGATACGACGGAGGGTACCCGGGAGCCGGAGGAGCTGCCGGAGCAGACGGCCTGGCCGGAGGAATCACGGGCGAATCCGGGTTGGAAGGCCCAGAGGGCAGAGGGCCCACATCAGGGCAACATCCGGGAGTGGGATGTCGGCTGGAGTCGGTAAAGCAGGCATCGGAGCTGGCGTCGGAGGTACCGGCGTCCGGGGAACCGATGTCAGATCCGGTGGACCCACAGGTGGGCGGTCTGACAGAGGTGGAACTCCAGCGTCGCCCGGGGATGGGGGGGAGAAATCCCCGGGGTCGGGCTGGGGAGACTCAGGGTCCCCGGAGGGCAGCGAAGGCTGCGGGGAAGCCAGGGACGATGGACGTGGGAGGGTCAGGCGTCGGCTCTTCCGCTGTACAGACGTCGGGTGAACCGATGTGCGGTTTATCAGTGGGATCCGGGCGGGTGCTAGAGGAGCTGGCGTCCGACTTACAGGGCCCATCGCCGGAGGCGGACCGCGATGGAAGAGTGGTCTGGTCAGATGGAAGAGGGGCCGCACACCACCAGCCTTCTCCGTGTGGGTGTCGGGAGGAGCTGGCGTCCAACAATGGAGCCACCCGCCCCAGAAGGCCGCAAAACTACGGCCAAACCGGGGGCAGAGGCCTCCAATAGTCCGGAGGCACCCGAAGGGCCGGAACGCGAGCTAGACAGGCGGGCTGATGCCGTCTCCGAAGCCTCGGAGGTGGCCGTCAAGGAGCGATCCCCAGGAGGGGACGTTACCTGTAACACGGCGACTCCCGAGGGAGTCGAGGTGGAGGAGCCCTTGTCCCGGTGCTTATCTTTGTCTTCTTTCTTCCGATGGTCTTCGGGGGAAGTGGATGCCTGCCACAGTTTTTTGAATTCCTTCTACATGGAGCTCATCTTTTTCTTGAGAATGTGGGCTTCCAGGGACTGCTGCCGCCTTTTCCGGGTGGCTGCGTTAAAACTGAGGCAGTGCTGGCACTTCTCTACCAGATGATAGGGGCCTAGACAAAAAAGGCACAGGGAATGGCCGTCCTTGTGCGGGAGTTGGGTGCCGCACGAGTCGCACTTGTTGTTGTGCTCGGAGGGTGTAGGGGACAACATACACCAATGGATGACTGACGATTTATCAAGAAAAAGCAAAAAATACTCAGTAGAACACCGACGAAGGGAGTCTGCCGAGCGAAGAACTTTTCAGCGAGGCGCTGCACAAGCTAATGGTGGGAAAGAACTGGGAGGCGGGCGTCAGGGACGCCAGTCCCCTTGCATGGGGGCAGTCCCTCGCCAAGGACTGCTAGCTAGAAATTTTTCCGTGGGGACCTGCCGCTTGCCGGCGTCAGTCCTATATGTAATTACCTACTGCAAGAGCCCTCTTGAAGTAAGATATAGTGATACATGCAATTGATAGAAAGATAATTACACAGACATTTATATATATATATATAGAGAGAGAGAGAGAGAGAGAGAGAGACAGACACACAGACAGGCAGAATAGGAATGGCTTTGAAGTACTGAAGTGACACCAACCCCACCCCAACCCCGCAGACATGGACAGGCATTGGGTTGTGCTTTTGGGTCATTGCTAATAACGCTCATGCCATTTCACCTCACCCTACCCTGCAGACACAGACAAGTGTTGAGGTGTGCCTTGGGGTGTTCAAACTTTACACTCACTCCATTCCATAAGGAAATATGCTGAAATGGGTACAGTATAAGAGAATGGAGTGAACTTTGAGGCTGAAGAGTCAAAGGTACAAGTTGGTGTCACTGACTGCAGGGTGGGGATGGGAGTGGAATGGCGTAAGCATTACTGTTGACAATCCAAAGTCAAGCCCCTGATGCCTGTCAGTCCCTACAGGGCAGGGTGTTATGGTCAGAAACCCTAATGCCCTGGGCATTTCTTGGTACTTTCACTCCAAGTTTTCAGCATGGGCTTTCTGTGACCCCACCGCATGAATAGTGATACTTTCAGTTCATTAGCCGAAAGGTGATTTTGCACAGTGACTGTGCCATTTGGCACCACAGGTGCAAAAACACATTTTGAACAGGATGTAAAAAATGACAGCTGTACTGTTTATGAAGAGGTGTAAAAAATGGTAATGTTGAAAATCTAGAGTGAATCTATCAAAAAATTGGTGAAGTCATGACACTGCTCCTGCTAATGTATACTTTTTTCAAAATCCTATGCATCCCACTGTTTTCATCTCTGTTGCTGTTATGTGACTACTTAACATAGCAACAGCATTTAATGCATTACATTATAAGGACAAGTAAATGTTTTTAATATATTTACAGACAGTTACATAAACTTAATTTCCTTCATAGAATAATTTAAATTTAGTAACAGTGGTAGTACAAAGCAATTACTCAGACAACTTGAAAACTGTAACTACTTTATATTGTATATTGACATCCCATAAGGACCTCCTTGAAACTGAGATGCAAATGTCACACATTTATCAGTTTTCTATCAGGAATATTTTACTATCCTAAATACATTTCTTGCTTCAGTAACTGCTCAGCACATCTGTTGCATGACCTACTTATTGGCATTTTACATCTGCTATGCAATGTACTGATGCTTATGACACCAACATCATGAACCATAAAACAGATGACTGCCATAACTAGGGAGGCAGTATAGCACAGTGGTTTAAGGCTCTGAGCAAATCTGGAGATCTGGGTTTGAATCCCACAGCCTCCATGTACATACTGGGTGACCCTGAGCAAGTCACTTAACTTCCATGAGATCCCAGGTTGCCCCTGTAAACAAGCTTTCAGCTTAGTGTGCCACTCCTAGTTAAACAGTTGAAAGAAAAAAACACAATATATAATTTTTCTTGCTTTATTTTTTTATTATTACAAGCTTTAACTAATACAGCCATCCTTAAATGTACTTTTTATAGCTTATGTGCCTGTGACCTAGGCAGAACTACACTTAAAATCTTACACATAAATAAATAAATCATCAGAATAGCATTTATTTGAATAGTATCTCCTTCCTTTTCAGGTGCCCGTGACACTATGTATATATATATATATTTATATATTTTAACTTCAAAGCACTAAACCTATTCAAATGCACAAAACAAAAGACTTTATTTTCTTCACACATTACTGTTAAATTTCAGATCCCAGAATGGCAAAGAAACAGTTTAGACTTCATTCTGGCATACCACTGTCATGCCCACTTCTCATGCAAACAACAATCAATTACAGAAACCCTTTCGTTTCTGTGCTATGCACTCTTACATTACAGAGACATAAATCTTAAAGAACTACTAAAAAAACAAATTTATCAAGACTGGATTTCTGAATTAAAACCTATCGTTTACAGTACCTACGTATATAACAGTTTACTGGCTACAAACGATGCTACAGACATAACATTAACAAAATTTCTGTTTTACATGGAAAACATCCGTATAACGAACTTGTCATACAGGATTTGTGACCTTCTGTCTGCATGTATCTGACAAAGGAAAAGGCACTGCTTGATCCTTTTTTTTCTATTTTATTTTTATGCCCAACTTACCCATACTGTTAGAGCCAAATATTGACATGCTTAGAGTTAAAAAAAAAATCATGATGTCTATGTGTGTGTGGGGGGGGGGGGAATATGCCTAGATACAGTATCAGGCACTCCTTAATTACTTCCCCAGGCAGCTCTGAAAGTCAGTTGTTCCAACATGATAGATCCACCTCAAGCCCCTCCCACACTAACCAAAAAAAAAAAAGGTGGGGGTGGATCTTTAGGAGCCTCTTGGGTGGAGGTGGGGGTGGATCTTACTCTCAAAAAGAAACCTAATGCTGCCTCCCACTACTCAGGTTCCAGTTCTTGTACCTCCCACTTAAGAAAGAAAGTAATGCCTGCAACCATTGACTAACATGAAAGCATATTTATTTGAGGGCAGAAAACATTTCTTGGAGGAGGGTAAGGCGGAGGAGATTATTTACACCTTCAGTCAGTTCCACGGACAGAAAACATGACATCACCCCTTTTGTACATGCAAGACGTCTGCAGACTCTGCCCACTGCAGCCGTAAAAAGTAATCTGAGCAAGCAAAGCAGTTTAGAGAGGCAGGACATAGTCAAACAGAATGCTAGAGTGTACCCAGAGGGGACCCAAGTTACAAGGTAAAAAGATGTGGATTATTGCTAGTATGCAAAGCATTGGTAAGGCCATATTTAGAAACTCGCCCTGATTTCTGGGCACTAGACTGCAACAGTGGAACTAGAGAAGGTACAGTGTTGAGCAACTAGGACGGGCATGGGCTTTGGATAGTTGGGTATGATCAGAGGCTGGAAGGGATGGGACTGTTTTCAATGGAGAAGATTAAGGGGGACATTAAAAACACGTTCAAAATGCTGAAGGGCATGGAGATGTTAAAGCATCAGTATCTGTTGCTCACCATGTAGTTTTTTTCTCAGCAATAATGTTTCGTTTTTGTTGTTGTTTTTTTCTGGTAAAAACAATATACCCAGTTTTATATTCATTTTCTCTCATTTCTGAACAGAAATACAGGATTTTGACATTCTTAAAAGTTCCCACTCCCTTGGTACGACCATCATGAAAGACCTGAATATCTTGCTGTGGTTAAATGCTGTTAACCATCAGAAACGGTAGGAAGCACCATCATAATACATTAACAGTACGACTCTAGTACGTAAAGTCAAAAAGTAACTTCAACAAAAGACATTTATAAAAACATTGCTAGTTGCAACCATCTTTAATGACTTGAGTCATTAATTACAAAATTAGTTATAATAGGTGTTTTAAGAATATCTGAGAAATTAAAAATACACTGAGCCTGAATCCAAGGAGTCAACACACTGAAGCCTAAATCCATACACTTCCGGATGCTGTTATACAGCAGTAGCGATCCTGAAATATTGTTGTACCACAGCAGTGATGTCAGAGTGCTACTGTACCAGAGAAGTGATAACAGAATGCTGTTGTGCCAAAACAGTGATGTCAAAATGCTGTTGTACTACAGTAGTGATATCAGAATGCTGCTATACAGAGCATTGATGTTACAATGCTGCTGTACCACAACAGTGAAGTCAGAATGCTGTCATGTCACAGTAGTGATGTCAGAATGCTGCTGTACCACAGTAGTGATGCCATAAATGCTGCTGTACCACAACAGTGATGTCAGAATGCTGTTGTACCACAGTAGTGATGTCCGAATGCTGCAGTACCACAGTAGTGATGTCAGAAGGCTGTTTTACCACAGAAGTGATGGCAGAATGCTGCTGTAACAAAATAGTGGTGTTAGAATGCTTCTGTACCACAATAGTGATGTCGGAATGTTATCATGTCACAGTAGTGATGTCAGAATGCTGCTGTATCACAGTAGTGATGACATAAATGCTGCTGTACCACAATAGTGATGTCAGAATGCTGTTGTTCCACAGTAGTGATGTCAGAAGGCGGATGTAGCACAGTGGTGATGTCAGAATGTTGCTGTACCACAGTAATGATGTCAGAAGGCTGTGTTACCACATAAGTGATGACAAAATACTGCTGTACCAAAACTGTGATGTCAAAATGATGTTGTACTACAGTAGTGATGTCAGAATGCTGCTGTACAACAATAGTGATGTCAGAATGCTGCTGTACCACAGTGGTGATGTCAGAATGCTATTTTACCATGGAAGTGATGTCAGAATGCTGTTGCACCAAAACTGTGATGTCAGTGTAACCCCTAGATGGCGCTATCCCAGGGGCTACTACCCCTGCCAGATTTGCCACTAACAGGTTGAGGGGCCTGGGTCCAATGGCGGGTGCCTCCACCCAGAGGTCAGGGTTTGCAATAGTTAAACTAACTTGGTCACAGCCCTCTGGGACACTGCAACCCCCCTTTCTTCCCACTAGTGGCCCACACAATATATCAGAATTACCTTCACAGTATACACTTACCCCAGGTCTGGTTCCGGTACTGGGACCTCCTGTGAAATGAGATACAGTGCAACAATCACAGTACAGTACTTTTAACATAGACAAATTCCTCAGGCAGTATAACTTTGCTGAAACAAGCAGCTCTGATTTATTTAGGGGATATAACAAGGACAGGGGAAATCAGGTTAATCAGCTTATCACTCTAATAATCTATTTATGGCTCTGTGCACAGGCCTATCCCTATCAGTTACTGTCCCTGGGTACACAAGCCCTAGTGGCTAGTCCAAACCGTGGCAGCTGGTAGGCCCTTCACACAGAGAAAAGGAGAATTAAACAGTCAGCAGTACAGTAATTCCATTTGGATTTAATGTGGCAATTCAACAGGAGCGATCCTGAATTAGTACTCACGACCTCCAAATAAGATAGGGTCCTTCAATGTCAGCAGGGCTCACTTGAGGTACACAAACCTCTTCACATCCATATAAAAAAAGCACTATACCAGGCAGGCTGCATCTGTATCCCAATATGAATTACTGCACAATACCGGAGAACACACAGCAGATTCAGTTCCTGACAGACCGACTGCAATTTTCAGCAATTCTTCCAGTCTTCTACAGGGTGAACCTGGTTTCTACTCTTCAGAGATCCTTTGATTCTTTTCACAGAACGATTCAGTCTAACAAGCTGTTACAAGCTGCAGACGGAACTCTGGGCCTTACACGTTTTTGACTAAAACTGCACACTGAAAAGCACAGGGCTCCTTCCTTCTTCACTGCAAAGCTCAACTGAAACTCCAACCGACAAAACCGGGCACTTCCTTTGAGTTCCTCCCAGTTCTTGACTGGATTGGCTGTCACTCACAATAGACTGCTGCTGTTGGTCCAAAAGGCACTGAAGTCTAAACTACATCTCCCAGAGTCACTGCCCATACAATCCTCTTGTGGCTGGCTCCAGATTATGAGTCCAAGTTCTGATCATTCAAGGCACCATTTTAGAGCTAGCTTACCCACACTGATTGGTCCAGTTCAGCAGTTCAAAACTAGAATGGGAACTAGCAGACACAGTTCTGACTGCAAAGAAAGCAGGTTAGACAAACTGTAATTTCATTATTACTGTAAAATAATTTCTGGCAAACAGTTACATCTTTCAGATAGGTTCCTTTGCACTCCTAGTGACTGCAAAATGAAGTGAATTGGCAGCAGCTTGAGTGGTACTCAATCAAAGAAACACACAGTCCCCATACACTAATTATGTCTGCAAGCAGACAGCTCTTAAAGAGACAGTACCAGAGGTTCTAAAACACTCACTGATAAATGGCTTAAATGCCAAACACCATTCAGGCTTGGAGCATTCAAGCAAGCTCCTGGAAGTCTTTTGGAACCCCCATTTGCAGAGGTTACACCCTTCCTGGCCTGGGAAAGCTTGATGTCGCGTCAAGCAAGTACCCCATAAGTTTCAACTGCAACCACATACATTTGCATTAGGCTCGCACATGTAATCATCAGTCAATATATCATTTTACCAAGAACACATTTCTGAAACATTGCAGTCGTCACTCTTTACACAGTATTACATACACATTGTACCATAACTCAAGTTGTTACCTCTTGTACATGAAACCTGAAGAGGGGCCCTTCCTATCAGTTACCTTGGGGCTGGACGGGCAAGGGCACCATACTTAGAGGGCAACACAAGTAACTTGGAGTTAGCACTGACGCCAGTTTGGGCAATGAGCTCGGGAACATACACTCCTTTATGGACAACATTGAGAGGCAAATCCACAGGCCTCCCAAGGGAATCATAACTGAGGTGCACCACAGGCTTTACAGCTCGACCAGTCTTTCTAGGGGAACTGTTACAGTCTCTGCACTCTGAGCCTCATTTCCAGCATTGTCCACACTTGTCAGGGAGTCTCCATGGGGTAGAGAGGCTAGAACTTGGGGCACTTTCAGCTCCAGGAGTTACAGTTTCTTGAGTCCACAACATTTGGCTCGCATGGAGAGCTTTGGACACTGGCAGTGGACTGTCAGGGCACTCAAAATACTCTTCTTGTTGGTGTATCACCAGTCTGCCCCAATCTATCATTTTCCTCCCTGAAAGCTCAAACAGTTCAACCATGCACAATGATTCCATTTCATCTGATCTGATGCTTTGCACTTCACTTTCTGGGAGCATTGGCTCCAGGGATGAAGCTGAGGGCTTAGACAGTCCAGAAGGCCCAGCTTTGTCTCCAGTATTGACTAGGGATTGCCCCAGAACAATTGACTCAGTTCAAAGAAGGATAGTATTCAAAGTCACTCTCACTTTCTTCCGATATGGACTGACAGTCATGCTCAACTGGGACTTGTGGAGGGAACACTTTAACTTTGCTTCTGTAGGTGCAGACTTTCTTGATCTTTTCTTAGCAGCAGCTCTAGTCACTGGTCCAGAGGGCATCTTCTAGGGCTCAGACTCAATTAAGATTTGTCCAATGGGCAGTAAATGATTTCTATGCATTGTTTTTACATCTTTTGAATTATTCTCAGGCCTTACTTTGTACACTGGCAGATCATCTAGTTTGCCCACTACAATGTGAGGGAGATGGTGCCATCTGTCAGCAATCTTGTGCTTGCCATGCAATCCCAGATTTCTTAGCAATACCGATCTCCTCCTGGAGTTCCTGTGCTTTCACCTTTTTATCATACCTTTCTTTGTTGGCCAGATTTCTTTGGCAGCCATGGTTTGAGCCAGTTGGTACCATGAGTTAGCTGGGCCTTTAACTTTTGCACATACTGTAAATAGTTGTCAGCTTGAACCCCATCAGGAGAGACCCCAAACACACATCTACTGGTAGTCGAGCTTCTCTTCCAAACATCAGGGAGGGGAGAATCCAGTGGCATCACTTTTGGTGCAGTTATAAGCATGTACCAGGGTGCTAATTTGTTGGCTCCATCTAGGCTTGTCCTTTGGGTGCAGGGTGCCCTAGCATATCTAGCAAAGTGCGGTTGAAAGCGCTCAGGCTGTGGGTCCCCTGGGGTGGTAAGGTGTGGTTCTGGACTTCGCCTCCCCACAGAGAAAGCATCTCTTTGATCAGGCGACTCTCAAAGTCTCCTCCTGATCAGAATGGATTCTTTGTGGAGCCCCATAGTGAAAAAAAGTTTCTACCAAGTACTTTGGCCACAGTGGATGCTTTCTGGTCTTTGGTGGGAAAGCTTGGGCATATCTCGTGAAATGGTCAGTGACCACCAGCACATTACTGATATTTCTTTGATCTGACTCCAAACTTAGAAAATCAATACAGACCAGCTCCATGGTGCACTGGTGGTGATGTTAACAAGGGGCAGCCCTCTGGGGCAAAGCTTTCCTCTGTAAGGAGCGACTACAAGTTCGAATGTGTTGCTCCACATCAGCCCCCATCTTAGGCCAATAGAATCTGGATCTCACCAAGTCAAGTGTTCTGTCTATACCAAGGTGCCCCATGTGGTTGTGCAAGGACCTCAGTACTGAGTCTCGAAAGGCAGTGGGCAGCACTAGTTGTTGTTTGTCTACTTGTCCCCCTCTGTCTACTGTTTCTCTGTATAACAGTTTATTGATCAGTTTCAACTTAGGACCTTCTTTGTATAACAGTGCAGTTCTCAAATCAGTGGGCGTAATTTGGACACATCTTTTCCTGCATAGAGGGCTTCTAAAGCTGCTTTGATCATGGGATCGCGGGATTGAGCGCACGAATACTGTCATTGTCCAGCTGAGGCAGTGCACCAATGTCTATTGCAGAGAAGTGGCAATAAGCAGCAGGTATGCAATTCTCAGAGGCTCCCAAGCAATCCACCATGCAGTCCACCGCGTCCGTGGACATTTGTTCCTCCCTGTCAAACTTCCGGCAGAGTGCCCGAATGTCAGGTTCTGCCAATCGGACCCAATCATTCTGGGAACAGGCCTCGGGAGAGAGAATTAGCATCTATGTGGTTCAGACCTGCTCGGTATTCGAGAGCATAGTCATATGTAGATAATGCAGAAAGCCACCTATGGCCAGTAGCCTCAACTTAGCTGAGGTCTGCACATAGGTCAAAGGATTATTGTCAGTTTTACTAGTATTTTAGCCCCATACAAGTACTCATGGAATTGGTCAACAATAGCCCACTTCAAAGCTAGGAACTCTAACTTATGTACAGGATAGTTCTTTTCGGATGGGGTCAGGCTTCTACTGGCAAAGGCCACTGGTCTCAGGCCATTCTCGTGTCTTGGTACAACACAGCCCCAACCCTTGCAAGCTAGCATCTAGTGTGCAGGACGTAAGGTTTTCTTGGATCGGCATAGGCCAGCACTGGAGCATGGGTAAGTTGATATATGATCTCATGAAAAGCAGTCTCACAATCAGGAGTCCAGTGGGCCCCAAATACTTCCATTCGGATGAAAATACACTCTTTCAGTCTTGAGGGCGTGACTTTTGGTATTTTTGTGGGTTGGGGATACCCTTGAGTAAGGTTAAGTAAAGGCGGATCACTCTTGAATAGTCCTTGATGAAGCGCCGATAATAACCACAGGATCCCAGGAATCTTTGCAGTTCTTTTAGATTTTTGGGCTGTGGCCAGGTGGTCAAGGCCTCAACTTTACTTGGGTCGGTCTCTATTCCCTCGGTGGATACTATGTGTCCCACCTTCTACTGATGTTTGAAAAAATTGACACTTATCAATGGACAGTTTAAGGCCAAAGTCCTCCAGTCGGTCCAATACCTTAAATAATCTGTCTCATGTTCCTCCAGTGAGCTGCCAAACACAATAACATCATCTAGGTATACCAGGCACTCTAAGTAGTTCATGTCCCCACTGCCGCTCCATCAATCGTGTGAAAAGTGGCTGGGGCACCTGAAATCCCTTATGAGGCATCCTCATGAATTCATAGAAGCCAAGCGGACAGATAAAAGCTGTCTTTCACGGTCCTCTGGGGCCATCGGGATCTGATAGTACCCTCACGGAGATCCAGAGAGAACCACTTGCTCCCGTTTAGGCAGTCCAAAGCATCCTGAATGCGGGCACTGTGTACTGATCAGGATAGTCCGCGGGTTTAAGGTGCGATAATCCACACATCCTTACTGTTCCATTCTTTCCTCACTACCACCATGGGGAAGCATAAAGGGCTTCTGGATTCTTGTATTACACCAGCAGCTAACATCTCTTGCAGATGCCGTCTCACATCATCTATGTCAGCAGGTGCCAGGCGTGAGACCTCTCACGAAATGGTCTTTCGTCCATGGCGGATATTGTGCTCAACTCCTTGCGCATCCTACATCCCATTCCTTTAAAGAAAACACCTGGTCTCTCTGGGCAAGCTTCTCACTGATCTTCACTTTCCATTCAGCTGGCAGCGGGAGTCGTCGAAATCAAACAAGTCAGGCGATCTCTGTCATTCTTCCTTGAACTCTTGCTGCTGGGTAGCACTGCAGTGTCTGCACAATGCACACATTAGCCAGGATGCAACCTCTGTTTACTCGAATGTCTCTTTCAGACACATTATGAACTTGGACCATTACCCTTCTGGCATAAGCATGGGCTCTAGCAGGCAAAATACTAGGCTTGACCAGCAGTCCCTCTGGCAAGTTTCCATCGCCTGGTGCATCCAACATTAATATTTTATTCTTAACATCCTTTCTGATACGGACCTCTCCCTGTAAGGTGCACTGGGCATTTGGCGCCAGGATCAGAGACTCAGGATCCTTCTTCCACACAACTCCGACCGGTTCCTCTGGTTCCGTTTTTTCAGCATCTCTCTGTGCCTCATAGGCCTTCTTAATTAAAGCCGGAACTCTTAAAGCTCTACTAGTCTTTGACCCTGTTTTCATAACACAACTGTGCCAGCCTTCGAACATATGAGCATTTGTTCCAATCAACAAAGGGACACCATCATACAGTCCAGTAGGGGGACACACTAAGGCTAGGGTCTCTACTTGTTCGGCCACTCCAGCCACGGAGGTGGGGAAAGACAGCCAAATTCGGATATACCGGAATAGGGTAGGCCTTCTCACTTAACCCCCATACATGCAGTCCTTCTAATGGTTGTAAGTCGTCTGACAAATGCTTCTGATACCAATCTTGGAACATAATTGTCACTTGGGAGCCACTGTCTAATATAGCTCTTGTAGACACTCCGTTCACCTTTACAGTGGTCTCCATGGAGGGACCCACTATTCTGGACCAGTCTGGAGCGGTGTAGGGGCCTGGGCAACTGACCTTGCCACAAAGGACGTGAATTAGCATTTTGTGGTGCCTCACTGGGATCATGTCAGGCACCTCTTAACCACTGATTTCTTCTCCAAGCTCTCCTTGTAGCCTATATGCAACTTTGTCAGTGTCTTTTGGGACTGGCATTCCCTTTCATGTATCTTTCCCACAATTATAGCAAAACATACTTTCTGGAGTTTGAGCTGGCCGAGGCGCCACACTGGGAGCCAGGGCGGGGGTATTACTAACTGGAAACTTGGTGCCATCTCTGTCTGCTAGGCGTGATAAGCATTTGGAGACATCTAATCAGTTTCTCCACTTCCATGGTCAAGGAATCGAGTTCAGAGCTGTTATCAGCAGGAGATACATGGGTGGTACCCCACCCCCCCCATATGATGCAGTCGGATATAGGTCAGGGCCCGTACTTGCAGGCGTGGCCTTCATAAAGGACTGTTTTGAATTCCGGATCTCTCTCAACAGTTCGCCCCATTGTGACATATCTTTTCCTTGTCAGAGCACTCATTGACTGCCAACCTCTGCCCTGAACTTCACTTGATGGGTCACCCTCAGTCACTCGGTCGTGCCGCAGCTATTGGTGCAGGTCCTCCGAGGTCGTCTTTTCAACTCCTCGAATTTCTCTCATTAACTCATCATAGGAGTGGGGGATTCCAGTCGATCTGCCAGGCGTAACTGAAGCAACAGCAGTTCTGAAAGGGGGCAGACTTAGGATCCTGTCCAGCCTGGTTCGGTCCAGTTCAATCGCTTGGCAAACTACCTTTTCTGAGGCATTCTTGCAACAATTTTTCCAGCGAGATACATACACAGACAACAACTCCCCTTGGTACTGTTGTGCATCTCTTACTCTCCACCATGGTCCTCATCAGAATCTGGGCTCCATACACATTCTCCAAGGCCTCAAGATAGGCCTGTGCAGTGCTTCAGGGTTACTGGCCCGTTTAGCCACGGATGGAGCCAGGGCAGGACCTCCGGAGGCTCTCACTAACCCTCTTTAAGCTTTTCATCTTCCGAGCATTGCCATTTCTAGCACTTGGGGGCAGACACAGTCTATCCAGGTCTCCCAGTCATCCTCCCCTTGGGGGTGGGAGGTGCCAGAGAAGATCCTCAACCTCGGTAAGAGTCGTGACTAATGGCAGGTGCAGAAATAGGAGTCTGCATTGGTTCAGCCACCATTACGGCACTGGAGCAGGAGAGGGTGTTGGGAGAACACCCCAGGTGGCAAGAATAGTTTCTTCAAGTCCTCCACAGTTTTCCCCTCTCCCAGCAACCATTCAGCAAATTTCTCCTCAAAAGTTTCAGATAGTGGTGGGGGCTGATTCCCCCCCGGGTCTTTACTGTCCTTAGTTATCACTCTCCAAGCAGTGAGGGCTCCCTCTGGGGTAATGGTCTGTGGCACTTTGGAGCTATCTATGGGATCCTTAAACTCTACTAGGGCCAGGAAAGTGTGGGTGAGCAGATTAGCATGCCAACCCACTACCACAGGGTTTTGTAAACCTTCCACCTTGGAAAGTACTCCCTGCACAGTGTCCGTATTGATACCCAGGGGATGTCAGGATAAGCATAGCATTTGGGGTCGATCTCCTCCCAGTACACCACTCCACCAGCCGGTGCACAGCCACTTCTGTCGGGTACCCATTTTTTCTTAACAGTGGTTAGTAAATATGGCCACTAGAGGACACACAATCCCAGCGGTGAGCCTCCAAGATGTAACCCCTAGATGGCGCTATCCCAGGGGCTACTACCCCTGCCAGATTTGCCACTAACAGGTTGAGGGGCCTGGGTCCAATGGCGGGTGCCTCCACCCAGAGGTCAGGGTTTGCAATAGTTAAACTAACTTGGTCACAGCCTCTGGGACACTGCAACCCCTTTCTTCCCAACTAGTGCCCACACAATATATCAGAATTACCTTCACAGTATACACTTACCCCAGGTCTGGTTCCGGTACTGGGACCTCCTGTGAAATGAGATACAGTGCAACAATCACAGTACAGTACTTTAACATAGACAAATTCCTCAGGCAGTATAACTTTGCTGAAACAAGCAGCTCTGATTTATTTAGGGGATATAACAAGGACAGGGAAATCAGGTTAATCAGCTTATCACTCTAATAATCTACCTATGGCTCTGTGCACAGGCCTATCCCTATCAGTTACTGTCCTGGGTACCCAAGCCCTAGTGGCTAGTCCAAACCGTGGCAGCTGGTGGGGCCCTTTCACACAGAGAAAAGGAGAATTAAACAGTCAGCAGTACAGTAATTCCATTTGGATTTAATGTGGCAATTCAACAGGAGCGACCCTGAATTAGTACTCACGACCTCCAAATAAGATAGGGTCCTTCAATGTCAGCAGGGCTCACTTGAGGTACACAAACCTCTTCACACATCCATATAAAAGAAAGCACTATACCAGGCAGGCTGCATTCTATCCCGATCGCAATTACTGCACAATACCGGAGAACACACAGCAGATTCAGTTCCTGACAGACCGACTGCAATTTTCAGCAATTCTTCCAGTCTTCTACAGGGTGAACCTGGTTTCTACTCTTCAGAGATCCTTTGATTCTTTTCACAGGACGGATTCAGTCCTAACAAGCTGTTACACAAGCTGCAGACCGGAACTCTGGGCCTTACACACGTTTTTTGACTAAAACTGCACACTGAAAAAGCACAGGGCTCCTTCCTTCTTCACTGCCAAAGCTCAACTGAAACTCCAACCGACAAAACCGGGCACTTCCTTTGAGTTCCTCCCAGTTCTTGACTGGATTGGCTGTCACTCACAATAGACTGCTGCTGTTGGTCCAAAAAGGCACTGAAGTCTAAACTACATCTCCCAGAGTCACTGCCCATACAATCCTCTTGTGGCTGGCTCAGATTATGAGTCAAGTTCTGATTCGTCAAGGCACCATTTAGAGCTAGCTTACCCCACACTGATTGGTCCAGTTCAGCAGTTCAAAACTAGAATGGGAACTAGCAGACACAGTTCTGACTGCAAAGAAAGCAGGTTAGACAAACTGTAATTTCATTATTACTGTAAAATAATTTCTGGCAAACAGTTACATCTTTCAGATAGGTTCCCTTTGCACTCCTAGTGACTGCAAAATGAAGTGAATTGGCAGCAGCTTGAGTGGTACTCAATCAAAGAAACACACAGTCCCCCATACAACTAATTATGTCTGCAAGCAGACAGCTCTTAAAGAGACAGTACCAGAGGTTCTAAAAACACTCACTGATAAATGGCTTAAATGCCAAACACCATTCAGGCTTGGAGCATTCAAGCAAGCTCCTGGAAGTCTTTTGGGAACCCCCATTTGCAGGGGGGTTACACCAGAATCCTGCTGTACCACGGTAGTGATGTCGGAATGCTGCTGTACCACAGTAGTGATGCCAGAATCTTGCTGTACCACAGTAGTAATGTCAGAATGCTGCGTTACCACAGAAGCGATGACCAAATGCTATTGTACCACAGCAGTAATGTCAGAATGCTGCTGTGCCACAATAGTGATGTCAGAATGCTGCTGTACCAAAAGTATGATGTCAGAATTCTGCTGCAACACAATAGTGATGTTAAAATGCTTCTGTACCACAGAGGTGATGTCAGAATGCCATTGTATCACAGTAGTGATGTCAAAATGCTTCTGTACCACAGTACTGATGTCAGCATGCTGCTGTACCACAATATTGATCTCAGAATGCTTCTGTACCACAGTAGTGATGTCATAAATGCTGCTGTACCACAATGGTGATGCCAGAATGCTGTTGTACCACAGTAGTGATATCAGAATGTGGCTGTACCACAGTAGTGATGCCACAAGGCTGTTTTACCACAGAAATGATGACAGAATGCTGCTGTACCAAAACTATGATGTCAAAATGCTGTTGTGCTATAGTCGTGATGCCAAAATGCTGCTGTACCATCATAGTGATGTCAGAATGTTATTGTACCACGGTAGTGATGTCAGAAGGCTGTTTTACCACAGAAATGATGACAAAATGCTGCTGTACCAAAACTGTGATGTCAAAATGCTGTTGTACTACAGTAGTGATGTCAGAATGCTGCTGTACCACAATAGTGATGTCAGAAAGCTACTGTACCACAGCAGTGATGTCATAAAGCTGCTGTCCCACAATAGTGATGTTAGAATGCTGCTGTACCACAGCAGTGATGTCAGAATGCTATTTTACCACAGAAGTGATGTCAGAATGCTGTTGTACCAAAACTGTGATGTCACAATGCTGCTGTACCACAATAATGAAGTCAGAATGCTGCTGTACCACAGTAGTGATGTTAGAATGCTGTTTAACCACAGAAGTGATGACAGAATCCTGTTGTACCACAGTAGTGATGTCAGAATGCTGTTTAACCACAGAAGTGATGACAGAATCCTGTTGTACCACAGTAGTGATGTCAGAATGCTTTTACCACAGTAGTGATGTCAGAATGCTGTTTAACCACAGAAGTGATGACAGAATCCTGTTGTACCACAGCAGTAATGTCAGAATGCTGCTGTACCACAGTAGCGATGTCCCTAATGTGGGACAACAGCATAGAATCCCATGTTCATTAAGATTCCTTATGCTTACCTACATTGTGGATTACTGATAAGAATGCAGCCAGTCTAAAAACAGACAAATGAACTGTTTTTTAAAAGATGAACTACTAGAACTGTTGCCAACTCATGTAGCTATTATTTCAATCACATCTTATCCAGTTGTTTGCTGTTTTCTGTTTATTTGACCACAGTTCAAGACAGAGTTAGATAGAAGGAAAAAAGATTAAAACAAATGCATACAAAAAAATGTATGGGCAACCATACACAACATATAGAATAATGTATGGATAGCAATACACTACAAGGCTATTCTTCTACCGAGTGGATACAATGCTGACTGATGAAGGTCCCTAAGGCAGCATTGTATCCACAAGTTGGAAGAATAGCGAAGTAGTGTATGATTACCATACACTGTTCTATATAGTGTATGGTGACTGTAAAATAAAAAAAATGTCACTTTTCCCCATTTTAGATCAGCTCTGCTAACCATCCTTGATTAACTGCTGCTGCCCGGCACACATACGTGACTATCACACAGCAGCTCAAGGGATGAATCACAACTGCTGCTGGAGTCCTTGTATTGTGATATCCTCACTAACGCAGAATGAAAAGTCGTTCTTCGTTAGTGAGGACATCACTACTGCAGCAGAACGACTTTTTGCGGTGTATGGCTTTCCATACACAACCGCATTCCACCATACACTATAAGGGTGATGTTTTCATCTCAGGGTGAGATGATACCATAGAGACCTCTCGTGTTTTGCTCTCAAGGTCTATGGTATCATCTCACCTCTCAATGGTAATAGAGCCTTGTTGTGTATGGTTGCCCATACATTAGCCTATACTGTATGTTATAAACTGGTAGAGCTAGGCTTGATGAAATTTACTTAAGGCTGGGGTGAGGAAACTGACTTTGATCTGCTTTGTAACCAAGTGCAAGAACTGTATTGTTTCTCTTCTCTTTTAGAAGACAGTTAGTTGTAATTCTTTTTGTTATGAAGTGGTAGAAGTGAGGTTTTGGCTTTAGTTTTCTTTTGGGGGAGCTGGGGGAGACTGTTCTTTCTTTACTTTCTGCTCTAAGCTACCTGCAGTTTCCTTTTCTTTTGGGGGTGATGGTGGTAACATAGAAACATAGAAGCTGTCAGCAGATAAGGACCTCTTGGCCCACTTAGTCTGCCCAGTTTTCTTCTGCCTACTGTGCCACCGCAGACCCTACTCGATCTCTGGTCATCTCCTCCCCTTGCCTCACTGCCAAGGTCTCCCTGTATCTGCCCCATGCATGCTTGAATCCCATCACCATTTTGTTATCCATCACCTCCACTAGAAGGCTGTTCCAGGCATCCATCACCCTCTCCATGAAGAAGTATTTCCTTGGTAGTTGAACAGACGTTGGACCACCAATGCATACACATTAACAGGACCTCCTATTGGGTGAAGTTGGGGCTGTAACTAGATGGGAGCTCTTCCACTGTCACTGCTCCTATACCACTGCCCACAGCTACTGGGAGAGGCTTGGACTAGGAGTGGCTATTAGTGCCCCCAAAGTCGGTACTCTTGTACCACTTCCTACAGTGACTCCTGTATAGCGATGCTGGGACTAGACAGCTACTGAAATGGGTTTCATCATTCATCCACCACTTTGGAGAATGAAGCCTGCGGGAATGCTATTTGTTGACCCCTTGCCATTGCAAAGCTATCGTACTCAGAATCTATATCCTGTTCTGTCTGTCACAGCTCTGGCACACATGAAGGCTTCTGTTATAAGTTTATGGGTCCAGTGGGAGGGCCTCCTATGGCTATAAGGGTGTCACCATGCTTTCTTAGGACAAGAGGACTGCGAACCAATCATGAGTAGTTCAGTCACCCTAAGGACACAAGAGGTGACCCTCTTAGATCCATAAGAGGCTACACAACTAGAGCCATAAAATTATAGATCCTGTATATTTTTTATTTTAAAATTACTTCTGTTTTCCCCCTGATCTTGACTGCATAAGCGGTCAGCGAGAAGCTGGTTACAGCGGCTAAGCATGTGATGTACTTTATAAAGGAAGTGCTGTGATTGGTTGGGGGGTGTCACGTGATGCGCTCACAATATAATAGTAAATGCAAGGCCTAATCACACCTTGCTCTGGTTAAGGCCCTCTACACACTGTGGATCTTAATGCATTTTCTGTGCCTTAAAACATTTTAAATCCACCTAGCACTTTTGCATCCAAACTACTTAAAACATTTTAACAAAAATTTTTTTTTAAAACCTGCTAGGTACCTAGTCTTAGTCCAGATAACAGAATTGATTTTGAAAACTATTTTTAAAACCTGTATAGTGAAACCATTTCAGTGTGTCCACACAGTGCAGTAATCATTCTTGATAGCAGTTTAGTGTGTCCACACCACTGGTTTTAAACCTGTCCTCCTTGTAACCATTTCATATTAACAATGCAGTAGTTCTCAGGTCAACAAAGGACTATTCATCAGACGATGTAACTGAAGAGGTCCTCTGTAGACCCCAAAGCCTGTGAATGGAAACTTACATGTTGGTCCGATAAAAAGTATCACACCATTTTATGTCCATCTATCTCCTTGCCCTAAACACAGCTTTGATGTAGGGGAACAGTCAACGGTACAGCTATGCAGTATGAAGCATACATGCATACTTACCAATATATACTGGAGAGTAGTTGGATTTCACGCTTTCATCTAAGAAGGTCACCCCCAGGGTGTAGAGTGGCGTTGCCCCAATGCCATGGAGGAACTGCCCCAGCATAAAGAGGAACCTGTAGTTAGACAGACTGGACGTCCTGTCTGTGTTCAAAGATGTCTGGTTGGAGTGGCACATACCGGTCTCCTCCGTGAGAATCACTTCATAATGGTTAGAGACAAAATGAGGCAGCGTAAACACCAGGGAGCCCATCCCCATGATGAGAACCCCAAAACCCAGCCACCGTGGTTTGTGGCCATGGCCCCCAAAGTAACTGACAAAGGTCAAGCAGATGCAGGCTGCAATGTCATAGGAGCTGGCAATCAGTCCACTGTGGTAGCTAGTCAGGTCAAACCGCCGCTCAATGGAGGTGATGACAGTGTTTATAAAGCCATTCACGATCATTCCTTGCAAGAAGGAGGCAATGGAGAGGAAGAAGAGGACTCCCTTCGGTGTGTTGAAGCACTGCAAACAGTGGGGTGTAAAGGCGCCCCATCCGCAGTGGCTTTCTTCCTTCGATGGTACAAACTCGATTTCACAAGTGTCATTTTTATCGTGCGGTGCATTTTTTTCTGACTCGCCATGGTGCAGGAGTTCATCACAAGTATCGTCATGGAGTCTCCCGTTAGAAAGGGATTCATTACAGGGTTCAGCAGGGCTCGGGGTTTCTGCCTTCACAGCAGATCCATTGAAGTGCAGCAGTTCCTGTCGGGAGCTGAAGGATTTGTCTTCTGATAAATGACTGGGCATTTCCAGTAAAAGGCAAACCAGGGGTGACTGTCCTTTGTTTCCAGCAGGGTTGCAGCAAGTTCAGAGAGGAAGCAACAAAGCTGGCTGGGAAATAAACAGCACTTCTTGCAGAAGAAAAAGCCAATGGAGAGCAACAGGTCACCGTGGTAAGGGATGCTTGGGCCTGAGAAAACTGGAGAGAAAAGTCTGGGTCATTTTCTTCACCTGCAAAGAGAACAGAAAATAGCAGGTTAATAAAACAGCAGCTTCACATTTAATCAGTCTATCAGTCTATTGCACTGCTGGCAGCACAGTATGCTTAGTTTAGTCTTCTAGCTCCAGAAACCCACTGAAGAGAACCCTTTCTGGAGAAAACTAGGGGGTTTGTGTTTTAATTCTGGTACTGTAACTAAAGGGAAATGCACAAAATTAAAAAGGCATTCTCTGAGGCCAGTGGGAACTCTCTGGTGCTATGACACGGAGCTATCGTATGCCCAGAACTGTAAGGTCATTAAATACTTTACTTCAAAACATGAAAGGCAACGCAGTGTAAAAACTTTTGTGCAAGAGGTGCTGGCCTATCAAAGTGCTGTGCCCTGTCATCCACATTAAAGCTCATTTTAATTGCCTTGCATATCTAAGCACTGTTCAGTACAAAGTGCTCAGTTCCAAGAAATGTCCTTACTGAGACGCAGACTTCTAGTGAGGGACCCGCAGGACAGAACTATTTACAGACAGTTTCATGGTCAGAGATCCCCCAATATAGAGCTTGTTAATGCAGCAAGTGTTGGAATTATGAGGGAAGGGGGACTTGCCAGGGCTTGGTTCCCCCCCCACCCCAGCTCTGAATTGAGCCCCGATAGCTCACGCATCGCTGCCTTTGACTTATAATAGGAAGAAGGGCTCAATTTAAAGGATCCTTATGACCCCCCAGCTCCGAAAGCTGTTCATAAAGTGTAATTCCAACACTGTGTACAGCCTTATAAGGAGGGACCCCAATAAACAGCTTGTTACTGACAACCTTATTTATGTATTCAGTTTTTGTTGACCAGAAAAAGAGAGTTAAGTGTAACCCCCCTGCAAATGGGGGTTCCCAAAAGACTTCCAGGAGCTTGCTTGAATGCTCCAAGCCTGAATGGTGTTTGGCGTTTAAGCCATTTATCAGTGAGTGTTTTTAGAACCTCTGGTACTGTCTCTTTAAGAGCTGTCTGCTTGCAGACATAATTAGTTTGTATGGGGGGACTGTGTGCTTCTCTGAGTACCACTCGAGCTGCTGCCAATTCAATTCATTTTGCAGTCACTAGAGTGCAAAGGAACCTATCTGAAAGATGTAACTGTTTGCCAGAAATTATTTAGAGTAATAATGAAATTACAGTTTGTCTAACCTGCTTTCTTTGCAGCCAGAACTGTGTCTGCTAGTTCCCCATTCTAGTTTTGAACTGCTGAACTGGACCAATCAGTGTGGGGTAAGCTAGCTCTAAAATGGTGCCTTGGACGAATCAGAACTTGGACTCATAATCTGAGCCAGCCACAAGAGGATTGTATGGGCAGTGACTCTGGGAGATGTAGTTTAGACTTCAGTGCCTTTTTGGACCAACAGCAGCAGTCTTTTGTGAGTGACAGCCAATCCAGTCAAGAACTGGGAGGAACTCAAAGGAAGTGCCCGGTTTTGTCGGTTGGAGTTTCAGTTGAGCTTTGGCAGTGAAGAAGGAAGGAGCCCTGTGCTTTTCAGTGTGCAGTTTTAGTCAAAAAGCGTGTGTAAGGCCCAGAGTTCGGTCTGCAGCTTGTGTAACAGCTTGTTAGGACTGAATCCGTCCTGTGAAAAGAATCAAAGGATCTCTGAAGAGTAGAAACCAGGCTCACCCTGTAGAAGACTGGAGGAATTGCTGAAAATTGCAATCGGTCTGTCAGGAACTGAATCTGCTGTGTGTTCTCCGGTATTGTGCAGTATTGCGATCGGGATACAGATGCAGCCTGCCTGGTATAGTGCTTTCTTTTATATGGATGTGTGAAGAGGTTTGTGTACCTCAAGTGAGCCCTGCTGACATTGAAGGACCCTATCTTATTTGGAGGTCGTGAGTACTAATTCAGGGTCGCTCCCTGTTGAATTGCCACATTAAATCCAAATGGAATTACTGTACTGCTGACTGTTTAATTCTCCTTTCTCTGTGGTGAAAGGGCCCCTACCAGCTGCCACGGTTTGGACTAGCCACTAGGGCTTGGGTACCCAGGGACAGTAACTGATAGGGATAGGCCTGTGCACAGAGCCATAGGTAGATTATCAGAGTGATAAGCTAATTAACCTGATTTCCCTGTCCTTGTTATATCCCCTAAATAAATCAGAGCTGCTTGTTTCAGCAAAGTTATACTGCCTGAGGTATTTGTCTATGTTAAAGTACTGTACTGTGATTGTTGCACTGTATCTCATTTCACAGGAGGTCCCAGTGCCGGAACCAGACCTGGGGGTAAGTGTATACTGTGAAGGTAATTCTGATATATTGTGTGGGCCACTAGTGGGAAGAAAGGGGGCTTGCAGTGTCCCAGAGGGCAGTGACCAAGTTAGTTTAACTATTGCAAACCCTGACCTCTGGGTGGAGGCACCCGCCATTGGATCCAGGCCCCTCAACCTGTTAGTGGCAAATCAGGCAGGGGTAGTAGCCCCTGGGATAGCGCCATCTAGGGGTTACATAAGCAATTCTCAATTCTGCCTGTTTTCAGCCCCATCCCAGGGAGGGGGAAGGACACAGGTGCAAATTGACATATTGAATCAGGTTAAGCTGTTGTTGATATTTTCAGTGAATGGGGGAAATTTGGCCAGGACACCAGGGAAATCCCTCTACTCTTTTCGAGAAATGCTATGGGTTCTCTAATGTCTACCTGAACAACCACCAGAGCAGGCAGACGTAACCTCGATTTAATGTCTCATCTGAAAGACAGCCATTCAGGAGTACAGCACCCCACTCATGCTGCACTATAGTGTCAGTAATTGGATTTATCCCAAGTTCCTGGTGTGGGGCTAGAACCCATAACCTGCCAATATTTCAATCTCAGCTGCAAGTGTGCAACTTGCTGAGCCACTGTCACTGAAGTGAGGGCCCCTCCCCCCCAGTACACAGCTCCTTACAGACAATGTCACAGTGAGGGACCTCTAGTATAGAGCTCCTTACAGACAGCCTTAAAAAGAGAGACTCCAGCACACAGCTCCTTACTTTCCTTATAGTAAGGGACCCCTAGAACAGGGCTCTTTAAATGCAGCCTTATGAAGAGGGACCCCTAATGTGGTGCTATCTACAGACAGCCTTATAGTGAAGGATGTCCAGTGCAGAGCTTCTTACAGGTAGCCTGATAAAGAGGTACCCCAAGCACAGAGCTCCTTACTTACCTCATAGTAAGGGACCCCCAGAACAGGGCTCTTTAAACACAGCCTTATGAAGAGGGGCCCTAATGTGGCGCTCCTTACAGACTGCATTATAGTGAGGTGCCCCTGTACAGAGCTCTTTACAGCTCTTTACTCTTTACTTATAACAAAGAATTTCAGTACAAAACTCCATACACAACATATTATGCATTATGCTAAGGGGTACAAGGTACATAACCCCTTATGACAACCTTTTGGTGATACCTCCCAGCACAGAGCTCCTTACGCACAGCCTTATAGTCCTTACAGTAAGGGACCCTTGTACAGAGCTCATTAAGCATTCGTAGTGTGAGGGACCCTAGTACAGTGCTCTTTACACATTAGTATTATAATGAGGGACCTCCTTACAAAACTAAGTAAATATCGTTATAGTGTGGGATCCCAGTACAGAGTGCCATACAGGCAACCATAGAGCAAGGGATCCCCAGTACAGAGCTCCTTACAGACAGCCTTACAGTGAGGGCCTCTCCCCCTACAGAGCTCCTTATATACAGTGTTATAGTGAAGGACCCCTGTACAGAGCTCCTTATAGACAGCCTTACAGCGAGGAATCCCCAGACAGAGCTCCTTACAGAGTTATAGCGAGGGATCCCAAGTACAGAGCTCCTTAAACAGCCTCATAGAGAGAGATACCAAGCACAGAGCTCCTTATAGACAGTCTTATAGTGAGGAAACCCCATACAGAGCTCCTTACAGTCTTATAGTGAGGGATCCCCACACAACACTCCTTACAGACAGTCTTACAGCGAGGAACCCCCATACAGAGCTCCTTACATACAGTCTTATAGTGCGTGAACCCCATACAGAGCTCCTTACAGAAAGCCTTACAGCGAGGAACCCCCCATTCAGAGCTCCTTACAGTCTTATAGAGAGGGATCCCTGTACAGAGCTCCTTATAGACAGTCTTATAGTGAGGAAACCCCATACAGAGCTCCTTGCATACAGTCTTATAGTGAGGAACCCCCCCATACAATGCTCCTTGCAAACAGCCTTACAGTGAGGGACCCCTAGAGACTTCCGTACAGTCTTACAGTGAGGGAGCCCTGTACAGTGTTCCTTACAGACAGCCTTACAGCGAAGGACCCCCATACATAGCTCCTTACATACAATCTTATAGTGAGGGAACCCTGTACAGTGTTCCTTACAGACAGCCTCACAGTGAGGAACCCCTATACAGAGCTCCTTATAGACAGTCTTACAGTGAGGAACCCTATACAGACCTCCTTTGCAGTCTCATACTAAGTACAGAGCTCCTTAAACAGCCTTATAGTGAGGGACCACCGTACAGAGCTCCCCATAGACAGCCCTACAGTGAGGGACCCCCATACACAGCTCTTTACAGATAGCATTATAGCACTGACCCCCTATATAGCACTAGGTACGCACAGCCTTATAGTGAGGGACCCTCTATACAGAGCTCCTTTACACACATCCTTACAATCAGCAACCCCCAGTACAGAGCTCCTTGCAGAACGTCTTACAGTAAAGGACTCCTGTACAGAGCTATTTTGGTTAGCCTTATAGTGAGGGACCTCAGTATGGAGCTCCATACAGACAGCCTTATTATGTGGAACCCCAATAGACAGCTCCTTATTCAGCCTTACAGTGATGGACTCCAGTACAGAGCTCCATACAGTAGTATTTTAATGAGGAATCTCCAATACAGAGATGTTTACAGATAGCGTTACAGTGAAGGATCACCCTGTACAGAGCTCACTGGGTCAGCCTTATAGTGAGGGGCTTCAGTACAGCACTCAGTGCAGACAACCTTACAATGAGGGACCTCCATACAAAGTTCTGTAGAGACAGCTTTATAGTGAGGGACCCCCACTGTACAGGACTCACTGAGTCAGTGTCATATTGAGTGATCCTGGTACAGAGGTCTGTATAGCCAGCCTTATAATGAGGGAGCCTCAGTACAGTGCTCCATACAGGCAGCCTTATAGTGATGGATTTCCACCTTTACAGAGCTGGCTGTGGCAGCCTTGCAACAATTTTCCACTGTGGTTACCTTGTCAAAGGATAAGCAGTCACTGTTGAAGCACACAGCTGAGTTCAGCGGAAGGCTTTGCTCTGCACTGATTAGTGTTGCCGTCTTGCTTCACGCCATGAAAGGGCACCGATGCCAGCTTCTCCCTGGGACACATGCAGAAGTGCCATGGTAACAGCATGCTGCTAGCTCCTCAGACTTTCTTCCCTTGTTTCTATGTTCGAATATGGCTCTGTTGGAAGCGAGGATGCAGAGATATACTCCTGCAGACTGGGAGGAGGAGGGCTTGGTGGGGAGTGTGGGCTAGGAGTTGGCTGAGAGCTTTACACTTACATTACAAGTTGTATTACTCAGCACTTGGAAAAACGGAACTATAGCTGGAAAGATGGTCGTTTACTGAATACCTCTCGCTTGTTGCTCTTAAAGAGACATGCCCAACTTGTATTTTGTTTTTCTCTCTCAACATTCCTGTTTGTCCCCCCCAACCAAGGCATACCTTTCATTCTCAGAACATGATAAACAGTGGTTCATCAAAACATTCTGATTAGTAAATTACAGCCCTTTGAGGAGCATTTTCTCAAACTTGTTACTTTTTATTTCTTCTTCTTTTACCAGCCCAATTGCCTGTTTTTTGTAAGTGAAATAATTGTGCACATTGGGGAAAAAAAGTTATGTAAGGGTCGGGTTTCCTTGTGCAACTGCAGTTTTTTCCACATATGCTCAATTTTCAAAAACAACAAAACAGCAAAAACAGCTTAATCTGGTTTAAGGTCAGTTGGCATTCATCTGTATCCCCCCTCCCCGGGTCGTGCCTGAAGATAGGCAGGATTTGTCTAGTGTACTTACCCGGTCAACAAATACTAAATAAATAATTGGAAAAAAAAAAAAAAAGGTTGCCTTTCTGTATCTATTTCCACAATCTGCAGCAGCTTCACATTTTCTCCACTGCTGTGGAGAAAAAAGGAAAATGTCTCCCGTGCACACAACATGGTGACAATAGCATTTTCACAGGCGCAGTGATTTTTCCATGCACCAGAGAGTTGTGCACAGAGACATAGACCCAGGGACATGTCAGGCCCTTTGAAAATCGGGCCCCAGAAGAGTACAACTGCAATAAAAAGTGCAAAATGGCATGGAATGAATTATCGCATTTATTACTGCATTTGTGGAACAAAATTTGTGAAAGGGATACACCCCTCTCTAACTGCCCCACCCCTCAGTGTGGGGCACCCCTCAATTAGCATTCGATGACATGTTTTTATGTTTTGTGTTTTTATATTTTATCTGGTTGAGCTGCCTTCCCTCCTGCCAGCATTATGAGTCAAATGGCTCTAGCGGCACATCCCACAGGCTCCCACGGCTGCCACACAACTGACATCCGAGCCAGGGAGCAGCCATGGGAGTGTTTATTGTATGCCCTTATATACGGAGCTGTTACTAGCTCTGGTTTACAGTTTACTGGTCCCTAATCTAAACCGAGACCAAGTACAGACTGACAGTCGAACTGTCAGTCTATACTGGGTCTCGGTATAACAGCAAGGCCAGTAAAGTGTAAATCAGAGTCCTGTCTATAAGAACATAAAATGCACGCTCCCACAGTTGCTCTCCAGCTCTGACATCAGCCTAGAGAGCATGTGGGATGCACTGCTAGAGACGCTTGATTCAAAATGCCATCAGAAGGGATGGTATGAACAAAAAAATAAGATATAAAATAAGATATAGACTATCTACAGTCTCCGAGCAGCTTACAGAGTACCTTGATAACTATAACCTACTCTGCCCGCAGCAACACGGCTTCCATAAAAAAAATTCCACACTCACTGCCCTTGTTGATTACTCTTCCCAGTTATACAATGCCTTAGATAGTGGGCAGGCAGTGGGTTTGGTTTTCATTGACCGTACGAAGGCCTTTGACTCTGTGAATCACAACCTCCTCATGAGCTGCCTTCGGTAAACAGGTCTACTCCCTGACTCAATACTATGGTTTGGCAGTTACTGTACCTCTCCAACAGATCACAGCATGTCAAAATTGGAGATACTCTGTCAGCTTGTTATGTTAATAAGACATATATAATTTCAGTGTGCTTGCCTGTGTAAATTGTTTCCTGTATTCTGTATATTTTGTACTGTCTGTAATGTTTGTCCACCACTGACTTGGAACCTTTGAAAATGAGTCCTTGACTCAAAGGTATTAATCCTAAACTGAATTAAATAAATAAATATAAAACACACAAAAGCCACTAAATGAAAACATTTAAAGCAGCAGTGCAATGAAAAAATATTTTTCCAAAAAGCTAGTTTCAGCTACAGTTAATACGATTAGCGTACCTGTCAAATCTACTTTTCTAGGCACGTCCTATGCTGCACACGATGAGTTTGTTTTTTTCTCGATCCCAAAACTTACTAGATCTATAATGCTATTTCTAAGCCAAATTTGGCTGCCATCTGTTTTTCTTGAGAAAAAAAAAATTGAATAATTATAAAATACTCAGATTTTTGAGGAACTAGAACATTTTACACCAAATAAAACTAGAATTACCTGGAGTTTTTTATAGTGAAAAAATGGTCGGGTCAAATTTTTTTGCCAAATTTTGTTGCACCATTGCTTTAAACTGCCACATTTTATTGCACTGTTGCTTTAAACTAGTTGCTAAAATGCTAATCAGGTGGTGCTCCGCACTGAGGTGTGGGTCATTTATGCATGGATGTTTCATTTTCATTTTTACTGCAATTGCCCAAAAAATTTACCGAATTGTGGAAATTTATACCCTCGTGCAGTAAATCTCATGATTAGTAACTGCTGTTATCCAGGTTGCATTTGATTGGAAAACAGCATTTTTTAAATCACAAACTGAAATGTGAACCTGCTGATTTTTTTGTATCACTATTCCCACAGCAGGCAGTTGCACCCTTCCTCCTAGCCTTGGGGGGAGCAATGCGGCTCTGTAATGAGCAATGGGGGGAGCTGCGGAAATGCTAGCTGTAAAATAGTATTACAGTACTGTAAATGGTTGCCTCTTATGCATGGATTTCTATCCTAACTAAGAGGCTGTTGTGCCACAGCTCATGGGTTACAGAATGCTGTTGTACCCTTCTGTGGTGCAGCAGTTTTTTTTTAAATTGGAAAGAAAAGTTGTGCAACCTGCTGCTTTACTTTCCCCATGCAGACAGAAACCAGATGCTCCCCTAATATTGAATGTTCTGTTGTTTCATCATTTTAACAAACAGATACCTACCCCACACCTAGGTAGGTTTTTTAGCAGCTGGCTGATGGTGGGCTTCTATTTATTTGAAAACAAAAAAAATTCAACCAAAGATTTCTTAGGTAGCAAAAAAAGCAGTATTTTCTTATTTTATGTTTCAAATGATACACTATACAAAATAAGACATGAGCATCCATGCACAACACTGCAGTGCTTCCTTCTCGGAATTCTGGTGACAGCATAGGAACCTCTCGAGATCCCTATGATGTCATCAGAACTCCTTGATGGAAACACAGCCTTGTTATGTATGGTTGCCCATGCATTATTCTCTATGTGATGATGAAAAGGACTCGGAGATCTGTTTTGTCCTCCCCTTCTACCACAAAGGCAGTAACTATACCAAGTTTGACTACTGACACACATCCAAACTTCTTAGCCAGACTGTCACCACCAGTGGCACATGTTCTTCCCTCCGTGACAGCCTACAGCCTCACCTCCAGGACTAGCCTGTTTGCCAGTTTGGGATTCTGGTGCTTCAGTCTGTCTCCTCTCATCTGCTCTTCATTAGTAACCTGAGAAAATATCTGATGACACTGAATGCCTGTGTATGTATAGTATACAACTTTGTTTTATTCCTGACAAATGAAAGATGAAAATATTTCTTCTTTGACTGCAGTCGCATCCCAAATGCAGTCTGATGTAATTCTCATTTTTGTTTTTACACATTACTGTACTGCACTTTAGGTACAGTTTGTCATCCTGTATCTTGTCCTTTAAAACAGCAGTATTTGTTAAAGGGACACTCCTATATCACTGGTAAATGCAGTAGCTGCTGCAGAAATGCCAGATTAAAATGTGTAAAAGCAGAACCACAATGAGATATTGCCTATCAGCTGGGCTGTCCTGAGTAAATACACTGCAAAAATTGGTAACAGCAGGACTCCACTGAAAATGAGATACTGCCTCTCAGCTGGCCTATCATGGGAAAATACACTGCAAAAATGTGTAAAAGCAGGAACCTACTGAAAACAATATATTACAACTCAGTTGGGCAATCCTGGGTAAATACATTGTGAAGACGGGCAAAATCAGAACCCCAGTGAAATGATATTGTCTGTCAGCTACACTATCCTGGCTAAATATATAGCAAAAATGTATTGCTTTTCAGCAGATGTATCTAGAGTAAATACATTGTAAAAACATGTAAAAGCAGGACCCCACTGAAAACAACATATTATATCTCAGCTGGACTATTCTGGCTAAATAGACAGTAAAAATGGGTAAAAGCAGGACCCCACTTAAAATGAGATGTAGCATCTCTGCTGTGCTATCCTGGATAAATACTGTGTAAAAATGTGTAAAAGCAGGACTCCAATGAGATACTGCCTGTCAGCTGGCCTGTCCTGGGTAAATACATTGTAAAAATGGTTACATATAGGACCCCACAGATCATGCGATACCGCATCGCAGCTTCACTATCGTGAATAAATATATTGCAAAAATGTGTAAAAGCAGGACCCCACTGAAAATCAGATGTTGTATCTCAGTTGATCTATCCTGAGAAAATACATTGAAAAAAATGGGTAAACACAGGGCCCAACTGCAAACGAGATATTCCATTACCACTGGGCTATTGTAAATTAATATATTGTAACAACTGGTTAAAAAGCGAAATCCCACTGAGAATTATATATTGCAACTCAGCCGGTCTACCCTGAGTAAATACATAGAAATGGTAGGTAAAAGCAGGACCCCACAAAGGACTAGATACTGCATCTCAGCTGGGCTATCGTACAAAAATACATTGTAAAAACTGCTAAACAAGCATGACTTCACTGAAAACAAGCTATTGCATCTCAGCTTGGCTATCCTGGAATCGACTGCTCTATCTTGATCAAGCGCCCAGTGATTCCCCTGCCTCTAGTATTACCCCTTCCCTGCCTGATACTCCAATAACATTATTCCTGGTGTCCACTAGCACACCATCTCCTATCTGTATCACTGCAATAATCCCCAAGTATCTGGTAGTGTCCCAAACACCCACTGCACCCTAACCCCCCACCCCAGTCCCAGAATACCACTAGCATATATTTTCTACTGACCTCCACAACCAAGCATCATATGCCACATGGAAGTCCTGTATCACTATACAAATAACTATAATACAAAGGATTATGCCTTGTGGACTGTGTATAATGAGAATTTTATACACATCCAAGGTGATACGATGCTATATAAACCCTGCAGGCGAAGGTTGAAGGGTTTATAACAGCATCCCACACCGAGGGTGTGCATAAAATTCAAGTTTTAACAGTACCCCAGGTTGCTGGGGTCTGTTATTTCACTGTTAGGATTTGATGTTTAAGTTTCATGATTCTGTCTGGCCACTAGATGGTGCACAGTGTCCTGTGAAGTCCTGTTTGCTGCCTTGGTCTCCATTTCTCTTTCTGTGTGTGTACATTTCTTTTTACTTATTTTAATGGGTCGCAGCAGCTGAAAGGGTCAGGGGCAGGGGAGGAAACAGCTGTGTGGCAGTGCTCCTTGCACACGATCGGGCTGAGGGCGGCTGTAGAGAAAAGATGCCTTTCGTTTTGTCCTGTGGAGATATGGGCACAAGATCATCGACAGCATGCAAATAACAAAGAAACCCTGATACGTGTTTGCCACTATAACCTGCAGGTCATAACGGTGAATTATAACCAGGTTTCCATGGAAAAAAACTGATACAACAGATTTCAATACAGTACTTGCTAGAACTCTTATTTAACCAATGCCCTTTGTGTGTGCATAACTGTTGTAACGGCTACTTATGTGTGCGTGTGTGTGCGCATATATGTTTCTGTGTCTTTGTGCGCACATACATATGTGGCTATATGTGTGTCTGTGTGCTCACATGTGGATGTATCACGAGGTGTATTGTACTTCCAGAGCCAAAGGCATCTTCTGCTACATCATCTTCCATTTAAGTTTTTTTTTTCTATTACTGTGATGTAAGTCCAGAATTTTAATATGCCAATAATATAAAAAATAAATTAAAACCCAGACAACACTGCTTCTCCTAAAGGGACTGGCTCTCCATCCACCTGGTCATTTCTGACCTGTAACCATTGACAGCTAACCACCTGCACCATTGCACTTGCTGTTCCTGCCCCATCCAGGCCCTCTCTCCCCCACCTTTCACGCCCCCCACTACATCACTCCTGCCCTTCCCCCATCTTTCACACCCCCTCCCTCCACTAATGCACTTTTCAGACATCTGCCCCTTCTTCTCTAACTCTGCCTACACTACTTCTACTACCCACCCACCCATCACTCCGACAGAGGCCCCTCAGCCTGCCCACCTATTCTGTTCCCCTCCTACCCTGCTCACCCAACTGTCCTTCCTGTATAGTTTTCTTTTACTCTGAGACTTCATTTAAGCTGCCCTCTGAATTCTGCCCACACTTATGACTGTAACTGTAAACCGGGTTATGACTGTAAATCATTGTCTATAGAAACACAGAATTTGACAGCAGATAAGGACCAGTTGTCCCACCCAGTCTGCCCATTTCCCTACCTAATGGATAAGCTGTAGATCCTAGTTAACCAGCAGCCTACTTCTTTCTACCCCCACCCCCTAGAATTGCTTTATGACTGTCCCATGCATGCTTGAATTCCACCACTGTTTTTGACTCCACAACCTCCTCCGGAAGGCCCTTCCATGCATCCACAATCCTCTATGTGAAAAAATATTTCCTTATATTACCTCTGAGCCGCCCCCCACTCTATCTTCAAATTGTGCCCGCTTGTTCTTGCACACCTCTTTTTTGAAAGATGCTACCCTCTTGGACTTTGTTGATTCCCTTGAGGTACTTGAAAGTTTCTATCATGTCCCCCCTCTCCCTCCTTTCCTTGAGGCAATACATATTAAGCTCCTTTAGTTTCTCTTCATATGTCTTCTGGTGCAGACCCTGCACCATTTAAGTATGTTACCCTCCATCCTCTGATGTGGAACCTTTGTAAATGAGCAGTTACTGCTCAAAGGTATTTGTAATCCTAGAGTTTAATAAATAAATAAATAAAATTCTATATCTCTTATCAGGTTAATCCATTATCACCAGTTTTAGCTCTGACCAGAGCTTATTTAAGTTAGGTGAATAAAATGACATTTTGGTGAGCAAAAGTGCTCCAAATCTGGAAGAAAATGCTCTTTTTGAAGCAATAATAGTGCCACGGTAGTGGCACTATAGTTGGGGTTGAGTACGTACTTTAATGCTAAACCTCAAATTTTGCACCTTAATAACTTTGCCACCGTATGACGGACTTGCCTGAAATTTTGCATGCACAGTCTGGTACCACAGATCTCCGGATCTGGCAAGTTGCGTTACGGTCGGACATACAGCTGCGGAGCTGCAGAACGCAAAAAAAATTTACTTTTTGTGTGTTTCTTTGCTCGTGCCCACAGCCCGCATGATTTTTCCATTTGGTCTGAAATCTTCAGGGAAGATGCAGTCTGGGTCACCGATGTGCCTTTTGAAGATTTGGTGTAAAAATGCTAAACTTCAAAAGTTATTCAAAAAACAAATTTCCCTTTATAATCAATGGGGAAAAAATATATGTGTCTCACAAAATTGTCTCAAGTACAATTTTCCTTTCGCAAATGGCTGTTTTTCTTTCGTACTGCCGCCATCTTGTTTTCAGTTAGCAAGAGAGAAAAATGCCTGCCATTTAAATTTGGATGGCAAATGCCATTTTAAAAATCAAAGCTCCAGTACTTTCACAAATCGCGGAAAAAACATCCACGAAAGTTTTGCAAATACGAAAATTTTGTGCTGTTTTTTGCGAAACATTCAATTTTCAAAATTTGCAAAAGAACTTTGCCAAAAAACTGGAAATCTTTGCCACCCCCCCTGCAACAAAACGGTAGGGCCTTTTGGGCTGCAATGTGCAGGGTGACAAGCACTGATCCCACAGATGTACCTTTTCATGGTTTGGCACCAACACATTCAAAGGGCCCAAAGATACAGTGTTCCAAATTTCATAAATTTCCCACAGGATAACATTGTGGCGTCCGTGACACCTTTCGGCACCTGTATCTCAAAAACGAAGCAAGATACGGAGTTTTCGCTACCTGCAGCATACATCAGCTTTAAGTGATCTAACCTATAGAAACAAGTTTGGAAATCATAGATTACACCTGCAATTGAATTTGTTTCCTACTTGCTACGGCTATGGAGATATTGGCACACTGCTGTCACAAGGATTCCAAGCAGGGTTTCAACGTCTTTAAGTGCCCATATCATGTAAACAATGCGAGATATGGATTTGGTTATCTTGCATGAAGTACTCACTGTCATGATTACAACGGCACTAGAATTGTTTTCCTAGCTGCTACAGTTGCTGAGACATTAGCAAATTAGTGTTAAAAGGGTCCCTTGCCCTGTAGGGCTGCTGTATGGCTCTGTAGCTATGTGTAAGTGGGGTCACAGGCCTGGAGGACCTGCGCTCCCACAGATACATATCATTATGCACAAATGGGAAGCTTGGTAGGAGCACGGGGCCCAGAGGGCCCCGCGCTCCCACCGCAGTTACCAGGTACATTACACTTTCTCAAAAAGAAGGAAATTTATGGCAAAAAATCCATTAATGTATCAGTTAGGGTTCATAGCACAGCAGCAAAAGCATGGAAATGTGGTGTTAAGGTTTTACCTCTACCTCACACACCAACAGAACTGCAGAGTGTGCGTTGGGTTCATCGTGCTCTAACTCTCACCCATTCTCCACACTGCCCCACATCAACTCGCTTATACATGGAATGGGGTGAGAGTTAGTTAATGACTCAGCGACACCTCGATGCCTGTTGGTGTGTGGGGGGTTGTTAACATTTTTGTTAGATGTAGAATATGGTAATAAACATAGCAGAAGACAGAAAATTAGGGAGTGCCCTGAGGTTTTGGAAATAGCTGCTTTCATAGTGGCTGTTTCAGATTTAGTTGTCTCAGGACAAAAGTAACTTAAAAAATTAAATACATAAAGCATATCAGAATGTAATTAAACAATTCAAAACTACACCGAGAATGGCAAAGACTTTAAAATAAAAAAAAACAAGGCTGGCCCATCAGCGCACCAACAGCAGTACCGTTCATGGCTCCGGTGACCTGGGTTCAGGATCTGCTCCTCTTCAGGAAGGGAGGGTTGCCAGTCTCTGCTGTGTTACCATCCTCTAGGTGACCACAGGCGGAGGTGAAAGATGGAACTGAAGGAGGATGGGAGGGAAGGTGCCAACTGAGCATGTCCTCACACAGCAGCATGAATGCACGTGCTCACAGGAGCTGGGTCATGTCTCACAAGGACAGAAAGAAAAAGCAGAACATTTCAGACAAACAGGAGGACAGAGGCTCTGTTCCACAGTTCCATACAATCGACTGTGGCTCCCACCGCCAAATTGAGCTTAAAGTCCACTGGGGGGGGGGTGCAGTGCCCACCTCCAGCAGCCCCATCTTGGGGAGTAAGCCAGGGAGAAAAAGACAGTGGTGGTAAGTCTCGAAGAAGGCAGGTGACGAAGCTGGAGGCAGGAGTACAAGCAATGAGGGTCACCTGGGTGAAAAGCACAGTAAACTGAAGGAAAAAAACATAAAAAACAAAACTACACATATTGGCCAGACATGTACATACAGCATCCTAAAGGACAAAAACTGCAGCAATCATGGTAGCTTATTCCCTCGGAATTTGGTGAAAACTGTATCACGTCACATTGGTAAAATCAGGACCGGCCTGTCCTGCCAGATAAACCAGACTGGGAGATATTTTTGCAGCTATTACTTCTAGCCCCATACCAGGTACATGGGATAATGCCCATAACTGACACTATAGTCCATCAGTGTCAGTGGCTCAGTAGGCAGTATCTTTGCCTCTGGGGCTGGATGATCAGATCATGGGTTCTAGCCCCAACCAGGTACAAGTGATAATACCCATAACTGACAGTGTAATGCATCAGTGGCAGTGGCAGCTCAGCAGGTAGCACCCTGGTCTCTGCAGTTAATCTGCTTGTGGCTTCTAGCCCCACACCAGGCACATGGGGCACTATCTATAATTGATAGTGGTGGGGGGGGGGGGGGTCTGTCAGAGGAGAACTTACAACAAGGCTCTTCCTGCTCCTCTCTGGTTGCTGTCCAAGTGGAAATATAAGATCACATGGCACTTATCAAAGAATATTAGGGCAGTTTCCCAATGTTATGGCAAACATTCCCTGTCCATAAAACAGATCCGTATAACCCACTACCTAGGATGCACCTGGAAACAAGCCATCACAGCTTAATGTACCCGTCTTGGTCAAAATTTAGAAATAAATATATGACATTAACATCCCTGTGGGTCGCAAATGGAAGCAAGCCTTCAGCTCCATGTGCTCTTTCCAAAGTCTAAACTAAAAATGCAACTGTTGTGGTATAACCTGGACTAAAAGTGGAATCAACTACTCAGTGTCAGTGTCAGCTCCTACCACTCCCCTCTGACAAACGGTAGAGCAGTGCGGCACTTCTGTTGGAGTGGATGGGTGCAGAAAAGAGGTTGCAGCTTCAGTAAACCACAAACACCGTTCAGAGATGTCTGCACTCCTCAAAAGACTGTAGTACTGGTATGGTTTGCTAAGGAGGAAAAACTTTCAGACAACATCCAAGTTCAAAGGTTTAAATGACCTTTAATGAAGTTTGCATTCCACATCAAAGAAAAGCACTGGTAACAGACTAAGCACACTCACTCCAATGTGTAGTTAGTCTGTTACCAGTGCTTTTATTTGATGTGGAATGCAAACTTCATTAAAGGTCATTTAAACCTTTGAACTTGGATTTTGTCTGAAAGTTTTTTTTCCTTGGCAAACCATATCAATGCTATGATCATTTTAGGAGTGCGGAAATCTCTGAACCTGTTTGTGTTTTACCACTCCCTTGCCTGCCCGTCATGCCCCTGAAGTAGCTGCCAGTGACTGCTGGCAAAGAAGGACACAAGTGGAGGCAGAGCTGTATCAGCACGGGACTGCTGGCAACTGACACTCCTCACCGGGAGGGACCATAGCCTAAAACTAGCAGCGCAGCAGAGCTCTATCGGGGCTGTGCCTGGCAGGTACCATTAAGACAACTGTCCCGCCAGAAGCACCGTGCCCATGCCCCCAGCCACCAAGGATGTCATCTATTGTCACACACGAGAATGAGGGCCTACTGTTGCGGTACCCACCTCCTCACTAATTTGTACAGGACAGCGCCGGGTTAGGAAGCTAGTCATGGGAGCCAGCTGGATTGAGCATCCCAGAGGACCGGCTCCTTCTCCTGGGAGGGAGGCTTACCATCTTTGTTGTGATACTGCCACCGGGGTGACCACAAGAGTCAGTGCAGTCGAGGGTGCCATGGGAGGGACGAACATTAGCCAGAGACCAACACAGAATGCATCTGGATCTCCCGTGTGCACTTGCATCTCTGGGGCTGGGAGTAAACAAGGAAAATGGCCCTGCTCCCAAGAGATAACAGACACTGGTGTCTCTGCGATCAACCTTGTCGCTCTGGGAGTCACATGATGCACCCGACTGAATAGGAGCTCCGGCTCGCGCTCCTCCGAACTCCTCACTAAAACCCTTGGATTTTACAGTAAAAGCCCGGAATTTTATTTTTTTCTCGCTTGCAAGTTGTTGCCAGATAGCCCATGAGGTCATAGAGGTGATTTTGGGAGGGCACAGACGGCACTATGAAGAGGAGATGCGGCAAGCATTACCCTGGCATTTCCTGCCAACAATGCCAGAAAAATATCCGAAGAAGAACAAAAGCCAGGCCTCTTCAGTGTCCAAAGCTCCGCAGCCATGTCAAGAGCAGACGGCCCCTACTTTAGAGTGCTTTCTCGAAGAGTTTCAGCCTTTCTGTGAGGAAGTCAGGGGGGTCACCGCGGAGCTTAAAATGGCATCAGAGACCTTAGAGGTGATCACCAAGCTGACCAGCGATATAGAGGCCTGTCTCACTTCCACAGAGAAGAAGCTCCATAGGGTGGATACGGAGACCACTGCAGCCAGGCAGCATCTCGCCAAGCTGGAAGCAAAGGTTGAAGACCTGGAAGGAAGAAGCAGGTGAAACAATGTAGTCATTGTGGGTCTGCTGGAAAAAGCTGAACGACCCAATTGCCTCCACTTCACGCAGAAGCTGGCAGCCAAGCTGGCTGGGCCTTCACCATTCGGCCTGACCTATACAACTGAACGTTCGCACTGGCCCCTTCGCCCCATGCCGCAGGCTGGTGTACCACCCCGCACCCTGATTCTGTGATTTTTAAACTACCTTGAAAAGCAGCATTTCCTAGCAAAGATCCGAGAGCTGCAGGAGATCACCTGGGAGGGGATTAAACTAAGGCTGGTGCAGGATCTTCACACTTTTAAAACGCAGCTGCACGAATGGAATTTCACCCACTGGTCACCAAGCTCGCCCAGGCCAGCATTGGATTTAGGATGTTGTACCCTGCAAGGCTCAGGTGAAATTGCCAATACATGGCGACCTATGAAAACCTACAGATGGCAGAGAGGAAGCACTGAAAGGACTGTTACCTGACTTATTCTCAGAACTGCTGAGTGGAGAGGCCTAGCAAAAGTGGCCTGAAATTTGGCTGAGATGGGATGTGCAGTGTTCAGGTGAGTTTAAACTGCCCTGGTGAGTGGAAGGGTTAGCTGACTCAGCAAGTCGATGGACCTTGAGATCGGTGGCAATGTACTCGGATCTGACATGTAGTACCTCGCTACCCTAATGTTCTTGTTGCTGTTTGGGTTAGAGGGGGCTTTATTTTTGTGCTATATTATAGTACAGTTTGCCGGTTTTTAGTAGTTGTAATGGGGACTGTGGACAGCTTCACAACCTGATGGGTCTCACTGATTTAAGACTGGGCCACTTATTGAACTCCACCTGGTCTTACGATGGCCCAGCCAGAGCTGATGGGAATCGGTGAAACAGAAGCTGAGAATGCACCTCGGGGCTGGGTCACACTGCTGAGACTGCCTATATCAGCACCTATGGTTTGTTTACTATTGCAGTCCCCCGATATGGCAGTCCTTTTGCCTTTGTCACCAACTTTTCGGGTGCAGGGTTTGTAATTTGCTGTGCCCATTGGCACATTTAAGCAAAGTTAACTGTTTTGTGTTATGCTCGGGAGGGCATATGGGGAGGTCGATCCTGGCCCTGGAGTACAGGGGAGAAGTTTAAACTAGATTAATACAAGGCCCGTTTGGCTCCCTAGTTTTGAATATCTGCCATTAAAAATGTTATACAATATAAAGATGGAAGCCGAGAAGTGGCCACCCATGCGAGGGGGGAGGAGGAGCTAGACGGGCACCATTGCATAATGGGATACATCATGCACTGTATAATCTTGGGGGAGGGGGGCCAAGGGGGGCTATGTATACTGTGTGGGGAATATGGAGTTGCTGGGCTGGGGGGGTCCATTCTCTAATATGGGTTGTATTTGGGCTGGAGGGTATTGGGATAGGGGAGGGTGGTCACGGCAAGGCTTACACATCACTGTATAGGAAGGGGATCCTCCTTTTGGAACACTGGATGGGCCTGAGTAGGCTGCAGAGGGAAAGAGCAGAACTAACAAATAGAGGGAGCTATGGCTAACATGTGGACATATATTTCATGGAATGTTAAAAGGGTCTGGGCAAGATTAAAAAGATACCAGATCCTTAAGGATATTAATAATGTAGGTGGGGACATCTCCTTTATTCAAGAAACGCACTTGTTGGAACAGGAAGCCAACCTTTTCTGACGACAACAAGTGGGGCAGGTTTTTGCTGCTGGGTATAACACTCAAAGTAAGGGGGTTGCCATCATCATTACAAGGAGGGTGCCATTTGTATGTGAGCAGTGCATCCAGGATCCAGAATGTCATTTCATATTTCTGAGAGGACTTTTGATAGGACCCCTGTGCTTTTGGGAAACATCTATGGCCCTAACGTTAACTTCCCAGAATTTTTTTCTTCCCTTATCTCTTCTCTGGCCCCTTTCACAGATATCCTATGCATCCTTGGAGGAGAGTGGAACTTGCCCTTCTCCCCTGACCTTGACAGGTCAGACAGAAGACTCAAGGGACTATCCCCTGCACAAAGAGCAATATGGGAGATGGCTGACACTCTAGGGCTCTGCGACCTGTGGAGAACCATATGTGAAGGAATACACCTATCACTCGGCTACCCACAACTCGCAGTCGAGAATAGACTACTTCTTAATTAGTCATCTGCTCCTTCCAGTGCTTGTTGACAGCCAAATTGAGCCTATGGTTTGTCAGACCACTCGGCCATATGGCGCAGTATCCAAATGCTCTAGGGGGCCCCAAGGAATCCATATGGAAAATAAATAACCAGCTCCTCAAGGAGAAACACACTGTTGGGCATCTTTTGGAGGTAATAGATCAATATACAGCTGGCAATCTGGGCTTGATGGGGAAGACTGGTATGGAGTGGGGGGAAGACTAAAAAGTGTGCTCAGGGGAAAATTGATACGTCATGCCTCTTACCGGAAATGGAAGAGCCTAGAGACGATGACTGATCTGCTTTCCCAGATTAGGACACTGGAACATAACTTGTCTCCAAGCTTCTCGGAGGAAATCAGGCAACTTCTTATAGGCCTGAGGGAACAGTATAATGCCCTCCTAAGGGAAAAGGCAGAATATGCCAAAATGAAGACTGGGGCATTGTATTTGGACCAAGGGGAGAAAGCTGGCAGACTACTTGCCATGAGACTTAAGAGCTATGAGTCTTCCAGAATTATCCAGTGTTTGAGATCCCCAGTGGACAACACTCTAAAGTTGAAACCTAGGGGCATCACAGATGAATTTGCCAAATATTATAGACAGCTCTACGGGGCCAAGCCGGCTAGGTCTCAGAATCTGGAGGTTGATGAATTTTTACCCGATATCCCTCTGCCAAGCCTGAGTGAAGATCTCAAGCCAAACTTAACTGCCCCAATTACTGAGGCAGAGATACAAAATGCGATCTCCTTCCTGCCCTTAGATAAGAACCCTGGCCCTGATGGTTTTCCCCCAATTTTTTCAAAACCTTCACCAAGCAGCTAACCCTGTGGCTCCATAAGCTCTTTACATGGTTTCTGGTGTCAGAAACAGTGGACAAAAGACTGCTAGAGGTGCTGATTATAGTAATCCACAAACCAGGTAAAGACACTGAGAAAGTCACTAGTTATTGCCCAATTTCCCTATTAAACTGCAACATCAAAATCCTTGCTAAAATTCTAGTGTCCGGATTAGCAAGAGTCCTCCCTCATCTAATTGCAAATGAACAAGTGGCTTCATGGCAGGACAAAATTCCTCAGACCACCTCCGTAAACTCTGTCACATTTTCTCTGTGTCCAGGGACTCCGTCTACCCTGCGGGATTGCTCTCCCTGGATGCAGAGAAAGCCTTTGATAGGGTGGACTGGCAATTTTTGTTCAGTGCCATGACTAGATTTGACTTTCCCCCTCTATTTATACAGTGGGTAACTTCACTGTACAGATTCCCAACTGCCCATGTATATTGCAATGTGACATTCTCTGACCCTATTGAGTTGCAGTTAGGAACCAGACAAGGATGTCCCTTGTCACCTCTGCTCTTTAACCTCTACCTGGAGCTGCTTCTGACCAGGCTGAGAACACACCCTGGGGTCCTGGGTATACCTGTCGGAGTGCAAGAGTTTAAACTGTCCACCTATGCTGATGACATCTTGCTGCACCTACGACACCCCCAAGATTCATTCTCGGTAGTGCTGGACATCATTAGGGAGTACAGTCACTTCTCCAATTATAAAATCCATCTGGAGAAAACAGTTGCATTCCCTCTCAATCCGAAATTGCAACGACAAGCGGTTTTTAAACTCGGTATACAGTGGAGACCCCATCAATTAACATATCTAGGTATCAAATTAGCCAGCAGTGAGTCCAAAATGGTGAAACTAAAACTGAGTGCACTGATCCAGGAGATACAGCAAGATTTGGGGAGATGGAAATCTCTGCCACTGTCACTCTGGGGCTGCATTAACCTAGTCAAAATGAATATTTTACCAAGGATTTTTTACCCTCTGAATATGCTGAACCTTTGGCTTCTCCAGACATGGTACAAGATACTTCACCATAGTGTTGCTGAGTTCCTCTGGCTGGGTAAACCCCCTAGATGGGCCTACTTTAAGATGGCAACCCCTAAGACCAAAGGAGGGCTTAAGCTGCAGCATTTTGGGCTTTATTACTGGGCCAGCCACTTAAGCAAGTACTTGCAGTGGATCACACCCGTAGAGAGAACCCAGACCCCTGACTATGTCCCCCTTTGGTTGACACTGCAGAGGGACTTAATAATTCAGGCTGGTATCACCCCAAAGGCCCTGCTTCACATCCCGATGAAAGTGGTTCCGCGGTCCCTCCTAAACACACCCACTGCAACCTCAATTAAGGTCCATGGCCAACTCTGCTCTTTCCTGGGGTACAAGAACACTAGGAATAGGGCCCAAACGGTTATAGGTAATCCCATCCTGAAGATAGGTGGAGCACCCATTTCCGAGAGCTGGTTACTGCAAATAGCAGGTTGCCGACTGGCAGACTTCTTTGAACAGGAGGTTTGCTCCTCAGTTGGGGCAATCCTAATGGCCTTCCATATTCCCCAGAAGCAAGAATTTAAAGTATATCAATTGAGGCACCTGCTAATCTAGAGTGGCACCTTTCAAAGGGATGAGGCTACAACCGCCAATCTCCTGTTATTCTTATCCTTATTGACAGGCATACCGCATGCATCGTCAGGCACTTATAGGGAGTTGCTGGATAGATCCCTTATACAATTTGATGGAATACCCCCCTACTGGAACTCCCAGTTTCCCAACTTAGAGCAAGAACGGGACAAGATCTGGAGGAACATATACAAATATGTTAAGCAAGACACACTCCGCTTAGCGCAGTTCCAGTTGCTGAACAACCTGTTTTGGACCCCTCCTAGGCTCTTCAAAGTGGGAAGATTAGCCTCCCCAAATTGTCTACGATGTCAGGCAGACAATGGGTCCCTGAAGCATATATTCTGGGACTGTCCCGAGGTAAAGACTCTCTGGGAGACCATTAAAAGCGAGGCTGACCCATTGTTGGGCATCTCGGACTGTTTCAGCCCTGACGTTTGCTTGACTGGGTAATTCACTACTATTGCAGTTCAGCAGGGAAGATACTACATGGCCCTTATTTCCTTATCCTTTAAAAAGATAGTAGTACTACTACACTGGATTGACCTAAATCCTATCACCTACACTGAGTGGTTACAAGACTTATTATTTAACCTACGAGCAGAGAAGTTCCAGGCGAGGTTTAGAAACTCCCAGACCTCGTATGACAAGATTTGGGGGAAGATGCATACCCTTTATATGCTCCAAGTCGGGGTCTCTGTAGGAGCTGAGGGGGACCACCCTGAAAGGTTCTCCACCACGTGCAGATGACAACTAACATGAGCCATCTATTAAATTAGAGCCCTTTTCTACTAGAAGGTGTTACGCCTTAGCTGTGGCAGGGGAGGGGTGTAGGAGGGGGGTTATAGGCGAGAGGGTGGAGGGGAGAAGGGAGAGAGGGGGGAGCAGAGAGGAAGGAGGGGGGATGGATATGGACATGTGATTGTATTACATCTGTGTCTGTGTATTTCGGATACCTGTGTTACGTCCATGTCTGTGAAAAGTAATAAAGGCTATAAATCTAAATTTAAAAAAAAAAAAAAACTGTCGCTCTGCCCATCTCCTGCACAATGTGAGCAGCACTCACTGGTACAACACAACCCCGTATAGTGGGAGAAACCAAAGCAGTGTGGAGGGTGATGAAGCCTGAGCAGATGGGGTGACCAGAGACACCTTGGGGATCCTGAGGGAGCTTGGGGAGCAGAGGAAGTAGGGGCATAAACAGTGACTAAAAGAAAAACATGCAGGGGGTACTTATTCACTGTGTTCCGCATTTCACAATAAAATCGCTATGATTTGTGCTTGATTGTGTGCGCTGCTATTTTCCGTGGTTTGTTCTCATACATTTTTCCACAGTACCTGCACTGTTTGGGTTCTGGGTGCATGTGTCTTTTGCTTGTGATATCTGCACGTGTACTTTGTTATACTGCCCTCTTTTTCCTTTTTTCCAGCTTTGCACTTGAACAGTCATTCCATATTCTGCCCGCTATCTGTCCCCAAGCAGCACTGCCTGTTGCTGGTTTGATGTGCTGCTGGTGGTGCTAGCTTACTACCTCCGACTCACCATGGCTACTGCCACTGGGGCCGAGGCTTCAACTGCTCAGCTTCTACTGTCCATTAATGGCTGCAGCTTGGGCTGTTTAAGTGAGTGGCCTAGATAGAGGGTTGGAGAGCAAAGTGAGGCAAGCACCATTGCAGAAAGAAGAATGTTCAGAAAGGAGACCGCTTCTGGCTTACAAGCAAACATTAAAGTAGCAGCAGATTGAGTCAGAGTGACAGCAGGATTACGTGTAAATGAACCGCCATCTGGGGAGAAAACTGAGCTGTGGCCAATAAGCACTTTTTTTTTTTATTTACAGCTACAGGAGAACACGTTTTTCCTGCCTTGTACTTGGGGACGACGATATCATGGAGCCACATGTACTGACACATCTAGCGGTGCTGTCCAGTACCAGGCCACTCACCACCCCTGTCGAAGATCACAGGTCTTCCCTAGCAGAAGACGGAACACAGGTTGGCTGATGAAGGCATGTTGAGGGGCACAAGCAGTAGCTGTGGGACTGCAATTTTCAACTACGTTCATCAACATTAAAAAAACACTATATGAATTGCAGAACACTGGCAAACAGAGATGCTACAGCATATGAAGAGCTGTTGGCTGTATAAGAGATAATCACGTCCTGCACTTTCCATCATTCATTTCTATGGATATAAAAAAAAGAATTGTTTTATGTAAGGGGGTAAGGCAGGCCTCACTCTCAACAGTTTGCCACTTTGTTCTGTCTTTGCTTTGCCTATCTCATTAGCAACTGCTACCTGGTCTGATTCAACAATTGGGATTAAAGCAGCTGCAGCTTCTTCCAAGTAACCGTTGGCAGCTGCTGAGCCGAGATTTGATTTATGTTGGGTTTTGTTTTTGGTAGAGCACCAACTCTGCATGACATTTTACAGACTTTGAGAACACAGATATGTTTCTGAAGAGTTGAGGTTTTCAGTGTAGCATATGAGTAACAAAAAGTCCCAACGGGGCAGAATCCTACTGTATAACCCACGTGGTCCAAAAAAAGGCCATAACAAAAACTCCACAGCTGATTTCAATGTGCAGAATGTCTTAAAATGCCACCAAAGGCCCTTAATGTCATACTAAATGGAGCTTTGACCCACCAAAATTGAAATAAAGAAATAATTGGCCCAATATATAAAGAATAATGTAGAAGTGATGTATTATGAGTTTTGTAGTGCATGTCCCCTAGAAGGATGCTTATTCGTCCCAGTTGATAAATGTAATTAAAAAACTCTTTAACTATTCTGAACAATGCTAATAAATATTCTCTCATTCATCTGTTCCAGAAACTAAATAGACCCAAGCTGTTTAATCTTTCCTCATAAGGCTTTTCTCGGACTCTTGAGATCAGCTTACTGGATAATGACATACTTGTGAGTTATGGAGAGTCTAGTGCTGTGATTTTGGATGATTAATGCACTGCACCAGAAATTATAAACACATTATGAATTACCCCTTTTTTAAATACAGCATCTTTCCAAATTCACAGGGTGTCTGATATTTCAGTTTTAAACAGAGATGAAACAGAATTGAAAGATTGCATACAAAAACAAAAATATGGGGAGTCTATCATTATAGGGTTGGGGAATGTGATGAGTGGAGGGAGTAAAGGGAGGGGGTGGTCAGATGCGTTCCAGGAGCATCAGCCATCTGGGACATGGATAGGATAGGATAGGATAGGACAGGATAGGATAGGATAAGATAGGATAGGATAGGATAGGACAGGACAGAACAGGACAGGGAGGATAGTAAAGGAGGGGAAGTGGGTGCTTGGGGTGCTGGTACACTTAGATACCAGTGATCTGGCAAACCAGCTAACTGCGACAGTGAAACATAAAGGACAGTGATGTACTTACTGTAACAGCAGCTCTTCGAGAGAATCTCTTCCCTTAGGCCACACCTTTGTAACTATTCTCCCCGTCAGCGCTAGGACCACACGGAAGCTTTTGCTAGCTGGGGGCTGCCCACAATGACATCATATGTTGGCATCTACATAACGTGGGGGCGGGCCCCATCTTTCCTCAGTTTCCCATCTGAGACTGTGCTTGGAGGACTCTCTTCTTCGGGAAGCTGGAGATTATACCAGCACCTCAGATATTAGGCAGACACAGGTGCTAGAAATCGCAGTGTCAGTGGCTCAGCAGGTAGCACACCCGCCTCTGAGGCCGGGAGATCAGAGGGCTGTAGGTTCAGTTCCCACATCTGACACTTGGGTTAATATCCCAGTACTGACATTGTAGTGCAGCATGAAAGGGGTGCTGCACTTCTGAGGTGCCGTCTTTCGGATGAGACGTTAAACCAAGGTCCCATCTGCCTGGATTGATGGTAGTTCAGGTGGATGTTAAAGATCCCATGGCACTTAACGAAAAAAGAGAAGGGGAATTTCCCCGGTGTCCTGGCCAAATTTCCCTCATTCACTAAAAATACCACCAACAGCTTAATCTGGTTCAAGGTCAACTGGCATTCATCTGTATCCCCCTCCTCCGGGTCGTGCCTGAAAATAGGCAGGATTTGTCTAGTGCACTTACCCGGTCAACAAAAACTAAATAAAAATAAAATAATAAATAAAGAAATAGCAGTCATGCAAAAGCCCAAGGCCATAATGGATGCCATTTTCCCATACAACTAATAAAAGAGGGAAGAAGGGAGGGCCGGCATGGCCTAAGGGCAGAGATTCTCTTGTAGATCTACTGTTAATGTAACTACGCAACTTCTATCTTCTTTGAGGATATTTCTTCCCCTAGGCCACACCTTTGGAACGAGTCCCAAGCAGTCCAAAAGCCAACTGGGAGAATGGAACAGTCTGTCTATGACAGGAGGCCCTGCAGTACAGCAAGACTGAAGCCTACCCATCTAAGTGAAACAATGTCCAGACTGTAGTGTTTAGTGAAAGTGTAGACAGTACTCCAGGTGGCTGCAGCATAGATGTCGGCCACAGAGACGTTTGTAAAGCAAGCAACATATGTGACCATACCTCTTGTGGAATGACCACAAACCACATCAGGAATTTCCTTATGTACTTCCTACAACAGAATGTAATACAATATGCTAGCCATTTGGACAAGCACTGTTCTGACACAGCTACACCCTCTTTCCCAGGGGTGAATGACGCAAAAAGCCACAAAGACATTCTGCAGTCCTTGGAGCAAGCAAGATAGCACCTCAGAATTCTATGTGCATCTAAAGTGTGGAGCAATGCTTCACCTTGATTGGCATGCTCTGTATAATAAAGTGGAAGGTAGATGATTTGATTTAGTATAAACTCAGACACCACCTTTAGCAAGAACTTAGGTTAGTATGCAAAAAATCACTGGCCCGATTTTCTAAGGTTGAAACCTGCATCAACCCTATTGTCTGGTGCCACTGTGCCAAACTCCTTATATGCAACTGCGCCCAATTTTGGTACCTTGGGCACAGTTGCGACAGTTCCCAAAATTTACTGCAGCTTGTGCCAAATATTTGGTGCAAGCCTCATAAAAAGGGTCCCGCAAATGGCGCAAGTTAGACCAGAGGGGAGTTGGTCTAACTTGTGTCATTCAGCACACCTGTCTGAGATATGTGATCAGCGCCAAGTGAATGCCGCAAGCCGCCTGTGCTGTATGTTCAGTGCACAAGGGGCTTGTAGCATTCTAAGTGCGTTTGAAAACTGGGCCCTCTGTCTTTGTAGAAAATCAAATAAGGAGGTTCACACGTTAAGGTGTACAGCTCTGAAATACTTTGAGCTGAAGTGATTGCAACTGAAAAAAATAACACTTTCCATGAAAGAAAGTATAAGCCACAACTCGTGGCTGGCTCAAAACGAGCCAAAGTAAACTTCTCAAGCACATATTTGAGGTCTCGTGGAGGGACTGGATTGTTAGTGGGAGGTTTCATGTGTAGAATACCTCTCAGAAAGGTATGGGAGACCTGTACCTGAGCTACCGTGCGCACGTCAATAGGGGCATGAAAGCCTGATATAGTTGCCAAACGCACCTTCAGTATCAATACTGCAAACGGGAGTCTGACAGGCACAGTAAGTACTCCAGCACCACACTGACTGGACATGTAAATGGATCCATATTCTTGGAAGTGGTCCACTAAGTGAACCACTTGCACTTCAACAAATACATACGTCTGGTGGAAGGCCTTCTGGCCACTACCAGTGCAACTTTTGTTGACACCCCAAACCATTCTATGGCTATGTCTTCAGAAGCTATGCATATAGGTGTAGGGACTTCAGGTCCTTATGGACCACAGCCCCCTTGTCCTGAGACAACAGGCCTCTGCACAGCGGCAAAGGCACTGGAGGCTCCACAGCTAGCTGTTGAAGCAGCAGAAACCATACTTGTCGAGGCCACAGCAGTACAATGAGGATAAGGGTTGCACCCTCCACCTGTAGTTACAGTAACATTGTATTACTGAAATGAAGGGAATGTGTACAGAAACCTCCCTTTCCAAGAGTGGGACAATGCGTCTCACCAAAGAACTCCAGGCCCTAGAGCAAGCGAGCAGAAACGCAGCAGTTTTGTGTTGTGTGGGGATGCAAAAAGGTCCAACTCTGGATGACTCACCTTGTGAAGAGGTCATTCACCATGGAGGTCAGCAGTTAATATGCATGTATTCTGGATTGTGACCTGCTGAGCCTGTCCACTAAGATGTTTTGGACACCTGGAAGATGCATGTATGATGACTCTAGGCCATGTTCTATTTAAGCAATAATACCCAACAGGGTGTGTGTCGTGCTGGGATAACGTCACGCCTCAGGTGGTTGGGTACGAGGCCGCAGGCCGAGTGCGTCCACTGACTGAGGCGTGACGTTATCCCAAACGACACACACCCTGGAGGGCATTATTGCTATTATACAATGGCTTGTTGTTATACAGAATCAAAAAAAATAATTTTAAAAATGTTTTTGTGTGGAAAAATATTTTTGTTTTTTAAGCGAAGATGAAACAATCAATAAAGGCTCCATAAATAATGCTCATCTGCAGGTTCACAGTGAGTCTGAGACTAGACCCGTGATGTTATGCTGGGATAACAGCACGGGTCCAGCCCCAGACTGACCAAATCAGAGTCTAGGATTTTTTCTTGCCATTGTATAATGCCCAGTACCACAGTCTCATTGTTTCTCAACACAGGGGATAGGAATAAGCCCCACCCACTTGTTTGTTTCTATAGCGCATAACAGTGACATGGTCTGTCTGTACCAGTAGATGATCTGGAGTCAGATGCTCCTGGATAGCCTGGAGACTATATAGAACAGATCTCATTTCCAGGACATTTATGTGCAATTTGGCTTCCACATGGTTCCAAGACCTTTGGGTCTGAAAAGGGCCCAGGTGTGCTGTGCACACAGATCCTGATGAATCTGCAGGGAGGATCTAAGTTGGAGCTGGGATTAAGAATGGAACACCCCTCAAGAGGTTGTTGTGATCCATCCACTACATCAGTGTATTGCATAACTGGGATGTGTCAAGCACTGGTTGGTCCATGCCATCCGTAAGTTGGTCCCACTGCACTGTCAGTGTCCACTGTGGTATCCTCATATGCAGTTGGGCCAGTGGCATAGTCACAATGGCCGCTGCCATGAGACTCAGAAGGCTCAGGGCACTAAACATGTACACAATGGAGGCCAGAAAGCAGAGGGGCGATATGATGGAGGCCTTCAAGTTCCTGAAAGGAATAAATAAGTTAAACTGCGTGGAAATATTTAGCAGGAATGGCGGGTCAAACACAAAGGGATGTGAATATAAGCTGTTGGAGTAGGGGAGATTCAGACGGGATGCCAGAAAGCTTTACTTTATGGAGAGGTGGTTGAGCCATGGAACAGGCTACCAGCAGAGGTGGTGGGAAGAACAATTAATGGGTTCAGGAATGGCTGGGACAGAGTAAAGGGGTTACTTGTTTCTCAGTGGGGTAGCAGTAAGACGGGGAGTGGGTGGAAACACTATCTGGACAGTAGGTCACGGGGTACAGTAGAATAAAAGTGGCCAGACTGGATGTACCAATGGTTTCATTCTGCCAACATTGTCTATGTTTCTATGTTAAAACAATAACATGCTGCAACACTTGTAGAGACAGCCACCAAAACATAACTACTCACCGTATTTGTTAGTCACCACGTCGTTTTGTCAGCAATAATGTATCTTTGGCAAAAACAGTAATATACCCATTTTCATGTTCTTTCATTCCCGAATAGAGATGTAAGAATTAGACATTTTAAAAGTTCCTGCTGCTTTGCCATTACCCACCGTGGAAAAATATATATAATGGCATGGTGCTATGCTGCTTGCTATCAGAAGCATGTAGCAGCACCATCCTGATGCATCCATGGTATGAATTTAGGATATACATTCAACAGGTAACCTCAACTGAACAGCACTTTAAAAACTGTGAGTGGTGACTATCTTTAATGACTTGAGTCATTATAAATTATTTATAAATGACGACTCTAAGGATGTAAGAAGTGCATTTTTGATAAAACAAATTATGACTGCAAGATCTGCAACTGAGAAGGACATCAGCTATGTGGCCTTGCTTGTACCTGTCACAGCTCCGTCCCTCTGGACTCTACTGTCCTCTTTGAGATACTCTGCATATGATTACAGGGTAGCTGAGGTCTATGAATGCTACTGGGGTGCTAAGCGAGCAAAGTAGCGTAACACTGCAGGGTTCCACAGGCCATCAGGCTGCAACACAAGTGTATGCCAGTCTCACTCTTGAATAGGACTCTTTAGTCTGTAGAACCAGAAGTTCAAGATCAATATCTGTCCATGGTCACAAAAGCAGAACATTTATTTTAAGGGAATTGCACTGTTGCGTGAATGTGACACAGTGTCCTTCTTTGACGTCCTTTAAGAGCTCTATCAGGTGAAGAGCAATCTCTTTCAAAATCCTGATCTTAGAAGGGTAGCAAAAGGGCAGACTGGGTGCCCTCCTCAACAATATGCTTACTAGGTAACTACTCAGTCCATGTCAAAAATGCTGATGTTGCAGGCAAAACTTTGGCAAACGTAATAGAAACAATTCAGTTTATGTTTCATAAACCTATTCTGTATTTTCTTGTAATGACTGGTGACCCCTGATATCAAGCTGTTTTTGAGACTTGTAAAAAGTCATATCAACCTGCAAGTTGATATGGCAAAGTCGGGTCTGTGTGATAACGGCGAACGCCTAAAGGCGATCACCGTTATCGCTCAGTCAGAGTGTCGAACACATTTTCGGCACTCTGACAACCCCAGCGCACCAGAACAATGGCACCAGGACAGATTTTTACTGCTTCCTGTGGGGGTCTGCATCCCCACACACACCTCAGCGGTGCTTCAACCCCCGCTATAGAATTCTCAACTTCAGGGGTGCATGTCGGGCGTGAAAGCAGTAAAAAAAGGTTTCAGGCTGGGTGCAATAAAAATTGCACTAGCGCCCGGACCTGAACCCAGTACCTCAGCCACCCCAGCCACTAGCCAATCCCCAACGCCACGACGCAGCTCGACCAGCAACTGCTGTGTTACCCATTACAGCCTCTCCACCCCCTCCCAGTCCATGCTCGCCATGCTTGCTCCCACCCACCTGCGCATACGTATAGCAACATCCTGTCGTCTAGTTTGCCCACCCCCTCATCCGGTCGCCCTACCTTTCGTTCGCCGTGAGTGGATTGCGCCGGGAAGGAGTCACCGTAACGGACGGCTCCCTTCCTCATGCGCCCACTTCACAGGTAACCAGCAAAGTTATATCAACCTGCGAGTCGATATTGCAAAGTCATATCAACCTGCGAGTTGATATGGTTTTTACCGTCTCGTGCCAGGTTGTGTGTACCATGCCAAGGTACTTACTGACTCAGAAAATTAAATCATTCACAATTTTTTTTTAACTTTAAACAATGAAGGCACCATTGAACCTTCACCTTGTCATCATAACAACCAGCATGCCATTGAGCCCATACAGAGGTCGAATCAGCAATGCAGGAAGCACATAATCCTTAGACACTGAGCTTTGTTTACATAGCACCAGTTATTATAAAAAATAACACACATGAAGGTGTGTGATCTGCAGTTTTTACACACCCTCTGTGTTACAATACATAAACCTTGGGTGTGTAGAAAAACTGCATATCACACACCTACATATGCATTATTCTATATTTACCTAATGTTTGTTTGCGATCAAGATTGTCTGAATAAAAACAACTGTTGATCTACAAAGCCCTACCTTCCCTGATTATGCATACCAAGCTACCCACTAAGATCAGCTGGGGGGGCTTCTGGTGGTCACAGCAAATAGACCAAAAATAGCTGCTGTAACCAAGCATTTGTTGCTGTAAGAATGTTATTGTGCATAACCACTGGATTCCAGCTGTAGAATCCATGGGATGAAAGCCACCACAAATAACCCAACAATCTATTTTTGTGGGTAAGCATGATACAGTTTCCTCTTGTGTGGATTGAAACTTTGTAACTTTTTTTTTTTGGTAACAGCAGAAAACCTTAAAAATACAGATCTGCTCAGTGAGCTCTCTGATTTTTAAATAAACAGTTGATGCATTGAAGTAGTAGCTGTTCTGGAGAAATGCTGCATCTATGATTTGGTATTGTATTGTTTTACATGTATGCAGCTGTTTCCAGGCATCACTATAAATAAATAGTGAAGTCTAGTTCACCTCCTGGTTAAACAAATAAAAGAAAAATAATGAGGATTTTTCACGTGGGGCTAAAAATGGGTCACAAAATCCAGCTTTACTAGTTTAAAAAAAGAGTGGAAAAATACTTTGCAACACTGACTACAGCAGGACATACCTCCCCCTTGCCATCCACTCTGCCCCTTCTCCTTTATCCTTAAAATCCCTCTATCTGAGAAACAGAGCTCTCTGATTGGCTGTAAGAAGCCTATCAGCCTTATTTTTTGTTTTGTTTTTAGTTTGTTTCTCCTTTGGGGTCCCTACCAGTCGACGTCTATCTTTCAGCCAGCCACCCAGTCCCGCACACTAACGTCAGGCAGCTAGCCCCTTCTTCCCCCATGGTTTACCCTCAATCGCAGGGTGGAGAGAAGCCCCCTTCGCTTGACCACGATCCAAATTCTGGGGAGCGCCATTCAGGGACGGGGCCTGTGGCGGGTTGCTGCCTTTATCCTGCTTGACCTGGGACCTCATTTTTAAATATTCTGTGTTTTTACCCCTGGGTGGAGCGTGCAATGTTGGCAATGGCCATGCCGTGCGTGTTTCCGCCCACAGCACGCCAACCGACTGCTCCATCCTCCTCGGTGGTGACAGGCTCATGGAACACTGGCACCCAGCCTCCGCTAGGTGTCAGAGAAGCTCCAAGCCTGTACTCCCCCGGGAGCTGTCCTATGGATGCTCGATTCGCTCCCTCCCCAGCCGGCCCCTGGCGACCCACTCGCACCATGAACACGGGTCACTGGCAAGGCAAGAGGTAAGGCACAGATGCCTCAGCCCTCTACACCACTGGACTAGCTCCTATCAACCATATGTTAAAGATCAGGTGACATCTTTGGGAAAACTTTGGAAAACATAAGATTTAGACACAATTCAGCTTGTGTTTCATACACTGGCTCTTCTATAGATTTCTTCTTTCCATTATTTATTATGGAAGAAATTCCCACAAAAGTACGATCTTTATCCCCTAGAGTTCATCTGCCACACAGCTTATTACGTATTTGAAATCATAATGCTCTGTTGTGACATCACAGTCTGTCGCCATGAGAATAACTGTGATAGACTGATCTGTAAATCACCACTACTGCGCCTGAGAACACTTCTGAGGTTGAGGACATTTCTGTGTGGGATCGCCTTCCTTCCCTGCTTCTGCTGCCACAGCAGTGCAACTGAAGTTAAGAAATTTCAGCAGATAACAGCTCTTCAAGGACTCTGAGGACCAGCCTATCAGAAGCTGCATTTTCTTTGAGCAGCAACTCCTCTCCTGTTTGCAGCCAATCGGGCACTGTCTGCTGTATATAGGAACTCTAACAAAAGACTGAGAGATTTGAAATACTGGGTCCTTTTGCAACATTCTCATTGATCTATAAATCACTGCTATCACATCAGAATCCACCTATGAGGTTGTGAAGGCATTTCTGTGTGGGATCACCCTGCCCCCCTTCCTGCTGTGGGACTAGTGTTGCAGCAGTTAAGGAATTTCAGCACAGACTACAGCTCTTCAGGGACTTTAAGGACCAGTCTATCGGGAACAGCATTTTCTTCAAGCCATGCCTCTTCTCCTGTCTACAGCCAATCGAGCGCTGTCTGCTGTATCCAGGAACTCTAACAAAAGACTTTGAGGGGCTTTACATAACGGTCCCTTTTGCAACATTCTCACTGAATTGTAAATCACTGCCACCACGCCTGAGTCTAACTCTGAGACAGTAAGGGCATTTCTTTGTGGGATGGCCCTCCCTGCCACTGGATCAGCGCTGCTCAGGTTAATGAATTTCAGCACAGACTATAGTTCTTGACTTTGAGGACCTGCCTATCAGAAGTGGCATTTTTTTCAAGCCACACCTCCTCTCCTGTTTGCAGCCAATCGGGCGTTTTCTGCTGTATCTAAGAGCTCTATCAAAAGACTCTGAGGGGCTTTAAACATACCTCTCAAGTGTACCAGATTTTGCGTGATGTTCTGAATTCAGAGCCCATCAGTCCACCTGAACCGCTGCCCCGCATTTGGCACCTTTGTTCTGCATGAACGCTAAAACCACGTGGCCGCACCATGCTCAGCACTGTTCCCTGGTTCCTTTGTTTGCCAGTGTTCCTTTTTTTAAATTCTCCCAGGCTGGCTCTTCACCTCCAATTAAATCTTCTGGTGTCATCAGCCACTGAACCAATGAGTAGAGAGTGAAGAGCACAGCCCAACCCACCCCACAAACTGATTAGTGCTACTGTGCTGATTGTCAGGTCCCCCCTCAGGTCTGCTACCAGGCTATTAAAGCAGCCTGCTGCCCAGAGGGGGAACCATAGCATCAGGATTGTTTTGAGGCTAGGACCACTGCAGTGAAGGACCAGCAAGTCCCAATTGCTGTGCTGCACTACCCGGAAGGAAGCCCGCCAGAGGAATAAGGCACTGAGACATTATCCCCCAGAGAGTGAGCCACAGCAGAAGAACACTGCCAGCCAGCCAGCATTTGAGTCCCGGAGGGGAGGGCCAACCAACCAACCACCACCTCACCAGACTGACTGAAGGGTTAGTATTCAGCACTGCAAAAAATCTTGTTTGAAAATATGCACTTTGTTGGGGAACGGAGCGGGCGGGGGTTCTCTTACACAGTGACAGAAGTCACAGACTCACTCTACAGTGCATCATTCAGGGTCAAGAGAGGGCTCGACTCTCGGAGGTCGATCATGGGGATGGGGTGAACCGATCTGGCTGGGCTCGGCTGGACAGTGCCTGGGCCCTGTAATCAAGAAGATGCCTGCCAGTCACCAGAGCAGAGGGTGAGCTGGAGGAGTAATAAAGGGAGATGGGGAACTGAAGAACAAGCAGTTCCTCCTCGGAGAAGTCAGGAGCAGGAGCGCTTACAGTACTCTGCTAAGTTCCTTCACTTCCTTCTAACAGACTAGTGCTATAATAATGGAAGTTGGCTTGGCTGTAGTGCTACTGCAGTGATTGGTCTGACAAATCTGTGTTGGCTGGTGGTCACTGGTGCTGTCCCCTCTGCTCTGTCTGGGGGTCTAATGATCAGACCAGCCAGGAGAAAAGCCACCACCAGCATTAATTGTTCAACACTCAGCCAGCCTGCCAACATAATTTCTGTAATTTAAATTCATTTGGAAGTTGACTATTTGCTTGGCCGTGCAAACACTTTCGGCTGCAATCTGCACCATCAAAACCAACTATAGGGTATGTCAAAAAAATACAAATTTATTATAAATAAAGCATAGCATCCCCCTTGTAGTACGTTTCACATCACAGATGCTTTATCAAGGTTTTGATTTTTTTTAATGTATCCTAGAGTTGGGTTTTGATGATGGAGATTGCAGCTGCAAGTGCCTGTGTGCCTGGCTTCCCTTTAGTGTGTTTTTGGCTCCTCCTTTAGCTGTATTTTTTATTTTTTAGCGCTGGATAGTAGGTGTGTGTGTGTGTGTGTTTATATGGTGCAGAGCAGACTGGGTGGATCCTCCTGTGTGGTTTTAGGTTCAGTCCCTCCCTGGTGGGCCAACAGACATGCCACAGCTGGTAGAGTAGTAGAAAAGCAGCAGCAGCATCTCCACCACCACTGGAAAAAGCTGCAACACATTGGTATAATAAGTTTTTATTACAAAAACACACAACACCATACATGGTTAAAATAGCTTTATTGGTCCACCATAAGATGGCCGCGCTACTCGCGTGCTACAAAAAATACAGTGTTCCACATTTGGGTCATTTGTCACACATTGCTATGGTCTCTGTTCCACATTAGCAGGTTTATAGGTTGAGGGGTATGGCTTTAAATACTGAGCCCTTTTGTAACATTCTCTCTGAGCTGTAAATCAACACCTCGCCCAAGTCCACCTCTGAGGTCATGAGGGCATTTCTGTGTAGGATCACCCTCCACCTGCTCCTGTCATTGGAACAGCACTTCCAAAGTTAAGGAATTTCAGCACAGACTACAGCTCTTCATGGACTTTGAGGACCAGTCTGTCACCAGCTGCATTTTCTTCAAGCTGTCCCTCCTCTCCTATTTGCAGCTAATCGGGCGCTGTCTGCTGTATTCAGGAACTCTGACTCTCCTACTTAATAGTAAACTCTCCAGCGGTCCTCTGTGCTGCAGCCCTCAGCACAGAGGACCAAACACAAAGGCCATTATAAGTCTGCCTGGAGACAGCTGGCAGTCAATCGTACTGACCATCGATCTTTTCAACAACAAAGGTAATGTCTGCCACTTCCCTCCCTCTTGTCACCATTACTTAACTTCGGTACTTGCCTGTTAGTGATACCTGTGAACTTGGGACAGTTCAGCTAGCTGGGCTAGCCTGCTAGTATTGCTAACTGTTGTACCTTGTTGATCTGACCCTTTTTAACTGTAGCTATCCTGCTGTTCTGTACAGTTTGCATCATTTTTGTATGGGTAGTGTAAATCAAGTCACACTTTGCTGTTTACATTTTACCCCACACCCTGTGAAGCTCCCTGTATGGGCAGCCCTTAAATTCCACATTTTTGGGGACTTCCCGTATATTTTGTCACTAACCAGATTTTCTTCTCTCTAACACTAGTGGTTTCTTGTCAGTCAGTTGCTGCTGACCTGTGTAATTAGATCTCACCTTATCTAGGTGTCTGGAATGCTCCTACTTGCTGTAGTGTTATTAAGGTATCATCTTATGCTGGGTATGCACTAAACTTTCATATTGGCTGTTTATTTTTAGCCCAGGTCACCACGTTCAAATAAATCTGCTGTTTCTTAGGTAGTATGTGGTTCAAAGGTCTTTTTTGCAGTACTCCTGGGCTTTTATATACTCTCCTGGGTAGACTCCCTAGTAGTCTCTCTGCCCTCCCTCTTCCCATGGCAACAGGATACCCTAGCCCAATCTCCAGATCTTGTTGGGGCCCCAGCTACATAATCCCCAACAGTTTTTGGCTCTTTGTGGATTATTCCACAGAGGTTGCTTCTACCTGGTCTCCTACCACTATCTAAGACCCTTAAAGAGCAAGTATGCCCTCATTAGCCATTTGGTATCTAGGGCACTACTGTTGTCTGTCCTTCTTATAGCAGGTGAGGACCTTGAACCCAACCCCGGCCCTCCTTTCCTCTCCCACACTGATCCCATTTTATCCAGTAGTAGAGGATTGATGGTTGCCCACATGAACGTAGGGGGCATTAGGAAAAAGCTCCCTAACCTTGGGAGATTGGTGTGCACTCTGCCAACCTGATGTCCCAGCTGTTTCGGAAACCTGTCTGAAATCCAGTGTGCCTCCACCTGAAATGTCCATCCTAGGGTACTCTGCTTTTAGAAGGGATCATGTGAACCATGGGGGGGGGGGTTCTAATATGCAAGGGCCTCACTCAGTGTGACTGAAATCCCAGTTGTATCCCGAGTTAATCACCATTGTGAGTGCATATTCATAATGTTGCTCCTAGGAGGTCCTAAACCCCTTCATAGCCAGCTGTGTATACAACCCACCCTCTGTGGCTTGGCCTGCTTTTGAAGATTTCCTAGAATGCATTGAGAATGCTGAAAAGGGGGGAGCTGATTGTGCTTGGTGATTTCAAGCTTAAATGGTTCAAGGGAGGTGAGAGTAAACTTAAATCTGCTCTTGCTGAGGTAAAGCTCAACCAAACAGTTAATGAACCAACTTGCCTTAATATGAAATTGGGTAATCACCCCCTACCAGACTGGGCCCTAGACAGTAGCTGTGATAGGTCAATGCAATGGGCACTACGGCTGATGTATCCGGAGCAACTGTTTTCCTAGACTCCCCCAGGTCTGTTATGGTGACAGACTACTCTCGTCTTGGTGATGATGCCTTCCCTACAGACCTTGCCTCAGTATCATTGTGGCACTGGATTTTCTTGTAAGCAACTTTCTGAGTGTGATAAATATCCATGATCCTTTAGTCCAGAGGTGTATTAAGGGCCTTTGTTCTAAGTGGCTTACCCTTGCCCTTCGTCAGTAAATGAAACAGCAAGACTCAACATGGGCCAAGTATAGATCTACTGATCTAACACAGGATTGGAAAAAGTATGGTGCCCTATGAAACTCTTGTGAGAGTAGTCTCAAATGAGCTAAGGTACACTATATCAAAAATCTGCAATCCAAAATCCTCAATGATCCAGGGAAGTTCTGTTCACAAGTCATTTGCCTTCTACAGAGTAGAACCAGTGCGCCCTCAGGTGATAGTTGCTCTAATGGTAAAATGTTAAGCAACCCCACTACTGCTGGAGAAGCCTTCAACAGGTTCTTCATGGACCTGGATAGATTTAACTCTGCCCTGGGCAGTCCCACTGAGGGGGTCCACCCATCTTGCCAAGCTAAAGTTTGCTTATCATTCTGGCCTGGCATCTGTCTGCGGCGCCAACATCCCAGTTTCAGGGGCAGACTTAAGTCAGAGGGCTGGCCGGGGGGAGAAGGATTGAGTGTGCAGGGAACTGCTCTCTTTCTCTGTGGGGGGTGGTTGAGTGTCCAGCCAACTACGGACTCCTGGTGGAGGCCGGGGGCTCCGCAAGCAGCCGGTGCCATCACATATGGGGGGTGGGGCAGATGCTAAGCGTCACTGCACATCCCGCTCCTGGGGTACCAACATCAGGAAAATGGCGGCTCCTGAGTAAGACGCTGTCTCTGCTGCCATCCCCGCTGTCTACCAGTGTCTGCTGAGGGTGGTCCTGCTCCTGTGGCCCCGACCCAAGAGGTAAGCAGGGTCTTGCCTACCAGTGTCCGTTGGGGGGGTCATCTGGGCATCGAGGGACAGTGGGTGGAGTGGGGCAGAGCTGAGCTATGTTTGGGGGTTGGGCCAAAAAAAAAAGTTGCTTATCACTGCATCTCTCACTTTGCTGCTGGCACTAGCAACAGGGAACATCATTGTAGGGCTCTTCCTCAGTTGAAATGGTGCCCTCTGGAGGGGAGGCTATATTACCCTATGCTGTGCATGACTTATAAACTCCTGCACTCCCCCCCCTAAACACACACATACACACACACACACACACACAACTTGCATGGGTTAATGGACTTCAAACTGCAAAGCAGAAGTCTTCTGTCCACTGCACTACAACAAGCTATGGTGCCATGGTCACTGAGTGCTGCTGTTCAGCAATCATTTGCTGCAAGGACGTCAAAGCAGTGGAATGCTATTCCTCCTAAATGGGGATGCCAGACCTTATTATCCTTCAAATCCTTAAGGATCTTATCTGTACCTGTGTTAAAAGCACAAGCATGAGCTGTAGATGTGTTAATCTTCTCAGACACTATAGTGGCACATAGGAGCCTCCCACTGCACTTTGCCTATCAAGTGCATCAACATACAGCTGGCCACGGGGTACTGTGGGAAAATAATGGCTGGCGGGGGGATGTTGCAGAATGAACCAGATAAACATTAAAATTTCATCCCTGTAAGTTATTAAAACAAAAATTTCACTATACTGTGTTTTAGCTCAGCAGGATCTATTAGGCCCTGTGTTCTTGTTCATAGGAAGCTGACAGTTCCTCTTTAAGAAACAGTTGATCTCTGTCAACAAAACTATCCAGAGGCAAAATAATTTCCTGCAACGTACAGCTTCTCACAACATTCCTTTTTATTGCGCACTGCATCCAACAACTTAACCCCACTCTCTTTCAGTTTCTCAAAGACATAAAATCTACCAAGCTACAGTCCTCGCCCATCAGACCGGTCACCAACTTGAGCCCTCCAGTTAGAATCAACCTGACAATTTCATATTTTGCATTCCTCCAGCTCTCCCCCTGACACAAGATGAGTGATTTCTCCTCAGTAAGGGTCTCTCTTTTTTGGCCACACCTAGACATCTCGACGTAACTCGGGTTTAAGTTGATCTGCAGTGCTTCTGTCATAGAATATGCTTTACAGCTTATTTTGCTAGCGAGACTCCTCTTCCAGCAGATGATGATGATGACTACATTACCAGAATAATTAACTACATCTATCCATGACACAGTGCATGGACTCCACCTCCAGGATATTTTGCTGCTGTAGATTATTTTGTCAACCAGTGTATGAAAGACACCACTAATTTCTACTGTAATTGCAGGTACTGTCACTCTAACCTGACATCTGATGAATTTGCAGCCCTCAGGTCTCTGCAGCACGAGAATGACACCATTATTCAATTCAATTCAGTTTCGATACTGGAAAGTATGTGAGCAAAAATGCCCATTTTCACAAACTTCCTGTGGTACAGAAAATTGATGATACAGAGAAAAAGGTAAAACAAAATTTGCAAAATGTTATGGTATTTACAATGGGAACAATGTATTATAGACACTGTTATTAAACCAGCTGATAAGGGGGGAGCTTTTGTGATCTGGCAAAAGGAACTATACATCACTGAAGCCACACAGCAACTCTCTGACATCATTTGTTATTCTTCTCTTTCACAGGACCCCACTGCCATCTATCAGACAGAAGCTGCCATCACCGTCACCTCTTCTATTGAAAACAAAGAACTCCCTGCCTCTGCTAAGAGACTCATAGTTCAACACCTGCAGACATCCAGGTTCTAAATCCTTCCCAATATCCACAAAGCAGGTAACCCTGGATGTCCTATTGTGTCTGCTTGCTCCCGCTCCACATCCCACATCTCAGCATTTCTGGACAGCCTCATGAGACCACGCATTGAATCCCTGCCATCCTACATTAAAGACACTAACCATGCTCTCCAATTATTTGACAGGTTCAGATTCAGCAGCTCCCATCAGCTCATCTTTACCATGGCTATCAAATCTCTTTATACAGCGATCCTCCAAAGTGATGGTCTGAGTCTGATAGCTCTGCAGCATTTTTTGAATAAGTGGGAAGTCCAGCAGACACCCACACACACACAGTAACCCGACTGTCTGAACTTCTTCTAAAAAGTAGTTACGTAAGAACTTACCGTAATAGTAGATCTTCGAGACAGGCTCTTGCAGTAGATAATAAACCTGAGGGCTGTGCCCCCTGGCATCAGGACCACACGGAAACTTTAGCTAGCAGTGTCTGATGGGGGACCGCCCACATGACACAATGTAACGGATGCCAGCATGACACTATATAGTGGGCAGTCCCCACACCCGCCTTCCGGTTCGCCCGGTGAAGACCGCCAAAGGGAGTGACAGGAGAACAGAAAAATTAGGCTCCTGGAGCCAAGATGTCAAAGAAGAAGAGCAGCAGAAGCTGGGGGAAGCAGGGAGGGAAAAAGGTTACCTACTGCAAGGCCTCTCTCAAAGGTCTACTGTTACGGTAAGTTCTTACGTAACTGTACTATCTTACTTCGAGAGGGCTCTTGCAGTAGGTAATAAACTTGAGGACTGAGTCCCTAGTAATGTGAATCAGAAGGAACTAAAACAGGGGAGGCAGGAAAGGTCTTCGGGAAAGCAGAGAATTTAGGAGAGAAGGCCTTCCTTGGAGGACAGCTAGACCAAAGCCAGCCCTGTGCCTAGAGGCAATGTCCAGACTGTAATGCTTGGTGAAAGTGTGGACAGAGCTCCAAGTGGCTGCCGCACAAATGTCAGTGGTTGACATGTTCCTGAAGCAAGCAGTAGAAGCAGCCAAGCCTCTGATAGTGCAACCCCTAGGTGGCACTATCCCAAGGGCTACTACCCCTGCCTGCTTGGCTAGTAGCAGGTTAAGGGGTCTAGGTTTAGTGACAGGTGCCTTCACCCAAAGGTCAGGGTTGATACTGATCAAGCTAACCAGGCCACAGCCCTCTGGAACACTGTGACCCCAATCTTTTCCCACTAGTGGCCCATGCAATACACAATATTTACCTCCCCAATACCCAGTATGCTTTGCACATACACATACATTTAGCACTTACCCCCAGGACTAGTTTTTCCTGCTTGGCTCTGGGGACCCCCTGTAAAACAAGGTTAGGCAGAACAAAAAGCAACAGTAAAATACCTTGAGCACAAACTGACACAACAGCCTAAGTAAATTGCAGAAAAAGAGTAGATCTGATTTATTCAGTGGGTAGTAACACCGGAGGGGCGCAATCAGGGTAATTAGTTTGAATACTGTATCATTTACTCTACAGTGTGGGCATTTAGAGTCCCTATGACAGTTACACTCTCTGGGTACCAAGGGGGATGAAAGATGGGCTAGCCAGGACCGTTTCCCAGGGTAGGCTGGCGTTGCAGCTGGTTGGGGCCCTGTGAAGAAGAGAAACAACATGCACCACACCCTAACTGTAATCTGGAGCCGGTGGGCTTAGTTCGTACAGAAGAAAAGAAATAACATTCAATCAGGTGACACACTTTTGATTTAACTATATGTTGCAGGGAGCTACCCTGATGGTTACTCACGATACCTAGAACTGGCCACAGGATGGATGATGGTCGAGACAGTAGATGAGGTTTCTGGATTGCCAGAAGAAGCAGGGCCCACACGATTCACTGCAACATCATTCCTGTTCAGGCAGGGAACAGGGGGCTGATCCCCTTGCAGGTCTCTCAATGGAATTTCTCTGTGCAGCAAGGTAGGGTAACAGAACCCTCGTGGCAGGGCCTAGCTGCATTAGATAGCAGCGGATTCAGTCCGATTTGAGCTGGGTACAACTTCCAGCCCTCAGCACACAGCTTAACTTGGGGGAAAACCAGATCGCGACCTCCCTTCAGTACACAGCACATTTACATGTAAAAGCCAGCAGCGCACAGTTCACACAGTGGGGGACTAGATCGTGGCCCCCCCCATTCAATACACAGCACATCTATATGTAAGGAAGGATTACTGTACCAGGCAAACTGCTCCCCGATCCTGATCACAAAGTCACTGCTCAATCCCAGGAGCTCTAAAGTAGCTGAAGTTTCTGACAGGCCGATCGCATTTAGCAAAATCTTCGGTCTTCGACAGGTTGAGCCTGGTTACACTTCGTTGGCTTCTTTGTTCTCACAAAACAGAATTAGTCCGAAAATAATCTTTTTCTTCCTCACAGGGCAGAAGACAGGCAAGCAGGCCATAAGTCAGGCCTTCCACGATTCTCCCACGTGAACTACTGTGCAAACTGCTGCTCGAACTATCCGAGTTGTTGCTTTCTCAGCTTCCAACTTAGATCTGGCTTGCCAGCAGACAGCTCAGGGGATTTCCTTCAAGTCCAAAAGGTTCGGTTGGTCAGTTCAGCTGTCAGTCACAGTAAGAGCTCCCCCTTTTGGTGCAAAAAGGCGCCAACAGTCCAAACCTACAATTCCCAGATCTTGCTCCACGTATTCCCTTTAGATGCAGGCTCCATTTTAGAGTCCTAGAGTACTGATTGGTCTAATTCAGCAATTCGGGACCAAAATGGTGAAGCTAAACAGAACAGTCCTTGCTGCAAATAAAACAGGTTAGAATAAACAACAATATCTTTGCCACTCTAAATGATTCTCAGTCATTAGTTACATCTTTCAACAGAGCTCCTTCTGCACAATTGGCGATGGCAGAAATGGAGCAATTATTCAGCCGCTCAGGCAGGACTCAAGCATGGAAACACTAGCCCCCTCCCAGATTTAATTATTACTGCAAACAGGCAGCTCTTAAAGAGAGAGTACACAGAGGCTGCACAGGTACTCTTTAGCAATAACGTTTAAACAGCTATAGCACCAAACATCAACCTGGCAGTAAGCATTTAGGCAAGCTCATGGAAGACTTTTTGGGAACCCCCATTTGTAGGGGGGTTACAGTAGAATGCCTCTTAACCTCCCACGGGGGGGGGGTTAGCATACTTCTGGTAACAGAAAGCAATATAGTTTGCCAACCATTTGGATAAACATTGTTTGGAAACTGCCACACCTTCTCTCTTAGGTGCAACCGAAACAAAAGGTTGGTCCATCTTCCGGACAGACTTAGTTCGGTTAGTATAATAACGCAGGATTCTGTGAACATCTAAGGTATGCAGAATTGCGTCCCCCTGATTGGAATGCTCAGGGTAATAGACTGGGAGTTGAATAGACTGTTTCGACGTGAATTCAGAAACCACCTTCGGTAAAAACTGAGGAATGGTATGCAGAGCCACCCAGTCTCTGTGAAAAATCAAATAAGGCTCCTTACACATCAGGGCCTGAAGCTCAGAAATCCTTCAAGCAGAAGTAATTGCAACTAAAAAGATCACTTTCCATGATAAATAGCACATTTCACAACTACCAGCCGGTTTGAAAGAAGGCAAGGTCAGTTTTTCCAAAATAAAATTTAGATCCCAGGGCAGTGCGGTACTGCGTGCCAGGGGTTTCAGGTAGAGGATCGCTTTCAGAAAGGTTTTGGAAACCTCCAGCTGCGCCACAGTTTTGCCCTCCACTGAGATGCGGTAGGCAGAAATTACAGACAGGTGAACCTTCAGCGAAGAGTACCTCAGGCCCAGGTCAGAGAGGTGCAGTAAATACTCCATGACCTGAGGAACAGGGCACGAAAAGGGATCCCAACCCTTTGAAGTGGCCCAAATGGAGAAACGCTCCCATTTCATGGCATATGTCATCCTCATAGAAGGCTTTCTGGCCTCTACAAGGACCTGAGCCACCCTAGAGGAAACTCCATAATGTGAAGCAGCTATAGCCTAAGGTGTCACGCATGAAGGGATTTCAGTCTTGAATGGACCGGCGTGCCCCTGTCCTAAGTCAGGAGATCATGGCAGAGGGGTAGGGGAACTGGATGCTCCACTGCAAGCTGCTGAAGAAGCGAAAACCATATTTGGCAAGGCCAATACGGGGCGATCAGGATCATGTGAGCCCCCTCTGCTTGAAGCTTGAGCAGCGCCCTCTGCAGGACTGGAAAGGGAGGGAAGGCGTACAAAAACCTCCCTGTCCAGCAAACAGCATGTCTTGCCAAAAAACAATATACTCAGGAGCAAGCGAGTAAAACCTGGGTAGTTTTGCATTGTATGGGGAGGCGAACAGATCCAGGTCTGGATGATCCCATAGGTCAAATATGTCACTTACCACAGCTTGCTTGAGCTCCCATTTATGGGCTCTTACTCTGGTGTGGCTGAGACTGCCTGCTAGGATGTTTTGCACACCTGGAACTTGAACCACAGAGAGGTGCATCTGGTGCAGTATTGTTCAGTTTCACACCTGCATCACTTCCCTGCAGAGGGCATATGAGTGAGTGCCCCCTTGTTTGTTGAGGTACCAGACTATGCACATATTGTCCGACTGGACTAATAGTGGGCCCTGGTGGAGCAGGTGCTGGAAGGCTTGAGGAGCATATAGCACTGCCTTTATCTCCAACACATTTATGTGCAGAGAGAGCTCTGATGCAGACCACAGCCCTTCAGTCCTGTGGCTCCCTAGGTGAGCACCCAAATCCATCTCTGATGCATCTGTAGTCAGAGTCTGGGTGGGAGGAGGGGACTGGAAGGGAACCCCCTTGGTGAGGTTGTTGAGATCCTGCCACCATAGGAGATCCCACTGCTTCTGGAGACCATGACCATGTGGTCTAGGTCATCCGATCGCTGATCCCACTGCGCCCTGAGCGTCCACTGCGAAATTTGAATGTGGAGCATGGCTAGAGGGAGAGTGGGGATGGCTGCTGCCATAAGGCCAAGAAGTCGAAGAACCAACCTGACTGGAACCCACCTGCTGGAGGCTATGAAATGAGCCTGTTTCTGCAAGGTTTCCGCCCTGTCCAAAGGGAGGAAGGCCATACCCTGGGTCGTGTCCAACACCCTTCCGATAAACTGGAGGCGTTGGGAAGGGGCAAGTTGGGACTTGGGATAATTGACAGTAATTCTTACTTGCACAAAAAGGGCCAAGGTAGCTGAAAGGGAAAGTTCCAGCTGCTACCTCGACGAGGCTAACAGAAGCCAGTCGTCGAGGTAGGGGACCATGTAATGGCCCTGGCGTCTCAGGGCCACTCCACTACTGCAAGGCACTTGCTAAACACCCGGGGTGCTAAGGACAGGCCAAAGGGAAGGGCCTTGAACTGGTAATGTTCCCACTGAAAGGAGACCCTGAGGTAGCAGCGATGAGCCTGAAAGACTGGGATGTACAGATAGGCATCCTGCATATCCAGGGCACAGAGCCACTGTCCCTTATGCAGAAGGGGGAGCAGACCTGGGAGAGTCAGCATTCAAAACCGTTAGTATTCTATGAACAGGTTTAGAACACTGAGGTCCAAGATGGGATGCAAATCTCCCGTCTTTTTTGGAACCAGAAAGAAGTGGGAGTAATACCCCTTTCCTTCCTAAAATAGTGCAAAGTGCACTAAAATGGTGCAGGGTCTACAACAGAAGCCATACGAAGAAAGACTAAAGGAGCTTAATATGTATACCCTTGAACAAAGGAGGGAGATGGGGGACATGATAGGAACTTTTAAGTACCTCAAGGGAATCAACAAAGTCCAAGAGGGTAGCATCTTTTAGAAAAAGAGATGTGCAAGAACAAGGGAACACAATATGAAGATGGGGGGGGGGCAGCTCAGGGGCAATGTGAGGAAGTATTTTTTCACACAGAGGGTGGTGGATGCATGGAGCGGCCTTCCTGAAGAGGTTGTGGGGTCAAAAACAGTGAGGGAATTCAAGAATGCATGGGACAGACATAAGACAATTCTGGTGGGAGGTAGGAAGAAGTAGGCTGTTGGTTAACGAGGATCTGCAGCTTATCCAATAGGTAGGGAAATGGGCAGACTAGGTGGGTGAAGCGGTCCTTATCTGCCATCAAAGTCTAAGTTTGTATGTTTCCTGGTTTGATGGAATGGGCTGTATTGCTTTCTTTTGCAGAAGAGCCTCAATTTTTTCCTTTATGAGGGGCGTGTATGCCTTTGGATAATGAGAAGCCCCTGGTGGTTTGTCTGTGGGTCTCTCAAGAAACTCCAGAGTGTGACCTTGTCTTATGAACTGAAGGACCACGAGCCTGTGATGGTAGCCTCCCACCCTAGCCGGTGACTGGCGAATCTTCTGCTTAACAGCTCCTCAGATGGAAGAGGAAGAGAGAGGGTGGTCCGTGAGTCAAGAGACAGAAGGAGGGATGGGAAGAGCTGCCCCTGAGGCTCTCTGGATCTTGGCTGGCGGGGTGGCTGATGCTGAAGGGGCCCGATGTTTAGTCTGACATCTGGCCATCTGCTGTTGCCTTGTCTGGCACTTGGTCCAGTGATGAAAAGGCATCGTGGCCTTGGATCAAGGCTGGTACATGGTGTGAACTGACCTCAAGGCCTTGCCCTTATCCTGGAGGCTGGTAATTATATGCTGGGCATCATCCCTGAACAGGACAGAACCCCTGAAGGGAGCATCCTGGAGAGCCGCCTGGACAACAGGTGCCAAACCTGACCCCTGAGCCAGGAAAATCTCCTGAGACATTCTGCCGTAGCAGTGCCCTGGCTGAGGAGTCAACTGCATCGTAGGAGGCCTTCAGAGAGTGGTGACAGGTGACTCTGGCTGACCTAATGGTGTTTGCCAATACAGTCTTGGACTCAGAGTCCGGCATGGCCTCAATGATAGGTTCCAACTGGCTGAACAGTGACTTTTGGTACACCAGCATGTGTGCCACATAGTTAAGGGCAGGCATGGCTAGAGTGGAGGAAGAATAAAACTTTTTCCCAAGCTGATCAAGCTGCCTCGACTCCTTGTCAGGAGAGGAGGTGCTCATGTGTTTGGGCTTGGAGGACCTATCGTGGGTTGCCGTGATGACTACAGAGTTGGCCTTAGGGTGGACACTTAGGTGATCCTTACCCTCTGGGGTTCTTTAGGTCCTATCAGCCTTCTATGCTATGACTGGAATGGAGGAAGGCATCATCCATATAGTGGAGGACAAATCTTCGTGAGGCTCTAGTCATGGGGGTGTGAGGACAGGCGTTATCTTCCCCTGAAACATGCTTCCCCCATCTACCACCTCAGGTCATGCGTGTCCCAGACTTGCCTGGTCCCTAAGACCTGCACCCTTGCAGGCGATCGGGCTTTCACCGTCCACGCGCCAAAACTGTGGAACTCCCTTCCGACACAAGTTTGTGCCTCCCCCTCACATCCCTCCTTCAAAACTTCCCTCTGGAACTTCCTAAAAGCTGGTGCGACCTGCCTGTGTGCCACTTAATGCTCAGTCCCACAGCCCTCTTACCTTCACCGGTACCCCTGCTAGGCACTTACTGCCCCACTATTGAGTTGCATTTATTCTAATTGCTATGCTATGTACTGTTTTTCTAAATGCCTAGGGTATGTCTTGTTGTTGTATACCCCCCCGCCACGATGCTTCGTTGAGCCTATATGTACCTTATGCTGTGTTACCCACTGTTGGAGCATTTATTTGAATTGCTATGCTGTGTACTGTTGTTCTGAATTCCCTGGTTATGTCTTGTTGTTTTAACACCCCCCCCCCATGCGTCTTTGAGCCTGTATGTACCTTACGCTGTTTTTATCCACTGTTGGAGCATGTTGCTCCTGTTTGTGACGCTGACTCTGTATTTGTTTCATGGATACCTTGTAATTCTCCCATGTCGCACCTGAAAATAGGCACTAGCTGTCTAGTGTGCTTACCTGGTTACCAAAAGCAAATAAATAAATAAAATAAATAAATCTCCTGGATGTCCAGGTGTTGAGCAAGCCACTGACTCTTGGGATCCTGCACATCCATCTTCCAGTCGTAGACCTCCACAATCTTTTTCAGGAGGTCCATGAACGAAGGGTCCTCCAGAGGAGATTTGGGGGACTCCTTTGACGTGGGCTCCTCCAGAGGGGGAGTCTCGAACCCAGAAGCTGTGAAAGAAGACCCAGAATCGGATTCCGAGTCCAAAGAATCTGAAGGCATGATGTCCGAACGAGAGACCTCCTGAGTTCTGGGAGGAATACTGTCCGACGTCAGGGCCGTCGAAGGACCTTTCATCAGGCCCAACATTGACTGGTGCGAATCCAGTGGGCACCTTTGTAAATGAGCCTCTGGCTCAAAGGTTTTCAAACTGCTGTTCAAATAAATAAACAGATCTAGGAATCTGATCTGGGGGGACCAGGGAAAGGGTTCTCACCAGGTGCCGGCTGTCCAGCTCCGAGACAAGCTGAGATTTTGTCTCGGACCACCAGAACTGGAGGATGGTCCGAAAGTCCACCTGGGGTTGAGGAGGAGGCAGAGAAGGTTGATAGACCAGCTGGAATCCCGAAGGGTACCCCATCATCAGGTATCCTGATGTGTGGTACCCATGTGTCAGGTAACCTGGCCAAGGGTATGAAGGCACATAACCCGACGTCATGAAGCCTGACGTCTGGTAACCTGGTGGAGGGTACCCAGGGACATAATGAGGAGCCGGGTAGCAGGGGAGAGGGTAACCCAATTGAGGCCCCAACGGGGAACTGTTGGGGCTAACATGGGAACCTGAGGAGGCCTAAAAGTCAGCCAGAAGGACTTGAAGGAACTGAGTCAGGTGAGGGGCCAATGGGAGGCAAGTCCTGTGACTGTGCTGATGGTCCCGCCGGAAAAAACGGTGGGGAAGGGTCTTGTGGGGTGCCCGGAAGCTCTGTCAGGACCAGGGGTGATTCAGAAACAATAACACCCAACGGACAATCCCTGTCCTCCAGCTCCTGCTGGTCTGGGGAGGGCGGAGGTGGTTCCACAATGGGAGAAGGAAGGGTACCTCCATGGGAAGAACCCACCACAGAATACTGCTCAGAGACCAGCAGCTGGCTCTTGTCTGGCTGGATGTTGATGGGGCTCATGCCGGAGCACGACATAAGCAGAATGGTTGGGCGGTCATCAGAGGGTCTGACAACTGGCCTATCGACCTTGGCCGTGAGAACATCGTTGTCCCCGGAGCCTGACTTAACAGCCTGGCCGGGCGTTTGTCGTGAGGTCCGAAGAGCAGCTTATCAGCCCCACCAGCCTGCTGAGACCTGGTGGTGGAAATGGGCCTATGGGTGGCAGAAGCTTCAGACTCTGCTGAGGCGCCCGCGGCCACTGTAACTAGTGGTGGCAGGAGGACCAAGGGCTGCTCCTGGGAAGGTGGGGCAGACTTGGTAGCAGCAAGGGTCATCCCGGAGGAAGAGGGCTGCAGTTCACCTGAGTTGCCTAAGGGCAACCGCAAGTGACAGGGGAACCGATCCTGGTCCTGGTGCTTCTCTTTGTCCCTCTTCTTCTTGTGTTTGTGGGAGTCAGTGGGCAAGGAAGAAGTGCTCCTCAACTTTTGCAGCTCTTTTTCCATAGATGCCATCTTTTTAAGGAGATGGGCTTCAAAGGCCTGCTGGCATCGTTTCCGTGTGGTCCGGTTGCATCCTTATCAGGTCTCACAGTCCTCAGTGATATGTTCCGGGCCCAAGCAGAAGATCAGAGAATGGAAGTCCTTGTATGGGAGCTGCATGCTGCAAGAATTGCACTTGTTTTTATGTGACTCAGTGGACAATGGAGAAGACATGCAAAAACTCGAGAATCAATTCTAAAGTAAAGCAAAAACAGATTCTCATCCGAGAAATGGTGGTCAGACTGTAGCGACAATCTCCATGAGGTCTGACGTTCACAGGTCGATGGTGGGAAAGAACTGAAAGGCAGGTGTGGGTACCGCCCACTATATAGTGTCATGCTGACATCCATTACATGACATCGGGTGGGTGGTCCCCAATCAGATGCTGCTAGGTAAAGTTTCCCTGTGGTCCTGACGCCATGGGGTGCAGTCCTCAAGGTTATTACCTACTGCAAGAGCTCTCTCGGAGTAAGATCTTAATTGTTTTTTTCTTTTAATAACACTTTTTTACGGCAGGTCAGTGGAACTGCCATGGGTACCAGGATGGGTCCCAGCTTTGCCAATCTGTTTTCTGGTTGGGTTGAGGAAATAATTATTTCTCTCTTTCACAGGGACTGTGCCTGGCTTCTACAAACGCTACATAGATGATTGTGTGGGGGCCACCTTCTGCTCCAGGGAAACACTCCAAATCTTCTTGGACAAGTTTACCACGGCCCACCCTTCCCTTTAGTACACTGTCAAAGTATCCTCCTCCACACTGCCGTTTCTAGACACAAATTGCTGGTGCAAAACACTGGTCTGAAGACATCTGTTTATTATAAACTCACTGACTCACACGGCTTTCTCCTCCACAGTTTCTTCCATCCTAAACATGTTAACAACAGTTTGCCATATTCACAGTTTCTTAGACTTCGCAGGTTATGCAGTGAAGTTGATGATTTATGATGTTGCTGAGGAGGTTTAAATAATACTCTTTTTTTTTTTTTTTACTTAACAGGGGATACACAAAAAGCAAAGTGGACAAAGCACTCTTCCCAGATCATAACCATCTTAGGAAGGAAACTCTCAGCTAACAACGATGACGCATTTCACTGGTGCTTCCCTTCCATTTTGATACCCCTTCTCTTCACAGGACCATCACTAAGAACTTTCCTATTCTGCAAGCTGACCCTAATATCAAAGCTTCCTTTACAGAGCCAGCAATTGCCTCTTGCTGCAGACAACCCAACCTGTGGAATCCCCTGTTACGAAGCAGCCTACGTACTCTTATCAATTCCTCCCTACCAGGCACCTAAGCTTGCAATACAACTCGCTGTTATACCTGCAAATTTATTTCTAGTGTCTCTGAAATCCAAGGTGCCACCAATGTTTTTCACATCACCGAGTTCTTATGCACTTCCAGTAATGTGATACATTGTATTCTTTGCAGGAAGTGCGCAGCTATCTACATGGCAGAAACTGGCAGACACCTGGCTGACTGATTCAGGGAACATTACAGGGCAGTCAGGAATGGAAACACTGATTAACCCACTGCATCCCATTTTACCTCCTGGGACCATACTATTAATGATCATTTTGCCCATGTCCTTCAGCAGGGTATCTGGGATGCTGACCAATGACAAGACGCAGAAACCAAGCAAATCATCCACTTAAGCTCCCAGCAGCCCCCTGGTTTAAATGACAGACTTACTGTATTTCCTACTAACATCTTTCAGCCACCTTGTAGTTTATCAGTGTAGTCTGTATTTTTAACCCCCACCCTCCATCATATCTTTGCTTGCATGTGTGGGAGGTACGTTTGGAAGTGTAGGCATACAGTACCTGCACACACTTTCATCCAGAGTGTGTGTGTGTGTGTGTGTGTGTGTGTGTGTCTGTCCACACTCACATGGGCATTCTAGCGACGTGTGCACATCTATTTTCATTTTCCAGATGTCTCTGTCCTCCTCCCACATTTGTCACCTTTAACCCTTCTGACTAGGCCCTGTTAATTGGTCCCCACTTGAGCACCCTCAGCTCATTAACTCCTGCTATGCCTTTTCATACCCATCATCAACTTTTTGTTGTCCATCTTCTAGTCTTAGCTTGCCTATTACCAGTTTTTCTCCTAGATCTTCTGACTAGTTTCTTTCCTCACATATATATTTCTGGGTGCGATCTCCCCGACTGGTGGTGCGCAAACACCTCTGGCTGCCGCCTACCTCCCCTGCTCTCTCTGCCAAAGCTGCTGCAGTCCCCTATGATCTCAAAGCTCCACAGCCATTGACCACGTGCGATCTCCCTGACTGGCGGTGTGGCAAACACCTCCGGCAGCCACCTGCCTCGCCTGCTCTCTCTGCCAAAGCTGCTGCAGTCCCCTACGATCTCAAAGCTCCACAGCCCGTGACCGGGTGCGATCTCCCTGACTGGCAGTGTGGTAAACACCTCCAGCTGCCAGATGCCTCACCTGCTCTCTCTGCTGAAGCTGCTGCAGTCCCCTGTGATCTCAAGGCTCCACAGCCCGTGACTGGGTGTGATCTCCCCGACTGGTGGTGCGGCAAACACCTCCAGCTGCCAGCTGCCTCACCTGCTCTCTCTGCTGAAGCTGCTGCAGTCCCCTGTGATCTCAAGGCTCCACAGCCTGTGACTGGGTGCAATCTGCCCAACTGGTGGTGTGGCAAACACCAGCTGCCGCGCATCTTGCCTGCTCTCTCTGCTGAAGCTGCTGCAATCCCCCACGATCACTAGGCTCCACATCTCATGACCGGGTGCAATCTCCCCGACTGATGGTGCGGCAAACACCTCCGGCTGCCACCTGCCTCACCTGCTCTCTCTGCCAAAGCTGCTGCAGTTCCCTACAATCTCAAGGCTCCACAGCCTGTGACCGGGTGCGATCTCCCCGACTGGTGGTGTGGCAAACACCTCCGGCTGCCAGCTGCCTCACCTGCTCTCTCTCTCTGCTGAAGCTGCTGCAGTCCCCTGCGATCTCAAGGTTCCACAGCCCGTGACTGGGTGCAATCTCCCTGACTGGCAGTGCAGCAAACACCTCCGGCTGCTGCCCGCCTTGCCTGCTCTCTCTGCCAAAGCTGCTGCAGTCCCCTGTGATCTCAAGGCTCCACAGCCTGTGACTGGGTGTGATCTCCCTGACTGGTGGTGCGGCAAACACCTTTAGCTGCCACCTGCCTTGCCTGCTCTCTCTGCGAAGCTGCGGCAGTCCCCTACGATCTCAGGGCTCTACAGCCCATGACCAGGTGCGATCTCCCCGACTGGCAGTTAAGCAAACACCTCTGGCTGCTGCCCGCCTCGCCTGCTCTCTCTGCCAAAGCTGCTGCAGTCCCCTATGATCTCAAGGCTCCACAGCCTGTGACTGGGTGCGATCTCCCTGACTGGCGGTGTGGCAAATACCTTTGGCTGCCACCTGCCTTGCCTGCTCTCTCTGCGAAGCTGCTGCAGTCCCCTACGATCTCAAGGCTCCACAGCCTGTGACTGGGTACGATCTCCCTGACTGGCTGTGCAGCAAACACCTCCGGCTGCTGCCCGCCTCGCCTGCTCTCTCTGCCAAAGTTGCTGCAGTCCCCTACAATCTCAAGGCTCCATAGCCTATGACCGGGTGCGATCTCCCAACTGACAGTGTGGCAAACACCTTCGGCTGCCGCCTGCCTTGCCTGTTCTCTCTGTCAAAACTGCTGCAGTCCCCTACGATCTCAAGGTATGGACACTGCAACACAGAATCCCGGCCCTTTTTTTGAGCCAGGGCGCCTTTCTTCCACCTTTCACCTGACTGGTGGCTGTTGCTCTGAGGTCCACAACTGATTGGCTCTGTGCCATGACTTCAGCAAATCAGATTGTGGGCACTGAATCCCAGCCCTGGAGGCTGACTGGATTTGAGCTTGTTGCGGTGTTCCCTGTCCTAATTTTCGGCCACCCTTGCCCAGCCTCCTGGTGGCTCATGGAGCTGCATGGCCTGACATTTTTGCCCGCTCCCGCTCCCCCTTCCCCACCCCCGCCACTCTTTAAATACAGTTGCTCCCCTAAACCTCTCTGTTTTGCTGTTGTGCAATTGGCTGACATCTAGTCAGGGCAGTGCTTTTAAAGGAACATTAAGCTGTAGTTTTACTACTTTTACCCATTAAGTGAAAACTGCTCCTTACTACACCCTAGTCCCTCTACCCTGACATTTCATTCATGATCCCTACCTTGTCCCTATTTTTCTTATGTATCATTGTCTGTCTGCCAACATCTCCCCCAGCCCACTACAGGGGTGCTCCCCCCCACCCATGCACCTTGCCCCCCCTTCATGTGTTCCTATCCTAGCCTACAAAATTTCCCCTCCCCACACCCTCCTATCATTTAATCTCACCGGGTTTCTTGCCTACCCACTCATGTTGCTGCCTCACCCACATTCACTGCATCAGGCATTCTCCATGCATCCTCAATACTGTCAAGGGCTGCAAGCTGCCAGCCACTTACTCTGTGCTCTTTTTCCTTTTGTTAATGGCTGGAGATATTGAGATGAACCCTGGCCCCCCGGTGCCTAAAATGCACAAACACGCACACAAAGGCCTGACCGTAATGCACATGGACATTAAGAGTCTCCTCCCCAAGCTGGACACTTTAAATTGCTGGCTAACACAAAATTCCCCTGACATCCTATGTTTAACTGAAACCTGGCTCTCTCTAAAGACACCTGACTCATCTATCTCCATACCAGCATACCAAATCCTAAAAGAAGAGCATGGCAAGAGTAGAGGTGGAGTAGCCATGGTCATCAGACAGAATCTGTCCACCTCAGTCACCTTAAAGGAATCCTGTTTAAGCTCTCACGAACTTCTTCTGGTAAATTTCTTCCTACCACATACCCTTCCCACCTTTGTCGGGGTTGTTTACGTTTCCCCCTGGCTCAGCCAGGATGCACTAACAGCTCGCACCTCCAACATCCCACCACTGGCTCAATCTGGAGAATTAATACTGCTAGGCGATTACAACCTTGACTGGCTGTCACCCTCGTCTAGGTGCATAACCTCAAGCTCAAATCCTAAACCTCAAGCAGTTGATTTCAGAGAGAACAAAACAAATATCCACACCACACGATGCTGAACAAGAAAAACAACTTTATTATAAAGTTAAAAAGAGCGCCAAACGCCACCAGTATCAGCCCTACTAAACCTCTACCGGTTTCGCAACATATGCGTCATCAGGAGGATTTCAGAACCTACCCAATACAATACCCGCTCCACAAGCCACTCCCTCTTAGATTGGGTCCTCTCTTCCCACCCTCATCGTATGTCCTCTACGGGTGTCCTCGACCCCGTCCTGAGTGACCAGTACATCACCTATTGTTTTTTTTAACTTTCAATCTATATTGAAAGAGTTTTAGAAACCTTTTTTGCAGGACATTTAACATACAATACAGACATATGTGTAAACCCCCTGCAAATGGGGGTTCCCAAAAGACTTCCAGGAGCTTGCTTGAATGCTCCAAGCCTGAATGGTGTTTGGCGTTTAAGCCATTTATCAGTGAGTGTTTTTAGAACTTCTGGTACTGTCTCTTTAAGAGCTGTCTGCTTGCAGACATAATTAGTTTGTATGGGGGACTGTGTGTTTCTTTGATTGAGTACCACTCGAGCTGCTGCCAATTCACTTCATTTTTGCAGGCACTAGGAGTGCAAAGGGAACCTATCTGAAAGATGTAACTGTTTGCCAGAAATTATTTAGAGTAATAATGAAATTACAGTTTGTCTAACCTGCTTTCTTTGCAGTCAGAACTGTGTCTGCTAGTTCCCCATTCTAGTTTTGAACTGCTGAACTGGACCAATCAGTGTGGGGTAAGCTAGCTCTAAAATGGTGCCTTGGACGAATCAGAACTTGGACTCATAATCTGAGCCAGCCACAAGAGGATTGTATGGGCAGTGACTCTGGGAGATGTAGTTTAGACTTCAGTGCCTTTTGGACCAACAGCAGCAGTCTATTGTGGTGACAGCCAATCCAGTCAAGAACTGGGAGGAACTCAAAGGAAGTGCCGGTTTTCTCGGTTGGAGTTTCAGTTGAGCTTTGGCAGTGAAGAAGGAAGGGCCCTGTGCTTTTCAGTGTGCAGTTTTAGTCAAAACGTGTGTAAGGCCCAGAGTTCCGGTCTGCAGCTTGTGTAACAGCTTGTTAGGACTGAATCCGTCCTGTGAAAAGAATCAAAGGATCTCTGAAGAGTAGAAACCAGGCTCACCCTGTAGAAGACTGGAGGAATTGCTGAAAATTGCACTCGGTCTGTCAGGAACTGAATCTGCTGTGTGTTCTCCGGGTATTGTGCAGTAATTGCGATCGGGATACAGATGCAACCTGCCTGGTATAGTGCTTTCTTTATATGGATGTGTGAAGAGGTTTGTGTACCTCAAGTGAGCCCTGCTGACATTGAAGGACCCTATCTTATTTGGAGGTCGTGAGTACTAATTCAGGGTCGCTCCTGTTGAATTGCCACATTAAATCCAGATGGAATTACTGTACTGCTGACTGTTTAATTCTCCTTTCTCTGTGTGAAAGGGCCCTACCAGCTGCCACGGTTTGGACTAGCCACTAGGGCTTGGGTACCCAGGGACAGTAACTGATAGGGATAGGCCTGTGCACAGAGCCATAGGTAGATTATTAGAGTGATAAGCTAATAACCTGATTTCCCCTGTCCTTTGTTATATCCCTCAAATAAATCAGAGCTGCTTGTTTCAGCAAAGTTATACTGCCTGAGGTATTTGTCTATGTTAAAGTACTGTACTGTGATTGTTGCACTGTATCTCATTTCACAGGAGGTCCCAGTGCCGGAACCAGACCTGGGGGTAAGTGTATACTTTGAAGGTAATTCTGATATATTGTGTGGGCCACTAGTGGGAAGAAAGGGGGGTTGCAGTGTCCCAGAGGGCTGTGACCAAGTTAGTTTAACTATTGCAAACCCTGACCTCTGGGTGGAGGCACCCGCCATTGGATCCAGGCCCCTCAACCTGTTAGTGGCAAATCAGGCAGGGCTAGTAGCCCCTGGGATAAGCGCCATCTAGGGGTTACATCTTGGAGGCTCACCGCTGGGATTGTGTGTCCTCTAGTGGCCATATTACGAACCACTGTTAAGAAAAATGGGTACCCGACAGAAGTGACTGTGCACGGCTGGTGGAGTGGTGTACTGGGGAGGAGATCGACCCCAAAATGCTATGCTTATCCTGGACATCCCCAGGGTATCAATCACGGACACTGTGCAGGAGTACTTTCCAAGGTGGAAGGTTTACAAAACCCTGTGGTGGTGGGTCGGCATGCTAATCTGCTCACCCACACTTTCCTGGCCCTAGTAGAGTTTAAGGATCCCACAGATAGCTCCAAAGTGCCACAGACCATTACCCCAGAGGAGCCCTCACTGCTTGGAGAGTGATAACTAAGGACAGTAAAGACCGGGGGAATCAGCCCCACCACTGTCTGAAACTTTGAGGAGAAATTTGCTGAATGGTTGCTGGAGAGGGAAAATTGTGGAGGACTTGAAGAAACTATTCTTGCCACCTGGGGTGTTCCTCCCCAACACCCTCTCCTGCTCCAGTGCCCATAATGGTGGCTGAACCAATGCAGACTCCTATTTCTGCACCTGCCATTAGTCACGACTCTTACCGAAGGTTGAGGATCTTCTCTGGCACCCTCCCCACACCCCCAGGGAGGATGACTGGGAGACCTGGATGAACTATGTTGCCCCCAAGTGCTAGAATGGCCAATGCTGGGAAGGCGGCGAAAGAGGTTAGTGAGAGCCTCCGAGGTCCTGCCCTGGCTACCATCCGTGCTAAGCGGGCCAGTAACCCTGAGCTGCACAGGCCTATCTTGAGGCCTTGGAGAATGTGTATGGGAGCCCAGATTCTGATGAGGACCTATGGTGGAAGTAAGAAATGCACAACAGTACCAAGGGGAGTTGTTGTCTGTGTATGTCTCGGCTGGAAAAATTGTTGCAAGAATGCCACAGAAAGGGTAGTTTGCCAGCGATTGAACTGGACCGAACCAGACTGGACAGAATCTTAAGTCTGCCCCCTTCTCAGAACTGCTGTTGCTTCAGTTCGCCTGGCAAATCGACTGGAATCCCCACCCTCCTATGATGAGTTAATGAGAGAAATTGAGGAGTTGAGAAAAGCGACCTCGGGAGGTACCTGCACCAACAGCTGTGGCTACGACCTGAGTGACTGAGGTGACCCATCAAGTGAAGTTCAGGGCAGAGGTTGACAGTCAATGAGTGCTCTGACAAGGAAAAGATATGCCACAATGGGCGAACTGTTGAGAGAGATCTGGGAATTCAAAAACAGTCCCTTTATGAAGGCCACGCCTGCAAATACAGGCCCTGACCTATATCCGACTGCATCTGCTATGGGGTGGGGTACCCACCCATGTATCTCCTGCTGATAACAGCTCCAAACTCAATTCCTTGACCATGGAAGTGGAGAAACTGACGAGATGTCTCCAAATGCTTATCACGCCGCAGACAGAGATGGCACCCAGGTTTCCAGTTAGTAATACCCGGCCCTGGCTCCCAGTGTGGCGCCTCGGCCAGCTCAAACTCCAGAAAGTATGTTTTGCTATAATTGTGGGAAAGATGGGCACATGAAAGGGAATGCCAGTCCCCAAAGACACTGACAAAGTTGCATATAGGCTACAAGGAGAGCTTGGAGAAGAAATCAGTGGTTAAGAGGTGCACGACATGATCCAGTGAGGGCACCAAAATGCTAATTCACGTCCTTTGTGGCAAGGTCAGTTGCCCAGGCCCCCCACCGCCTCTCCAGACTGGTCCAGAATAGTGGGTCCCTCCATGGAGACCACTGTAAAGGTGAATGGAGTGTCTACAAGAGCTGTATTAGACAGTGGCTCCCAAGTGACAATTATGTTCCAGGATTGGTATCAGAAGCATTTGTCAGACGTACCCTTACAACCATTAGAAGGACTGCATGTAGGGGTTAAGTGAGAAGGCCTACCCTATTCGGGTATATCCGAATTTGGCTGTCTTTCCCCACCTCCGTGGCTGGAGTGGCTGAACAAGTAGAGACCCTAGCCTTAGTGTGTCCCCCCACTGGACTGTATGATGGTGTCCCTTTGTTGATTGGAACAAATGCTCATATGTTCGGAAGGCTGGCACAGTTGTGTTATGAAAAACAGGGGTCAAAGACTAGTAGAGCTTTAAGAGTTCCGGCTTTAATTAAGAAGGCCTATGAGGCACAGAGAGATGCTGAAAAAACAGAACCAGAGGAACCGGTCGGAATTGTATGGAAGAAGGATCCTGAGTCTCTGATCCTGGCGCCAAATTCCCAGTGTACCTTACAGGGAGAGGTCCGTATCAGAAAGGATGTTAAGAATAAAATATTAATGTTGGATGCACCAGGCGATGGAAAATTGCCAGAGGGACTGCTGGTCAAGCCTAGTATTTTGCCCGCTAGAGCCCATGCTTATGCCACAAGGGTAATGGTCCAAGTTCATAATGTGTCTGAAAGAGACATTCGAGTAAACAGAGGTTGCATCCTGGCTAATGTGCATTGTGCAGACACTGCAGTGCTACCCAGCAGCAAGAGTTCAAGGAAGAATGACAGAGTAACGCCTGACTTGTTTGATTTGCGACTCCCACTGCCAGCTGAATGGAAAGTGAGGATCAGTGAGAAGCTTGCCCAGAGAGACCAGGTGTTTTCTTTAAAGGAATGGGATGTAGGATGCGTACAAGGAGCTGAGCACAATATCCGCTGCATGACGAAAGACCATTTACGTGAGAGGTCTCGACGCCTGGCACCTGCTGACATAGATGATGTGAGACGGCATCTGCAAGAGATGTTAGCTGCTGGTGTAATACAAGAATCCAGAAGCCCTTATGCTTCCCCATTGTGGTAGTGAGGAAAAGAATGGAACAGTAAGGATGTGTGTGGATTATCGCACCTTAAACCGGCGGACTATCCCTGATCAGTACACAATGCCCCGCATTCAGGATGCTTTGGACTGCCTAAACGGGAGCAAGTGGTTCTCTGTGCTGGATCTCCGCAGTGGGTACTACCAGATCCCGATGGCCCCAGAGGACCGTGAGAAGACGGCCTTTATCTGTCCGCTTGGCTTCTATGAATTCATGAGGATGCCTCAAGGGATTTCAGGTGCCCCAGCCACTTTTCAACGATTGATGGAGCGTGCAGTGGGGGACATGAACTTACTAGAGTGCCTGGTATACCTAGATGATGTTATTGTGTTTGGCAGCTCACTGGAGGAACATGAGAGCAGATTATTTAAGGTATTGGACCGACTGGAGGACTTTGGCCTTAAACTGTCCATTGATAAGTGTCAATTCTTTCAAACATCAGTAAAGTATGTGGGACACATAGTATCCACCGAGGAATAGAGACCGACCCAAGTAAAGTTGAGGCCTTGACCACCTGGCCACAGCCAAAAATCTAAAAGAACTGCAAAGATTCCTGGGATTCTGTGGTTATTATCGGTAGCTTCATCAAGGACTATTCAAGAGTGATCGCCTTTACTTAACCTTACTCAAGGTATCCCCAACCCACAAAAATACCAAAAGTCAAGCGTCCCTCAAGACTGAAAAGAGTGTATTTTCATCCAGTGAAGTATTTGGGGCCCGCTGGACTCCTGATTGTGAGACTGCTTTTCATGAGATCATATATCAACTTACCCATGCTCCAGTGCTGGCTATGCGATCCAAGAAAACCTTACGTCCTGCACACTGATGCTAGCTTGCAAGGGTTGGGGCTGTGTTGTACAAGAAGCACGAGAATGGCCTGAGACCAGTGGCCTTTGCCAGTAGAGCCTGACCCCATCCGAAAAGAACTATCCTGTACATAAGTTAGAGTTCCTAGCTTTGAAGTGGGCTATTGTTGACCAATTCCATGAGTACTTGTATGGGGCTAAAATACTAGTAAAACTGACAATAATCCTTTGACCTATGTGCAGACCTCAGCTAAGTTGGATGCCACTGGCCATAGGTGGCTTTCTGCATTATCTACATATGACTATGCTCGAATACCGAGCAGGTCTGAACCACATAGATGCTGATGCTCTCTCCCGAGGCCTGTTCCCAGAATGATTGGGTCCGATTGGCAGAACCTGACATTCGGGCACTCTACCGGAATTTGACAGGGAGGAACAAATGTCCACGGACGCAGTGGACTGCATGGTGGATTGCTTGGGAGCCTCTGAGAATTGCATACCTGCTGCTTATTGCCACTTTTCTGCAATAGACATTGGTGCACTGCCTCAGCTGGACAATGACAGTATCGGCGGGCTCAATCCACGATCCCATGATCAAAGCAGCTTTAGAAGCCCTCTATGCAGGAAAAGATGTGTCCAAATTACGCTCCACTGATTTGAGAACTGCACTGTTATACAAAGAAGGTCCTAAGTTGAAACTGATCAACAAACTGTTATACAGAGAAACAGTAGACAGAGGGGACAAGTAGACAAACAACAACTAGTGCTGCCACTGCCTTCGAGACTCAGTACTGAGGTCCTTGCACAACCACATGGGACACCTTGGTATAGACAGAACACTTGACTTGGTGAGATCCAGATTCTATTGGCCTAAGATGGGGCTGATGTGGAGCAACACATTCGAACTTGTAGTCGCTGCTTACAGAGAAAGCTTTGCCCCAGAGGGCTGCCCCCTTGTTAACATCACCACCAGTGCACCCATGGAGCTGGTCTGTATTGATTTTCTGAGTTTGGAGTCAGATCAAAGAAATATCAGTAATGTGCTGGTGGTCACTGACCATTTCACGAGATATGCCCAAGCTTTCCCCACCAAAGACCAGAAAGCATCTACTGTGGCCAAAGTACTTGTAGAAAACTTTTTGTTCACTATGGGGCTCCACAAAGAATCCATTCTGATCAAGGGAGAGACTTTGAAGTCGTCTGATCAAAGAGATGCTTTCTCTGTGGGAGTCACGAAAGTCCAGAACCACTCCTTACCTCCCAGGGGACACAGCCTGAGCGTTTCAACGCACTTTGCTAGATATGCTAGGCACCTGCACCAAAGGACAAGCCTAGATGGAGCCAACAAATTAGCACCCTGGTACATGCTTATAACTACCAAAAAGTGATGCCACTGGATTCTCCCCTACCGCCTGATGTTTGGAAGAGAAGCTCGACTACCAGTAGATGTGTGTTTGGGGTCTCTCCTGATGGGTTCAAGCTGACAACTATTTACAGTATGTGCAAAAGCTAAAGGCCCAGCTAACTCATGCGTACCAACTGGCTCAAACCATGGCTGCCAAAAGAAATCTGGCCAACAAAGAAAGGTATGATAAAAAGGTGAAAGCACAGGAACTCCAGGAGGGAGATCGGGTATTGCTAAGAAATCTGGGACTGCATGGCAAGCACAAGATTGCTGACAGATGCACCATCTCCCTCACATTGTAGTGGGCAAACTAGATGATCTGCCAGTGTACAAAGTAAGGCCTGAGAATAATTCAAAAGATGTAAAAACAATGCATAGAAATCATTTACTGCCCATTGGACAAATCTTAATTGAGTCTGAGCCCCTAGAAGATGCCCCCTCTGGACCAGTGACTAGAGCTGCTGCTAAGAAAAGATCAAGAAAGTCTGCACCTACAGAAGCAAAGTTAAAGTGTTCCCCTCCACAAGTCCCAGTTGAGCATGACTGTCAGTCCATATCGGAAGAAAGTGAGAGTGACTTTGAATACTATCCTTCTTACGAACTGAGTCAATTGTTTCGGGGCAATCCCCTAGTCAATACTGGAGATGAAGCTGGGCCTTCTGGACTGTCTAAGCCCCCAGCTTCATCCCTGGAGCCAATGCTCCCAGAAAGTGAAGTGCAAAGCATCAGATCAGATGAAATGGAATCATTGTGCATGGTTGAACTGTTTGAGCTTTCAGGGAGGAAAATGATAGATTGGGGCAGACTGGTGATACATCGAACAAGAAGAGTATTTTGAGTGCCCTGACAGTCCACTGCCAGTGTCCAAAGCTCTCCATGCAAGCCAAATGTTGTGGACTCAGAAACTGTAACTCTGGAGCTGAAAGTGCCCCAAGTTCTAGCCTCTCTACCCCCATGGAGACTCCCCTGACAAGTGAGGACAATGCTGAAAATGAGGCTCAGAGTGCAGAGACTGTAACAGTTCCCCCTAGAAAGACTGGTCGAGCTGTAAAGCCTGTGGTGCACCTCAGTTATGATTCCCTTGGGAGGCCTGTGGACTTGCCTCTCAATGTTGTCCATAAAGGAGTGTATGTGTCCCCGAGCTCATTGCCCAAACTGAGCATCAGTGCTAACTCCAAGTTACTTGTGTTGCCCTCTAAGTATGGTGCCCTTGCCCCATCCAGCCCCAAGGTAACTGATAGGAAGGCCCTCTCTTCAGGTTTCATGTACAAGAGGTAATAACTTGAGTTATGGTACAATGTGTATGTAATACTGTGTAAAGAGTGACGACTGCAATGTTTCAGAAATGTGTTCTTGGTAAAATGATATATTGACTGATGATTACATGTGCGAGCCTAATGCAAATGTATATGGTTGCAGCTGAAACTTATGGGGGTACTTGCTTGACGCGGACGTCAAGCTTTCCCAGGCCAGGAAGGGTGTAACCCCCCTGCAAATGGGGGTTCCCAAAAGACTTCCAGGAGCTTGCTTGAATGCTCCAAGCCTGAATGGTGTTTGGCATTTAAGCCATTTATCAGTGAGTGTTTTTAGAACCTCTGGTACTGTCTCTTTAAGAGCTGTCTGCTTGCAGACATAATTAGTTGTATGGGGGACTGTGTGTTTCTTTGATTGAGTACCACTCAAGCTGCTGTAATTCACTTCATTTTGCAGTCACTAGGAGTGCAAAGGGAACCTATCTGAAAGATGTAACTGTTTGCCAGAAATTATTTAGAGTAATAATGAAATTACAGTTTGTCTAACCTGCTTTCTTTGCAGTCAGAGTTGTGTCTGCTAGTTCCCCATTCTAGTTTTGAACTGCTGAACTGGACCAATCAGTGTGGGGTAAGCTAGCTCTAAAATGGTGCCTTGGAGAATCAGAACTTGGACTCATAATCTGAGCCAGCCACAAGAAGGATTGTATGGGCAGTGACTCTGGGAGATGTAGGTTTAGACTTCAGCACCTTTTTGGACCAACAGCAGCAGTCTATTGTGAGTGACAGCCAATCCAGTCAAGAACTGGGAGGAACTCAAAGGAAGTGCCCGTTTTGTCGGTTGGAGTTTCAGTTGAGCTTTGGCAGTGAAGAAGGAAGGAGCCCTGTGCTTTTCAGTGTGCAGTTTTAGTCAAAAGCGTGTAAGGCCCAGAGTTCGGTCTGCAGCTTGTTAGGACTGAATCCGTCCTGTGAAAAGAATCAAAGGATCTCTGAAGAGTAGAAACCAGGCTCACCCTGTAGAAGACTGGAGGAATTGCTGAAAATTACACTCGGTCTGTCAGGAACTGAATCTGCTGTGTGTTCTCCCGGGTATTGTGCAGTAATTGCGATCGGGATACAGATGCAGCCTGCCTGGTATAGTGCTTTCTTTTATATGGATGTGTGAAGAGGTTTGTGCACCTCAAGTGAGCCTTGCTGACATTGAAGGACCCTATCTTATTTGGAGGTCGTGAGTACTAATTCAGGGTCGCTCCCTGTTGAATTGCCACATTAAATCCAAATGGAATTACTGTACTGCTGACTGTTTAATTCTCCTTTTCTCTGTGTGAAAGGGCCCCTACCAGCTGCCACCAGTTTGGACTAGCCACTAGGGCTTGGGTACCCAGGGACAGTAACTGATAAGGATAGGCCTGTGCACAGAGCCATAAATGAGATTATTAAAGTGATAAGCTAATTAACCTGATTTCCCCTGTCCTTGTTACATCCCCTAAATAAATCAGAGCTGCTTGTTTCAGCAAAGTTATACTGCCTGAGGTATTTGTCTATGTTAAAGTACTGTACTGTGATTGTTGCACTGTATCTCATTTCACAGGAGGTCCCAGTGCGGAACCAGACCTGGGGGTAAGTGTATACTGTGAAGGTAATTCTGATATATTGTGTGGGCCACTAGTGGGAAGAAAGGGGGGTTGCAGTGTCCCAGAGGGCTGTGACCAAGTTAGTTTAACTATTGCAAACCCTGACCTCTGGGTGGAGGCACCCGCCATTGGATCCAGGCCCCTCAACCTGTTAGTGGCAAATCAGGCAGGGGTAGTAGCCCCTGGGATAGCGCCATCTAGGGGTTACACCTGAATCATCAGCTGAAATGTGTGCCTTTGCCTCTAGCATGCCCACCAACAGATCCACAGGATTTATTGCCTCACTCCCATATCTTATTCTTTGACACTCTGAACAGCTTCAGCCTGATTCTATCACGTGCTACCGCACTTGGGGATAATTATCGTCTTTCGCCCCAAAAAATATTTGGTCCCTCGTCCATCCAACACCTCCCTCTGCCCCAACCTCCAGGACCCTCCCAGTTATGCCCTTGCTGCTATATTCCTCCTCTTGCACTTAGTACAATGGCAGCTTTTCTCCTCCATAGGTCGCCGCGTTTTGGGGCAAAAATCGCTTTGTCGCCTTTCGTATGGTCCTCCGCCCTCCCAGTACCTCACTCTGCTCTAACAATTGGGTCCTCTTCGCTTGCGCCCCAATTCCCCGCCTCTCTCTACATTATGCACTTGATATCTGCTACCTGGTATACCCACCCTCTCCCTAACATTTCCCACTACAAAATGCACAGTTTTTGGGCTTGGATCCAGCACAAGTTCATTATCCACAACTCCTTGTAGTTCTATGTTCAATGTATATTACCTGTAAATGTGCATTTGTACTATAATAGCAGCTAGTTTTACTGTTTGTACTACTGTAACTTGTTGTAACCCCTAGATGGCGCTATCCCAGGGGCTACTACCCCTGCCTGATTTGCCACTAACAGGTTGAGGGGCCTGGATCCAATGGCGGGTGCCTCCACCCAGAGGTCAGGGTTTGCAATAGTTAAACTAACTTGGTCACAGCCCTCTGGGACACTGCAACCCCCCTTTCTTCCCACTAGTGGCCCACACAATATATCAGAATTACCTTCACAGTATACACTTACCCCCAGGTCTGGTTCCGGCACTGGGACCTCCTGTGAAATGAGATACAGTGCAACAATCACAGTACAGTACTTTAACATAGACAAATACCTCAGGCAGTATAACTTTGCTGAAACAAGCAGCTCTGATTTATTTAGGGGGAATATAACAAGGACAGGGGGAAATCAGGTCAATTAGCTTATCACTCTAATAATCTACCTATGCTCTGTGTACAGGCCTATCCCTATCAGTTACTGTCCCTGGGTACCCAAGCCCTAGTGGCTAGTCCAAACGTGGCAGCTGGTAGGGGCCCTTTCACACAGAGAAAAGGAGAATTAACAGTCAGCAGTACAGTAATTCCATTTGGATTTAATGTGGCAATTCAACAGGGAGCGACCCTGAATTAGTACTCACGACCTCCAAATAAGATAGGGTCCTTCAATGTCAGCAGGGCTCACTTGAGGTACACAAACCTCTTCACACATCCATATAAAAGAAAGCACTATACCAGGCAGGCTGCATCTGTATCCCGATCGCAATTACTGCACAATACCCGGAGAACACACAGCAGATTCAGTTCCTGACAGACCGAGTGCAATTCAGCTATTCCTCCAGTCTTCTACAGGGTGAGCCTGGTTTCTACTCTTCAGAGATCCTTTGATTCTTTTCACAGGACGATTCAGTCCTAACAAGCTGTTACACAAGCTGCAGACCGGAACTCTGGGCCTTACACACGTTTTGACTAAAACTGCACACTGAAAAAGCACAGGGCTCCTTCCTTCTTCACTGCCAAAAGCTCCAACTGAACTCTAACCGACAAAACGGGCACTTCCTTTGAGTTCCTCCCAGTTCTTGACTGGATTGGCTGTCACTCACAATAGACTGCTGCTGTTGGTCCAAAAAGGCACTGAAGTCTAAACTACATCTCCCAGAGTCACTGCCCATACAATCCTCTTGTGGCTGGCTCAGATTATGAGTCCAAGTTCTGATTCGTCCAAGGCACCATTTTAGAGCTAGCTTACCCCACACTGATTGGTCCAGTTCAGCAGTTCAAAACTAGAATGGGGAACTAGCAGACACAGTTCTGACTGCAAAGAAAGCAGGTTAGACAAACTGTAATTTCATTATTACTCTAAATAATTTCTGGCAAACAGTTACATCTTTCAGATAGGTTCCCTTTGCACTCCTAGTGACTGCAAAAATGAAGTGAATTGGCAGCAGCTTGAGTGGTACTCAATCAAAGAAACACACAGTCCCCCATACAAACTAATTATGTCTGCAAGCAGACAGCTCTTAAAGAGACAGTACCAGAGGTTCTAAAAACACTCACTGATAAATGGCTTAAATGCCAAACACCATTCAGGCTTGGAGCATTCAAGCAAGCTCCTGGAAGTCTTTTGGGAACCCCCATTTGCAGGGGGGTTACACCCTTCCTGGCCTGGGAAAGCTTGACGTCCGCGTCAAGCAAATACCCCCATAAGTTTCAACTGCAACCATATACATTTGCATTAGGCTCGCACATGTAATCATCAGTCAATATATCATTTTACCAAGAACACATTTCTGAAACATTGCAGTACGTCACTCTTTACACAGTATTACATACACATTGTACCATAACTCGTTATTACCTCTGTACATGAAACCTGAAGAGAGGGCCCTTCCTATCAGTTAGCTTGGGGCTGGACGGGGCAAGGGCACCATACTTACAGGGCAACACAAGTAACTTGGAGTTAGCACTGATGCTCAGTTTGGGCAATGAGCTCGGGGACACATACACTCCTTTATGGACAACATTGATAGGCAAGTCCACAGGCCTCCCAAGTGAATCATAACTGAGGTGCACCACAGGCTTTACAGCTCGACCAGTCTTTCTAGGGGGAACTGTTATAGTCTCTGCACTCTGAGCCTCATTTTCAGCATTGTCCTCACTTGTCAGGAGTCTCTATGAGGGTAGAGAGGCTAGAACTTGGGGCATTTTCAGCTCCAGGAGTTACAGTTTCTGAGTCCACAACATTTGGCTCGCATGGAGAGCTTTCGGACACTGGCAGTGGACTGTCAGGGCACTCAAAATACTCTTCTTGTTCGGTGTATCACCAGTCTGCCCCAATCTATCATTTCCTCCCCTGAAAGCTCAAACAGTTCAACCATGCACAATGATTCCATTTCATCTGATCTGATGCTTTGCACTTCACTTTCTGGGACATTGGCTTCCAGGGATGAAGCTGGGGGCTTAGACAGTCCAGAAGGCCCAGCTTCATCTCCAGTATTGACTAGGGATTGCCCAGAACAATTGACTCAGTTCGTAAGAAGGATAGTATTCAAAGTCCTCTCACTTTCTTCCGATATGGACTGACAGTCATGCTCAACTGGGACTTGTGGAGGGAACACTTTAACTTTGCTTCTGTAGGTGCAGACTTTCTTGATCTTTCTTAGCAGCAGCTCTAGTCACTGGTCCAGAGGGGGCATCTTCTAGGGCTCAGACTCAATTAAGATTTGTCCAATGGGCAGTAAATGATTTCTATGCATTGTTTTTACATCTTTTGAATTATTCTCAGGCCTTACTTTGTACACTGGCAGATCATCTAGTTTGCCCACTACAATGTGAGGGAGATGGTGCCATCTGTCAGCAATCTTGTGCTTGCCATGCAGTCCCAGATTTCTTAGCAATACCCGATCTCCCTCCTGGAGTTCCTGTGCTTTCACCTTTTATCATACCTTTCTTTGTTGGCCAGATTTCTTTTGGCAGCCATGGTTTGAGCCAGTTGGTGCATGAGTTAGCTGGGCCTTTAACTTTTGCACATACTGTAAATAATTGTCAGCTTGAACCCCATCAGAGAGACCCCAAAACACATCTACTGGTAGTCGAGCTTCTCTTCCAAACATCAGGCGGTGGGGGAGAATCCAGTGGCATCACTTTGTGCAGTTATAAGCATGTACCAGGGTGCTAATTTGTTGGCTCCATCTAGGCTTGTCCTTGGGTGCAGGGTGCCTAGTATATCTAGCAAAGTGCGTTGAAACGTTCAGGCTGTGGGTCCCCTGGGGTGGTAAGGAGTGGTTCTGGACTTCGCACTCCCCACAGAGAAAGCATCTCTTTGATCAGACGACTCTCAAAGTCTCTCCTTGATCAGAATGGATTCTTTGTGGAGCCCCATAGTGAACAAAAAGTTTTCTACAAGTACTTTGGCCACAGTGGATGCTTTCTGGTCTTTGGTGGGAAAGCTTGGGCATATCTCGTGAAATGGTCAGTGACCACCAGCACATTACTGATATTTCTTTGATCTGACTCCAAACTCAGAAAATCAATACAGACCAGCTCCATGGGTGCACTGGTGGTGATGTTATTAAGGGGGCAGCCTCTGGGGCAAAGCTTTCCTCTGTAAGCAGCGACTCATAAGTTCGAATGTGTTGCTCCACATCAGCCCCCATCTTAGGCCAATAGAATCTGGATCTCACCAAGTCAAGTGTTCTGTCTATACCAAGGTGCCCCATGTGGTTGTGCAAGGACCTCAGTACTGAGTCTCGAAAAGCAGTGGGCAGCACTAGTTGTTGTTTGTCTACTTGTCCCTCTGTCTACTGTTTCTCTGTATAACAGTTTATTGATCAGTTTCAACTTAGGACCTTCTTTGTATAACAGTGCAGTTCTCAAATCAGTGGGCGTAATTTGGACACATCTTTTCCTGCATAGAGGGCTTCTAAAGCTGCTTTGATCATGGGATCGCGGGATTTGAGCCATGAATACTGTCATTGTCCAGCTGAGGCAGTGCACCAATGTCTATTGCAGAAAAGTGGCAATAAGCAGCAGGTATGCATTCTCAGAGGCTCCCAAGCAATCCACCATGCAGTCCACTGCATCCGTGGACATTTGTTCCTCCCTGTCAAACTCCTCGCAGAGTGCCCGAATGTCAGGTTCTGCCAATCGGACCCAATCATTCTGGGGAACAGGCCTCCGGGAGAGAGCATCAGCATCTATGTGGTTCAGACCTGCTCGGTATTCGAGAGCATAGTCATATGTAGATAATGCAGAAAGCCACCTATGGCCAGTGGCATCCAACTTAGCTGAGGTCTGCACATAGGTCAAAGGATTATTGTCAGTTTTTACTAGTATTTTAGCCCCATACAAGTACTCATGGAATTGGTCAACAATAGCCCACTTCAAAGCTAGGAACTCTAACTTATGTACAGGATAGTTCTTTTCGGATGGGTCAGGCTTCTACTGGCAAAGGCCACTGGTCTCAGGCCATTCTGCTCTTGGTACAACACAGCCCCCAACCCTTGCAAGCTAGCATCAGTGTGCAGGACGAAGGTTTTCTTGGATCAGCATAGGCCAGCACTGGAGCATGGGTAAGTTGATATATGATCTCATGAAAAGCAGTCTCACAATCAGGAGTCCAGCGGCCCCAAATACTTCACTCGGATGAAAATACACTCTTTCAGTCTTGAGGGACGCTTGACTTTGGTATTTTTGTGGGTTGGGGATACCCTTGAGTAAGGTTAAGTAAAGGCGGATCACTCTTGAATAGTCCTTGATGAGCGCCGATAATAACCACAGAATCCCAGGAATCTTTGCAGTTCTTTAGATTTTGGGCTGTGGCCAGGTGGTCAAGGCCTCAACTTTACTTGGGTCGGTCTCTTTTCTCTCGTGGATACTATGTGTCCCACATACTTTACTGATGTTTGAAAGAATTGACACTTATCAATGGACAGTTTAAGGCCAAAGTCCTCCAGTCGGTCCAATACCTTAAATAATCTGCTCTCATGTTCCTCCAGTGAGCTGCCAAACACAATAACATCATCTAGGTATACCAGGCACTCTAGTAAGTTCATGTCCCCACTGCACGCCCATCAATCGTTGAAAAGTGGCTGGGCACCTGAAATCCCTTGAGGCATCCCCTATGAATTCATAGAAGCCAAGCGGACAGATAAAGGCCGTCTTCTCACGGTCCTCTGGGGCCATCGGGATCTAGTAGTACCCACTGCGGAGATCCGCACAGAGAACCACTTTGCTCCCGCTTAGGCAGTCCAAGCATCCTGAATGCGGGCATTGTGTACTGATCAGGGATAGTCCGCCGGTTTAAGGTGCGATAATCCACACATCCTTACTGTTCCATTCTTTTTCCTCACTACCACAATGGGGAAGCATAAGGGCTTCTGGATTCTTGTATTACACCAGCAGCTAACATCTCTTGCAGATGCCGTCTCCACATCATCTATGTCAGCAGGTGCCAGGGTCGAGACCTCTCTGAAATGGTCTTTCGTCATGCAGCCGGATATTGTGCTCAGCTCCTTGCACGCATCCTACATCCCATTCCTTTAAAGAAAACACCTGGTCTCTCTGGGCAAGCTTCTCACTGATCCTCGCTTCCATTCAGCTGGCAGCGGGAGTCGCCAAATCAAACAAGTCAGGCGCTACTCTGTCATTCTTCCTTGAACTCTGCTGCTGGGTAGCACTGCAGTGTCTGCACAATGCACATTAGCCAGGATGCAACCTCTGTTACTCGAATGTCTCTTTTCAGACACATTATGAACTTGGACCATTACCCTTCTGGCATAAGCATGGGCTCTAGCGGGCAAAATACTAGGCTTGACCAGCAGTCCCTCTGGCAATTTTCCATCGCCTGGTGCATCCAACATTAATATTTTATTCTTAACATCCCTTTCTGATATGGACCTCTCCCTGTAAGGTACACTGGGCATTTGGCGCCAGGATCAGAGACTCAGGATCCTTCTTCCATACAATTCGACCGGTTCCTCTGGTTCTGTTTTTCAGCATCTCTCTGTGCCTCATAGGCCTTCTTAATTAAAGCCGGAACTCTTAAAGCTCTACTAGTCTTTGACCCTGTTTTCATAACACAACTGTGCCAGCCTTCCGAACATATGAGCATTTGTTCCAATCAACAAAGGACACCATCATACAGTCCAGTGGGGACACACTAAGGCTAGGGTCTCTACTTGTTCAGCCACTCCAGCCACGGAGGTGGGAAAGACAGCCATCTTGGATATACCCGAATAGGGTGGCAGGCCTTCTCACTAACCTCATACATGCAGTCCTTCTAATGGTTGTAAGGGTACGTCTGACAAATGCTTCTGATACCAATCCTGGAACATAATTGTCACTTGGAGCCACTGTCTAATACAGCTCTTGTAGACACTCCATTCACCTTTACAGTGGTCTCCATGGAGGGACCCACTATTCTGGACCAGTCTGGAGGCGGTAGTGGGGCCTGGGCAACTGACTTTGCCACAAAGGGCGTGAATTAGCATTTTGGTGCCCTCACTGGATCATGTCGTGCACCTCTTAACCACTGATTTCTTCTCCGAAGCTCTCCTTGTAGCCTATATGCAACTTTGTCAGTGTCTTTTGGGGACTGGCATTCCCTTTTCATGTGCCCATCTTTCCCACAATTATAGCAAAACATACTTTCTGGAGTTTGAGATGGCCGAGGCGCCACACTGGGAGCCAGGGCGGGGGTATTACTAACTGGAAACCTGGGTGCCATCCCTGTCTGCGGTGTGATAAGCATTTGGAGACATCTCGTCAGTTTCTCCACTTCCATGGTCAAGGAATTGAGTTTGGAGCTGTTATCAGCAGGAGATACATGGGTGGGTACCCCCACCCCCATAGCAGATGCAGTCGGATATAGGTCAGGGCCCGTACTTGCAGACGTGGCCTTCATAAAGGGACTGTTTTTGAATTCCCGGATCTCTCTCAACAGTTCGCCCCATTGTGGCATATCTTTTTCCTTGTCAGAGCACTCATTGACTGTCAACCTCTGCCCCTGAACTTCACTTGATGGGTCACCCTCAGTCACTCGGGTCGTAGCCACAGCTGTTGGTGCAGGTCCCTCCCGAGGTCGTCTTTTCTCAACTCCTCGAATTTCTCTCATTAACTCATCATGGAGGGTGGGGATTCCAGTCGATCTGCCAGGTGTAACTGAAGCAACAGCAGTTCTGAGAAGGGGCAGACTTAAGGATCCTGTCCAGCCTGGTTTGGTCCAGTTCAATCGCTGGCAAACTACCTTTTCTGAGGCATTCTTGCAACAATTTTTCCAGCCGAGATACATACACAGACAACAACTCCCTTGGTACTGTTGTGCATCTCTTACTCTCCACCATGGTCCTCATCAGAATCTGGGCTCCCATACACATTCTCCAGGGCCTCAAGATAGGCCTGTGCAGTCACTTCAGGGTTACTGGCCCGCTTAGCACGAATGGTAGCCAGGGCAGGACCTCGGAGGCTCTCACTAACCTCCTTGCCCCAGAGCTCGAGCATTGCCATTCTAGCACTTGGGGGCAAATATAGTCTATCCAGGTCTCCCAGTCATCCTCCCCTTGGGGGTGGGAGGGTGCCAGAGAAGATCCTCAACCTTCGGTAAGAGTCGTGACTAATGGCAGGTGCAGAAATAGGAGTCTGCATTGGTTCAGCCACCATTACGGGCACTGGAGCAGGAGAGGGTGTTGGGGAGGAACACCCCCAGGTGGCAAGAATAGTTTCTTCAAGTCCTCCACAGTTTTCCCCTCTCCCAGCAACCATTCAGCAAATTTCTCCTCAAAAGTTTCAGATAGTGGTGGGGGCTGATTCCCCCCCGGGTCTTTACTGTCCTTAGTTATCACTCTCCAAGCAGTGAGGGCTCCCTCTGGGGTAATGGTCTGTGGCACTTTGGAGCTATCTATGGGATCCTTAAACTCTACTAAGGCCAGGAAAGTGTGGGTGAGCAGATTAGCATGCCGACCCACCACCACAAGGTTTTGTAAACCTTCCACCTTGGAAAGTACTCCCTGCACAGTGTCCGTGATTGATACCCAGGGGATGTCCAGGATAAGCATAGCATTTTGGGGTCGATCTCCTCCCCAGTACACATCCACCAGCCGTGCACAGCCACTTCTGTCGGGTACCCATTTTTTCTTAACAGTGGTTCAGAATATGGCCACTAGAGGACACAACAATCCCAGCGGTGAGCCTCCAAGATGTAACCCCCAGATGGCGCTATCCCAGGGCTACTACCCCTGCCTGATTTGCCACTAACAGGTTGAGGGGCCTGGATCCAATGGCGGGTGCCTCTACCCAGAGGTCAGGGTTTGCAATAGTTAAACTAACTTGGTCACAGCCCTCTGGGACACTGCACCCCTTTCTTCCCTCTAGTGGCCCACACAATATATCAGAATTACCTTCACAGTATACACTTACCCCAGGTCTGGTTCCGGCACTGGGACCTCCTGTGAAATGAGATACAGTGCAACAATCACAGTACAGTACTTTAACATAGACAAATACCTCAGGCAGTATAACTTGCTGAAACAAGCAGCTCTGATTTATTTAGGGGAATATAACAAGGACAGGGGAAATCAGGTCAATTAGCTTATCACTCTAATAATCTACCTGTGGCTCTGTGCACAGGCCTATCCCTATCAGTTACTGTCCCTGGGTACCCAAGCCCTAGTGGCTAGTCCAAACCGTGGCAGCTGGTAGGGGCCCTTTCACACAGAGAAAGGAGAATTAAACAGTCAGCAGTACAGTAATTCCATTTGGATTTAATGTGGCAATTCAACAGGAGCGACCTGAATTAGTACTCCACGACCTCCAAATAAGATAGGGTCCTTCAATGTCAGCAGGGCTCACTTGAGGTACACAAACCTCTTCACACATCCATATAAAAGAAAGCACTATACCAGGCAGGCTGCATCTGTATCCCGATCGCAATTACTGCACAATACCCGGGAGAACACACAGCAGATTCAGTTCCTGACAGACCGAAGTGCAATTCAGCTATTCCTCCAGTCTTCTACAGGGTGAGCCTGGTTTCTACTCTTCAGAGATCCTTTGATTCTTTTCACAGGGCCAGATTCAGTCCTAACAAGCTGTTACACAAGCTGCGGACGGAACTCTGGGCCTTACACGTTTTGACTAAAACTGCACACTGAAAAGCACAGGGCTCCTTCCTTCTTCACTGCCAAAAGCTCAACTGAACTCCAACCGACAAAACCGGGCACTTCCTTTGAGTTCCTCCCAGTTCTTGACTGGATTGGCTGTCACTCACAATAGACTGCTGCTGTTGGTCCAAAAAGGCACTGAAGTCTAAACTACATCTCCCAGAGTCACTGCCCATACAATCCTCTTGTGGCTGGCTCAGATTATGAGTCCAAGTTCTGATTCGTCCAAGGCACCATTTTAGAGCTAGCTTACCCCACACTGATTGGTCCAGTTCAGCAGTTCAAAACTAGAATTGGGAACTAGCAGACACAGTTCTGACTGCAAAGAAAGCAGGTTAGACAAACTGTAATTTCATTATTACTCTAAATAATTTCTGGCAAACAGTTACATCTTTCAGATAGGTTCCCTTTGCACTCCTAGTGACTGCAAAAATGAAGTGAATTGGGCAGCAGCTTGAGTGGTACTCAATCAAAGAAACACACAGTCCCCCATACAAACTAATTATGTCTGCAAGCAGACAGCTCTTAAAGAGACAGTACCAGAGGTTCTAAAAACACTCACTGATAAATGGCTTAAATGCCAAACACCATTCAGGCTTGGAGCACTCAAGCAAGCTCCTGGAAGTCTTTTGGGAACCCCCATTTGCAGGGGGGTTACATTGTCTTTCTGTATTATTACTGTAGGACCGCAGGTCCACCTTGTAAATGAGCTTGCTCAAAGGTGCCCGCCTGGATAAATAAAGATATTGATTGATTGATTGATTATTTCATCCCATTGAGAGAGGCCAATGGGGTTAGATGATAGCCAGTTTTTAGTAATTACTTTCTTTGCTGTTAGGAGACAGTTTATTAATGATCTTTTGTGTGGCAGGGTCTCTACAAGTAGCTGGGAAATCCGAGAAAAGGAAGGTCTCCACAGTTAGGTTATCTAGTCTCATAAATATATGGGATAGTGCAGTTGAGAGGCTATGTAAAAAGGGCTGCAGTTCTGGACATTGCCAGAAAATACAGCCATGGGTGCCCTGGTTTCCCCATATCCCCTCCAGCAGCTGGAGTTCTTCAGCTGTAGGTACTTTGCTTGCTTCACTGGGATTTTGAAGTACCTAAGGGAGACCCTCCAGGAGAATTCCTTCCAGGTTGGAAATGTCAGACCCCTGTGAATATACCTTAGGTGTCTGTTCCAGTGTTGGTCTGTAATAGTTATTCCCATATCCTTTTCCCATTTTCTTTTCAACTCTATCAGAGAATCTGCTCTCAGTGCCTGGATTCCTCTGTATAAATAGGATATCATATGATTTAGTGAGCTCTTTCTATCCAAGGCGACTGTGAGAATATCTGATGGGTTCCATGGGAGTGCCTCTGAACTGCTTGCTGACAAAATATAAGGCCTGTAAAATTTTAAAATTATCCTGTGGTCTACCATCTAAGGTCATAGCTAGCCTGCAGTTCTCCTCTTGAGACCACCGTCCCTCCTCTGATAAAGTGATTTGCCACATGTAGATTTAGTCTCTCCCAAAGTTCTATATCCATGGTCCAGTAGGGCTGGGATAAATTGGAAATGATACGTTAGGGAGAAAAAAAGCACCCTGTGGGGGGGGGGAGGGGAGTCTTTTGGATTCTAGCAGGGTTCTCCATACCTTAATCATGTTGAGTGTATAGGAGTTGTCTGAAATGCCTTCTGGGGGAGTCGGGAGGGTATTGCAGCAGTATTCTATTCGGGGTTTGTTAGATCCTCTTCTCTGATCTCTAGTTCTTTCCATTTTGGATTGTACATTGACTGCAGCCAATATACTGAAACCCAGAGCTGAGAGGCCGGATAATAGATTTCAAGATCTGGAAGGGCAGCCCTCCTTGCTTTTTAGGTAGCTGTAAGGTTGCAAATTTAATTCTCGGTCTTTGGGAACCCCAAATATATCTGAATATCTTTGTGTTTATTCCTCTTATTAATCTACTGGGCAAGGGTATGGGAAGTGTCTGAAAAAGGTACAGTAGTCGAGGAAGTAGGTTCACCTATCATATCACTCTTTTCCCTGCTTTTCTCTAGAGAGGTTTTGGAAAGTGTATTGAGTAGTAATGGCTGCCAGGCTGGGTGCACTGTGAGCTGCAAGCTGCGAGCTGCATACTGCTTATCATTTATTTTATTTGCTTTTATTCTGTTTTTATGTTTTTTCTACGTTTTTTCTCTTACTTTGTTTTTAGTTTATTCTGTTTTGTGTTGCAAACTGCTTTGGCTCAGCAAAGCCTGGATGGAGTAAGATGGCCGTTTGCTCGTTTGTTCATTTGCCTTGGCTGTTTTGGTTGTCCTGCTGTTTGTGGTGGTGCTATCGGATGCCGCTGTTGCATTGGGAAACGTAGGACTGATCTGAGGTACTGTATCGATGCTTCAGTACTGTGTGTAGCCGACTTTGGATTGAGCAAAATTTGGCCGTGTGGTCGGCGACGAAGACTGTTAATCCCTACCTAAGCGTAGAAGGATCGAGGGGATTTTTAATATGGGCTGCCGCCCTACTGAGGTATCCGTCTGAGGAGAAGCTGTTGGAGCTGTGGGAGTTGAGTTGATCGTGTGTGGGAGTTCATTTTAAAAAGGAGTTTTGGGATCTAAGACTGCTGTTGAAAGTGCCAGTTGGTGCTTGGGTCTAGGAATCAAGTGGTGGGCCCTAGACTGTGTTTTATTGGGCCTGAAGTTTGTGCTCTAGGAGACTGGCCTGACTCTGCAGGGGATCACCAACCAGATTCTGCTGCTTCACAGGGGCTCGGGGGAGTTGGCTGGTGATCCTGGGGAGCCCCTAGACCCCTGGGACAGGCTACTGTGTGGCCTTGATTCGGGTGTTGTGGTGGTGCAGTGGAATATTTCTGGTTGGGGTCCTCTAGGTGCAGAGTTTAAAAGGCCTGTATTGCAGTTGATCATCTGCTGGATTTTTCTCGGCTGGACCCTTCCTGGCTTTGATTCACTGGCTGGATTTATTGCACACTTTAGATCATCTGATTCTATTGGCTAGATTTACCTCGGACTGGATTTATTTCTTGGATCAACCTACACCTTGGATGATTTCTCTCCTGGACTATTTTCTTTTATATCTACATTTCAACTGTTTTGTGGTCTCCCAGTGGTGAGAGGACCTGGGCGTCCACATGTTATTTGTTTTATTTATTTATTTACTTTATTGAATGTTATGTTTATGTTTATTTTATTTGTATTTGACTGATTTATTTTATTCTGGGCAGTGAGAGTGCTTGGAACTCCCCTTTTCCTTGGCTATGAGAGGGCTCGTGGGGGGGAGGGTGAATTTATGTTTGTGTTTTTTGCATCCTGTGAGAGGGGATTGTAATAGTTTCTGGGCTTGAAATCGTTCAGATAGTGGGGAGTAGGGTGGTATTTTATGTATATTTTAATGGGTAGGTATTGTTGTTTAATTTTATTTTTGTTTTTTGGGGGTCTTTTTAGTTTGGGTGCCTGAATTCTGTTTACACTGGTATTAATTCTTATTGTGAAATGTGTAGGTTATCCCCCCCCCGGCCGTGCGCTACTCATCCTCCGCACCCTCTGCCTCTTCCCCCCCTCTGTCGTTGTCAACTTACCAACGCTGTCGTGCATTGGGTATTACTCGAGGGGGGCAGGGGGTGGACATTGGAGGATGAGTGATGCACCTCTTACATCAGTTTGGTTAGGCCTAGAAGACGCCCTGGGGCGAAATGGAGTCTGGAATGGGGTACACCTTATATAGTCCCCATACCCAGGAGCACTGTCTCACATGGCAGGCAAGCAGCCAGGGCAGCTCTTGAAGCCCATCCAACTCGAAGCGGTGTTATGTAATGCCAGATCTATTAAAAATAAGACTGCAGTTATTGCAGATCTTATCGAAACAACTGATCTGGCTTGCATCACCAAGACCTGGTTAGATGAAAATGCTGGCCCCTTTCTGGATACTGCAATTCCAGCCGGGTACTCAGTGATACACCGCTCGAGATTGGATCACGGTGGGGGGGTAGCGGTCTGTTTTAAGACTGAGTTGGGCCTCACGAATTTACCAGTTGAGGAAGCTGAATCATTTGAGTGTACCATGGTGGTTGGTGTAGACTGCAGGCTAGCTCTCATCTACTGTTCACCCGGGGACGAGACGCGATTCCTGCAGGAAGCAGCGGACTTCGTAGCCGACATGACATTGGAGTCTCCCAGGTTGATGGCACTTGGAGACTTCAATGCCTGGTTCAATGATGATCTCTTGCAGTTTGGATAATGCTTTCTCCAGCTTATGACATCTCTGGGCCTCACACAGATTGTTACCTCTGCCACCCATAAACATGGTCACTGTCTTGATCTGGTTTTCCTCCTGGGGATCGAGGCCTCCGACTTGGAGGTGGAACCAGTTGGTTGGTCTGATCACTACACTGTGAGGTTCAACTTTTGTGCCCCCCTTCGGAGGCCTGCCCCTGTGGAGATGGTCAGTTACCGCCCTTTATGGGAAGTGAGTCCCAAAGACCTAGCAGCGGTGATTGACCTCTCAGAGTTTCCTGTGGCCAGCTCAAGTCCAGAGACTTTGGTGGTGGTCTATAATAAGGCCATCTCCTCAGCCATGCACTTGATAGCTCCTGTCCGTGTTCATCCTCTCCCCCTTCGCCCTCGGGCCCCTTGGTTTGATGGGCCTTTGAGGGAGTTGCGGTGAGTAGGACATAGGTTAGAATGGCATTGGCGGAAGTCTGCCCCGGTTGCCGACCACCTTAGATTGGTTGAACATTATAAGATTTACCAATCAATGATCTCCCATAAGAAGGCAGAATTCCTGTCCGGGGAGATTGCTGCCACTCAGAATTGACCAGCTCAGCTCTTCCGAACTGTTGACAGGTTGTGCAACCCAACCTGTCTACAGCTCCGAAGACCTTTTTCGCAAGTAGAGCACGATGAGCTTGCTCGGTTCTTTGCGGATAAGGTGGCTGACATCAGGTCGGAGGTTCGCTCAACTCACTCTATGGGGGTTGCTGATGATCGGTGCTTGGTCACCTCACCTCGAGCTTCCTGGAGTACCTTTACTTTGCCTGAGCTCACAGATGTCATGTGGATTATCCAGGGTATGTGCCTTCATGCTGTAGCTTGGATCCGGGCCCAGCTTCCTTGATTATGGATTGTTGGGATATGATCAGCCTGGTACTAGCTCGGATAGTCCGGTGCTCCTTGGAATCCGGTGACTTTCAAAGCTCCCTGAAGGAGGCAGTGGTAATTCCCCTCCTGAAGAAAGCTTCTTTGGACCCGGACTCTCTGGCTAACTACAGATCGATCTCAAACCTTCCCTTTATAGGGAAGGTGATTGAGAAAGTAGTGGCAATACAGCTGGATGCCCACTTGACTATCCATAACATCTACAAACCTCTCTAGTCCGTTTTCGTAACAGGCATAGTACCAAGACGGCGCTGGTTTGGGTGCTCAATGATCGCCTGATGACGAGGAATTGGAGGAACCGTTCTATCTTGGTGCTCCTTGATCTCTCTTCAACTTTTGACACTGTAGACCATGGGGTGCTGCTTGGACATCTGAGGTCCATCTGCAGACTGTCAGGTACGGTCCTGAGGTGGTTTACATCTTTCCTCACTGGCAGGAGTCAGAGAGTGGTGTCTGGGATTTTTTGCTCGGACCCATTCTTCCTGCCACGTGGGGTTCCTCAGCGTTCAGTGCTGTCCCCCATGTTGTTTGCAGTGTATATGCTGCCCCTCGGAGACATTGTAAGATGGTATGGGCTGAGGTTTCACTGCTATGCTGATGACACCCAGCTCTACCTGTCTTTTGTCCCCGACCAGGATAGAGCTGGCTCGGTATTTAATACCTGCCTTGCTGAAATCCAGGACTGGATGAACTCGAGCTGGTTAAAGTTGAACACTGGAAAGACAGAGGTGATGGTAGTGGACCCAGGTTGCCGAATAGAGGGTTTAGGGCTGATCAGCCCTCTGGACTTTTTCTCAGGGGCTCTCAGATCCTTTCCTCTGAACGGGTGCAAAAACTGGGGGTAGTGTTTGACAACGGGCTGACATTACGATCTCAGGTGCCGGCTGTTATCAAGTCTTCCTTTTATCATCTTAGGAATATCTCCAGGATTAAGCACCTGGTTCTATCCGGGGACTTGCCTACATTAGTCCATGCCTTTGTGACTTCATGCCTTGATTATTGTAACTCCCTGTATTTAGGGATTTCTGGGGTTGAAAACAGCCGCCTGCAGCTCATGCAGAATGCAGCAGCACGAATGTTAACTGGGGCTTTTCGAGCATCCCATATTACCCATTATTACTTTTACAGGTACATAAGGGAAAAAAGAAGGACAAAGGGAGGGATAGTGAGACTGAAGGGGGAGGATGGGAGCCGCGTGGAGGATGACAACAGTAAAGCTGACATATTGAACAGGTATTTCTGCTCAGTCTTTACTAAGGAAGAGGGGGGTAATGGGTCTGAAGGGAGTACAAGGGTGAGAATGGTGCAGAAATGGACCAAGTCCTTTACGAGAAAGGGTCCTGAAGGAACTGGAAGTAATAAGAGCTGATAAAGCAATGGGGCCAGATGGGTGCACCCAGGGTCCTTAAAGAACTAAGAGAGGTGGTGGCTGAACCTCTGGCTATCCTGTTCAGCCAATCACTGGAAACAGGGAGGTACCCAAAGACTGGAGGACAGCAGATGTAGTCCCCTTATACAAAAGTGGGAACAAAGAGGAAGCAGGGAACTACAGACCAGTCAGCCTCACCTCGGTAGTGGGAAAGATCATGGAAGCACTACTGAAGGAGAGATTGGTGGAACATCTGGTTGTCAATGGACTACAGGACCCAAGGCAGCATGGTTTCACCAGGGGGAGGTCATGTCAGACCAACCTCATTGAATTTTTTGACTGGGTGACTAGGGAGGTGGATCAGGGGGCAGTGGACATGGCCTATCTGGACTTCAGCAAGGCCTTTGACACTGTGCCACATAGAAGACTATTACACAAACTGGGGAATATGGGTGTGGGCAGGACAGTAGTGTGGTGGTAGGTAACTGGCTGGGTGGCAGGACACAGAGGGTGGTGGTAAATGGCTGTCACTCCACAGAGGGAAGAGTGACCAGTGGGTACCACAGGGATCAGTGCTGGGACCGGTCCTATTCAACATCTTCATCAGTGACATTGCACAGGATCTAGAAGGCAGAGAATTTCACTGTTAGCTGATGACACAAAGCTCTGTAACAGAGTAGACACACAGAGGGTGTAGACAGAATGAGAAGGGACCTGCAGAAACTTGAAGAATGGTCAGGGTTTGGCAGTTGAAATTCAATGCAAAGAAGTGCAAGATAATGCATATGGGGCACAAAACCCTGGCACAATATATCAGTTGGGGGTGAGGATATAGCATGCACCAAGCAGGAAAGGGATCTTGGGGTTGTCATCTCTGATGACCTCAAGGTAGGGAAACAGTGTGACAAGGCATCAGGTAAAGCAAATAGGATGCTGGGATGTATAGGCAGGGCATCACCAGCAGGAAAAGGGAGGTCATAATTCGCTATACAAGACACTAGTGAGGCCCCACCTGGAGTACAGTGTACAGTTCTGGAGACCATACCTACGTAAGGACATAGACAGGGTAGAGAAGGTTCAGAGGAGGGCAACAAAGATTGTGCATGGGTTGCATCACAAGTCCTATGAAGACAGGTTGAAGGAACTGAACATGTACTCCCTGGAGGAGAGGAGGAGAGAGAGGATATGATAGAGACATACAAGTATCTTACAGGGAGGAACAGGGTGCAGGAAAACACTATTTTAAGCGAAAAAGATGTTTCAGGACTAGAGGCATGGGATGAAGTTGGAGGGAGGACCGATTCAGAGGAAACATGAGAAGAATTTCTTCACAGAAACGGGTGGTGGACAAGTGGAACACCCTGCGGAGAAGTGGTGGGAGCTGAAACAATCACAGGATTTAGAATGCATGGGATAAACATAAAGGAATTCTAGAGGTCAGGGTGAGAAATAGACTTCTAGGAAAACAAACTGAACTTACAAGCTCAAATGGGCAGACTAGGTGGGCCATAGGCCCTTATCTGTCAACACTGTCTATGTATGTATCTATGTATCTATGTACCCCCGTGCTGCGCGATCTGCACTGAATGCTGATTAGGTGGCAGATCACCTTTAAAGTTGGTTTACTGACTTATAAAGCCCTACACGGACTGGGCCCCGACTACTTGAAAGAGCTCCTTGTGCCTTACCAACCGGTGTGACAGCTGCGTTCAGCTGACAAGGGGTTGCTAGAGATTCCGAGGGTGTCTTTGAAATCTTCTGGGGCCCATGCATTTATGTACACAGCCCCAACCCTCTGGAATTCTCTACCCCATCAGCTTCGGGAGTGCATGACTGTGGAGGGGTTCAAACAGGCTTTAAAAACCTTTTTATGGAATCTTGCCTATGATGGCTCCATATAACTTTGATCCCGTTTATTTGTGTATGTTAGTTATTTATCATGTTGTTTATTGTTTTATATAATTGTAAGTGGCTTTATCTTTTTGTAAAACACCTTGATGGCCTGAAAGGCACTTATGTGAAATAAAATTTATCATTATTATCCTCACTGTGTCTATTCTCTGGATAAAAGGGATGGGGAGAGACTTCCATCTCTCTACATCTGCTGAGATCTGATCTATTAAGGGGGAGTAGTTTAGTTCCCTTATTCTGGAGCACTCCCCTGTAAGTTGTACACCCTGGTACTTTAATGATAACAAGTCCTACCTGAAAGGAAAGGAGCTAGCTATCTCCTGTGAGGGGGTGTAATTAAATTTTAACACTTTGTTTTTTGTCAGATTGATCTTGTATCCTGAAATCATTTCAAACTCCTCTAGCAATTCCCAGAGTGGTCAGAGGGATTGTTCAGGGTTAGCTAGGTATACCAGCAAGTCGTCGGCGTATAGGGACAACTTGTGTTGTTCTCCTGCCATCACTCCCTGTATATTCTGGGCCTGTCTAATGGCCTGGGCTAAGGGCTCTAAATACAGGGCAAAGAGCAGGGGTGATAATGGGCACCCCTGTCTAGTGCCCCTGCGTAGGAGGATGGGTTCTGATGTACAGTCATTTATTTTAATTTGAGCCATTGGGTTGTCATATGTAGATCTGAATATCCCCATGAATTCTGGGGGGAACTTCAGCTTTTGCAGCACCACATCTGGAAAAGGCCATGCCAACCGGTCGAACGCCTCCTCAGCATCTAGATTTAGAAAAAGAAAAGGGGAGGCGACCGATCGGCAGGGTGCATAAGGTGTAATGTCTTTTTGATATTGTCCTGAGTTTGTCTGAGCAAGATGAATCCGCATTGGTCTCTGTCAATCAGCTGTGGAAGGAGCATCTCTATTCTTTTAGCCATTACTGCTGCAAAGAGTTTATAATCAGTGTTAAGCACTGATACTGGCCTATAAGAGGCACATGCTTTGGGATCCTTTCCAGGCTTCTGGATGCTGGAGATGGTAGCATATCTCCAAGAGGTTGGGGCTGGCTCCCCGTCCTGGACACTCCGACAGGCCAGGTGGAGAGACGGTAGCAGTTGTTTTTGGAAACATCTATAAAAGTCTGTCGTGTACCCATCTGGGCCCAGGCTCTTATCGTTCTGTAGTGAGGATATTGTTATGGCCAGTTCCTCCTTAGTGATAGGGGCCTTTAGGGCCTCCTGCTGGCACGTAGAGAGCGCGGACAGTGCAAGGCCTGGCAGAAACTTGTCTATTTTCTGGGGGTCTATGGCATGTTCCGGGGTATGAAGGGTAGCATAGAAAGAGGAAAAGGTTTGCATAATTTTTGATGGCATTTTCTCTGTACCTCCTGTGATATGTGACCTGATCTGGGTAATCGAGGTCTGTGTTATTTTTTTCCTAAGTCTGTGGGTAAGCAATTGGGTGGCTCTTGGGCCCCCATCATAAAACTTCTGTTTCAGGAACTGCAAGGCCTACTCAGTGCGGACCTCTAGTATTTACTGTATCCTTTGTTTAGTAGCACATCTCCTATTGTACAAGGAAAATACAGGCTCCTAAATCTGCCTCAAAGTACATTGAAACTTGCCCACTAACTTCCATAGATACAAACTCTCTCCTATCGGACCTATACGGTGCCTACTGGGCACCCGAATTTACAGCCCCCTCAGTTTATAATATAACCTGCTCACTATCGCTGAGGCTCTTAACTCCAGATTCAATGACCTCTCCTCCTATACTGCACCTCCTGGGCCTTTACCTGTCACTCTGCAAGATAACCTTAAACCTTACAACCCATTTTTCACCCTTCGCCCAGTCTCTGAGAGTGAAATCTTACGCTTACTTAAGTCCATCTCTCCTGCTGGATCGGCTGGGGCAGATGGACTCTTACCAAAATTCCTAAGAACCATTGCACCGTCTATAGTCTCTCCAGTGACTAGACTTTTCAACCTGTCTCTTCTTACAGGACATGTCGCTTCCCTCTGGAAGATTGCTCGAGTTGTACTGGTCTACAAAAAGGGGGACACCACTAACCTGGATAACTACTGCCCTATTGCCATCTTCTCAACCCTCTCCAAAATACTGGAGAAAATTGTTGCTACACAGGTCTCAGATTACCTCTACTCCTTCAAACTCCTCACCGCTGACCAACATAGTTTCCGACGTGGGCACAGCACATCCACTGCTCTCATACAGTTTACAAATGATGTCAGACTCGCTACGGACAAAGGCTTTCTCACTGGGGCTACTTTTGTTGATCTTACAAACGCGTTTGATTTAGTTGACTACCCGCTGCTCCTATCAAAGTTGTCATCTCTAGGCTTCTCACCCTCTGTCACCGCCTGGTTTCAAAATTATCTTTCAAAGCGGCAACAATTTGTCCAGATCGGAAATGCTAAGTCCCCTCTTGCTCCTACTTGGATGAGAGTGCCCCAGGGTTCAATTCTTGGTCCTCTCCTGTTTACAGTCTTCATAAACGACATCCCACTGCTCACTGGTGCTTGCTCAGGTCTGCTATATGCTGACGATCTTGTTCTTTACTCATCCTCCACAAACCTCTCAGATATCAACCTTAATCTCAATAGTAACTTCAATGCCTTTCAGAGCTGGCTATTGCAAAACAAGATTGTCTTAAACAAAAATAAAACAGTGACTATGCTCTTTGGCTCAGGTCCAAAAATTCGGTCCTGCACCCAACCATTAAGTATCAGAGCACTAGATGGCTCTCTCCTTAACACAGTTACCTTTTTTAAATACCTAGGAGTAACCCTTGATCCCACCTTGGATTTTGACCAACATCTAGCCTCAGTCATTAAATCTGTCAATATTCAACTTGGACAGGCATACAAGGTGATACATAGCCTAACATCCAAGGTGAGGATGGCCATTGCACAGGGGATCCTGAGACCCAAATTGGCATATGGGTTAATAGCTTCTCCTGGCAACTACTGGAGGGCTCCTCCAAAAGTGGAATGTCTGCTACAACAGCATTTGCCGTTTTGCTTTGTCTTTGCCCAAACCTACTCATCGATGCACACTATACTCCAGTCTGGGATGGTTTACCTCCTCAGCCTTCCGACAGTTTACTTTCTACTGTTTTATAAAGAATATAATCTCCTCCCAGATACCTGACAAACTGGCTCTACTGCTCAAACCTGTGAACTCTGCCTACCCACTGAGATCAGCTGACAAATCCCTTCTTGTCCAACCAAGATGTAAAACCAAAATGGGGGAGAATGCTTTCTTTAGCTGGACCCCTAAACTATGGAACTCCCTTCCACTAAGTCTAAGAATTTCCCCTTCTCCACACAGCTTCAAACAGGAGCTTTGTATGGCTCTTCTAAGCTCTGAACCCTGCTCCTGTCCTCTAGCCATCCACTCCTGTTCTGGTTCCTCCTAGTTGCCTCTTCTACTCTCAAACCTACCTGGAAATCTTGTTATTTCCTCTCTTCTAGCACTTACTCACTAGTTGTATGACTTATGACTGTTAGTTATTTGCACTTATATTTCTGTTTTGTTACTACATATAGATTCTTGCAAATGTACTGTCATTGCTGAAAATTTTGTATAAGTGTACTATGTCTGACTTCTACTTCTACTTGTTCCCATGATGTTTTCTTGTATCTACTATTGTTTAACGTACCCTTCATTGTAATCTCCCGGGTCGTACCTGAAAACAGGCAGCTATGCTGTCTAGTGTACCTACCCGGTTAACAAAAACTAAATAATAAATAAAAAAAGAATGCCCTAGCACAGTTAACTAAAATCTTTAACTGTGTCTGGGACCACCATGCCCCCATCAAAAGAGCCAGGGTCTGGAAGTGTCACCACCCATGGATCACCGCCCCCATTATTGCCATGTGCAAGGCACGGGCCAAAGCCTGGTCTACCTATAAGTTCTCTCCCTCCCCTAGTTCAAGGTAAGTGTGTAACACGACTAGAAATGCCTGCACAAAGGTCATTCGTGAAGCCAAGGCAGACTACTGTAAGAATCACCTAAATTCAGCACACATAGCCTCATTCTGGAATATTGTACACTCCATTGTCAATCCACCCCTCCCATCGACCACCCCTGCCCTTAAATACAATGGTATCGAAGTTACTGACCCCATCCAAGTAGCAGACACTCTAAATGCAGTTTCCACTACCTGTGCCACACCCGCCCAAGCTTCATCTACTATGTCACCTACCTTGCATACCTCTCGTACGCTCCTACCTGGACAAAGCCTCCAGTTAGACCCTACCTCCCCCAATGAAGTTCTGTGATCCCTACAATCCCTTGATACAACCAAATCCAGCCCAGAAGGCTTACATTCTAGCCTTCTACATCTCTCTGCCCCTGCTATATCTTTCCCTCTCATGCACATTATAAACTTGTCCTTCTCTTCGGGGGTTGTTCCCATTGCATGGAAATCAGCATGCATTATCCCCCTCCACAAAGGAGGGGACCCCATGTCTCCTGGACACTACTGCCCAATCTCACTCCTACCTACTCTCGTAAAACTCCAGGAATGGCTGGTACAAGCCAGGTTGACTGAATTCCTCTCCTCCACGTGTAACCCCTAGGTGGCACTATCCCAGAGACTACTACCCCTGCCTTCTTGGCTAGTAGCAGGCTAAGGGGCCTGGGTACTGAAACGGGTGCCTCCACCCAGAGGTCAGGGTTGTTAGTGGTCAAGCTAACCTGGGCACAGCCCTCCGAGACACTGTAATCCCCCTCTTTCCCATCTAGTGGCCTGAACAATATACAATAATCACTTTCACAATGACCCTTATTCACCATGCAATTACCCACACTGTTTGCACTTATCACCAGGGCTGGTTCCTCCAGCTCGACCTTGGGGACCCCCTGTAAAACAAGGTTATGCACAACAAATAGCAACAGTACAGTACTCTTGGCACAAACTGGAACCACAGTCAGGTTAAATGCAAAAGAGTTAGATCTGATTTATTCAGGGGACTTGAACAAGGAAGGGGCGTAATCAGGTTGATTTGCTTAAAGGCTATATCAATCAGACAGTTATGCATGCACTTCAGAGTCCCTACACAGTCACACACTCTGGGTACCCAGGTAGGAAGACGGTGAGCTAGCCAGGAAAATTGCCCCGGGTAGGCCGGCTCGCAGCTGGTTGGGGCCCTGTGATGGAAGAAAGCAACATGCACAACACGCACTATTTGTAATCCGGAGCCAGAGGGCTCAGTTCGTGACAGAAAGGACAACAAAGCAATCAGATGACAACACTTTAGATTTAGCTGTTGTTGTAGGGAGCTACCCTGATGTTTACTCACGATACCCAATACAGGACACAGGCAGGACAAAATTGAGACAACAGGTTGTTGAACTGGAGTGCCAGGAGAAGCAGGGCCCACACGAATAACGGAGGCGTCATTCCTGTTCAAAGCATGAGCAGGGGGATGATCCCCAGGCAAGTCTCTCATTGATGGCTTTCTCTTTGCAGCGGGTAGTCTGGCTGGGCCAGTGTGGCAAAGCCCAGGTCCAATGGAGATGAATACGGATTCAGTCCGAGGGAGCTGGATGCAGCCTCCAGGAAGCAGAACACAGTTCAGCACACAGTGGGGGAAGCAAATCACGACCCACTAACAGCACACAGCACATTTACTTTCAAGAAATTCTACTGTACCAGGCAGATTGCTATCCAGTCGCAATTGCAGTCTCTGCACAAACCGGGAGTTCAAAGGTGGCTGGAAATCCTGCCAGGCAGATCGCATTCAGCAAATCTTCGGTCTTCTTCAGGTTAAAGCCTGGTCACAGTTCTGTGGCTTAAATCATCCTCACAATTCAAATTCAGTCCGAATAAACTTCAATTTCCCTCTCAGGGACAGCAGGCAGACAGGCAGGCCAAAACTCAGTCCTTTCACAGTTCTCCCATGCGAATCTATGTTACTCTTTTCACTTCCCAACTCAAACTGAAAACTGAAACTGCAAGCAGTCTGGGACTTTCCCCAGGATCCAAAAGGTTCGGCTGACTGATTCCTCTGCCAGTCACAACAAGGGCTCCCCCTCCAGGTTCATTTAGGCGCCAAAAGCCCAAAACTACAATTCCTACAGAATTTTACTCCCACAAAGTCCCTGGGGACAGGCTCCATTTTAGAGTCCCCAAAGGTACTGATTGGCCCATTTCAGCAGTCCAGGACCAAGATGCTGGAGCTAAACAGAAATATCCATGCTGCAAAGAAGGCAGGTTAGACAAACTGCAATATTACTACCATTCTAGTAAATGATCAGCAAACAAGTACATCCTCTAACAGAGCTCCCTCTGCACAAGTAGTGATGGCAGAATCGAGCAATTATCTGACAGCCCGGGTGGGACTCGAGCATAGAAACACTCAGACCCCTCCCAGATTAATTATGACTGCAATCCAGGCAGCTCTTAAAGAGACAGTACACAGAGGCTATACAGGCACTCTCTGGCAGTACATTTAAACTGCTAAAACGTAGGACACCAGCGTGGCAATAAGCATTTAGTTAAGCTCAAGGAAGACTTTTTGGGAACCCTCATTTGTAGGGGGGTTACACACAAGTTTCCTCTCCCTTGTCAATCCACTCTATCATCCCTCCTCAGAGTCACAGGCCATATTCAGTCGGCTGTAGATAAAGGCCATCTTATTGCTGCAGTCTTCATCGACCTGGCAAAAGCATTTGACTCAATATCCCAACCCCTCCTCCTCCTGGACACCATGGTGGGTGCTGGGCTGGCCCCCCCTCACCATTCAGTGGTTTAAGTTTTACCTCTCTGGCAGGCTACAATCAGTTAACATTGCTAACTCCTTCTCCCCTCTCCCCATTACAGCTGGCATCCCTCAAGGCTCAAACCTTGGCCCCATTCTGTTTTCTATCTTTATAAACAATCTCCCCTCTGCCTGTTCTTCATCCTGCACACATATGTACGCGGATTTCACCATATTACATACCTCCGGCCCTGATCATGCCACTATCCTCCCTACACTACAACAAGATTTCCACTCAGTTCAGTCAAAAAAAGTAAAGCTCAACACTCCCAAAATGGTATCTGTAACCTTTGGCACCGCGTAAAGACTGGCCAAAGCTACAAATACCTCTCCAATAACATCTCTTGACAGCACCCCCCTAAACGCTGTCCTTTTGTACAAATATCTTAGGGTCAGGCTGGGCATGCTGCTCAATTTCTCTACCCATATCGATTACATGACCACCAAAGTCTGTCCAAAGCTTGGTATCCTCTATCGAAATAAAGACTCTCTACCTCTCCATGTTTGCAAGGAACATCTAACTAAAATGATCCTGCCTGTCATCGACTACGCAGATATCGTATACTGCACCGCACCATCCACCACACTCTCTCGGCTCGACTCCCTCTATTATGCTTTTTGTCGTTTTGCCTCAAACTCTCCTTACAGAGCTCATCACTGCTCTCTACCATCCTCTCTGAATCTCTCCCCCTGCTGGCACACAGACGCGAAGTCCACTCTTTATGGTTCATCTCTCAATCCTGGTTCAACCTGGACCGGACCCAAGATGGATCCCTGTGGAACCCCACTCGTAACCTCCCTTTCCTCTGATTTAACCATGCTGACCACCACCCTCTGCTGCCTCCCTTCAAGCCAACTACCCACACAGTTCACTACAGTTTTAGCCTCACACGGGTCTTCCATCTTTTTGCGCAACCTTTGTGGTACCGACTCAAAAGCCTTGCTGAAGTCAAAATACAGCAGATCCACAGAGTGGCCTTTGTCTACTTCCTTGGTCACCCAGTCGAAGAAAAAAATCAGCTTAGTTTGACAAGACCTTCCCACCACAAAACCGTGTTGTTTACAATTACCATTGTTACTGTGTTGTTGTGTTGTTTAATATTACCATTTTGGTTTGTTTTTATCCTAATCACATGCAGAACAAGGTACAATACTATCATAGGAAACATTTTTGTTATAATAGCAATAAGGTATAATCCAAACGTATGTTAAATGTCATTTAATCACCCTCTAGGGGTATGTGGCACTCGGCTATGCTTTGTGCCATATTACACCACTAGAGGGTGATTAACAGACTATTACTGTAACCCTTGATCATGCCTTATTGCTTAAGAACACTTAGGGTGTCCCTTACAGCTATAAAAATGTGACCTATTGTTTCCTTAGGATATCTGAACCACTTACTTCTGTTTGCGGTTCATATACCCAAAGAAAGTACGAGGAGGCCTTCTTCTGAGACACTATAGGTGTCAATACAGATATTTAACGGAGATAAAAAAATACCCCAGATGGGTGTAATTGACAATGAGGCAGTCTAGGCAGGTAGGAGCACACATATGCACTCACAGCACATATCTGCATGCGGGCACAGCCTGCTTTCCCGAAAGACATTTCAATACAGGAATGAAGTTCACTGATGATGTCATTGTTTTTGCAAGGTACTTGCATGCAGAGGAACTGCAAGAAACCTGCCAACATGCCCGCCTAGATTCCGAGTGTCAGGTCTGATCAATACGAAGAGGTGGTATGGTAACATTTATTGATCAGCTTAAAAGTTATTTCACACAAAATATAAATAACATATCAGACATAGAAACACAGACAATGACAGCAAAAAAAGACCAAAGGTCCATTCAGTCTTTCTGAGTTTCCTATTTTGCCCTGGGACCTACTGTTTCTTAAGGGTCCCAGCCCTCCATCCCATTCTCCATCTTTTCTGATGCCCCAAACTACCACTATACCCTTCATTCTGTTCCAGCTGTGCTTAAAACCATTAACGGTTTTTGCACCCACCACCTCACCCAGCAGCCTGTTACACTGCTCCACCACCCTTTCTGTAAAATAGTACTTCCTCATGTCCCTCCTGAATCTTCCCCCTGTTAGCTTTCACTCATGGCTATGTGACTGTGAGCTAGTATTCAGATTAAATAGTTCCCCGCAGACAGTTCACCCTGTTATTTGTTTTAGGAACTTGAAGGTCTCTATCATGTCTCTCCTTTCCCTTTTGTTCACCAGTGAGTACATGCTCAGTGTCTTAAGGCATGCCTCATAGGACCTGCCCTGGTGGCTCCTAATCATTTTTATGTTTGCTTGCACGCACGTGCAAGAAACATAGTGCCACCATACGAGAATTTGTAGGTGTGCCTCCATACTTCCAATGCCCTGCTGCCTTTTGCAGGTGCGGCCCCGCGCCAATGAATGGAAGGCTGTTTTATGACAGTTTTGCAAATGCTGCAGCATGCAGTTGAAGAAAAGCACTGCAGCGTGTGGACGGTTTGCACATACTGCATCGGCGGCATGCAAAGTGCAGTCAACATCAACACTGCAGTGAAAGAGCTGTCATAGAACAGCCTCTCCCCCAAACAAGTAACACACTGGGAGCCCACCCAGCATGCTCATGCGCTCCCCGCGCGCACACACACAGTATGGCCAACAGGAGTGCCCAATCCCCACCGCCGCGCCGCGCCCCAACAGTCTTTCAGGTGCTACGCTGAGCCCACCCCAGCGTGGCAAACGCTCTATGACCAACGGAGGTGCCCAATCCCCGTCGGCTCCACTGCCCCACCAAAAAAACTTCCAGCTGCCACGCTGGGAGCCCACCCAGCATAGCAAATGTCCCAGTTGTCTTCCTAAAGAAAAAAAAACCTAGAAAAACGTTCCCTTGCTGACTGTCTTGACCAAAGCCCCTCCCCACCCGACCCACCCTCAGCGCACCTGCCTCCCTCACCCCATACTTACCTCCGAGTTTGGCGCGACGATCTTCGTGGACTGGGAACACGCCTGCACTCTTCAAAGCCGACTCTAACTGAGGAAATGCCGGTAAGCTATATAATGGAATAAATAAGGTTTTTCAACTTTGATGCATATCTCAGGCATTTTGGAATTTTTCACCAAATTTTCAACATGGGTTTTGGGATCCCACCTCATAATTCTTGCACTGTCATTTTTGTTATTCAGTCCCGAAGGTGATTTGCGGTCACTGCATAAAATCACCTTTCGGGACTGATATCTGAAATGACAGTGTCTAGTCATGAATGAGGTAGGCCCCCAAAACCCTATGTTGAAAATTTGGGTAAATCAAAATGACTGTTTTACGTAGCATGTGTTATGCAATTCCTGTGCATACTACATAAGTTCGTGAATTTTAATATTTGCACTCCAGATTTTCAACATTGTCATTTTACCACACCTCCTTATGAGCAGTACAGCTGTCATTCTTCACATCTCGCCCAAAATGTGTTTCCGCGCATGTAGCACACAATGGCGCAGTCGGTGTGTGAAATCAATGTTTGAGACACATTAAGAAAATCACAGTGACACTGTTCTTGAGCAGAGGTGTTAAAATGGCTATGTTGACAATTTGGTGACAAAAGTTCTTAAAATGACTGTGTTATGAGTGAGCATTGCGCTGTTTCCACGCACCCTCATAAGTTCATGAATTTGTAATATTTTCAGTCCAGATTTTCCCACTGCCATTTTTCCACACTTCCTTATGAACAGTACAGCTGTAATTTTTCACAACATGGCAGAAATGCGTTTTCACACTTTCTGCGCAGAAATGCGCGGTCGCTGTGGGAAATCACTGTTCGGAACAGATTAAGAAAATGACAGTGACACTGTTCATGAATGAGGTCCCAAAATGTCTGTGTTGACAATCTGCTGCATAATATCCCCAAAGTAATTACATTAAGGGTGTGTGTTGCGCAGTTTCTACGCATGCTCGTGACCTCACCAGTTTTTTTACTATTTTCCTGCAGATTTTCAACAGTGCCATTTTTTACACCTCCCCATGAACAGTGCAGCTGTCATTTTTCACATCCTGTTCAAAATGTGTTTTCGTACCCTGTCTTGCCAAATGCCGTAGTCACTGTGCAAACTCAGCGTTTGGCTAACAAACTGATATTACCACTGTTCATAAGGTGGGGGTCACAAAAAAAACATTTTGAAAATTTGGAGTGAAAATACAACCAAACACCTGAGGCATTAGGGTTTCCGACCATAACGTCCCACCCTGTAGAGACTGACAGGCATCATGGGTGTGACTTGGGATTGTCACCTGTAATGCTCATACCATTCCACCCCCACCCACACCCTGCAGCCAGTGAGAGGCATCGAGGTGTGCCTTGGACTCTTTGGCCCCAAAGTTCACCCCATTCTCAGATACTGCACCCATCTCACTGTATTTCCTGATGGAATGGGTGAGCATGAGGCCAAAGACCCCAAGGCACACCATAACACTTGTCGGTGTCTGCAGGGTAGGGTGTGTGGTGAAATGGCGCGGGCTGCTATGCCTGATGACCAAAGGCAATACCTCACTAATGCCAATGCCAGCAAAGCAAACATCTGGCATTGACAAATGCTTGTTTATGTTGATTGCGTGCATGCACAAGAAACATATTGCGGCGGCTTTCCAGAAGCAGGTTGTGGAGGTGTGGCACTGTTGTGGCCAATGCCCCCACAGCCTTTAAAGGTTTGGCCCACTTTCCCCAATGCCGTGGCATGCTGCTGCTGACACTAGTTCAGCCAGTGTGCCACAATCTTGTAAGGTTTCAGCCGCTGCAATCAGGGGCCGCCTCGTCATTGCAGCATAAGCCATTTGCTGCAATTAGAAAGCGACCTGTCATTGCTGGGAGGAACCTTGTTACAGTGATGCTGTTTGTGATGTGTTCACAAACAATATTAAGCCCCCCCCGGCTGAGGGGGTGCCCAATCCCCCTCGGCAGCATGTGCCCCATGCTCACTGTGTTTGTTTGCCGACGAGGCCCCAATCCACGCGGCTTCCAGTGCCCCAGGTTGATGTTGCCAACAGAGTCCACTCCCGTCGGCGTGTAAACCCCCAGCTTTTGGTGTTACGCCGATGGGTTTTAATCCCCGCCAGCATAATCTCACCCACACTTTTGTTGTGTTGCCAATGGGGGCCTAAACTCTGTCAGCATAATGTAACCCCCCTTTGTTGTGTGGCTGACGGGGTTTCAATCCCATCGGCTACAGCTGCCCCTCCCAAAAAGACTCGTTGACACACTGGGAGCCCACCCTAGTGTGCCACATGCCCTTGTAAAAACAAAAATGGTCCCGCAATGTGTTTTTTTTCCCCCGTGGAAAAAGGAAACAGTCCCTCAGAGGTCTCCCTGCCCCCCTCCCACAACCTGTGCCCACCCAATGTGCACCCTGCCTCCCCAAACCCCCCTCACCCCATACTTACCTCCGGAGTCCGGCACGACCATCTTCGGTGGACTGGGAACACATCTGCACTCTTCAAAGCTGACCACGAAATGAGGAAATGCTGGTGATCTGTATAATGGAATAAATAGGGTTTTTTCAACTTTGATGCATATCTCAGGCATTTTTGGAAATTTGGCACCAGATTTATAACATGTGTTTTTTGTGACCCCTCCTCTTGAATTCTGGCACTGTCATGGCGTTATTCGGCCCCAAAATGTGATTTCGCAGTCACCGCGCCGAACTTCTTCGCTGGGACCGACCACTAAAACAACAGTGCCAGGTTCATGAGGTGGGCTCTCAAAAGGCCTATGTTCCCGCACACAATAGCACGGTCACTATGGGAAATCAGTGTCCGGGACACATTAAGAAAATCACACTGACACTGTTCATGAGCAGAGGTCCTAAAATGCCTATGTTGAAAATTTTGTGATGAAACTCCATAAAATGACTGTGTTTCAAGCGTGTGTTGTGCAGTTTCCACGCACCCTTGTAAGTTCGCAAATTAGCAATATTTTCACACCAGATTTTCAACACTGGCATTTGTTCACACCTCCTTATGAACAGTACAGCTGTCATTTTTCACATCCTGGCTGAAATGTGTTTCCACGCTTCCAACGCAGAATACCGCAGTCGCTGTCGGAAATCAGTGTTTGGGATAGATTAGGATCGAGCGAGTGGGGGGGGGGGGAGTGACCGAGCTCAACTAAACTCTGTCAGGACTACTGCAGATTTCTTTGTGGGCAGGAAAAGGCGCCAATGCAGGCAGGAGCCCAGTATAAAAGGGCAGCATGCAGTGCCGGGAGACACAGAATGAGCGAGTGAGGGAGGGGGACTGAGTGAGCTCAACGGAGCTCTGTTGGGACTTCTGCGGATTTCTTTGTGGGCAGGAAAAGGCAGCAATGCACGCAGGGGCCCAGAGCAAAAGGGCAGCCTGCAGCAGTGGGAGAAACAGAACGAGCGACTGAGAGAGGGGGAGTGAGCTAGCTCAATGGAGCTCTATTGTGACTGCTGCGGATTTCTTTGTGGGCAAAAAAGGGTGGCAATGCAGGCAGAAGACCAGTACAGAAGGACAGCCTGCAGCGCCAGCAGAAACAGAACGAGTGAGTGAGACGGGGGGTGAGTGAGGCCAACGGAGCTCTGTCAGGACTGCTGCAGATTTCTTTGTGGGCAGAAAAAGATGCCAACACAGGCAGCAGCCCAGTACAAAAGGGCAGCCTGCAGCACCAGGAGAAACAGAATGAGCGAGTGAGACAGGGGGAATGAGCGACCTCAATGGAGCTCTGTCGGGACAGCCTGCAATTTCTTTGTGGGCAGAAAAGGTGCCAATGCAAGCAGGAGCCCAGTACAAAAGGGCAGCCTGCAGCTCGGGAGAAATAGAATGAGTGAGGAGAGAGGGGAGTGAACGAGCTCTCAACGGAGGTCTAGCGTGGACTGCTGCAGATTTCTTTGTGGACAGGGAAAGGTGGCAAATGGCGGCAGGAGCCCAGTACAAAAAGACCAGCCTGCAGCACTGGCAGAAATGGAATGAGTGAGAGAGAGGGAGTGAGCAACCTCAATGGAGCTGTGTCGGGATTGCTACAGATGTCTTTGTGAGCAGAAAAAGCTGCCAACGCAGGCAGGAACCCAGTACAAAAGGGCAGCCTGCAGCAGCGGGAGACATAGAATAAGTGAGTGAGGGAAGGAGAGTGAGTGAGCTCAACGGAGCTCTGTTGGGACTGCTGCGGATTTCTTTGTGGGCATAAAAAGGCAGCAATGCATGCAGGGGCCCAGTACAAAAGGGCAGCCTGCAGCGGCGGTAGAAACAGAACGAATGAGTGGGGGGGGGAGTGAGTGAGTGAGCGAGCTCAACGGAGCTCTATCGTGACTGCTGCAGATTTCTTTGTGGCTAGAAAAAGGCGGCAACACAGGCAGGAGCTCAGTACAAAAGGGCAGTCTAGAGTGCCGACAGAAACGGAATGAGCGAGTGAGAGAGGGGGAGTGAGCGAGCACAACAGAACTATGTCAGGACTGCTGCAGATTTCTTTTTAGGCAGAAAAAGACGCCAACAGAGACAGAAGCCCACTATAAAACGGCAGCCTGCAGCACCAGGAGAAACAGAATGAGCGAGTCAGACAGGTGGAGTGAGCGACCTCAACGGAGCTCTGGTGGGACAACTGCGGATTTCTTTGTGGGCAGAAAAAGGTGCCAATGCAGGCAGATGCCCAGTACAAAAGGGCAGCCTGCAGCGCTGGGAGAAACACAATGAGCGAGTGAGAGAGGGGGAGTGAGTGAGCTCAATCGAGTTTCATCGTGATCACAAGTGGACTTCTTTGTGGGCACAAAAGAGGCAGCAACGCAGGCAGCAGCCCAGTACAAAAGGCCAGCCTGCACGCCAGCAGAAACAGAATGAGCAAGTGAGAGAGGGGGAGTGAGCTAGCTCAACAGACTTGTGTCAGGACTGCTGCAGATTTCTTTTTAGGCAGAAAAAGACGCCAACAGAGACAGAAGCCCACTATAAAACGGCAGCCTGCAGCACCAGGAGAAACAGAATGAGCGAGTCAGACAGGTGGAGTGAGCGACCTCAATGGAGCTCTGGTGGGACAACTGCAGATTTCTTTGTGGGCAGAAAAAGGTGCCAATGCAGGCAGATGCCCAGTACAAAAGGCCAGCCTGCACACCAGCAGAAACAGAATGAGCAAGTGAGAGAGGGGGAGTGAGCTAGCTCAACAGACTTGTGTCAGGACTGCTGCAGATTTCTTTGTGGGCAGAAAAAGACACCAACAGAGGCAGGAGCCAAGTACAAAAGGGCAGCCTGCAGCGCCAGCAGAAACAGAAAGAGCGAGTGAGAGAGGGGGAGTGACCCACCTCAATGGAGCTCTGTCGGGACAGCTGCAGATTTCTTTGTGGGCAGAAAAATGTGCCAACGCAGGCAGAAGCCCAGTACAAAAGAGCAGCATGCAGCACCAGGAGAAACAGAACAAGCGAGTGACACAGGGCCAGTGAGCGAGCTCTACAGACCAATGCAATCAACATTCGGCATTGACAAATGCTTGTTTACCTTGCGCTGCACTGTCTCCAGCCTATCCCTATCCTTCCTGAGGTCAGGGCTCCAGAACTGCGTGCAGTACTCCAGGTGTGGCCTCACCAAGGATCTATACAGGGGAAGTATTAACTCCCTTTTTCTGCTGTCAGTACCCCTCCCAATACATCCAAGCATCCTACCTGCCTTGCTATAAGCCTTGTTGCACTGATTCGATTGCTTAAGGGAGTTGCTGATGATAAGTCCAAGGTCTTGTTCCACAGTCATGGTACTAAGTCCCAAATTTATACATAAGGTCAATATTTGTATCAAATAACATTTCTTATCTTTGATTAAATGGGGATTTTACTGAAGTAGAAAGATAGCTGGCCAGATGTTTTTTCCTCTGTTTATCATATATAGGGCAAAACAATACTACGTGCAAAGTATCTTCAGGAAAGTGTAGCCTTGTAAACAGGAAGAATGTTGATCAACACAAGGAAAGTTGGAAATAGCTGCTTTCTGTTGGGCAGACTCATCATCTTCCCCAGCTAGGAATCAAACCTGCGGTTCTAAATCTCAAAAGCAGCAGCTCTAACCATTTAGGCAAAGATAAATTCCCATCCCCTGAGAGGTTAACAACTCACAACTAGAGGGTGCTGTTGTTAGAATACCTCAGTAGCAACAGAATGCTTTTAGTACCACATTTTCCATCTAGATGGCACTGCTCCCTGACATATTTTCCCATAAACAACACTACTTCTCTTTTTTTAAGGGCATACACGTCCCAACTGTGTCCCCGTTGGGAATAAAACCTGGGATCCCAAGTTCTGAAGGTGGGAGCTCTAGCCAGTCAGCTAAAGGTAAATTCCTATTCGTTGAGTTGTTAGAGTGTGCTTTTACCTCACCATCTACCTCTCAGCAACACTTGCAATTAGTCAACATTACAGGACTGTGTTATGGCAGCATCTTACATCTAGATGGCGCTGCTGTTGCTACCATTATTTAACACTAGAATAGTGTTATTGTAGTGTCTCATATCCAGCTGGCACTGCTAGTACCATTCGTCAACACTATACAGTGCCACTGTTGCGACATCTCACATCTAGATGGCGCTGCTGCTGCTACTCTTATGCAACATTACAGAACTCAGTTACTGCAGGCTCTCACATCTATATGGCACTGCTGTTAACCATTCCATAACATTATAGGATTCTGTTACTGCGGCATCTCACATCTATATGGCACTGCTGTTACCATTCCATAACATTATAGGATTCTGTTATTGCAGAATCTCACATCTAGATGGGACTGATGCTATTATTCTTCAACACTATAGGATTCATTGCATCATCTCACATCTAGATCGCTATTACTATTCGGTGACACGATAGAACTTGTTACTGCGGGGTCTCACATCTAGATGCTATTGCTGTTACCATTTCGCAACACTATAAAATATTATTGTTGCATCTCACATCTAGATGGCACTGCTCGCCAACTGCTTTTCACATGCATAAGGCTGTAAAAAGCAGCAAACACCATAGCTCAGAAGCAAGAGTAATATCAACAGAGCCGCATGGGCAACATGGACAACGTCATATGCGGCAACTGTCATTCCTGTTGCCTAAGCTGACCATGGAACAGCTATGGTGTTGATTTAGCAGGTAGCGCCTTATCTTCTGGCTGATGATGTGGGTACAGCTGTGTCTGCATCAGCTCTGACAATGTAGAGGAAGAAACGAGGAAAAAACAGAAAATCAGGCAATCCACTGCTCCATATAATATGCACATTCAACTACACTTTTTTTTAATTACGTTTTCTTATGTTTACATAGGACAGACTGATAAGGAGTGCATGGATGCCATCAGACTTTCAATATAGTCCATGAGCATGCAAAGGAAGGCTGGGGAGTCACATGACCACAGTTGGACTATCTACAATATGAGTAATAATGTCAGAGTCCCGCCGGGCTGAAATAGCCAGTGGTATGATACAGCCTCCTACACTGCCACAGGAAAAACATTTCAACTGTCAAAGTCTTGCCTTGCAAAAGATTTCTATCTTGGGCAGAGTTCCTTGGCAAACCACTGAAACCTTTAATTTTTCTTGGAATGCTCCCGTCATTTGATTTTTAAATAAACATGCAGCCTTCCAAGGAGAAATATGAAACACTTGACACTCCTCTTCTTCCCACCATGAGAGCTCAGTTGGCTCATACCTTATTAAGACTGAGCTTACTAACTGTCTTCAAGTTGATATAAACGACTCTGCAGCAAAAGTTTGTGAGTTTAATAAACTGGCAGCCCCAGTGATTGAAGCCTCCTGTTTATCAACAGCCTAAGCACAGTGTGGGCTGGTATTTAAGCGATAAGGCATGACGGGGCATTGCTGGTACTAGGTTTCCCCCACAATCAGGGGCATAGTGAGGCACGAGGTGAAGCCAAGTGCCTTCAGCCCCCAGACGGTGGGGGAAACCTAGTACCACAAACATCCCCGGAGTGCCTTATTGCTTATGAAAAATGGATCTATAGGCATCTGTCATAAAATGAACACTCTAATAAAACTTTTCAAAGCCACAAAAACACAATAACAATGCTTTTGACGCAGTTTTGTGATCACCAGGCTTTGAGTAAAGGCCACTGCCACCATCATCTGACCAGAAGTAGGCTCAGATGTGAAGCTGGGACTCAGGGACAAAGGGGGAAACTGCCCACTCAATCCTCATCGAAAATCCACTATTAAAAGATCCTTCAGCCCATAATGAACACATGACTGTGTCTTTTGTGCTTTGAATTTTCAGTAAATGTTCCTACTAGTCAGTATTACTGTTGTTTTTTTTTGCATGCTTTCTTTTCTTCTCCCTCACTCCGCTGACAACTCTCTCCTTCAGGCTTTCCCCAAAGGAATCCTCTGTCTGATGGACTCACCTCATGCACCCAGACGTGCCACAAGTAGGTCCCATAAAGACTCTGACAACACTCTGGATCCAGCATGTCCATGCAGGGGGCCTCTTGCTACCACGAAAGAGGAAACAGCACTACTTCATTAAGACCACCAGTCAAAGAGCTTGACTGCTGCGGGGTCACATGTTGTGGGAGGTGCCGCAAGAGCCCTCCTCTAACGGTCCAGCCTGCTGATGGCATTTTCCAGTGTTCTCCCCTCCCACTTCCCACCCATGCACATGTAGCAACAAGCAGGGTGAGGTGGCTGCCTGGCGATGCATTTTCACCCACACTGCCTAGGACAACCCCACCACACCACCAGCAGGGGCCTCTGATAGAGTAGTGCTGTGCAACCCACCCACCTGGGTGGAGAGGATCCAAGGGACTCCGTATAACCCTGTTGCCCCCACCTCCCCCCCCCACAACATACCACAGTGGTCCCCAACTGCTGGTATCACAGAGCCAGCCTACTGATCAAAATCATTTAGGGCTAGCAGGAACATCTTATGGGAAGCAGCTTAAAGCACTGGACATGTACTCATGGGAGGCCAGACGCTAGAGGGGCGGTATGACAGAGACCTTCAAGTTCCTGAAAAGAATGAACAAGGTAAACTGTGAGGACAATTTAGCATGCATAGCAGATCAAGAACATGGGGGCATGAGTAAAAACTGGCTGTGGGGAGATTTAAGAGGGAGTTGAGAAAATTCTATTTTACAGAAAGGCTGGTGAAGCTGTGGAACAATCTGCCAGCTGATGTGATGGGTGCCCAAACCATCAATAGTTTCAGGCACGAATGGGACAGAGTCAAGGGCTTAGTGGTTGCTCAGGGTAGAAGTGATAGGCGGGGAGTATGGGGGTGGACAGTGTGGGTTAGAACCCTGTATGGACAATAGGTTCTGAGTTTCTTATGGTGTTATGGGCAGACTGGATGGACCAATGGTCTTTTCCTGCCATCATTGTCGATGTCTGTATGTTTCTACTGTCACTGTTTGAGGATACTCTGTACAAGTATATGGTTCAGCTCACCCTCTGTCAATTTCATACAGGCCAGGTGAGTGGGAAGGAAATCTGGGATCAGGTCTGCAGTGCGACTGCAGACAGCTGTTTGTTAGTGGGAGGCAGCACCAAAATCAGGATTGCAGTGTGATAGAAGACACATGTTTGTTAGTGAGAAGGAGTCCTGAGATTGGGATCACAGTGTGATTGAAGACTGGTGTTTGTTAGTGACAGGGAGCACCAGGACAGAGATTGTAGTGTGACTGAAGACAGATATTTGTTAGTAAGAAGGAGCCCCAGGATCGGAACAGTAGTGTGAATGGAGACAGATGTTTGTTACTGACAGGGAGCACTGAGATTGGGACCACAGTGTGAATGGATATAGAAGTTTGTTAGTGGGAGGACGTGCCAAGATCAGGATTGCAGTGTGACTGGATACAGATGTTTGCTAGTGAGAGGAAGCACCTCCATCAGGACTGCAGCGTGACTGGAGACAAATGTTTGTTAGTGAGAAGTAGCACCGGGATTGGGACCCTGTGTGACTGGAAACAGATATTTATGAGTGGGAGTGTAGGGATTGGGACCACAGGTGACTGGATACAGATGTTTGTTAGTGATGGGGAGCACCAGGATCGGGACTGTAGTGTAAATGGAGACAGATGTTTCTTAGTGAGAGGCAATGCCGGTGTAACCCCCTACAAATGGGGGTTCCCAAAATGTCTTCCTTGAGCTTGCCTAAATGCTCACTGCCAAGCTGGTGTCCTGCATTTTAACAGTTTAAATGTGATTACCAGAGGCTGTATAGCCTCTGTGTACTGTCTCTTTAAAAGCTGCCTGACTGCAGCATAAGTAATCTGAGAGGGACTCTGTTGAAAGATGTAACTATTTGCTGAAAATCATTTAGAGTGATAATGGTAATGTAGTTTGTCTAACATGCTTTATTTGCAGCAAGGACTGTTTTGTTTGTCTCCACTATTTTGGTCCTGGACTACAAATTGGACCAATCAGTGCTGGTGGGACCTAAAATATAGCCAGACTACAGGAGCTGTCTGAAGTTAAAATCTGTGGGAATTGTAGTTTTGAACTTTTTGTGCCTTTTTTGCAACTGAAGGGGGAGCTCTTGCTTTGGCTGACAGCCAAATCAGCCAACCAAATCTTTTGGATCTTGGGGAAATCCCGGGCTGCTTGCAGTTTTCAATTAGATCTAAGCTGGAAGCTGAGGAAAAAAGAGCTGAAGTAATTTTGAACAGCAATCCTGAGCTGCAACCCTGGGCAATGGTCCTGGCTAGCCCATCTCTTCTCCACCAAGGTACCCAGAGGTGGACTGTGTGGGGGGACTCAAAGCGCATGCATAACTGCTTGATTGATATAACCTTTAAGCTAAGTAACCTGATTTTGCCCCTCCCTTGTTCAAGTCCCCTGAATAAATAAGATCTAACTTTTTCTGCATGTAATCTGACTGTGGTTCCAGTTTGTGTTCAAAGTACTGTACTGTTGCTATTTGCTGTGCATAACCCTGTTTTACAGGGGGTCCCCAGGGTCGATCCAGAGGAACCAGCCCTGGTGATAAGTGCAAACAGTGTGGGTACTTGTGTGGGGTACCAGGGGTATTGTGAAAGTGATTATTGTGCAGTGTTTAGACCACTAGAGGGGAAAGAGGGGGGTTACAGTGTCCTGGAGGGCTGTGCCCAGGTTAGCTTGACCACTACCAACCCTGACCTCTGGGTGGAGGCACTCGTTTCAGAACTCAGGCCCCTTAACCTGCTACTAGCCAAGCAGGCAAGGGTAGTAGTCCTTGGGATAGCGCCACCTAAGGGTTACACCAGTAACGGGACCACAGTGTGACTGGAGACAGATGGTTGTGACTGGGAGCGAGTGTAGGGATTGGGACTGCAGTGTGTCTGGATATAGATGCTTATTAGTGAGAACTAGAATCAGGACCACAGTGTGACTGGAGACAGATGTTTCTTAGTGAGAAGCAATGCCAGGATCGGGACCACAGTGTGACTGGAGACAGATGTTTCTTAGTGAGAGGCAACACCACGATCGGGACCACAGTGTGACTGGAGACAGATGTTTCTTAGTGAGAGGCAATGCCAGGATCGGGACCACAGTGTGACTGGAGACAGATGTTTCTTAGTGAGAGGCAATGCCAGGATCGGGACCACAGTGTGACTGGAGACAGATGTTTGTTAGTGAGAGGCAACGCCAGAATCAGGACCACAGTGTGACTGGAGACAGATGTTTGTTAGTGACAGGCAACGCCAGGATCGGGACCACAGTGTGACTGGAGACAGATGTTTGTTAGTGACAGGCAACGCCAGGATCGGGACCACAGTGTGACTGGAGACAGATGTTTGTTAGTGACAGGCAACGCCAGGATCGGGACCACAGTGTAACTGGAGACAGATGTTTGTTAGTGAGAGGCAACGCCAGAATCGGGACCACAGTGTGACTGGAGACAGATGTTTGTTAGTGAGAGACAACGCCAGGATCGGGACCACAGTGTGACTGGAGACAGATGTTTGTTAGTGAGAGGCAACGCCACGATCGGGACCACAGTGTGACTGGAGACAGATGTTTCTTAGTGAGAGGCAACGCCAGGATCGGGACCACAGTGTGACTGGAGACAGATGTTTCTTAGTGAGAAGCAACGCCAGGATCGGGACCACAGTGTGACTGGAGACAGATGTTTCTTAGTGAGAAGCAACATCAGGATCGGGACCACAGTGTGACTGGAGACAGATGTTTCTTAGTGAGGGGCAACGCCAGGATCGGGACCACAGTGTGACTGGAGACAGATGTTTCTTAGTGAGGGGCAATGCCAGGATCGGGACCACAGTGTGACTGGAGACAGATGTTTGTTAGTGAGAGGCAACGCCAGGATCGAGACCACAGTATGACTGGAGACAGATGTTTGTTACTGAGAGGCAATGCTGGGATTGGGAGTGCAGTGTGACTGGAGACAGATGTTTCTTAGTGAGAGGCAACGCCAGGATTGGGACCACAGTGTGACTGGAGACAGATGTTTCTTAGTGAGAGGCAACGCCAGGATCGGGACCACAGTGTGACTGGAGACAGATGTCTTTTAGTGAGAGGCAATGCCAGGATCGGGATCAGAGTTTTGACTGGAGACAGATGTTTCTTAGTGAGAGGCAACGCCAGGATCGGGACCACAGTGTGAGTGGAGACAGATGTTTCTTAGTGAGAGGCAATGTCAGGATCGGGACCACAGTGTGACTGGAGACAGATGTTTCTTAGAGGCAACGCCAGGATTGGGACCACAGTGTGACTGGAGACAGATGTTTGTTAGTGACAGGCAACGCCAGGATCGGGACCACAGTGTGACTGGAGACAGATGTTTGTTAGTGACAGGCAACGCCAGGATCGGGACCACAGTGTAACTGGAGACAGATGTTTGTTAGTGAGAGGCAACGCCAGAATCAGGACCACAGTGTGACTGGAGACAGATGTTTGTTAGTGAGAGACAACGCCAGGATCGGGACCACAGTGTGACTGGAGACAGATGTTTGTTAGTGAGAGGCAACGCCACGATCGGGACCACAGTGTGACTGGAGACAGATGTTTCTTAGTGAGAGGCAACGCCAGGATCGGGACCACAGTGTGACTGGAGACAGATGTTTCTTAGTGAGAAGCAACGCCAGGATCGGGACCACAGTGTGACTGGAGACAGATGTTTCTTAGTGAGAAGCAACATCAGGATTGGGACCACAGTGTGACTGGAGACAGATGTTTCTTAGTGAGGGCAGCATCGGATCGGACCACAGTGTGACTGGAGACAGATGTTTCTTAGTGAGGGGCAATGCCAGGATCGGGACCACAGTGTGACTGGAGACAGATGTTTGTTAGTGAGAGGCAACGCCAGGATCGAGACCACAGTATGACTGGAGACAGATGTTTGTTACTGAGAGGCAATGCTGGGATTGGGAGTGCAGTGTGACTGGAGACAGATGTTTCTTAGTGAGAGGCAACGCCAGGATTGGGACCACAGTGTGACTGGAGACAGATGTTTCTTAGTGAGAGGCAACGCCAGGATCGGGACCACAGTGTGACTGGAGACAAATGTCTTTTAGTGAGAGGCAATGCCAGGATCGGGATCAGAGTTTTGACTGGAGACAGATGTTTCTTAGTGAGAGGCAACGCCAGGATCGGGACCACAGTGTGAGTGGAGACAGATGTTTCTTAGTGAGAGACAATGCCAGGATCGGGACCACAGTGTGACTGGAGACAGATGTTTCTTAGAGGCAACGCCAGGATTGGGACCACAGTGTGACTGGAGACAGATGTTTGCTAGTGAGAGACAACGCCAGGATCGGGACCATAGTGTGACTGGAGACAGGTGTTTGTTAGTGAGAGGCAATGCTGGGATTGGGAGTACAGTGTGACTGGAGACAGATGTTTCTTAATGAGAGGCAATGCAGGATCGGGACCACAGTGTGACTGGAGACAAATGTTTCTTAGTGAGAGGCAACACCAGGATCGGGACCACAGTGTGACTGGAGACAGATGTTTCTTAGTGAGCAGCAATGCCGGATCAGGAACACAGTGTGACTGGAGACAGATGTTTCTTAGTGAGAGGCAACACCAGGATCGGGACCACAGTGTGACTGGAGACAGATGTTTGTTAGTGAGAGGCAACGCCAGGATCGGGACTACAGTGTGACTGGAGACAGATGTTTCTTAGTGAGAGGCAACACAAGGATCGGGACCACAGAGTGACTGGATACAGATGTTTGTCAGTGAGGGGAAGCGCCAGGATCGGGACTGTAGTGTGAATGGAGACAGATGTTTTTTAGTGAGAGTCAACGCCAGTGTAACCCCCCTACAAATGGGAGTTCCCAAAAAGTCTTCCTTGAGCTTGCCTAAATGCTCCCTGCCAGGCTGGTGTCCTGCATTTTAGCAGTTTAAATGTGATTACCAGAGCCTGTATAGTCTCTGTGTACTGTCTCTTTAAGAGCTGCCTGATTGCAGCATAAGTAATCTGAGAGGGGCTCTGTTGAAAGAAGTAACTATTTGCTGAAAATCATTTAGAGTGATAATGGTAATGTAGTTTGTCTAACATGCTTTCTTTGCAGCAATGATTGTTTTGTTTGTCTCCACTAACTTGTTCCTGGACTGCAAATTGGACCAATCAGTTCTGGTGGGACCTAAAATATAGCCAGACTACAGGAGCTGTCTGAAGTCAAAATCTGTAGGAATTGTAGTTTTGAACTTTTTGTGCCTTTTTTGCAACTGAAGGGGGAGCTCTTGCTTTGACTGACAGTCAAATCAGCCAACCAAATCTTTTGGATCTCGGGGCAGTCCCAGGCTGCTTGCAGTTTTCAGTTAGATCTAAGCTGGAAGCTGAGGAAAAAAGAGCTGAAGTAATTTTGAGCAGCAATCCTGAGCTGCAACCCTGGGCAACGGTCCTGGCTAGCCCATCTCTTCTCCACCAGGGTACCCAGAGGTGGACTGTGTGGCGGGACTCAAAGCGCATGCATAACTGCTTGATTGATATAACCTTTAAGCTAATTAACCTGATTTTTCCCCTCCCTTGTTCAAGTCCCCTGAATAAATCAGATCTAACTTTTTCTGCATGTAATCTGACTGTGGTTCCAGTTTGTGCTCAAAGTACTGTACTGCTGCTATTTGCTGTGCATAACCTTGTTTTACAGGAGGTCCCCAGGGTCGAGCCAGAGGAACCAGCCCTGGTGGTAAGTGCAAACAGTGTGGGTACTTGTGTGGGGTACCAGGGTATTGTGAAAGTGATTATTGTACAGTGTTCAGGACACTAGAGGGGAAAGAGGGGGGTTACAGTGTCCCGGAGGGCTGTGCCCAGGTTAGCTTGACCACTACCAACTCTGACCTCCGGGTGGAGGCACCCATTTCAGAACTCAGGCCCCTTAACCTGCTACTAGCCAAGCAGGCAGGGTCCTTTTTAATGTCTTTATAAGTGACATTGCAGAGGAACTGGAAGGAAAAGTATGTCTCTTTGCAGACGACACAAAGATCTGCAACAGGTTTGATACACAAGATGGAGTGGAAAGGATGAGAAGGGACTTGGCAAGGTTGGAGGAATGGTCAAATATATGGCAGCTCAGATTCAATGCAAAGAAGTGCAAGGTAATGCACATGGGAAACAAAAACCCAGGGAAACAGTACACATTGGGGGGTGAGATACTGACAACAGTAAAAATGGAAAGGGACCTGGGGGTAATTATATCAGATGACCTAAAGGTGGGCAAGCAATGTGAGAAGGCAGTAAGGAAGGCTGGGGGGATACTGGGATGCATAGGAAGAGGCATCAATAGTAGAAAACAGGAAGTTGTTATCCCTCTGTACAAACAGTTGGTGAGACCCCATCTGTAGTACTGTGTGTGCAGTTCCTGGAGACCCCATCTCCATAAAGACATAGACAGAGTGGAGGCTGTCCAGGGAGGAAGCGACCAAATGGTGCAGGGTCTACACCAGAAGACATATGAAGAAAGACTAAAGGAGCTTATTATGTATACCCTTGAGGAAAGAAGGAGAGAAGGACATGGTAGAAACTTTCAAGTACCTCAAGGGAATAAACAAAGTCCAAGAGGGTAGCATCTTTCAGAAAAGAGATGTGCAAGAACAAGGGGCACAATTTGAAGATAGAGGGGACGGCTCAGAGGTAATGTGAGGAAGTATTTTTCACAGAGAGGGTTGTGGATGCATGGAACAGCCTCCCTGAGGAGGTTGTGGAGTCAAGAACAGTGGGGGAATTCAAGAATGCATGGGACAGACATAAGGCAGTCCTAGTGGGGGGGGTTAGGAGGAAGTAAGCTGTTGGTTAACTAGGATCTGAAGCTTATCTGTTAGGTAGGAAAATGGGCAGACTAGGTGGGCCAAGCGGTCCTTATCTGCCGTCAAATTCTATGTTTCTATGTAGTAGCCCTTGGGATAGCGCCACCTAAGGATTACACCAGTATCGGGACCACAGTGTGACTGGAGACAGATGTTTGTAACTGGGAGCGAGTGTAGGGATTGGGACTGCAGTGTGTCTGGATATAGATGTTTATTAGTGAGAACTAGGATCAGGACCTCAGTGTGACTGGAGACAGATGTTTCTTAGTGAGAGGCAACGCCAGGATCAGAACTACAGTGTGACTGGAGACAGATGTTTCTGAGTGAGAGGCAATGCCAGGATCGGGACCACAGTGTGACTGGAGACAGATGTTTATTAGTGAGAACTAGGATCGGGACCACAGTGTGACTGGAGACAGATGTTTATTAGTGAGAACTAGGATCGGGACCACAGTGTGACTGGAGACAAATGTTTCTTAGTGAGAGGCAATGACAGGTTCGGGACCACAGTGTGACTGGAGACAGATGTTTGTTAGTGAGAGGCAATGACAGGATCGGGACCACAGTGTGACTGGAGACAGATGTTTCTTAGTGAAAGGCAACGCCAGGATCGGGACCACAGTGTGACTGGAGACAGATGTTTCTTAGTGAGAGGCAACGCCAGGATCGGGACCACAGTGTGACTGGAGACAGATGTTTGTTAGTGAGAGGCAATGCTGGGATTGGGAGTGCAGTGTGACTGGAGACAGATGTTTCTTAGTGAGAGGCAACGCCAGGATCGGGACCACAGTGTGACTGGAGACAGATGTTTCTTAGTGAGAGGCAATGCCAGGATCGGGACCACAGTGTGACTGGAGACAGATATTTCTTAGTGAGAGGCAACGCCAGGATCGGGACCACAGTGTGACTGGAGATAGATGTTTGTTAGTAAGAGGTAATGCTGGGATCAGGACCGCGGTGTGACTGGAGACAGCTGTTTGTTAGTAAGAGGCAATGCCAGGATTGGGATCACAGTGTGACTGGAGGCAGATGTTAGTGAGAGGCAATGCCGGGATCCGGACTGCAGTGTGACTGGAGACAGATGTTTGTTAGAGGGAGGGAATGCTGTGATTGTGTGATTGGAGACAGATGTTGATGAGTAGGAGGGAGTGCCGTGATTGGAACTGCAGTGTGACTGCAGACAGATGTTTGCTAGTGAGAGGGTGTGCCAGGATCAGGACTGGAGTGTGAATGGAGACAGATGTTTGTTAGTGAGAGGGAGCTCCGGGATCAGAACCACAGTGTGACAGGAGACAGGTGTTCGTTAGAGGGAAGGAGTGCTGTAACTGGAGTATGACAGGAGATGGGTGTTAATGTGTGGGAGAGTGCTGCGATTGGGACCACAGTATCTCTGTAGATAGATGTTTGTAAATGAGAGGGAGCTCTGGGATCAGGTCACAGAGTGCCTAAGATATTTGTTAAAGGGATGGAGTGCTATGACCCCAGTGTGACTGAAGACAGGTGCTGATATGTGGGAGAATGCTGGGATTGAGACCACAGTGTGACCAGAGAGAGATGCTTGTAAGTGGGAGAGAGCACTTGGACCAGGACTGCAGAGTGTCTGGAAACATATACTTATTAGACGAAGGAAGGGAGGGAGTGGTGTGACTGCAGTGTGACTGGTGACAGGTGTTGAGTGTGAGGCAAATGTGACTGGAGTCAGATGTCTTCAAGAGGCAGGGAGCACGGAGGCTGCAGCGTGACTGGAGAGATGTTTCTGACTCAGAAGAAATGCTGATATCAGGACTGCAGTATGACTGGAACCAGATGTTTGTTAGTGGGAAGGGAGTGTGCCAGGATCAGGACCATGGTGTGACAGGAAACACATTTGTTAGTGGGAGAGAATGCTGGGATGAGGACCGCAGTGTGACTGGAGATAGTTATTTGTTAGTGGAAGGAAAGCTGGGACCACAGGGTGACTGGAGACAGATGTGTAAGCTGCCAGGAGTGCTGGGATCGGCACTGCAGTGTGACTGGAGACAGATGCTGGTGAGTGGGCTGAAGTTCTAGAAGCGGTACCGCAATTTGACTACAGATGTTGGGTTGAGCAGTGACATGTCAATTCGCCCCCGCCATCGTGCTCTGCAACAACTCAAGATTGCTGTTAGCCCGGGCGTTGTTGCTCCCTGCACACCTGCTCCTGAATTACTCCCCCAAGTTTATTTCACTGAATTTATATGGAGGGGGTGAACTGGCTGGGAACAATTTGTACAGGGGGCTGACTGACGCCAAAGCTAATAGTATGGCGCAAGTTGTCATGCAGCACATTGTCCGGAGCGAATTGACATGTAGCCGAGTTGAGCTGGGATCATGCCCACAGTGTGATGGAGACATGTTAGTGAGCATCAGGGAGGCCAGGAATTGGGACTGCAGTGCAAATGAGGACAGATCTTTGAGTGGCAGGGAGCGCTGGGACATCAATGTGACTGGAAACAAGCATTTGTGAGTGGGAAGGAGTGCAGGAATTAGAACTGCAGTACAACAGAGGTATTGTATCTCACGGTGCCATTACGTCACCTGTTGACACAAATTTCTAATAAATTAAAAACTAAATAAAGAAGACGCTAAAGTATTTGCTGACAAAAATCATTGAGAAGTGAACACCAGTCATCAGTTTTGGTTGATCTGCTGTGCAAGTCCGTCACCTGGTCATTTATGGTTGTGGTTAGGGATGTCATGATAACCATGATTATTTTCGCCAACAAAACTGATACTGTGTCTGTTTTTCTAAATCACGATAACAGGTTTTTCTTGATATACCATGAGATATCATGATAAGGTATGAAATATTAGTTCTCAGTCTACTACCTTAGTTTCCCCCACAAAATTTAGGGTACACATTTTCCCTCCCACAAAACCCAAATTGGTCACTGCAATATCGCGATACTATGATAACTGTGATAATTTTTTCAAGGTTATCATAGTAGGGCAATCTTCATATTGTGACATCCCTAGTTATGGAGAGCGGCACTAAGATGAGGGGATCCTGCCACCAAATAAAAACAAGCTAACCGGCCCGGTGGCGCTGAGGGAAGAGACGCTGAACGCCATATATTGCTCTACACCGGTGACCCGGGATCAGGAGTGGACCCAGGTCATCAGGGGGAGGATGGAGGAGGATAGAGTGTCCCAACAGATGCTTTCCTCCTCTGACGTGGTGGGTTACCAGGTATTTACCTATAGCTCTTCCACCAGTGGAAGCACAGGTGGGGGATGCATACAGCTCCACGAGAGTCGAGGGAGGGAGGACACTGTTAGGCGCTTGACATCGGCATACGTCAGCATGCTGTTCATCTGGATGAATGTCCTTTTCGCAGGCGCCCTCAGGGGATAGGGAGAAAATGGAGGGAAATTGAATAAATCCCCTGTCAAAATGAGCACAATTAAGCCAAGGGATCCCAATAGGACCTGGCAGATGGAGTTGGAGGGGGTGCGAGGCCCTCTCCGAAGGGCCGAGGAGCCAAGGCAAGTAAAAAAACAACAAAAAAAAAAAACAAGTACTGGCAAGAGTCAATAGGGCTGCAGTCGAGTTAGTGAAGAGGGGCCAGAGGAGCACAGATGTGGTACCGCTGCAGCTGCACTGAGATGAAGGAAGCCAGGTCCGCTTTTACCGGGCAGATTGGCAAGATCTAGCTTTCACACAATAGTGGCACATCAGAGTCTTCTGATGCCTGGACCCTGAGTTCACTTAGGTTTGGAGACACGAGGCTGCAGTGCAGAAGCTGTGAAACTATTTGTTGAAAGAGTGCCAATAACCGCTCTGGAACTGAATATATACATGATAATGAGCTGCTCATGAATAGGGTTCATTAATATGCAGGAGCAGCTCATTATTTTATATACATATATATATATATTCAGTCCCAGAGCAGTCTTTGGCGCTCTTTAAACAATTAGTTTTGTGGCTTCTGCACCATGGCCCTCATGTGTCTGGACCCCAACTAAGTGATTTTAGGGTCCAGGAGCATGGGGGAGCTCCTGGTGTGCTGCTATCGTGGTGAGAAAACTGATGTACGCCAAAGTGCATCTGCAGACCACCAACTCACATTCTCAGTGCGGCTGCAATCAGTTCCATATCTCTGCTCCTCTGGCCCCTCTTTATAAGGAAAAACGTTGTGTGGGGCCAGATGGCGACAGCATGACGGACACAGCCCAAAGAGGCACTGAGGGAACAGCGCAAAGGGGACCTCTGGATGGCATAAAAAATAGTGCTTATTAGAAGACTGTATTGACACAGCGGAGTGCTTCACAGACCATGGAGGCAACTGTGATGCAACTCCTAAACTGTTATTTGGTCAGAGTGTGAGTCCTTTTTTGCACGCAAGAGGTCTGCAGGTCTCCATCCACTGCAGACTTAAAAAAGGTCACAATTTGTGATCAGCAGAATACAATTACACAGTTCAAACACAGACTGAATTTCAAGTCAGGACAGTCTTTGTGACAATGGGTGTTCATTTACACAGATACAGTATACTGTTGTATTTGTGTTCCTTTGATCTCATGTACTGCTGCCACTCTTTCATTGGCTAAGTGCATAAGCTCTCGCATGGCATCACAAACTGTTGCTGTGGCAACTGTGATGTCACAAGATGCAGTTGGTCTTTAAAAAGCCATTTCTGGAGACCACCCCGTGGCAGCAGGTATTGCACTGCACAGTCATACATCAGTGTAGGCTCTGGAGCAAGCATTGCAGCCTCGGGGTGGGGGGGGTGGCCAAGTCAGGGAGATCCAGAGGCTGCACTTCCTGACCATGGAGGGTTGGCATTGCACCAGCAGCAGTAGAAACCCACTATGGTGGTCTGCAGAGGTCCCCCACCATTCACAGGGGATGCTCTGCATAGGAAAAACCATAGCATGTGACTGGCTAGTTCTACTGTGAGGGGGGAGACCAAGGGAGAACAAGTTACATGAAAACTATGGAGCCACGTCCAAGACTATCCCCTCTGGGTACCATTGGATCTTACATTATCAACCAATGCTGGGGTTGAGGTCACCTAAGAATAGAGGGGATATGATCCTGTCTCTGTGCTGTGGGGAGAGAAGTGGCTCTGGAGTGGAGGAGAAAAAACACTTAATGCAAAAAAAAAAAAAAGATACATTTTTCCTTTTAAATAATGCACTGCAGAAACTCTCTGCTTTGCTAGTGACACAAAATAGTGGCAGGCAGCAGTGAGAGCTCATGTGATGTGTAATTGTCAGCAGGGTCATGACCACGGGGTGCAAGAGATGCGGTTGCAGTAGGCCTGTACTGTGAGGGGACCAACTGCCTCAGAGGTCAACATTAAGAAATTATTTTATTGCTAGACTAACTTGCAACTTTCTTTAATTGCATTCCAACTCCACATCTTACTTCCAGGGAGCTCTTGCAGAAGGTAATAACCATTAGGAAGCACCAAGTTTGGTCGACAGCAACAATGCTGACCTCCCCCACAGCGATGGCACAATACCAACGCAGGTATTGTGCTGTCTGTTTTAAGGGTGTTTTCTGTGGGGGGCTCTGTCCCCAGCACCCCCCGGACTTCAGGATTCCAACTCCAGGTCAGAGTTGGTCTGGGAAGGGGGCGGAACACTGGGGAAGGAACACGGAAAAAGGACCATTATCGCGAATGTCGCCATAATGGTCTTTTTCCTGTTTCGCCGTCAGGGTGTCGATGAAAAGGGGTGCACCGTAGCAATTAAGACTAAAGCTGCCAGGCACTAGGACCACACAGAAAACTTTAGCTAGCAGTGTCTGGTGGGGGACCGCCCACCCGATGTCACATGATGGACATCAGCGTGACACTGTATAGTGGGTGGTCCCCATGCCCACCCTCCAGTTCTTTCCAACCGTCAACCTGCGCACGTCAGATCTCGTGCAGAATGCTGCTTCAGACAACTGCCATTTTCGGATGAATATTTCACATTTTTGTCTTTACTTTCTGTATTTCTACAAAAGTAAATCTTTTTTATGCATGTCTTCTCCGACAACTTCTGGTCACATAAAAACAAGTGTGATTCTTGCACCACTGAGCTTCCACACAAGGATGGCCATTCCCTCTGTCCTTTCTGCCTGGGACTTGAGCAGATGACCGAGTACTGTGAGTCGTGTTAGAGTTTCAACCAGGCCACATGGAAATGCCACCAACGGGCCCTGGAAGCCCACATTCCCAAACTGAAGATGACTTCCATGTAGAAGGAGCTGCAGAAATTGCGGGGATCGTCCTCTTCCCCGGGGGTTCTTCAGACTCCCATGGGAAGAAGAAGGACAAGAAGAAGCACCGGAAGCATGCTTGGTCTCCTTCCCATCCACGGCCTCCTTCAGGCACCACGGGCACTGAGCGTCCTCCCACTGATGCAGATAACGCTCCTCTGGCCAAGCCTGCTTCCTTTTCTGTGGATATGCCCTTGGTTCCCACGCCTGAGCTGGTTACAGTTCAGGCAGGCACCTCTGAAGTTCCAGAGAGCTCCACCACCCTTAGGATCCTCAAAACTCCAGGGCCTAAGTCTGGTGGTGCGGCCCATGAGTTGATCATCAACTCCTCTGACGACCACCTGGCCCAGGCTGATAAGTCGCATACCAGCTCATCTGGCGTCCGCCTAGCCACTGCACTTTTGTCAGGCCCTGACAAAAGGCCAGATGTTGATCCTCTGGATCTGCACGTGCTGCTGCTCCTGCCACAGCCCTCCCCAGAGGGTCTTCCCTCTTGGGATCATTCTTCCCCACCTCCACTGGTGAAGACTTCTGGCTCACCCATCCATTCTGAGCTGGAGTTGAAGGAGCGTTCTCCTGACACCACCCTGGTGCCAGGGCCAGAATGCCCAATGCTGGACCTCCCGCTGGAAAGTACAGTTACGTAAGAATATACTATAACAGTAGATTTTCGAGAGAGGCTCTTGCAGTAGGTAATTACATATAGGACTGATGCCGGCAGGCAGCAGGACCCCACAGAAAAATTTCTAGCTAGCAGTCCCTGGCGAGGGACCGCCCCCATGTCAGGTGACTGGCGTCAGAAGACGTTGGTATAAAGGGGCATCCCGGATGCCCGCCTTCCAGTTCTTTCCTGCCACAGGCCAAAAGAGGCCGGACGAGAGAGAAGCGGATATTCCCGCAATGGAAAAGGAGCTGAAAAAGCCTAGGGGGATGGAGGGCAGAAAGGTATTACTTACTGCAAGAGCCTCTCTCGAAGATCTACTGTTACGGTAAGTTCTTACATAACTGTACTATCTTACTTTGAGAGGGCTTTTGCAGTAGGTAATTACATATAGGATTGAATCCCAAGCAGTCTGGAACAAAGAGAGGCACCAGGAGGAGGAAAACTACTCCAAAAGGTAGTTCTGGTTGTGCAAGTCTCAAGATAGGAGGGCTTGCAAAACAGCCAGCCCGAAGCCTGCTCTACAGCAAGAGGCAACATCCAAACTGTAGTGTTTCGTAAAGGTATGGACAGAAGTCCAGGTGGCTGCAGCGCAGATGTCTGCCACAGACACATTCTTGAAACAAGCCACAGAGGCAGCTACTCCTCTAGTGGAGTGGCCTCTGACTTGACCTGGGAGGGTCTTGTTGTATTTGTCATAACAGAAAGTGATGCAATGAGCCAACCACTTAGACAGGCATTGCTTGGAAACAGCACCGCCTTCCCTTTTGTGAGCAAAGGAGACAAACAACTGATCAGTCTTTCTGAGATCCTTCGTCCTGTTGGTGCAGTATCTCAGAATCCGGTGAACATCCACAGTATGGAGTAAATACTCCCCTTGATTAGAGCACTGCGTAAAAAAGGCAGGTAACTCTATGGACTTATTTAGGGTAGACTTGGATACTACTTTAGGGAGAAACTTAGGATTCGTACGAAGAGCAACTCATTCCTTGTGAAACATCAAGTACGGGGATTTTACACATCAGGGCCTGGAGCTCGGAGATTCTCCGAGCCAAAGTAATGGTCACCAAGAAGAGAGTCTTCCACGAAAGGAACTTAAAATCTGCAGAAGCTGCAGGTTCGAAGGGAGGGAGAGTAAGTTTCTCGAGAACAAAGTTCAAGTCCCAAGGGGGGAGCAGGAGTACGGATGGGGGGCGTCAGATGGAGGACCCCTCTGAGAAAGATCTTGGAGACCTCCAGTTGAGCAAAAGCCTTGTCTGCGAAGGGAACATCATAGGCCAAAATGGCCGCCATGTGTACCTTCAGAGAAGAATGGCTGAGACCCAGGTCAAACAGATGACGTAGATACTCCAGCAGAAGCCCCGCTAAACAGGAGAAAGGTTCCACGTTCTTGGAAGCGGCCCAAATAGTGAATCTTTTCCACTTCATAGCATAAGTGGATTTGGTGGAGGGTTTTCTGGCCTCCACTAAAATCTCTGCCACTTTGGGAGACACTTCAAAACGGGATTGGGCTAGGTCTGCAGGAGCCATGTATGCAGTTGAAGGGATCTGAGGCCTGGATGGACCAGGGTCCTCGATCCTGGGTCAACAAACCTCGAGATAGAGGAAGAGGAGGATCCTCTGAATATTGTTGTAGAAGAGAGATCCAGATTTGCCTGGGCCAGAAAGCAGCGATCAGAATCATTTTTGCTCCTTCTGAAGCTAGTTTCTGCAAGACTCATGGGATAAATGGAATTGGGGTAAAGGCATAGACGAATCTGTCCTTCCAGTCTAGAGAGAGAGCGTCACTCCAAAAAAAGCGCCTCGCTCTGGAAGAAGCGAGCAGAAGATGGGAAGTTTTGCGTTTAGCAGGGATGCGAACAGGTCAACCTGTGGTGTTCCCCAAAGTTGGAAGACATTGTCTAGGACCCCTTGGTCCAGTTCCCACTCATAAGTCAGAGCAGAAGAGCGACTTAGTTTGTCTGCCAGGGTGTTGTCGACTCCCCCGGAACGTGAAATGCCGTGAGCTGAAGGTTGTGTTGTGTTACCCAATCCCAAACCCTCATTGCCTCCATGCATAGAGGGTAGGACTGAGTCCCTCCCTGCTTGTTGATGTACCACACCATGCACATGTTGTCCGTCTGGATGGCTAGGTAGCCTGGAAGGATGTATTGGTGAAGGGCTTGGAGAGCGTACAACACTGCCTGAAGCACAAGCACATTGATGTGGAGAGCTTGTTCTAGCTTTGACCAGGAGCCCTGTGTCCGATGAGGGCCTAGATGGGCTCCCCCAACCTTTGCCTGAGGCATCTGTGGTTAGAGTCTGGGAAGGGGGAAGATGAAATAAAGGAACTCTCCGAAACAGGTTCTCTGGAACCATCCACCATTGCAAGTCTCACATCATCGGCAAGGAGATCAGAACTGAGTGATCTAGGTCGTCCACTAGCTGATCCCATTGACAGCATAGAGTCCACTGAGAGATCCTCATGCGGAGTCGAGCGCGAGGTACCGTTGGGATAGCAGCTGCCATGAGCCAGAGGAGGCGAAGGATTGACCTCGCAGAGACCCTCCTACGGTCGGATAACAGACTTATTTGGGTCTGAAGGGTGGACGCCCTGTCCGGAGGCAGGAAGGTCTTGCCCATGGTCGAATCGAGGATTGCCCCAATAAACTGTAGCCTCTGGGATGGGTCTAGATGAGACTTGGAATGGTTGAGGGTAATACCCAGGCAGGCAAAAACCTGCTGGGTAAAGAAGAGGAAACACAGGAGTTCCTCCCTGGATGAGGCCGCCAGGAGCCAGTCGTCCAGGTATGGGAAAACCTGCACTCCCTTGGTATGCAGGTGGGCCGCCACCATTGCCAGGCATTTAGTAAATACTCGGGGGGCCGAGGATAGACCAAACAGGAGTGCCTTGAACTGCTAGTGGTCCCCCTGGAATGAAAAACGAAGGTATTTGCAATGAGAAGGGCGAATGGGAATGTGCAGATAAGCGTCCTGCATATCCAGAGCACAAAGCCATTGACCCAGCCGGAAGAGGGGCAGAAGGCTCTGCAAAGAGAGCATCCTGAACCTTTTGTACTCTATGTAAAGATTCAGGGAACTGAGATCCAAAATTGGTCTGAGATCTCCTGCCTTCTTTGGAACCAGGAAGAAATGGGAATAGTAACCCATCCCTTGCAGATGAAGGGGGACAGGCTCTATCGCTTGCTTCAGCAGAAGAGCCGAGATTTCATCCTGGACCAAGAGAAGATGTTCCCATGAATACGACAACTTCAGAGGGGGGTGACGGGGTGGTTTCTGAAGAAACTCTATGGAGTGTCCTTCTGCGATCAACTGGAGCATCCAAGAATCTGTGGTTATCCTCTCCCATCCTGGAAGGTGGAGGGAAAACCTCCCTCCTACCGGTTCCTCTGGGGAATCCGGAGGCAGTGGGAGAGGAAAGGAGTCAGGTGGTGTGGGGCAGCACCACAGCTGAAGCATCCGCTGCTTTTTTGGGCGGGGGGGGCTTGGCAGCTGTGGAGGCCCGGTGTTTTGTGGCCCGCCTTCCCTGGGGTTTCGCCTTTGGCCGATTCTGTCTGCAAAAGGGACGGCGCTGCTGCTGATGGGGACGGTACATGGAATCAACTGACTTCAGAGCCATCCCCTTCTCTTGCAAATAGGTGATGATGTCCTTAACATCACCCTCGAATAGCATCGTACGAATCGCACTTATTCTTGTGCTTGGAGGGTGTAGGGGACGACATACAGTGACACTAGTACTGATGTTAGTCGAAAAAATAATGATTTTTCGGTAAAAAAATGACGAAGGTAGGGCTGACGAAGCACAAACTTTTCCGTGAGGCACTGCACGAGCTGACTGCGGGAAAGAACTGGAAGGCCGGCGTCTGGGACCGCATCTTTATACCGATGTCTTCTGACGCCGTCACCTGATCGCGGGGGCGGTCCCTCAGGACTGCAGCTAGAAATTTTTCTCCTGTCCTGCCGCCTGCCGGGGTCAGTCCTATATGCAATTACCTACTGCAAGAGCCCTCTCGAAGTAAGATCTGGCATCTTCTGCGCCATTGGCCCCCAACCCCCACCTGGGCCAGTCACCCTGCCCCAGACTCCAGTGGGACCCACTCCTTTGGGGCCGATGCTGGAATTCTCTCTGGTGAGTCTGGCATCAGACCGGACATTACTGGGCCCCATCAGGTCCCTCTGCCCCTCCCTCTGGGCCTTCGCCTTGTTATCCACCATCATGGCCTCCATCAGGACCTTTGGCTCCACTGTCAGGGCCTTCACCAGGCCTCCCAACACCAGGCTTCCCTGTGCTGCACTACCCTACCCTTCTCCAGGATAGCTGCTGCCAGGGTACCAGACGCCAAGATACCCCCCATTAGGGTATCCAATGCCAGGCTATTCAACCTATAGTGCACCAGATTTTCATTACCTGACGCTGAGCTATATGATGCTGGGTTATCATTTTCAAACCTACCCACCCATCTATCAGCCTCCTCCTCCTCCACCACCTCAACCTCACGAAGACTTTAGGGTGGCGCTTCAGTCTTGGTGGTCTGAGACCAAGTCACATCTGGTTTCCGAGATGGACTGGCACCAGCTGACTGCAGCTTCCACACTGATCTGCATGGGCCCTACACTGAGATCCCTTTTACCAGTGGCGTCTCGCCCCTTTACCCTGGGACAGGCCTCACACCCTAATGTGGTAGCTGGTAATTACAGGGGCCTTGTGGCCCAATTGCAGGAGATCCTGCTCCCATAGACTATGTCCCCAGACAGAAGCCCATCATTGAACTCAAACTCTGACTTCTCTGCCTCCTCTCCTTTAGGCTTTGAGACACCTCTGGAGGAGGATTTAAAGCCCAAAGGCTCTCCCAAATCCCCTCCTGAGGACTCCTCTTTCACAGAGATCCTCCAGAAGATTCAGAAGGTGAATGGATGGAAGACTGAGGAGCAGGTCCCTCAACATAAGAGGTAGACTGAACACCTAGATATGCCCAAGCTGTCCCCACTGCTCATTCCTCCATGGATTGGACCTCATGAGGCTCGTGAGGACCTGGCCTCCACAGTCTGGCAGCAGCCTTCGTCAGTGGTCATGGTTGCCAAGAAGGCTGACAGACTTTATCGAACCCCTGAGGGCAAAGACCAGCTTAGTTGCCATCCCAAAGCAGACCGGTGGTCATTAATGCAGCCCATGATTGTACGTGTAAACCTAAACATATGAGCACCTCCCCTATGGACAAGGAGCTGAGGCAAATAGACCAGTTCAGGTGCAAAGTTTATTCGTCTTCCACACTGGCCCTTAGAACGCTGAATTACCTGGCACACATGACTGTGTGCCAGAAATCTATCCTAGGTCAGCTGAAGTCAGAATTCAAAGCCTTGCCTGATTCTGAGGCTAAAACTAGGATTGCCCAGATGGTCAGGACAGCAGAAATCTCCTGCTGTCATTCTATCAGGGCGACATACGATGCGGTGGACGCCTATACCCGGAGTACTGCCATGGCTGTCAGCATGCATAGGTACTCCTGGCTGTAGGTATCTGGATTTTCCCAAGATGTCCAGACAGCCATCTAGGATACCCCATTTACAGGACCTGTCCTTTTTGGGGATGACGTCAAAGACATTACTGAGCTACAGAACAGTGGCAAGGCACTGCGCAGTCCCCCTCCAGACAATGCTAGCTAAAGTTTTCTGCATGGTCCTAGTGCCTGGTGTCTCTAGTCCTAATGGCTATTATCTACTGCAAGAGCCTCTCTCGAAGACATACTGTTACGGTAAGTTTTTTCATAACTGTACTTTTCACAGTGTGAGAGGGGGGAGTACACAGCAAAGAAGACATAAGGCCCCATTATTCGAAAAAACTGATCTCGGTACTTGTGTCCCCAGGTGGAGTAGGACAAATTCCAGGAACACCTTACATTGTTTAGTTCCTTGGTCCTGCTGTCAGCAAGAGAGAAGGGAGGTAGCATTGACAAACTGGGGATGCCCAGCAACACTGACACCAAAGAACCTATGGTATAAATATTTTATATGTGCTAATGGCTATTTCATGCATACTGGGATGGAGGCAGGGCCCAAAAAAATATTTTGTAGGGGGCCCTTAAAGTCGTTGGCACAGCCCTGGTTGTCAGAAGGGGAGGTGAGGGCTAATGGCTGCATATTTACTGAGTGCCAGTTGGGCCCATCAGTGGCTGTAATGTAATCACCCCCCACCACCACCACCACCACCATGAGTTCCGCTTGCTCAGCTGGTTATTTCTATTGGCAGTCTGACTGCCCCACTGAGAGTGCTTTGCCCACAACAGTGACGTGGCATCTCTGCCACTAAGTTATAGTGTCACTAGGAGCGCTCTGTGACTGGAGACAAGCATTAGTGAGGATGGAACATGGTAGTAAGACCCATTTCCGAAAGCCACTCTAGCAGCTGTTTCTAGATAGCAAGCTTGAACCTGTCCCAGACGAGGAAGTTATCTGTCAATTCAATGAGACAATCAGCTGATATAATTAAGCCCATAAAGGCTATCTGAGCAATCTGGTCTGAGAACGTGAGGAATTCCTCGTATGTTTACTCTGAAGTCTCTTTCATTGAGTTCTGTTGCCAAGCATTCAAATGAGATATGCATTAGGCAATTATGCTGTGCACAGAGGCTATGACTGACAAAACATACTTTGTCTTTACCTTGATCAGTGCCACCTACACTGGTGTCAGAACTATAGGGCACATCCAATCCCCACCCCCACACAACTGCCACGCAAACATAAAACCCTTTTTTAACTGTAAATACCCTTTCAAATGTCTCTCCCCCTACACACATAAACACTTTAGACTATGTCCTTTTTATCTTGTGCACAGAGGCAGTATTAGGCACGAGTGAACTAAGCAACTGCTTGGGATGCCAGCACTAAAAGTACACACTACTGTCGAAACTACAAACAGAGATCAACTTGATATGCCAAAAAAAGAGTTACTACTGCAAAACAAAATGTTGTCACCCTTATGTTCAGAAAATGTGGATGTGGGGTTAGGGTGGGGCAGAAGGAAAGAGAGGGGGCAGTGGGAATGTTGAAGGGGGCACTTTAGGTGTTTCTGCTTAGTGCACTATTAGGTTTAAAGCTGGTCCTGCTTCTGCACCCCACCACACACCTTTGCCAACGTTCCTACACCCCTAAGCACCCCCTGATACACCTTGAGATGTCTGCCTGATAGATGTCTGTCAGGCTTGTGTATATCCTGTGAATATTAACGAGGCCACAATCCACTTGCTTCATTCTTGTTAAAGGGAAAATCCCCTGAACCTATTTTTCTCTACAGTACATCTAATGTATGTAGTTTGTAGGCATGGACAATGATTCTCTCTCTTGCATTACCTAATTTCATCTTAATTTAAATATAAATGAGGTTGCTTCACTCTGTTATGCCTTGGTGTGAAACCATGTTTGTCTACATTTCAAAGGTCATGACCCCCTCATGCAAAGCATCATGAGAGTTGATGATGCTTACCTCCACAAGCCAGCAGAAGTTATACTCTCATTCAGTCCTGTTACATGTCTTATGAAGTTCCTGTGTAACCCCCCTGCAAATGGGGGTTCCCAAAAGACTTCCAGGAGCTTGCTTGAATGCTCCAAGCCTGAATGGTGTTTGGCATTTAAGCCATTTATCAGTGAGTGTTTTTAGAGCCTCTGGTACTGTCTCTTTAAGAGCTGTCTGCTTGCAGACATAATTAGTTTGTATGGGGGGACTGTGTGCTTCTCTGAGTACCACTCGAGCTGCTGCCAATTCACTTCATTTTGCAGTCACTAGGAGTGCAAAGGAACCTATCTGAAAGATGTAACTGTTTGCCAGAAATTATTTAGAGTAATAATGAAATTACAGTTTGTCTAACCTGCTTTCTTTGCAGTCAGAACTGTGTCTGCTAGTTCCCATTCTAGTTTTGAACTGCTGAACTGGACCAATCAGTGTGGGGTAAGCTAGCTCTAAAATGATGCCTTGGATGAATCAGAACTTGACTCATAATCTGAGCCAGCCACAAGAGGATTGTATGGGCAGTGACTTGGGAGATGTAGTTTAGACTTCAGTGCCTTTTGGACCAACAGCAGCAGTCTATTGTGAGTGACAGCCAATCCAGTCAAGAACTGGGAGGAACTCAAAGGAAGTGCCCGTTTCGTCAGTTGGAGTTCAGTTGAGCTTTGGCAGTGAAGAAGGAAGGAGCCCTGTGCTTTTTTCAGTGTGCAGTTTTAGTCAAAAACGTGAGGCCCAGAGTTCGTCTGCAGCTTGTGTAACAGCTTGTTAGGACTGAATCCGCCCTGTGAAAAGAATCAAAGGATCTCTGAAGAGTAGAAACCAGGCTCACCCTGTAGAAGACTGGAAGAATTGCTGAAAATTGCACTGGTCTGTCAGGAACTGAATCTGCTGTGTGTTCTCCGGTATTGTGCAGTAATTGCGATCGGATACAGATGCAGCCTGCCTGGTATAGTACTTTCTTTTATATGGATGTGTGAAGAGGTTTGTGTACCTCAAGTGAGCCCTGCTGACATTGAAGGACCCTATCTTATTTGGAGGTCGTGAGTACTAATTCAGGGTTGCTCCCTGTTGAATTGCCACATTAAATCCAAATGGAATTACTGTACTGCTGACTGTTTAATTCTCCTTTTCTCTGTGTGAAAGGCCCCTACCAGCTGCCACGGTTTGGACTAGCCACTAGGGCTTGGGTACCCAGGGACAGTAACTGATAGGGATAGGCCTGTGCACAGAGCCATAGGTAGATTATTAGAGTGATAAGCTAATTAACCTGATTTCCCTGTCCTTGTTATATCCCCTAAATAAATCAGAGCTGCTTGTTTCAGCAAAGTTATACTGCCTGAGGTATTTGTCTATGTTAAAGTACTGTACTGTGATTGTTGCACTGTATCTCATTTCACAGGAGGTCCCAGTGTCGGAACCAGACTCTGGGGGTAAGTGTATACTGTGAAGGTAATTTGATATATTGTGTGGGCCACTAGTGGGAAGAAAGGGGGTTGCAGTGTCCCAGAGGGCTGTGACCAAGTTAGTTTAACTATTGCAAACCCTGACCTCTGGGTGGAGGCACCCGCCATTGGATCCAGGCCCCTCAACCTGTTAGTGGCAAATCAGGCAGGGTAGTAGCCCCTGGGATAGCGCCATCTAGGGGTTACATCTTGGAGGCTCACCGCTGGGATTGTGTGTCCTCTAGTGGCCATATTTACGAACCACTGTTAAGAAAAATGGGTACCCGACAGAAGTGGCTGTGCACCCGCTGGTGGAGTGGTGTACTGGGAGGAGATCGACCCCAAAATGCTATGCTTATCCTGGACATCCTCTGGGTATCATCACGGACACTGTGCAGGAGTACTTTCCAAGGTGGAAGGTTTACAAAACCCTGTGGTGGTGGGTCGGCATGCTAATCTGCTCACCCACACTTTCCTGGCCCTAGTAGAGTTTAAGGATCCATAGATAGCTCCAAAGTGCCACAGACCATTACCCCAGAGGGAGCCTCACTGCTTGGAGAGGATAACTAAGGACAGTAAGACCGGGGGAATCAGCCCCACCACTATCTGAAACTTTTGAGGAGAAATTGCTGAATGGTTGCTGGGAGAGGGGAAAACTGTGGAGGACTTGAAGAAACTATTCTTGCCACCTGGGGGTGTTCCTCCCCCAACACCCTCTCCTGCTCCAGTGCCCGTAATGGTGGCTGAACCAATGCAGACTCCTATTTCTGCACCCGCCATTAGTCACGACTCTACCAAGGTTGAGGATCTTCTCTGGCACCCTCCCACCCCCAAGGGAGGATGACTGGAGACCTGGATAGACTATGTTGCCCCCAAGTGCTAGAATGGCAATGCTCGGAAGGTGAAAAGCAAAGAGGGTTAGTGAGAGCCTCGAGGTCCTGCCCTGGCTACCATCCGTGCTAAACGGGCCAGTAACCCTGAAGCGACTGCACAGGCCTATCTTGAGGCCTTGGAGAATGTATGGGAGCCCAGATTCTGATGAGGACCTATGGTGGAGAGTAAGAGATGCACAACAGTACCAAGGGAGTTGTTGTCTGTGTATGTATCTCGGCTGGAAAAATTGTTGCAAGAATGCCTCAGAAAAGGTAGTTTGCCAGCGATTGAACTGGACCGAACCAGGCTGGACAGGATCCTTAAGTCTGCCCCTTCTCAGAACTGCTGTTGCTTCAGTTACACCTGGCAGATCGACTGGAATCCCCACCCTCCTATGATGAGTTAATGAGAGAAATTCGAGGAGTTGAGAAAGACGACTCGGAGGGACCTGCACCAATAGCTGCGGCACGACTTCGAGTGACTGAGGGTGACCCATCAAGTGAAGTTCAGGGCAGAGGTTGGCAGTCAATGAGTGCTCTGACAAGGAAAAGATATGTCACAATGGGGCTTAACTGTTGAGAGAGATCCGAATTCAAAACAGTCCTTTTATGAAGGCCACGCCTGCAAGCACGGGCCCTGACCTATATCCGACTGCATCTGCTATGGGGTGGGGGTACCCACCATGTATCTCCTGCTGATAACAGCTCGAACTCGATTCCTTGACCATGGAAGTGGAGAAACTGACGATGTCTCCAAATGCTTATCACGCCAGAGACAGAGATGGCACCAAGGTTTCCAGTTAGTAATCCCCGCCCTGGCTCCCAGTGTGGCGCCCGCCAGCTCAAACTCCAGAAAGTATGTTTTGCTATAATTGTGGGAAAGATGGGCACATGAAAAGGGAATGCCAGTCCCCAAAAGACACTGACAAAGTTGCATATAGGCTACAAGGAGAGCTTGGAGAAGAAATCAGTGGTTAAGAGGTGCACGACATGATCCCAGTGAGGGCACCAAAAATGCTAATTCACGTCCTTGTGGCAAGGTCAGTTGCCCAGGCCCCCCACTACCGCCTCTCCAGACTGGTCCAGAATAGTGGGTCCTCCATGGAGACCACTGTAAAGGTGAACGGAGTGTCTACAAGAGCTATATTAGACAGTGGCTCCCAAGTGACAATTATGTTCCAAGATTGGTATCAGAAGCATTTGTCAGACGTACCTTACAACCATTAGAAGGACTGCATGTATGGGGTTAAGTGAGAAGGCCTACCCTATTCCGGTATATCTGAATTTGGCTGTCTTTCCCACCTCCGTGGCTGGAGTGGCCGAACAAGTAGAGACCTAGCCTTAGTGTGTCCCCCACTGGACTGTAAGATGGTGTCCTTTGTTGATTGGAACAAATGCTCATATGTTCGGAAGGCTGGCACAGTTGTGTTATGAAAACAGGGTCAAAGACTAGTAGAGCTTTAAGAGTTCCGCTTTAATTAAGAAGGCCTATGAGGCACAAGAGATGCTGAAAAAACAGAACCAGAGGAACCAGTCGGAATTGTATGGAAGAAGGATCCTGAGTCTCTGATCCTGGCGCCAATGCCCAGTGTACCTTACAGGAGAGGTCCGTATCAGAAAGGATGTTAAGAATAAAATATTAATGTTGGATGCACCAGGCGATGGAATTGCCAGAGGACTGCTGGTCAAGCCTAGTATTTTGCCGCTAGAGCCCATGCTATGCCAGAAGGGTAATGGTCCAAGTTCATAATGTGTCTGAAAGAGACATTCGAGTAAACAGAGGTTGCATCCTGGCTAATGTGCATTGTGCAGACACTGCAGTGCTACCCAGCAGCAAGAGTTCAAGGAAGAATGACAGAGTAACGCCTGACTTGTTTGATTTCGCGACCCGCTGCCAGCTGAATGGAAAGTGAAGATCAGTGAGAAGCTTGCCCAGAGAGACCAGGTGTTTTCTTTAAAGGAATGGGATGTAGGATGCGTGCAAGGAGCTGAGCACAATATCCGCTGTATGACGAAGACCATTTCGTGAGAGGTCTCCACGCCTGGCACCTGCTGACATAGATGATGTGAGACGGCATCTGCAAGAGATGTTAGCTGCTGGTGTAATACAAGAATCCAGAAGCCCTTATGCTTCCCCATTGTGGTAGTGAGGAAAAGAATGGAACAGTAAGGATGTGTGTGGATTATCGCACCTTAAACCGCGGACTATCCCTGATCAGTACACAATGCCCGCATTCAGGATGCTTTGGACTGCCTAAACGGGAGCAAGTGGTTCTCTGTGCTGGATCTCCGCAGTGGGTACTATCAGATCCCCATGGCCCCAGAGGACCGTGAAAGACAGCCTTTATCTGTCCGGCTTTTATGAATTCATGGAGATGCCTCATAGGATTTCAGGTGCCCCAGCCACTTTTCAACGATTGATGGAGCGTGCAGTGGGGACATGAACTTACTAGAGTGCCTGGTATACCTAGATGATGTTATTGTGTTTGGCAGCTCACTGGAGGAACATGGAGCAGATTATTTAGGGTATTGGACCGACTGGAGGACTTTGGCCTTAAACTGTCCATTGATAAGTGTCAATTTTTCAAACATCAGTAAAGTATGTGGGACACATAGTATCCACCGAGGAATAGAGACCGACCCAAGTAAAGTTGAGGCCTTGACCACCTGGCCACAGCCCAAAATCTAAAAGAACTGCAAAGATTCCGGGATTCTGTGGTTATTATCGGCGCTTCATCAAGGACTATTCAAGAGTGATCCGCCTTTACTTAACCTATCAAGGGTATCCCCAACCCACAAAAATACCAAAAGTCAGCATCCTCAAGACTGAAAGAGTGTATTTTCATCCGAGTGAAGTATTTGGGGCCACTGGACTTGATTGTGAGACTGCTTTTCATGAGATCATATCAACTTACCCATGCTCCAGTGCTGGCCTATGCCGATCCAAGAAAACTCACGCCTGCACACTGATGCTAGCTTGCAAGGGTTGGGGCTGTGTTGTACCAAGAGCACGAAATGGCCTGAGACCAGTGGCCTTTGCCAGTAGAAGCCTGACCCCATCCGAAAAGAACTATCCTGTACATAAGTTAGAGTTCCTAGCTTTGAAGTGGGCTGTTGACCAATTCCATGAGTACTTGTATGGGGCTAAAATACTAGTAAAAACTGACAATAATCCTTTGACCTATGTGCAGACCTCAGCTAAGTTGGATGCCACTGGCCATAGGTGGCTTTCTGCATTATCTACATATGACTATGCTCTCGAATACCGGCAGGTCTGAACCACATAGATGCTGATGCTCTCTCCGGAGGCCTGTTCCTCAGAATGATTGGGTCCGACTGGCAGAACCTGACATTCGGGCACTCTGCCGAAGTTTGACAGGGAGGAACAAATGTCCACGGACGCAGTGGACTGCATGGTGGATTGCTTGGGAGCCTCTGAGAATTGCATACCTGCTGCTTATTGCCACTTTTCTGCAATAGACATTGGTGCACTGCCTCAGCTGGACAATGACAGTATTCGCGGCTCAATCCCGCGATCCCATGATCAAAGCAGCTTTAGAAGCCCTCTATGCAGGAAAAGATGTGTCCAAATTACGCCCACTGATTTGAGAACTGCACTGTTATACAAAGAAGGTCCTAAGTTGAAACTGATCAATAAACTGTTATACAGAGAAACAGTAGACAGAGGGACAAGTAGACAAACAACAACTAGTGCTGCCCACTGCCTTTCGAGACTCAGTATTGAGGTCCTTGCACAACCACATAGGCACCTTGGTATAGACAGAACACTTGACTTGGTGAGATCCAGATTCTATTGGCCTAAGATGGGGGCTGATGGAGCAACACATTCGAACTTGTAGTCGCTGCTTACAGAGGAAAGCTTTGCCCCAGAGGGTTGCCCCCTTGTTAACATAACCACCAGTGCACCCATGGAGCTGGTCTGTATTGATTTTCTAAGTTTGGAGTCAGATCAAAGAAATATCAGTAATGTGCTGGTGGTCACTGACCATTTCACCGAGATATGCCCAAGCTTTCCCCACCAAAGACCAGAAAGCATCCACTGTAGCCAAAGTACTTGTAGAAAACTTTTTGTTCACTATGGGGCTCCACAAAGAATCCATTCTGATCAAGGGAGAGACTTTGAGAGTCGCCTGATCAAAGAGATGCTTTCTCTGTGGGGAGTGCGAAGTCCAGAACCACTCCTTACCACCCAGGGGACCCACAGCCTGAACGCTTCAACCGCACTTTGCTAGATATGCTAGGCACCCTGCACCCAAAGGACAAGCCTAGATGGAGCCAACAAATTAGCACCCTGGTACATGCTTATAACTGCACCAAAGTGATGCTACTGGATTCTCCCTACCGCTTGATGTTTGGAAGAGAAGCTCGACTACCAGTAGATGTGTGTTTTGGGGTCTCTCCTGATGGGGTTCAAGCTGACAACTATTTACAGTATGTGCAAAAGTTAAAGGCCCAGCTAACTCATGCGCACTAACTGGCTCAAACCATGGCTGCCAAAAGAAATCTGGCCAACAAAGAAAGGTATGATAAAAGGTGAAAGCAGGAACCCAGGAGGGAGATCGGTATTGCTAAGAAATCTGGGACTGCATGGCAAGCACAAGATTGCTGACAGATGGCACCATCTCCCTCACATTGTAGTGGGCAAACTAGATGATCTGCCAGTGTACAAAGTAAGGCCTGAGAATAATTCAAAAGATGTAAAACAATGCATAGAAATCATTTACTGCCCATTGGACAAATCTTAATTGAGTCTGAGCCCTAGAAGATGCCCTCTGGACCAGTGACTAGAGCTGCTGCTAAGAAAAGATCAAGAAAGTCTGCACCTACAGAAGCAGTTTAAAGTGTCCTCCACAAGTCCCAGTTGAGCATGACTGTCAGTCCATATCGGAAGAAAGTGAGAGTGACTTTGAATACTATCCTTCTTACGAACTGAGTCAATTGTTTCGGGCAATCCCTAGTCAATACTGGAGACAAAGCTGGGCCTTCTGGACTGTCTAAGCCCTCAGCTTCATCCCTGGAGCCAATGCTCCCAGAAAGTGAAGTGCAAAGCATCAGATCAGATGAAATGGAATCATTGTGCATGGTTGAACTGTTTGAGCTTAGGGAGGAAATGATAGATTGGGGCAGACTGGTGATACACCGAACAAGAAGAGTATTTTGAGTGCCCTGACAGTCCACTGCCAGTGTCCGAAAGCTCTCCATGCAGAGCCAAATGTTGTGGACTCAGAAACTGTAACTCCTGGAGCTGAAAGTGCCCCAAGTTCTAGCCTCTCTACCCCCATGGAGACTCTGACAAGTGAGGACAATGCTGAAAATGAGGCTCAGAGTGCAGAGACTATAACAGTTCCCCTAGAAAGACTGGTCGAGCTGTAAAGCCTGTGGTGCACCTCAGTTATGATTCACTTGGGAGGCCTGTGGACTTGCTCTCTCAATGTTGTCCATAAAGGAGTGTATGTGTCCCCGAGCTCATTGCCCAAACTGAGCATCAGTGCTAACTCCAAGTTATTTGTGTTGCCTCTTCTATATGGTGCCCTTGCCCCATCCAGCCCCAAGGTAACTGATAGGGAAGGGCCTCTCTTCAGGTTTCATGTACAAGAGGTAATAACTTGAGTTATGGTACAATGTGTATGTAATACTGTGTAAAGAGGACGACTGCAATGTTTCAGAAATGTGTTCTTGGTAAAATGATATATTGACTGATGATTACATGTGCGAGCCTAATGCAAATGTATATGGTTGCAGTTGAAACTTATAGTACTGCTTGACGCTGGACGCTTTCCCAGGTCAGGAAGGGTGTAACCCCTGCAAATGGGGGTTCCCAAAGACTTCCAGGAGCTTGCTTGAATGCTCCAAGCCTCAATGTGTTGGCATTTAAGCCATTTATCAGTGAGTGTTTTAGAGCCCTGGTACTGTCTTTAAGAGCTGTCTGCTTGCAGACATAATTAGTTTGTATGGGGACTGTGCTTCTTCTGAGTACCACTGAGCTGCTGCCAATTCACTTCATTTTGCAGTCACTAGAGTGCAAAGGAACCTCATCTGAAAGATGTAACTGTTTGCCAGAAATTATTTAGAGTAATAATGAAATTACAGTTTGTCTAACCTGCTTTCTTTGCAGTCAGAACTGTGTCTGCTAGTTCCCATTCTAGTTTTGAACTGCTGAACTGGACCAATCAGTGTGGGGTAAGCTAGCTCAAAATGATGCCTTGGATGAATCAGAACTTGACTCATAATCTGAGCCAGCCACAAGAGGATTGTATGGGCAGTGACTCTGGGAGATGTAGTTTAGACTTCAGTGCCTTTTGGACCAACAGCAGCAGTCTATTGTGAGTGACAGCCAATCCAGTCAAGAACTGGGAGGAACTCAAAGGAAGTGCCCGTTTCGTCAGTTGGAGTTCAGTTGAGCTTTGGCAGTGAAGAAGGAAGGAGCCCTGTGCTTTTTCAGTGTGCAGTTTTAGTCAAAAACGGTAAGGCCCAGAGTTCCGTCTGCAGCTTGTGTAACAGCTTGTTAGGACTGAACTGGCCCTGTGAAAAGAATCAAAGGATCTCTGAAGAGTAGAAACCAGGCTCACCCTGTAGAAGACTGGAAGAATTGCTGAAAATTGCACTCGGTCTGTCAGGAACTGAATCTGCTGTGTGTTCTCCCCGGTATTGTGCAGTAATTGCGATCGGGATACAGATGCAGCCTGCCTGGTATAGTACTTTCTTTTATATGGATGTGTGAAGAGGTTTGTGTACCTCAAGTGAGACCTGCTGACATTGAAGGACCCTATCTTATTTGGAGGTCGTGAGTACTAATTCAGGGTTGCTCCTGTTGAATTGCCACATTAAATCCAAATGGAATTACTGTACTGCTGACTGTTTAATTCTCCTTTCTCTGTGTGAAAGGGCCCCTACCAGCTGCCACGGTTTGGACTAGCCACTAGGGGCTTGGGTACCCAGGACAGTAACTGATAGGGATAGGCCTGTGCACAGAGCCATAGGTAGATTATTAGAGTGATAAGCTAATTAACCTGATTTCCTGTCCTTGTTATATCCCCTAAATAAATCAGAGCTGCTTGTTTCAGCAAAGTTATACTGCCTGAGGTATTTGTCTATGTTAAAGTACTGTACTGTGATTGTTGCACTGTATCTCATTTCACAGGAGGTCCCAGTGCCGGAACCAGACCTGGGGGTAAGTGTATACTGTGAAGGTAATTCTGATATATTGTGTGGGCCACTAGTGGGAAGAAAGGGGGGTTGCAGTGTCCCAGAGGGCTGTGACCAAGTTAGTTTAACTATTGCAAACCCTGACCTCTGGGTGGAGGCACCCGCCATTGGATCCAGGCCCCTCAACCTGTTAGTGGCAAATCAGGCAGGGGTAGTAGCCCCTGGGATAGCGCCATCTAGGGGTTACACCTGTATTCTCTAAAAGCATTTTTTTCCAACTCAGATACACTTTAAACTACAGAAAACAGCAGGGCAATATTATGCCTTGAAAAGTTTCATGGCTAGCATAAGACAACAACATAGAGACTGCAGAGGACAGCAACAGCAATGACTAACAGAGACTACTGCAGGTTTTAGCACTAAAACATCATAAAATTCCAGGATGCCTTGAATGAGTAAGGTCATGACCTTTGCAATGAAGTCAAGCAGGTTTTTACACCAGACTTAAAGGGAAATGTCCACGTGTAATCGGGCCATGCCTCGGTGTAAGGCATGGCCCGATGTGCTTTTTCGCAAAGTGTAATATGTTTTTCCGCTTATTGTTGCTGAAATAGATAGTATATCGTATCTGGTTGATCCTGCCTTCTCCCGCCAGCATTTTGAACAGCTCGGCTTGCCCAAAACTTTCTGTGGTTGTCCCAGGATGACGTATGACACGGGGAGCAGCCACAGAAGCGCACTTAGACCTTCTGTGTAAATGGAGCTATTATCAGCTCCAGTTTCCAAAGTACATGTTCCACCACTGCTCTAGCCAAGTTGGATACTCTGTACCACAGAGTATTAAAATTCATCCCTGGAGCTCCATTTAATACTCACCACTGCTCCCTCTATGCACAGTTATGTTGGACTTCACTTAGCACTAGAAGAACAAAAAATGCCTCTCTCCGGGTCTACAGAGACTTTACTAACAAGCTGCCCTCCTACATTGCTGACCTTTTTAAATACACCTCTGGAGTTTACCCGCTCAGAAGATACTCATATATTATGCTAGATATACCCAGAATCTGCACTCGCTGTGGCTCCTCATCCCTAAGCCATGCCCTCTCCACCCTCTGGAATACACTGCAAAGATCCTTAAAACTCACACATATTGTTGGGATGAATGCCTTGAAAACCGCGCTTAGACTATTTTTTTTTTTTTTTTTTATTTATCAAGTCTAGGATTACAAATACCTTTGAGCCTTGACTCTTTTACAAAGGTTCCACGTCAGAGAAATACAAATTATGGGGAACAGCAAGACAGACATTACAACAATGTGGACATTGCAAACAGATTACAGATTAATACAATTCAAGGGTAGCATTGTAACAAGGCAGCCAGCGGCATTTGTCAGAGAAAATAGACAACAGATAAGAAGTGCCAGAGTCATAGGGAGAGGGAAGAGGGGGGAGAAGGGATGTAGAAAGGGTGGGGAGAGGGTGAAAAGTGCAGCATTGGGTATACCAAGATGTGAGGGTAGAATCCAGTGGGGGGGGGGACCACTAGAGCAGGAAGGGAAGTGGAGAAACAAGGTTAAGTTGGGCAGTCACAGGAGCTGTTGGTAGTGAGATAGTCCCGGAGCCTAGTTTTAAACATACCAATTGTTGGGGCAGAGGAGATGGTTGGGCTGAGGCCATTGAACCAGAGTGGCACTCAATAAGCAAAAGAGCGTTGTCCCTGTGAAGTGTGACAGTGGGGGACTTTCAGTAGCTGTAGCATGGCTCTCCTAAGGCACCATTTGTTAATTCGGGTGTTGTAACAGAGTTGAGACCCCAGAAGGTGCAAGGCCAAGGTAGATTTTTTTTCACCATGGAGCAGGTGAGAAACTTTATGCAGTTTGATAGTTGGAGCCAGCCAGTCTGAGTGTACAGGTCACATGTGTGGGTGAGACGGTGAGCACCAGTGACCAGTCACTGAAGGAAAGTTGTAACTGTTATGTCTAACCTCCACCTTAATTCTTACAAACTTTTTTGCACTGCCTATTAGCATTTGTTGCACTCCCTTAGCTGCTTGCAGACACTGCTGTAGTTGTCTCCACCAATTGTCCTCAGTTCCACAATCCCCATGAGCTTCCCTCCCTCCCCTATATTACTAACTTATCTGCCTTGCTATTTACTCATTGACTTGCTTAGCCCTTACAGACTTTCCTAATCATACATGCCCTGTTCATTCACAGCCCTAACTATCTATCCTTCTCATACTTGTCCTGTTCCTTCTCGATTTTCCCTGTACCTGTAATCCTCCAGAACACCACTTCCTCACCTGGGTTCCAAATCCCTTTTGAACACCTTTTCCACACCCTCCATCTTGTTTTTCACAAACTGCCCTCCGGAATCTGGGTAGACTACCATATCCTAACTGTATTGTTCCCTTCCTGTGAATAAAGACTTTTGATGTTAATCTTTTCAAATATATAATCACCCTGTATTGTTTCCTTGTTGTGAATTCTAGAATCAGGATGTTAGCTTTTTTCAGAAGTACAATTATTCCTGTTTTGTTAAAAATGTATTGTCCTTGTATGAAATGCTGTTTTGTATCATCCCTTATGTTGTGTCCTCACAGGACCACCTTGTACTGTAAAAGAGCCTGCTCAATGGTGTTTTTTCCTGGTAAAAATAAAATTGAATTCAATTCAATTGAACATGTCCTGGTGCTATACCGAGACCAGGTAGAGAATGGCAGTCAACTGCCAGTCTATACCTGGTCTCGATATAGCACCGGGATATGTACTTTGGAAACCAGAGCTATTAATAGCTCAATTTACACAGGGTGTCTATGGATGCAACAGCGGCTGCTCCCCATGTTATACATCATCCTGGGACAGCCACGGGAGGTTGTGGGTATACCAGGCTGTTCAAAATGCTGGTGGGAAGAAGGCAGGATCAACTAGATACAACAGGGTTTTAAATAATTGATTAGCAGTTTTTTTCTTGGGACAATGCTAACTGTACAGAAAGTATTTATATAGGTTTTCTAGACGTGTTATGCTTGTTAAACATAGTGAGGCAAGTGCTATGCATTTTCACAATGTTTTAGCACTTTTATGAGCAAAACGCTAATCAATTTTTGGAGTTAAATAAAACCCTGTACAATATATACATTTCAGCAACCATAAGTGGAAAAACGCATTACACTTTGTGAAAAAGCTAATTGGGCCATGCCTTATAGCGAGGCATGGCCCGATTACACGTGGACATTACCCTTTAAGTACCTTCATTTACATTTAAGTCCTGATGAAACTAGGAGGGTGCAATAGAGGCAAGCATTGTTCATGCCTACAAACTACACAGGTAAAAATAATAAATGGCTGAGGGGGCCTTGGTTGCTATTTGCAGACAAAGACACTGACTGATGAGTAAGCACACTATAAGGAATGTGCTCCACTGATGGTGGTCGCTCAAAAGCAGGAAACATCTTCAAACAAAACAACAGAAACCCGGCACTCTGAGGATCTGAAATAGGTACAAATGCAACATTGATTCAGATTTACCTGGGCTGATGCTTCCATTTATCTGGATAATTCAGTCTGGATAAACCTAAATAAATGTTACCATTTACACCTATTTCAAATCCTTAGAGTGCTCAATTTTTGTTGGTGTATCTGAAATAGACTGGATAACTTAACGAGTCATTGGTTTCTCACTATTTCCCATTGTATGATTCTGGCTCCTGTCACATATGGTTGTGGTGGGCAGAGCTCTGATGAGAGGATCCTTCAACTAGCAAAAGAAAAAAAAACGTACAATTGGCAGGAGCTCAATTTTTATTATTTTTACCTTCTTCTCATGTCTCCCAGTACTTCTCTCCATTCAGTTTTCCGAATGGTCTATACCTCTGACCACAGAACTAACTACTGGCACCTGCCACTGACTCATGCCTCCTGACTCTCAGTGTTGTCCCTGTCTCTGGGTTCCAAGTCTATCTCTTACCAAGGGCATACATTCTCTTCTGTGGCTTTCAGAGAGGTGGGAGAAGCACTTTGGAGTCCTCGAGACCAGGGTTGGGAAGCATGTATGCCATTAAGCAAGGTTTGGTAGTGTTGGCGCTGGAGTGCGTGGATGTCATCATTTGAAGCAACCGCGATGGCTGAGTTTTCATGTTTGTGTGGCCCCACCCATTTCTCTTAAAGTGACTTTCCAACTTTGTGCTGAGTAGCCTCTACTCACTGATGCTGACAGCTGATACCGGCGACAGACATTTCAGATATATTTTATAATGTTATTGTCCCTTAGTATTGCAGTGGAAGGGGTCATAGTTTGGCCCCAACAAGGCGGCCAGTTGACATTCACTTCCCGATAGCTTTAGTATGCACCCGCGCTCAGGCACGTAATAGCGTGTGACCAGTGAGAATGCGAGGGTGCGCCCCATTGGAGTCAGTGGGGCTTTGTTTCAGTAGTCTGTTTATACATAATAATGGCCAGTTGGAGATTAATGCAGACCACCACTCCACAAACAAGGGCCTTGGTACTTGAGCAGTGGCCTTCATTAAGCTCCAACTGGCCATTATTATGTATAAAAGTGCCACTGAAATGGAGCCCCATTGATTTCAATGGGGCATGCCCCCGCGCTCTCCCTGGTCACATGTCATTACATGCCTGAGCACGGGGGCGTGACAGAGCTATCTGGATGTGGAAGGGATCATCTTGCAACATCATCGAGGCCAAACTACGGTGCCTTCCACTGAAATAATGACGAACAATAAAATTATAAGAAGTACCTTAAATGGCTGTTGCTGGCATCAGCTATAAAAATTGGCAGGTAGTGACAAAATGCTTGTAAATCCCTTTAAGGCATGTCCGCGACAGCGTCCAGGGACAGGAGTGCACTGGACACGTGGTTACCCACATCAAACACACTGCCACATGCCTGCCACCAGGAGCTCCTCTAACAGCAGATATTGCTTAACTGTCCCCTGAGAGGACAGCACCCATGAAGATACTGTCACCCTTCCTGCCAGCCTTTGCTCCTCATGTTTCAGGCTCGGGGTGCAAACCGAGTTGCCAGCATACTGAGTGGGCATCTCACTGCTTGAGGCCATGGAGCTAGCTGCAGGGGTTGATTTTAACGTTAATTTACTAGTCCACGGCATCATCCAGAATGCCCCAGACTAGTTTTTTTTGTTTGTTTGTTTTTTACCAATTATTTCACCAGGTGAGAAACACTAAGCTGAAAGCTTGTTTGCAGGTGCAACCCAGGAGCACAAGGAAGTTAAGTGACTTGCTCAGGGTCACACAGTATGCACCTAGGAGGCTGTGGGATTCAAACCCAGGTCTCCAGATTTGCAGCTCAGAGCCTTAACCCACTGCGCCATACTGCCTCCTAGTATGGCTACCCTTATACCTGTTTGTTATGGTTAGTGTGGAGAACCCTGCCAAACCTGGCACTCTACACTTCTGGGAGTGGCAGTCACTTCTAAGTGCAGCAGGTACCAAGTTATTAAAATTAAGCTGCTTATTTATGGAGATTCCGTGGGTAGAATCTATGCATTTGTCTTTACTAACCGCCATTTGAAACACCCAGCTGACCTACGCTGCATGCAATCTGTTATCAGCAGAACTTAATTTACACAACACTGTAATCACAATTTAAATTAGAAGCCATTCCATCTTTTATTATTAAGGGCATTCACTCCCACTGGCACTGGCTCTGCTGGTGCTCCGTCCCTATCTAAAGTCACTGGCACTGCGCCACCGCCACGCACAGGTATGCATCAGCTCATAATGTGCACTGTTACTGCCTGCCAGAAGCTGGGATGCCTCATTTGCATAACATTACATTTACATGATTTATCTGCAGATCTAATGTTTTCTGTATACCAATTTCAGGGGTCGGTTCATCAGCAGGGCCCCCTAGTCACCTCATTTTGCGGCCCATAATAATAGAGTCGAACATTAGGCCCACTGTTTAAAAAAATGACTGATCTGGACAAAAATAAGAGAATTAACCAAGACAAATCTACAGTTTTAAGGGAACAAATCTAAGCCTGCCCTTTCCTCTGCTAATTCCTTAACATGAACCTTGGGTAGAACGTCTGCTTCTTCACTCAGTTTACTAAAACACCTGCAGAAGGGACCTATGTTTCCCTGGAACCTTGCATACTGTAAAATCTGTTTACAATTACTTTGTTAGTCCAATAAAAGGTATCAAAGTTTGCAACAAATCCAGACAAAAATACAAATTTTCACATTTTACACATAACATTCCAAACTGCCCAGTTTAAAAAAAGAAAAAAAGGTCTTGAAAAACGTGATAATTTGCACCAGACAAATTTGTGTAATTTTAGAACGCAAAATTGTCAATTACATCAGAGTGACCCCACCTTCAAGTAACTCTTACAAACCACCCATTATAAGAGGAAAACAGGTATGTCTTCTTGATTTTCATAATAAGGAACTGCTAGCAGTCAGCCTCTGTCTGTCTCATTCCCCTCAACTCCTTGCCTAATGAATCGGGGGCAAGGCTCAAAGAAATGTGGGACACGTGACAAAATCAGGGACATTACGTGACCAAAATCAGGGATACATTGTTTATTTTATTTAAGAATGTTTGGCCAGGAAGCAAACACTGAGCATAAGTTCATTTCTAGATGCAGTCCAGGAACATTGGGATGTTAAATGACTTATGCAGGGTCACAAGGTATGCAAGCAGTGTTTGTGGGTTTCAAACCCAGGTCTCCTTGGGTCTCCATGTTCACAGTGTGGTGCTCCAACCTCTAGGCTATACTGTCTCCCTAAAATCAGGTGCACATGACAAAATCAGGGACACTATTCCAAAATCACAAAACATGATTAAAATCAAGGGATCAAGTTGAAAAGCTTGGAAGTCAAGGATGACATTCTTGCGCTAACCAGGATAAGGGTCTGTAGGCATATCGCATCGCAAAAACGAATGCAGCATATGCTCAGCGGGAAAGTTGGGGCTTGGCCAGGATGGGACAATTCCTAATGGAAGTACAGCAAAAAGTTACCCACAACTACAGAAGAAATTTAAGTTGCCGCATAAACACTTCTATTGTTATCGCCGTGTCCGACATTACTTAACCACAGTGCCCGAGGCAAGTATTTCTAGGGAGATGGGTGTGTATCCTTGGTAAATTTCTGCTCAAAACTAACAGAGCATGGTAATGAAGGGAAACTAATTTATAGGCTTCGTAAGTTTTGCAGGGACACCAGCTTTCACCTCAGACTGGATACCCAGCCTAAATGAGAAACAGAGCTGGGAGTGAAAGTTCTTGAACACAGATGTAGAAAAAAGAGATGATTTGATAGATTTTATTGGATCAACACAGATGTTACAAAACAAAACAGATGCTTTAGCTTTCGGACTACATTGAGTCCTTCATCAGAAACTAATGGCAGTTGTTTTAGAAGAATACCAATAAAAAGTAACAAAGCATCTCTTTTTTTTCTGGATCTTTTGTCACAAGGACCAATATGACAAGAAAACAATTTTTTTGTGAACACAGATGAAATCAAATATGGGGAGCAGGCCTACAGGACAACTGCATTGCCCTCATGGAGGGTATTTAGATGGCAGGTATTGACACGATTCTTCAGGACACCAGTGATTACAAAACATTATGGGAGATATCCTACCAATGCCTGCTGAAGGAGATACAGGCTGTATGGAACCCATAAAAATATTTTTTTGGGTTGCCCGGGAATCAGAAGATTCTGGGTTGAGGTCCGCTAGGCCATCAGTGATACACTACAAACTCCGGTACCAGACTACTGTGAAGTGCTGGTGCTTAGCGGCTTCCCACCATGGGTACATAGCCAAGGACAAAAACGTTTTTTAAACATTCTTATTGTCGCAGGTGCCAAGGCCATTAGTAAGAAATTGCTTTTGGGTCAACCCCTGGATGAGTCTCAGTGGCTGGCCTGTTGCCAACAAATTAAGGAGATGGAGAGATTAACAGCCCACCTCCGCCTACAGAAAGAAATGTTTACAGCTAGATGGCTGCCTTTTTGTGAATTTATAAGTAATAGGGAGGGTATACCACTCTTACAGATCATGGCAAGAGAGGTGTAGGGCTGGTCCCGACTTGATAGGACAACTTGTAACCAGTGCCTCAGCCCATACACGTAGAAATAAAAGAATGAAGTCATTATTAATATTAAAGCTGTGAAACATATGACTTATGTAAATGAATTAACCTTAAGTACAATAGCGTGCAGATCAAGTTTAGTTTATTTCACATAGTGCTCCGGGGAGTATTGTTGAGGATGGGGGTTTATTACATGTTGTAACTCTTACATGTCAGTATTTCCACTGTCTTAGCTGTGATTTATGTCCTTAACATGTTACTTTTCTGAAATTTTAATGAAATAGTCAATAAAATTGCAATTAAAAATAAATAAATAAATCATGAGATCATGCAAAGATGAGGTAAGCATAACCAAATACGAGGACATATAACTAAAATTCCAGGACACCATCTAAAATATTGGAATACCAACATCAGCTTATTTATTTTGTTAGTTTTTGTCAACTGTGAAAGGAAGGCTACACAATACTGCCAATTTTCAGCCTCAGTCGAGAGGGGGAGAGGATACAGAAACGACCAACTGAAATTAAACCCGATTAAGGTGTTGGTGGTGTTGTAGTGAATAGGTAAATTTAATCAGGGTGTAAAAATCGTTGTTATAATTGTACTTTATGAGCTGGGCCACCCTTCCTATTTTAAGTCAATGGCAATGATGTGTGTGCTACCGGAGCTCACTTCAGAGCTGGGGGGCTGAGCCTTGGCAAGGCCCCCTGTAATCCCCAAACTGGGGCATATATATACAGCTTAGTGTAAAATGCGTTTGCTAAAGGAAAACTAGCGTTTGATGTTGTTTGGGGTTTCCAATCCCTGGCTGCTCCTTGACAAAAAAAATAAATTTCTGGAGGGGCATAGAAAGTTTCTGCGGTCAAGCTGGGGAAATCCCTGATAATCAAATACAGATGAGAGACAAGCCTGTACATGGTTTGTCAAAATCCAAAAAGCAATGACTGACTGCAAACAGCATCTGGAATAACAATGTGTGCCCAGACTGCTGAGCTGAAAATAGGCTATTACAGGAAGAAAGTTGCTGTTTTCTTGAAATCACATGGCTACAGGAGACATTACTGAGCTGCGAGCACTGGGTGGAGTGCTACTGGGACTGATAAAAACCAACTAACCCATCACCCCCACACACACACAAATAACATTTCACTGCTCCATCATATTGCAGGGCTGGCAGTATAGCCTAGAGTTAGAGTAATGAGCTGTGAATAAGCTTGATACTTCCAACAGACCTGGGTTTGATTCTCACAACCTCCACTTGCATACTGTGTGACTCTGAGCAAGTCATTTAACCCCCCCCAGTGCTCCCAGGTCACCCCTGAAAATAGGCACTTGTGCCTAGTGGGCCTTACCTGGTTACCAAAGGCTAAAAAAAAAAATCAAACCAACTCTTCTAGCATATACCCTGGTTCATACACCATGCACACCCTTCCCCCCCATAAACACACACACATACACACACAGTAAGGAAAGATGGCATGGAAGAACATAATGAGGCATATTTTTGTCATGAGGAGTTGAAGTTTCCATCAGACATGGGATGTAAGCAAGGGTGGATTAATATTCTTTTTAAGGGGACAGCAATTCTGTAATGCCCTCTCACCATGTTTCTATTAATGCTTTGGACGAATGTTTTCCATTTATCCGTAAATGTATACAGAAATATGACTGTTGTTGGTATGGTTTCCTGTCCTGCTAAATGTAAATCTGTATTGTACCATCATCTACTTTATGTATTTTTAGGTAACTGAGAGTATGGAACACATGACTGTCTTGTAAATAGGGTACAACATCCCTAATGACATGTTTTTTCCTGTATAAAAATAAAGATTTTACCTACTACCTACCTAATGAGGGCTCACTTTCCCCAGAAAAAAGTACAATATTCTGTTTTAAAACTCAGATTTAATTCAGTGCTGCTCCATTATTCTTGGTCACCAGATGCCTAACATGCTAACACTTTGGGCACTGGGGATCCCTCCTCCTGGTTGTAGGCTAACTAGTCCACGTCTCGCGTGGCTCTTGCAGGCCTCTGTAGAGGCCAAACGGCTCATGCTCTGTAAATGGAGAACAAAGGAGGTCCCTTCCCTCACGGCTTGGCTGGTGGCCATGGCTAAGCTGGCTAGCTACTCCAGGGTTACACACCTAACCAACGACACTCTGCAAATCCACTCGGATAGTTGGTCCCCTTTTATGCACTACATTCGGTGCACATTCTCCACCTCCATTGATCATATAAGCAAGGACCTGTTAAAGCCCCCCTGAAGACCACCCCCCACAGACACTTTGCCCCCAATAATATATATGTTAGAGGGAGGATCTCTTCCCACAAGACCGCCTCTCTTTAGATGTCAATCAATCAATCAAAATCTTTATTTATTCAGGCGAACATCATTGAGCGTAGCTCATTTACAAGATGGACCTGAGTGGTCATACAAAGAAGGATACAAGTTTTTTACAAAGACATGAGAATAACATAACATTAGTACAATCAAATAAATAAGAGATATATACAAAATTTACAGATATACAAGGCACAGTAACAATAACTTAACCTGTAAAAATGAAGAGGATAATCGATATAGAAGGAAATAATCAAATAGTAGGGCTTCTATAGGCTTTTCTATGAAATGTGATAACTGACTGGGTAGAAGAGTGAAACCAAACATAGTGGATTAGAGAAGGGAGGGGTAGGTTGGGTGGGAGACTAGGCCTTATGGAAGCAGTTGCACAGTTCTGGAAATAGGGTGGTATACAATTTTTTGAAGGATGATATAGGTAAGAGGGTATTCAGATTCATAGATTTTTGGAGTGAGTTCCAGACAAATGCTAGGGAATAGCTGATAGCAGCCCTCCCAAACCGGGTGCAGGTACTGGGAATCTTTAGCATAATGAGCTTATTGATCCTTAAGGTGTATGGCCTGGATGTGATTCGGGTGAAACAGTCTGAGATATAGGAGGGGAGGGGAGTTTGCCTGATAAAGCTTTAAAGATCCAGATTGCAGCATTCTTTTTTCTTCTGTGCTGTAGGGATGTCCAATTTACTGCCATGTAAAGAGAGCAATGATGGGTGCTGGAGGGAAGGTCTGTAATAAATCTGATGGCTCTATGATACAGGGTGTCCAGCTTATTTAAGAGGAGAGTGAGCAATGGTCAGAGAAAGTCAGCATAGTCAATAAGGGATAGGAATGATGCCTGGATTAATCTTTGTTTGGAGTCTCTGGTAAGGTAGTGTTTTATTCTGTAAAATAGGCCAAGTCTTTGTCTCAACTTTTTTAATAGCTCTTCAATGTGGACAGAGTAGTCAAGCTTACTGTCAATCCAGACTCCAAGATATTTGAATTTATCCACAAATTCCAGCTTTTCTCCAAATAAGGTGGATAGTTGTGGGGTGATGAATGATGGGTAGTGAAAGAGCAATTCTTTGTGGCAAAGAACATAGCTTTTGTTTTTGGCATTTAGAAGTACTTTTTTTCCAATAGGTTGTGTTGTAGGATGGAGAATTCTGACTGTAACAGTTCACAGGCTTTTGATGGAGAGGATTGCTGACATATAATACAGTATCATCAGCAAACAGGTGAATGTTAGATTGAGAGAGGTTGGAGTCAATGTTATTAATATAAATGGCAAAGAGGATGGGGCCCAGGATAGAGCCTTGCGGTACACCTCTTAGCAGTGGTTTAGAGGTAGATAGGTAATTTCAATTTTTTACCAGTTGTAACCTTCCAGAGAGATAGCACCTAAACCAATTGAGAGAGAGAGTGAATCAAGGCCTACAGAGCTAAGAGAGGAGATTAATGATTCATGAGCCACTGTATCAAATGCTTTACTCAAATCCAGGAATACAGCACAGGTACTATTCTTTTTATCCAAGGCAGTCTGCCAATCGTTAGTAACTTTGGCTAGGGCAGAGATGGTGCTATGCATTGATCTAAACCCAGATTGTGCTGGATTTAGGAGGTTGTTGGTGTTCAGATAACTGCGAATTTACAAATTTTTCAAGCATCTTGGATAGTACCGGTAAGATGGAAATGGGCCTGTAATTGTTAAGGTCCATGGGATCACCTGATTTAAGTAGTGGAACTACTTGAGCTGTTTTCCATATAGAGGGGATGGAACCAGTAGCTAGGGAAAGATTGAAGAGGTGAGTGAGGGGGGCAGCTAAGGCGTGCAGTGCTACTTTAAGAAAGTAGGGATCCAGGGAGTCTGCACTTGCACTCTTAGATGTATCTAAATTGGATAGGAGGTCTTCTACTTCTTTTAAGGATATTGGTTCAAAGGAGAATGTTGAGGCAGCCTTTTGGCCCACAGTGGATTGAAGGTTTAATGATGATCTCAAGAGATTTGCAGGTGAAGAGTCAAATGCTAGGCCAGCTGTAGTGAAATGGTCATTGAATGCATTTAAGATTTTGCTTGGCAGTGATTTCTATGTCACTTAGGAGCAGTTTGGAGGGTAAGACAGGGGTAGAATTTTGGCCTAGAATTCCCTTTATAGTACCCCAGAATCTGGATGGGTTAGTATAGGATGCATCCAATTCAGCTCTATAGAAGGCAGCTTTGGCATTTCTTATTTGTTTTGTGCATGAGTTTCTTGCTTTTCTGAATTGAAGCCAGTCTCTAGGATCCTTTGTTTACTTGCCTTTTCCAGAGTTTGTCTCTGGCTAACAAACTGATCTAGTCAGCAGTGAACCAACACAGACTTTACTTTGGTTCTGACACTGGTGATTGGTGCATGTGTATTGAGGGCATTAGTGATAATATCCTTTAAGATCTGAAGAGCTGTCTCAACTGAGGTTGTAAGGTAGAAATCTTGCCAATACGTTGTATTGCACAAATCATGGAGATATCCTGAGATGTTGAAATTCTTTTTTGACCTTTTATGGAGAAATTTTGCAGGATTGGATGGCTTGAGTGTAGATCTTATGCCAGCTATAGGACAATGATCACTTACGTCATTCAGATGTCCTCTTGCTCTCACAAAATCTGACCAGCTTTGTAGCATTTCCGTACTGCTGGTTTAGGACTCTGCGTAAAACACAACACCTTTTATCCGGGAGTCAATGCGTTTTGTATGTACTGTATGAATTTGCTGCTTGTATCTTCATGACGATTGAGATATTTGTTGTGTCTCTATAACTCAATAAAAATTTAAATTGCAAAAAAAAAAACAAAAAAAACTCAAGATTAGGCTAAAACTGCTATTTTTACACCCTGGCTCAAAATACTGTCATGTGATTGGTCAAAACCAAGTCACATGGCAGATTCAGTAGGAACAATCACCCTGCTTTTTCTTAGCAATGAGTTTTAGTGCCACCGGCCCCATTCTGTGGAATTCGCATCTATTATTGGTAAGGGAGGCCCCCCCCCGTGGAGATATTCAAAGCCCACCTAAAATACCATCTGTTTAGCCAGGCATTCCCTGATACTGGATGAGAACTCAAATTATCAGCCCTTTTTTAGTAAACAGGGTCATTATGTATTTTCTGATTCAGCCTGTATGATTTATGGAATTATTTATTATATTAATAAGTGATGTTTTTAAATTTTTGTATTGTTTGTCCAGCGCCCAGAGACTCTGGGATTGGGCGCCAGAAAAATAAAATTTGCCTTGCCTAGTTCAGAAACTACTGACCACTGCCAAGGTCAAAAGCAAGCACGTGTGCAACGTATTCTCACTGCATTTCAGGTACTAAGTGTCCCTGACTGCAGCATGCATCCGATCCTGTCATTTGCACTACCTACCATGGATTTACAGAAATTTCGAAAACTGCTTTCTGGCAGATGGATAAGCAGTTCAGCGAACAAGGGCAACACTGGTTTCATACTCAGGGCACAAGTTGAATGTCCACGGCAAACAAATTTTACCTGCATGCTTTAAAAATAAGTTATCATTTTGGTCAACTTCCAGGTAGTGGATGCTAATGTCACATCAGTCCTAGGGCTTCCGACCTGCTTAGACATGAAGCTAATGAAGAAAATGTTTTCTGTGACTACCACTAGTGACAAACCAGTGGACAGCACTGAAGATATGCTAGAGTTTTCAGGCGTTTTTGATGAGATAGGCTTCTTAGACAGGAAGCATCACATCAAGATTTATAAATCAGTGTGCCCTGTAATTCACCCACCCAGGAAGATTCCATTTGCACTAAAAGACAAACTCAAAGCAGAGCTTGAGAAAATGGAAAACTTGGGGGTGATAGAAAAGGTTGAAAAGTCTACAAGCTAAGTGAATTCTGTGGTAGTTGTAGAAAAGCTAAACAAAGTGAGAATTTGCATTGACCCACGCAACTTGAATAAAGCAATCAAACGGGAGCACTGTTTCATGAAGACAGCGGAGGAGGTCGCTGTAAAGCTCACAGGAGCAAGACTTTTTTTCAGTGCTTGATACAGGACTTACATTTTGGTAAATCAAATTAGATGAACCCAGTTCCAAACTAGTGACCTTCAACACGCCATCTGGACACTACAATTTTAAATGCATGCCATTTGGCATTTGTTCAGCACCAGAAGTGTTTCAAGGAAAAAATTCCCAGATGTTTAAAGGCCTAGAAGGCACAGAGGTTATAATGGATGATATTCTGATCCGGGGTGCAGGCACCAAAGAATATAATGAACAACTTTGAAGGGTCCTAAATGGGGCACAGAAATGACATTTAACTCTAAACTTAAAAAAGTCTAAAACATGACTGAGTGAAGTTCCACAGACTGGACACAAGCTGAGCAAAGATTGACTAATAGCTGATCAAGATAAAATTAAAGTTATTGTGGACGGGCCCACCCCACAGTGTAAGACAGACTTGCAAAGATTCATGGGAATGGTGAATTACAAATGCATCTGACACCATGTAATGACTAAAAAGCTGGTGACACGATTCAGGCAGGCAACTCATTCAGGAGTTGCCTACCCGATTAGCTAAATAAACTTTTGCTGCAATTTATTTGCTCAGAATAAATAAAAAAATTTTAACTTACAATGCCTGGCTCATACCTTCCGTGTACGAGCCGAGCGACTGTCTCACCGCTGCAGCCCACCCGGAAAATCAGCTTTATGACGACATTAGGTATGGGTCCGGGCTGCAGGAGCTCTATATGGTAATAGGATGGGAATAGGATCGGGGGGTTGTTTAAATGTGCTAACGTTATCTTTGCTGGCAGTTATACATGTATGGGGGTGATATATCACATATAAAGCCCAGAAACTGCACATATAAACACAAGGACACATACCCATACAAGTACACACAATCACACCAACGCACATAAACATACAGACGCAAGCACACTGAACCAAACACATATATATGCCATCGCACACAGTGATATGTGTAAATATCCATTTCAATGTCTTTGTACACATACACCCATGCAAGTGACACATAGGTATTTACAAAGAGAGATGCAGAAACACATACACAGTGCACGTACACATTCACCTGTGCACACTCAGACAGACCACGAACTGGACAGACTAGGCATGTAGTATCATATCCACAGACTACAGTACGCCACTGAGGCTGTGCATTGGCTTAAGAAGCTGTTTTTTTTGTTTTTTTATTACAAATTCTCTCCACTGATACATCTCATGAGACACAACATACACTGTTCCATCCCCTACACACCCATCTCAGAAATAAAAAGCCTCTGCCCCAGCCAGATCATTATTTCTGATTTAGACACTGATTCCAGACCTGAAGTCATTTGCAAAACCCAAACCTATACCTACACCTATAGTGCATGCCCCCTTTCCAAAAGCACTACCTGTACTATAACTTGCACCTACAGTTGCCCTGATGTCCAATGAACTATAATTTGCCTCGTTGTCCTATGAGTTGCGGATTGTAATTGTCTCTCTGTCCTATGGCTGGGGAATGTATGCCTGCAAGGTCTTGCATAACCAAAGCCTCTTGTCAAATTCCTGTCTAGCTGTGCCCTGGGTGACCTCTGTCATAAGCTGTACTAATAGCCCAGATGGCACAGAAAGAAACTGGACTGTGCATTTCTGTGTTTGCTGTTCTATCCTCTCCCTTAATTAAATCTTACTTGACACTATGTTCATGCCTAACATTGCCGCCCTGCACCACATTCTTATCTTCTTCTTCTTCTTGATCAGTCACTCTGGAAGCACGATGCCTAACTGGACTCGATCCCAGATCCTTGTGGCTGGAATTAGCCTCCACTACACTATAGGCTGGACTTCTGGGGATTATTTTTCCATCTCATATGGGCCTGGTCTCTCCTATTTTTCCATCCTCAATGTGATTGTCGGGTTTCTACTCACCCACCTACCTGTATCATAACCACCTCAGGACCTATTATCTTCCACTTCCTGGGCATGAAAGTGAATGCGAAATCATTGCATAGCTCCAGAATGGCTACTAAACAAGCATCCAAACTGATTACAGAGTACCTCCTAAGGCTCGCCCTCCTGCTACTTCTGGTATCAGGTAACATCCATCCCAACCCTGGACCAGTGCACCTTATTACAAAGGATAATCACCGGAAACAGGGAACTCTTCACCTAGTCTCTATTAACATTTGCAACCTCCTGTGCAAAATTGACCTCCTTAAAGCCTGGGTCTTGCTAAACAACCCCGACATACTCTCTGTTGTTGAAACTTGGCTATCTTCCAAAATACCAGATGCAGCGGTTGCCATACCTGGCTACACTACCTTCAGATTGGACAGATCGACTAAGCATGGTGATGCTTGTGCTATCTATCTATCTAAAAGACACTCTAAAATGACTGTTCTTTCCTGTTGCTGACCTTGGGTGCCCCACCCAGGTACTAGCAATTAAAGTGCTACTGGGGGCCCACCACAAGACTCTCACAATCCTATCAGTTTACATACCTCCCACCGACCCTACCACTGGACTTCATAAAGTCCTGGACTACCTGAGAGCCCAAAATCACATCGCTGAGACAATATTACTTGGTGACTTCAACATAAACTGGCTGTCTGCTTCCAGTGGCCCCATAAATGATGCACTGGCAGTTCTGCACCTTACTCAGCTGGTCAGCTCTCCCACTAGAATTAACTATAAGACTGGAACAAGCACCATACTTGACTGGATAATCTCTAATTGCCCTGACCGTGTCGGCAACGTAAGTGTGCACCCTGACTCACTCAGTGACCACTCCCCTGTTACTTGCAATTGGACCAACAAATTCCATGCCCCACTTCCTCTATCTACAACAGAGTGCTAAGACGTGGCCACCTGGAACTCCTAAAACAACACTCACGCTGTCAGGACTGGTCGCTACTTGACTCCTCTATAGACATTAATGCATCACTCCAACATTTTATCACTATGTTCAGTGCTGCCTGTGATGTTCATGCACCCCTCAAGAAAATGAAGGCACGTGACACTGTTCATCCCTGGATTACTCCTGGGCTGATAGACAACATGAAATGGAGGGACCACGTCTGGTACTATGCTAAATCTTCTGGCAAGCTACAGGACTGACAAGCCTATAAAGCTGCAAGAAACTCCTGCACTCAGGAAATCCATAAAGCAAGAAGCAATCACCACAAGGAGCAACTTACCAATACATGGGGTGACAGCAGGAAATTCTGGGCAAATATCAATGATGTTCTGGGGAAAGACCCAAACAAGGCTCCCGCGATGTTAAACATTGATGGTACCCCCATACTTGACCCACTCACAGTAGCGAATACCTTTAATGATGCCTTCACTGACCTAAGTAGTGTGCTACCACAAGACTTCTTTGATGATACCACCTTAATGGCAGCACATCATCCTGAGATCAAGACAAATCATCACCCCACTTTTACTTTAAACGTGTCTCAGTGGCCCAGGTCAGGAAACTACTAAACAATGTGCTGGGCAAGTCCAGGCACAGTGGTGACTCTTTAGACCTCAAGCTAATAGCACTCACCACGGAGGAAGTACTTCCACCTATTACTAAATTACTTAACCTCTCTCTAACTCTCTCGCAATTCCCACAGGTATGGAAAACAGCCATTGCTACCCCAGTTCACAAATCTGGAGACCATGTACTACACAGCAACTATAGGCCTATATCAATCCTCCCACCCCTCTCTAAAATACTCGAACGTATTGTTGCCAACCAACTTGTGGACTACCTCGATAGAACTCCCTACCATGTAAACAACAGCATGGCTTTCGGAAAGGGCACAGTGCCACCACCGCACTCTTAAAATTCACCAGCTACGTCCAGCAATCTATTGACCAAGGCAGTCTTGTGGGTGCAGTTTTTATAGACTTAACCAAGGCCTTCGACATGGTTAATCACTGACTCCTCCTTAAACAACTCTCACAAACTGGTCTCTCCCTGATACACTGCCCTGGTTTAGAAGCTATCTAGGGGACAGATCTCAACGCATGAAGATTTCCAATGCTATCTCTGACCAGAAGCCTGTTCAGTCCGGGGTACCCCAGGGCTCAATTCTAGGTCCACTCCTTTTCAGCATCTTCCTTAACAGTCTACCGACTACCTGCCACCAGCGAACACTGCTCTACGCAGACGATGCTGTCATTTTTGCAAGCCACCCTGACCCTTAACTCCTTGAAAGTATCCTTCAAAAGGGCTTCAAAGAAGCTGAGCACTGGTTCCTCAACCATAAACTAGTACTAAACTACAAGAAGACAAAAGTCCTGTTGTTCTCCTCAGCCCGCAGTCGACATAAAGAGCATGCTCTTACCATCCAAAATTCCCAAGGTGACCCCCTTGAACAAATACAGCACTTCAAGTACCTAGGGGTTACCCTTGATAGACACCTCACCTATTCACTGCATATCAAAAATGTTGCCAGAGCCATCAATACCAGGATTGGGCTCCTCTATCGACTGAGAAAGTCTCTAACACCTAAAGCCCTAAATCTTGCTGTCCACAGCTCAGTGATCTCCTTAATTGACTATGGCCTTGTCATTTATGGAACTGCTTCCACCACTGCACTCAAAAGGCTCACTGTGGCACTAAACAAGGCCTGTAGACTCATAATTGGTGCACCACGCCTCATCCACACCTGCAATGTCTATATGCAGGCTGGGTGGCTCAACTTGCATGGGAGAATTAAATACCACACCTGCTTACTTGGCAAAAAGATTCTCCTTGGACTCATGCCGTCGGGATTAGGATGCTTACTTCACAAATCCTCCAAGACCCAACATATGCACACCTCATCTTCCGCACTCCTACTAGTCCCAATGTGCCGGACCGCCCAATACCAACGGTCCTTTTGTATCAAAGCGCCATACTGGTTAAATGGCCTCCACAATGGTTTGGCTAACCTTACTAGTCTCGGTGAATTCAAACTCAAACTTTGTCAGCACATCCTAACTGAAAACTCCTGTGATTGCACCACTTAACATCCTTGTCCCTCTTCACGGGACCTCACCCCCACCCCCCACCGTTCTTCCACTGTTCTCTCTACTTGTCTTGCGCTTTCACTCTCCTCTCCCTTCCTGCCCTCCCATCTCCCCCTCTTTTTCTCCCCCACCACTGTCTTCCTTGCTTTTCGTCCCTTACTGTCCTCGCTGCTACTTGACAATGCCGCCTGGTTGCTCTCCCCTTCCTTGCTCTGGCTCCCCTCCTAATTCCCTTCTCTTCTCACTCCCTGCCTTGAATCACGTTCTAAACTAAAGTGTATTTATTTGCTGTTCTCTTATTCTGTATTTTGTAATACAAATCGCTTAATTGTTTGTGAAACCAGTCTGTTTTCCATTATGGATCAGTACCCCCATTGACGTGGAACCTTTGTAAATGAGCTGCTTGGCGCTCAAAGGTACTTGTAATCCTAGATTGAATGAATAAATAAATGTGTATTACTGTACTTATTTTGTCTCTCACCGATGTACTGATCCTATACCTCTTACCTACTGCTCACACCAATGTATCAATCTTAATACTGTAAACAACTCTGTAATGCCTTGTTTACTGCTGTGTTATTATGCTCTTCTCTATTTTAATGCTGTGTAAAATTTTGAACTGCTGTGCACAGCTGCTGTTTTGTTATATTCTGACCCCTTGCCCTTCCCTGGGTCGCACCTAGAATCGAGCCTTGGCTCAGTGTGCCTTTCCAGGTTACCAACTTTTAAATAAATAAATAAAATAAATAAATAAACCTTGGCCCCCAGAATTTATTTGTTGGAAACATGCTGAATCAACAGCACTGATGACTGCAATTCTTACCCACATGACAGTTCCAGCACTGGCTGATGCAGTGCTAGCTTTTCCACACTGCATCATCCATGTACCTTAGCTCTGTCATGGGTAGGGGGCCCTATCCTGTGAGTGAGAGATTAGTTCAGATTACGAGCCGGATAAAAAAATGCTGAAATCTGACTGGTTGACAGCACTCTCTACCTATGATGATATCGAACCACAAAATCACAGGCAGAAAATAACTCCTGCCAACAGGTATTTTCCTTACATAGCACAGGCATAAAGGACTACGGGGAGAGGGATGGGTTCTCAGGGAGGGAGGCAGTAGTCTTGGGGGGTAAGGGCAGACTGGATGGGCCATGGGGTCTTTTTTCTGCAATCAAGTTCTATGATTCTATGATACTCCATCCCAAGAACCTTTACCAGCCCCATAACAGCTCCAGCCACTGGCCACATCATGATGAAATTTCAGAACTTTTTTAAAGATGTATCACTGAACCTCACAAAAACACTATTAAATATTTTTAATAACTGTTTTGTTTCTCATTTTTCAGTACTGCACAAATGGATCCAGTTCATAATTGCAATAATACACTCCAGGACATGTTTTATCATACGATATTATCACTTCTCAGGTGTGTAAGGCACTTGGCTTTGTCTAGGGCCTCACAACACACCCGAGGCATGACAATATCCTGTGATAAAACATGCCCTGTCATGTATTACTGCTTAATTACATACCCATTCAGTCTTTGGCAACCCATGTGATACTGTCAACAAAAGCCCCAAATGGATTGTAGTGTTGGTTTTGGTGATGTGGGTACCTGGAACTGGACTGCAGGCCACCACAACTTATTATGCACTGGCCATGGAACAATCATCTGGAGATAATGACTTTTAGCCACTACTGACCTCAGCTGGATTTGAACCAGTGACCACCTAATGGTAAAAAGCTCTTTAACCAGCCTCCAGTCCACTGGACTATCTAGTATTCTACCAAAGGAAATTGTTTAGGAGTCCCGAGAGGCTTTGTTTCTGCATGCCCCTCCCAACCATGCAGCATTGCCATGTCCCACCTTGCCCCACTCTGTGCGGTGTAAGGGATCCATTACGTTGTCGTAGACCTTCTGAGTCTATCAGCCACAGCAACACATGTCACAAAATGTGAGCTACCTAGGCTGCTGGATCAGCATGTGTAGACGGCAGCAGGAAGTACATAACTCACCCAGAACTCCAGCTCGGATCTACCTTTAAGCAGCCCAGTGAATTTTTCAGAGTTCTTGGGTTGCACCTAAGTAACACCAAAAACCTCTCTGAGTTCAAAGGGTAACCTACCAGTGGGGGGAAGCTAGCTGAGCCTGCTGCCAAACACTGAGGGCCTCCTTTGATCTGGAATGGGAAGACCCAGTGGCAGCTTTCCCACACTATGAGGAATTAACTGTTGGAGATGGGTGAGGGGCTGGGTTCATGGCCAGTGCTGACACTGCAGCACGGTGTTGGGGGTTGGGGCAGTCCTGTTATATTTATCTGTAATTTTCACCAGGAAAGGCACACAGAGCTGGGATAGTTCATTTTCAAGTGCAGCTGCGGGAAGGTATTACACAGACCTTAAGGAGGGTGGGCCAAACTGGATAGCTGGGTGGCCAATGGTCTTAAAAAACCATTTAAAAAAAAAATGGTTTGGCTATCAGATTTTGAAAGTTACTGACCAGCTGGCTACCTGTGCCCAGTGATTTGTGAGCCCTTAAAAAAGATGGCCACTAAAAATATTGATTTGGCAAGGCCGGCTTGTCAGTGCAGTGGTAGAGCTACCCACTCAAGATGCCGACGATCCGGGTTCAGTAACAAGACTGAGTCATCCGAGGGTCGGCTGGGGGGGCTTAAGACGAGTGTCCCAGAGGTCGCACTCCACCTCGGGGAGGGAGGAAGGGAGCTCAGTCTCAGCTGCATTACTGCCACCTGGGTGATCACATGCAGTGGTGCAGTTGGAGCCATGGATCCGGGAAGGAGGATGCTGACGTGCTCTATCGCACAATGCATTCAATATTCTCAGGGGCTCCTCTTAGCATCCTATGGAGTGGCACAACAGAAAAAGGAAAAAACCCTGATCGCTGTAGAAGGATGTCCGCCCCTCACCGCAGACCCCACACCACCAACTGCATGCTTTCTTTAGTGTACACTGACCAAGTCTGCATCGTGGGGGCAGGGTCCACTCCAGCGGCCCCAACCTGGGTGGCAAGCCAGGGTGGAAATGCAGAGAGGTAAGTCCCGGAGAAGGTAGGTGATGGGGCTGAGTAAAAGGGCTAGGACCAATGGAGGACTGGGAGATGGGGCAATAAAGTATACCAAATTAAAGAATATTGATTTGATTATCAGATTTTGAAAGCTAGTAGCCAAACTGACCACCAACTCACAAACTGATTTGTCCCACCCTGACCTGAAGGAAGTTATAAGTGCACATCTGGGCATTTGAGAGACCTGGGCCTCTGCATGCCATATGTACTTTGAGTCTCCTAGACATGCTGCCAGCACTTCAGGTCACGTAAGCTTCTACCTGGTGCTCACCACTGCTGTAGTGAAATGTGCCAAAAGAACTTGGGGGTACTCTGAAAATGTCAGCTGCAGTACCGTCATTTTTTTTAATTTTAGGAGTCTCACGCCACTTGGGAGTGGGGGGGGATTGTTACTAAGAACCCTGTGGGATATTAAACGGAGGTCCATTCTGCCTAATTCTGATTCTGGTGGTAGTCCAAGTGAAAATTAAGAAAGCCTCTAATATCACAGGGTAAACATGTATGCTTGTGATACTCATTTCAGGCTATAGTTTATAAATTTTCTGTATTTAGAATCACTTTTTCTTTATAATTTTGCGTATTAACATGACAACAGGTCCACGGTTTATGAATCCAAAACCTTGAAGCCCAACTTGTTCCAGCGCTTCCAATGGACAATCATAACAACAACAGTGTCAAGACTGCCTTTTACTATCTCAGTAACCTTGAGAAGATTTGCCCCTATTTGAAACAAGAGACACGTGCCCCTCATTTGCAGGGGTTGAAATAACCACCCGTCTTCCTCTCCCAGACAGCCTGCTTTCCTTAGGGACAGCTGGTTTCATTTCTCTGCCTATCCTTGGGACAGGCACTAAGTGAAAAATCATTAGTAGGCAGTAGGACCCAGGAGATACTGCCACCTGTAAGGCTGGGTCATGGACATCCCAGCATCATGGTGTCACATGTTGAGAGATGTCCATTCAACTCAACATCCCATCAGAGGAACTCGAGAGGGAACTGGTGGATAACCTAAAAGCACAATGTGGCAGGGGTAGGGACAGGGTGGTGGTGGTGGTGGACTTCAACATGCAAGGGGTGGACTGGTGCACTATGACATCAACGTCTGCTAAAGTACAACAGATACTGGATACATTTCAAGAGGAATTCCTGTCTCAACTGGTGTTGGGGCTGGCCAGAGAAGGAAGCATCTTGGACCTGGTTCTGGCAGATGGAGACCAGATAAAAGATGTGGTAGCGAATGACCTGTTGGCGGGGAGTGACCATTCCACAATATGGTTCTCCCTGGACCTGGGAAGGGAGAGAAATCGGACATATATGAAGACAGTGAACTTTAGGGGGGCAGACTTTGGGAGGGTGGTGGCCATCCTGGAAGGGCACTTGGAGAAAATCAGTCCGGCCATGGACAAGGAACGTAGGTGGGCAATACTGAAGTCGGGACTGTTAGAGGCCATTAAAACGTGCATAAAGACCCACTGCAAGAAAGCAAAGTCAAGGAAACCCAGTTGGTGGATCAGGGAGCTGCAGGAGAGGGTATGGAAGAAAAGGCTAGTGTTCCAGAAGTACAAGAGTACCCACAGGGAGGATAACAGGGAGGAATACCATAGGCTATCAGGAGAGGTGAGAAGGGTGGTAAGAGCAGCCAAAGCCTCTAAAGAGCTAAGGTTGGCACAAGGGATCAGGAAGGGGGTGAAGGAATGTTTTTAGATACATCAGGGAGAGAAGGAAGGGTGGGGGCAGATCAGCTGGTTAGAAAAGGATGGTGGGTGGGCTGATGAGATAGTTGAGCAGGCTGAGGTACTAAACAAGTACTTCTGCTCAGTCTTTACAAGGGAATTGGATGGGCCAGTTCCACGGGGGGGTGTTAAGGTGGGGATTGGGGGTTGGAGGTACACTAACAGATGGGGAGATCCAGGTGAGGACAGTGTGGTAGGCCTTTAAGTCCTTGATGACTGACAAGGCCCCAGGCCCAGACAGAATCCACCCCAGAGTCTTGAGGGAACTGGCAGATGTCCTGGCAGCACCACTGATGGAATTTGTTCAATTCTTCCCTTGAATCGGGATGAGTAGCTCTGGATTGGAGGACAACACAAGTGGTGCCACTCCACAAGAGCAGACCTTGGGACGAGCAGGGAAATTATAGACCGGTCAGTCTGATGTCAAAAGTGGGGAATCTCTTGGAGACCATCCTGAAGGAAAGGCTGGTGGAGTTCCTGGAGGTAAACAGCCTTCATAATGTCTGGCAACATGGATTCATCGGGGGAAGATCTTGTCATAGTAACCTGGTCAAATTTTTTGACTGGGTGACAAGATCTCTTGATGTTGGGCGGCCAGTCGATGTCTTGTATCTGGACTTCAGCAAGATGTTTGACTCGGTGTTGCATGGGAGACTACTAGGCAAGCTGAGGAACATGGGGGCAGGAGTACAGATGGTAAAGTGGATTGGAAACTGGCTGAGTAACAGACAGCAGTGGGTGGTGGTAGGGGGGGAGCTTTCAACATCCAGAAGGGTCTTTAGTGGGGTACCGCAAGGATCTATCTTGGGTCTACTCTTATTTAACGCATTCATAGTGAACATTGCAGAGGGAGTTAGGAGCAAAATGAGCTTGTTTGCTGATGACTCCAAACTAGAAGCAGTGGTGGACAGCGAGGAGGGGAGGACAACACTCCAGGAAGACCTGGAAAGACTAGAACAGTGATCACACACACAGGGCAGCTGGGGTTCAATGCTTGACAGTTTAGTATCTGCATTTAGGGGCTAGGAATCCAGTGTACAGCTACCATTTTGGGGGGGAGCAGGTAACGGTCTTGATGGAGGAAAAAGATCTGGGGATTGTATCGAAGCCAAAATGAATCACTCAGAACAGTGCAGGAAAGTGGCAGCAAAGGCAAACAGAATGCTGGGGTGCATTGCTAGGGGGATCACTTTAAGGAGGAAGGAGGTTATCCTGCCAATGTACAATTTATTGGTTAGACTGCACTTAGAGTACCGTGTGCAGTTCTGGTGGCCTTAAAGAGGGACGTCATAATCTTGGAGAAAGTCCAGAGGAGGGTGTCTAAGACGCCCATGGGCTGGGGAAAAAAATCCTATGAAAAGAGACTTGGGGAGCTAAACATGTACTCCCAAGATGACAGAAGAGACAGAGTGGATATCATAGAGACCTTTTAATATCTGAAGGGGATCAATAGAGTAAACACTGAGGGTCTGTTCAGATTGGGGGGGGCATGAGGGGACATAGCCTGAAGCTGGTAGGGGGTAAGTACAGAAGAGAACTGAGGAAACACTACTTTATGGAGGTGGTGGTGGCTCCTTGGAACACACTACCAGAGGATCTGATTTCAATGGAATCAGTGGGAAGCTTCATGAAAGGATGGGACAGGTACATGGGCAAGGTACAGGTAGGGGGAGAAGAAACCAGTAGGGGAAATCGGGGGAACACCTTGGAGCAAGGGAATGCAAAAGGGAGGGGGGAAGCAGTAGAGATTGTACTGTGAGCTGCATCTTGAGCAGACGCGATAGACCATTGGGCCTAATCTGCTGGCATCTTCGTATGTTCATATGTGATGGGCTCTTCTGTGCGGTCAATAGTTTTGTCAAGCAGCAGAAATTAAAATACTGCCATGGTAGGACTAGACTGCACATGAGTTCCTTGTCATTGGACATGTGTAGTTGCTCGTTTTCCTTTTCCTTTCTGTACTGCATACCTCATTTCTTTGTGTGCTGCACTTGCAGCAGCAGCAGCTGAAGACTAGCTCTTGTTCACAGGCAGCAGAGTTTTGTAGATGAAAATTAAAAACCCTTTTTAGGGCTGTCTACTAAGAGGGACCTGGTTAAGGTAAGGGCTAAAAACCATATCTGAAAGTCCTTTTCAGGGAAGGCAGTCAAGGCAGGAAGCGGGGGAGACGCTGTATTATGAGATTAGGAAAGGAACTTAAAAGAGCTGAGACAGACACTTAAAACCCATTTAGGGCAGGAAGGGCTTCAGAGACAGGAGATATGTGGAGGCTGGTTAAAAGCCCTTGTCAGGGTTACTAAGTAGGGGGGGACTTTTAGTGCCCGGGCTATACACAAGAGCAAATCAAGCTGATCTGTTTGTCAGGGCACAGCAGAATAGACTTAATTAAGGGCCCTTATCAGGGCTACTAAGGAGCAGGAAAGGGAAGTAAATTAAAAGCCCTTATCAGGGCAGGGAACTGAGGGCACACTTGTTAAGTCCTTTTCCGGGTCACATACCATCCAGTGGGTAATATTTAGTAGTCCTTTGTAGGTCTCTTTAAAATGGGCACCAACAGTTATTAAAGAGCTACTGACACCTCAAAGGAAACTTTAAAAAACATAATTAGGTAAAATTCTGCTTGCAGTCCATTTATGGTGAACATATTTCTCCTCCCCCTTATTTATTACTGAAGAAATTTGCATGAATAAATTATCTTTATCCCTTAGAGTTCCTTTAGAGTTAATTTGCCCCTATAACTTACTCCCTTCTTCAAGTCATAATCCTGTGTTGTGACATCACAATTTGTTGCCATGGGAGTAACACTGATGTCACAAGCAGTGCTCTATGACTTCAGGCAGGAAGGGAGGAACAGGAATAAATGAACTCTTCAGGAGCAAAGATCCTGTTTTCATGCAAATGACTTCAGTAATAAATAGTGGGGAGGAGGACTACAACTAATATGAAATATAAGTTGAAATGTGTCTAAATATTATGGTCTGTTAAAGTTCTCCTGAAAGTGTCAGCTGCTCTTTAAGCCCTTTTCAGGGCACTGTACCAGCCAGGGGTACACTAGCTGTTGTTAGCCCATATTTTGAAATAGAAGTTTAAAATTAGTAAACAAAAATCAGCACAACAGGTACAAATTCTGTGGGACAGCTGGTGAAATTATTTTTTGACACGCCTTAAGCCCTGAATGGATTGACAGCACCGGACAAAGAAGCCATTTGTTTATTCACGGGCCTGGTAAACTGAGGACACACAGTACGAGGCACAGTGCAGGCTTCCTTAACGTCTAAGCTAATCCTGCATTGATAGAACTCAGAGAGGAACCCTCCCTCACCCACAAAACTTGTAAACAACTACTTCCTTCCATGACTCATCCCAGAACTCTCTCACTTGGGACCTATACTGCCCAGGTAACTCCCTGTCAGAATAAACAGAAAAGGAACAAGCATTTGTCAATGCCGAATGTTTGCTTGCTGGTTTTAGCATTGAAAGTGCAGGAGTTAGACAGATGCAGAATAGGAATGGCAGTGAAATACTGAAGTGACACCAATCCCACCTCCACCCTGCAGAGATGGACAAGCATTGGGGTGTGCCTTTGGGTCATCGCCCATAACACTCACGCCATTTCACCTCATCTTACCCTGCAGACACTGAAAAATGTTGAGGTGTGCCTTGGGGTGTTCTGATTTACAGTCACCCCATTCCATAAGGAAATACACTGAAATGGGTGCAGTATAGGAGAACGGGGTGAACTTTGGGGCCGAAGAGTCCAAGGCACACCTCGATGCCTGTCAATGGCTACAGGGTGGAGGTGGGGTGGAATGGCATGAGCATTACTGTCGACAATCCCAAGTCACACCCCTGAAGCCTGTCAGTCCCTAAAGGGCAGGGCATTATGGTCGGAAACCCTAACGCCCTGGGTATTTCTTGGTATTTTCACTCCAAGTTTTCAACATGGGCTTTTTGTGACCCCACCACATGAACAGTGACACTATCAGTTTGTTAGCCGAAAAGTGATTTTGCACAGCAACTGTGCCATTTGGCACCACAGGTACAAAAACACATTTTGAACAGGATATAAAAAATGGTAATGTTGAAAATCTGGAGTGAAAATACAAAAAAATTTGTGAAGTCACAAGCATGCATAGAAACTGCACAACACACACCTGTAATGCAATTATTTTGGGTATTTTTTACAACAGATTTTCAACATAGGCATTTTAGGACCTCTGCTCATGAACAGTGGCACTATGATTTTCTTAATCTGTTCCAAACATTGATTTCCATGTCCACTGTGTGTCAAATGTGCGAAACCACATTTCGGGCAGGATGTGAAAAATGACAGCTGTATGGTTCATAAGGCGGTGTGCAAAAATGGTAATGTTGAAATTCTGGACAGAAAATATTAAAAATTCTCGAAGTTACGAATGTGCTTGGAAACTGCGCAACGCACGCTCATAACATACTCATTTTGTGGAATTCTGTCACCAGATTTTCAACACAGGCATTTTGGGACCTCTGCTCATGAACAGCGTCACTGTGATTTTCTCACTCTGTCCTGAACATTGATTTCCCACAGCGACCATGCCATTGTGCGCCAGATGTGTGAAAACACATTTTGGGCAAGATGTGAAAAATAACAGCGTACTGTTCATAAGGAGGTATAAAGAAATGGCACTGTTGAAAATCTGGAGTGAAAATATAAAAAAATCTCTAATTTATGAGTGTGCGTGGTAACATAGTCATTTTGTGGAATCTTGTCACCAGATTTTCAACATAGGCATTTTGGGACCTCCGCTCATGAACAGCGTCACTGTGATTTTCTTACTCTGTCCTGAACATTGATTTCCCACAGCAACCATGCCATTGTGTGCCAGATGTGCGAAAACACATTTTGGGCAAGATGTGAAAAATGACAGTGTACTATTCATAAGGAGGTATGAAAAAATGGCAATGTTGAAAATCTGGAGTGAAAATACTAAAAATTCTCACACTTACGAGCATGCGTAGAAACTGCACAATGCACGCCCGTAACAGTCATTTTTGGGAATTTGTCCACCAGATTTGCAACATAGGCTCTTTGGGAGCCCATCTCATGAACAGTGACACTGTTGTTTCGTTAATCGGTCCCGAAAGGCGATTCCGCGTAGTGACCGCGAAAACACTTTTTGGACTGAATAACGACATGACAGTGACTGAATTCATGAGGTGGGGTCCCAAGAACCCCATGTTGAAAATTTGGTGCCAAAAGTCACAAAAATGGCCGAGATAGCCACCTAAGTTGAAAAAAAAAACATTTATGCCATTGTGCAGCTTACAGGCATTTCTTCAGTTCATGGTCAGCTTTGAATAGTGCAGATGTGTTCCCACTCCACCAAAGATCATCGCAACAGGCTCCGGAGGTAAGTACAGGGTGAGCGGGTGTGTGGGGAGCTGGGGTGTGCAGAGGGTGGGTGTGATTTGGGGGAGGGGGCCACTGCAGACAACGAGGGATCGTTTTTTCTTTTACAGGTAAAAAAAAAATTAAAAACATGTCACGGGAAGGTTTTCTTAATTACAGGGACATTTGGCACATTGGGATGGGCTCCCAGCATGCCAGCTGGGTGGTATTTTTTGGGGGAGGGACTGGAGCCAATGGGGACTGGGCACCCCGCCGGCAAAAAGAAAACTTGACCAGCCGGAGGGTGAGCCAAGGAACAAGGGAGCAGGGAGGACAGCAGCAGAGGGAGGAAGCAGGAGGGATTTCATTGGAAGCGACATGCAGGAGGGCCAGAGAAATTGCGTGATGTCAATATGCTAAATGCACACACGTTACCACCGCTGACTACAGCGGTAGTTTTCTTTGAACTGAAAACCACTGCAGCCGAACTGCTGTCATAGACAGCTCACACATCCATTAGTGCGGTACAGTCGTGCCTGCTAAACGGAGTACTGCACTGGACAGGAGAATCACACATCTTCAAAAAGTCATACGGTCGCAATTTGTTTCCTGCGCATGAGCAGAAGCAAACATAAAAATGGCCAGAGGAGGCTCGGGAGTTATCCTGCAGAATAAGCAACTCCTTTGGTGGACTAGGAGTAGTATTAGGTGATGTGGCTGACCACCGCCTCCTGCCGCCCCTCCCCCCTCGAAGGACAGAAGGAAGAGTGGTTCAGTAACAAAGGAGTGGGAGGGAAGAAATAGGAAAAGATGCTTGGAGCAGCTGGCCCTACAGTACAGTGGCTGGTGGAACCACTTGCCGTGCTGGTGACCCAAGTGTGACTCGTGCTCAGAACACAGCTGCAGGTTGGCATCCACAGTGATGCGCTCACTCTTCATGGGGAGGGAGGTCACACTGCCAGCAATACCTCTGCCCCTTGTACTCCACAGGGTGCAGCACAAGTGCAGCACACTTGCAATGGGGGGGGATGCCAATTTGTCCTGCATGGGCACACCTAGGGAGGGTGGGCATCACAGGAAAACACCTGTCATAAGGAGGATACTGTCTTCAGGTACTTTCAGGTCCTGCATCACCATCAACCTCACTAGAGTCTGCTCCAAAGAGACATGGGCATCCAGGAATGCCTTAAAATGTGGGGAGAGAGGGAATCCATGAGGGCCGAAGGCCAGGTACTGTAAGACACTGTTGGGTCTAGGAGGTCGCTGGACTTAAGTAGGCATATAAACAGAGGATAAAAATAGGTTCTTTAAGGGGTTGCGGCATTCTTCTCTAATCATCCCATGCAACTGTAGCCACTGTGGAGAGCATGATATAAGGTAGGCATGAGGATACTAAAAAATATTATTTATTCTAAAATGACATTTTAAAGCTTAGGAGAGTACAGAGTGTTACAGATATAGCAGTATACAGTGAAACCTTGATATGGTAACATCCCAAATAAAAATTAGAAGGAATACGGTAAGACCTTTAAAATTGATAAAACATTTCCTGTCACCTTTCAATAGCCAACTGGATCCATCAACCCAGTTGTTCTGACGCTAATGATAAAACTGTTACGGTTTAAGCTAGGCTTCGACTTATGCTGGCTGGGACTGACAGGGTGATGAAAAACAACTTTACAGCCTTGTTCCAATTTCAAAAGCTTGCAACTCTCGACAGAGACTTTGAATCAGCAGAGTGGCCACATTCTCATGACCAGTAGTTACACAGGTACACAGACATACTGCATCTAATGGCAGAGGGAGACCAAAGGTCCATCTAGTTTGTCCTTCATTATAACTACCTCACCACACTGATCTGTTACCCAAGTGGGCGGTTTCCCTTCCCCTCTGCCATAGCATCACACAATTTCTTATTACCCATCTTTTGGCATATTTGTCCATTTGCTCTGTCCCAACCATGCATAAACCTGTTAATGGTTGCTGCCCCCACCACTTCTTCTGGTAGATTACTTTCTCCGTAAAGTAGAATTTCCTTAAATTTTTTCTTAATTTACCTCCTAACAGCCTCTAGCAAGACCCCTAGTGACTGCACCCTAATTTCTAACACATATATCCCTACTGCTTACCTTATTTGTACCCCTAAGAAATTTATACATTTCTGTCCTATCCCTCTTCTCTCATCTGGTCTCTAGTGAATATGTGTTTAGGACCTCCAACCACTGCTCATACAAAACGATTTACTCTGCTGCCCCAGGGTCATGTTGGTGACCATAGGCTGCACAGATTTCTGTCCACTAATATCCTTCTTCAGATAAGGGTTCCAGAGCTGGGCACCATACTCCAGATGCAACCTGACAAGGGATCTGTAAAGTTGCAGAATCACCTCCCTTCTGCTATCAGAACCCCTCTCTGTGCAACCCAGCATCCTTGAAGCACTGCCATATGCTTTTTTACACTGACTTGTTTAAGGGAGTCACTAATTGTGACTTCTAAATATCTGTATTCTGATTTACTAGTCAGGTTAACCTCTTCTATTCAGTATTCTATGCGAGGATTATGACTACCTAAGTGCATAACTCTACTCTTCTTGGCATTGAGCCTCAACTGCCAGACCTTAGTTCATTTCTTCAGTATTTTTAGTTCTTGCTTGTTAAATTGGACCACTGATTGATGTACTTTTGCGAACCTGACTAGTGAGCACCAAGTTCAAGATCTGAACATATGCCAACAGCAAATGAGAGTTATGGCTCAACAATTCTTTTGCCCCATCAAATCAGCGGAGAGGTCACAGCTTTCAATTCAGGTCTTAAAATACATAGCGACTACAATAAACACTCCATGTGTGAATGAAGCATGATTATTGCATCCTTTGCTTTTTCACTGGTTGCTCTTTAAGTGCATCAGTCTTCAGTTGCACAATCTTCTGCTACAGCAAAACTTAAAAGTACAGTAATACATCACAATAACTTTGTTTAAAACACATTTATTCCAGTTTACATTCCCATGTATTAATAAATTAGATAGGTATGACTTGCACTTTAAATAAGAATACACATTCAAGAAGGTTGCTGTTTCAGACTGCATGTCCCACAATGCATGTGAGAACCTGTTCCAACTCTTCCCATTCATCAACCCACTGCATGTGAGGGCCAGCCCCTACTCTTCCCATCTTTCCATAAATGGCATGAAAGGACCGGCTCCTATTCTTCCCATCCTACCCCACACATAGCATGTGAGGACCAGCTCCCACACTTTCCATCATCCCTCACACAACATGTGAGGACCAGTCCCTACTCTTCCCATCCTAATCCACACACAGCATGTGAGGACTAGCCCCTACTTTTCCCCATCCCACCACACACAGCATGTGAGGACCAGGCCATACTTTCCCATCCCACTACACAGAGCATGTGAGGACCAGACCCTACTTTTCCCATCCCACCACACACAGCATGCAAGGACCAGCCCCTACTCTTCCCATCCTACCCCACATACAGCATGTGAGAACCAGCCCCCACTCTTCCCATCCTACCTCACTCAGCATATGAGGACCAGTCCATACTCTTCCAATCATCCCCAACTCAGCATGTGAGGACCAGCCCCTACTCTTCCCATCCTACTGCACACAGCATGTGAGGACCAGCCCCTACTTTCCCATCCCACCACACAGAGCATGTGAGGACCAGACCCTACTTTTCCCATCCCACCACACACAGCATGTGAGGACCAGGCCATACTTTTCCCATCCTACTGCACACAGCATGTGAGGACCAGCCCCTACTTTCCCATCCCACTACACAGAGCATGTGAGGACCAGACCCTACTTTTCCCATCCCACCACACACAGCATGTGAGGACCAGCCCCTACTTTCCCATCCCACTACACAGAGCATGTGAGGACCAGACCCTACTTTTCCCATACCACCACACACAGCATGTGAGGACCAGACCCTACTCTTCCCATCCTACCCCACATACAGCATGTGAGAACCAGCCCCCACTCTTCCCATCCTACCTCACTCAGCATATGAGGACCAGTCCATACTCTTCCAATCATCCCCAACTCAGCATGTGAGGACCAACCCCTACTCTTCTCATCCCTCACACAGTAGGACCAGCCCCTACTGTTCCAATCCTACCCCACATGGCATGTGAGGACCAGCCCCTACTCTTCCCATTCTACCCCCATACACAGCATGTGAGGACCAGCCCCAATGCTTCCCATCATCCCCCACACAACAAATGAGAACCAGCCCCTTTTCTTTCCATAATCCCCCACACAGCACATGAGGACCAGCCCCTGTTCTTCTTATCGTCTGCCACACAACACATGAGAACCAGCTCCTGCTCTTCTCATCATCCCCCATGCAGCATGTGAGAACCAGCCCCAACTCTTCTCATCCACCACACAGCATGTGAGGACCAACCCCTACTGTTCTTATCCCCACACAGCATCAGAGAGCCAGCTGCTACTCTTCCCATCATCCCCCACACAGCATGTGAGAACCAGCCCCTACTCTTCCACTGCTACCCCACACAGCATGTGAGGACCAGCCCCTACTCCCTCAACTGTTTGACTTTAAAAAAAGTCTTTGATAAGGTCCCACATACACAGCTTATAGCTAAATTATCTGACTTGGGTTTTAACTCCTATCTTACAAGGTGGATTTCTGAATGGTTGACTGATAGATCTCAGAACATCCGGGTAACTATCCAGTTATCTGATGAAATCACTGTGACAAGTGGCATCCCCCAGGGATCGGTATTGGGTCCCATATTGTCTGGGATGTTTATAAGTGATATGAATTCTGGTGTCCAGTGTCGACTTTCTAAGTTTGGGGATGATACAAAATTAAGTTTTGAAGTCGATACATCTAGTAAAGTAGATCTAATTCATTCAGCTCTCATCTGATTAGAAAACTGGGCAACAAATAATACAATGGAATTAAACATCAAAAAGTGCTCAGTTATTCACCTTTGAAGAAAAAACCCAAAGACTATGTATTATCTAGGTGGGTCCCCTATTAAATTGGTTGACTCAGATAGAGATTTAGGGTAACTGTTAATAAAGATCTTGCATCCTCTGACCAATGTAGACAAGTGGCTGTAAAAGCCAATAGAATACTAGTGTCAATAAAAAAATCATTCATTGATAGAAATAGGGCCTGCTTACTACCCAATATATCCCACTTATTTATGACCACATGTAGATTTCACTGCATCTTTCTGAGCACTTTTTCTAGAGAAAGACACTAAGCTAATTGGATCAGTTCAAAGGAGGGCCACTAAATTGATTACACCCATACATATTCTCTCATATCCAGAAAGGTTAAAAAATCTAAACTTATATGAGTTAACACAGTGTCAGTGGCTCAATAGGTAGCACACTCGCCTCTGAGGCCAGGAGATCAGAGGGCTGTGGGTTCAGTTCCCACATCTGGCACTTGGGTTAATATCCCAGTACTGACACTGTAGTGCAGCACGAGAGGGGTGCTGCACTTCTGAGGTGCCGTCTTTTGGATGAGATGTTAAACCGAGGTCCCATCTGCCTGGATTGGTGGTAGTTCAGGTGGATGTTAAAGATCCCATGGCACTTATCGAAAAAGAGTAGGGGTATTTTTATTTAAAAACAAAACATATGTACAAACTTTTTCAGAAACAAAACAAAAATACAGCAATAATACAAATGTCAAAACCAGAAAAACATCAAATATGTGAAAAAATACAATAAAGAGAACATCTCATAAGCAAATAACACAGTGAATCAAAAGAAATTCCAATATCGTTCCCATATGCCTGTCGTAAGAGATTTCCTTTCTTTCTCTTTGAAGTAATCAAGGTAATTCAATATTTTGTAAATAATTCATCAGGGGTGAGGTAACACTGCTGAAATAAAAACCAACATCTAATCTGCCACACCAGTACAATATTACAACTGCCACTATGTTCAAAGTACTAGGATTGCAAGATGCCCAAGTATCTGGAAAAGACCAAAGAAAAGAGCTTCTGATCCCAGTGGCACCATACCTTGTTCCAAAATGTCGACTCATAAAAACCAGAAACGAAGAATAAATGGGCAAGAAAAATATAAATGAGACATTGTCTCTACCGTATCTGGACAAGAATCACGGAAACAATATCTGTCAGCTATTTGCTTGTGTTTCAAGTTACCACGTACATTAATTCTACCGTGGACTCTAACCAACTAATATCCCACATTGTGATAGGGATCCGTGGATCAGTTAAGCGATTACCAATTTGTGTCCGTTCTGGTAACGTAAAGTCTGGAAAAATGTCTTCGGTAAAGTGAGATGTAATAATATGTGTATATAACTGTTTTCTAGTGAGGTTTTGATCATCTGTACTGTTATATGCCATGTCTTTAACATATCAAGCGTTATCATCCAATCTGGAGATAAAACATAACGTCTTTTTGTTTTATGTAGAAAATACCTACAGTCCATTCCTGAAAAATTTCAGTGAGGGATATGCACAAAGGGATCCAAAGTTTTAGAGATTCCGTAACCAAAGGTTTCAAATTGGTAATAAAAAAATAGAAAAAAGAATACTATTGGGTGAATCATAGTCACACCTCCCTGACGATAGGACTGTAATAAAACATTGCGTTAATGGGATTTAAACGACTACCCCAAAACAAGAAAAGAAAAGACTAAGGAGAGGGACGAAAAACATTTGGGCAATGGAAAACATGTGCTACATGTAAAAAATGGGTAGCAAACAGGTCTTAATAAAAAAAAATAAGTTTCTTTTTGCCTAGATACCATTTATTCCATTTACATATCCTTTCCCTGCCTTTGTTTATACACAGCTCCCAATTATATTTGGCCATATCTGGAATACCAAAATAAAGTCCTAATAATTTATGTGGAGTATCCACTAGTTGAATACCAGCAATCGAGCCTACAGTTGTGATAGACACAGTTAGATTAAAGCATACACTTTTTTGTAAATTTAACCGAGAGCCAATAACTGATAAAAAAATGGGTAATACTGTACATAGTAATTGCCCTATCGGGACCGTAGGGACAAGAACACATAAGTCATCTGCATAACAGATTACTTTTGGAATAGTTTTATCATGAAGGCCTAGAAGTCTTGGGGATTTGGTAAGAAGTCGAATTATAGGGTCTAGAGCGATAACAAATAATAAAGGGCTTAAAGGGCAACCTTGCCGCACCCCCCTGCGGATGTAGCAAGGGGAACCAATTCTACCATTAACATATGGTCTTACATAAGCTAGAATAGCATAAACGAAGCCAATTAATAAAAGGACTGGAAACCCATAAGCAGTAAGTGTTAACCAAATAAATTCTTGAGAAATGGTCAAAAGCTTTGGAGAGGTCAAAATTAAATAAATAACCGTTAAGGGCTCCTTGTTGACCTTGGGAAAATAATTCTCTAAGTAAAAGCAAAGCATCATGAATAGATCTGCCAGTGACTGAACAATATTGGGATGGGGAGAGTACTGACGGTAAAAGTTTAGACAGTCGATTCCCTAACAATTTAGAAAAAATCTTATAATCAGTATTAAGTAATGTGATCGGTCTCCAATTCGTCAGGTCACATCGATCACCTTTTATAGAGAAATAGCATTAACCCCTCATAATTCTGGTTAGTCAGTCGGTCTTCCTGCAGAAAGGCATTAAAATAGCTAGTAACTGACTTGGCATATATTGCCATAAAGATTTATAAATTTCCGCTGAAAGACCATCTGACCCAGGAGCTACCCTATCTTTAAAACTAAAGATAACCTGTCTCACTTCCTCAGAGGTAAAAGGTGCCAGAAGTTCAGACTTCTGTGATGTTGTTATAGTCGGTACATCTAACGTCTGCAACAGAAGTTCCATATCAGGTGAGTCAACAACAGAGGTCTCAAAAGTTGTTTTGATAAAAAATGTTACATATTTCATGAGATTGTTTTGTCCAGTAAGTACAGGGTGTTGATCATCACACAATTGGTGTATTTGTTTACTATGAAATTTGTCAGTAGCTAGTTCAAAGGGGTTAAATTGATACTGTGTCCCAGTAGTATGATATTTTTGTTCAAAGAGAATAGTTTTTTGTCTGTCATATTGTTCTTTAGCCAGAGCAATTTTAACTTCCTTAATATGGGCTGAACAATCAACATTATATATATGGGATTTAGAAAACAATTCTAACAGTTCAGCCCTTAAAAAACTTGCAGTACGGTGTCGTGTGTCAGCTAGAAACCTAGCATAGTATTTAAAGTAAGAAATCACATAGTTTTTAGTGTCAGTCCACCAGTCTATTATAGAATCGTAAAGAATCTCCACAGAGATACGGTCTGTAAGTAGGTTCTGAAACCCTTTAAGAAACTCAGGAAGAGATAGCAAGGATGAGTTTACTCTCCAAGTCCCTGGACCCTGTGCTATAGTCTCTCCTAACGGTATTCGTAGACCTATTAAATGGTGGTCCGAGGTAGCCATAGGTGTAGTAATACCAGTCGCAACCTTAACAGTCTGAGAACAAAACCAAAAGTCTATTCTGGAGGTCAATTTTCCTTTTGAAAAGGTAGGTAACCGGGATTGGGCCAATATCTCAAGTAGATGTGTCTCTTTAAGAATGGTATTTAAAACAGACGTATCACAATAGGTTTTCTTATTAGGGGGGATGTCCAAGCTGGTATTAAAATCACCACCCCATAAAATAGTTCGGTTAGTAAATAAAAATGGTTTGATCAAACGGAAAAGCTGAACTCTGGTAGCTTTTTGTTGTGGTGCATAGATATTAATAAGTCGATATGGGGAATCATACCATAATAGATCCAAAATTAATACTCTTCCAGGAACTAAATCTACCATTTTCTGCAAAAGGAAAATTGAAGAATGAAACAAAAGCCCACACCAGAACATAAATCCTGCCCTACAGACCAATAAGAGGGCCCTAAACCCCAGTTCCGTGAGGCAGTTGTGACTTCCTCCGCTGTATACAACCTAATGTCTTGCAACAAGTAAATATCATAATTTAAACTTTGTAACGCTGAAAAGGTTGCAGTGCGCTTATATGGAGACCGAATACTATTAACATTAAGACTGGCTAGTCGTAAAAGACATAAGCAAAGGGAAAAGGCAAACCACAGATAACAATAACACTTCATTTTCTTTTTCCGTTCTGACTGACTTTTCCGTACAGGAATCCTAGAAGTAGTAGTTAATGGCACTGAGGCAGCCGTGGAAGGTTGGGAAAGAGAAGAGTCATCTAAGTCCTCTTCTTCCAAGCATCGCCCAACTTTGTAACGGGTCATAGGGATTTGAGACTGGGATGGAGGCATAGTTATTGGGTCTACCTGTTTGGTAGAGCCGAAGACAGCGAGTTGTCGGGGAGGGGTTGAATGATCCCCAAGCCTTACATCTTCACTAACTGGAAGAGAAGTAGGTGGGTCTACAATCGGGCTGGAACAACAGAAGTGGTGGGCAGCGTACTGCACCGAAATCTCCATAGATTCAGGGGTTGAGGTCAACCATATCTGTAAACTCTCAGGAGGAGGAGAAACCCTCACAGACTGAGGTACACCGAAGTGGAGAGGCCTATAACTGTGTTCCCCATAGTGTGCACAGAGCTTCAAGGGGTGTTGTGCAGTAGCCGATGATTTGGCTATATATGAATCATGCTCCGTGTAATCCGTAGTATTATGGGCGCCCATGGACAAGTTTCAAAATGTGGAAGAATCACCACATAAGTTACAAGTAGGTGGTACCGTGCAAGATAGCACCAAATGACCTAGCAGACCACAAGAAGCACATTTCAATTGTTCACAGTCTGAACTTAAATGGGATAACGAACCGCATCTATAACAAGAACGTGGCTGACCAGGATAAAACAATACACCTCGGTCCCTGCCTAGATAGAAACAATTAGGGAGGTGTTGTACCCCTGCTTCAGTGATTTTAAGTTGTACAGTAAACTTCCACCCTCCCGTCCAAAACCCATTGTCATCTATGACTGCATGTGGAACACCAGTTACCGTACAGCGTTGCTCCAACCAATATACAATGTCTAGTACATTAACTCCTTCATTTCGAAAGAGAACAGTTACAACTTTAGCCGTTGGTCTGGTAAGAGGAATAACAATAAAATGTTTCCAAACTGAGTCCATCCGGGCAGTATAATAAGCTGCCCAAACTTTGTCTAATAATGTAGCAGTTCTGAATGAGATATCAAAGTTACGATCTCCTGAGGTATGAATAAAGGCATAAACATCAGCAGGGCGAATCCCTAGAGAGTCAATTAGTAGAGATTTGCCCACATAATGACGGTCAGGGGGAAGTTCTAAGCCTCCTTTATAGTGAATTCGGGCAACAAAACATTTTCTGGCTGGTATGTCCTTATTTTGAAAGAGGGAGGCATAACTTACTGGTTTAAAGGCTGGTTTGTTGGGGGGGGGGTGAGTCAGGAGGAACAGTACCTTTAACAGCTGTAGAGTCCCGATCGATACTCCGGTCTTGTGGCATAGGGTCCGATGCTGTAGTGTCCAGAATCTCTGTGTCTGTGTTGTCTGGCGTTTTGATTCTTCCATCGACGTTCTCTGTGGTGCAAAGGTCCATTTTCGGCTGGGAAACATCAGGGCTCCTGGATTCAGCCGAGGAAGGCGGAAGTGACACGATGTTCCGGTCCGTCACCAAAATTGGTCCCTCCATCGACAGTGTACCCGAAAAACGGTCCTCCTGGCTCGAAGAAGCTGTTCCTGGCAACGGGATCGACGGATCTGGTATCCATGCCTCGGGGGTCTGTATCCAACCTGCCGCCTGCAGTGCACTTTCAGGGGACCAAGCAGCAAAACGGGCTGAAAAGGGGAAAGAATCCCCATCCATTTCTTGAACGCCAGCAATATCACCTTGCAGGTCAGCAGTGTTTGTCTTAATACTTTTTTTTGCCATATTAGAGCAAACTGTCTGTCCCAGTTCTAAACGTTTCCGTTTCTTATCCTCCTCAGCAGCTATATTCATTAAGGCATTGGTCTCACCTATATCAGTGAATAAGTCAGACTGGGGTAACTCTTCATTACCACTGCAGAATCATATTGTAACTCCTTTGCTGAAGAAAAGCAACCTCCTCAAGTGTTGCATTGGGTATCTGAGGACCATCGCCACCACCTCCACTCCTGCCGTGACTGAGACATTCTGGAACCGAGTCCTGATGCTCTCTATGGGAAGGGTTCCCCACCCTCAGAGTAGGGAATTTCCCGGTGTCTTGGCCAAATTTCCCTCATTCACTAAAAATACCACCAACAGCTTAATCTGGTTCAAGGTCAGTTGGTATTCATCTGTATCCCTCTCTGGTCGTGCTTTCCGAAAATAGGCAGGATTTGTCTAGTGCACTTACCCGGTCAACAAAAAATAAATAAATAAACACTCAGTAGAAAAACAGGCGATTTACTAATGCTCTTTACCATCTTGAAGGACCCACACCACATGACTGAGTATAATCTCATGTGGGTAACTAAGCCTGAAGTACTTAGATGCCATAATAGACAACTTCGGATCCCAAAAGCAAATACTAATAAAAGGAATAATTACTTTACAATCAGAGCTTGTAAACTCTGGAATTCACTACCTGAGTATTTGGTTGATATAAACTTTCAAGATAAGTTCAAAGAGTCCCTTGACAAATACTTGTTAGATAACACAAGGCTGTAAATTCCCCCTGCTAGTGCAGGGAAGGTGGTCTCGATGTGCTTTGCCTTCTTCCACCTTTAAGCACTGAGTAATACTGCTGAAAACCAGCTCCAGCTCTTCCCATCATCCCCCACACACCATGTGAGGACCAGCCCCTACTCTTCCCATCCTACCCCATACAACATGTGAGGACCAGTCCCTAGTCTTCCCATTATCCCCCACGCTGCATGTGAGGACCAGCCCCCTACTTTTCCAATCATAACCCCACACAGCATCTGAGGACCAGCTCCTAATCTTCCCATCATGCCCCACACAGCATGTGAGGACCATCCCCAACTCTTCCCATCATCCCCCACAGAGCATGTGAGGACCAGCCCCAACTCCTCCTACCCTACTCCACCCAGCATGTGAGGACCAACCCCTACTCTTCTCATCATCCCCTACACAGCATGTTAGGACCAGCCCCTGCTCTTCCCATCATCCCCACACAGCATGTGAGGACCAAGCCCTACTCTTCCCATCATCCCCAGAACAGCATGTGAGGACAAGGCCCTACTCTTCCCACCCTACCCCACACAGCGGGTGAGAACTAGCCCTTACTCTTCCCACCATCTCTGACACAGCTTGTAAAGACCAGCCCTAAATTTTACCATCAGACTGTCCAGTGTATTCTCTAATTGTTCATCTTTTCGAATAAACTTGAGTTTAAAAAAAAAAAACTAAAAGCATGGGTGGAAGCACTTTTTCCATCACACCCAATATAGCACACAAGGAGTCAAACCCAAGTCCACCAATCATACCTCATGAACAACGTGGTGACCAGGCACACCCCTTTCTATTACACACACACACACACATACACCATGTCAGGACCTGCCCAAACTCTTCTCATCTGACTTCACAGAACACAGAAAGATTCAACTATACCTCATCCCACTGTGCCCATCTTCTTTCACTGATCCAAATTACTGTATGTCAGTCTAGTTGCTGTTCCTCTGCCCATAGATCTGCTGAGTGTTCCTCCTAGGTAACCAGCGATGTGTTTGCAGTGCTGTGATCACACTCATGTTCGTGGAATTCTCCCTCTAAACTAACAATCAATGTCACTTTATCTTGGAGCCATCATACTGTAGCTGTATGTTTGATGAGGCCAATATCAGGTAAATGTGCAACAAATGTGTTTCTTGATGCTGCCTGCAGAGGCTTCTAAGGTGAAATCACTCTGTGATAAGTTTTATGACAATAAACTGAATTGCTCTGCACTGTGCCATCTATGCAAGAATTTATGGGCTCACGTCACATGATAGTTTTTCGCAGTTTGCATTTTTTTGTATCAGACATGTGTCCAAGGTCAGCTTGTTTACTAACAGGGATTTATGACAGCTCATAAAGTAAGCATCACTATTCTCACACTGTTAATAAAGAGAAAGTCATATCCAAAACCCTCACTTTCAGCCAGATTGTTTGCAGCCATCGGAATCCTCACTGAACACAAGCTGCAGTGGCCATATTACTGTGAGTGGGGTTTAAGCTGTGCAAAATAGGCAGACACAACATAGTAGTATTATACCCATACTTGGGGGGGGGACAAACAAACAACAACTCGGCTGCACATTGGAATCATGATTAACAACATCGGCACACCAGCCTTCTTGATGCATGTTTGTAACTTTATTGCCTCAATGGTGAACATTAATTGCATACAAACAAACTGCCTGTCACATGTCATACTGTGGAGGTCAGACTACTCCAGCACTTCGTCTCCCCAGGCTTCATCATGGGGGGGGGGGAAGGGTGTTAACAGGGTCCTACAGAGGTGTCAATGAATGTTTAGGAGGTCAATGTCTGCCTGAGCTTTGAGTTGCCTGTGTGCAACAATGTGCCATCTCAATCCATCCCAGACAACCTAACCTCAAACCAGAATTCTTCCACAGGTAAAGATCTTCCCCTGTTACATTTCCTCAAAGCTGACATGGTGGGTTCTATTTCAAATATGATCTGGTGGGGCTTCCCCACAAAATTCGGGGCACTGGGTGCTTGGGCACTTGGTCCTAAGAAACTTTGGATTTTAGATACTCTGAGATGCAATCACAGCAATTCCTGGCCTGTTCAGTGTCATGGTAAATGTTATTTGGCAGCACGGAAAGGTGTTCTCAAAGCAATATGCATAAATTCTTTACTTTTCCTTTTTTTATTTTTTTCCACTGTCTGCCTCCTTTGGTCTTCCTGCTCCTCACCTACTCCTCCTATTCCTTGCTAAGAAAAAACAAGTTACGTGGTAACAAATACTCTTTTTTTGTCATTTTAGAAAACTGCGTTTGCTTATGGTGACTGGTGAGGCAGACATGCTTGTTATTTCACTCCATTACATTTTCTGCCTGGTGCTCGCTCAGGCCTTGGAAAGGCTGCCATACAGATGAGACAGCCGGGTGAGATTGGGTAAAGGCAGCTGCTATTTAATGTGGCCACACTAACATCTGGTTGGGTAGGGTGGAGGAGGAACTCAGTTTGCCATCCATGGGTCAAGTTGTAGCATGCTACATGTCTTGTCATTGTGGCATACCATTTACTGCCTAATTAAACTTAAAGTGACTGCTGGCTCATGGTGGTGGTGGAATACCCCAACAGGTAACCTAAAAGCAAGAAGCACTGTAAGCAGTTATACAATTTGTTACAGAGTTATACAACGTCAGTAATGTAGCAGACATTACACATAACAGTCAAGAGGTGTTCTTAGAAATGCTCCTGACATTGGCGATCCAGGTTCGGGAATGACCTCAGGTCATCAGGGTCTGGCCAGGGGGAGGTGGGTAGAGCGTCTTATAGGATGCTCTCCCCCACTGGGCGGGGGGGACACACAGGTTGCTCTCATACCCTTTCAGCCTTGCCGCTGGTGGAACACAGGTGACTGGGCTTCAGCTCACGGAGTCAGGCAGGGGAGTGCGCTGTTAGGCAAGTGACTGCAACGTGCCTCCCCACATTGTCAGTCTGAACTTATGTCCTTCACACTGGCGAACTCAGGGGTTGGGAAAAACACAGTGGGGGACAAAATTGGGATGTCACTCATCAGCGTCAAGCACAGTGACGCCAGGATCCTGGTACAGTATAACAGGACCCAGTCTTGAAAGGTTGGTGACTCCAGTACGCCGGGACCCAGTGAACTACCAGGGGGATGAGGAGGAGGAGTAACAGCGGTACCCCATGCCCGCCAAATGAGGAGTGATGGGGATAAGAAGAAAGTTAAAAAAAAATTAAATATTTCCAAAGTCAAGGATGAGCTCCCTTCCAGACCAGTGGTCTTACAAAGTAAACAAGCACATAGAATGACTAGAAAAACATTAAACTCCATGCCTCCCACAGGTTTGTGAGAGTTCTTGGGCTCCATTCCACTGAATGAGCACCAGTCCTGCTACAACCCTCCCTAACTACCCCCTCTAAGCTCCTGACAAACCCTACCCCTCTTCAGTATCCATGCAATGCCCCTGCTGCAGCTTCACCCCCCATCCACCTAAAAACCAGCATTCCTTCCCTTCCCCCAGTATCTTCCCATCAGACCTTCCATTGTTCTCTTACTGTGATTTCTCAATTATCCAAAGTTGTACCAAGGGCCAGTCCCATACCCTATCCTTACACCATTAACCTAACTCTTCCCTCCACTTCTCCGCATCCTGAAGGACTGGGATTCGGCCTCTATTCTCTCTCACCTTCACCCTCTCTTCTGTTCTTCCAAAGCCTATTCCCCCTCCCTGCCTACAACCTGCTTCCCTCCTATCATACCGTACCTCTCGCTGACACAACCTGCTCCCTTCCTGTTGTGCTTGATCCCTGCCTTGTACAGGCAGGGTCCTCAGCATACTGGAGGGGGTCAGGCACCAGCAGACCTTTCTCCTCCTACCTATTCCTTCGCCTTCTCGTTCAGTCCCTTTCCACCACCCTCTCCCACTTCTCTGTCTACTAACTCACCTACCTCTCTGTCACCTTCCCTTCTCCCCCTTACATAGCTCTAGCTATGGCTGACCCCTAATCTCTAATGCACTTGTAGTTAACTCGCACTTCTGTTATACCTTAACCAACCTGTTCTGCTTGTGTTTACTCCTCACTAACTTCCCTAGATCGAACTACAACAATTCTATTCAGCCATTTTCTAGCTACACAGTTATGTGTCATTTAGTGTATGCCTAAATGTTATCTTGTGTTGTTGCAGCTATCCAGTCCAAAAGTGTTGGCGTAGCATCTGTCTAGTTCAAAACTGTTAGCATCCCGCTATTTCATTATTCCTCTACAGTCTGCTCAAATTATTTGAATGTAACCTACTGTAAATTTATATTGTGCACCACATCTCTGTAAACTATCCTCATGTTCCCCAACCCACCTGGTCGCACCGGGAGATGAACAACTTGTTGCTCAGCATGCCTTCCTGATGAAACATTTCAGTAAATAAATATATGACTAAGGCTGCACTCCTTGCCTTTTGACTGAGTCAAGAATTAAGTGAATAGATCTTGAACTGCTTGTCAACTAGAGAGCATGGATTAACCACAGAATGATTTATAAGAGTAACTTCCACATTCAACCAGGATTGCTTAGGCATCCAATTGGGCATATTGATCAAATACTGAGGTTCCTGCAGGCTGCTCAAGGAAGACCATAAAGGGAAGTCAAATTTATTGTACTGTTCAATTTGTAGGCGTAACCAAACTGTCATGCATTCCATTTCCTGAATCTCCCTACGCTTTGTGATCCACTCTTGTTTTCTTGGTATGTTAGGTGTAAGCCACTTTAGGTTATGTATACAGAATTCTGAAGCTCAGGAGAAATGATGTACGGACTCATTGGAATATAAGGAATCCTTTTTAGTACTGCCTTACCAACTTTGTACTGCCCTCTGATGGCTGGGCAGACCAACAACCTGGTACCTCTGTCAACTTTAACTACACAAGTATTTATTTATTTATTTTTTTATACACAACTATTTTAAGGGCCCCTTAGTAGTGGGGCACAGAAATACTTGGATGCTGCCTTGTGTATTTCTGCAGACATCTCGGGCTGAATGTTCAAAACGAGTGGTCAGTGTTGCCACCTTATATTTGTAACATACTGCCCCCCCTTGGAAATCAAGACATCCACACCATCCACAATGGCATCACTAAAGCTCTGGATAAAATGAAATCTAGATTTAGCGTTTGCTGTATTGGTCCTTGTAAGAACAGATCCAGAAGCAAATGATTTGATACCTTTTAATGGACCAACATAGATGTAACAACAAGAACAGAGTGCTCTAGCTTTCGGACCAACAATTTCTTCGTCAGAAGCATAATGACAGTTATTTAGAAAAAACAGTACTTTTAACAACTAGATCATGCAGAAAATAAACAGAAAAAATTCCCCATTGGTTTAAAATACTCATTTCAAAAGAAACAGAAGATGATGTCAGAGAAGCCTAACAGTACCATATATGTTTGTATGTGTCCTGCACCAAGCACCTTTGACCCTGGGACCCCCCAGCTGAAGGTAACATGGTACTGTTAGGCTTCTCTGACATCATCTTCTGTTTTTTTTTAATGAGTATTTTAAACTAATTCTTCTCTCCAGGGTCAGTGTACGTAGGCTCTCCGCCCTGTCCCCCTCTCCTCTCACCTGGCACTCGCAATATAGGACTACCATGCCTAAGAACCCCCATGGATTTCCCCCCATGGCGGGGCTGGGAAGGGGAGAGCCACACTCCCCTCACCCAGTGACACACATTCAGCTGGGGCAGGCGGCCGGTCAATGGTGCGGGGTGGAGGTAGGTGGGCAGGGCTTCATATAGCCCCCACCAACCATTTTCTGCTTTTCTACCTTAGTCCCCTTGCTGCAGCGGCATGTAGGTGAGTGTGTAGAGGTGCACACGTCTATGGAACCGTGGTTCTCCCCTTTGTGTTGCTTGAAGCTGCCTGCACTTCCTGGGGGCAGCCAAGGGCCGAAATGGCAAGCCACTCCACCCCAGGAGAGGAGAGCTGTCCTCCAGTTGCTCAATCCTCTCCCTCCTCAGCTGATCTATAGTGACCCGAGCTCGCTCCCGAACCCGGGTCACTGGTAAAGAAATAGGTAAGGCACAGAGCGCTCTTCACCACTGGGATGGTCAAGGTGTTTACTACGTAGATTTGTATTATGTAACAAAACTGGCAAACACAAATGTGCATGGATTAACCAGGTCTGACTGTATATCTATTTTAACAGGTGGAAAACTGTGCTGAGACTAAAATGACATCATGCTGAAATGTTGTGGCTGTGGACACTCAGGGCAGAGGCTAAATTTGCAGAAGCACAATTAACTGGTAAAATTCATTATTTTTTTTTAAATCAAGGGATATTTTGTTATGACTTCACCTCATCATCAGAGAAAACAATGCTAAGTGCATTTTATATTACTACTGACCTATAAGAGTTATTGATACCTTGGAATAAATGAAGCAGTGCAGGTTACTGAGAAAATGTTGAGCTGTACTGCTTCATTCATTTTCAGGCAGTCCTTATTCTCCTGTTTTTTAAGCTGTCCCTTTTCCCTGTTTTGAGACTACTTTAGTCCTTTCTTTTCATTATTTATTTACACTCCTTTAGCTGGACATCCCCCTTAAGGACAACACCTCTGCTGCACTCCACTCCAAGGTCCCCCCCTCCCATGGGATCAGGGTAGAGGTACCCGCAGTGGAGCACAATCTAGTGAGTGGAATGAGCAGCCTGGGGCCCGAGTGTACTGCTGTCATACAGACAGCTGCCATTTTTGCTGTTTTCTTCTCCCGGGTACTTTTTCACAGCAGCAATGCACACGCCTATGTTTAGCCTTGCACACGTGTAATGTAACCCTGCTGGGACAGCACGCTCCCCAACCCAACAGCCAGTGTTGCTGCAGTGGCAGAGTGTGCTGTCCCCCCAGCTGGGATGCACTGCCAGGGGCAGCATGTCTCCCAGTCGACTGCCTGTATGTCAGCTCTAGGAGTTGCTCCCAAACCTGAGTCTGCAGCATGGACTCACAATGTGCTTCCACTGGTTATCAGGAGTCCCTCTTCCTTTCCATAGAGCTTTTTCTATCCCTTTGAGTGGTCAGGTATCTAGTCAGCCATAACCCTGCTGTCCTCTCACTGGCCCCCATCTCCCCAAGCTAACCTGCCCAGAATCCCCTCCCGTCCCCCCACTGTGGAAGGAACAGGAGGGGGAGGGCCGACTCCACTGGAGAATAATCCAGACTGGGTAGTCACTTGGCAATGGTGCAGGTGGAAGTCGAGCAGGCAGTGCTTCACAAAGCCTGCTACACTTTGAGTGTTTTTATCTCATTTTTCTGTCTCACCCATCTCCCCGATGTCTGGCATTGCCCCTGCAGGATATAATAATAATAATAAACTTTATTTATCTGCGCCTTTCTGAAACCAAGGCGCATTACAATAAATTACAGATAAAAACGTTCTAAAACTATACAATACTTTATATGACTAAAATTAACAACGGGGCAATTAAAATACATCAGCATTAACTGAAAATGCCTTGTTCCACAAAAAGGACTTTAAGCCCTTTTTGAAACCCTCCACCGTCATGCATTCTCGAATCCAACGTGGTAGAGAATTCCAGAGGGTAGGTGCTGCAAACATAAAAGCACGGGCACCAGAAGAATTTAAACTAACCCTCGGGATCTCTAGCAACCCCTCGTTGGTGGAGCTGAGTGGATGCATCGGTCGGTAAGGCACCAGGAGCTCTTTCAGGTAGTCAGGGCCCAACCCGTGTAGGGCTTTATAAGTCAGAAGACCTACTTTAAAGGTAATCCGCCACTGAATTGGCAGCCAGTGCAGATCTCGGAGAACCGGTGTGATATGCGAGGAACGAGAAGTCCCCATTAACAACCAGGCTGCCGAGTTCTGCACTAGCTGCAAGCGGCGGATATCTACCCCAGGCAGCCCAAAGTAAAGGGAATTGCAGTAGTCCAGGCGAGAGGTCACAAAAGCGTGGATCAGCGTATGTAGGTTGCCAGATGGAACAAGGTGCTTGATCCTGGCGATGTTCCTAAGATGGTAGAAGGATGTCTTAACGACTGCTGACACTTGCGCATGCAGAGTCAGCTGATCATCCAGAATCACCCCAGATCTCGTGACCTTTCAGAGGTTGGGAGCTCCACACCTCCCAAGAATAGATCGGGAGGCTAAGCATCCACCAACCCTTAATCCGTGTGACCGGGATCCACGACCAACACCTCAGTCTTCCCAGAGTTCAACTTCAGCCAGCTGGACCTCATCCAATCCTGGATCTCCCTGAGACAGCTGTTTAACATTGAGAGAGCTCTATTCTGGTCAGGTACAAAAGATAGATAGAGCTGGGTGTCATCGGCATAACAATGAAACTCCAGCCCATATCTTCTTACAATGTCTCCGAGGGACAGCGTGTACACCGCAAACAACATGGGAGAAAGCACAGAGCCCTGAGGCACCCCACAGGTCAGAGCAGTGGGCTCAGAGGAAAAAGTCCCCGATACCACCCTCTGAGTTCTACCTGTGAGGAAGGAAGTAAACCATCTGAGGACCAAACCCAACAGCCCACAGATGTATCTCAGGTGCTCAAGCAACACCCCATGGTCTACGGTGTCAAAAGCTGCTGACAGGTCCAAAAGGACCAAAATGGACCATTTTTCCTGGTCTCTCGCCATCAAGAGAGATCATTGAGGACCCGAACCAGCGCAGTCTCAGTGCTGTGTCTCTTACGAAAACCTGATTGAAGAGGATCGTAGATATTATGGATGGTAAGATGGTTGTCTAACTGGGCAGCCACCACTTTCTCGATAACCTTCCCAACAAAGGGGAGGTTCGAGATGGGTCTGTAGTTTGCCAGGGAGTCAGGGTCCAAAGATGTCTTTTTCAATATTGGTGTCACTACCGCCTCCTTCAGGGAGCGGGGATATTCACCAGTGTCCAGGGAACACCCGACTATCCTGGTAAGAACCTGGATGATGAAATTCCCACAGCCCACAATCAGGCCTGTGGGACCTGGGTCTAAACTACAGCTAGTGGTGCGTATACCTAGGACAATCCTCATAATATCCTCGATTTCCGGCCTTGAGAAGGAACTCCAGGTGGACAAGGTGCTTGCAACCATAGGCTGGACCACGGCAACTCCCATGGAGTAGGCGGCGCAAATCTTGGCCCTGATGTCGGCCACCTTATCAGCAAAGAATCGAGCAAGCTCCTCATGCTGTAACTGTGAAAAAGCTCGACGGATCTGCAGACAGGCTGGGTTGCACAGCCTGTCCACAGTTCGGAAGAGCTGGGCTGGTCGATTCTGAGCAGCAGCAATTTCTCCGGACAGGAACACTGCCTTCTTATGAGTAATTGCTGACTGGTAGAGTTTATAGTGCTCTAGAAGTCTAATATGGTCGGCATCAGAGCCGGACTTCCACCATCCTCTCTCAACCTGGAGCCAAATTTCTCAAAACTCCCTCAGATCCTGATCAAACCATGGGGATCGGGGGTGAAGGGAGAGAGGTCGCACATGGGTGGGAGCAATTAAATCCAGAGCAGAGATGACTGCCTTATTATAGGCCTGCACCATTTCTTCTGGATTCATGCTCAACCCAGGAAACTCTGACAGGTCAAGAACCGCAGTTAGACCAATGGGCGTAACATCCCGTAAAGGGCGGTACTTGACCATCTCCACTGGGGTAGGTCTATGTGAGGGGGTGCCAAAATTGAATCTCACCTTGTAGTGGTCGGACCAACCGACTGGTTCCACCCCCACCTCGGAGGCCTCCAACCCCAGCAGGAAGACCAGATCGAGTGAGTGGCCGAATTTATGAGTGGCAGAGGTAACTACCAGTGAGAGGCCCAATGAACACATCAATTGGAGGAAGTGCTGACCAAACGTGAGAGTTCATCATCGATCCAGGCATTGAAATCACCCAGCACCATCAACCTGGGCGACTCAAATACCTGGTCGACGACGAAATCCGCCAACTTCCTTTAAGAAAGTTTTCTCATTACCGGGTGGACGATAGACGAGAACCATTCTATAACCTCCACCTGCCACCACAACACTCTCAAAAGATCTGGTCTCCTCCACTGGAACACTGGTGAGGTCCAATTTGGTCTTAAAACAGACCGCAACACCCCCACCCCTGCGATCCAATCTCGGGCGGTGAATCACCGAATACCCTCCCAGAATAGCTGCCTCAAAAACTGGGCCTGCATTACTATCCAGCCAGGTTTCAGTAATGCAAGTCAGGTCCGCTGTACCTACGAAGTCCGCAATAATGGCAGTCTTGTTCACAACGGACCTGGCATTGCTCAACACCACCCGAGTTGGATAGGACTCCTGGGAATATATCATGCGCTGGCCGCCTGTGGCTCCTAGGACCACCACAGGGTCACCACAGCAGTGGAACCAAATGTCCTCCCTCCCCCAGCTAGGAGGGCTGCTATAAGGCAACACTTCCCAAGACCTCGGACCACTCAGCCATTTCATGTGTAAGGGACAGTTTAAGGGAAAAAATTCGACCACAGATGATTTTTGCTAGGTCGTTTAGTATGTTTAATGCCCAAGTTTACTTAGGAGATGTGGCTGAAATTAGTTGGAATTTGTTATATATCTATCCAGATGTGCACTCAGCTTGGTCTTTTTTCAAGTCTTCGTTATTAGAAGTCATTGAAAAGCATGCCCCACTGAACCAGAGTAGCGTTAGAAAGAAAAAGACACCATGGATAACCTGGGAATGTAAACATTTAATAAGAGAGAAAGCCAATTTATAGCATAAAGCGAGAGAGACTAAAAACTTGGTAGACAAACAAGCATTCCGAGCTATTCATAATAAATGTACACAAGAGATAAGGAAGGCAAAGAAAGTTAACTGTGATAAATGTTTCGCTGCCTCAGAAGGGAATCCAGGACAATGGGGGGTGTGGGGGGGGATTAACTCAATAAAAGGGAAAGAAGCCCCTCCTTCCGTACCAATATCTCTGAATTTTGAGGGGGAAAGTTTTGATTTCTGCTACTGATAAATTGGCAGCATTCAACTCTTTCCGTACCTCCATGGGGGTACATTTGATAATGTGCACCCCAGACTTGCCTCACCTGTTTTGGATACTGACTTCACGTATAAGCTTGATAGACCTGTTTTGTGCACAGATTTTTGAGAGGCTTGTATTTCTGTAACTGACTCAGTACTTCACTAAATATAAGGTCATATCTCATTTACAATCTGGATTTAGGAAAGGGCACAATACCACTTCTGTGTGGTTCACAGTTCAGTGCTTGTGCTATGTACAGTAGAGCTGAATGATGCAGGTTATGCTTGGATACATAGGCCAGACCACAAAGTAGGATAATGTCTGCAAGGTACATGAGTTATATGCAAGTAATAATACCCAACAGGGTGGGCGGTATTGGGCTATAATAACTGGTAACCCCCGTTATCAACCCATTTTTGAGAGCTGTTAGAAGTTGTATCAACCCGCAGGTTGATACAAAAAAACTCATATCAATCCACGGGTTGATACAACTTTTACAGTCTCACACTAAGAAGCATGATTTGAGGTACCTTTCAAACGAGCAGTGTTCGCTAAATCCACAAAAAGAGAAGTGAGTTTGTATGAAAATTCAATCGTGGATGTGAGCTCATTTGTTTTCGTTTTAAAATACAAAGTTTTTATAGGACATGACGAGAGAGAGTTACTTGGCGGTTTAGTAGGTTAGATTGTTATGGAGCAAGTGTTGCTATAGCAAATACTCCTTCACGCTTTCTTTGACTTCACTCTTCTGAATACGAGTACATCGCCTCTTGCCGGTCTATACTCAACGGCTCTTGTATCTTAAAACTGAAAACAAATGAGCTCAGAAGCCACAGGTTAGATTTTTTTTTTTTTTTCATACAAGCCACTTCTCTTTTTTGTGGATTTTTAGGCATATAATTTACCGAATCGAACACCGCTGAGCCATGCTTTCTCTGTCGCCCAAATACTTTTACACCAAAAGTCCATGCACCAGTTGTTATAAAAAAATAAAACATTTGTGGGGGATTGATAAGCAGAGTTTACAGCACTCTGTGTGATACTAGTGAAACCTCGAGCTTCGCCTTCGAGGTTTCTCTAATATCACACACCTTGGGTGTGTAAAAAAACTGCATATCAACGCCCTACATATGCATTATTCTGTATATACCTGTCTGCCCAGGGGCATAATGAGGCCTGACGCCACAGGCAGAGGGCCTTATAGCCTCTGGAAGGGTGGGTATAGCCCATACCGCCCACCCTGGAGGGTATTATTGCGCTTAGAAAATGGAATGTAGGCCAAATATTAGAAAAAAAGCTGCTCCATTAATTTTCAAAAATACTAAGAACAGTATTTTTTTATGACTAGAAGTTGTATTATGTAAAGTAGTCCCTGCAGTACAGGGTACTGTTGTCTGACTAATTTGTGCCACTAATATGTGATGCTGCGTGAGCTTGGTGTATAAAACATGGAGGTAGAAGCAACGCTGTGCAAAAACTAATCCAATTGCTGTAATTGTATGTTTTACATTTATGTTGCTTCTGGCATGCTTTTCTTTTATTTTAAAATGTATGTATTCAGTCTGTAGAGTTTATTTTTTTAATCGAAGCGATGTAGAGCTCACCGATGACTTTACGCTCGCTCGCATGTACGTGCCATTCCTTAGTCAGCACTTCTGTGTTTGTTCGTGAGTTGAGAGTGGCAATGTCTCTACCCAGAGCAGGAGGAGATGGAGTTCCCATTTGAAAGAGCTGCGTTGAAAGAGTAGGCAGTTTTCAAATATTATTTCTAGTATTTATTTAATGTAAATCGAGACAGACTCGGTAGGGGAGGGAGGGGCTTGTTCAAACAGCAACTCGTTAAGTTGCTAAGTCGCCTGCTAAGTGATAGAAAAAAATGGCAGAAATTTGAAATGGGAATGAGGGGTTTTAGCCAATTAGACAGCAGGCTGGGCACCAAGATTCTGGTGATGGGGCAGGCTAGGCCAGCACTTTTAATAGCCAGGTATTTGTTGTCCGATAGATGCCCAGCTAGAGAAGTGCCTGAGCCAGTCAGAAGACTCAAACAATTTTACCCGTTTTCTAAGAAATGATTAGTGCTTAGATCCTTCAGCACAGACATGAGCGAGTCAGTGATTGTAGTCATAGTGCTTAGGTGCTTATACTGATGAATAGCAACTTGTTAGGACTTGATGTTTTGGCCTTTCTCTCTATCCCACCATAGGAAGGATGCTTAGTTAAGTAGGATGAGCCCCCCGGTGGGATAAGAGTGCCGGAGAAGAAGGAGGCATTAGGGGAGGATGGAGGGCGAGTGCAACTCGCTCTAACCAGAGAGGCGGTAGCCCGCTGATTTATGAAGGATGTGGGGGAAGAGCTCTTCCCTCACAGAACTACAGGCATGTGCTTTACCACTCTGTGTTGTCCATAGCTCAGTGCTTGTGCTACATACAGTAGAGCTGAATGATGTAGGTTATGCTTACATACATAAGCCAGACCAGTAAGTAGGACAATGTCTGCAAGGTATATGAGTTATATGAAATGATTAGTGCTTAGTTCCTTCAGCATAGATATGAGCAAGTCAATGATTGTAGTCATAGTGCTTAGGTGCTTGAACTGATGAATAGAAACTTGTTAGGACTTGATGTTTTAGCCTTTCTCTGTATCCCACCTTAGGAAGGATGCCTTGTCGAGTAGAATGAGACCCCACCCAAAAGAAATAATGATTGCAGGTACGATTACCTCTTCCAACTCCGGAGAGTGTGGCCAATAGCACACAGAACAGGAAACCCCCCCCTTGGGGGGGAACCTCTGAGGACCCATGCCTACTGACCTGCCCATCCTTCTGAGCATACTAAGGGAGAGTAATCCTAAATGAGCACTATATACATAATATCGGCTAGTCTGAAACCCCAAGAGAGGAAGAGCCGAAGGTTGAGAAGAGCAAATGGAATCCAGTACTGATGATGAATGGACAGCGAAGATGGTAGCATCTCCAGAGTAAATTCCCAGGCCAAGCTGTCAATGTCCAGGGCAAACTATTGATAGAAGATCATCCAGAATCCAGGCAAATGCACAGTCAGTTTTGAAGCAGAGGTCAGAGTTCGATATACGAGGTCATGGAAGCAGAGAGTCCAGGAAGGCGAGGCAAGTATGCTGGATACAGGTGGGAAGCTGAAGAAGGTGGAGCAAATGAACCCCTGGTCCTGACTGAGCAAGCAGTGAATGGACATAAGACCAGAAGCCCAGAAAACCTCCAACTCCTCCGGTGAAGCAAGTCTCGCAAGGGACAGGACCTCCCTGCCCCGAGCTGGGCGCTGGAGGAGTACAGCAGAAATAATCAAACCTCCAGGCTGACGGTTGGGCAAGGCAGGTGTAGAGTAGGAATAGTCGAACCCCCAGGCCCCGATACTGGGTGAGGCAGGTGAAGGGTAGAAATAATCGAACCTCTAGGCCCCAATGCTGGGCGAGGCAGGCAGGAGGAATTGAATCTTCAGGCCCTGCTGGGCAAGGCAGGTGTAGAGTAGAAACAGTCGAACCTCCAGCCCCGACTGCTGAGCAAGGCAGGTGCAGGTTAGCCTCCAGCGTGGGCCAGCGAGAACGGGCCGGACCCCATGTAGGCCAGGTGGAAGGGATATAGAGTGGCCAAGCCAGCCTCTGTGAAGGCTAACAGGACCAGGGAACACCACCACAGAGGGCCGCCCAGTGCAACAGACATCCCAGAGGCTGAAGCCGAGAGAATGGTAGTAAGCAGGTAGCAAAGATTGCGGAAGCAAAAGGGGTTGGACCTCCCAACTGTCACTCAGTATGAGGAACGTCACTCAGTGAACCCCAAGGAAAGCCACAGCTCCAAATGAAGAAAGAATATGCCACGTCTTCTGAGATGGGAAGCAGAAAGTCAGAATCATCCATCGGGCTCCTGAGCAGCAAACATAAGTAACAGTAGTACACAGATAGCAATAGCGTTGGAATTTGCACTCAAATTTAGAAGCAATGTCACACAGGCAGGTCAGGCGCCACGTAGCTTGTCACACACTGCAGGAAAAAAGGTTGAGAGGTAGGAAACAGGACTTGGATGGGAGCAGAAACAGAGCAGCGATAAACGGACCAGCACGTAGGTCCATAAAGCCAGCTGGAATCAGAAAAGGCTGTCCGAGGCTCCACCATTAATGATGCCAGAAGCTAGTCAAAACACAGGGAGTGGGGCACCGTGAAAGGATTACGGATAGTAGACAGGCTGCAGGCCCTGCACATAACAGTCCCACTCTGGCAAACAGACAGCTATGGTTTGACAGATAGGACATCCATTCCCAGCGTGCTGCAGACCCAGAAAGTCAGTTGGGAGACGCAGGTGAAATAGTGCTATCCAGCGAGGCATCCCACACAAGTGCAGGGCAATATTGAAAGCTGCAGCCAGAATGCCTGCAAGCAGCCGAGAATGAAGTTCCAGGAGGGGGGGAGCAGGCTCCCGAAACAGGCCGCACAGCAGGCAAAAGCTGAGGAAGGGAAGACAGCCGAGCAGAGAAGCCAAAGGCTCCGAGCAGCAGGGGCAACAAGCACCAGGGAGGAAGTCCAGGAGTCCACAAAGCAGCACCAGAAAGCAATGGAAGCCCAGGATGGTGATGGAGATGGCGGTGGCAGCTGCGACAGAAGAGTAGCACAGAAGCGGTGGGGTCCAGAGCAGCGAAGGCAAAAGAAAATGAAGAAACAAATGACATGGCAGTGGCATGGAGTGACAGCTGCTTGAGAACAGGCGCAGAAGGTGAGAGAGGAGCCAAGCAACAGAATGCAGGAGTAGGGCAGAAACAGAAGGTGAGGGTGGCTGAAAGACATGACCCAGCAGGCATGCAGCAGAAAGAGGAATCCCCAGGGGAGGTACAGGAAGGAGCATGGGGTGGAGGACAAACCAAGCAACAAAGAAAGGGGGGGGAACAGAATGAAAGAAAGAGCAATCGAGCACCACACTTTGCACACTAGCGAAAGTGCGATCATTTAAGCAGAGTGGCAGTAGCCTGATTTATGTAGGATGTGGGGAGGAGCTCTTCCCCCACAGAACTACAGGCATGCGCCTTACCATTATATAATAGCAAGGGTGGTTGATAACATGCTGAATGCCTTCGACAGGAACCAGGAGTGCTATTTTCCCGAACCTGTCAAAGGCATTCGACACTGTTCATCATGTAATTTTGCAGAATCGTTTAAAAGCTGTTGGTCTGGGTAGTACTGCTTTAGAGTGGTTTTATTCATACCTGAATGGGAAGCTGCAGTGTGTCAAGGTAGGCGGTGCCTGTTCAGATCCAATTGCTTTGAGCACAGGGGTGCCCCAGGGCTCAGTACTGGGTCCCCTTTTATTTCTATTGTATGTAAATGACCTGCCTAGTTACTGATCACCTGATACCTGCATGTACTTATACGCAAATTATACTATCTTATACACAACGAAAGGTAATACAAATAAAGCAATAGAGTACTGCAGCAGGATTTCCTGAACATTCAGAGGGTCCTCATAGAGTTAAGGCTCCTCCTGAATGAACAAAAATCCCAGTGGATGTTGCAAAAGAAAAATTCTAGAGAGTTAATATGTAAGAACTATTGGTTACTTTTGTTGTTTCTATCAGTCTTAGATTATGGAGATATTATTTACAGAAATGCTAAGAAATCACTGTTGGGTTCATTAGATACTTTTTACTTTCATTATTTATTTATTTATTTAGTTTTTGTTAACCGAGTAGATGCACTAGCCATAAAATGACTATTTTCAGGCACGACCCGGGAGAGTACAACAAAAGGAAAACAGTTGAACAACAGCAACATGGGTACAATAATACAACTAGAGGAACAGTACAGCAGTGCTACAAAAATACAATGGGTAGAAACAACAAAAAATAATGGCAAGCATTATGCAGATAATGGCAGTCAGATATATAATAAGTACAGAAACCATGGACCCGACCTGTGGAGTGAAAGGGTTAATAAGATAGGAAGGTTATATAGAGAGAAATGTGAGGAATGTTCAAACATAACAAGAAAGACTGACAGAAGGAAGGTCGGGTGGTAACTGGCAAAACAACAGTGGATGGTCAGCAACAAGGTCTCGAGAAGGAAGAGAGCTAGTAGTCAAGAAGTTATTTACAAAGAGAAGGAAAAATATGGGAGGGAAGGAGAGACAGTCTTGGAGCTGGATTAGAGCAGGGTGACATTACTGGTAAGTCTCAGGAGCTTAGGTTGGGTCAAAGCATGTACAAGCATCAGCTAAGGATAGATAATTCATTTATATTCACTTTAAATCCAAAGTGAGAACTAAGACAGCCGGAGGTTGAGTGAAGAGCATTCCATAGCCCGGGAGCACAGAACTGGAAGGCCCCTGTGCCTTTAGTCGTCCAACATCTCAGAACATAGAGCAAGGATTTGTCAGCTGATCGCAGGCCATGGGAGGATGGTTGAGGGACCACCAACGCCGCCAGCTGGGATGTTTTTTTTTTCCCGGATGATCGAGTCCATTAGTGATCCAAGGTAGTATCGCCTACTGGCAGAAGGTGATAGCCAATTCAGATCCTTATAAAGAAGGAAGTGATGTTTGAGTCGAGGTGACGAAAAGGCAAATCGGCATATATTGTTATAAGTTACGTCCCATTTTAGTAGGGAGGTTTATGGGCAGAGGTAAGAATAGAGGCACCATAAGTAAGGGTTGGGAGCAGAATATCAAGACGGTGCTAATTTGGCCGAGGTGTAAGCATGTAGCTGTTTTGTAAGCTACTCCTAGTTTCGAGTTTGCAGCTTTGCACGAGGACTGAAATGTGAAGATTAAAATCAGGGGACTGGTCCAGCAGGATCCCAAAGGTACTTGAAGGAAGTAACATTTTCAAGTGGAAATGGCTCTGGGTGAAGAACCTCCAGCAAACTAGAACAGGTCTTAACTCTGTGCAGAACCTAGGAGCATGGCTTTCATTTTCTTTTCATTTAGTACAAGCTTATGGTCTAGTAGCCAGTCTAAGACCTTACTGAAGTCTGAAGTAAGTGATGTGTTTATGCAGGCAATACTAGAAGAACTACTGTAGATGATCAGGTCATCATCGTAGAGAACAGCTGAGCAGGATTCCAGGACCTCAGCTGCATTGTTGATAAAAATTGAGAACAGAAGGGCCCAAGGATAGAGCCCTGGGGACTCCAAGGTTGATAGTAGACATGTTGGACAGGAGAGTTAAATTTGATAGCTTCATGACCTGCGTTTGACAGGTAGCTACAGAACCAGTCCACAACAGGGGTAGAGAAATGGAATTTATGAGAGTGGAGAATCAGGGATGGTCTACAAGGTCGAAAGCCTTAGTGAGGTCAATGAAATGGCACCTGTGAGTTTTCCAGAGTCCATGTTGACAGAATATCAGTAGTTAGTTGAAGAAGAGTCGGTGGTGCTATGACCTTTTCTGAATCCATGCTGAGGTGTCTGAAAGGAGACTGTGCATGTAAGGTAGTCAATGGTCTTGATGCAACTATTTTCTAGGATCTTGTTAAGGACAGAGAGAATTGCTATAGGTCTATAATTGGCCATGTCCTTTGGTCACCTTTTTAAAGACAGCTGCTACTCTTGCAGATTTCCAGTCGGCAGGCAAAGTGCTATGGATAAGGGATAAAGTGTAGATTCTGGCAATCGGAGAGGCAATGAGTGGAGCAGTCAGCTTAAGAAGACGAGGTTTCAGTGAGTCAGAACCAGGGCTGGTATTGGCAGATATGGATCTCAGTAATTTCAGAACTTCCGCTCTTGATATAGCCTTGAAATAGAATGGTGGTGCTGGAGGAGCATCATATGATAGGGCAGTATGGTTGTCTGATGGTAGTGTGGTAGGTAGATTGGAGTGCGATCCACTAGGTTGTAAAGCCAAGGTATACACGACAGATCAGAGAAAAGATTGTTAAAACTGTTTGAGATGGTCCTAGGTCATTGCTACAATATGCCCCATTTATGATCATTTCATCAGGAGTGACTGACTGGGTACCGAAATGTTTTGACATGGGCCCAGAATTTCCTCGGGTCACAGGCTGAGCTTTGTAGAAGGTCCTTGCAGTATTTGCTTTTAGCAGCTCTAACTTGTCCTTACATCTGTTCCTTAGTTCACGTTATAGACAATAAGATCTGACTGTAGGCCAGTTTGTTTGTAGCGAATCCAAAGCTTGTCCCTCTGGCGCAGATTAGCAAAGAGGTCTTTATGCAGCCACCTCATCTGTTTTCCTCTGACCCTCCTAGTAGTCTTGGGGGCATGTTTATACTGAATGGTAAGAAATTAATTTATGAATATCTGTAGAGCAACCTCCACAGCCTTTGTTTGACAGATACCTGCCCAGTTGATACTGGAGATATCATAGAGAAATGCATCCTGGTCAATATGAGCTAGATTTGTAAACGTGATTAGTCTTGATGGAGAAGATGGAGGTGCAACCATAGATAGGATACAAAAAGTGGGTGAGTGGTCTGTTAGTGCATCTGCAAGGATTCCTGCTTTTGACACATGTTCCATACGGTTAACCATCACCCAGTCTAGGAGTGTACCCGTTTGATGGGAAGACATGGCTCTAGTTGCTTCAGAGATCAACTGGTGAAAATTATAACTAAGTGTGAGTGATTGCAAGGATATTTGAGCTGACCCTAACCAACTGAGGTTAAGATCACCTAGGATGACAGCCTCATTATGATTTACAGTCTGGGAGGTGATGTCAAGGAGTTCTTGAAGACTACTATTCCCCAGCAGGGGATTATAGCACAGATAATATGAAGCTTCTTTTCCCCAATACAATAGTTGCCTGTATGAATTCGCATACTGCTGGGAGAGCAATGCCGGGACAATAGAGATGTTGAGGTGGTTTTTGAAGAATAGGGCAGCTCCACCTCCACGCTTGGATAAGGATCTATCCCGCAGGAACAGGGAATAGTTAGGCAAGGAGCACTCGTCATCAGGTATTCTGGGTTTTAGCCAAGTTTCTGTGAGACAGATTACATCAGGGTTGTAGAGTTTCACCCAGGCCTCGAGTTCCGCATGGTGACAGGTAAGACTTCTGATATTGATATGGGCAATTAATAATCCTTTCTTGGAAATGCCAGATAACTCATTTGGGGAAAAGAAACAGGTAGGTGGACCTGGATTTAGTTTGACTTCCCCAGATAGCAGAATAATGATCATGGCTAGGAACCAAAGCCTTGCACAATAGCAGGTTAGGCAAGCACATCTCCATGGCAGCTTCCTCCTGGCATGTAGAGGGTAATAGATGCTGCCTCTAACAAGGAGGATAGGGTTAGGTTGCAGATCAGGCTTTGTCTCTGCAATCAAGCTAGAGAAACCATAGATGCGGTAAGCCTCTGAGGAGTCTTTTGCCATTTGGTTACATGGGAGAGCCCATGTGGCAGTGTCCAGGCTGCGTAAAAGGACAAATGACAAGAGTGCCCATAGCAGACTATACTTCGCCATAGTGTTACTATTTGACTTGGGTAGGAAGGCTAGTGGTATACTGAGACAGAGGATTAGCTCTTAGGGATAAAGGGATATTGTGAGTAAAATTAAGACTGCCAAGGGTGACTGTGTTCCACCGTTTTAACCCTTGGCCAAAATTAGAGAAAGAGCAAAAACAACTAAGTGTTTCCTGCTAGCATAGCAATTATTTAGAAGAAGTGGATCAGAGAAGCAGAAAGTAAAGCCCCACAAAGGTTAATTAGGAAAGCAGACCAGCCGGAGGCTCTACTTGTGGTAAAGATTACAGTGAGGAAATGAAGACCTATTCAAGATATGTTAGACGGCACCCCTGGTGGCGGAATTTTATAAGGAACCAATGGGAGACTAGACAGATAGCAGTAGTGTACGGCAAAAGTCAATGCAAAGCAGAGGGTGCCGAAGCCCAGAGACTGATAATCCGACAGAGAAAAGACAGGGCCAAACAGTGGCCGAGCAGAGAGCAGCAGTCCAATTAGAGGAGGGTGGCAGCAGGTGGCCGCCTATCAAACCTGCACAGTGCTAGCCCAGACACTTAACTGGATTTGAAGGTGTCCTGTTCATCAGGAGGATGGAGGTACGGGCAGCTGGCAGGATTAGCCGCGCCGCTCACTGGGAGCACGATCAGGCACACTGGATCTGTTTTAAGATATAAAATCTAGATTAAGATAGGATGTTATTAGCTAGGGCAGGGGGTACCAAGGCAACTTGAAAATTACTTGGGGTAGCAAGAGAGGAAGCCCAGGTATGGAACTGCACAGTAGATAGCAGAGCAGGCACTAAGCAAAGCTGGCAGGCAAGCAGATGGTGAAAATAGGAAGATGTCTTTAAAGGGAAGACAGGACAAGTGTTAGGCCTAATAGCTGCACTCTGTATCTTTAAGAGGAGTTGCAATATTATTGAGAGGGGAGGATGAACATTGCTAGGGGTGGTGCCGAGGGGGGAGGGAGAGTATTCAATAAAGGCTGGAGGTGGGGGATGGAAGGATGGCCATAAAAATTCAAGCAGCAAGGAGACAGAAGAACAGAAAGTGAAAGAGAAATTGAATTATTTGCAGGGCAAAGCTTACAACTGTGACCCAAATGGAATCTGGTCTAAACAGAAAAAAACTGTATCACTTTAAACTTAGTTTCTGATCCAGGGTAGCTTACCACTGGACCTTAAAACAGAGCTGTAATATTTTACAATCTACAAACCTGCAGCCTAAATGAACTTGCACTTCAAACTACCCTTGGAGTGCAAAATTGCTGTAAACAGGCTTAGGTGATTCTTTCTACAACAGTACCTCAAGGTTCATGACAAAGTCACCTTATAGATCTCACTGTAGTGTGTTGTATAGAGAACCGGGTCTTTCCTCTTTATTTGGCTGATGTGATATTCACTGGAATACATTTGTCTACAAGTTTATTATAAAATCTCTTCCAGAATTCCTTTTGAGCTTACTGAATATCAAACTAGCGCAAAATCATTTTTTTAAGATCCGCGTCTAGTTTTAGGGACAGAACCTTATCAGTAGTGGTACCTAGAACCTGGGATAGAATAACTAGACAGCTTAAGGTGTCTGCTTTGTTGCCTTTAGAACATTTTAGAGCATCTCTGGCCAGTTTATACAACAAGCACTGTAACTGTTATGGATAATTTATTTCATTATAAACCGATACAGTGTTTTATAAACGACTGTAGCAATGTTTTATATATATATATATATATATATGTATGACAATGTATGTATGTTTGTATCTGTATGTCTGTTTTTATTGTATTTATTATTGATGTCATATTAATTGTTGGATACAATTGAAAAAGAGATATTCCATCTCAATTTGTTATCCAATAAAGTTGAAAGTTCCCGATCTCACCTCTGAACATGGGTCATTGGCACGGGAGCATATAGCACAACCTGCCGGGCCATCAGCCACCCCAGAGGAGCCCCTCTTTAGTACTTTTTTACATTTAAAGAGCAAGTTTCTAGTCTTTTAAAAAGTCTGCTTACAAAACATATAATAAAGCTTACCTGGTTCCCAAGTCTAATGCGGTATAAGTTTTAATTTAGCGCTGCCAGTATTTAGGGAGGGAAAGGATTGCATTATGGCTCTGTGGAGCCGACAGCCCAGTCCCTTCCACTTCCCTATTCAGAGACACTGCTTAGTATATGTGGCCTCAAACTCCAAAAACCTTAGCTGATCTACTTGTTCCTCAGATGTCCGGCTATGGCCTGCACTAGGCTTTCGCTCACCATGCTCCTCAGCTATGGAACTCCCTCCCTTTAGTGATTCGTCAAGCACCTTCACATAATGCCTTTAAAAAGGAGCCCCGTAGCTACCTCATCTCCTCTAATCAATGCTCTTGCTTTAACCCCCACCTTACCACCTCTCCTACTCTCACTGCTGTGCACTTGATCTGCTTTCTACCTAATGCCTTGCACTTAATCCTCCCCCTACCTGTCTATTGTCTCCCCTCCCAACTTGATGCACTTCTGCTCTTTGGCTTGTTATCTCAAACCCCTTGCCCTGTCCTACTATAACTAATTCTCTACTCTTTAGATCTTTGCAGTCATTGCCGAAAAGCTCCTACTTGCAATACTCTGTGCCCTATCTCCCAAACTGTGTGAATGTTTCTCCCCTATGGATCTGCCTAGTGTATGTCATTTAGTAATTTTCCCAGCTCATTATACCTGCTAGTTCCTTGTAAGTATGTGGTTGCTTGTTTTTAATAAACCTCTCGACGAACTTTGCATCATGATAATTCATTGCAAATATGTGATCCATGTCCTGCACCTGCCAGCAAATTGCCTTATCGCATGTTTTGTCATGAATCACACTGTTTTGTACCTTGTTCTCGTCACCTTGCTTGTATTTTTACTGTAAAACCTTGTTTTGTTTCTGTGTTTTATGTAATTCCACTCTGTAACCTCCTGGGTCGTGCCTGAAAATAGTCATTTCTATGGCTAGCGCACCCACCCGGTAAACAAAACTAAATAAAAAAATAGTCCCAGTTAGTTGAGCAGTGGCCTTGATTTGTCAGAATCAGAACTCTAAAGTATACTAACAAGAACTTAAAAAAAAAATCCCTATTGTACTCTATGGCGCGCTCCTCCGTGCTCTCCCTGAACTAACATCACAAAATGTGCTAGTGTGGGGGCATCTCTCTGAATAGGGAAGTGGAAGGGATTGGGCTGTCAGCTGCACGGAGCCAAACTACAGTCCTTTCCCTCCCTAAATACTAGCAGTAGTACATTAACAGTTATACTAAATTAGAGTTGGGGCCAGGTAAGCTTCACTACATGTTTAAAACTTGCTCTTTAAAATAACTAAAAGGAGTGCTCCATTTCATTATGATATGCGCCCAGGACAGCGACACCATTACAGCAAAAACATCAGTGCTGACAACATCGACATTTTCACTGTATTAGACCGCCAAAGACCCCGGTACTTTCTCTCCTAGTCCTGAACCCTCCCACCCAACTCCGACTTGGAGTTAGAATCTAGAGATCGGGGAGGCAGAGCCCAGCATGGAAGGGTTCAGGGTCAATGCCTCCCTATAGAAAAATGACCAGGCTCTCAAGTCGGATTTATGTTAACCACAAGTTGCGGTCAACATAAATTTGTTGCTGTGATGGCGGTCGACAACTTAGTTGTTGAACTGGCATCGTAGAGCCTTTAATAATTATCCCCAAGTTTTCATCATTATTCCCTTGGTGTTTAAGAAATGCCCTGTAAGGTTAGTGAGTATTAACTGTTGCACCCTACTTCACCTTAGCCACAAGGCAAGAGATGTTAAACAACAGGGGCTGGAGTCATAAAATGGCCGAAATACCCACACTGATGGGAAAAACCCAGCTCAAGTGGGTTGCTACTTGTGGATCTGCAGGTTGCCGCAGTTTTCCCACAGCTGTGAGTATTCACAAAAGTGGAGCTTGATTATGACTGGCTCCATGAACTACAGCAGCTCGTGGGTCATGTTGCCAGGGAAATCCCGGCAGCTGTGGAAAACTGTTACGGCTGGTGGGAACAGCCGTAACAACTGCTGCAAGTGCTGCGCTATGAATATCAAGCTCTGCAGTGGCAGGGATTTTGTTCAACAACTGGAGTTGCAGTGTGGGACTTACTTCCAGACAGCGTTATGAATTCCACCCAAGGTGTTCAAACATAGCTGGGAATACTAATGAAACTCTGGGGGATGCCATATTACGAGGAGTGCTCCTTTTGATTATTTCAATAGTCAAAGCAAATGATAAAAAAAGTTTATTTCATTAATTAATTAATTAAAGGTTGTATAAATTACCAGATAGGTTCCATGAGAAACAAGTCAAATTTACAGAATGTCCCAAATCAGTTAAAAAACAGTAGACACATTAACCATCCTGCAATAATTATTTTAGACAATGTTTAAAAGTACCAGGTGTTGGCGAACTTCTTAGCAGGGGAAGGAGGTTACTCCATGAGAGTGGAGCAGCGGGGAAAAGCATTCCTTCCCAAAGTAAATCTGAAACTTTGGTAATAAAAGACCACAATGAGACACATCTCCGAGGCTATGTTTGTAGGTAGGAACTACAAGCCTTTCAGTCAGGTAAGTGAGAGTCTGCTTGTCCATAGTTTTATAAATAAGGCAAAACCAGTGAAGAATATGTCTGAAGAAGGGGACAACCAATTTAACTGAGACACAGAGGTACAATGATATTCATTCCACTCAGCCTTTAAGATAAATCATAGACGCAAATAGCAAACAGTATTCAGTGGGAGAAGGTTTGAGACACTGGCATGACAGTAAATAGTATCTCTATAGTCTAATATAGGGAGAATGGCCAGGGCAATAATATGTTTATGATCCAGGGTTGACAGACAATGCCTGGCACATTTTAAGTGACCTAGGCATTGATGGACTTTTGAAGTGGTTTTGTCAATATGGAATTTAAAAGTCAAAGATGAACCAAAAGTGAGACCAAGATATCTGAATTCACTGACAAGCTCAAGATGGTTATTAAGGTGATACAAAAGGAAGAGTTTGCCAAGAACACAACATACTGAGACCCAAACAGCACTGTTTGAGTCTTTTCACTATTTAAAAGTAGGTAATTAGAAAACCAATTCACGACTTTATCTAGGTCGCTTTGAAGAGTCGAGAATAATAAAGAAAAATTCTTATGACCGTAGAAAAGAACCATGTCATTGGCGTAGAGTCAGACTGAACAATGGTCAACAACAGTGAGTACAGGATTTACTATAAGATTAAAAAGAATAGGCCCAAGAATAAACCTCTGAGGAACACCAGTGAAAATAGGAAAGGGAGAGGAAAGGCAACCATTCCAACGCACAGATTACGTTCTCCCATGTAAGTAGGAAAAAAGTCAAGTGATGACATTAGCGGAAAAATCATAAGAAGATATGAGAGCTAAAAGGAATGCATGGTTAATCACATCAAAAGCCTTAGACAAGTCGATAACAACTGAACCAACAAGATATCCCTTGTCCAAAGCCCTGGAAACAGAATCATGGAAGTCAATCAATGCTGTTTGAGTGGAGTGATTGAGTCTACAGGCTGAATGAAAACTGGAAAGGATCTGATAAGTGGCCAAATAATCGGAAATCTGACAATGGACATTTTTTTCCAAAAGTTTGGAAATAACGAGGAGCAGGAAAATTGGGCGATAATTTTCTGCAAAACTTTTGTCCCCACCTTTAAACAAAGGAACAACTAAAGAATATTTACATGCTGTAGGGAAAGTTTGGGTAGTAAGGGACACATTAAAAATGTAAGTTAATAGAGGGGCTAAAATGTCAGTGCAAGATTTAAGAAAATAATTGTCTACATTATCAGTTCCCTTAGCAGTATCCTCTCTCAGTGAAGACAACTATTTGAATACTTCTGCAGATTTAATATACTTAAAGTAGAATTTAGGTATTGATAGAGAGGGCATAGTCAGGGGATGGAAAGATAATCCAGCAGTAGATAAACCTGCTCCAAATGGGGAGAAAGGCATCTTACAAGACAGGAGAAAAAGGACAGAATAAAACAGAATAAAAAGATATACTGTAGGTCAACATTTTTCATCAAAGTATGCAGTTCTGTTTTAAATGCCTTTATAACATGGGTTCCGAAAATACTATCTTCTGAGTCATCCAAACAGGTCACCTGACCATTGATTAATCCCTGATATACCCACAGTTGCATGTTCACAGGACTTTATTTTACTATTTCTTTTGGTAAACATGTAACATAACATTGTCCATGTTATAAGAGGATTAACCCATGCCAGGGTATGGGTTTACTGAGTATTAATCCATGCCTGGGTGGTTGAAGTCACTCGACTTTGCCTCGTGACTCCAACCCCCCGGCGTGGATTAATGCTCAGTAAACCCATACCCTGTCATGGATTAATAACTCCTACGATGCTTGATATAAGCAGTGAGTACTTTCTTGCTATTCAACCAGGACCTCCATAAAAATGAGGAGCCTGCAGAGCGACCCATTTTAAGTAACTGAGCTGCTGAGAAAAGGGAGGCACAATTCTGTTCTGTAAAAAGACTGCTTCTCTTACCTTGCTTTCTTTAAGAAATTGGCATTCTCTACCCCGATTTCAGTTGACACTCTGGAGCTGCACTCTTTAAAAAGAGAGACACCTCCCAGTTTCACTGCTGTAGTCACCCAAGGTGCAACATTCTCTGAAAGAATGATTATCCAGAATTGTCAGATCTGGAATCTCCAACCTTATCATAAGTGATGTGGTGAGGCATGTGGTTCGGGGAGTAACACGATAAATATTTTTCTGCTTGGCTGAGGTATATTGTATGCAGTGTGATGTAGTGTCAAGATCATGGTACATTTACAGCTACAAGCCACAGAACAGCCACATTACCCCAAAAGAAGGAAGGGAATTTGTTTTTAGACAGCACCTTTCATAGAAGATGTATCCCAAATCGCTTTAGTAAATATGAACAGTTCCATTGGCCATAAGGCGGGGACACCAAAAGTTAAGTGAGATTTAAGGAAATCCCAGAAAGGTTAAGTACAGGGAGAGAGGGTTAAGTGACTTGCTCAAGTCAAGGTAAAGTCACCCACAGGTGGTGGAAGTGGGATTCAAACCTGGATCTTCAGGTTCACAGCTCTGAATTCTAACCACTAAGTTATACTGCCTCCCTCAAAGAACACTGTATAGTACGCCTGCTGTGGCATTTATCAAATCAAAATGAAGTGCAAAAACAACAAAGTACACTCAGAGATCTATGACCAATTCACAGAGACTCCCACAGTATGTACTGAAGGGAATGCTGCACGACCACAGCAAATCTGGGAAGGGGATGAATATTACTTTTTTTTTTTTTAATTTAGATCTCAGATTACAAATACCTTTGAGTTTAGAGCTCTTTTACAAAGGTTCCACGTCAGCAACACAGTACAAAAGGTTAACAGAACAAAAGGTATGGCAAAACAGTATACATAGAGAAAGGAGATCAACAGGTTTACAGACTAAACAGGGTATGGTAAAATAATTGTAAATAAGAAAAGAAAGCAATAGTTGACATTCACAGTGAATTTAAGAATACAAACGAGTAACGCTAAGCAGTTTCATGCACAGGAATGCATATAGCAAACTGAAAATCAGCCAAAACAAGCTTTGTCAGTTACTGTTAAAATCATAACGTAAGTTGAAATCAGCCAACAGACCTTGTCAGAACAGACGGGGGGGGGGAGCATTAGATAGAGGGGAGGAAAGGTGAAGGGAGTAGGGTAGCAGGGGGGAGGGGATGTCAGAGATGGCGCTAAGGAGATTTAACAGTAATCAAGTGCTAGGGTTTTAGATTGCCAAAGAGGGTTCAGCAGAAACAGTCGCAGGAACGAGTGGCAGAGAGTAGTCGCTGTAGCTTGGATTTAGAAGGACCCAATTTGGATTTGGAGGAGATGTCACATATTATTTATATTTTTAAGGAATATAAACCTTAATGATTCGGTAAATGTTTATCCAATCAGTAGAGAGAAAAACATTCTCTACTTTGATTCTTGGTTTCTTTGATTTTTGTTTTGCTCCTTTGCGCGATGTGGCAGATATACCATCGTTCTGACAATTTAGGCTGTCATGGAGCCAGATGGAGAGGATTATGCCCACAGCCCTCCCCGACTACAGTTTCCTCTCTACATGGATGTCAGTGACAGGTCAGCTGTCGCGGAGGAAATGTGCGCACCTCACCTCACAGTACATATTGTCCCTCACCCTTGCCCCATCTTCTGCACTACCACCTGTAGTCCTCCGGGGGGTGGTGACAGAGAGAGAGATGATGCGGCCCTCCCTCCCCGGAGGAAAAGAACATTCAGTGGGATGCTCAATCTGCCTCCTCCCTCCCCCAGCTTGCCCCAGATGTCTCTGACTCATTCCCGAACTGGCTGCCAGCATGGAAGGCAGGTACAGAGGACCTGGCGTTCGATACCAATTTTAAAGAAAAATACCAGTACTAGTATTATGATCACATTACAGAAAATAGTCTCATTTTATTCACCTTGATGTTGACCTTTAGGTTGGACCTCTACACTGGTTTTTGTACAATTCATATAGCATAATAAAAAAATTGCTTTTTTAAGACCACTTGTGGCCCAGCAGTAATGTGCTCACCTGTCACTGTGCAGGTGACCAGTGCTTGAGAGTGAGCCAAGATGCATGGAAAAGGGAGTGATCAGATACAGGAACATTGCCAATGACTGCCCTTCTCCAACCAGGGATCACTGATTCTGCGCCTGCAGCACCGGCGACCCCAGTGGTAGACCACAGAGGTTTGTCCACAGGGGTGGGTAGACACTGTGTGTGGGTGTGGCCATTGTGTGGTGCTGAAGGAAGTCTAGGGAGAAAAACTGGGGCAAAAAAAATCCTGAAGCTGTATTCATAATGGTTCCCACCCCCAGTACTCAGGGGTCCCATGCCATGAATCAGTGTTGGGACTGAGAGGTTCCCTCAGAAGGAAGTGGAATCTGATCCTGTCTCTGTGCCAAGAGAGCCTCATCCCTCTGACACCCTGGTGTCCCACACCATCAACTGTTGTTGGGACTAGGAGGGTGCCTCGGAAGGGAGTGGAACCCAATCCTGTCTCTGTGCCAGTGGGGCTACACTCCCTGGCACCATGAGGTCCCACACCATCAATCATTGCTGGGACTGAAAGGATGCCTTGGAGTAGAGTGGAACCCTATCTTGCATCTGTGCCAAGAGGCCCCACCTCTGCTGCACTTGAGGGTCCCCTGCCATCAATCGTTGTTGGGACTGGAAGACCACCTTTGTGTGGAGGGGACAAAGGGTGCAAAGAGAGGAACAGGAGAGTGGAATGGGGCAAATTGCTAGTTCTGGAGGCAGCTGGCCTATAGGGCAATGCATACATGCATAATAACAATAGTAAAGAGCAGAGTAGGTGGACTGCAAGTCTCTCTTTGCTGTCACCTTCTATGTGTCTATGGATCCTAGACTGTCTTCCCTATTGTGGATCCTATAAGGCCACCATTTTGGAATCTTTTGTTGTTTGCTCCTGCCCCCCGCCCCAGGGGTCCTGTGACTCCTGCTGGTCTGCTAATGTCCCATTCTGCCTGCAAGTCTCACCCTCCACTGCCGATCACTGCTACCTGACTCCCCATGCTCCCCTGTGTCCTCAGAGGGTCCAGCTTATTCCTGTTGGTTCCCACCCTTCCCTAGCCAGAGGAAGGGAGTGACAGTTCCGGGTACTTGAGGTATGCAGAGCTGGGGGAGCAGCGACTGTGTGCCTGGGGGATTGTTGGCATGGGGGGGGGAGGAGACATGGCAGCCGTCATTCGATAATGGCAGTCATCATTCTGCAATATCATGGGGCAAACGCAGACCAGCAAGGCCAAGAGGACTAGATGCCCTACAACAAAACTAGTCTGCGAAATGATTAAAGCATACCTTCTTAGGATACTACTTATGCTACTTCTGATATCTGGAAATGTTCATCCTAAACCGGGGCCTACCGGCCTAGCACCCCATGCCACAACAAGGCAGGAGGGGTCCCTCACATTAGCCTCAATCAATGTCTGCAGCCTCCTTAACAAACTTGGCATCTTGCAAACCTGGGTCCAGCAACATAGCCCTGATGTACTCTCTGTTGTCGAAACATGGCTTAACCCCAAGATACCAGACATTGCAGTCACCATCCCTGGATACTCTATATTCAGGCAGGACAGGGTTTCCAACCGAGGTGGGGGCTGTGACATCTACCTGAGGAATTCCTATCTGGGTCAATTGTTCTCGTTCTCAAACCCTAAACCACCCTCGCAGGTTCTCGCTATTAAAGTTCTACTTGGGGCGCACAACAAGGAGCTCACCATTGCCTGTCTGTACCTACCCCCTAAAGATCAGCCCAATGGATTTATGAGCATATTGAAAGCCTACAGGACTTCACCATAACTCTGAACTCATAGTACTAGGCGACTTCAACATAAATTGGCTATCGCTGGAGGCCAGAAACTACAAGGATGCTGTCACATCACAGAACCTCACCCAGCTTGTTACCACCCCCACCAGATGCAACTATAGGACAGGGTCACACACACTTCTGGACTGGATCCTTACTAATCACCCTGAACGAATCTCAAAAGTCTCAGTGCTCCCTGATGGGATCAGTGACCACTCACCGGTCACATGTACCTGGACAAACAAATTCATTAAGCCCCCTCCTAAAATAATCCACACCAGAGTGTTAAAGCAGGGGTACCTTGAGCTACTAAAGACACACCTAAGCCACCTGGACTGGACACCAATCGACTCTGCCATTGATGTAAACCAAGCCTTAGACCTTTTCATCAGCCACTTCACTGCGGCCTGCAATATCTTTGCACCTCTCAAAAAGCTGAAGGTCAGGGGCAGAGCTAACCCTTGGATAACCCCCGATCTAATCACTTTACTCAAACATAGGGATCATCTCTGGCACTGTGCCCGTGCAACATCCAAACCTGGGAATATTCATAAATATAAAGCTGCCAGAAATGAGTGCACGGGCAGTTAGGAGCTCCAAAAGCAAATACTTCAAGGAAGCTCTCTCCAACTCCTGGGGTGATGGAAAAAAATTTTGGAGTAACTTGAAAGACCTTACAGGCAAGGACGCTAAGTCACCACCCACCATACTCAACATAAATGGAACACCAACATCTGACCTGTACACAATCACCAACACCTTTAACAATGCATTCTCCAACTTGGATGGTGTCCTCCCTTCTAATTTCTTTGATGCCCCCTTTGGTAGTAACCCTCCTGCAACTACTCCTCTCCTACACCCTGCCCCACAATTCTACTTCAAGGAGATCCCAGTGCATGAAGCCAGAACCTATATTCAGAAGGCCATTCACATTGCAGGCTACAGCGGTGACTCCCTTGACCTGAAGTTGTTAGCACTTGTCCTTGAAGAAGTCCTTGAACCCCTGACAAAGGTCCTCAACCTATCACTAAGGATGTCCCAGTTCCCATCTCACTGGAAACAGGCAACCATCACACCGGTACACAAAAGTAGAGACAAATCACTGCACTCCAACTACAGACCTATCTCCATCCTCCCTCCATTGTCTAAGGCCCTGGAGCGCATCGACTCAGACCAACTAGTCAAGTACCTGGAAGAATATGACATCCAGTGTCCTGAGCAACATGGTTTCCAAAAAGGGCACAGTACCACCACTGCACTATTAGAATTCACGGGCTTCATCCATACCAAGCTCAATCAAGGAAACTGTGTAGGGGCAGTATTCATCGACCTTACGAAAGCCTTTGATACTGTGAACCACCCACTCCTACTCAAGCAATTATCAAACACTGGGCTCTCCAATGAAGCGCTGCTCTGGTTTTCAAGCCACCTTGGGGAGAGGGTCCAGCGGGTTAGGATTGCCGGTGTCACTTTGGAAGAAAAGTCAGTCCTTTCAGGGGTCCCACAGGGTCCATCCTGGGGCCACTACTCTTCAGCCTCTTCCTCAATGACCTTCCCAGTGTCTGCCACCAGAAATTACTGCTCTATGCCGATGATGCAGTCATGTTCACCAACCACCAAAACGCAGAGCTCCTCGAGAAACAATTACAGCTTGAATTCATGCACATCGAAGAATGGTTCAAGTCACACAAACTGGTCATGAACTACAGCAAAACAAAGGTTATGACCTTCTACAACACCAGAAGCAAGTAAAATCCCGTGACCTCACCATCCTAAACCAAACAGGGACCTTACTTGAACACGTTCCTGATTTTAAATACCTAGGTGTCACATTGGACAGCTCACTCTCCTACCATCGGCACATATATTCTGTCGCCAAAGCCACCAACATCTGTATAGGCCTGCTCTATAGGCACAAACACTGCATGACTCCTGACACTCTCCAGTTGGCTATCAACAGCTCTGTCACCTCCATCATCGATTACGGGCTAGCAATTTATGGCTCTGCCTCCGCCTCTGCCCTCCACAGAATTACAGTTGTACTCAACAAAGCATGCAGGCTGCTAACTGAGGCTGACCAACTTACACACACTTGTGACCTGTACACTCGGGCGGGATGGCTTCCTCTCATCAGCCAGATACAGAATCAGACCTGCCTCTTAGCCAAAAAAGTCCTCCTCGGGGTCATGCCCCCGGGCATTGAAAAGCTCCTCATTGACCACCACAGCACCCAGCGAACTAGAAGTTCACAACAACTAACCTTCCTTGTCCCCAGATGCCAGACTACCATGGGCCAAAGGGTCTTTGCCCACAGAGCACCACAGTGGTACAATACTCTCAACAAAGAAACTCTTACTGCTGCTGCTCTTGGCCCTTTTAAGAGACAATTCCGGCTTCATCTCATTTCAACTAGTCGTTGTGACTGCCTCTCCTAATCAGGGGCCCACCGCTCACTGCCCTCCACTTCAGTCTTGACAGCTACCTCTCCCCGCCTTGCCCCCTTCTACCTGCCTACCCCCTTGCTCCCTCTCCCTTTCCTCTCCCAGGGCATTTCCTGACTTTTATCCCTCCCCTCCCTCCCCTTTAGAGCTCTTAGCCTCACTCTCTGCCCTCCAACATTGGCCTTCCTGCCTGCATACCCCCTTCTCTCTCACCTGCAGCGCTTATTTCTAAGATTGCCCTTGGCTGGTATGTCATGCTACCTAACATTTGGCACATTTTGAATTACTGGAATTTCCTAAGGCTCAGCCTCTTACTTCTTTTTATTGTGTAAATATGTATTATTATGTTGACCTTTGTATGTATGTATACCCCACATTCCTTCGACGTGGAACCTTTATAAACGAGCAGTTCCTGCTCAAAGGTATTTGTAATCCTAGATTTCAATAAAATAAAATAAAATTCTATCAAGCGATCATGGGTGCCATTCTCCCATTTTCTGGGCGCATCCCCTCTCCCCAGTGACACGCACTGTGGCGATGCCCTGGAGGGTCACCCACACTGGCCGAGACCCCACAAAACACCAGATGTCACTCTCTGAGCAGTTGTTCCACCACTCAGTGCCACAGAGCCAGCTGGGAACTTTGTGATGTTGTGTGACGAGGGGTGAAGCTATATCTGACTACATTCCTCCCCACCGACCCTGCAAGTTGCAAAATGGTGACAGAAATAGTAGACCCACCCCACCTAGACTTGTCGAGTGGAAGGGAGGTTTTCATGGTAGACACAGGGGCCAGCTAAAATGACCATCTAGCTTAATTTGTAGCCACTAATAGAGAGAGAAAAAAAGAAACATGCACAACATATGAAGTAACCCCCCATGCTATAGAAACATGCACAACTTATGAGGCAACCCCCCAACCACCAAGCTATAGGAACATGCACAACTTATGAGGCAACACCCCTCCATGCTGTAGAAACATGCACAACTTACGAAGCAACCCCCCACCCACAAGCTATAGAAACATGCACAACTTACGAAGCAACCCCCCCACCAAGCTATAGAAACATGTACAACTTACGAAGCAACCCCCCACCCACCAAGCTATAGAAACATGCACAACTTACGAAGCAAACACCATCACCACCACCACCACCACCACCAAGCTATAGTGCATATGTTGTTTTCTTCATTTGGGGGAAGCAGAGCATGAAATACCTATCTGCTAGATCTTAAGCTGTTTTTTTTTTTTTTTTTGAGGGATTCATCTGAAAATCTATGCTATCAAGCTAAAACCTGCAGAGGCAATCCTGTTACTCAGGCCACCCTCTACTCAATAATAGCTTAATCAGGTAAGCAAGTAGTTCTTATTTAAACTTATCATCCCCTGGCCCAGATGCGAGAGCACTACCCTTATAGCCACAATAGCGCCGACGGAGGGGGTTCCAAGTCCTCGAGCAGAGCAGCTCTGAATACAAAGCAGCTATAGAACGGCTGTTTGCATTTGCAACAAGTTTCCAACCCACTGCTTTGTAAAGCACATTGAAAACCAGTACTAGGGAATGGAAGGTGCTTCAACAAACCAAATCTACAAATAAATATCCTGTTCTGTTCTCTCTGTACAGAGACAGCTGCTCCCAGGTTGAGTGCAATGAAAACGCTTGCATGTTGGTTTTGCTTTTCTGATTGGCAGCTCCAGTGGAGAACTTTGGAAAACCCCAAGGTGTTCCCTGGCAGGCCCCCGTGTCATGTGCTCCACAGCTTTCAGACACTGTTCCATTATCCCATGGAGTAGAAAGGTTCACAAACAGTGAGAGAAAGACTTGGCTTATCCTCTCCAAAATTTTACAGTTCCTTTGTTTACAAGAAACGATATTATATCAAGAAACATTACAGAACTGTATTAGTGAAATATAAATTAAATCACATTATAATTTGGCAGTGAGATGCATCTGAACATAAGCAGGAGGACTGTTGTTTTTCACACTGCTCACAACAGAAGATCAGTCACTTGTAAGTAGTTCCAGGTGGCGGTGAGTTCAGCTGCATCTCTTTGCGCTCTCTTCTCTTGTGGGCAAATCCAAGATGCAGTCCAGAGGCTCCAGCGTGGAGGGTCTGTGAATTCTCAGTAGCACCTCCCCACCTCCTTGAATATGCAAGTTCTTAACATGGCTTGTCTCACTAGTTGATGCAGTGAGTGCCGATATAGTGAAATGTATGGCCGACCCGCCAGTTATTTGTATGATGTGAAGTGGCTTAGCTGCATTTATTGCAGTCACACCACTATGAAGGTGATATTGCTCTTCTTTTTTTTGTAAAGTGTTTTATCCTCCCGCCGTGGCACAGCCTATAATCTACTGACCTGCCCCTCAGCCTTGTCACTCAGTACAACAGGGACTTACTTCACCCAGCTTCCTTCATGGTTTACCCATGGCGGGGTTCATCGGGGGTGTCACGCCGCTGGCAACATGGATCCGGTGAGGGCCCTTGGCCCTGCTTCCTCCATGGTTTAGTCCCCGCTGACAGGGGTCCAATGGCAGGCACCACCCACCGACACACATGGATCAGATGAGGGAGAGGGGTCCCGTAGTCCAGTGCAGAGCCCAGGAGAAGCTGGCGTCATCCTCGCTGTCCCTGGCTATTTTCCCATGTTCTGAAAGGGAGGGCTGGATGTCCAATGTCGACTGAGATGTACCACGTACGCTACTGTGCAGTAGGCGTCGTCAGCCACTATCCCTCCGACCCTGAAGTTGCAGTGAGTTGCCCTGAGCCTCCACCAGGGGTCAGACCAGTGCTGAGAACCCACAGCCCTCCCTCCCAGAAGAGGAGAACCATCCTCTAGACACTCAAACCTCCTCTACCAGGCCAGTCCCCGGGAATGGAGTCCATCACCAAACCCGTAGTTACTGGTATGGTGGCAGGTGAGGCATGGCCGCCCTGTGATATTACCCTTTTCAGTTGTAATTTGTACCTCAAATACATGTAAAATAATAAAAAGATAACTGCACCCCCCCACCCCTTGGTGATGAGCACACAGCCCTTTATTACGATCTTGGAAAGAGGGCAGGTACCTGACATGGAAACTCCTGTGTCTAAACCTATCTTACCTCACCAGAAGTTCCCTTACACTCAGATGTTTCAGTTGCTGCTTTCCCAGGCTTAGAGGAATTTGGGGCACACCTGAGACACTGCCATGATGTATAAATAAACACGCACACTCTCAAATGTCCAAGCACTTGACGTTCACTGTAAGGTTCCGTTAAACAGCACCTTGCCTGTCATACTCACACTAGGTCAGTAAGAACCCCTACCTCCCCAGGAGTTCATCCATACATAAATTATAATTCTCAGAGCCACAGTTTTTGGAAGGGAAGGGATCTATTTTGACTCCATAGAACCAAGCTGCCAGTCCCTTCCACTTCCTTGTCCTGAGCGTTGCCCCACGCTAGCTTGTTTTGTGATGTAATTATATGGAGAGCTCTGCGGCACGTTCCATAGAGTACTATAGGGTCTGGATTTAAAGTCATGTTTTAATAGTTCAGGATTCTAATTTGAATAAATCAAAGCCACTGCTCAACTAACAAGACCATTGCTAGTTAAGTAGTGGCTTTAATTTATCCAAATCAGAACCCTGAACTATTAAAAATACAACTTTAAATCCAGCCCTATAGCACTCTATGGAGTGCGCCCGTGTTTCCATATAATTACATCACAAAACAAGCAGCGGGGCAGCCAAAGTAGAAGGGATTGGCAGCTTGGCTCCATGGAGTCAAAATAGATCTCTTTCCTTCCAAAAACTGTGGCTCTGAGAATTATAATTTATTTATGGACGAACTCCGGGGGAGATGCGGTAAGGTAAAGACCCAAAGATTTAGAGGGCGAGATGCACTTCCCTGAACTGGTCAGAGAAACACCCTCCAATAGTGGCCCCAGCCAGAAATAGGGCCGATACCAACAAGGAACTCACCACTACCACTGCCCCCTCTTCTTCCATGACCACAGGCTGAGCAACCAACTCAGCCACTGCCTAGTCTTTTGGCTGACCAAGAGTCAATCGAGCCTTCCAGTCTTTGATGGACATTGGCAGCATAGCCCAGCACAAGCTGCATCCCTTGACATCATGCTGATCACCCAAGCAGTATAAGCACGTATTGTGCAGATCCATGGTGAACATATTTGGCCTGGACCAGGTGTAGAACTTAAACCATGGTTACTTCCTCTCAATCATCAATTGTGAAGCGGAGTTGGAAGACTGCAGATCAACTTTAAAGTGGAATACAGACTGAAACAGAAGATTCTCCTGAGAAAGTGCTTTGAACACTCAAAATCCATCAAGGCTGCAGAGCTTCGTAGGAGGAGGAGGAGACCTGTCCCTTCCAGAAGAAATATCTGACATCACGGGGTGAAGTCTGAGAATATACCACCCAGATAGTGGGAGGAGTTTAGCTTGAAGACTTTCAGTGAGCCAACTGTTCGGCAGAACTGCCAGAGTGCCGACAGTAAATTGTATCCAGGTTGTTAGAAAAACTGTTTCTCTTCACAGCCTCCCACTGGAACGAATGTTAACCTTGTCTTGATCACAATTGTATCCCGTTTCCCTACCTTCTGCAGTTATAGCGATACTCTCTGTCCCTTCCTTACGTGCACGGTGTGCTTCACGAACAGTTTTTTTTTTGTCCTTATCAGAGTGCGTCTTTGCCTAAAATGTCACCCCCCCCAAACAGGACATCTCTTGATGTCTTCGGTGGAACTCAACACAGGCCCAATGACATCTGGGTAATCTCCACTTACAGGAAACACCCTTGGGGTTCCTGCACCCTCTTGGTGGTCTTCTACTACTCCCCTCTATGAGCAGCACCTACAATGTACCCACAGATCCCCCAGTGGCTTGGGATTTGCTTGTTGTGTCTGATGTCTGTCCCAGTAGCCACCAGGGTCTCCTTTAATGTGCATATGACAACCTTAAAACCTTGAGGTGTCCTTAACTTCTGACCCCCTCAGTACCCTAAGAGCTGCTGGCAACCAGCTGCTGCCCACAATCTGCAGCATGGTCCCACCCCCTCTGGTGCCTTCTGCGTCAAACAACCCCTACAGGGACACATCAGGCAATCTGTAAAGGGAAACTTGGTAAACATCCTGCAGTGCACATTAGGCAAGTACATAATAACAGTGACCCTCCTACATGAAGTGCATAGGGTTGAAAGGGGTGCACCCACTGCAGCATGGAGGGGACCATGTAAAAAAGCTGCTTCGGGGCCACCCCGATGGCCTAGCAGCACCATGCAGTGCAGACGTGCAGGCAACCTGTGTTCAGAGTGTGACAGGGAGCTCTTGCCACTCTTGAGGTCTGACCATTTCTTAAATCTGTTTCAACAGTTCTTCTATTTCTAAGCCTAATCTATCCTTTACAATTTCTAGTCCATAAGGTTGGCCACCTATGGGCACCCCCTCCCCTTTCTTTTGAATTTGCTATTTTTCCCTCCTACCTCCCACCATCTCTGACCCTTCGGGGGCACCTGGGAGTCATCCCTCTGCCAGTCACCCTACCTACGACCTACCTTGTACCCCATGGAGCCACGGTTATCCCCCAGGTGGGGGAACGAGGTGCGGCCCATACATCCCATACACATTTAGTTGCGTCGGGCAAGGCAGCCCAGGTGAGTGGTGGCACATTGAGGGCATGCTCCTGGTACCCCATCTTCCCAGAGATGGGAGGCATTTTTCCTCTAGTGTTTTTCTCCCTTGCGTGGTGTGCGCCCTTGATGTCAAAGTGCGGTGCGCTGACATCCAACACCCGTCTCGGCCAGCCCCTGCGAAAGCGGGACTTGATGCAGCACCCTCAGCCTCCCTCGGGGTCAGGCAAACTGCAGGCCTTGGCCCCTCCTCCCCTGAGAAGATGAGCAATCATGGACGCTCAAGCCTTCTCCCCGACGACCCTCCAGAGACCCGAGTCCTGCTCCCGAGGCGTGGGTGGCCGTCACGGCGGAAATCAACCACTCGTGACGAGGCTACCCTCCCTTTCTTGACTATGCTATGGTGCCCTCTTTAATTTTCCTTTTCCCTCTCAGGTCCTCGTACAGGGAGGTTATTATGGTGACCTCCAAACATATGTAAAACAGGTTGTGTTTATCGTTGTTGGATTTAGTATACAATGGCACTATGTCATAAAATATATTGATGTAGATACCTTATGTTTATGAAACCTGTAAATGTTGAAAATACTATGGCACTAGGCATTTTTGATAATGGCAAAAAGTACTAGGTGACTATTATAAAATTAAGTTAGTTGTGCTATTTAAAAATGCATGTAGACTACTGTAAACTGATCAAGTCTGAAATGTCATGGTGATTTGCATATATCCCATGATGCTTGCATTATGGAAGTATGTATGATGTATTTCTTTGAAACTTGATTTATTGCTAATGCCCTTTGGGGTAACCTTTTTTCAGTGATTCTGCATTGAGGTTCTATGTGTATAGCTTTTTTCTTTTCCTTTTTGAGCCCCCACTACCTTAACAAATGGGGCCCACATAGAGGTGGAGGTTGCATCTCAACATGTAAGTTAGATCAGAGATCAGTGACAGTAGGTGCTGGCTAAGTGCAAACAAAAGAGAAACATAGTTTGTTGCTGCAAACTGATGTACTGAAGGAATATGGCATTGCAGAAGCTTATTTCCTGTATTTTGAATAAACATCACACAGAGATTGTATGTTGAACCTAAAGTTTGACGTCCGGTCCATCTGTGATCTTTCAGCTTCTCCACACAGAGGCGAACCCTGGGTGGTCATGCACTGACCCCTGTAGCCAGTCCAGGGAGCTCTCTCCCACCACAGGGGGACATGCTGCTTGCGTGAGAGGCTGACAGTGGCTACGCTGATGGGGTGGTGGGAGGGATTGAAAAATATGGCAGGGAAAAACCCACGGCCATCTAAATGATGGTCTGAGCTCCTGGCTTCCCTGCATCCTAAGACATGTCTGCATGGGATCTGGTCCACATGGTGGACTGCCTCATGGTTTGGTGGTGACTGTACCCCCCCCCCGGAGCCATGCCATGGATGGCAGAACCATGGGGCTAGCTGGTGGGCTACCAGGGGTCAGAGGAGGTGAGAGACACAGGCCCTAACAGGGTACTTCCCTGGAACCGGAGTATATCAATGGACTTGGCCGGTGGAGAAAACCCGATATGTAAAAAAAAAAAATGCTTCTAAGAGGAAGAAGAATGACCTTCCATGCAGAGCAACCTGTAGGAATTATTGCTGAACTGGACTTTTTTTCTTTAGCCTAAATTATTTTGGGGAATTTTTGTCCAATATACTGTAACTATATTGCAGTTCATTACTTTCAGAGATACACATAAATACATCAAATGTTAAAAGTGGTTGTGATATTGGTTGATCAAGTTTATTTCTTAATGAATATTTGACCTACTTTAGATCTAAACATCCCTCCTCTCTCCTCCCTATGTAAGCATCCTCTGGGAGCTTACTAGTTAATTTGTGTAGATAGGCAGTAGGAAGCTCTGGTGCTGGCAGGTCTGGGATATGAGCCTGCCTACTGCCAACAGGTGGGACCCACCCCCCTAGGGTATAAGAGTGGGGTATTGGCACAATAGAGGGACTGGAGGGAGAGAGAGAGAGAGGGCAGCGAGAGAGAGGAGTCATGCAGGTTGGGCCCACAAGTTTGGCAGCAGGGCCTGTTTGGACTGCTTAGAATAACAGCCTTCCTACCTCGAAGACCCACATATGAAAATGCGGTGGTTCGGGCCGTAAGAGTGCAGGGGAGGCATTGGAGAGCAAGTCTAGGTCCTGTCGGTGCAGTCTGGGAGCCAGAGCCCAGAGCAGCAGAAGTATGGAGGTCCGCCAAGTGATCCTGGCACCTCGGTAGGGCAAGCACTGATGGGGGGGGCCCTGTTCCTAAGTAATTTTGCCCATAGGTGAGTGAAGCCTGAGATCCAGTGAGTGTTTCTCTGGTCAGGCCTGTTCGGGCAGATGGGGCCTGGGGTGTGGTCCAGAGGTGGCAACTTGGACCATTGAGCGTATAGTCGTGGCAGTTAACCCTTTTTCCCCTGGCTGCTACAGTGGGCTCTCAGGGTGTGCAGCCTGTTTGGAGATAGAAAAAGATCCATGTGAGGAGTGGTTGGCTAGGGCCCCAGCAGGGTGGCAGGCCATCTGGGTGCTCCAAGTGGCACAGCAAGCAGTCCCTTGGGTGCAGGCAGTCCAGAAATTGGAATCACTGGATGAGTGGAAAAAGCCTCTGGTCTTCGGGATTGCCAGGGATGAAATTATTGTCTGGGATGCTTGGAGCAGGCATGTGGTATCAGCAAATTGATATTGGGAAAGTCTTCAGTGGCTCAGTTTCATACTAAAAGGAATGCTAGTGGAAGTGAAAACCTCTCAGTAAGAAAATAGCTCCCATATGTTTTAAAGTAACCCCCTGTGGTAACAAGGCAAAGTCAGAAAGGGATTAGGACAGTAGAAACGTCTTGTGCTGTCATAGTTGCTACCTCAGTTTGAATATACATGAGACAAAAGAGAAGTGAAAGTTAAGCACATGCCTGTGTTAAGAAAGAGTATGAAGGGAAGGAATATGAATTGAAAATCGGCAAGTTTGAAATTCCTCTAAGTATGGCCTGTTTCGGCCCACCAACTAGTGCTGCTGTCAGGAATGTAGCCCTTTTGGCTCGAGGGAATGTCTATAAAACAATAAACTAATCTGTTGGAAAAAGCGATTGTCGGGTCCATACCTGAAAAGTACCCCGACCGTATTTTTAACCCCATGCTCCATGGAGTGATTTACCAAATTTCAAGTTTCATATTAAATCAGTTTTGTACTTGCGATACTGGAGTGGACACTGGAGTTAATTGATTCCAGCTATGCATGCTGTCTCTATTTAACAAACATTGCCCCCTGCAGTCAGCCCATTGAAGCGAAGAGATGTACCTGCCATGAAAAGCGAAGCCATCTCGCAACATCAGAAGAACCAGGAAATGAGCATATTTCTGTTTTCTTGGTTGCACAGCGCCCCCCTCCCACTAAGTTACCATCTGGATACCCCTAGACACTGTGAGTCGGGGGCTTGCACCTACATCCATCCATCGTGATGCTTTCACACCTGTATTTATATTTGTATGCCGTACCATGGCTAATTTAATGCTATATTTTATTTCTTCTTCTTCTTCTGGGTCATATTAGTGAAATAATCTTTAAAAACTTGAGACATACTATGTTAATATTTGTTCCTTATCTGTTTTTGTTTTACATTTCTAGAACTGAATTTTGCAATGTTTTTAATTTATGGCATTGCACTTTAATACACATTATCACTTTAGCTATCTAGACACACTAAAAGTTGGAAACTGAAACCAGCCACTCTGGCAGTTGAGTAATTTGTAATTACTGATGCTATGCCGCCCTTTATTAAAGTGGTATAAAAAGGGGGAGGGCTCCAACTTGGCCCCCCCCACAGAAGTGCTAGTGTAGAATGAAACACTGGAGGCTGCTATACGCTCTCTTGGTAACAGCTGCTGTTTGCACCACCAGTCTCTGCTATATCTGTATTTTCATGTTTTAGCACTGTGCACTTTGCTAAAAGACACAGTGGGCCAACTGCTTTAAGAGTGTGCCGTTTTATGCTTTTTGCTCCATTTATGGGTAACTCCTGCTCTGCGGCACTGGGGATCTGGCACAAAGTTTACCTTTGTGTTGTTTTAATATATAAATCATTGCTTTCAACAATTTCAAATATTTAAAATACCTCTTACATTACAATAGGCATTCAAAAAGCTGTGGTGTGCAGAATTAATACACAGATAACGGAGACATATGCATACAGTAGCCCATTAGTCTTTTAAATGGCAGTGACGAAAAACCCGAGTTCAGTATTCTCAAAGGAAAGTAAATGAACGCCACTAATACCAGCTATCCAAATAACTGTGATAGTAAATGAACAGGGAGAATTAACAACCTATAAAAACACAGCAGTAGTAGCCACTTTTACAGCAGAGATCAGGAAAATACATTTTTAACATGATGCCCTCTAATACACACCTAATGTTGGTCCCTACCAATAGGTTACTGAAAAACATTCACAAACTAAAACCATTGCAATAGAAACATAGAAACATAGAATTTGACGGCAGATGAGGACCGCTTGGCCCACCCAGTCTGCCCATTTCCCTACCTACTGGATAAGCTGCAGATCCTAGTTAACCAGCAGCCTACTTCTTCTTACCCCCACCCCCGAGAATTGCCTTAAGACTGTCCCATGCATGCTTGAATTCCACCACTGATTTTGACTCCACAACCTCCTCCGGAAGGCCGTTCCATGCATCCACAACCTCTCTGTGAAAAAATACTTCCTTAAATTACCTCTGAGCTGCCCCCTCTATCTTCAAATTGTGCCTCTTGTTCTTGCACACTCTTTTTTGAAAGATGCTACCCTCTTGGACTTTGTTGATTCCTTGAGGTACTTGAAAGTTTCTATCATGTCCCCCTCTCCCTCCTTTCCTCGAGGCTATACATATTAAGCTCCTTAAGTCTCTCTTCATATGTCTTCCGGTGCAGACCCTGCACCATTTTAGTTGCCCTCCTCTGGACAGCTTCTATCCTGTCTATGTCTTTGCGGAGATTGGGTCTCCAGAACTGCACACAGTACTCCAGATGGGGTCTCACCAGCTGTCTGTACAGAGGGATAATAACTTCCTGTTTTCTACTGGTGATGCCTCTCCCTATGCATCCCAGTATCCCCCAGCCCTCCTTGCTGCCCTCTCACATTGCTTGCCCACCTTTAGGTCATCTGATATGACTACCCCCAGGTCCCTTTCCATTTTTGTTGTTGTTAGTATCTCATCCCCCATTGTGTACTCTTCCCCTGGGTTTTTGTTTCCCAGGTGCATTACCTTGCACTTCTTAGCACTGAATCTAAGTTGCCATACATTTGACCATTCCTCTAACCTTGCCAAGTCCCTTCTCATCCTTTCCACCCCACCCTGTGCATCAACTCTGTTGCAGATCTTAGTGTCATCTACAAAGAGACATACTTTTCCTTCCAGTCCTTCTGCAATGTCGCTTATAAAGATATTGAAGAGGACTGGTCCTAATACTGAACCCTGCAGTACCCCACTAGTAACCCTCCTTTCTTCTGAGTGGACTCCATTTACTATTACTCTCTGTGTCCTATTCTCCAGCCAATTTTTTACCCAGGCTGTCATCTTGGGACCCACTCCCAGGCTGGCTAACCTGTACATTAATCTTTTGTGTGGGACTGTGTCAAATGCCTTGCTAAAGTCTAGTGTAACCCCTAGATGGCGCTATCCCAGGGGCTACTACCCCTGCCTGATTTGCCACTAACAGGTTGAGGGGCCTGGATCCAATGGCGGGTGCCTCCACCCAGAGGTCAGGGTTTGCAATAGTTAAACTAACTTGGTCACAGCCCTCTGGGACACTGCAACCCCCCTTTCTTCCCACTAGTGGCCCACACAATATATCAGAATTACCTTCACAGTATACACTTACCCCCAGGTCTGGTTCCGGCACTGGGACCTCCTGTGAAATGAGATACAGTGCAACAATCACAGTACAGTACTTTAACATAGACAAATACCTCAGGCAGTATAACTTTGCTGAAACAAGCAGCTCTGATTTATTTAGGGGATATAACAAGGACAGGGAAATCAGGTTAATTGGCTTATCACTCTAATAATCTACCTATGGCTCTGTGCACAGGCCTATCCTATCAGTTACTGTCCCTGGGTACCCAAGCCCTAGTGGCTAGTCAAACCGTGGCAGCTGGTAGGGCCCTTTCACACAGAGAAAAGGAAAATTAAACAGTCAGCAGTACAGTAATTCCATTTGGATTTAATGTGGCAATTCAACAGGGAGCGACCCTGAATTAGTACTCACGACCTCCAAATAAGATAGGGTCCTTCAATATCAGCAGGGCTACTCTTGAGCTCCAAGTGACTCTTCACAATTTATATGGTAAAAAAATAGAGAGTACTATACCAGGCAGGCTGCTTCTCTATCCCGATCGCAGTACTGCACAATACCGGGAGAACACACAGCAGATTCAGTTCCTGACCGACCGAGTGCAATTCAATAATTTCTCCAGTCTTCTACAGGGTGAGCCTGGTTTCTACTCTTCAGAGATCCTTTGATTCTTTTCACAGGACAGTTCAGTCCTAACAAGCAGTTACACAAGCTGCAGACCGGAACTCTGGGCCTTACACACGTTTTTGACTAAAACTGCAGACTGAAAAGCACAGGGCTCCTTCCTTCTTCACTGCCAAAGCTCAACTGAAACTCCAACCGACAAAACCGGGCACTTCCTTTGAGTTCCTCCCAGTTCTTGACTGGATTGGCTGTCACTCACAATAGACTGCTGCTGTTGGTCCAAAAAGGCACTGAAGTCTAAACTACATCTCCCAGAGTCACTGCCCATACAATCCTCTTGTGGCTGGCTCAGATTATGAGTCCAAGTTCTGATTCGTCCAAGGCACCATTTTAGAGCTAGCTAACCCCACACTGATTGGTCCAGTTCAGCAGTTCAAAACCAGAATGGGGAACTAGGCAGACACTGTTCTGACTACAAAAGAAAGCAGGTTAGACAAACTGTAATTTCATTATCACTCTAAATGGTTTCTGGCAAACAGTTACATCTTTCAGATAGGTTCCCTTTGCACTCTAGTGACTGCAAAATGGAGTGAATTGGCAGCAGCTTGAGTGGTACTCAATCAAAGAAACACACAGTCCCCATACAAACTAATTATGTCTGCAAGCAGACAGCTCTTAAAGAGACAGTACCAGAGGTTCTAAAACACTCACTGATAAATGCAAACAGCCAAAACACCATTCAGGCATGGAGCATTCAAGCAAGCTCCTGGAAGTCTTTGGGAACCCCCATTTGCAGGGGTTACACCCTTCCTGGCCTGGGAAAGCTTGCGTCTGCGTCAAGCAAGTACCCCATAAGTTTAACTGCAACCATATACATTTGCATTAGGCTCACACATGTAATCATCAGTCAATATATCATTTTACCAAGAACACATTTCTGAAACATTGCAGTACGTCACTCTTTACACAGTATTACACACACATTGTACCATAACTCAAGTTATTACCTCTTGTACATGAAACCTGAAGAGAGGGGGCCCTTCCCTATCAGTTACCTTGGGGCTGGATGGGACAAGGGCACCATACTTAGAGGGCAACACAAGTAACTTGGAGTTAGCACTGACGCTCAGTTTGGGCAATGAGCTCGGGGACACATACACTCCTTTATGGACAATATTGAGAGGCAAATCCACAGGCCTCCCAAGGGAATCATAACTGAGGTGCACCACAGGCTTTACAGCTCGACCAGTCTTTCTAGGGGGAACTGTTATAGTCTCTGCACTCTGAGCCTCATTTTCAGCATTGTCCTCACTTGTCAGGAGTCTCCATGGGGTAGAGGCTAGAACTTGGGGCACTTTCAGCTCCAGGAGTTACAGTTTCTGAGTCCACAACATTTGGCTCGCAGGGAGAGCTTTCGGACACTGGCAGTGGACTGTCAGGGCACTCAAAATACTCTTCTTGTTCTGGTGTATCACCAGTCTGACCCAATCCATCATTTTCCTCCCCTGAAAGCACAAACAGTTCAACCATGCACAATGATTCCATTTCATCTGATCTGATGCTTTGCACTTCACTTTCTGGGAGCATCGGCTCCAGGGATGAAGCTGGAGGCTTAGACAGTCCAGAAGGCCCAGCTTTGTCTCCAGTATTGACTAGGGGATTGCCCCGAAACAATTGACTCAGTTCGTAAGAAGGATAGTATTCAAAGTCTCTCACTTTCTTCTGATATGGACTGACAGTCATGCTCAACTGGGACTTGTGCAGGGAACACTTTAACTCTGCTTCTGTAGGTGCAGACTTCCTTGATCTTTTCTTAGCAGCAGCTCTAGTCACTGGTCCAGAGGAGCATCTTCTGGGGGCTCAGACTCAATCAGGATTTGTCCAATGGGCAGTAAATGATTTCTATGCATTGTTTTTACATCTTTTGAATTGTTCTCAGGCCTTACTTTGTACACTGGCAGATCATCTAGTTTGCCCACTACAATGTGAGGGAGATGGTGCCATCTGTCAGCAATCTTGTGTTTGCCATGCAGTCCCTGATTTCTTAGCAATACCCGATCTCCCTCCTGGAGTTCCTGTGCTTTCACCTTTTTATCATACCTTTCTTTGTTGGCCAGATTTCTTTTGGCAGCCATGGTTTGAGCCAGTTGGTACGCATGAGTTAGCTGGGCCTTTAACTTTTGCACATACTGTAAATAGTTGTCAGCTTGAACCCCATCAGGAGAGACCCCAAAACACACATCTACTGGTAGTCAGCTTCTCTTCCAAACATCAGGCGGTAGGGGAGAATCCAGTGGCATCACTTTTGGTGCAGTTATAAGCATGTACCAGGGTGCTAATTTGTTGGCTCCATCTAGGCTTGTCCTTTGGGTGCAGGGTGCCCAGCATATCTAGCAAGTGCGGTTGAAGCGTTCAGGCTGTGGGTCCCTGGGGGTGGTAAGGAGTGGTTCTGGACTTCGCACTCCCCACAGAGAAAGCATCTCTTTGATCAGACGACTCTCAAAGTCTCTCCTTGATCAGAATGGATTCTTTGTGAGCCCCATAGTGAACAAAAGTTTTCTACAAGTACTTTGGCCACAGTGGATGCTTTTGGTCTTTGGTGGGAAAGCTTGGGCATATCTCGTGAAATGGTCAGTGACCACCAGCACATTACTGATATTTCTTTGATCTGACTCCAAACTCAGAAAATCAATACAGACCAGCTCCATGGGTGCACTGGTGGTGATGTTAACAAGGGGCAGCCTCTGGGGCAAAGCTTTCCTCTGTAAGCAGCGACTACAAGTTTGAATGTGTTGCTCCACATCAGCCCCATCTTAGGCCAATAGAATCTGGATCTCACCAAGTCAAGTGTTCTGTCTATACCAAGTGCCCCATGTGGTTGTGCAAGGACCTCAGTACTGAGTCTTGAAAGGCAGTAGGCAGCACTAGTTGTTGTTTGTCTACTTGTCCCCCTCTGTCTACTGTTTCTCTGTATAACAGTTTATTGATCAGTTTCAACTTAGGACCTTCTTTGTATAACAGTGCAGTTCTCAAATCAGTGGGCGTAATTTGGACACATCTTTTCCTGCATAGAGGGCTTCTAAAGCTGCTTTGATCATGGGATCGTGGATTGAGCCCGCAATACTGTCATTGTCCAGCTGAGGCAGTGCACCAATGTCTATTGCAGAAAAGTGGCAATAAGCAGCAGGTATGCAATTCTCAGAGGCTCCCAAGCAATCCACCATGCAGTCCACTCGTCCGTGGACATTTGTTCCTCCCTGTCAAACTTCGGCAGAGTGCCCGAATGTCAGGTTCTGCCAATCGGACCCAATCATTCTGGGAACAGGCCTCCGGAGAGAGCATCAGCATCTATGTGGTTCAGACCTGCTCGGTATTCGAGAGCATAGTCATATGTAGATAATGCAGAAAGCCACCTATGGCCAGTGGCATCCAACTTAGCTGAGGTCTGCACATAGGTCAAAGGATTATTGTCAGTTTTTACTAGTATTTTAGCCCCATACAAGTACTCATGGAATTGGTCAACAATAGCCCACTTCAAAGCTAGGAACTCTAACTTATGTACAGGATAGTTCTTTTCGGATGGGGTCAGGCTTCTACTGGCAAAGGCCACTGGTCTCAGGCCATTCTCGTGCTCTTGGTACAACAGCCCCTAACCCTTGCAAGCTAGCATCAGTGTGCAGGACGTAAGGTTTTCTTGGATCGGCATAGGCCAGCACTGGAGCATGGGTAGTTGATATATGATCTCATGAAAAGCAGTCTCACAATCAGGAGTCCAGCGGCCCCAAATACTTCACTCGGATGAAATACACTCTTTCAGTCTTGAGGGATGCTGACTTTTGGTATTTTTGTGGGTTGGGGATACCCTTGAGTAAGGTTAAGTAAAGGGCGGATCACTCTTGAATAGTCCTTGATGAAGCGCCGATAATAACCACAGAATCCAGGAATCTTTGCAGTTCTTTTAGATTTTTGGGCTGTGGCCAGGTGGTCAAGGCCTCAACTTTACTTGGTCGGTTTCTATTCCTCGTGGATACTATGTGTCCCACATACTTTACTGATGTTTGAAAGAATTGACACTTATCAATGGACAGTTTAAGGCCAAAGTCCTCCAGTCGGTCCAATACCTTAAATAATCTGCTCTCATGTTCCTCCAGTGAGCTGCCAAACACAATAACATCATCTAGGTATACCAGGCACTTAGTAAGTTCATGTCCCCACTGCACACTCCATCAATCGTTGAAAAGTGGCTGGGGCACCTGAAATCCTTGAGGCATCCTCATGAATTCACTAGAAGCCAAGCGGACAGATAAAGCCCGTCTCTCACGGTCCTCTGGGGCCATCGGGATCTGGTAGTACCCACTGCGGAGATCCAGCACAGAGAACCACTTGCTCCCATTTAGGCAGTCCAAAGCATCCTGAATGCGGGCATTGTGTACTGATCAGGGATAGTCCGCCGGTTTAAGGTGCGATAATCCACACACATCCTTACTGTTCCGTTTTTTTCCTCACTACCACAATGGGGAAGCATAAGGCTTCTGGATTCTTGTATTACACCAGCAGCTAACATCTCTTGCAGATGCCGTCTCACATCATCTATGTCAGCAGGTGCCAGGCGTCGAGACCTCACGAAATGGTCTTTCGCATGTAGCCGGATATTGTGCTCAGCTCCTTGCACGCATCCTACATCCCATTCCTTTAAAGAAAACACCTGGTCTCTCTGGGCAAGCTTCTCACTGATCCTCACTTTCCATTCAGCTGGCAGCGGGAGTCGCGAAATCAAACAAGTCAGGCGTTACTCTGTCATTCTTCCTTCTGAACTCTTGTTGCTGGGTAGCACTGCAGTGTCTGCACAATGCACATTAGCCAGGATGCAACCTCTATTCACTCGAATGTCTCTTTCAGACACATTATGAACTTGGACCATTACCTTCTGGCATAAGCATGGGCTCTAGCGGCAAAATACTAGGCTTGACCAGCAGTCCCTCTGGCAATTTTCCATCGCCTGGTGCATCCAACATTAATATTTTATTCTTAACATCCTTCTGATACAGACGTCTCCTGTAAGGTACACTGGGCATTTGGCGCCAGGATCAGAGAGCTCAGGATCCTTCTTCCATACAATTCCGACCGGTTCCTCTGGTTCTGTTTTTTCAGCATCTCTCTGTGCCTCATAGGCCTCTTAATTAAAGCCGAACTCTTAAAGCTCTACTAGTCCTTGACCCCTGTTTTCATAACACAACTGTGCCAGCCTTCCGAACATATGAGCATTTGTTCCAATCAACAAAGGGACACCATCATACAGTCCAGTGGGGAACACACTAAGGGCTAGGGTCTCTACTTGTTCGCCACTCCAGCCACGGAGGTGGGGAAAGACAGCCAAATTTGGATATACCCGGAATAGGGGTAGGCCTTCACTTAACCCCCATACATGCAGTCCTTCTAATGGTTGTAAGGATACGCCTGACAAATGCTTCTGATACCAATCCTGGAACATAATTGTCACTTGGGAGCCACTGTCTAATACAGCTCTTGTAGACACTCCATTCACCTTTACAGTGGTCTCCATGGAGGACCCACTATTCTGGACCAGTCTGGAGAGGCGGTAGGGGGGCCTGGGCAACTGACCTTGCCACAAAAGGACGTGAATTAGCATTTTGGTGCCCCACTGGATCATGTCGCACCTCTTAACCACTGATTTGTTCTCCAAGCTCTCCTTGTAGCCTATATGCAACTTTGTCAGTGTCTTTTGGGGACTGGCATTCCCTTTCATGTGCCCATCTTTCCACAATTATAGCAAAACATACTTTCTGGAGTTTGAGCTGGCCGAGGCGCCACACTGGGAGCCAGGGCGGGGGTATTACTAACTGGAAACCTGGTGCCATCTCTGTCTGCGGCGTGATAAGCATTTGGAGACATCACGTCAGTTTCTCCACTTCCATGGTCAAGGAATTGAGTTTGGAGCTGTTATCAGCAGGAGATACATGGGTGGGTACCCCCACCCCCATAGCAGATGCAGTCGGATATAGGTCAGGGCCCGTACTTGCAGGCGTGGCCTTCATAAAGGGACTGTTTTTGAATTCCCGGATCTCTCTCAACAGTTCGCCCCATTGTGGCATATCTTTTTCCTTGTCAGAGCACTCATTGACTGTCAACCTCTGCCCCTGACCTTCACTTGATGGGTCACCCTCAGTCACTCAGGTCGTAGCCACAGCTGTTGGTGCAGGTCCCTCCCGAGGTCGCCTTTTCTCAACTCCTCAATTTCTCTCATTAACTCATCATAGGAGGGTGGGGTTCCAGTCGATTTGCCAGGTGTAACTGAAGCAACAGCAGTTCTGAGAAGGGGAAGACTTAAGGATTCTGTCCAGTTTGGTTCGGTCCAGTTCAATCGCTGGCAAACTACCCTTTCTGAGGCATTCTTGCAACAATTTTTCCAGCCGAGAGACATACACAGACAACAACTCCCCTTGGTACTGTTGTGCATTTCTTACTCTCCACCATAGGTCCTCATCAGAATCTGGGCTCCCATACACATTCTCCAAGGCCTCAAGATAGGCCTGTGCAGTCGCTTCAGGGTTACTGGCCTGTTTAGCACGGATGGTAGCCAAGGCAGGACCTCGGAGGCTCTCACTAACCCTCTTTCGCTTTTCGCCTTCCGAGCATTGCCATTCTAGCACTTGGGGTGCAACATAGTCTATCCAGGTCTCCCAGTCATCCTCCCCTTGGGGGGTGGGGAGGGTGCCAGAGAAGATCCTCAACCTTCGGTAAGAGTCGTGACTAATGGCAGGTGCAGAAATAGGAGTCTGCATTGGTTCAGCCACCATTACGGGCACTGGAGCAGGAGAGGGTGTTGGGGGAGGAACACCCCCAGGTGGCAAGAATAGTTTCTTCAAGTCCTCCACAGTTTTCCCTTCTCCCAGCAACCATTTAGCAAATTTCTCCTCAAAAGTTTCAGATAGTGGTGGGGGCTGATTCCCCTGGGTCTTTACTTTCCTTAGTTATCACTCTCCAAGCAGTGAGGGCTCCCTCTGGGGTAATAGTCTGTGGCACTTTGGAGCTATCTATGGGATCCTTAAACTCTACTAGGGCCAGGAAAGTGTGGGTGAGCAGATTAGCATGCCGACCCACCACCACAGGGTTTTGTAAACCTTCCACCTTGGAAAGTACTCCTGCACAGTGTCCGCATTGATACCCAGGGGATGTCCAGGATAAGCATAGCATTTTGGGGTCGATCTCTCCCAGTACACCACTCCACCAGCCGGTGCACAGCCACTTCTGTCGGGTACCCATTTTTTCTTAACAGTGGTTCAGTGAATATGGCCACTAGAGGACACACAATCCCAGCGGTGAGCCTCCAAGATGTAACCCCTAGATGGCGCTATCCCAGGGGCTACTACCCCTGCCTGATTTGCCACTAACAGGTTGAGGGGCCTGGATCCAATGGCGGGTGTCTCCACCCAGAGGTCAGGGTTTGCAATAGTTAAACTAACTTGGTCACAGCCCTCTGGGACACTGCAACCCCCTTTCTTCCCACTAGTGGCCCACACAATATATCAGAATTACCTTCACAGTATACACTTACCCCAGGACTGGTTCCGCACTGGGACCTCCTGTGAAATGAGATACAGTGCAACAATCACAGTACAGTACTTTAACATAGACAAATACCTCAGGCAGTATAACTTTGCTGAAACAAGCAGCTCTGATTTATTTAGGGGATATAACAAGGACAGGGGAAATCAGGTTAATTAGCTTATCACTCTAATAATCTATCTATGGCTCTGTGCACAGGCCTATCCCTATCAGTTACTGTCCCTGGGTACCCAAGCCCTAGTGGCTAGTCCAAACCGTGGCAGCTGGTAGGGGCCCTTTCACACAGAGAAAAGGAAAATTAAACAGTCAGCAGTACAGTAATTCCATTTGGATTTAATGTGGCAATTCAACAGGGAGCGACCCTGAATTAGTACTCACGACCTCCAAATAAGATAGGGTCCTTCAATATCAGCAGGGCTACTCTTGAGCTCCAAGTGACTCTTCACACATTTATATGGTAAAAAAAAAAAAGAGAGTACTATACCAGGCAGGCTGCTTCTCTATCCCGATCGCAATTACTGCACAATACCCGGGAGAACACAGCAGATTCAGTTCCTGACAGACCGAGTGCAATTCAATAATTTCTCCAGTCTTCTACAGGGTGAGCCTGGTTTCTACTCTTCAGAGATCCTTTGATTCTTTTCACAGGACGGATTCAGTCCTAACAAGCAGTTACACAAGCTGCAGACCGGAACTCTGGGCCTTACACACGTTTTTTGACTAAAACTGCAGACTGAAAAAGCACAGGGATCCTTCCTTCTTCACTGCCAAAGCTCAACTGAAACTCCAACCGACAAAACCGGGCACTTCCTTTGAGTTCCTCCCAGTTCTTGACTGGATTGGCTGTCACTCCAATAGACTGCTGCTGTTAGTCCAAAAGGCACTGAAGTCTAAACTACATCTCCCAGAGTCACTGCCCATACAATCCTCTTGTGGCTGGCTCAGATTATGAGTCCAAGTTCTGATTCGTCCAAGGCACCATTTTAGAGCTAGCTTACCCCACACTGATTGGTCCAGTTCAGCAGTTCAAAACCAGAATGGGGAACTAGGCAGACACTGTTCTGACTACAAAAGAAAGCAGGTTAGACAAACTGTAATTTCATTATCACTCTAAATGGTTTCTGGCAAACAGTTACATCTTTCAGATAGGTTCCCTTTGCACTCCTAGTGACTGCAAAAATGGAGTGAATTGGCAGCAGCTTGAGTGGTACTCAATCAAAGAAACACACAGCGCCCCATACAAACTAATTATGTCTGCAAGCAGACAGCTCTTAAAGAGACAGTACCAGAGGTTCTAAAAACACTCACTGATAAATGGCTTAAACGCCAAACACCATTCAGGCTTGGAGCATTCAAGCAAGCTCCTGGAAGTCTTTTGGGAACCCCCATTTGCAGGGGGGTTACACTAGGTAGGCCATGTCCACAGCCCCCGATCTACTACTTTGGTCACCCAGTCAAAGAAACCTATCAGATTTGTCTGGCATGAACTTCCCGCTGTGAATCCATGCTGCCTAGGGTCCTGTGCCCCTCTGGCCTCTAGATACTCGACAATTCTTTCCTTCAGAAGTGATTCCATCATTTTCCCTATCACTGAGGTTAAACTAACAGGTTTGTAGTTTCCTGCTTCTGCCCTGCTTCCACTTTTATGAAGGGGAATCACATCTGCCCTCCTCCAGTCCTCGGGTACCATCCCATCCTCCCATGATTTGTTAAAAAGGGTAGTCAGTGGTGTCACTAGTTCTACCCTTAGCTCTTTTAGAATTCTGGGATGAATCCCATCAGGCCCCATTGCTTTGTCCACCTTCAGTTTTAAGAGTTCTTTCAGAACCCTTTCTTCTGTAAATGGGCTGGTATCAACTTCTGTATCCAGAGTGTTACTACTGTTTGTTTTATGTACCTCCCCCTCTTCATTTGTAAATACTGAGCAAAAATATTTGTTTAGTATCTCTGCCTTCCAGTCTCCTCTGCCCACCCTCCCTCCCCTTAATTAAGCCTCACTATCCCTCCCTTGGTCTTCCTTTGCTCCTGATGTACCTATAAAGGTTTTATCCCCTTCTTAACTGAGTTGGCTATCTTTTCCTCGGTTTGGGCCTTTGCTGTTCTGACTGCCTTCCCAGCCTCCTTTGCTTTAACTGATACAGTTCTCTGTCCTGCTCCTTCTGCGATTCCTTGTACTTCCTGAATGCTTTCTTTTCTCTTGAACCTTCACTGCCACTTCCTTTAAGAACCATAGTGGTTTCTTACATCGTCTTGTTTTGTTTATTTGCTTCACACAAAGGCTCGTTACCTCTGTGATGGCAGTTTTTATTATTCCCCATTGTTCTTCCACCCCTCCTTCCTGCCCATTTGCTAGTGCATTCCTTAGGCACTCACCCATTTTGGCAAAGTCAGCCCTCCTAAAGTCCAGTACTTTTGTCTTTGTATGGCTTGACTCTATTGCTGTGTTTATTGTGAACCATACTGTTCGATGGTCGCTAGTTCCCAGATGGCTACCCACTTCTACATCTGTGATCCTCTCCCCATCTCCATTTGAGAGAATCAAGTCTAATATTGCTCCCTCTCGAGTGGGCTCCAGTACTAGTTGTCTAAGGCATGCCCTAAGTAGGGCATCTAGAATAACTGCACTCTTCGAAGTGGCAGCTGCAACTGCACTCCAGTTAACATCTGGCATATTCATATCACCCATCAGCAATATCTCCCCTTTTTCTGCCATTCTAAGTATACTTTCTATCATTTCCCTGTCCATTTCTCCCCTGAGAAGGTGTTCATACAACCCCTAAGCGATTGTGGTGCCATTGCCTGTCTCCAAATTACCCACAGTGCTTCTTCTCCTCCCTGTTTACCCTTTTGTTCTGTTGCTTTTATTCCTTCCCTTATGTAAAGAACTACTCCTCCTCCTCTTTTACCCTCCCTGTCCCTCCTGTAGACAGTGTATCCTGGTATGTTTATGTCCCAGTCATGGTTTTGTGTGTACCATGTTTCTGTGACTGCCACGATATCCAGATGTTCCTCCTCCATCAAGGCCACTAATTCAGGAAGCTTGTTACCCAGACTACGGGCATTGGTACTCATTGCTCTCCATTTTTTTGATGGCTTTACCTTCTGTTGCAGCATCCCCCACTGACCGTTCTACCTCGGTCTTTTTCTCATTTAGTACCCTGTTTTGTAGGGAGAAGCTAGGATTTTCCTGCTGCTTGTCAGTGCCTCCCCTTTGACTAGTTTAAAAGCTTGCCAATGAAGCATTTAAACAGATTGCTCAAAAGACTTGTTCCCTTCCTGGACAGATGCAGACCATCCTGCCAGTATAGGCTGGTGTCCCTCCAGGTGGAACCCCAGTCCCCAATGAAGCCAAACCCCTGTGCTCCACACCATTCTTTCAACCATTCATTAAACTGCATGGTGCCAATTACCCTCGCCTCCCCCCATGCTTTTGACAGGCAGCACCTGCACAGCAAACAATGCAAGTATGATCGGACTTCAGGTTACTGTATTAATTAGAAGTGTGTGACAGACTACTCAAATACACAGGACAGAACGTAACTGTACAAAAATAAGCACCCGCTAGAGACCCTGTGAAAAACGAGAACATGTCTGTGGCTCATCCATGCAGTCAGCACTATTTTATATGTCCGAAAGAAGAAAGGGTCTCAAAGTCACAGTATTCAGTACAACAGTACCCAAACTCAGTGAAGCCCTGTGACAGGGTCAGAACCCAGTCCAAATTTTTTATAGAAAAATAAAATCATTAAAAAATCTTCCGTTCTATTCTGTCCTACCCTTTACCTACCCTGTCCTTTCTATCTTTTTAAAAAGTTGGTTGCACAACCATATTCCCATGGGACCTAAGAGCTGGCCCCCTCCTGCAGTCCAACAACCCTCCCAATCCTTTGCTCCGTCTCCATCTCCTGCACTTCCCTGTCTTGCTTCTCATGCTATCTTTGTTTTTTTTTTCTTCTCTTCCCTTCCTCCCTCTGCCCCAGTATGTGATGACCCCCCCATGAAATCAGATTTACAGCGTCTGTCATCGCACATTTAGGAGTTGTTGAAATGAACGTCAGCTGCTCCTCATGCTGTGAAAAGGAGCCAGATGTTTCTAAAAACTGGAAGTTTGATAAAAGAATAAATTAACTCTGAAGGTAGGAAAGTGTTAATGTTTAGAAGCCCGAGTTGGAGTTTTTTTTTTTTGCTTGTTTGTTTAGCTCAGGAAACTCAGGAAGGACAGCTGATTGAATGTTGCGTCGGGGTTGCAGAGAACATAAGTGGCTGGGTTTTTAAAACATGGCACAGGGCTTGCACCAATCCCTGCGCCACAACACTTAGGTTTTGGCAGTGCACCAAACCCTTTCACCGCAACTGTGCCCAATTTTACAACCTCAGGCACAATTGTGACAATTTCTATGATTTATGGCAGCTTGCGCCAAATATCTGGTGCAAGTTCCGTAAAAAAGGCCCTCAGGATTGCCGCAAGCTAGACCACAAAAAGTTGGTCTAACTTGCAGCAATTTGCCCAGGGGATAGAAAATCCCAATCACCGGCCAGGAGAATACCGCAAGCCCCGTACGCCAAATGATCAGCACACCAGGGGCTTGCAGCATTCTCAGAGGTTTGGAAATCCTGCCCAAGGTCACAGGGCAGTCAGATCAGAAAAACAGTAAATAGCCACAGGAAAGCTGCTGAAAGGGAGACTCTCAACAAGCTCTGAACCTTCTGAGAAGAAGGGGAAGACTGCCCAAGAAGCTGAGAGTAAGAACTATCTAACCGACTCAAACAGATTAACCTGAAGCTGCAAGGTACTTCTTCCTACTGCTTAGAAATGGGGTCTACAATTCTGATACAAGTAAGAAATAAAAGTTATGTACTTACCATAGCTGTTGATCTTCCTGAATATCTTCTCCATAGATTACCACTAATGGATCTGTGCAAGAGAGGATAGAACCACAGGGGAGCCCAAACTTTTTTTGGAGGGCTGGTGGCACGAGTATGCCCTCTGCCGTCACTGCGTGCCTGCAGTTATATACAGCGTGCAAGCCTCAATCGCCTCAGTACTTTTTTTTACTCCTCCTGGGTCTTGGCCCAGCGGAGCCCTTTCTTCCAGTCTTGTCGGCTGGGCCCCAACGTACCAGGAACCCAGCATCATGCTGCATGATACTGGGAGATTTTTTTGCCTTTGGTTTTTCTCCCGGTTCGTCCCTACCCGAGGGCGCCAACACAAGGGACTTATGTCTAGACGTACAGCGTGCTTGCGCATACCGCCGTCAAACATCCACAGTGCCCTTTCCCTTGAGAAGCCATTGTGCCTTGTTGCCCGTGCTTCCACAGGCAGCAACGCTTGCAGGCATCACTGCCCAGTAACCCACCCCCCTTGGAGGAGGACAGCATCCATTTGGAAGGTCAGTCGTACGTCCCCCATCTGACCCCTGGTGACCCGGGTCCGTTCCCGAATAGCACGAGGTGTGGCATCCAGTGCCTCAGCCCTCAGAGCCACTGGGCTGGCACCTCAGTGGTTTTTTATCAACAAAGTGAGCAGCATGAACCTAACGAGTAACTTACACACTTAACCTAAGGGCATAAGATAGCCCTGGTGGTCTGTGTAAAAAGGGCCTCCAAATACAGGAGCACATTGTCTTCACAGCCAAAACCAAGGGCAAAGGGGTGAAGACTATAACACAGCAGTGCTAGAGTGAGTCCAGGGATGGTCGGTGGATGTGGTAATCTATGGAGAAGATACTCAAGAAGATCAACAGTTATGGTAAGTACATAACTTTTATATATTCAAAGAATCCATCTTCTCCAAAGATTCCCATTAATGGGACAGAGTAACAAGCACAGAGAAAGTCCCCTGGACTAGGGAGGCTGGAGCGCAGGGCTCATTCAAGATAATAATCCATTCAGAACTGTCCTGCTGAAGGTGGCATGCTACCTGGCAAGGACATTCAGGGTACAGTGCTTGGTAAAGGTATGCACTGTGCTCCAAGTTGTAGCTCTGCAAATTTCTCCAATAGGCACAGAGCATATTTTTGCCAGGGAAGTGGCAACTGCTCACGTGGAGTGGGCATGTACCTTGCCATCCAGTTTACCCAGAGTCATAGCATAGCAGCAGCAAAGGCAGTTTATAATCTAGGCTCAAATGCACTTGATTGTGACAGGCTGTCCCTTTTGATTAGAGCTGTAAGAGACCAAAGCTGTTTTGGCTGTCTGAAGTCCTTAATCATATCCAGGTAAAACTTAAGAACCATCTTAACATCCAGTGAGTGGAGAGTCCTTTGTCCCTCATTCTGGAAGCTGGCAAAGTAGGTATTATGCAGGATTATAGACTGATTTAAGATGGAACTCCAACATCATCTTCTGTAGTAACTTGGGGTATGTACAGAGAACTACATTATCTGTATGGAAAACAGTATACAGACGATCTGTTACCAAAGCATGGCTTTCAGATGTATTTATTTATTTATTTAGTTTTTGTTAACCGGGTTAGGTGCACTAGCCAAAGTTGACTATTTTCAGGCACGACCCGGGAGAATACATACATAAAATGAGATGACATTATATAATACATAGTATATAGTACAGGTACATAGTATATAGTACAGGTAGGTTAGAATACAGATCAAGTCAGACAGTGCTCGAGATAATACATATAGCTATGCAGAGATGACAAAAGTGACATTAGTACATGCAAATAACTGAAAGTGGGCTAAGTGGCAGCTATAAAGACATTTTATAGCAAAGCTTGTTTAAAAGTGCAGCAGTGTCTTGGGAGAAATAGGGTGGTTAGCTGTGAGGTATTAAGTGGGATCAAAGCATGTGCAGGGGTCCCGGGACAGGTGGTGATATAGTTCTTTTTTGAAGATTGGGTGGGAGTTAGCCTGCCTCAGGGCAGGAGGGAGGGAGTTCCAGGTGGTTGGGGCAGTGCTGGGAAATGCTCTAGAACCTTTTGAAGTAAGACATCTGGGTATAGTGAGTAGAAATTTGTTTGCAGAGCGTACTCCATGGGCAGGTGTCTGTGGTACAAGTAGAGCTGCAAGGGAGGTGGGGGTTTGGTTACGGATTACAGAGTCTGTGAGGGTCCCTAGGGAATATAGTCAGTAGGCAGTTGGGGAGAGCCAGCCTAGGTTGCTATACAGTGTGCAGTGGTGCTTGAGGCGATGGGAAGAGAAGGCATACCGACATATGTTGTTGTATGTGACATCCCATTTATGGAGAGCAGTCTTATGGGCATTAGCAAAAGTGGAGACACCATATGTCAGCGCTGGAAGCAGAATACCCTTGGCAATTGCCAATTTGGCAGATGGTGTTAGCAGGCGACAAGTCTTATAGGCAATTCCAAGTTTGGCATTTGTTGCTTTACAGGTTGACTGGATGTGCAGACTGAAATCAAGGGATTTATCAAGGAGGACTCCCAGGTATTTGAAGGATGTGACACAGTCGATGAGAGACCCCCCAGAGTCATGGACTAGGAGGGGTTCCTTACAGGCCCTGAGTTTGGGGGCAGTGCCAAATAGCATGGCTTGAGTCTTTTTTTGTGTTGAGGATGAGCTTATTAGCATTTAGCCATGTTTGCACACTCCTGAAATCAGAGGAGAGGTTTTTGTTAATTATGTTAACTTTGTCAGCGCTGTAGTAGAGGACAAGATCATCAGCGTACAAGATAGCTGAGCAGGAGAGTATGGCATAATCTATGTTGTTGATGTATAGCGAGAAAAGAAGGGGTCCCAGGATGGAGCCCTGGGGTACTCCGATGTCAGTGCTGGTCACATCCGAGAGAGCAGAGTTGAATTTAGCAAGTTGTAATCTGTTTTACTGTGCATGTAGAGATGACAGCTACTGTTATCAAGAATGCTGCTTTCCAAGTTAGGAACTTCAAGTCACAAGTCACAGTAGGCTTGAAGGGCTTGCGAGTGAGCAAATCCAGCCCATGGTTAATATCCCAGGGAGTCACTGATTTTCTGATGAAAGGCCTTCTGTGCAGAATACCCCTGAAGAATCTTTTAAAGTGGCAGCCGTACCATAAATAGGGTGCCTACAGGTTTGTGGTATGCAGATTTAGGACACAGGTAGACTTTAACTGTGGAATACTGCAGCTCAGCATCAGAAAATTCCAGTAATTACTACAAATCCCTTTCAGACGGACACCTGAAATGGTCCAGAGGGGTTTTGGAACACCAGATGTAAAGTGTTTTCCACTTGGCTGTGTATGTCTTCCTGGTGAAAGGTTTATGGTCAGCCAAAAGTATTTCAGAGACTCTCTGAGAAACCTTGAAACTGTTTACTTCTATCTCTGCAGGAGCCAGGCATGAAGGTGAAGGGAGCGCAGGTCAGGAAGGACTAGCTGACCCTTGGGTCAGTAAGTCAGTCTGGATTGACAGAACCCTTGGTTTGCTGACTGAAAGGGGATTCAACAGAGGAAACCATATCTACCAAGGCCAGCAGTGGGCCACTAGGATCATCCTGTGCCCCTGTGCCTCCAATTAGAACAACCTTTTCTGGATGAGAGGGATTGGAGAGAATTCATAGAGAAACAGATTTTGTCATGACAGTCTGAATGCATCCTCACAGAAAACAACATGTCCTGGATTTCTGGAGCAGAAGCAAGGCAGTTTGGCACTGAATGGAGATACAGAAAGTCCACATCTGGGGCACCCTACCCATTAAATAGTGATCTCACAACATCTGGTTCTAGTGACCACTCACGAGGATCTGCCTCCGTTTGACTTAATTAGCCAGCCGGAGTGTTCTGGATCCCTGGTAGATACATTATGCTTGGAACAAGATAGAATAGTTACTTACTGTAACAGCAGATCTAAGAGAGAATCTCCTCCATTTAGCCACATCATGGAACTGTAAGCCGTCGGGATCAGGACCACCAATAAATTATTGCTGGATGGGGCTGCCCATGTCAGCATGCCCCACTGTTGTTGAGGCATAGGTCAGGAAGCAAAGAAAAATCAGGAGCAGTTATAAAATTCTCAAGCAGCACTTTATTATTCTGTAGAACAATAGAATAAAAATTAAAAAAAAAATTGTGCAGAATGTTTTTTTAACATACACAGTTCAAACAAAACAATGGCCTTCCTTTGAGGGTATCTCTAATTCTAAATTTCAGTTTATCCCCCTAACAAAAGATTGCTGCTCTTTTTATAATAAGTCTTTGCCTAGCAATTAACTTCTGGAACTGCATCTCATTAAGAGGCATCCTGTTTCTCACAAAATGTATCAGAACTTTGTCAATTTCCTTGCAGATGCAGCAAAATAGAACATGGCATCCCAGAATTAATCTCCTGTTGACAACACTGCAAAGGAGTACATGGAGGTCAAACTGCATCTCAAAGTTAACCCCTGAGTTCCAAACCATTTTTTGCAATAATTTCAACAAAATATCTATACACATTTTGAAACCATGGGATCCCAGTTTCACATAAAAATGTTCGCTCAAAGATTCACATATATTTTTATAACTGCAGATATGCAAGGGAGAAAAGATAGAAACGGCATGAGAAGGCAGAGCGAGAGGCAGAGAATCACGAGACCGTCAGAGTGATCAGTTCCTAGGTCTCACAAGAAAATTTGATTACACAATCAGACAGACAAGAGACAGAAAAGGAGAGGGCAAGCCAGCCCACTGGCACAGGGGCAGGGAGCCGACCTGCGACGCCGGCAACCTGGGTTCGGGAACGGATCCGAGACATCATAGGGACGGCTGGGGGGAGAAGGACTGAGCATCCACCGACTGCTCTCCTTCTCCAGGGGAAGGGTGGCAGAGTGTTTGGTGCCTTACGGACACCCAGCGGAGGCAGGGTATACCGCATGCACCGACGCCAACACGTTCAGGGGCCGGGGCGGATGCTGGCTGTCACTGCATGTCCCCACCCCATACACAGAGAAAAATACTGCTGCCTAGATGAAGCCAGCCCCTCTGCTTTAATTAGCTCTCAGGGCCAGCTCCCCGACCTATATCATTGCTTGTGGCACTTAGGGCCAGTGTCGCAACCTTGCTCTGGGGGCTAAGCCAGGGGTATCGGAGAGTCACAGCTGAATGTGGAAGTGGGAGCACAGGGGATCCATGACTGGGCTGAGAGTACCGGTGACAGGCAAGCGAAATAATAAAGTATAATAAATAATTAAAAAAAAAAAGAAAAAGAGAGGGCAGAACAGAGTCTTGTATTTAACTCTTTCTGCATAAAAAAATGGGACAGGGCCTTATTCAACCTTGTCACATCTATATAGCATGGGCGTCCCCAGCATGCCTTGGCTCTCTGTCGGAGACATGCTTGGAGGATCATCGGACTGACAGGGACCAAAGTGGCCAGGATCAAACCAGGCACACAGGAGAGGATATGGAAACCTGAGTATGGATGCCAGAGGAGGCAGGAGAGGAGAAACAGTGTGCGAGAGCAGGCAGTTGTACATCCATCATCCGACTAGGGGGGAAGGCGGGAGGGAGGGCTGTGGCTCAACGGAGGATATTCTCTTGAAGATCTACTGTTATAGTAGGTAATTATTCTATCTTCTTTGAGGATATCTCCCTCCATTAAGCCACATCATGGAATGAGTCCCAAGCAGGACCCAGAACTGAGGGAGGATGGCAGGACCTAATGATCCTAAGTAAGGAGGTCTTGCAAAATATCGAGGCCAAAGCAGGCACATATACCAGAGACGATGTCCAGACTATAGTGTTTAGTAACTGTATGAACAGTACTCCAAGTGGCAACAGTACACATGTCAGCAGCAGGCACATTTTGAAAACAAACCACTGAGGTAGTCACCGTGCTGGTGGAAAGGGCATGAACAGGGCCAGAAAGTTGCTTACCGCACTTCTGGTAACAAAACATAATACAATTGGGCAGGCATTTGGACGGGCCTTGCTTAGAAATCAGTGAGCCCAGCATTCAGGAGGCAAAAGCAATATACAGCGAATGCTTGCAAAAAGTCTGATGGCAGCAGCAGCAGTGGACCGATAGGTGGCTGACGGCGGGAAAAAGAACTGAGACATGCTGGGGACACCCACATTATACTGGTGCCAATGAGACATGTCGAAGTGGGTGGCCCAGTATGCAAAAATGTTAAGGTGGTTCCGACACTGACAGCTTATAGTCCTAAGATGAGGCTCAATTGAGGGAGATATCCTTGAAGAAGATCCCCTGTTCCAGGCACCATTCCCACACTCTAACTGCCTTCCTACAGAAAGGTAAGAGTGTACTTCTTCTTGCTTGTTGATATAGTACATGACATACTTGTTGTCAGTCTGGAGGAGAACAGTCTTTCAGCTAATCAAGTCCACTAGGGCTTTCAGACTATACAGAACTGCATGCATCTCCAGTACATTGATGAGCAGATGTGTTTCTGATGAGTCCCAAACATCCTGTTTTCTTAGACCCTGGAAAGTGGGCTCCCCACCCCAGCCAGAAGGCATCCATGGTGAGAGTCACCTCTGGCTCCAGTGTGGAGAAGGGGAAGCCCTGGAGGAGACTGTCCTCCACTGACCACCACATCAGGGACCTCACTAGGGGTTTCATCACCTGAGTGGGATAGTTTTGAGGATGCAATGCCTGTGATCACTGGGTGTGGAGTATCCACTGAGTTGTCCTCAGGTGCAGCCTTGCTAGAGGCACTGTGAACACTGAGGAGGTTATTAGGCCCAGCATGCATTGCATGGCCTGGATTGGCACAGTCTTGTGTACCATGACGTAGCATGCCATCTGCAAGACTGCACGTAGTCTGCTGTTTGGGAGGAAGGTCCAAGCCCAGGTAATGTCCAGAACAACTCACATGAACAGCAGTTCCTGAGAGGACTCCAGCTAAGACTTTGAGGGGTTCAACAGGGCTCAAATGGATGATAGACATTGAGAGGCAGTGACCATTGCCTTTATTATCTCCTGTCTGGACAGCCTTGAAATTAGCCAGTCAAGATACTGGAAGATTTAAAGTCCTAGCTTTCTGAGGTGTGTTGTGAGTACTGCAGAGTACTTTGTGAAGACCTGCGGCACTAAGGAAAGCCCAAAGGGGTAGGACTCTGAACCAGTAGTTTTGCCACTCCTCACTGAACTGGACGTACCTTTGGTGGTTGGGGCACATTAGTATGTCCTGGTATGCATCCTGCATATCAAGTGAAGCTAGCCAGTCCAGATGTTTCAGGTAAGGTAGTAAGAATCCCAGAGAAATCATTCTGAATTTTTCTCAGTCCTTATATTTGTTGAGATTTTGCAGGTCGAGAATGGCATGCATGTCCCCTGATTTCTTTGGTAGCAGGAAGTAGTGGGAGTAGAACCCTGTATTCCATTCTGACTCTTGAACTATTTCCACTGTCCTGTTTCTCAGACGTCCTGCAATCTCCTGTGCCAGAAACTTGACATATGAGCTGACAAGGGAGGTTGCCATCTGGGAGGAGTGTCCGGGGTGGTGTTTTCAACAATTTGGGGGAATACCCTTCTTGCATGATCCTTAGAACCCACTTGTCCTTCAAGATGAAATCCCCCTGGCTGTAAAACTGGGTTAGAGGCCCCCTTCTAGGGAGGAAATGATGTACCTAGGGCAACTGAACCAGATCTGGAGCTTCAGACTGTCACACTGAGTGCTTTTGGCACCTGTGCCTTCAGCTGCACTTTCTTCTGGGTCTGGGGAGGCTGGGACGTATTGTTTTGGGTCCCCTGCCCCCACCACGAAAGGACTGTTTGTTGTGAAAAGAGCCACATCCTCTACCTCTTTGTAGGTTATAAGGAGCCAGCCTGGAAGTCTTAAGAGTAAGAGACTGCTCCACCTGTTGTCCAAACAGAAAAGTGCCATCGAAGGGCACATGCATGATCTGTTGCTGGATGCCTGGGGTGAAACCAGCAGTCCGCAGCCAAGAGTGCCATTTGATGCAAATATCTACAGCTGTGAAACAATCTACTGCATCAAAAGCATCTATAGAGGCTTTAAGCTGGTGGCTATTAGATTCATTACGTTGTTTAACAGCCAGCAGCATCTCGAGTTTTGCCTCTGTGTCTGCAGGGATTATGCCAACAACTTATAGCTTATGATTTTCCGTTTTCAAAAATGGTCAGTTCTGTTTGGCAAAAACTTAAAATCTGTTTTTTTCATTTTTCTCCCCCAATTTGAGGGCAAATTTGCATGCTTTGCATAAACATTTGGCTTAAAATGGAAGAGTTTGCCCAAAGAGCTCATGGAAAGTGTGGGTTTTCATGAAAAATTGACTCTCAAGTGTTAGTTTAAAAATGACAAATGTCATTTTTTACTGGTGTTTTCAGTTGAAAATGGAAAATCATTGGCTTGCTTGCATCAGAGGGCATACTCATACTTCAATAAGTGGCCTTGGAAGCCAGCTATCCTCATGTGAAGTGCAGCCGACACATAGATTCGCTTGCACATTGTGTCTACCTTGCGTGACTCCTTATTAGTGGAGTGTGCAGTGACCTTCTTGAGCACTATTGCTTTATTATTCTCAGCCAGAATAACAATGGTGTCCACTACTGGTTGACTGAAATACATGGGCTTAGATATAGACACTGCATATTTCTTGTCTCCCTGCTTGGGGATAGCTGCCACAGTAGCAGGCCTCTGCCAAACTACATCGCAGAGTGTCTCCAGGGCTGGATGAATAGGAGGAGCCACGGAGACTGGGATATCAGGCACGTTTAGAAACTCTAGTTGGAGGCACCTAGCCTGGTATATGGCTGCTAACTAAAACTTCAGTGCAGCATACATATTTCTGAGCACAGCCTGGAAGGAGAGATCCTCCTGAGGTATGGTGGCAGGAACTGGCTCCAGGTTCTCTGTACCATAGCACAAGTCATTGTCCTCACCATCAGAGATGAGGTCAGGATCTGACTCATCTCTCTGTACTCCAGAGGGTAGTAAAGAGGATGAGGTCGAAAGGCTAACAGTGCAAGTCATGGCCTCAGCAACACCAGAAACACCAAACCTAGCCCCAGATAGGGCCTCAAGAACAGCGGCAGCAGCATTTAGAACAGCCTTGTGATTCTCCCCAAAGGGAACAATCCCAGCACCAAAGGCCCATGTGGCACTGTCAGCAGCGCATGCACTGGCACCAAAGTAGGCCCCAAAAAGTCTGCCTCTAGTGCTGGACATGGCACTGCTAATGCTGTTGACGGCCCTGCTGGTCCCAAAGGAACTGACAGCAGAACCATGGCTGCCCCCTCCCAGGAGGGGCCAGAGGTGACACCATAGGTGTGGCAGGCATCAGCAGCACCAACAGCAGCCCCAGCCAGGAGACTGGAGTTGGAGTCAGATGCACACCCAAGGCAAATGGCACCAAAGACAGTGCCAGGTCAGCCGACCCTGAGGGGACAGGAGCTGGCACAAAAAGCGGTGCTGCTTCACTTACATGCTGCATCCACTGCTCCAAAAGAGCTGCCCAATGGCCAAACTACCCACCAGGGTCCCCTCTATTGAACACAGAAGTGCTCCAGGATAAAGACCTCAACCTCACACGCCCAGGCCAACCTGGTGATGTTCGCGACAATGGTGGAGTACCCAGGTCTGCAGAAATTGAGTGCCTCACAGCAGAATGATCAGAGGATGACCTCAACGTGTGCCGCTTCTTTCCATTATGCTCTTTGCGGGAAGAGGTCTAGGCCAAATGGTGCAAAGATACCAATGCAGAGCATGTTCAGGATCTGAACTGTTCCTTTTTGTGACTCCGGAGGGCTCTGCATGAAGAAAGCTACAACAAATTGTGCTGGCAACATGTGGTGAGGCATACTTCTCTGTCTTTAAAGAGTGTATTACTTTGAGGCACTGGCTTGGAGCTGTGCCTTGTACTTCGGACTGGAGACTGCTGCGGGGGGGGGGGGCAGGTTGAGCATTAAAGCTGACAATTCCAAGGAAGACCCCATCACTGATTTGCCAAGACTCCAGAGATCCAAAACCCTAATGTTTTTATGTTTGCTTGCACGCATGTGCAAGAAACATAGTGCCATCATCCGAGTTTTCGGAGGTGTGTCACCCCCTCTTCCAATTCAGTCAGTGTGTTGGCAGGCGCGGCCTCAGTCCTCCAATGCATGCTGCAGCTGGCTATGACAGCTCCAAAATGCAGTGGCGTACAGTTGAAAGGGGGAGCTGCTACGCTTCAGTGAGCAGCGATCAGATATCGCGAATTTTCAATATTTTCACTCCAGATTTTCAACATTGCCATTTTACCACACCTTGTTATGAGAAGTACAGCTGTCATTTTTCACATCTCACCCAAAACGTGTTTCCACCCATGTAGTGCACAATGGCGCAGTTGGTGTGCAAAATCAATGTACGGGACAAATTAAGAAAATCACAGTGACACTGTTCCTGAGCAGAGGTCTTAAAATGGCTATGTTGAAAGTCGGTGAAAAATTCCAAAAAATGACTGTTTCTGACGTCGTTGTATAGTTCTCATGCGGCTACGTAAGTTACGAATTTTCAATATTTTCACTCCAGATTTTCAACAGTGCCATTTTACCACCTTCTTATGAGTAGTACAGCTGTCATTTTTCACATCTCACCCAAGCGTATTTCCCACATGTGGTGCACAATGGCGCCCGGTCGGTGTGCGAAATCAATGTACGGGACAGATTAAGAAAATCACAGTGACACTGTTCATGAGCAGAGTCTTAAAATGGCTATGTTGAAAATTTGGTGAAAAAATTCCTAACAATGACTGTTTTACGAGCGTGCATTGTGCAGTTCCTTCGCACGTTCGTAAGTTCACGAATTCTCAATATTTTCACTCCAGATTTTCAACAGTGCCATTTTACCACACCTCTTTATGAGCAGTACAGCTGTCATTTTTCACATCTTGCACAAAATGTGTTTCCACCCATGTAGCGCACAATGGCGCAGTCGATGTGCGAAATCAATGTATGGGACACATTAAGAAAATCATAGTGACACCATTCATGAGCAGAGGTCTTAAAATGGCTATGTTGAAAATTTGGTGAAAAATGTCCTAAAAATGACTGTTTTACGAGTGTGCATTGCGCAGTTCCTATGTATGCTCGTAAGTTTGCAAATTTAATATTTTCACTCCAGATTTTCAACATTGCCATTTATTACACTTCCTTATGAACAGTACAGCTGCCATTTTCATATGTCACCCAAAATGTGTTTAGCACATATGGCGCACAATGGTGCTGTTGGTGTCTGAAAGCAATGTTTGGGACAGATTACTAAAATCATAGTTACACTGTTCATGAGCAGAGGTCTTAAAATGGCTATGTTGAAAATTTGGTGACAAAAGTCCATAAAATGACTGTGTTACGAGTGAGCATTACGCAGTTTCCACGCACTCTTGTAAGTTCATGACTTTGTAATATTTTCAGTCCAGATTTTCACCAGTGGCATTTTCCACACTTCCTTATGAATAGTACAGCTGTCATTTTTCTAGCGTGGCGAAGTGTATTTTCACACTTTCAGTGCAGAGATGCATAGTCGCTGTGAAATCATTGTTCGGGACACATAAAGAAAATCACAGTGACACTGTTCATGATCGGAGGCACCAAAATGCCTGAGTTGACAATCTGCTGTAAAAATCCCCAACCTAATTATATTACGGGTGTGTGTTCGCAGTTTCTATATACGCTCATGACTTCACCAGTTTTTTAATATTTTTACTGCAGATTTGCAACATTGCCATTTTACACCTCCCCATGAACAGTACAGCTGTCATTTTTTACATCCTGTTCAGAATGTTTTTGCACCTGTGGTGCTAAATGCTGTAGTCGCTGTGCATAAGCAGCTTTCGGCTAACAAACTGATATTGCCACTGTTCATGAGGTGGGGTCACAAAAAAAACATGTTGAAAATTTGGAGTGAAAATACCAACGAATGCCTGAGGTATTAGGCTTTCCAACCATAACGCCCAACCTTGTAGAAAATGACAGGCATCAGGGGTGTGACTTGGGATTCTTGCCTGTAATGCTCATACCATTCCACACCCTGCAGCCAGTGAGAGGCATCGAGGTATGCCTTGGACTCCTCGGCCCCAAAGTTCACCCCATTCTCCTATATCGCACCCATCTCACCATATTTCCTAATGGAATGGGGTGCACATAAGAGCCAAAGACCCCAAGGAACACCGTGACACTTGTCAGTGTCTGCAGGGAGGGGTGTGTTGAAATGGCGTGGCCGTTATGCCAGGCGACCCAAAAGCACACCCCAATGCCTGTCACTCTCTGCAGGGTGGTGGTGGGGTTGGCTTCAGTTCAATACTTCACTGCCATTCCTATTACGCAGCTCTGTAACTTCTACACTACCACTGCCAATGCCAGCAAGCAAACATTCGGCATTGACAAATGCTAGTTTCTTTTTGCTGCTTGGGGGGTGGAGGTGGGGAGTTCGTCGGAAATCATAACACCACATTTCCCTACTTTTGTGGCATTAAGCTGAACCCTAACTGGTGCACTAACAAACATTTTTGCAAATATAGATAGTTAGATGATAGAAAGAAAGAAAGGAAGAGAGGAATAGAGAAAGAGAGAAAGAAAGAAAGAAAAGAAAGAAAGAAAGAAAGAAAGAAAGAAAGAAAGAAAGAAAGAAAGAAAGAAAGAGTGCGTGTGTGCTTGGACCCTCATCCTTATAGGAGAAACCACCATATACAGCATATTCCCATATATGATGGTAGCCAATTTGTGTATTATGACACCAATTAGCTAATTACATTTCAGTAATGTGTTATTAATTCCTTAATGACACATTAATATCCAACACACTACAAACCACCTCAATAATACAAATAAAAATTCCCTTAATAACACAGGTAACAAGCCCCTTAATACTGCATGTAACAGCCATCTTTTTAACTTTCATAACAGACACCCTAAAATCCTCCAAAACTCTACCTACAGAAACCTACCCAACCTACACTAAAAACCCACCCAACACCCTCTGTCCACTCTCACTCACCTAGCAAGTGGGTCTGTCATATTGGCCCTCCATGCTGCTGCAACCACTGCTCCTCTCACCCCTTGATGCTCCCGACTGCCATATACTCCAGCTCAGCGTGCCAGCCCAGAATGCCACTCTCGGGCAGACCGTATGCCACTCCAAACCACACAGCGCACCAAGCTGCTCCTGACCGCTCACGATGCTGCTCTTTTGCTTGAAAATGTAAAGGGAAGATCGCCAGAGCCCCACATCCTTTTATAGGAGGGCTCCTGCACTATGGAATCACTCCTTGGACAAACAATAGCAGTGCCATAAGAACTCACTACACTACGGAAAAACACTAAAATACGGAAAACCCTAACACTACACTACGGAAAATAACTACACTGTGGTAATACATAGGACACAGCAAAAAGTGTCCAATCTAATGCTTTACATAAAAGACAGCAAAGTCCAACGCACTCATGAGATAATACCATATTGGACTTTGGAGAAGTCACAGCACTTACCCAGGGCATATATAGAAAACCAAATGAAGAGTCCAACCAAGTTGTAAGGTTCAAATAAAGACTTTTTCTTTATTTAATGAGCCATTTTAACAGAAACAAGCATTTGTCAATGCCGAATGTTTGCTTGCTGACATTGGCATTGGTAGTGTAGGAGTTTGAGAGCTGCATAATAGGAATGGCAGTGAAGTATTGAACTGAAGTCAACCCCTCTACCACCCTGCAGAGACTGACAGGCATTGGGGTGTGCCTTTGGGTCATCAGGCATAACGGCCATGCCATTTCACCACACCCTACTCTGCAGACACTGACAAGGGTCACGGTGTGCCTTGGGGTCTTTGGCCCTTATGCTCACCCCATTCCATCAGGAAATACGGTGAGATGGGTTCTGTATAGGAGAATGGGGTGAACTTTGCCGAAGAGTCCAAGGCACACCTCGATGCCTCTCACTGGCTGAAGGGTGTGCAGTGGTATGAGCATTATAGGTGGGAATCCCAAGTCACACCCCTGATGCCTGTCAAGCTCTACAGGGTGGGGCATTGTGATTGGAGACCCTAACACCTCAGGCGTTCGTTGGCATTTTCACTCCAAATTTTCAACATTTTTTTTTTTGTGACCCCCACCTTATGAACAGTGGCAATATCAGTTTGTTAGCCAAAAGCTGATTTTGCACAGTGACTACACCATTTGGCACCACAGGTGCGAAAACACATTTTGAACAGGATGTGAAAAATAACAGTTGTACTGTTCGTGGGGATATGCAAAAAATGGCAATGTTGAAAATCTGCAGTGAAAATATTAAAAAAACTGGTGAAGCCAGCCCAGTGGCGCTGAGGGTTGAGGCGCTGGACGCCATACCTCGTGCTACGCCGGCGACCCGGGTTCGAGAATGAGCCTGGGTCGTCAGGGGTTGACAGGGGAGGAGAAGGATGGAGCGTCTGTAGGACTGCTCTCCTTCTCCAGGGAGGGGAGCGGGTTGCCATCGGTGCTCTAGCAGCCTCTGGCAGTGGCTGGGGGTGGCTGTAGAGCACTGGCAGGGACACTGAGGGAATGTGCTGGGGCAGACGCTTGGCTTGAGTGCGTGCGGACACGTGCGTGCTCGAGGCCTTAGGCGTCATTGCACGCCTCAGCCGATGGGGAGAAAAAGTGTTAAGATTAGGGGCACTAGTCACGGCGGCATGATGGCCGTCTCCAGAGGGGACTCAATCGGCATCGAGGGCGCGTGGCATTACTGGATCCTGATCTGGGGGGTTGAGCTAGGGGAGAGCTCCCCTCCACCCCGCCACGAGGGGCAGCTGTGGGCCCGAATGTGGAGCCGGAGAAGTAGTCCCAAGAGATGGCGGCCTGAATACCCAGAGGATGCCAGATGTGTAGAGGTAAGGCAGACTTGTGGCCCCTAGGGAAATAAAGTACAAAAAAAAAAAAAACTGGTGAAGTCACAAGCGTGCACAGAAAATGTGCAATGCACACCCGTAATGCAATTGGTTTGGGGATTTTTTACAGCAGATTGCCAACACAGGGATTTTTGAACTTCCGCTCATGAACAGTGTCACTGTGATTTTCTTAATCTGTCCCGAACAGTGATTTCCCACAGCAACTACGCATTTCTACGCTGGAAGTACGAAAACACATTTCGGCTGCGGTGTGAAAAATGACAGCTGTACTGTTCATAAGGAAGTGTGTAAACATGCCTGTGGTGAAAATATGGACTGAAAATATTAGAAATCCATGAACTTACGAGGGTGCGTGGAAACTCTGCAATGGTCACTCGTAACACAGTCATTTTATGGACTTTTTTTAACCAAATTTTTAACATAGCCATTTTAACACCTCTGCTCATGAACAGTGTCACTGTGATTTTCTTACTCTGTCCTGAACATTGATTTTGCACACTGACTGTGCCATTGTGTGCTACATGGGCGGAAACACATTTTGGGTGAGATGTGAAAAATGACAGCTATACTGCTCATAACGAGGTGTGGTAAAATGGCAATGTTGAAAATCTGGAGTAAAAATATTGAAAATTCGCGAACTTACAAGCGTGCGTAGGAACAGCGCAACGCATGCTCGTAAAACAGTCATTTTGGGGAATTTTTTCACCAAATTTTTAACATAGCCATTTTAAGACCTCTGCTCATGAACAGTGTCACTGTGATTTTCTTAATCTGTCCCGAACATTGATTTCACACACTGACTGCGCCATTGTGCACTACATGCGCGGAAACACATTTTGGGCAAGATGAGAGAAATGACAGCTGTACTGCTCATAAGGAGGTATGGTAAAATGTCAATGTTGTGGAGTGAACATATTGAAAATTCGCGAACTTACGAGCGTGTGCAGGAACAGCGCAACACATGCTTGTAAAACATTCATTTTTGGGAATTGTTTCACAAATTTTCAACATAGGGTTTTTGGGGGCCTACCTCATGAACTGAGACACTGTCATTTCGTAAATCGGTCCCAAAAGGTGGTTCCGCGCAGTGACCGCGAAATCACCTTTCGAGCTTAATTAACAAATGACAGTGACAGAGTTCATGAGGTGGGGTCCCAATAACCCCATGTTGAAAATTTGGTGAAAAAATTCCCCAAAATGCCTGAGATATGCATCAAAGTTGAAAAAGCCCTATTTATTCCATTATACAGCTTACGGCATTTCTTCAGTTCGCGGTCGGCTTTGAAGAGTGCAGTCGTGTTCCAGTCCACCAAAAGATCGTCGCACTGGACTCCGGTGGTAAAGTATGGGGTGAGAGTAGGGGTGAGGGAGGCAGGATGTGCAGAGGGTGGGCGTGGGTGGGGAGGGTCAGGACAGTCAGTGAGGAAGGTTTTTCGTGCAGGTTTTTTCCCTTAGATGGCGGACTTGTGCCACACTGGGGTGGGCTCCAGCGTGGCAGCTGGAAGGCTGTTTGGGGGGGGCAGTGGAGCAGATGGGGGATTGGGCACCCCCGTCGGCCATACCACTGTTGCCATGCTGGGGTGGGCTCCCAACATGGCACCCAGTAGTCTCTTGGAGGGGAAACGGTGGAGCCGATGAGGGATTGGGCACCCCCGTCAGCCATACAGACTGTTGCCATGCTGGGGTGGGCATCCAGCGTGGCACCTGGAACTCTGTTGGGAGGGGAGTGCAGCAGAGCCGATGGGGGATTGGGCACCCCCGTCGGCCATACAGTGTGTGTGTTGGGGGGGCATGAGCACGCAATATGCGTGTGTGTGGGAGGAGCGCATGAGCACGCGATATCTTATCACTGCCCACTGAAGTGCAGCTCTCCCTTTGAACTGTACAGCACTGCATTTTCAACTGCTGTCATAGACAGCTGTAGCATTCATTGGTGAACTGTGGCCCCATTAGGGCCATTTTTTCTGTTAAAATGGCTCATTCAATGAAGAAAAAGTCTTTATTTGAACCTTACAACTTGGTTGGCCTCTTCATTTGTTTTTTTTATATATACCCTGGGTAAGTGCCGTGACTTCTCCAAAGCTTCATGTATATATGTTGTCACTGAGCACCCCAGGTCACCTTGGTGTGGCTCTTTTTTGCTCCTTGAATACCATCTCGGGGTTGAACATGCTCCTAAAGGACACTTACCCTTTGGGCTTGTGGCTTTATGACTTGTTCGACCCCTCGATGGTATTATTTCCTTGTACATGCCACACTTTGTCATCATTTATCCTACACACACACACATGCATGCACGCGCACACACGCACACACACACACTGCATTGGCACCAGTTTATTTATTTATTTATTTAGCTTTTGTTGACTGGGTAAGTGCACTAGACAAATCCTGCCTATTTTCAGGCACGACCCGGGGGAGGGGGATACAGATGAGGTTTAGCTTTGTCATCCACTAATTACTGGGAATAGGTATTAAGCCACCTGATTTGACCACCCTCTAATTACAGTAAATAGACACTAACCCGGTTTAGCCAACCATTCAGTATTGTATACAGGCAGAAAGCCTGGCTTAGCCATCCTCTGGTGACTGGAAATTGGCAATAGCCCAGTTTAGTCAGCTGCTAACGGTAACTACCAGACACAGGAAATTCCTGATGATTAACCTAGTGTATGACCTACACAGTGATTCTTGAACATAACCTCCAGCACTCAGTGTTTCCCATCACCTTTGCACTACACAACAGCACAGCGTTACAGCTACCACCTGTGAAACCACATTACATGAAGCATTTCTAGATCTGAACTGAACATCCACAGGGTACACTTCAGTAAAACCATTTTCTCAGCTGCTGAGTTTTAACACAACAAAATATTTTGATGGGATCAGCCACAATGGTATCCCGTGATAATTGCAAGTCAAAAACAGCGAAGTCACAGTAGTGAGTCAAACATGCCGAAATGTAAAACAGCGACCACAACATTATAGCGGGAGTACAAAACAGCGAGTTTTGGGGTAATAAAACAGCAAATGTCAAAATCGCTATGAATCTCTGACCGGCTTCTGTGTATTGCTACTACAGATGCTACTATCCCCCTTCCCCCCACGGAACCTTTGAACCTCTGACCAGCATTATGTTTACATTAAAGCCCTTACCTGCATTTATGTATCTGTACTACAGCATTTTATGTGTGCAGGCTTCTTCCACTCCACTGCCTCGTTTCCCCCAGATTCAGGCTGCTAATTACCACCATCCCCCGTCTTCCCTCAAACCTGAATCTCTGATCAGCATTGTGTGAGGTACTACTACTATTATTAATGCAGACCACCAAATGAAATCAGACCTCTGATAAGGTAATGGCCCATGCTATATGGTTAAATTCCATCTATGGCCCGGTCATATATGTGATTGGATAGTCAAATCATTAAGAAACCAGCAAAGCCCCTTTTAAAAAAAAAAAAAATATATATATATTCTCCCATTCTTAGATTCCCCCATGCTCCGACGAGGACAACTGTGGCTGATGCTGTTGCACCTTTCCTTTAGTCAGAAGGTTAGTGAAGAACCTGGATTCACAGCTAACGTCCACACTGTTCTAGAACTGAGTAGTATGGTGGGTATTTATTTTTTTTTGTAATGGAAATTGACACTGGGATGTACATGCCCTCCCACCCCAGCACACAATAACTTCCCCAGTGTAATATAGTTGGCACACAGTCTGGTACAGTGTGAGAATCAGGGACTTCCCACACAAATCCCAGTCGTGTGCTGCTCCCCACTCTACAGGCACAGCGAAGCAAGGAACCAGATCTGACACACATCACCTTCCACATCTTCAGTCAAACCTTGCAAATCTGTTAATGCCAGTCTAAGTTTCAGACAGTTGAGTGCCCGATTTGGGGTCATAAAATCCTTATATTACACTGTTACATTTCCAAGGTGATGCCGGTAATGCAAGGTTATACTCGACTGATCAGTAAAGTGAGTTAACAGTTATTTTATCAGAAATGCTCAAGATTGTTGCATAATTAAGCAGGCAATTAGGTCTCCTTTGACCTAGAGTCAGCACAGCACTATCCCCAAGTCATATGCTGGATTGCAGCAGAGGTAGCTGAGAGCAGAAATCTCCTCGAATGCTGTGTGTCATCAACAATAACAGCAAAATGCAAACAAAAAAACATCACTGAGCAGCTCCGAGACGCTGAACTTGGTAACTGCTTAACTCGTAACTATTACTATGATCAGTAGTCAGTGAGCCAGGGCTTGTATTAGCACTTGTACACTGGGGGTCCATTTGATCTTCTGCTTTAAATGTTGAGGGGCAGTCAGAAAATATTGGGGTCCGAAATTAGCTGGAGTGTCCTTGTACTACACTACTAGACATCTTTTCTGTTGATAGTACAGTTAAAAACCTTTCCATAAACAGGGTCAGAGCTGAAATACTGATTTTATTTTTGGGCTTCAAAATCCTCTGAAATTCCATTTGGGGACTTCAGTAATGGGTTAACACAAGCCCTAGTGAACACTGCACTGTTAAATGCCTTGTGGTCAGGGGTACCTCCTGGGGGGTCATTGGGGGGGCAGATGTTCCCCCAAAATGACATTTTTTTTAATTCTTTTGGTTACCAGGTAAGGCCCCTTAGGCACAATACGTGTTTTCAAGGGCAAACCAGGAGCACTGGGGAGATTAAGTGACTTGCTCAGGGTCACGCAGTATGCATGTTGAGGTTGTGGGAATCAAACGCAGGACTGCTGGACATACCAAGTTCATTCCTAGCTCAGTACTCTAACCTCTAGGCTATACTGCCAGCCCAAGATTTTGTTTATTTATTTATTTTACAACTTTTGGCCAGGAAAAACATACTTCATCAAGGTTTTTTTCCAGGTGAATCCTGGGAGTGCAGGGAAGTTAAGTGACTTGCTCATGGTCACACAGTATGCAAGTGGTGGCTGTGGGATTCAAACCCAGTTCTTGAGGTTTGTAGCTCAGTGCTCTTAGCCACTATGCTACACCTCCTCCCCCCAGTGTTGTGGGCCAAAAATGACTTTTTGAGGCACTAAGCCCGCCCCCCCTTCTTTAGGTGTAGACCACCAATGGTTATGGTCGACAGAAAGAACAGAATCCACCCCACCACACACTGTTTTGCACAGCAAGTCTACTTCTGACTACGGTGAACCATTTCAGCTGGCTGTAAGGGTTGATTCACTCCACTTCACTGCCAGCTACCTCTTCCTGCACTGCCTTACAATTCACGGAATGCTGCAGTTGAAGTAAACAGAACCCAGATCCAAAATCTGTCACTCCTGTTCACCCCTGTGAACTAGACAGAGCTGGCAGGGGGAACTGCTGTTATGTTATGAATTTATTCTGCAGTGCTAGATAAGTGTAGGCAGTGGAGAAAGCACAGACATTACAGCAGCAGTGTATGATGGGGTAAAAAGTTGGACCTATACTTTTTATTTTGTTTTAAACTGCCCTTTATTGCATGATACCCCTCTTTCCCCATTTTAAAGTCTACTTTAGCACTTTCTTTACATTTGAAATAATAAAAGGAGCACTACTTTTAAAGGAAAGCTGTCATCATCAGACTCTCTCCCCCCGAAAGCCTTAACTCCCCCCCGTTAGTCTTTTACGCAATAAAAAGCCTTTTTTTCAGGTGTTTTAACTTAATTTTGTTGTTGAAAAGTCCAGTTCTGCAATGTGGCAGAAGCTGCGTGGTTCCATTTCAAATGAATGTGTGGCACCACACCACTTGTCTCAATAAAAAGTGTACTGAAGGGAGCGATGTGGTGTGGCACTTTCACTTGAAATAAGTGTTGCTCAGATAGTGCCTTTGTGGATCCTACCACTATCTGTCAGATAGTGCTGGTATCCTACCTAGGATCCTACCAGAAATCCTACCAAAGACAGATGTAGGATCCAGGGTCAGACAGTATTGGATCCTAGTTAGGATCCAGGGATCCTAGGTCAGAGCCAGGGATCCTAGGTCAGATAGTTAGGATCTGTGGTCAGATAGTGATGGATCCTAGGTCAGATCCAGGGATCCTAGTTAGGATACAAAGATCCTAGTTAGGATACAGGGATCCTAGGTCAGATAGTTAGGATCCGGGGTTAGATAGTGATGGATCCGGGGTAAGATCCAGGGATCCTAAGTCAGATCCAGGGATCCTAGGTCAGATAGTTAGGATCCGGGGTCAGACAGTGATGGATCCTAGGTCAGATCCAGGGATCCTAGGTCATATAGTTAGGATCTGAGCTGGATCTGTTGCTAGGAACCACAGAATCCAACATTTGTAGGATCCATGCACTGGATCCTAGAGGGTAGGATCCATGGTCAGATAGCAATACTGTCCTAACACAGCAACTATCTGGCCAAATGGGAGGTATCTGTTGGTATCCTAATTTCTAGGATACTATCTGAGCAACACTATTTGAAATTAAACCGCACAGCGTCTGCCATGTTGTGGAATACTGGGCTTTTCAACAATAAAATAAAGTATGTTGAAACCCCTGAAAAAAGTGTTTTCATTGTGAAAACTCAGCTTTTCTATAATTTGGCTCAAACTAGGTTTTCATCAGTATTCTCATCGGTTATCTGTTATCCCATAAAGTCAGGAAGCAGTGTCTGCTGCATGCTAGTTCATTATAATCACAAGAAAAATGATGTTAATGGGTGTTCAAAAACAGTAGAGAATAGTGACAAAAACCTGGTCCAAGTCATATTAAAAGGAGCGCTCCTTTTGTTATTTCAACTGTAAAAAAAAATAAATAAATAAAAAAGTGGTGCTGCAGACTCAAAATGCAGAGATAAGGGTGCCATACAAGTCAAGAGCAATCTAAAACAGAATAAAACACATAGGTCAACATTTCCACCACTGTCTTTAAATGGAGAACTTGGATGTGCAAAACTGATTCTCAAAACAAGAAACAGAACTTCCTATACAACCTGACCAGGTCTAAAATTTAGAACCAACTAGACCCTCTCAAAAAACCATGTCTCGCAGTTTAAAGTGCAAGTTGGTCATTTGCATGTTATAGATGGATGGAGAGCTCCCGACTAATCAGAGTGCTCCTATTCTCTGCGTGGGAGACACTCTTATTCTATGAAGAGTGTCTCTCGACCAGTTGCCCAGGAAACGGACACATTCAGATAAGACTTTTTAAAAAATCAATATATTATTGATCGAGCTCGAGTTATCATATTAATACTACCACCAAGATCACTCTTATGGTTCTAAGAGTGGTCTCACATTCCTATAGTATCTCACCTTAGGCTTGCGATTCTCATATCCTAAGAATGCATGTGAGACTATTCTTACAACCGTAGAGTACTCTCAGCAGCATTATTAACATACATAATAAACATATAGCTGATATGCAAACGAGTAGGCTAAAGAAGAGGTTCCAAAGCAAAAGGCTTTTTTTTTTAAATCTGTTTGCCCCCTTGGCTTCCTGGCTCCTGGGGCCTGCGCAAACAAGGCGTGTCAGCGCCATCAAGCCCATCAGCATCCTTCTTATGCCGCCTGTGGTCACCCAGGTGGAAAACTGGAGTCTGGGAACCCTCCCTCCCAAGAAGGAGATCATTCTCTGACTTGATCGATCCTCCTCTTGCCTTCTCTGGTTGGCTCACCAACGACTCACTCCTGAATTTCAGTTGCCAACGTTATAAGCACTAGCGCAGCACTGATGGGCCAGCTAGAAGTCTAATTTGGAAAAACATTAGATGAGAGGTCACTTTATGGTCGTCTTCTATCCTGTCAAAAATACTGGGTTGCCAGTTGGCCAATAGCCACTTAATAGTCATCACTGCCCACTAACAATTACGCTCACATGGCACACTAGGTTTTCAGTGTTCACTGCCTATAGTGGCCGCCATCACAGCAGCTTGGGCCACAAAAAACTCTGGTCTGCTCGTGCGGCTGTAGTGCTAGTTGGAGTTCCTGCATCTGCCTTGGACTGCTCCAGCCTCAGTGAGGGAAGTCATCTCTTTCGGATGCACTACCTGCCCTAGGTGGTCCTGGGGAAGGGGTATGTCCTGAGGGATGAAACTCATGGTCCCTTACAAAAGTGGCCTTACATCGACATGCATCTGTTCACTTGGCATGTGACACAGAGGCATTGCACACCTAGAGCGGGGTTGGCAAGGGAGTCCCAAAGGAGGGTTTTCCTCATCGATTCCACACAGCCTCAGTAGGCAGATTGCTCTGTCTCTCCACAGGTGCAGAACCAGTGGGAGGGATAGGGGAAGGGGGTTCAAGAGTGTAACCAGAAATTTCAGCTTTGTACACATTCTCTCCAACTGTTGCCCCCACCCCAGTGCCCTGTTACGCAAGGCCATGTATCACTGTGTGTGGATTTTTTTTTAAATCCGATTGTTTCCGGAAGATGTTTCATCTAATTTCAGTTTCTGCAAGTATATCACTTACATTTATGTCCTAAATGTCAAAACATTAAACACACACAGACACTAGTCTGTGATCAAAATCAAATACAGCAGCAGCTTCCACTCCAGATTACAAAGATAATGGTTAGAAAAAAGTGTATAGTTTGGGGCATGTACATAATTAAACTATACACAGATGTGTACATTGAGCATCTCTGCCTACACCCCTGGAGGGATTACAAGGCAAAAACAGGGAGGGTGTACCTAGGGCAGATGAAGTCTTCCTCATCTCACAAAGCCCATCTGGGCTGCCTGGCCTTCCTCCTTCTCACTGACTCCTCCCTTTGACCACCCATCACGTCAAGTAAAGTATCTTCATCTATGTCTGGTCCAACCTCTGAGGTCCCACCTGTGGTAGAAAAGTCAGATGTTACTGGGCTGGGGACCAGAGGTAGGAGTGAGCGAAGGCAGGAAAAGAGAGTCTGTCACTGGGGATTCTAAGGGTGGGAAAAAGGATACTGATGGAGATGGAAGGAGGTTCTCAGATTTTTTTTTTTTTTAGTTGTTTAACCAGGAGTAGCACACTAAGCTGAAAGCTTTTTTACAGGAGCGACCTGGGAGCACAGAGAAGTCAAGTGACTTGCTCAGGGTCACAAAGTACGCAAGTGGAAACTGTGGGATTCAAACCCAGGTCTGGTCTGCTGGATGACACCAGATTTGTAGCTCAGTGCCTTAAACCACTGCACTATACTGCCTCCCTATTATCAGATTAGGTCCAGGGTGCTGGAAAAAAAAAAATAACAACTCTGGAGATTTCTGTGATATAACGCATTTCCAGAGCTGCTAAGAAAAATTACAGAAAATTGGGCAGGATGCAGGATTATTTTTTTGTCAGAATTATCACAATTTGCCAATAATACTGTTCGGCACTATTGTTATCTCCAGGCTGCAATTCACATGAGAGCTTCCTTCAATTTCTGGAATGTGCCAATCTCTGCTACCTCTGGCTAAGTTTATAAGAAAAATTATACAGAGCCTGTTCAGAATTTCAAGTATAACCCCCTACAAATGGGGGTTCCCGAAAAGCCTTCCTTGAGCTTGCCTAAATGCTCACTGCCAGGTTGGTGTCCTGCATTTTAGCAGTTTAAATGTGATTGCCAGAGAGTGCCTGTATAGCTTCTGTGTACTGTCTCTTTAAGAGCTGCCTGGATTGCAGTCATAAGTAATCTGAGAGGGAGCTCTGTTGAAAGATGTAGCTATTTGCTGAAAATCATTTAGAGTGATAATTATAATGTGGTTTGTCTAACCTGCCTTCTTTGCAGCAAGGACTGTTTTGTTTATCTCCACTGTCTTGGTCCTGGACTGCCGAATTGGACCAATCAGTACTGGTGGGACCTAAAATGGAGCCGGACTACAGGAGCTGTCTGGAGTCAAAATCTGTAGGAACTGTAGTTCTGGACTTTTGGCGCCTTTTTTGAACCTGAAGGGGGAGCCTTTGCTGTGACTGACTGACAGATCAGCCAACCGAACCCTTTGGATTCTGGGGAAAGTCCCAGGCTTGCTGGCAGTTGAGTCGGATTTAAGTTGGGAGCTGAAGAAGCAACAGCTTGAGACAGTCAAGCAGCCGTCTGAGTAGTTTCACGCGGAAGAACTGTGGAAAGGCCTGAGTTGTGGCCTGCATGTCTGTCTGCTGCCCCCGAGAGGGACAGAAGAGAATTATTTCGGACTAAATACAAGTTTGTGAGAACGAAGTAAGCCACTGATTTTTTACCAGGCTTATACCTGAAGAAGACCGAAGATTTTGGTGAATGCGATCGGCCTGTCAGGATTTCCAGCTGCTTTTGAATCCCCGGTTTGTGCAGAGTCTCTGAGATCGTGACCAGAGAGCGGTTTGCCTGGTACAGTAGAATTTCCTTATATGTAAATGTGCTGTGAGTTGTTAGTGGGTTGTGATTTGGTTCCCCACTGTGTGAACTGTGTTCTGCTTGCTGAAAGCTGTATCCAGCCCAAAACAGACTGTATCCAAATTTGTCTCCATTTGGCCAGGGCCTTGCCACACTGGCCCAGCCAGACTACCCGCTGCACAGAGAAAGCCATCGAAGAGAGACCTGCCTAGGGATCAGCCCCCTGCTCCACGCTTGAACAGGAATGATGCCTTGGTGATTTATGTGGGCCCTGCTTCTTCTGGCACTCCAGATTAACCACCTGCTGTCTCGATTTTCGTCCAGCCTGTGTCCAGTCTTGGGTATCATGAGTAATCATCAGGGTAGCTCCCTGCAAAAACAGCCTAATCTAAAAGCGTGTCATCTGATTGTCTTGTTGTTTTCTTTTCACGAAAAATGAGCCTTCCGGCTCCGGATTACAAATAGTGTGTGTTGTGCATGTTGTTTTCTTCCATCACAGGGCCCCAACCAGCTACAACGTTCCTGGCTAGCCCACCATTCTCCATCTGGGTACCCAGAGTGTGTGACTGTTTATGGACCCTGAAGTGCATGCATAACAGTTTGATTGATACAGCCATTAAGCAAATTAACCTGATAACGCCCCTTCCTTGTTCAAATCCCTTAAATAAATCAGATCTAACTCTTTTTTGCAGTTACCCTGACTGTGGTTCCAGTTTGTGCAAGAGTACTGTACTGCTGTTATTTGCTGTGTATAACCTTGTTTTACAGGGGTTCCCCAGGGCCAAACCAGAGGAAAGCCCTGGTGGTAAGTGCAAACAGTGTGGGTGCTTGTGTGGTGTATCTGGGGTATTGTGAAAGTGATTATTGTGTATTGTTCCAGCCACTACTAAGGAAAGAGGGGGGTTACAGTGTCCTGGAGGGCAGTGCCCAGGTTAGCTTGACCACTACCAACCTTGACCTCCGGGTGGAGGCACCCGTTTCAGAACTCAGGCCCCTTAACCTGCTACTAGCCAAGCAGGCAGGGGTAGTAGCCCTTGGGATAGTGCCACCTAGGGGTTACACAAGAATCCCACCAAAATATTCCTGAAAAATCTCCTGCAGATTGTCATGCAATGAACTGATGCATTTCTCAAACAAGTCACAAAACTCCACTGGTTGCATTGAATAAAGCGCCTCGGTGTTTCACCATTATAATCTGGAAAATACAATTACTGCATTTTAGTATCACAGCTTCCTGATCAAAAAGTGAAATAGGGCGAGGAAGGTGTGGACTCTTTCATGAAGAATTTTTTTATTCCAACCGTAACAGAAAGTTACAAACTACTTTACCGCAGTTTCCTGTGACTACAGGAGCAACATGAAACTCTGATTCCATATTTCATGCAGGGGAACAGCAAGGAAAAGTTTACCATTTTGATTAGTGTGAGCTGGATGGATGGATGGACAGACACATACATTGCAGCATGTGAACATATAGTCAGAAAGATGAAAGACAGACCCATAAAGGAGTAGAGGATCTCTGTTTTTATAGTGTCATTCTGGTAGTCTATTCATGGTATCTAGGACAAGAGTCCAGGGTGTCCAATCTTCTATTTGAAGCAAAACAATTACTTGGTCTTGGACAACCCTAAGTCACAAGAATAACCAAAAAAGCGTGGGGTCAGAGCCAATATTGCAATCCAGTTTGTTCTCTTTGTTTACCACGCACAAAAGCAGAACGGGTGACATTTTGTGGCCTCCTCGTCATTTCGTTTACGCTTGCAGGTATTGCTGTGTTCACAAATTTTATTGTTTCTTAATCTCATTTCTGTCACTGTTTATACCAAATCTGATCTCACCATACAAGTTCATTGATCTTATATGACCATAGGACACCATCCCTCTGAAGCAAACTCAGATTTCACATCAAATAGTTGCAGGGAACTTGCACAGTCCTCGGCTGACTCCCAGGGTCATGGTGCTCTTGATGACGGGCAACACTGGTGGGCCTAGACGTGGGCCTCTTTCCTGCAGTTTCCAGCCACTCAGTCTTCTGAGCCCAACCAGCGCAGATTTCTGTCTCCAAGGTCCTTTTATAAAGTTCCTAGGCTGTGGTGTGAATGGCAAAATGTCCTGGGGTTACCAAGCATTAGAATCCTCTGCCAGGGTTTGCATGCATGGTTTGCAGACCTGAGCTCAGGACTGGCCGAGCTGTCTCTGGGCAAAACACAGTGTACCTCTGACCCCTCCCCAGCTGTCCTACAGGCCAAGATGGTTTTCTCTAACATGGCAGCAACCATGTTTATCTACATTTTGCTAGGGTGGCAGCACCTGCTTCTTCCTTTATGCCTCACTAGGCTTTATTTTATTTCCTGGCCCTGCTACCTACCCTGGGATCGGGATACTTTACAGCACTCCAGGTGCACTACTTGCTGGGAAACCCTAGAGTTGGCAGTGAAGCCATACTCTCTCCCTATCACTGCTCCCTCTTTCAAGTGCCACACAAAAGCGCGGTGTTATGGATGCAGTCTGGTGCCAGTGATACCTGGCTTCAACCCCGTTTGCCTTTCCTGGGGTCAGAGAGCTGCTGTGCACCAATGGTACACTCCTGCACCTGGACCCGGCTCTTACAGAACAGTTTTGGGGCCATGGTCATGGCATCCTGTGCGTGCCAGCAGCCACTAAGCTCAGAGGGGCTGTAGGTTCTATTTCCACCACAGATTCTTCCCCATGTTACCACACTGTCTTGCTGGTCTGCCATGGTGGCTGTTGATGTCTTAGGGGGCCCAAAGGGTAAAAAGGATCGTCACTGGCTGGGGCTTAGGAATGTCATGCTAACACAGTATGATGCTATATCAATTCCCACTGACAATTATTGCTAGAAAAAAAAACAATACCGCGATTTCTTGCAGCATGATATACTAGGATAAACCATGATAAAGCATCTTAGCCTGTTGCTCTGACAGCGGTTCCCTCTCCAGGTGCAACCATGATTCCCGATTTCCCACTTTCCTCCAATCAGGTGTAACCCCCCTGCAAATGGGGGTTCACAAAAGTCTTCCAGGAGCTTGCTCGAATGCTCCAAGCCTGGATGGTGTTCGGCGTGTAAGCCGTTTATCTGTGAGTGCTTTTAGAGCCTCTGGTACCGTCTCTTTAAGAGCAGACATAATTAATTTGAATTGGGGGTCTGTGTGTTTCCCTGCTTGAGTCCCACTCGAGCTGCCGCCAAATCGCTCCATTTCTGCCGTCACTAAGTGGGCAGAGTGAGCACTTTTCAAAGATATAACTGTTTGCCAGACATCACGAGAAAGCCTTTACACGAGAAAGGGTCCTGAAGGAACTGGAAGTAATAAGAGTTGATAAAGCAATGGGGCCAGATGGGGTGCACCCCAGGGTCCTTAAAGAACTAAGAGAGGTGGTGGCTGAACCTCTGGCTATCCTGTTTAGCCAATCACTGGATACAGGGGAGGTACTCAAAGACTGGAGGATAGCAGATGTAGTCCCCTTATACAAAAGTGGGAACAAAGAGGAAGCAGGAGAACTACAGACCAGTCAGCCTCACCTCGGTAGTGGGGAAGATCATGGAAGCACTACTGAAGGAGAGATTGGTGGAACATCTGGTTGTCAATGGACTACAGGACCCAAGGCAGCATGGTTTCACCAGGGAGAGTCATGTCAGACCAACCTCATTGAATTTTTGACTGGGTGACTAGGGAGGTGGATCAGGGGAGGGCAGTGGACATGGCCTATCTGGACTTCAGCAAGGCCTTTGACACTGTGCCACATAGAAGACTATTGCACAAACTGGGGAATATGGGTGTGGGCAGGACAGTAGTGTGGTGGGTAGGTAACTGGCTGGGCGGCAGGACACAGAGGGTGGTGGTAAATGGCTGTCACTCCACAGAGGGAAGAGTGACCAGTGGGGTACCACAGGGATCTGTGCTGGGACTGGTCCTATTCAATATCTTCATCAGTGACACTGCACAGGACCTAGAAGGCAGAATTTCACTGTTCGCTGATGACACAAAGCTCTGTAACAGAGTAGACACACCAGAGGGTGTAGACAGAATGAGAAGGGACCTGCAGAAACTTGAAGAATGGTCAGGGGTTTGGCAGTTGAAATTCAATGCAAGGAAGTGCAAGATAATGCACATGGGGCACAAAATCTCTGGCACAATATATCAGTTGGGGGGTGAGGATATAGCATGCACCAAGCAGGAAAGGGATCTTGGGGTTATCATCTCTGATGACCTCAAGGCAGGGAAAACAGTGTGACAAGGCAGCAGGTAAAGCAAATAGGATGCTGGGATGCATGGGCAGGGGCATCACCAGCAGGAAAAGGGAGGTCATAATTCCACTATACAAGACACTAGTGAGGCCCCACCTGGAGTACACTGTACAGTTCTGGAGACCTTACCTACGTAAGGACATAGACAGGGTACAGAAGGTTCAGAGGAGGGCAACAAAGATGGTGCACGTTGCATCACAAAGTCCTATGAGGACAGGTTAAAGGAACTGAACATGTACTCCCTGGAGGAGAGGAGGAGAGAGGGATATGATAGAGACATACAAGTATCTTACAGGGAGGAACAGGGTGCAGGAATACACTATTTTTAAGCGAAAAAGATGTTCCAGGACTAGAGGGCATGGGATGAAGTTGGAGGGAGGACGATTCAGAGGAAACGTGAGGAAGAATTTCTTCACAGAACGGGTGGTGGACAAGTGGAACACTCTGCCAGAGGAAGTGGTGGGGGCTGAAACAATCACGGGATTTAAGAATGCATGGGATAGACACAAAGGAATTCTGGAGGTCAGGGGTAAGGAGCAACAGACTTCTTGGAAAACATAAACTGAACTTACAAGCTCAAATGGGCAGACTGGGTGGGCCATAGGCCCTTATCTGCCGACACTGTCTACGTATCTATGTATCATTTAGAGTAATATCGAAAATACAGTTTGTCTGACCTGCTTTTCTTTGCGGTCAGAATTGTGTTTGCCTAGTCCCCCATTCTAGTTTTGAACTGCTGAACTGGACCAATCAGTGTGGGGGGACCTTTGAAATGGAGCCTGCTGCTGGCAAATCAGAACTTGGACTCTCATTGTGGAGCCAGCCACCTATGTACTGTATGGCCAATGCTTCTGGGAATTGTAGTTTGGACTTCGGCACCTTTTTTCCACCAACAGGGGAGTTTACTGTGAGTGACAGCAAAACCAGCCATTGAACTGGGAGGAACTCAAAGGAAATGCCCGGCTCTATCTACTGGAAAGTTCAGCTGAGTTGTGACTGTGAAGAGGGAAGGAGCTCTGTGCTCCTGCGCCATTGAGTTTTCGCGCGGGAAGCTCGTGTGGGGCCCCAAAGTTCGGCCTGCAGCTGTCTGTGAGTGCCAGTGTGGACTGAATCAGAGTTGTAAGGAGAAACAGGCACCAGAAGTGAGGAAACCAGGCTCACCCTGTAGAAGACTGGAGAAACTGCTGAATCGCGCTCAGTCGGTCAGGAACTGAATCTGCTGTGTGTTCTCCCGGGTTTTGTGCAGTTATTGCGATCGGGATAGAGAAGCAGCCTGCCTGGTATAGTACTTCCCTTTTTTACATATACAGTAAATGTGTGTAGTGCTTGTGGGGAATCGTGTTTCAAATCCCCTGTACAGTGAACAGAGTGCATGAAGCTGGAAGTAAACCCCAGCTTAAGCCAGACTACATCCATTTGCTTTAAACTGCAGTGGGGTCCAGTCACAAGGACCTTGTCCACATGGTCTGCTCCTCCTGGCAATCCAGGACAATCTGCCTTCCATCCAGTTCCCAGCATTGAGTTGTGAGTACAAAGCAGGGTAGCTCCCTGCCATCTGTTTGTTGAATTGCAAGTGTGTCATCTAATTGTTGCTTTTTCATTTCTTCACGAACTGAGCCCTTGGCTCCGGATTACAATTGGGTATTGTGCAAGTGTTTTTCCATCACAGGGCCCCAACCAGCTGCAACGATCCTAGCTAGCGCCCCATCCTGGGTACCCAGTGAAGGTGACAATTTGGGACTCTGAATATGTGCACAGTACTGTGATTATTAATGTGTTTAACCTAATTAACCTGATTTCCCCCTGTCCTTGTTATATTCCCCTAAATAAATCAGATTTGTTTGTTTCAGCAAAGTTACACTGTCTGAGGTATTCGTTTATGTTAAAGTATTGTTCTGTGGCTTTTGCACTGTATCATCTTGTTTTACAGGGTGTCCCCAGAGTCCAGTCGATGGAGCCAGTCCTGGGGGTAAGTGTACATTGTGAAGATATTCCTGATGCATTGTGTGGGCCATTTGTGGGAAGAAAGGGGGATTACAGTGTCCCAGAGGGCTGTGACCAAGTTAGTTTAACTACTGCAAACCCTGACCTGTGGGTGAAGGCACCCGCCATTGGACCTAGGCCCCTCAACCTGTTAGTAGTTAAGCAGGCAGGGGTAGTAGCCCTTGGGATAGTGCCACCTAGGGGTTACACAGATTTTTACTGTTTTTCCTAAAATAAGAAATACTGCAGATTATCATGATAATCAATATATTGTGATATTTTTACAATATCATGATCCTGAAAATTTTATATTGTGACATCCCCACTGGGGTCATCTGCTGGACCCAGAGAGCCCATTAAGGTAGCCCTCACTTTTAGGGGGGTGGGGCTACACAAGGAAATACAGTATTCAGAAGTATGTCTGTCAAACTTATCACACAGATGTGGGGCACTGACCCTCAAAATAAGTATCGGGGGGGGGGACTAGTCAAACTTTTACTACTACAAGTTTAGAAAAGAGAGGAAACTATTGATTTGATGTGTGTAATGTTTACTGTTAACCAAGTATCATAATTTAATATTGATTTCTGATTTAAAATCTCCATGAAAAATGTAGGGCAGTAAATTTTTCAAGTGACACAGAGGATTTCTGGGAGGTTTGTTTGCTTATTTGTGTTACCCAGGTGTGTCCACTGAGGGCAAGTACCCATTTTCGGGAACGACCTGGGTGCACAGCTCACACAAATTACATTCAATACAATACACAACAATACAGTCAGTTACAGTACAGCAAAAGTACATTGCCAGTACAAAAATACACAAGATCACAAAGTAGTCAAGTAAAGCATGGACATTTGCAAGTATTCATCAGATATATCTTTAGGGCATTCTGAACATGCCAGAGTATGAGCAGTTCTTATTTTTTTTTCTATTCTCCTCTCCCGGACGGCCCTTCTTCAGGTGGGCACCCCAGCCCCATCACCTCGGCCTCTGCCAGGACTTACTGCCAGCCATCTTCCCCCAGGGCTTGCCTCCCTGGCAGGGTTGGCGGGGTTCCCCAGTCCCTGCCAAGGTCCAGATCTAGTTTGGGCTGGTGACCCCAGCTAGCCAGGCATGGAGCCTGCAAGCACCCGCTGGCATCCTAACACTGGCATTTTCCATGTTCTGTCCCCTGGAAGATGTGGTGTGCAAGGGCATCATGGTGCACACCACGTGCTCCTCTGCAAAACATGCCGATGTTAGCCACACTTCCTGACCTCCTGGCTGGGGCTGTCTTTCTCTCAGCTTCTGCCTGGGGCCAGGCAAGCATCGGGCTCTACCCCCCCAACCCCCTCAGAGAACAAGGGCAGTCCTCTGGATGCTCAATCCTCCTGGCATCACAAGTGGTTGCGATACCACTGTGCCAGCAGGCCAGCCAGTTCTTATTGTTAGTGGGAGTAAGTTCCATCTCTTTGGGCAATAGCTGAAAAATTAATTTTGACTCAGATTTATTCTAGGTACAGCCAGATTGCTTTTAATATGACCCCCCCCCTCCCCATGGGGGCTTACCATTTTGCCTCTGTGTCCTTGCCTCCCGTATTTGCATTGTTTGGCTCACCACCACTTTGGCCCAAGTCCCTAGTGCCCCTGAATCTTCATCCAGCCCCACAAAGTTTTCTCTGCTAGAAGGTGCCGTAGGAGTAAAGTTGTGGCAACACTGTGAAGTTTCCTTGCAAATGTTCGAGCCGGCAGCTGTGCATGTGTGATAGCGTGCTGTCATTTTTTTGCTGTGATTGTGGCTCAGCAAAAGCTCGCCTCATGCTCTCAGACCCCAAGATCAGTTAGTTGGGGTCTGGAGACATGAGGGAGGTGGTGAGAAGCCCCAAAACAATTTATTTAGAGAGCACCTATAAGTGCTAACGGGACTGCACTATAAATATTAATGACCTGGGCTATTAATATTAATGAGTCTGCCTGCTTCCTGGGGACAGTAGATTTTTTGACAGCAGCAACAGAAAGGGAAAGATGTTGTGAATTGTAATTCCACAGCCAGACACCAAGGCAGAGGCTATCACATGACTGTGGGGGTAGTTAAATATAAAATGCTGCTGTTTGGCTGCAAGGGACTTTCAAAGTTGAGACACTATAGAGACTGCATCTACCACAGGCATAATTGCCATGTTTAACCCCTTCCACAGCCAATCAGAAAGCCAAGATCTTACAAAGGACCTTATGGGACAGTAAAGGGACTTATGGGAGAAGAGGCAAGGACAATTCTTGGCGTGGAAACTGTCAGCCAATAGGATGAGTGAGCCCAATGAATATTAGTTTTTCAGTTGGACAACTGCTTCAGCCAATCAAGAGCTGTCCTGAGCTCCCCAAACTCAGAGGACAGAGACTGTTCAGTTCAGTTTGGCGGGAGTCCCTCCTCAGGAAGGAGGGCTCCAACCCCTTGTGCTAAGATGATGCTGCAAAGAATGGAGAAGGCCTTCCTGGGGGGTTGGCAGGCACCAGCGCTGGGGCTGTGTTTGCTTTCAACATCTGGGAGAAATTGCCCGGAATGGGAGAGCTGATCTGCTGTACCAGAGGCAAAAAAGATGCCTGAGAGTTATGTTGAGAGGGAGGAATCCCTGTTGTGATATTCGAGGAAGAAGAGGGCCTGCCTGTGTTGACAGCATAGTCATAGGTCCAGGAGGTGCTCTATGTTGTCTTGTGTTGCCCTACGAGGGATGGAAGGAGTGTCTTGAGAGAATGGAAGTGTAATTTGCTGACCAGACTTAAGGTTATCAGTGGGAGTTTTCCCAAGGAAAGAGAAACTGACCCAGGATGCCTGAAGAAATTATGGAGGCCTACTTGGAGGCTTATACAGCCAGAGAGCCAAGGGAAGCCTGCCAGATGTGTTCCGTGGATGGAACATGCAATGAAAGGATTCACTTGCCTGTTTAAGTCTGCACCTGTAAAGTGAGGAAATCTGCTCTTCTATTCAAGTCTGAACCCATAAGTGAGAAGATTCGTCCTTTTGTGCCAGTCTTTATCTTGGGGGTGAGAAGATGTGCCCCTGTCTTCTGTTTAAAGACTGAATTTGAGAGACTTTCCCTGCTAGCATTCAGTGATGAGTCCAGGACTTTGTTCTGATGTGACAGGGCCACAGCTGCTATGCTGGCAGTGTGGCTGACGCTGTTTATAGCTGAATGTGACTGAAGTGCCTGAAAGGAAGAGACTGCCATCCTAGGTCAGCTTGGGGAATCAGCCTACTAGTGTCACCAGCTAGGCACTGCCATTGCATCTCCCCCTCAGGGGTCATGCCTAGACGCGGGGGTTGAAGCATGCTGGCCCAGGTCCTCAGTGCTGGCCTGCTCATGATTGTGACTTCACCTTTAAGAGGATGATCCACTGCCAGAGATGCTGCTGAGTGCTTTCTAGATGGTTAAAGCTGCAAGAAGGAGGGTCACGCTGCAAGTCCTCACTGCTCATCTCAGCCATCCAAGTGCCTTCCGATTTTGTCTACCCCAGATCTACAGTCTGAACGTCATCAGTTTTACAAGTAAAGAGACTGGCTGCAGAACCATAAGTAAAGCAGGAGTTGTCCTGCGTCTGGGGAACTGTAAATAGTTGCCACCAATTGTTGCCAAGTTCAGCGGTAAAACAGTATTACTGCCAAAGTTCTAAGTTCAGCTGCCTAACTGAAGTACTAAGATTCATCAAGTAGCTATTGCCACCCTGAAAAGGTTTAAATCTAATTTGTTTTAAGTGCACCAACACCAGCCAACCAGCTGCAACACATCAGGGCTGCAACTCTTCAGTTACCAGAGTGTCGGGGCTCTTATCTGATTGACTGGGGAACTGGTACCAGTTGGGGTGTGATTATTGGGCCAGCACAGCTAGTTGGATAGAAAGAGTTAATCTGCAGCCCCTTCTCAATAATCCCCACTTTCAGATAGGCAATCTACCTATTCCCCCTTCATTTAAATTCCTCCAGGTCAAGAATGTGGTACTCGCCTTCCTGGGCCCCTGACCATGATCTTACACCCCTCAGAAGTCCTGGTCACGGTCCTGGATGCTGTGTACCAGCCACACATAGTCTCCGGCATGTATAAGCAGTTACAGGTCCTGGCTCCACATCTCCCAACAGGGGTTTGTTTCTGCTGGGTGCACACACTCTCCCTTCCTGTGGAGGTTGAGTGCTGGGAGTAAGTTTGGAGAGGGACTCACAAACTCATTAAACAAGACAGACTACACCTGGTTCAATTTAATATCATGCATTATCTGTACTACACCCCGGTCAGACTCCATAAAATTGGCCATCTGGCTTTCCTTCTTTGCTCCCAGTGCAGGCGAGCCCTGGCACTCTTTTTCATCTGCTTTGGACTTGCACCCATATGCAAGATTTCTGGACTGCAATCCAAAATGTCCTAGACCCGCTTTTAGGGCTGGAATCCCTATTTACCCAAGAATGCTGTTTGCTTTCCTCCTTTCCCCGTGGTACACCTCGCATACGGAATGCACATTTTACATTACTGGCTTCTGTAGCAAAACTCACAATGCTCTGTCACTGGAAGGAGTATATCCTTCCTTCTGTTATGGAGTGGTATCGAGAGGTGCTACTTGCTATTCAGCTAGAGAAACATATTTCATTTATGCACCACAGACCCCAAGTATTCCAGCGTACTTGGGAACCCCTATGGACGCTGCTCTCCCTCTGGCGTCCATAGTCTTGTGGCCTACCCTTGTTGTGTTTGTTTCTCCTGCATCCCTTTTTCCCCAATCTTCTGTGTGCAGAAATGGGGAAGGGGGCTTGGGAGGGTGTTCAATGTTGTTATTTTTTGTTGTTTTTGTATCACGTGGTGTGTTGATGTTTTTGTCTTTATGTCTTTTCTGCTTAATGCAGCAACATAGCCACTGTTTGGTACTTCTCCTTACCCAATATGTATGCTGCTCTTAAAACCAATAAAGTTTATTGAATTAAAAAAAAGTGTAAATCTGAATTACATGCTGATGAAAGGCAGATCATTGAGAACGTGTTCTGGGTTCAAAACAAAGCGAATGATCAGAGTTTGCCAGTTACCAAATGCCAATGCTAAAATGCTGTTTAATCTCTACCATCCATTTTCCCTCTTTTTCCTAGCCCTATACTTTGTAAATAAATTGTTGGTTAACCCTTTCACAAAATGTCTCGTGATCAGATTATGAGTGAGCATATTATTGGCTTACGTCAATAATTGCAAGGTATTGAAAATATGGATTTTGCTTTATGGTAATCCATGTCTGGGGTGAATATAAGGAGAGGTGGGTTGGTACAACATTTCAGAAGGCTGTAATAGCTGGATGTCAGCCCTACTTGTATTTTAACTCTGGGTAGAGGCACTGTGCTATTTATTATTATTTTGGGAAAGAACTCCTTTACCACCGGGAATAGCACCCAGACCCCTCAACCTTGATTGGACCCACAAGGCAGGGGCAGTAGCCTGCTGGTGGTACAAGGTGCCCGGGTTACATTAAAAGTGCACAAATAATTCAAAGGCCAGACTAAAATGAATCATGGATTTTAAACTTGCGGGACATATTAAAGGTACAAGGAGGGACGTCCTCCTGATTAGGAACAGTGGAACGATACGGTATGCAAAGTGCTGATGGGGCAGACAAAAACACAGCACAATGCAATTTCAGCCCAGCAACCTTTATTGTTCAAAGAAATGCTGCTGAAACACTGGCATAGTGATGATACATTTTATACATAAAAGTTACGTCACCAGGTCTCACTGGAGGGACACTCCCCCGCACTACAGGCACACCCCAATGCTTCACTCGCTGGTTTCCTCCGGAAGTACTGATGGGGAATATGGCAAGACAGATAATCAGAGTTCTCAGAAACACTGTCAGATAGCTACACGTTGCACTACGAAAATACAGTGTGTGAAAAAGGAAGCTAATTTTTCTGAAGGCTTACAGAAATGAGTGGCTTGGTTTATCACCTGGTAACTTTCATACATGTGAAAGTTAAGGGCTCCACACTTTCAACGAACGGACTGCCTTCCCAGTAGGATCCCATGACCCTAGTGAACTGCAAGAACAGAGACATATTTCCTGGCTGACTAACTGTTACAGTATCAACAGGCTAGCGGACTGGCTTGGATAAACTGCTCGGCACTTGTTACACAGTACTTAGAGAAGCCAGAATTCTGAAGTGTGTTTCTTGGCATACATGCAGTTCAGCCCCATCCCGCACAGATCTGTTTCAGCTGTCATGCAGTTATCACTTCACATACTTAACGATGTATATTCCTGACAGCCTTGTCTTCAGAGTTACTGCCCTGAGCTTTTCCAGGAGCATCCTCCACCGACAGGAGGTACCTGAAACTACCAAGCTCTGTTCTGTACAGGCTTTGAGATTGTCCGCCCTGTGACCCCCGTGAAAATGAGATGCTGCATCTTCTGGGGTTATGCCAGTTGGAGTAATTTTACATGCATAAATAAAATGCCCTCTTTCCCTCCCCTTCCCTGCCTTTCTTTTCTCTTACTTGGAATCTTATCCCTTCACTGCCTTCTCTTCCTTATCCCCTCACCTGCTCTCTTGTCTACCAACATACCTTCTTGTTCCCTCACAAACCCACTTGCCCATTCACCCACTGTCTTCTCCCTTCTCCTGCCATTTTGCCCCTTAACATAATTTTGTAGGAACACCTGCCCTCCACGCCCTCACTTGTCCTCTCTCTGCCTCATCTTTCCTCTGCCCTCTTCTCTGCTTGTAAATCATCTTGTCATCTCACATACTTTCTTGCACATAATCTGCCATCTTCTCACCTCACCTGCCATTTCGTCCCATCACCTGCCACCTTCTCCCCTCATCTCTAATCCAGTCTAATCTGTGTTTATAAAACACCCATCTAAGATAGCGCTAAGCGTTGTACAATCTTTAAACTATGGACATAATTTAAAAACACATGAGAACATCATGTAACCCCCCTGCAAATGGGGGTTCCCAAAAGACTTCCAGGAGCTTGCTTGAATGCTCCAAGCCTGAATGGTGTTTGGCATTTAAGCCATTTATCAGTGAGTGTTTTTAGAGCCTCTGGTACTGTCTCTTTAAGAGCTGTCTGCTTGCAGACATAATTAGTTTGTATGGGGGGACTGTGTGCTTCTCTGTTTGAGTACCACTCGAGCTGCTGCCAATTCACTCCATTTTGCAGTCACTAGGGTGCAAAGGAACCTATCTGAAAGATGTAACTGTTTGCCAGAAATCATTTAGAGTAATAATGAAATTACAATTTGTCTAACCTGCTTTCTTTGCAGTCAGAACTGTGTCTGCCTAGTTCCCCATTCTGGTTTTGAACTGCTGAACTGGACCAATCAGTGTAGGAGTAGCTAGCTCTAAAATGGTGCCTTGGGCCGAATCAGAACTTGGACTCATAATCTGAGCCAGCCACAAGAGGATTGTATGGGCAGTGACTCTGGGAGATGTAGTTTAGACTTGGCGCCTTTTGGACCAACAGGAGCAGTCTATTGTGAGTGACAGCCAATCCAGTCAAGAACTGGGAGGAACTCAAAGGAAGTGCCGGTTTTGTCTGTTGGAGTTTCAGTTTAGCTCTGGCAGTGAGGGAAAGGAACCCTGTGCTCCTTCAGTGCACAGTTTAGTCGGGAAAGCGTGTGAAGGCCCAGAGTTCGGTCTGCAGCTTGTAACTGCTTGTTAGGACTGAATCCGTCCTGTGAAGAGAATCAAAGGATATCTGAAGAGTAGAAACCAGGCTCACCTGTAGAAGACTGGAGAAATTGCTGATGCACTCGGTCTGTCAGGAACTGAATCTGCTGTGTGTTCTCCCGGGTATTGTACAGTAATTGCGATCGGGATAGAAGCAGCCTGCCTGGTATAGTACTTTCTTTTGCCATATAAATGTGTGAGGAGTCTCGTGGAGCTCAAGAGTAGCCCTGCTGACATTGAAGGACCCTATCTTGTTTGGAGGTCGTGAGTACTAATTCAGGGTCGCTCCCTGTTGAATTGCCACATTGAATCCAAATAGAATTACTGTACTGCTGACTGTTTAATTTTTCTTTTCTCTGTGTGAAAGGGCCCCTACCAGCTGCCACGGTTTGGACTAGCCACTAGGGCTTGGGTACCCAGGGACAGTAACTGGTAGGGATAGGCCTGTGCACAGAGCCATAGATAGATGAGTAAAGAACAAAGCTAATTAACCTGATTTCCCCTGTCCTTGTTATATCCCCCTAAATAAATCAGAGCTGCTTGTTTCAGCAAAGTTATACTGCCTGAGGTATTTGTCTATGTTAAAGTACTGTACTGTGATTGTTGCACTGTATCTTATTTTACAGGAGGTCCCAGTGCCTGAACCAGCCCTGGGGGTAAGTGTATACTGTGAAGGTAATTCTGATATATTGTGTGGGCCACTAGTGGGAAGAAAGGGGGGTTGCAGTGTCCCAGAGGGCTGTGACCAAGTAAGTTTAACTATTGCAAACCCTGACCTCTGGGTGGAGGCACCCGCCATTGGATCCAGGCCCCTCAACCTGTTAGTGGCAAATCAGGCAGGGGTAGTAGCCCCTGGGATAGCGCCATCTAGGGGTTACAATCATACATATAGCACACAGCATACACAATACAATGAAGCAAACAGTACAATAACTGCTAAAACAGAACATTTTAGAAAAATTGGCATCACACATATGTAACAGCTTGAGAGAATAACTGGGTTTTCAAGACAGATTTAAAACTGCCCAAAGACTTTGTTTTGCCTCATCTGGCATCTTGACCCTTTACCTGCCATCTTGTCTCCTCAAATGCCTTATTTTCCCTTGCTTGTTATTTTGTACCCTCACTTGCCATCTTCTCCCCTCACCTGCCATCTTGTCCTGTCACCTGCCAGCTTGCCCCTCGCCTGTCATCTTCTCCCTTCACCTGACATCTTTTATCCTCACTTACCATCTTATCCCCTCACCTGTTGTCTTATCCCCTCACCTGCTATCTTCTTCCCTAACCTGCCATCTTTTTCCCTTGTCCGCCGTCTTATCCCCTCACCTGACATCTTCTTCATTCACCTGCCAATTTTTTTCCTTCAACTGCCATCTTGCTCCCTCACCTGCCATCTTCTTCTGTTATCTGCTATCTTGCCCCTTCATCTACCATCTACTTCCGTCAACTGCCATCGTATCTCTTCACCTGCCATCTTCTTCCTTCACCTATCATCTGTCCCTTCACCTGTCATCTTGTCCTATCACCTGCCATCTTCTCCCCTCACCTGCCAGCTTTTCCCTGCACATACCATATTGACTCCTCACCCGCCCTTAAACTGCTCGTCTCTCACCTGCCTTCTTAGTTGCATAAACACCTCTTATCCACTCACATAACTTTTTATCCGTTCACTTTTCTTCTTTCCCTACAACTCAACTGCGCATCATCATATCTCTCTCTCTCTCTCTAGAAAATAGTCAAAAAAACTCTTCACACTCTGTACTGAATATGTTTCCAATCTGGGCCAGCCTGTCGGTGCAGCAGTAGCGTAATCATTTGTACCACTGGCGACTTGGGTTCGGAAGTGAGACCGAGTCGTTGGGGCTGGCCGGAGGGAGGCGGATTGGGCGTCCCACAGGATGCGCTCCTCCTCTGTGGAAGGAGGGTAGCCAGCTCTGGTACACAATGGAAATCCACTAGAGCAGCTACGACCCACAGTGCAGGATTTGGTGCTCACCAGCAGGGCGGCCAGCCCCAAACACAAAGATTTAGTCAATAAGGTTCAGTGGCACTCAGAAACAAATGTTGGAAATAACTCCAAACTGCTGAAAAAGAAATTTATTACAGCAATAATGCAGTCCAACAGTTGTTCCACAGCAAAGGAATGCTGCTCCAACTCAGACCCCTCTGGTACACGACTGCTGCCTGGGTGGCCACAGGTGACAGTCACCTGGGAGTGGCTCAGTAGGAGGGGAGATGCTGGCACCTGATGCGCACCATGCTTGTGTGTGTACTTGCGTCATTCCCCAAGGCTGGCATCTTGAGGGTGGGGAACTGGGCAGGCTGGCTCAGGGTGAAGGATCAACCCCTCGTAGGCCCCACACTGTGCCAACATGGCACCCTCCCCAAGAACTGGATCCTGGTCTGTGGCAGTTTAGGGTCCTACCACACCCCACCAAAGGGGGGGGTAGAAGCTAGTAAGCTGGGTGACAGGGCTTGGGGTGTCCAGATGGAGGTTTTGCCTGCTGGGGGGGGGAATATGTTTCCAATTTAAAGTCCACATAACATATGCCTGCACCAACATGGATGCAACATTAATCACATTACCCTAAAATCCATTTAAAACTTTTTTTCAGGAAAGGCAAAGTTGCTGTTGCTCAGTTTTGGTAAAGAGAAACATTAATTCAGGGACCCTTTTAAGACACAAGAATATTAAACAGACACTGCCTCCCAGGCAGCCCAAAACAACACTGCCACATAAAACTGCACATATTCAAAGTGGTGCTCGTGGCCACTATTTCAGTCACCACAGCAACCTGGTTTTTATTCTGGCCAGTGGGGATATTGCCAGGTTGACATAGGGGCATCTTCATTTTCTTCCTGTCCCCAAACTGTGAAAAACATTTGCCGCAATTTGGTGATTTGGACTCAATAGTGGCAACATTTTCTCTCAATTTGGAGACTTTCGACGCAATCCTGGAAAAATGTTTCTGCAATGTCAGGACTTCAGTTACTGCGCCAGACTGACATAAATATTGGGTAACCTGAGATTTCAGTTTAGCGCATGACAATTTTAACTGATGGCCAAAGTGGCCACCTAGCAAATATGTTAACGTAAAGCGCCGACTGAAAGATACAGCATGAACACTGGTGTATAGAACTGTAAAACTAATGCCAAACTGCTGTTTTAACAACCAATTTAACTCTTGTGTTGTTTACAGCTATTTTGTTCTGGCTGCATCCTGACAGCATTCATTTAATATTCCATACCCTTGTGGCGGACCAGTCACCTTCACTGCAGAAAGGAACACCTCTGGTGGGGATCTGTTAAAAGTTGCAATTTTAGGGTCCACCTGATGTTGCAGTAGCAGTGTGGTCAACCTGGGTTCGGAAGTGAGCCGACGTCTTCTGCAGTCAGGCAGTCATAGATGACAAGTGCTGCCCCTGGCAACAGGAACCCCTGTGGTAGGCCAAGGGTGCTTCCCCCCAAAAAAAGGGATAGCTGCAGGCCAGCGAGGCCGTCCATGCAATTGTGCATGGCACTGTGGGGGTGGGGGGTAAAAACAAAGGGTAAAACAGCACACAGCTGTAAGAATAATACTCTCAGGCTGGCATCTCTGACAACATGGCTGAGCAGTTGTGTTAAGGCTGGGGAATTGTCTGTGGCCAGAAGAGGGTCGACGCCTGTGAACTGGCATAAACAGAATGTCATACAAACAGCTGAATTTTTAAAATTTCTTTGGTAGATTTGTATGCAGTTATGGGGGTGCATTATACCCAATTTGTTCCTGGAACTGTAAGATTTTTTAATATCACTTCATGAACTGAATTCATCCAGACACACACACACACACACACACACACACACACACACACACACGCACGCACACCTACACACACATACAGTTTCCACCCCAACATCGCTTTATTCAAACTCTGTCAAAGACGTGGCGACTACGAAGGACTGAGTTATGGCAAATAGACACCTAGAAGTAAATGGTACCTTAAAATGATATACGTTTGTCATGCTTCTCTCCAGGGGGCTAACCTGCTTATGGACTAATGGTGATGGGAAGGGTTCATGTCTGAAAAATATCCTGAGTAGAGGTGCAGCATGCCAGGGGCCTTCCACTTGAACCATGTTTCAAAGCCAAGCAACAAATCTAGTGTCAGCAAAGTGAAATTATGATCAGCGTAGTGGGGTAATGCAGTTTTTCATATTTCAAAGCCGAGCAACAAATTCATGCCCACAGTGTGAAATTATGATGATCAAAGTAGTGATGCAATTTTGCATCCATCTCCAACTCACCATTACTGTCAACAGTTTACAATACCACCATTTTTCAGAACTCTCACTGTAACAAACTGGCTCCAGACAAGCAGTTACTTTAGCTCAGACATAAACTAAGAACACTCTTCAAAAACACTTTCAGTGCTACTTTAGTTGTGCAAGCTGCCTTTACAATATTTACCCTCAGCCCTGCACAGACCCCATAACCTAGGGATCCCTGGCATAATAATCTCTCAGTCCAGTAAACCACACAGTGGCTTTCTTGCATTCACTCAACTGCAGCTTTTACATTCCGCTTACCTCCTTTGGATCCTAGGCAAGGGTCACTCCTACCTCAGTCACACACTGACCTCCAAAGGGCCCCCACTTGCTAGGGGGACTACAGGGACCTGGGCATCCCAGGCACGAAGCCAACCAGTGACAGGAACAAGGACACTACAGGTAACAATTGCCACAGCAAAGACAAGGCAAAGCTTCAAGCAAAAGCATAAAGGGGCAACAGACCTCATGGAAAGCCATACGCGTTAACACCAGGAGCCTGGGCAACGGAGTACGGGGTCTTCAGGCACTGGCTATGGAAGCCCTATTGGACTTAGTGGTATTACAGAAACCTGGACAACACCACACCATGACTAGGACCTCACAATACCAAGGTACTCAATGTGTTGGATGAATAGGGCTGAGGTGGGGGAAGGGGTGGCCCTGTGCGTGAGGGGAAGGCATCAAAGCCTCAATGTAAAAGACAGCAAGTGAGACGGCAGACATGGAGATGCTGTGGGTACAGCTGGTATTGAGAAGGGGCAGAAAGATGATATATGAGGTGGTCTATAGGCCCCCAAATCAAAGAGACGGGGTAGACAAGGAACCTGAAGGGGAAATCAGAAGGGTAGCAGCATATGGGGATATGGCAATCACAGGAGACTTCAATCTTCCTGATGTAGACTGGAACATCCCAAGGGTATGCAGCAGCAGAAGTCAGCATTCTTGGATACATTCCAGTATGGCTTCTTGGTCCAGGGGGTCAGGAAGCAAATAAGGGAAGATGCAACCCTGGACTTTGTGCTGACAGATGGGGACTATTTCAGAGATATCAGAACAGGGAACCCATAAAGTACCAGCAACCACTTAGCAGTCTGGTTTGCTGTAGAGCTAGGCAAGCAACACACCAACTCCAAAACTAGAGCTTGAGATTTCAGAAGAGCTCATTTTGGGAAAATGAGGAGGAAACTTGGCTGTCAAGTCAAGAGGGAAGTGGGGTGGAAGTGAAATGGTCCATCGTTAAGAATAGCCTTCAGAAGGTCACTAGGTCCTGCTTGAGGTAGGTGGGGAAAAGAAAGAAGCACAAAAGAACAATCTGATTCCTAAGGGAGGCGAGGAGTATAGTGAGTGGGGAAAAGAAAGGCTTTCAGGAGATACAAAGGGAATCAGAAGGGGGGACAAGGACACCTACCTTGTAAAACTGAGTGAAATTAACAGGACAGTGAGAAAGGCTGAAACAAAAACAGAGCTAGGTATAGTAGAAGAAATTAAAAAGAGGGATAAAGCCTTTTTTTAACTACATTAAGGAAAAAAGACGCACAAAGGTTAGGCATTGTCAAACTGAAATGGTGAAGGTGGGTAGAAGATAACAAGGGTGAGGCAAAAATATTGAATGATTACGTCTGTTGGATATTTTAGTAGCCCCCCCCCCTCCGTATCGGGATGTCATGTTATGCATTTACTATACACCTAGAATATATGGTTGGGACCTTTCATCCCTGTCATAAAGGGGTTAACGGGTTGCGGGGTGGAGTTTGGGTACAGAAAAAGGCTAGAATGCAGGAAAGTAGGGTCCTTGCCCTTGTAGGAGGAGAGAGAGAGGAAGGGTTAGGTTTGAGCAGGGGCGATTGCCCACCGAAGCATCTGGACAGTTGTTCTCAGGAAGGTTGTGCTGGTTTCGCCCCAGGTTGATGTGGCGGCAGCTGCTGCAGTGAAGCTCCGGTCATGGGATTGATGACTCTGTAGCCCCTTTATGTATCGGCAGGTAGCTGGGAAGTGAGCAGCTGGGTGGAGATGGGGTCAGAGGGAGAGCAAAGTGAGCGCAAAGATGTGGCAAGCCCCCGTGCTTCTGGATGCAGCTGTTTTGGAGAGCCGTCAGAGCTTGAGGACAGAGTGGAGCAGTAGCCCCAAAAGAGTGTGTGGGATCTGAGCCTAGGCAGTCAAAAGGGAGGAGATATGCCCTGCAGTGGAATGGGATCTGGGGAACAGTGAGCATCAGCCCCGATTTGAAAGGGTATCTAAGCCCAGGATGGAACAAGGGATACAGTAAGAGCTGGGACCCGTGGGACAGTGAGCAATAGCCCAAAGTGTGAGGCTAGCTAAGACCATGGAGGTGTACAATTAAGTGGAATGTGGGGGAAGGTAACCTTGCATTTCATGTGATTTCTTTCTTCTGTGAACAGAGTATGAACTGTGCTGCCTGGAAACAAGGGGTCATCCAGATTATGCTCCATGAATGGACTTTAAGGCAGGGCCTCTATTGACTATGTGACCTCCTCGGTCCAGAGACTGTGCTGTGTATGTGACCACCACAGTCCAGACTATTGTGTTAATTTCCCCCACTGTGCACTATATTAATGGCTCCATGGAGCGAATGTGTTCTTAGTAGTTATTAAATGGGATCCCCTGTTTGCTGAAGCTGGTGTTGGCTGCAGTTCTTTTGGTGAAAGGTTGGTGCAAGATAACCATTTCTTTTCTAGATCAGCACCTGAAGATGCCAGCATCCCTGTGGACACAATGAACTGAATCAAACGTAAGCCATTTCGGTAAGGTTTCTGCTGTGGTTGCCCCCCCCACCCCAAGAACTGTTTGCCGTCTCATACCCCTAGATGCCGGGGAGGGGTTCGCTTATATTTACAAATTAGGAGGGGTCACTACAGTAGGAAAAGTTAGCACTAGACCAAAAAGGGGGACCAAAACTGTATATGGAACCAATTGCCATGAAGAGGGTACTTACGGAGCTTGCGGCCCTGAAGTAAATAAATCTGCAGGTCCAAACGGACTCCACCATAGAGTGTTGAAGAAAATGGCACAGATGCTGACTGCGCCCTTGGCAGACCTCTTTAGCTGCTCCGTATTGTCTGGAGAGGTGCCAAAGGACTGAAAAACAGTGGCTGTGGTACTTCAGCACAAAAGTGGAGTAAAGAATAGGCTGGGGAACTACAGGCAAGTCATTTTGATGTCAGCAGTTGGCAAACTACTGGAAACCATAATCAAACAAAGAGTGGTGGAAAGCCTGATGGCAAATGGACTGCAAGATGTAAGACAACATGGGTTTGTAGCACAGAGGTCTTGTCAGGCAAGTTTGCTAGACTTTTTTGACTGGGTAATGAAGGCTGTTGATAAAGGTTAAGCAGTTGGAGTACCGTATCTGGAGACAAAACAAAGATGCCACTCCAGAGATCAACACGGTGCTGCCAATGTAAATAACTCAGTGGAACTGAGGGAAAGAAGTGAGGCACCCATGTCACCACTACAGACAACACTGTACACCAGATAACAGTACCAAAAGTTTTTTTTGTTGTCACCTAATCTTGATGAAAAACCATCACCAATGATCTGAACTCATTCTAGCACTTTGCTATTGCAGGGTGATCCACCTGCCTCTCACCATCTTGCACAAGTCTTTTCCCACACCTTAGTCTGCAGGTTACCTTCTATACTTCACTCCCCAAAATGGATACCAACCCATCCTTTTGCACAGGGCAGCCCGGCATTAAGGCAACACTGGCCTGCTGCACATTAACCCCTTGGTGACCATTGTTTGCATAAGTAAACCCCCCTCATGGGAAGGGTTATTTCTCACCTTTGGCCCCCCCCCCCATTGCTTAGGGAGTTTGTGCACTCAGGGGGCATATTTTCTGCTGGCCACCACTTGGCGGCAGCAGTGAGGGCTCTATATATAGAGGGAGTTAGAAAGACATTGGGGAACAGCTCGGTGGGATCTTCTACAAGGTACTTGTGGGAGGGGGGCCCCTTCCTCTTAGGCAGGTTGGCAGTTTCAGCAGCAAAGCACCAGGTTCCTGGGTTTTGGGGTCTTCGAAGCAGGTGAGCAGAAAGGCAGTCTGTGGTTGTTTGGGTCCCCTTGGAACTGAGTGGCGAGAGCATTCAAGTAGTTTGGAGGGCAGGTAGAGTAGGACCCGGGGGCACTGAGCCCAGAATCTGGAAGTGGATGTTTTTGAGTCATTGGGGGGCTGCAAAGTTTGTGGCAGGGCCTCTACAGGTGACTGGGGGTTGGTGGCAGCTTCCTCCAGTTCCGTTCCCCAGTGGCACTTCGGCTCATGATGAAAGATGGGAGTGGGTGGCAGCCTGGACTTGATGAGGCCTGTCGTTTCCCGTGTGCTGGGGGCAGGTCCCAGGGCCTATGTGAGGGAGTAGGCCTTTAGGCCATTATAGGCCGTGGCTCAGCTCGGGTAACAAGGACTTAGAAGTGAGGAAGCCACTGTGACTGCTGTGGGAGGCTCAGCTTCAGTAGCAAAGAGAGTGAGAGAGAGAGAGAGAGAAGAGGCGGGAGGAGAGAGAGAGAGCTCAAGGGACCAGGCTGGTCCAGGACAAGGTCTAAGTGAGAGAGAATCAGTACAGGAGGCAGCCGTGGATTAGCAGGCTGTGTAACTTGCGCCCCAAGTATGAAATAGCTCAGCAGTGTCAGAGGAACATATTGCTCCCCTATTAGAGGGGCTTAAGCAGAAGAAGTGATGGTTTGGGAAAGAGCCCAGTTTTTGAGGTGAAGCTCTGTGTAAAGTGAGGCAACATCAAAATTTTTAGGTACTTACCAGGGCCGGTGGTCTAGTGGGAGCGTCACGCTTCTGGAAAAAGTCAAGTGCAAATTTCTGGTCCTGAGTAAACTGCTTGCTGCTGGTTCTGTTAGACAGAAAAGCTATGCCTAAGAAATGCCCTTTGAGATCTCTCTATTTCGATAGTTTGATGTGAAATGTTTAGCCCCATTGTAGCTGTAGCATTTCCAGGTTAAAGTAATTGGACCCCTGAGCTCTTTCAATCCTTAAGAGTTCAGGAGAATAAACCTGATTCATTCTGGGGAGAAACCAGAGTCAAGTTTCTTATGAAAGATTTAAATGAAATAAGTCCTTCAGTTTTTAGGGACTTCCACGGTTTCCCTGGGGTCTTGAAGCATTTTGTTTTCCTTACACCCATCTGCTCTGGGACCAGTGGGTGAGAAGCCTGAAAAATGAACTGTTCATCCGCCTGCTGGTCTGGCCTGCTGGGAGATGTGTGAACACCTTTTGGGGCTCAGAGATGGTGGGTTGAAGATATCTCATGGTATAAAAACCCATTTCAAATACTGCTATTATCCTGAGAAGTGCTGGGTGAGATTCTGAGTCTGGTGCCTCCTTCCACTGAACATGCTGGACCCAAGACATTGGGAAGGAGGGGCTACAGATTGTGGGGGCTTGTCCAGGATCCTTTCTCGTTCCCAGCAGGTGAATTTGACCCATTTTCTGGGGCCTGGAGGAGCTGGTGGGACCATCTGCCATAGGCCAAAATCTGTAACACAGTTTTAAGAAAGGGTAGTGGTGTGGGGTAGGCCATTTCGGATGGTTAGCCCTAGATTCTCCTTTCGGTCTCCAGTGCTTACACACGTGACTGGGAAGTCACGTGGCGTTCCCAGATCTTGCTGATTGGCTGGTGGAACAGTGAGAGGAAAAACAGACTGTGAGCTAGGCACCATATTGTGGAGGAGACTGAAGAGTTAGCAGCTCGTGTTGGAAATTCCCTAAGTGGTGTTTCACAGGAGGAGAGGCCTGTATTCTAAAATAATTCCTGTTTTCCGCTTCACCGGAGTAAAGAACAAAAAGGTTGGAAGGCAGTCTGATGACTTGGAGTTACAAGATGGCTGGCAGAGGATTTAAATCTGAAGAGATTGCTCCTCCTGAGGAACCACAGGCTATGGTGCCTACTTCACTCATGACCTGGCTATGGAATTCAGGAGGGAGAGGTCAAGCAGATGAGAGATGCATTCGATGTGGATATAAATGAGAGGGTTTATTACACTGCCTGTGTGTACCATTTGCTCCAGCTCTGCCCCGGAGGAATATTTGACCGTGCTCCACCAGTCTTTCATTGGGGGCACCCCTCCAGTGTTTCTGGGGAACTGCTATCCGTATGATCTCAGGGGAGTACAGAGGTCGGGCTCTTTAGAAGCTTACTTTGCAGGTCAGAGAAAACAAGGGGAAACATCCAAACAACCTTCCCCTGATGTTGTGGTAGAAGCAGTGGAAGAGGAGGTGAAAGAGAGGGGTGGTGAGGAGCCCCGACATCTGCTCAGCTCCACGTCGCTAGCTGTCTGCTATCCCCATGGCAAAGGAGGGGCAGGGGCCTGATAAGTCCATTGAGTGACCCCCCAGTGCTCAGGGGGTTCCCATGAGCATCCCTGTCTGGTAACAGCCCAGCGGCCCCTTCGGCCAAACCACAGGCATCTCCTGCTGTAAAGACACGCCCTGTTATTAAGTTGGGAGCTTCAGGAGTGTCCATTGAGAGAGATGAGACACGAGGAGAGACAGAGTTTGATAAGAAGTTGCTCTTTAAAATTTAAGCCCCCCCCCTCATTTGGGAAGGCTTAATGCTCGCCTTTAGGGACCCCGGGTGTGCAGGGAGTTTGGTGCACCACGGCGTGTATTCTCTGCTAGCCGTCACTTGGGGACAGAAGATTAAGGTCTTATATATAGGGAGGGCTCAGGGAATTTGGGGGAGAGATCAGCAGGCACTGCAGCAGGGCAATTGGAAGGGGAGACCCCCTCTTCTCTTATGCAGGATGGCAGCTTCAGTGGAAATGCACCAGGTCTCTGGGTGGGGCATCCGAAGGAGGTGTGCAGGCAAAGCAGTTAGTGGTTGTTTGGGTCATGGCCCCTGGGGACTGGGTAGAGAGAGCATCCAGGGAGTGAGTTTGAGGGTAGGCAGAGTAGGACCCCCGGGGGCGTTAGGCCCCAGCATGTAAGTGTAGTTTCTCGAGCCATCGGGGCTGGGGAGGTTGGGGCAGGACCTCTGCAGGGGTCCGATGGCAGTGGTCCCAACTCCGTTTCTCATGTGGCAGGGCAGCTCATTGGTTAGAGATGACAGTGGGTCCGGCCTTTACTCTTTTGGGCCCTGTTTGGAGGGACAGGTCTCGAGGCTCTGGGTTGGATTCCTGGGGTGGGTCCTCAGGCATGGGGTGAAAGAAATCAACATACCCTGAGGCCTTTCAGGCCATGGCTCACCTTGTTGCTCAGCTCGGGAAACATCAGAAGTAATTTAAAGGGATGGCTCCAATAAAGATGAGAATTAGAAGCCAGTTAAGAGAGAGAGAGAAGCCATAAGAACCAGGCAGGTCAAGGACAAGGATTTGGGGCAACGTTCTGAGTCAGTAATCGAGGTACAGCTGAGGAACTGGCAGGCTGTGAGAATGACGCCCCGGGTAATGGTCTAGGTCAGGGGCGGCAGAGGAGCTCATTGCTCCTCTGGCAGTAGGTGCTCGGTGAGAAGAAGAAGAGAGGAGCACTTGGGGAAAGAAAGTTTGGTGGGAGCCCTGTTGGTGGAGTGAAGCTTAAATCAGGTACTTACCATTGCCAGTGTGGTCAAATGGGAGCTTCACGCTTCTCGTTCAGAGAAAAGTAATTTTGGTCATGAGCAAAGTGCTTGCTGATGTAGCCCCGTAATTGAACAAAATCTCAGTGCATAAGACTGCCTGAATAGTGCCTCTCTACGTAATCAGTCATGTAAAAATGTTAGTGTAACCCCCCTGCAAATGGGGGTTCCCAAAAGTCTTCCAGGAGCTGGCTGAGTGCTCCTAGCCTGAATGATGTTCGGCGTTTAAGCCGCTTATCTGTGAGTGCTTCTAGAGCCTTTGGCACTGTCTCTTTAAGAGCTGTCTGCTTGCAGGCATGATTAGTTCGCAGGGGGGACTGTGTGTTTTCCTGCTCAAGTCCCGCTCGAGCAGCTGACAAATCGCTCCGTTTCTGCCGTCGCTAAGTGGGCAGAGTGAGCACTTTTCAGAGATGTAACTGTTTGCCACATATCATTTAGAGTATAAGTGGAAATGTAGTTTGTCTAACCTGCCTTTCTTGCAACTGGGACTCTGTGTGTTTGGCCCCTCCATTTTGGATCTGAACTACTGAATAGATCCAATCAGACAAGGAGGGGCATCTAAAATGGAGTTTAAGTGGACCAACCAGGATCAAGACTCTCTTGGGAGCCGGCTTGCCATAAGAAATATGGCTAGTAATTCTGGGAGGTGAAGTTCTGGACCTTGGCACCTATTTGCACCAACAGGGGGAGTTTGGAGTGATTGACAACTGAAGTCCACCAATTGGACCGGGTGGCGCCCAAATGGAATACCCTGACTTGTGTCTGGGGAGGCAGATCCATTGTGACCGTGACAAGGGAAGGAGCTCCGAGCTTCTGTGCTACACAGTTTTCAAGCAGGAAGAGCGTGGGAGGCCTAAACTTGGGCGGCGCCTTGCCATTTTAACTCGGACTGAATCCGCAGCTACCGAGAGGAAGAGAGGCTGAACGAGTAGGAACCAGGCTCACCCTGTAGAGGACTGGAGAAACTGTGTCAGCGCTCTGTCTGTCAGGAAAGTGAAGCTGCAGTGTGAACTCCCGGGTTAGCAGTAAGTGCAATCGGGACCCAAGAGCAGCTGCTTGGTATAGTAATTTTCTTTACATATATATGTGTGGAGGCGGAGTGCTTGTGAAGGACAGCTAAACGAGTCCTCTTGCCCTGGGTGTGTAGACGGAAAGCCAAATGCATACAGGCGGACTGAATCCGTTGCTGATTGAAGCTGTGTGTCTGGCTTGTAGAATTTCATCCCCCTGCTGTGTGAGGGAGTCTGGCAAGCTATGACCCCCTCTGTGCCAGTTTTCAGCATCGAGTTTGTGAGTACAAATCAGGGTAGCTCCCTGCCATCTGTCTATCTAATTGCAAGTGTTTCATCTGATTTCTTTTCTTCCTTCCTTTATGAACTGAGCCAACTGACTCTGGATTACAATTGGGTATTGTACAAGTATTTTTTCCATCACAGGTCCCCAACCAGCTGCACTGATCCTGGCTAGCCCTCCACCATCCTGGGTACCCAGTAAAGTGACATTTTGGGACTCTGAATAAGTGCACAGTACTGTGATTTTTAATGTGTCTAATCTAATTAACCTGATTTCCCCTTTCCTTGTTACAACCCCTTAAATAAATCAGATCTGTTTGTTTCTGCAAAGTTACACTGACTGAGGTATTCATTTATGTTAGAGGAATTGTACTGTGGCTATCGTATTGCATCATCTTGTTTTACAGGGGGTCCCCAGAGTCAAGCTGACCGAACCAGTCCTGGGGGTAAGTGTAAATAGTAAAGATACTCATGGTGTATTGTGTGGGCCACTAGTAGGAATAAAAGGGGGTCTCAGTGTCCCAGAGGGCTGTGACCAGGTTAGTCTAACTACGGCAAACCCTGACCTCTGGGTGGAGGCACCCACCATAGAACCTAGGCCCCTCAATCTGTTAGCAGTTAAGCAGGCAGGAGTAGTAGCCCTTGGGATGGCGCCACCTGGGGGTTACATTAGCCCCATGCAGCTGTGAAAAATATTTTTTTTTTAAGCAACTGGGACCCCTGTGCTCTATTAATCATTTATGGGCTCAGGAGAATAAACCTGATTTGTTTGGGAGAAACCAGAGTCTAGAGTAATTGATTTTATTGAAGGATCAAATGAAATAACCAGTCCTTTAGTTGTTAGGGGTTCCGTGGTTTCCCTTGGGGTCTTGAAGCAATCTAGTTCACCCTGTGCCCTCCTGCTCTAGGACTGGTGGGTGGGTGGATGTCTAAGAAGCCCGAAGATGAATTGCCGGGATCCACTATCCTGGTTCCAGCTGTTAAGGAGACAAATATCATTTGGGGCTCTGAGATGGGTAGCCAGAAGACATCTCAAGGTAGGAGAAAACCATTTCCAGCACTAATGATGGCTGGAGAACGCTTGGTGAAATTCCAGGTCAGGGACCCCTTCCCCGGAATATGCTAGCCCCTAGACATTGTGAAGGGGGGGGGGCTACACATAGGGAGAAACAGATGGCTCGTAGCCAGTAGCCCCCTCATGGTGAGGGGGAGCTATACGTATAATGTACTGTATTTTCCACAGCTTTTCTAATAATGTTTTGTATCACAGCAACTGTCTGCTCCACAAACATGTTTGGATATAATCTTCTCTGCTGCCAAAAATTGGCTACAGTAACATTTTTCCAACAAACAGATTTTCAAAAACACTTCCCTTATTCCTTCTCCATTTAAAGTGACAGCAAAGATTTAAGAGATTGTGAGCAAGTGGAAGGCAGAAATTCTCACATATTTAGTACTGACAGGGCAGCAGCATCTCCAGAAACTGTAGAAACTATTTTCAAACTATGGTTCATTTCCTTGTACAACTGTTCTACCAAAGGTGAACCCCATGTGATGGAACATTTCCAGCTGAAGGAAACTAGCTCACTGCCATCACTCGTGTTTTGTAGAGCTTTTTGCCAGTTTCATTCTGTCTCGCCTGTTTAGAGCCTCACTATAGAAAACATCTGAATGAGGCCCCTGCCTCGCTATCTGCCCTCTCTTCATCGTCCCCTCACTTGCCCCCTTCTTTCACACCTGCCATCTTGTACCCTCACATACCTTCTCTGTCCCCTCACCTACCACCTTGCCAACTCACCTTCTTTCTAGCTACACTTGTCTTCTCTTCCACTCATTTCACACCTGCCTTTCACCTCTCACTTGTCCTCTCATCTCACACTTGCTTACTCGTCCACTCAAACACCTTATCCCCCTCACACACCTTATTGTACGCCTACACACTTTCTTGCCCCTCACCTATTATTTTCTCATTTCAGCTGCCATCCTGTCCACTAACAAAACGACTTGTCACCTAACCTGCCCTCTACCCCTTCATGTGTCCTTTCTCCCTCTCATCTCACACCTATCCTCTTGTTCACTCACACCCCATTGTGACTCTTTACATACATTCTTACCCATCGCCTATCTTCTCCCCTCATCTGCCATCTTGTCTCCTCACATAACTTCATGTTCCCTCCCCTGCCTTTTTACCACCTCATCTGTCATCTCATCTCACTACTCCCAGACTAATTTGGCATTTTTTTTGTAACTCCAGGGCAATGTTCCTGTGTTTTTCTTAAAGACTGCATTATTTTCTATGGAAGCTAAATTGTTTAGTTTCCCCATCTAACCAGTGCAAGTCTATGGGAACAATTTCCCTGTAGATGTCAATTGATTTGTAAAATACTGGAATCCCTGTAGATCTGGGAGGCTTATCATCTCACCCCTGCCACTTTTCCCTCATGTACTGTACCTTCTTGTCCCCTTATCCGCCATCGAGCCTTTCCTGTGTATTCTTTTCCACTCATCACATCTACTTACACACCATGCTGTCCCCTCACACACCTTCTTAACCAACGCCTGCAATCTCTTCCCCTCACCTGTCACATAGTTCCCTCACCTGTTCGCTATCTCCTCACTTGTCCTCTCTCCCTCTCATACCTGTCCTCCTGCCCCCCCCGTGTGATCTTATCGTGTCTCCCGCCATCTTGTCCTAAAATATGTTTTTGCAGTCTCCAACCTTCTTTCTACCCCCTTACTTGCCCTCTGTCTAATCTCACTCCTTCTCCTCTTACACATCTTCTTAATGGACTTCCTGATTTCTTCTCCCCTCACTGGTCATCTTGTCCCTCACTTAACTTCTCGTCTGCCTTACCTTCCCCCTACCATCTCAGTTGCCTGCTCTCCCTTTCATCTCACACACCTTTGTGTTCACTCATAAACCTTCTTGTCCACTCACACAACTTCTTGTCTACTCACATATTTCTGGTTCATTCACACACCTTCTCCTCCACTCAAACACCTTCCTGTCCTTTCACACACCGTCTGGTTCATTTACACACCTTCTTGTCCACTCACACATTTTCTGGTTCATTCACACAACTTTTTGTCCACTCACATAACTTCATGTCTACTCACACACCTTCTTGTCCACTCACACACCCTCTTGTCAACTCACACACCTTCTGGTTCATTCACACAACTTCCTGTCCACTCATACAACTTCTTGTCTACTCACACACTTTCTGGTTCATTCACACACCTTCATGTCCACTCACACACCATCTTGTCCACTCACACACCTTCTGGTTCATTCACACACCTTCTTATCCATTCACATGCCTTCTGGTTCATTCTCACACCTTCTTGTCCACTCACACATCATATTGTCCACTCACACGCCTTCTGGTTCATTCACACTCCATCTTGTTCATTCACAGGTCTTCTGGTTCATACAAACAACATCTTGTCAACTCACACATCTTCCACTTCATTCACACACCTTCTTCTCCACTCACATACTGTCTGGTTCATTCACACAATTTCTTCTCCAATCACATAACTTCTTGTCTACTCACACACCTTCTTGTCTACTCTCACACTTTCTGGTTCATTCACGCACATTCTTGTCCACTCACACACCTTCTGGTTCATTCACACTCCTTCTTGTCCATTCACATACCTTCTGATTCTTTCAAACAACGTCTTGTCCACTCACACACCTTCTTGTCCACTCACACACCTTCCAGTTCATTCACACACCTTCTTGTCCACTCACACACTTTCTGGTTCACACACCTTCTTCTCCACTCACATGCCTTCTGGCTCATTTACACAACTTCTTGTCCACTCACATAACTTCTTGTCTACTCACACACCTTCATGTCCACTCACACACCTTCTGGTTCATTCATGCACATTCTTGTCCACTCACACCCCTACTTGTCCACTCACACACCTTCTGGTTCATTCACACAACTTCTTGTTCACTCACAGAACCTCTTGTCTACTCATACACTTTCTGGTTCATTTCCACACCTTCTTGTGCACTCACACACCATCTTGTCCACTCACACACCTTCTTGTTCATTCACACACCTTCCTGTCCATTCACAAGCCTTCTGGTTTATTCACACACCTACTTGTCCACTCACACATTGTCTGGTTCATTTACACAACTTCTTGTCCACTCACATAACTTGTTTTCCACTCACACACCTTCCTGTCCACTCTCACACCTTCTGGTTCATTCACACATTTCTTCTCCATTCACACACCTTCTGGCTCATTTACACAACTTCTTGTCGCCTCACACACCTTTTTGTCCACTAACACAACTTCCAGTTCATTCACACACCTTCTTGTCCACTCACACAACTTCCAGTTCATTCACACACCTTCTTGTCCACTCACGCACCCTCTTGTCCAGTCACACACCTTCAGGTTCATTCATACACCTTCTTGTCCACTCACATACCTTCGGGTTCGTTCACACACCTTCTTGTCCATTCACATGCCTTCTGTTTCATTCACACAACTTTTGTGTCCACTCACACACCTTCTTGTCCGCTCACACATCTTCTGGGTCATTCACACACTTTCTTGTCCACTCCTACACCTTCTGATTCGTTCAGACACTTTCTTGTCCACTCATACGCCTTCTGGCTCATTCACACAACTTCTTGTCCACTCACACACTGTCTGGTTCATTCACATACCTCCTTGTCCACTCACACATCTTCTAGTTCATTCACACCACTTTTTGTCCACTCAAACAACTTCTTGTCTACTCTCACACTTTCTGGCTCATTCACACACTTTGTGTCCACTCACACACCTTCTGGTTCATTCACACTCCTTCTTGTCCATTTACATGTCTTCTGGTTCATTTAAACAATGTCTTGTCCACTGACACACCTTCTTGTCCACTCACACATCTTCTAGTTCATTCACACACCTTCTTGTCCACTCACACACTGTCTGGTTCATTCACACAACTTCTTGTCCACTCATATGCCTTCTGGTTCATTTACACAACTTCTTGTCCACTCACATACAGTAACTTCTTGTCTACCCACACACCTTCGTGTCCACTCACACACCTTCTGGTTCATTCATGCACATTCTTGTTCACTCACACACTTTCTTGTCCACTCACACACCTTCTGGTTCATTCACACAGTTTCATATCCACTCCTATGCCTTCTGGCTCATTCACACATCTTCTTGTCCACACACACCTTCTTGTCCACTCACACACCTCATTTGGTTCATTCAAACACCTTCTTGTCCACTCACACACTGCCTGGTTCATTCACACACCTTCTTGTCCACTCACACATACCTTCCTGTCCAGTCTTACACCTTCTGGATCATTCACACAACTTCTTGTTTACTCACACAACTTCTTGTCTACTCACACACTTTCTGGTTCATTCACACACACACCTTCTTGTCCACTCACACACTGTCTGGTTCATTCACACACCTTCTTGTCCACTCACACACTGTCTGGTTTATTCACACACCTTCTTGTCCACTCACACACCTCCTTGTTCACTCACACACCTTCCTGCCCACTCTCACACCTTCTGGATCATTCACACAACTTCTTGTCTACTCACACACTTTCTGGTTGATTCACACACCTTCTTGTCCACTCACACACTTTCTGGTTGATTCACACACCTTCTTGTCCACTTACACAGCTTCTTGTCCACTCACACACCTTCTTGTCCACTCACACACTGTCTGGTTCATTCACACACCTTCTTCTCCTCTCACACGCCTTTGTGTCCATTCACACACCTTCTGGTTCATTCACACACCTTCTTGTCCATTCACACAACTTTTTGTCCACTCACACAACTTCTTGTCCACTCACACAACTTATTGTCTACTCACACACTTTCTGGTTCATTCACACACCTTCTTGTCCACTCACACACACACACACACACCTTCCAGTTCATTCACACACCTTGCTGTCCACTCACACACTGTCTGGTTCATTCACACATCTTCTTGTCCACTCACACAACTTCTTGTCAACTCACATGCCTTCTGGTTCATTTACACAACTTCTTGTCCACTCACACACCTTCTGGTTAATTCACACATCTTCTGGTCCACTCACACACCTTCTTGTCCACTCACACACATTCTGGTTCATTCACACAACTTCTTATCCATTCACATACCTTCGTGTCCACTCACACACCTTCTTGTCCACTCACACTCATACTCACACACCTTCTGGTGCATTCACACACCTTTCTTCTGGTTCATTCACACACCTTCTTGTCCACTCACACACCATCTGGTTCACTCACACACCTTCTTGTCCACTCACATACCTTCTTGTACACTCATGCACCTTCTTGTACACTCATACATATTTTGGTTCCCTCCCACACCTTCCTGTCTATTCTCACACCTACTGGTTCATTCACACACCTTCTTGTCCACTCATACATCTTCTTGTTCACTTGCACTCCTTCTTGTCCACTCACACACCTTCTTGTTCACTTGCACACCTTCTTGTGCACTCACACACCTTCTGGTTCATTCACTCACCTTTTTGTCCACTCAAACATCTTCTTTTTCATTCACATGCCTTCTTGTCGACTCATACACCTTTTGTCCAATAACTAGAGCTGTGCCGAATGTGGAATTCAGCCAGCAAAATTTGTGCAGAATGAAGATTCCGCTTCTGAAATGCTTTTCAGAATTTTTGTAATTCCACTGAACTCTGATGTAAACGGTGGAATAATTTTCAGCACATTTTGTAAACTGCACAATTATTTTCCATGGATTGTGGAAACACAATCTGCAGTTTATGTCAACTGTGAATTACTAATCTGCCAAAACTATTCCACTTTCAAAATCTGAACTTCACTACCAATGGGATTCGCAGAATTGGGAGGAATTTTCAGAATTCGGTAGAACTCTGTTACGTTGGAATTTGAAAATTCCACACAGTAGTACAACTCGCACTCCTTGTCTAGTCACACACCTGCTCCACGTACGTTCTTGTCACTTCATCTGCCCTTTAGCTGCTCACTTGTCTTCTCTCTCACTCATACATATCTGTTGTCTTATCTACTCACATACCTTCTTACCACTCACCAGCCATTTATCCCCTCACCTGCTGTCTGTCCTATCACTTGTCCCTTCCTCTTCTCATCTCACACCTAACTCCTTGCCCCCACACGTCTTGCCCCTCTCCTGCCATCTTATCCTGTAACATAAGTTCTTGTCCCCACAACAGACTTCTACCTTCTCACTTTTTCTCTTCCCCCCATTTCACATCTCTCCTGTAGTCCATTCACACATCTTCTTGCTTCCTTACATAATGTTGTACTAGAGGTGTACGGAACAACATATTACACAGGAATTCTGACAGCAGAATTTTTATTCTGGTTCTGAAATGTATTGCAGAATGCTTTTAAACAATTCTACAAAATTCTGCCAATAAGCAAACTGAGAATTTTTATGCAAACATTTTTTTCTGGCATGCAGAATAAATACATCAACGTGAACTGTGAAATATTTACTAAACATTAATGTGAATTGCAAATTCTGTTTCCAGACAGATGAAAAAGAAATAAGGGCCTTAGCAGGGATTTGAACCAAGGCTGCCTGAAATACCATTCTGTTGTGCTGCCAGTTGCATCACCAAGGCAACTAGAAAATGAAACTCCCAGAAGCACTTTACTCTTTCTCAAATGCACACCCTGATGCCGCATAAATGAATTACATTTTTATTTACATGGGCGTGGTATACATATACTGTATATGGAAAGCAAATAGACAGAACAGAAAGAAATATGTGCCTAAGCTGGAATTTGAACCCAGGCCACACCTTATTCTTTTGTTTTTACATTTTTTCTTGTACATAGAACAGAGCAGACCTCGATAAATACTGCAGAACTTTGTCATTTTGTGTTGAAAATGGGACAGCAGCCCACAGATTCCACATGGGTGAAATTTAGCATAATTCAACAAAAATCATGAAATTCTATGGAATTACAATGAAAGTGGAACTCTGCAATTCTGTCCACCACTGATAAGCACATGCAAATACATGGGTGGAGAAAGACCATCAGAATCACACACCTTCTTGTCCCATCATATACCTTTTTGCCCCACCAGTCATTTATCCCCTCGCCTGCTGTCCATCCCTTCTCCTTCTCATCTCACGGGAGAGAAGAGCGAGAGGGGAGATGATTGAAACCTACAAGTGTAACCCCCTACAAATGGGGGTTCCTAAGAACCTTCCTTAGGTGTGTCTAAATGCCCACTGCCAGGCTGGTGTTCTGTGTTTTAGCTGTTTAAAAAGAAATTGCATGAGAGTGCCTAATCGCCTCTGCACCTGTCTCTTTAAGAGCTGCCTATTTTGCAGTGTATAATTATTCTGGGTGGCGGCCGAGTGTGTCTAGTCTCAAGTCCCACCTGGGCTGCAGTGCCTTTATACTCCATTCTGCCATCGCTAATTGCACAGAGGGAACCCCACTGAGAGCTATGACTGTTTGCTGAGTATTTTCTGTAGTAGTGATAATATTGTAGTTTGTTTTAGCTGCTTTCCTTTGCAGCATGGACTTTCTGTGTTGCACCACCATTCTGGTTTTGGATTGCCAGTCAGCACCAATCGGTACCTTTGGGGACTCTAAAATGGAGCCTGTCCCCAGGGGTCTTGTGGGAGCAAATTTCTGTAGGAATTCTAGTTTTTGCATTTTGGTGCCAAAGCGGACCTGGAGGGGGAGCCCTTCCTTTGACAGACAGATGGATCAACCAACCAAACCTTTTGGATCACAGGGAAATCCCCAAGCTGTCTGCAGCAGAGGGAGAGAAGTGAGTTGGAGGAGTGAGCTGCTCGAGGAGCTGCTGCCCCGCGGGGTAGCATGGGGATTTGGCAGAAAGGCTGAGTCTGGCCTGCCCGCCTTCAGCTCTCCCGCATGGAGAGATAAAAGAAGCCTTATTTCGGACCACGACTCTGAGCCATTTCGTTGTGCCCCGATTTATTGGCACGGTCAGAAGAAAGTCAGTCTGGAGGTAGAGTTTGGAGAGTGAACAGCTCGAGTGATTCGAGCAGCAGCTCCTGCATAGTTCACGCGGGAGTCTGGTGGAAAGGCTTAGTTTGGCCGGCCTGCCTGCCTGCTGTCCCTAGAAAGGGAATCCTTTGAAAGGCTTAGCAATCGGACTGTATCCGAACTGGAGTGTGTGATAAAGCCACTGAAGAGTGACCAGATTTAAACCTGAAGAAGACCGAAGATTTGCTGTATGCAATTGGCTTGTCAGGACATCCAGTTGCCACAGAATTCCCAGTTTTGCTCAGAGACACTGATATTGCTGCCGGACTACTATCCGCATTTTGGTATGGTGATTGCTTTACTATAAATGTGCTGTTTGCTATTAGTGGATCACGATTTGGTTCCCCACTGTTCAATTGTGCCACGTTTGCCCGAAGCTGCATCCAGCCTTGCCGGACTGATATTCAAACTGTCTTACCTGGCCTTAGCCCTGCCACACTGGCCCAGCCAGCTACTTCAGGTGCAGAGAACACCATCGACGAGAGACCTGCCTGGGGATCAGCCCCCTGCTCAACATCATGAACAGGAACGACACCACGGTGACTCATGTGGGCCCTGCTTCTCCTGGCAAACCAGCAAGTCATCCTGCAGTCTCCATTTCTTCCATCCTGTGTCCTGTACTGGGTAGCGTGAGTAAACACCAGGGTAGCTCCCTGCAACAACAGCTCAATCAAAGTGTGTCATCTGATCTAATTGTTTTGTCTAATCATCACGAACTGAGCCTCCTGGCTCTGGATTACAAATTGTGTTTGGTTGTGCATGCCTTTTCTTTTCATCACAGGGCCCCAACCAGCAGCGACGCCGGCCTACCCCAGGCAATGTTCCAGGCTAACCCACACTACTTCCAACTGGGTACCCAGAGTGTGTGACTGTGCAGGGACTAAAAGTGCATGCATAATTGCCTGATTAGATCAGTTTTAGAATCAATCAACCTAATTACGCCCCTCCCTTGTTCAATTCCCCTGAATAAGTCAGATCTAACTCTTTTTGCATTTAATCTGACTGTGGTTCCAGTTTGTACTAAAAGCACTGTACTGTTGTTATTTGCTGTGCCTAACCTTGTTTTACAGGGGGTCTCCAGGGTTGAACTGGTGGAACCAGCCCTGGTGGTAAGTGCAAACAGTGTGGGAATTTGTATACTGAATAGGGGGTACTGTGAAAGTGTTTGTTGCATATTGTCTAGGCCACTAGAGGGGAAAGAGCAGGATTACAGTGTCCCGGAGAGCTGTACCCAGGTTAGCCTTGTTACTAACAACCCTGTCCTCTGGGTGGAGGCATCCATTTCAGTAGCCAGGCTCCTTAACCTGCAACTAGCCAAGCAGGCAGGGGTAGTAGCCCTTGGGATAGCGCCACCTAGGGGTTACACAAGTATCTCACACAAGTGGACAAGGTGCAAGTGGAGAGTCTGTTTCAGAGAACGGAAGTCACTAGAACAAAGGGGGCAGAACAAGGGGGCATGCAATGAAGCTAAGAGGGGGATGTTTAAGAGAGATGTGCCAAAATGCTTCTTCAAGGAAAGAGTGGTAGATGACTGGAACAGTCTGCCAGAGGAGGCAGTGGGAGCAAAGACCGTGGAAAGCCTCAAGCATGCATGGGCTAGGCACAGGTAGAGGAACGGAGGGGAGGGAGTTACACCTATGACCAACTAGGGTCAGTGGTAACAGAATAGGCAGAGACAAGGGGCAGACTGGATGGGCCTAAAGGTCCTTTTCTGCCAACAAAATCTATGTTTCTGTATTTCTATATTCCTTCTTACCAGCAGCTCAGTGGGAGTACTGGTGCCCCTTTTTCTTTCAAATACTTGGCAAGTCTAAGCTTGAAGGTCAGTATCAGCTAATACCACGTGCAGTGAAAGTCTATTCCACCGCTCATTCTTTGCAGAAGGTCTTCTTGCAGTTTCCCTTGAATCTGGCTTCCTTTAATGACACTGAACATCTCCTTGCCCTTTCTTCTCCCTCATCTGCTATCGTCTCACCTACCACCTTGTCCCCTCCATAACCTCTTGTCCCCTTACCTGCCTTCCACCTCCCCCCAACTTGGCCTCTCTCCCACTCATCTCTCACATGACTTCTAATCTGAAGGGAAAACCGATCAGATTACACAAAATACCAAATGTCTGGGAGCCAATGTCACACTGGAGATGGTAAGACAATGCCAGAATTCCAGGGTACAGATTTCCCACACTAATAATAAAACATATATTTTATTTATGGCGGGGATCTCATTCAATGAATACTGGAATTTTTGTTCATTTTTTTCCATATGTCAGGGTCAAACACAATACAACCAAGAGCTCTTCTGAGTATGGAAAGAGCCCCCATCATTTCCCCCATCAGAGAAACTCCTATTGTTTCTTGTCCATGCGTAGAGAGTGGCCCCCATCACTTCTTCCCCATGTGTGGAACCTGACCACTACATATACCAATCACCCATTTTTGTTATCTTTATCTGGATAGGGCAGAGAACAGCCCACATGACAGTGACTGCACTCTGCCTGCAGTTTCTTTCATCCTCATCCCTTCAGGCTGTTTATCGAGCACACTACTTAGTGTGCACCCTGACATATGAGCCACATCTGTCCCCAAACTTGCAGTATGAAAGCAACCTCGTGCACATGGGGACTCAAACAGGGCAAGCAGCATGGTATCACCAGGAAGCGTAGAAATAATTTCCAAAGTATTGTTTCATTTTCTTGCACTGCTGTGCTCCCAAAGAGGAACCACATGTGTGGAATATTTCCAGTGGTTGGAATCTGGCTAATTGCCATCACTCCTTGTGTTCTGCGAAGATTTTAATTTTGTAGATGGGCCAGCTCTCATGTGCTGCTATTAATCTTTTCCACCCAAATACCAGATTTTTTCATCAGGGCAACCTTTATTGTTTCAGGATCTGCAGTCAGATTATCTCATGTTACATAATGGAACAGTGACACCAAGGAGGCCTAAAAAAGTGCCAGTTTCACTTTGAGTTGTCTGTTTACAAGCTCACTGTCGAAAGCCTCTTAGTGACCGAGGCTCCATGGAAAGCGATGTCAAGTTTTCCAGTGGCAAGCCCTCCAGATGTTAATTACCTACCTCTTCATAAAAACAGCTCATCGGGAAAACCCTGCTTTGTGGAAGACTAAATCATGCCATTCCCGAAGGGGCTCGCTCCACCCTTAAAGCAAGCAGCAGAAGCTCTATGAGAATATCCAAATATCCACTCAGCCCGGTAATGATGACTGACCATCCATTTGGAGCCAGATCTCATTGGAGTGAAGGAGGGGCTCACCACAGCAGCTGGATATGGACGAAGATACCAAGGGTGATGATGGCTCAGATGCACCGTTTCTTGGATATCCACTCCCATGCTGCACAAAACTTGCAGAGGGAATCAGTGGATTCCAGGTTTCTGAAACACACTGCACAATGTTTGACCAAAAATGAAGTGTTAGGGACTATCAGGCTCCAAAAATGATGTGCCATCTAGTCCTTGACCCAAACACTAGTGGTCCAAAATCTAGCTCAGTTTATAACTTGGATATGCTTGGTGACAACTATCAGCATCTGAGATTAGTTGTGACTATCTGAAGAGTGAACAATACCTTGATTCTCAGCTATTTACTCCGTTCAGTGTCTTGACCCAGTCCTTTTTTATTTTTATTTGCATTTTTTGCCTCTCCATTCTGCAGTCCAGTGCTCTGGTCTCGCTCCCCAGAGGCTTCCCCAGTGCCACCCGTGTCCCACCTACCTCACATCCCCTGGCCCCCATGAAGACGTAGTCTACCCCCCAGGTGGGGTCTGGGGTAGGGGGCTGTAACTTAATTAAGCCATGCGTTGGGCTCTGTGGATGGAGTTCATGGTGCTAGGCCAGATATACCAGGACTTTAACATCTGAAACTGAGACCATTTTCCTTCAAATTTCCCCCTTCCTCTGCAGACATCAGCATGCTCAAGGGACCAATGAGTGTGTGTATGCAAAGAAGGTGCAGTGCAGGTCCCTGGCCAGTGTTTGCTCCTCCCATTCTGCTTCCCTGCTGCACTGCCACCCATGGTCAGCCAGGTGGCAGTACCCTCTGGCATGCGCAGTCCTCCTCCCCCACCTGGCACCCATGACCCAGGCCTATTCCCGAACCCCGGCCACTAGCGTCGCAAGCTGTGGCCCTAATGTTGTCCCCATGGGCCAGTATTGACCTAGTACTTTGAAAATGGGAATGTACTTCTCTATTCACGCATTATCAAGGATGGTTTTTGATTATGACAATGTATAATTTAAATGTCTTTATATTTCTAATGGTTATTTTGTAAACCAATCAAACCTGACTGAGTGATGATTGATTCACTGGTTGTGACATGGTTACCTGTTTTTTATCAAAAGGATTTCAAGAGCCCAGTAAACATGAGGACCAAACTACATTCACTGCTGAGCTTGTAGAGGTCTCCAGGACAGTAGTGGCATCTCAGAGGGGCCGGGGTGCCAAGCTTTGAGAAAAGACGAGGTCTTTAGCACTGAGTCTGCAGGGGATCAGGCCCAGTTGGAGGGGAGTCTTAGAGAAAAAGCATACAGCCACCTTCGCACTTCGGTGGTCTTCGCATCAGTAACAGAAATGACTCATTACTACACCTATGTGGCAGGTGGACAAGTGAGCCAAAGCTTTATGAATGATGAGAAGGGGAGGTCGACGAGAGTAGATACATTCCCAATGAAGGTCGTTCATGCACCGCAGGAAAGGTGCATTATCAGAGGTGGCAAGCCCCTGTTACAATCACCGAAATTCAAAAGAGAGTACACTAAAATAAGGAAACAACTCAGGGCTCACAAACCACGGCTACACTACAGTGATGGGCTCCAGTAGAATTTATTAACCCACTCACAGTCTAACCACTCTAAAACATCAGTTGAAACTTCTCCCACCATCCCCCTGCAAGTGCTCCTCCGGTCCACCTTGACGAATTCCCCCACTCCCCACCCACCTAATCTAATTCTACTGTCTCTCCTTTCTTCCCTTTTCTCCTATACTTACACTTAACTACCTCCAGTTGTGCCAGCCGCCCTCCTGGTACAGGTACCTTTTACTAGCTGGATTCACTATTTTTCCTTCTCCTCTACTTACTATGCTTGTTGCAAACTTGTTTATCATTTTGACGAATGGCATTTGCACCAGTACATAGCTATTCCTAAGTAAACCTGTATCCCAACTGTATATTTTGCCATTACTCTTTTGATTTATGTAATAATTACATCTAAATTGTATACATGGTCAATACTGTATCCTGTTTTGCTTCCACGCTGTATTAGTGTTTTGCTTACTTACTGTAATTGTTGCAATGTTTGCTACTTGACTTTTGTATATCCCACTCCCCTCCCCAGTCACACCTGAAATGAGCCTTGGCTCAGTGTGCCGTTCCTGGTAACCAAAATTTTAAATAAATAAAACTAAACAGTCAGCACTGCCATTCAGAATGATGCAGTACAAATATGCAGTGCAGAAGGAAAGTGTAAAATGTCCAAGCTACAAATGGCTCAGTCCTGAGTGAGCGGGATGGGAAGGGGATTTGGACTGGCGATCGGGGTGGACGGCAACTAAACAGCCAAGGATAGGATGTATTAAACCTGAGGTATCAAACTGTCAATCAGGGGCAGGTTATGTAGTCAGGGAAGGGATGTATCACAACTGGGGATAGGACTGGCAATCAAAAGGTGAGCACTAGATAGGCAGGGAAGGGTATAGTAAAACTGGGGGCTCAGACTGGTGACCAGGGGAAGGGGTCCACTAGACAGGCAGGGATAGGCAAATGACAGCTATCTGAGGATCGGACTGTTGATCGGGGGTGTGGGGTGGATGGTATTGGAAAGAACTGACAGCCCATGCTGACAGTCCTACCCAGAGTTTGGCCAATAGTGGGGGCAATATGCATTTTGGTTAGGATAGGGTTTTGAAAGCATAAAACAGTGCAGTGATGTTGGTTGTCTAACATTTTTAAAACTGCTGCATATACAGTACTGCTGCACCTTGTATGCAAGAGGGTGTCTTGGATTTGCATAGACCCAGCAGTATAGTATATACAGGTTACTCACCTGTAACAGGAGTTCTAGGAGTGGTATACGTTGTTCATCCACACTGTCTGGCAGGTTCCTTACCACTTTAAGATGGGTCGGAAAGTCTTCAAGCTGGCTCCTCCCACCCACCCAGGTGGTAGAACCCTCGGCTCTGCCCCATGACACCAGATCTAGCCCGTTGAAAGCCAGGTTGCACGTCGAAGCCGGGGAGGTCGGGTGGGTCGTGTGGATGAACAACATATACCACTCCTAGAACTCCTGTTACAGGTGAGTAACCTGTATTTCTAGGGACGTGGACATGTCGTTCAATCCACACTGTTTGGCAGACTCCTAGCAGTTCTCCGGGAGGAGTGAGGCAAGGCGCACACCCCCGATACTTACTTGGGGAATAAGGACTGGAGAACCGAGGTCCCAAAACCAGCATCCCGGCGTGACTCTAGGTCAATGTGGTAATGGGAAATAAAGGTGTGTGCTGACTTCCAGGTAGCAGCCCTGCAGATTTCCTGGATAGGGACGTCCCTAGAAGCAGCCATCGAAGCAGAGGCATGGTGGGTAGAATGAGCTCTTATCTCTCTGGGATGCTCCATGCCCGCCAACTTATAGCAGAGATCTATGCAGGAGGTGACCCACCTGCTTATCGTCCGCTTGGCTGCAGGTCTGCCAGGTGCGGCTTCAGCGCAGGTGACAAATAGCTGGCAAACCTCTCCCCGAACTTTAGCCATCTGCTCCTTATAATAAGCGAGCCCTCTTCTAGGGTCCAGAGTATGGAGCCTATATTCAGCCTCCGAGGTGTGATTGGGGTAGAACACCGGCAGAGTCAACACCTGATTCAGGTGAAACTCCGACACCACCTTCAGAAGGAATTTCAGGTGGGAGCTAAATGATAACCTTGTCCCTGTGGAAGACCAGATAAGGAGACTCGATGGAAAGCACCTGGAGCTCTCCCATCCTTCTGGCTGACGTTATAGCCACCAAGAAGGTGGTCTTCCACAACAGGTGGGAGATATCGCACCTGTGCATCGGTTCAAATGGCTTACCCATGAGCTTGGCCAATATCAGCAGTAGATCCCACGGAGGTGGAGGTTCTTGCACCGGAGGGGATATGTGATCAAGGCCTTTGAAAAAACACCCGACCACCTTCTCCTGCGCCACCAACTGCTTGCCAGCTTGCGCCCGGTAGGCAGAGATGGCTGCCAGGTGCACCTTAAGGGTCGTCGACCGAAGCCCTAGCTGGGAAAGGGACCACAGGTAGTCCAAAATGCTAGCCAACGGACAGGAAGAGGGGTCCAACCCCTTGTCCTGACACCAAATGGAAAATCTCTTCCATTTAAAGGCATAGCATTTTCTGGTCGACTCCTTATGGGATGCCTCAATGACACTGAGGACCTCGTCGGAAAGACCCAAGGCCTGGAACTCTAGCCACTCAGGAACCAGGCCATCAGGTGCAGTGATTGAAGGTCCGAATGGAGCACCTTCCCCTTGTTGACTGAGATGAGGTCCGGGCAGGCTGGAAGCCGCCTCAGGAGCCTGGAGCTGAGGCGGAGGAGATCTGGATACCAGAACTGGTGAGGCCAGTCTGGGACTACCAGAATCACCTGCACCTCGTCCCTCTTCACCTTGAGAAGCACCTTGTGGATAAACGGAAATGGAGGGAAGGCATAGAAGAGGCCCGAGGTCCACGGCCTCGAGAAGGCATTCCTCTGCAGCGAGCTCTGCTGAGGAGGGCGGGCATGAAACAGCCTCAGCTTCGCGTTGTCCTTGGAGGTGAACAGGTTCACCTAAGGGGTGCCCCAATGGGAGAACAGGTCTTGAACTACATCCGGCAGGAGACCACTCGTGAGATGCAGCGCCTATCCGGCTGAGGGCATCGGCCAGACTGTTCGAGGGTCCTGCCACATGGATGGCTAAAAGAACCACCTCCAGGCTGATCACGAGAGACCAAATGTGGAGAGCTTCCTTGCACAAAGGCAAGGAGTGTGTCCCGCCTTGATGGTTGAGACAGTACATGGTCGTGGTGTTGTCCGTCTGGACCTGAACCACCTGATCCCGTACAAATGGAGCGAAGGCGGTGAGGGCTAGCCGTACCGCTCGAAGCTCCAGCAGGTTGATGTGGCATCGAGACTCCTGAGGGGACCAGAAGCCGTGGGCCCGGAGCTCCCCCAGATGGGCACCCCAACCCATGAAAGAGGCGTCAGTCGTAAATATGACCATCGGCTCAGGGCGGACAAACGGGATACCCTCCTGCAGATGAGCTGGGATAAGCCACCACTGCTGGCCATCCCACATCTTCTGGGTCACAGTTACTGACTGGTCCAAAGGACCGGAGTGCTGAAACCACACTGGCGGGCCAGCCCCCATTGCAGGGGACGCATATGCCAGCAGGCCCAATGGACCACACTGGTGCAAGCTGCCATAAGACCCAGAAGGCACAGGAAGTCCCAGGCAGGGCGCAATTGCCCAACCTGAAATGATTGGGCAAAGGAGGAAAGGACCTCGGCCCTGTCCGCCGGGAGCCGGGCTCTGGCTCGAAGAGAGTTGAGCTCTGCCCCGATGAACTGAATCACCTGCGATGGTATGAGTTCCGATTTGGCCTTGTTGATCAGGAGACCAATTTGAGAGCAGACCCGGAGGGCCAGATCTCTGGACCACTCCACCTCCAACCTGGAGGGGGCTGCTATCAGCCAGTCATCCAGGTAAGTACACCCAGACCCCTCGGCGCCACAGAAATGCTGTCACCACTGCCATGCATTTGGTGAAGACCCTGGGAGCTGAAGAATGACCGAAGGGCATGGCTCGGAACTCGTAGAGGGATCCCTCTGCTCTGAAGCGGAGGAATCGCCGATGTGATGGACGGATAAAGAATGCGTCCTGGAGATCCAGACAGCAAAACCACATGCCTAGTTTCAAGGATGGAGTGACCATCCTGAAGGTGTACGTCTTTAGGAACTTGTTCAGGTCGTGCAGATTGAGAATGGGGTGCCAGCCCCCCCCGTCCGTTTTGGGACCAGGAAGTACCTGGACACAAACCCTGGGCTTGGAGGAGGATCTGCCTCCTTGTTTGTTTGTTTATTCAAGGTAAAAGCCAATTGAGTAAAAACTCATTCACAATGGTAACCTTTACAAAAATACAAAATACAGGTCAACACTCAACATAATAAATACAATCAAACAACAAACATCAATACAAAAATATAAAAGAAAAAAGAATATCAATAACGATTACAAGGTTCCTGTACAGATATCAGGTATCTTCTTAGATGGGATGTTGATAAGGGCTTACCAATATTTTGCTTATATTCATGAAGAAGGCTATTCCAACATATCGGATTATAATTACTAAATAAATATTGGGAACGTTTTGATTTTACAAGTGGGACAACCATATCCGTAACAACTTGATTTCTCAATGTCAATTCAACACTTCTAAAGGAAAATCTATTCTTTAGATATTTAGGGACGGAACCCAGCCCACATTTATAAGCAAACAGCTGTTTATGTATCATCCTTCTCCTACTTAATGATAACCAACCTAATCTTTCATACAATTCGCAATGATGAGTAAGTTTTGGACGCCTGAGAATCAGTCTGGCAATATCCTTTTGGAGGATCAGAGCTATGTCGACTCGACGAACCGAAAGAGAGGCTGCGGAACTGTAGCTCTCGAGGGGCTGATTGGCTCAATAGGGAGGGGTCCGCTCGAATTCCAGAGACAGACCCCTGCCGACCACTTCCAGCACCTAACGGTCCATGGTGATAGCAGACCAGGTGGAAAGGAAGTGGCTGAGCCGTCCCTACAAAGGGGGATCCAGGGGAGGAGTGACGAGGTTGGGGGCAGCACCCCTCAACCCATCACTGGGCAGGCTTGGAGGAAGGGCCGGCTGAGGAGCTACCTGGACCTTTCCCTCCAGGCTTCCTGTTGGAGAAAGCAGCAGGCTTGGCCTTGGGGTGCCAAGCGTGAGCCTGCTGGCCCTGTTGCTGGTGTTGCTGGGCCGGACGTGCTACAGGGGCGGAAGGGCGAAAGGGCTTACGCTGTTGCTGGCAGCCTTTGTCCTTCTGGGCAGATGTGACCGAGTCCAAGGTGGCGTTGGACTTCTCAATCCTTTGGAGATGGCCCTCCACCCCGGGCCCAAACAAGTCGGTGCCCAAGAAGGGGACGTCTGCCAGGTTGTGCTGGGTATCTGCTGTGAAGGTGGAGCTCTGCAGCCAAGCTCTGCGGCACATGGTTACTGCAGCCTCTACTGACCGGGCACAGGAGTCTCTGATGTCCAAAGTAGTCTGGAGCTCTTGCTTGGCCACCGCCCTTCCCTGATCCCGCACCTGCTTGACCGTCATTTGAAAGTCAGCCGGGAGATGAGGAAGCACCTCATCCAGGGAGCCCATAAGGGCGTGTGAAAAGTGTGCCATCAGTTGAGCCAAGGTAGCCTGTCGAAGGCCTAGGGAGGAGGCAGCATAAACTTTGCGCCCGGAGTAGTCCAGCTTTTAGGACTCCTTGTCCAGGGGCTTCTCTACGTCCCTAGTATTTCCAGAGCACTGGAAGATGCTATCGGTTACCAGCCCTTCAGCCAAGGGGGTGTCCAAAAAACTGGAGAGGGAACCAGTCGTGACTGCGTACTTGTGGGCTATCCTGTCTGAAGGCTCAGGACAGGATGTAGGCCACTGCCACAACTCCAAGGCCAGACCAACAATGGCCTCGGCCACAGGGAAGGACTCCGTGGGGGAATCCCCTCGGTCCAAAATCTCTGAGGGGATATCTGGCCTGTTTCTGCACAGGTTCGAGCTGCATCCCAGTAGACTCTGAGATGAGCCGAAGATTACTCAGGAATGAGGATGGGCTCTCGTCCACCAACAGACCCCCGGAGGATTCCAGGTCGAGGGGCCTGGAATACAGGGAGGAGTCGTCTGACTCAAGGAGTCCGCAAACAGCTGCTGAGCGCCTGAGCCACCCTCCACTCGCCGAGGCCGATCGGGAGTAAGGGTGACCGACAACCTGTGGGGCAAGCCCTAACCCGACCGAGAATCCTTGGTAGGGGCCCCAGTCTTCGGTTGCGGGGGCGGTGGTTCCACCATAATGGGTGGAGCAGCCGGTTTCGGCCGAGCAATCAGTGCTGGAGTTAGCTCCTTGACCAAGGAGCCGATGGCGAGAAGTTGCTTCCACCTTTCGGGTGACAGCCACTTAATTGCCGGGGAAGGCAACGGAGTCGGCTTGTTACCAGCCAATAAGAGCTGCTGCCACATCATATCCTCATAGCACCAACACAACTTGCGCCGGAGCCTATCCTCCGAAAAAGACTGTGAGGTCGAGTGGCAGTGCCGCTTTCCGTGATGTTGGTACTGAGATCAGCGATGTCAGCGGGACTTACCTGACATGGAGGAGGACCGAGACCGTCGGGTCGCCGATGGTGGGTAGAAGAGGCGGGAAACCTGCTTGTTCGCCGTTCAGGGTCCTTGACCGGGACTCCCTGCTCGAGGCTAAGGTGTCTCGTACCACCAGGGGTACCGGGAAAGAGGGTTATCGGCTTCTCCAGTTGACAACCCATCCAATGGGTCGAGAAAAATCTTGACCGCATCGATGGGTGTCTCAGCCAGCTGACCTGACAGGGACACCAAAAAGCCAGCGGCCTTGGCCGCAACCTTGACTGAAGTCGATAAAAGACACTCCGGGGAGCGAGAACTCTCCCGCTCCCACGAACGTCGACGGTGGGACTTACCTTTCGGTTCCTTTTTCTTCGACTGACTGAAGTAAGTCCCTGAGGGCCCCTCTCCCTTGGTGGAGAGGGACTGACAAAGCTCCTAAAAAGAAGCAGCATAAGAGGAGCCCAAGGAGAGCGGGATAAATGCCGATGCCGAGGAAGATGAAGACGCGGCCTGGGCTGCCTCCTCCTTGAGGGCGATTAACTGCTCCAGCTGCTCCGTGGAGCCCGCAGCTGCAGACACTGTCCAACAGGCCTCTTTTGACTTCACCGGCAGAAACCGTTCTTCGGGGCGCCCCAGTTGTAGTCGGGCAGCTCGGCCTTCCAGAACCGAAGCCGAAAAGAACTTGCAGTGATCGCAGGCCTGCAGATCATGGGCAAGCCCAGGTAGTAGACGCACGTGGCGTGCAGGTTGGTCCAAGACATCTTCTGCCCACAAGGGCACCGACGGAAGCTGGGAGTAGATTTTGAATCTATCGCAGCCGTGAAGGAAGAAGACTTAAGTCTCGTAAATTTTAAGACGATTTTCGGAAAAACAGAAGGTTTAGGATCCAGGCCTAAAGTCACAAGAGTGCTAAGGAGGGAACCAGAGCTTCCAAGTGGTAAGGAATATCTGGCATCATGGGGCGGAGCCGAGGGTTTTACCAGCCGGGTGGGCGGGAGGAGCCAGCTTGAAGACTTTTCGGCCCATCTTCAAGTGGCAAGGAACCTGCCAGACAGTGTGGATTGAACAACATATCCACGTCCCTAGAAATTATGTGCATACACGCTATCAGTTTAGTGCCGCACACAGGGGCTGCTGAATATGGCCCCCACCCTGTCCGACTGCAGTCATCCTGGTTAACATGTTGCCAACACGTTTAGCAACATGCTAACCTTCCGCGAAACTGGGGCCTATGTCCCTTTTCTGTGAAAACCATTTTTACACCACGGCATCATCAGTCGCTTAGATATTACAAGTTGTCATATTGAAATCAAAAATGCGTTTGCTAATGGATAGCGTGATAAAAAGTGTTGTCTTGACCCAGCTTAGCAGGATAAAATCTCTCAAAGTTGGGTATTTCACAGTGCATAATGAAACAGAGAGCAGCATTCACAGGGCTGATGGCCTCACCATAGCCACGTGCAGCACTGAAGCCAGCAGTTGCAATCAAAGAAAAAACATTAACTCTTTATATGAACAACAGATGTAAAAGCTGTAACTAGTAAACTGATATTGCATAAACCAATTTTTTTAAAATATTAAAATTAAACTGAAGATTTCTTGGGAAGAAAAAAAGCATTTTTTTTTCCAAACCATATACTATACAAAATAACACATGGATAACCATGGGCAACTCAGCAGTGCATCCACCTCGGTGTTCTAATGACATCTGAAACCACTTGAGTTTCACTCTTAAGGGCCCTGTAATGTCATCAGAACCTCTTAATGGGAAAATAGCCTTTTGCTGCACATGGTTCCTATGCATTATTTTCTATTTGTATGCCTGGGCTCTTTTTGGGGAAGTCCCCTGCCGAAAGTTATGAAGCAGTGCTAGCCTCGTTTTTAACACCAGGGCTCACTTCTCTAAGGTACTGTAAGCCCAGTCCCCACTCCCATCTGTGTATATCTAATCACCAAGCTGAAACTTGGCTCAGTGATGACTTTCAAACTGAAACAGATGACAAGCGCAGGAAACCACAGACTGCTCTTAGTGAGAGGAAGACTTTCTGGTTTCATACAGCAGTTTTTCTATTTTTATCAAGGTGTTTCTACACATGACGGGATGACCCTATCTGACCTTACACCTCATATCCTGGGTTCCACCCCCCCACACACACACACACAGTAGCTTATGGCTTATTCTCTCCATCATGGTGAGGCTCCCCTCCAACATTTGGGCACAGTGCATGAAGCTGGGGGAGGCACAGGCAGCAGATGACATTCATTATGCTGTCTCCAACCTCTCCATTTTTCTGCTGTATTACTAATCCCAAGGGTGTCCAGTGCTATTCAGTGACATATAATGCTGGCAGGCACACTCCCATCTCACTAGACAACCTGCTCAGTAGCATATCAACCTCCCATTCTCTACGACATCCCACCCCATAGAGAAAGTGGGGGATGCACACTTCCCTGACGTCTTTGGCCTGACCTAGTGTTCACTGCAGTAATGGAAAAAAGGCCACTGCCTGAGAAAGACAGCTGTGCTGAGCAGTGTTTTTCTGTTTTTTTTAATGAGGTTGGAATGACATTTTTTCAAAATAGAGAGAGAGAGAAAGTTGAAACTGCACAGAGTAAAAATAAAGGTCTGCTTTCACTACTAGTTTAGGAGATAAACGTTTGAGAAAGAGTGAAAACCACACACAATGTGTGCAACCAAGCCACCATCGCTATCTCTGTGGCTGTTTGCATCCAACATTAATTTAATTTTTAGCTATTGTAGCATGCTATTTATTGTTTTAAAATGTGTATGTTGCATGTATTATGTATATATTTGTATTACCCTACCTGTTTTATGTAAGGCGCCCAGAGACTCAGGGATTGGGCGCTGTATAAATAAACCTCCCTTGCCTTGATCAGCAGACTAACAAATGCCAACACTTACTCTTCCCATTTGGCAAAAGGCCAAGGTCAGGATCCACCCTTGTGGGTTCCTGTATAAGGAATAACTCACGAGAACCTGGACAGCCTAAACATTCCCCATCACTTCCTAAAACGGGCAAAGGATATGCACCTGTCATAGCAGAAGCAGACATCCAGGAAAGGAAGAGCAGCGAATGAAAAGGTGACTGCTATCTCAGTGGAAGGGAAGTAACTGCAAATCTAGGGGCTTTCATTGTTACTTCTTTGCATTGCTATTGCACTGTGGAAAGGAGGAGTAGGACTTTGAAGAAGGTTGTGCAATGGCTACTTAAAGTCTCTTTTTGAGTTTGGATAGGAAGGTTAGGAATATAAAAAGCAGTTGTTCAGTCTATCTAAACGTGTACAACAAAGGGGGTAAGGGAAATTAAGAAAAGAATGTTTTGCACTGATAGAGGAGGGAGAGGGGAGACTTGGGGGAGTGTTTGGTATCCTGCATCTGGAAGGGTGGGGAGTCGCTGGTGGGCAACGACAGCAATGGGTAGGGTGGTAGGCTGCAACAACTGCGGTACACCAATCTTTCTAAAAATTGCCTGGAGTGTGGGAGGATGGTTAGTGTGCAACCACATAGAGAAACTCAGAAAGGAGACTGAGGGTCTGCAGGAGGAACTAAGACAGGCAAGGCAGACTGGGGGTGGGTTTAGCTCAATACTGCAGGGAGGAAGAATAGGAGATGAGGGAGGGCGATTTAAGCCAACAGTGGTGAGGAGAGGGTCAGGAGAAAGGAAGCAGGGACAAGGGGGCCCAGGCCAGGAAGAACGATTACTGGGGAAACCAGGTCAGGAGACAAAAGACAAATGGAAGGAGGAGATAGGGACTTGTGAGGGGAGGCAAAGAAGTGGCAAAAGTCATGGAGTGAAAAGGAGAGAACAGGTTACTATGAAGAGAGAGGGAGCGGGCATTTGTGAAGGGTCCTCAGAAAATAGTTTTGCACTGCTAGAGAAGAAGAAGGTGGAGGAGGGAAATTATGAAATTAGAGGAGTAATTGATAAATGCCTGGACTAAACCAGAGTGGGGGGAAGTTCTGCTGGAAGAATTGCAACAGGGGCAAAAGGGGTAAATAATGTGCAGGAGGAAGAAGCGGAGCCGTAAATGAGAGAGGGAGATGAATGGAAGCAAGCAGGGAGTAACAGTGGTGGAATCTTAGTGCTGGGGGACTCAATACTAAGAGGAGTCAGGTGGGGTAGCAAGGAGGAGAGGCATAGTCGCATTTGGGTGGAGACCATGCCAGGAATGACAGCGGAAAGGGTGGGACAATCTGTTCTAAAATATGCTAGAAGGGGTAGAGACAAGCCTCATTTAATTAAACATCTTGGGATGAACGACCTGGCTAACAAGACAGTAGATATAGTCCAGAGGATGTTTGAGGAACTAGGACTATTATGTGAGAGGGGCAAGAAGATAAGTAACTTTTTTAGAGACACTTCCAGTGCCCAAGGCAAGCACAACAAGAAAGTTGAGAACAGAGGAATTTAAAAATCTGGTGTTGTGCTAAAGGGTATGGGCTGTTGGGGGGTGGAGAGGGACCTGGGAGGACAGTAGTCTCTATGCCAAGGACAGACTACAATTGAGTGAGGAGGGAAAGAAAGTGTTGAAACAGAGGATGGAGGAGTACATAGAGGAAGTAGGGAATTTAAACTAGGAGCGGGGGGTGGCAATTGGGCAAGAGACATTCAGAGACCACAGGCTGGGAAACCATATGAGCTTACCCCCCATAACAGTGACAAAGGACAAATGGCAAGTACTATTGGTGATGCTAGTAAAGGAGGGCAGGATGGTGGGGGGGGAGGGTGGAAGGTGGTTACCCTTAATGCTAGGAGCCTTGGGAGGAAAACTGCAGAATTACAGGTGCTCATGGCAGAGGTGGACATTGCAGCCATCACAGAAACATGGGCCACCCAATACAATGACTGGGACTTGTCTGTACCAGGGTACAGGTTATTTCGTAGGAACAGGGTGATTGGAAAAGGAGGGGGTGTCGCACTATATGTGAAGGAAGGACTGAAGTGTGTAAGGGAGGAAGGGGAGGAGGGTAGTACAGAGTCAATTTGGATGCAAATCCAGGATTCCAAGAATAGGATTCTTAGAATGGGTGTGGTGTACAGGCCGCCATCTCAGATGGAGGAGTTAGACAGGGGACTAGTGACAGATCAGAAGGACCTGCGAGAAGGGTAGTGTGGTGATTGTGGGGGACTTCAACATGCCAGGAGTGGACTGGAGTACCCCAACAACCAGGAACAGAAGGGAGCAGGTACTGCTGGATGCCTTCCAGGACAGCTTCCTGTTGCAAATGGTCAGTGAACCAACCAGGTTAGCGAATACCCTTGACCATGTGCTGGCAAATGGGGACTTTGTGAGAGAACTTACAGCGGAGGAACCGCTGTCAGGGAGTAACCACCACTCAGTATGGCTCACATTGGATATGGGTAAGGAAGGAGTGGAATCTGGCACAAGAGTGCTGGACTTCAGGAGGGCCGACTTTGGGAGGATGGGGGAAGTGGTAAAAGGGCACCTGGCCAGTATTCAATCTAGTATGGACACTAACCAGAGGTGGGAGCTCATAAAGCTGGGGATAATGGAGGCAACCAAACCTGCTGCAAGGCCCAGAGCAAGAAGGCTAGGGCTAAGAAACCAAGCTGGTTGAGCAAGGAGGTCATGGAAAAGGTAAGGAGGAAAAGAGACGCCTTTAGGAAGTACAAGAAAACAGGGAGAGGGGAGGACAGGGATGAGTATTTGACAGAATCAAAGGAGGTGACAAGGGCAGTAAGGGGAGCCAAGGCATCTATGGAACTCAGGCTGGCACAAGGCATTAAGAAGGGAGAGAAGGACTTCTTAAGGTACATCAGGGAGAAAAAGAGCTGTAAGGACCACATAGTAAGGATTAGGAAGGAGGGGGGTTGGGTGGAAGCAGGATGCGATAAGGCAGAAGCACTAAATGAGTACTTCTGCTTAGTATTTACTAAAGAGAAGACGGGGGTGACACCCAAGGGGGGAGAAATGGCAGAAATGGGGGGGGGTGACAGATGGGGAAATCATGGAGGGCAGAGTTTGGGAGGGTTTGAAGGCACTGAGGGTGGATAAGGCGCCAGACCCAGATGGCATCCACCCCAGGGTACTGAAGGAGCTGGCAGACGTCCTTGCAGGACCTTTGGCAGACCTATTTAATGCCTCACTACATTCGGGGTGTGTACCTCAGGACTGGAGGATGGCTCATGTGGTGCCCCTCCACAAGAGTGGCCCTAAGGATGAACCGGAAAACTACAGACCAGTGAGCCTCACATCCATCGTGGGTAAGCTGATGGAGACTATCCTGAAGGAAAGGCTGGTGGCCCTCCTAGAGGCCAAAGGACTACAGGACAGCAGACAGCATGGCTTCATATGGGGCAGATCCTGCCAAACCAACCTGGTGAAGTTCTATGACTGGGTAACTAGGCAACTGGATAGGGGTCATGCAGTGGATGCCCTGTATCGACTTCAGTAAGGCATTCGACTCAGCGCCGCATGGAAGGCTGGGAAGTAAGTTAGTAGGTACAGGGGCAGGTGCAAAGCTGGTGAGATGGTTAGGGAACTGGCTTCAGGGAAGGCAACAGAGGGTGTTGGTGGGTGGGGAGCTCTCACACCCAAGGGTAGTGATGAGCGGTGTTCCACAGGGCTCGGTGTTGGGACCAGTGTTGTTTGGAATATTCATTGCAGACATATCATTGGACATTAAGAGCAAGATCAGTCTGTTTGCTGATGATACCAAAGTAGGAGCAGTGGTGGATGACCTAGGGGGATGGCAGGGGTTGCAGGATGATCTGGCAAAGCTTGAAACCTGGTCAGACACCTGGCAACTGGGGTTTAATGCCAAAAAGTGCACTGTTCTGCATTTTGGGATGAAGAACCCAAGGAGTAGTTACCAGCTGGGGGGAGTGCAGCTAGCCCAGACAGAGGAGGAGAAGGATCTGGGGGTGCTCATTACAGGGTCAATAAACAACTCGGCACAATGCAGAAAGGCAGCTGCAAAGGCCAACAAAATGCTGGGTTGTATTGCAAGGGGTACGTCCTCCAGAAGGGAGGAGGTGATTCTGCCACTGTATAGGTCATTAGTTAGACCGCACCTGGAGTACTGTGTGCAGTACTGGCGCCCGTATCCGAAGAGGGACATTGAGTTACTGAAGGGGGTGCAGCGCAGGGCGACAAAGATGATCAAGGGGCTGGGGGACTTATACGCGAGGAGGCTGAGGGAGTTGAACATGTACTCACTGGAGGAGAGGATGGACGGGGGAACATGATTGAAACCTTTAAGAACATGAAATGAATAAACAAGACAGGTACAGAGGGACTGTTCAAAGTAAGGGAGGGGAGGGACACCAGGGGCCATGATATGAGACTGGAGGGAGGAAGGTTCAGGAGTGAGATGAGAAGACACTTTTTTACAGAGAGGGTGGTGGCTGGGTGGAATGCGTTACCTGCAGAAGTGGTATCCAGTAGAACAGTGGACTACTTCAAAAGGGGATGGGACAGAACAAGGGGAGGGTCAATGAAGGGGAAGGGTGGAAGGAAGGGGCAGCTGGAGAATAAGGGGTGCTAGCTGCACATTCGAGCAGACTTGATAGACCTCTAGGCCTTTCTCTGCTGGCAAGTTTTGTATGTTCGTATGTTCTTCTAGCTGTTCCCAGACAGAATCATTTTAAGACTGGAGTTAGGTGGAAAAAAACAGACACCTGCAGCAGATGAAAAATCAGTCTAAAACCCAGAGTACCTCATGTCTGATTCCTGAGTCACTTTTCCCCAGAGCTGCTGGTAGATTCCCTGTGCCGGTATGGATGTATGCCCGTACAAATACTCCCTCAAAAGGAAAACTGACACTTTCAGAAGTTCTTTTCATAAACAATTTTTAGTAAGCCAGCTCAGTGGCATAAAGGACTGAATCATTCATGCCTACCCTGCTGCCATGCCAGTGATCAGGTTCTGAAATGAACCTGGGCAACTCAGGGGAGGGCCGTGGGGGAAGGGGGATTGAGTATCCCAGCAGTCGCTCTCTTGTTCCGGGGAGGTGGTCAGACTGCTCCACTGCAACAGTGCCACCTAGGTGAGCACGGGTGGTAGTGCTATTTTAGGGGCAGCAGTTCTAGGTGGGGGACGCTTCTTAATGGGAGACATCAGCACATCCTATGACATGCGAACATCAGGCCATCACCTCCACAGATCGTCATAGGTTGGGAACACCAGAACACTGAAAAACACCACCAGCAGCAGGACGCCACCCCATAGAGCCTTGCAGACCCCACACCACCTACTGGGTGCAAGAGACCACCAAACCAAGCATGGCCATCTGGAGGGGGCTTGGGGGACCCAAGATGGCTCTTGCTACAGGATGAAATTTGTGGAGGAACAGGTGGCCCCCTTGGGTAAGTCCCAAAGATGGCGGATGATGGGGTTGGGGAAGCTGCGAGGGCCAAAAGGGGCACACCAGACAAGGGGGGAAAGAAACAATTGTTTTTTACCTTATTGTTTCCAGCTGCCATCCATTTGCACCCATCTCCCAATTGGGCCACCACCTTGCTACCCCCACGGCTTACCCCCCCATGGCGGGGTCACGGGGAGCCCTCAACTGCCCACCAGGATGAGATCCAGTATAGGTGGTGCCCTCAGAGACTGTGCATTTAGGTACATGGCCATCAAGCTGCTCGAACTGGCCATTTTCTCTGTTTTCCTGGCGACAGAGCATGCAATGCCTGCAATGGGCGTGCCATGTACACGTCCACACACAGTGCACGCACTGGCTGCTCCACCTCCGTAACCCACTGCATTGGCCAGGTGTGCCAACATCTAGCCTCCACTAGGTGTCAGGCAAATGCCGGCCCCTATTCCCCACCCTCCCCAGAAGGGGAGAGCAGTGTTCTGGACACTCGATCCCCTCCCACCCCAGCCAGCCCCCCGACGACCCGCTTGCACTGCAAACATGGGTCCCTGGCATGGCAGAAAGTAAGGCATCGCTGTCTCAACTCTTCACACCACTGGGCTGGCCCAGAAACAATTTTTAATATCCAACCCACTGGCTTGGAGGAAGCACATGGCATGTTCAGGAGAGGCCTCAGGTCTCTTGTTGCGCCCCGCTCACACACCCATTGCTGAACTTGAGTGTTCCCTCTCTGGGGAGTGGAGGGACAAGTAGAATTTGGCAACCAGCTCAACAGAGGCCACACTCACCTCATGTCAAAGTGACTCATCCAGTGACAGAACATGAGTGCAATCAGTTTGATGGTCAGTGGATGTTGTAAGGCTTCTAAGACTAGCTACCACTCTTGTTTCTGGCTCTTTTGGTGGTGAAGATAGCACAAACATGTCCATAATAGGTACTGCTGCAAATATTGGTGAAGAACTAATTCAGACTTTTTCACACCCAAAATCTGAAATGGTTTCTTCCAATCTGCCTTTGAACTGTCAATATGTTCCTCTCATCGGGGTGTTTGTTTAATGAGTGAGTCTTATCTCAGTGTTGTGTGAATTTCTAGGTGGGCCTTCTCCACCTCAAAAGAGACCTTGTGTCTTCTCCAGGATAGTACAAAAGGAGTTGTATTGTGAACTGTAATTTTGTGTATGCAACTATTGTCCATACTCTGACTGCGCATGTCCACCTGGTAAGTTCCATCACACATAACTTCCTGACTTGAGTGGTCACCTCTATGCTTTGGGAAATGCTGTGGGGGGAATCTGAGCGGCGCGTCTCAAAGGTGCAGTGCACAAAAAAGGTGCTGGCCAATGAGGCCAGCAAAGTACAACTTCTTCTGGCCCAGCTTGGAAATAAAGTTGACCCTGCCAGGTCTTGTACTACATCACCAATATATCTGTCCACCATGACCAGTAAATGCATAGCAGCTGCTCTCTCAGACACCACAGTGATATTCGACTGTACTGTGTCAATCCATTTGATTGGAGCTTCAATGATGTATGCAAGCTTTATTTAAATTTTTTCCCCAGGAAGAGTATGCTGAGCTGAAATAGTTTGTTTAGATGCATCTATATACTGCTACTTTGAGGGATGGGCCTGAGCTCCCATCTGATTTTTTTTTGGGCAGATATCCATAGCAGGCCAGTTTTTACAGGGATCAAAGTCAGAACGTGTTTTGCAGCTGTTCCTCTGAAATGCATTGGGGGAATGGAATATGCCATTTAATGGCCGCCAAAGAGTGAGTTGTGCCTTGCTACTGCTCCTTGCAGCTGTCTGTAATACTTTGCTAACTTTGTATTGGTTGCAGAAGAGGAGAGTGCACTGAGAACCTGTTGGGCAAGTGTGGCTACTCTTGTGAACGTGCAGCTGAGCTAGGTGATATACTGAAGAAGTCCTCAAGTTGTTTAGCCTAGACCTCGCCCCCCAGTGATAACAAGAATGATAATGAATGAGCTTAGAGAGAAAATACTGATAAATTCTCTGTCTGCATGCACAACTTCATGAGCGGAAAGCTAACCTTCATCTTTTTGGAAAAAAAATGAAATTACCTATATAAAATTCAGTTATCATGTTACTAAATTATTGCAATGCAAAGGGACAAAAAATAGCATAGCTGTGGCACTATTTGATGCTTGCAGGAGCTATTGAGGATATCCCCCAACTTCTCTGTATGATGAGAAACTCGCTGAGTTTCCAGTCAATCTGAGAAGCCTAGCCATGGACAATGCAAACTAAGGGGGAGATCAGTTGTTGAAGCAAGGCCGGGGCCATGGTGAGGCAATCTGCAAAACAACACTTAGCAAACATGACATTCATACACACTGTATCCCAAAGTATTTTACAAAGCATAGAATAGAATAGAATTGCTGTTACCCAACTAAACAGAATTTAAAAAAAATCTGCCCCCTCCACCAACTATCTCATAGGTCCAGTGCCCAACCCAACTCACTAAGGAATAAGACAAATATGTCCCTTCCCCCAATAACCTGACAGATCCAGTGCCCAACCTGACCCATCAAGGAATGAAAAACAAATCTGGCCCTCTCCTCCCTCTGACTATCTGACTGGTCCAATATCCTATCCAGCCCATCAACCTGACTGGTCCAGTGTTCATGCAGGCCCATCAGGGAATTAAAAAATCTGACTCTCCCCCCAATCAATCTGACAAATACAGTGCCCAGAAATCTGGCCACGTTCCCCATAAACATGTTATCAGTACGGTGCCAAACTGGGCCATCAGGGCATTTTATTTCCATCTGTTTTAAGTGTGGCATGCTGGAGGAGTGAAGATCTAAACTGTGTGCCGATTGCAGTCCCTATCAGCCCTTCCGAATCTGACCACCTGCTGAACTGCCTGATGCTGTGGCTGAAATGCTAACAAGTACTTTTAAGCTTTCCGTGTGTGGACTTGTGTGTATTCTTCAGTATCTGAATCAGTGTTTGCCATTAAACTAGGAGTCTGCTGTTTGATGAAATACACTGTGCCCGAGACCTTTGACTATACCGCAGTGGAGGGGGCTCGGTGGTGAGCCAATCAAGTGGGTTGCCCCCAAGAGGCGGGACAACTCTCCTTTAATTTAACCACTGGCCAAGACAGCGAAAGGCAAGGGCATTTAGCGTGAGTGGCTGTGCCACTTGGTAGAGAAATTTATTAACTTAAGTTTCAAGATATAGTTAAGAAAAGAAATTGATTCGAGCTAAAGTAATATTTAGTAAATATACTGAAGTAAAATAGGTAGGTACTTGTTAATTGATTTGATACTGTGTTTAAGGGTTAGACCTTTTAAATCAGGTGATATAATGTATTTAAGTAGTAAGCAAACAATTATTGTTTGCTCACAGATATTTTGTATCATAGGTTTGTTTGGTGTTTTTAATCTGCCTTATTTGGGTGTGGAGGAGGGGGGGTATGAATGATATTTGCTTGACCTCCCCTGTAGTTAACTACTACCATGACTCTTGGCCTTATCCCTTGGATTATGGTTACAAAATAGCTCCACTTTCAAGGGGATTTAAATCTGTTTATTATTTATTTTTAAATTTACTTTTAGATTTGGTTAGAAAACAGATATATCTATGTTTAAGAAAATTTACTAATCTGGATTTGCTTTTTCTAAGATTCTGTGATTTTGGAAAGACTGGGCTAAAAGGGAGAATGTTTAAGTCAGTTTTTCTGCTTTTGTGTTTACTACAGTGTGGGGATATTAATCCCAGTCCAGACCCTGACATCAGACATAATCTGGGCAAGTGTATTCTTTTTACCCACTCTAATATAAGGAGTTTTGTACCAAACATTGATTTGGTTAGGGACTTTGTTAATGAAAATCATCCTGATTTTATGATATATACTGAAACATGGTTAAGTGATAAGGTGGTAGATGGGGATATTGTGATTAGTGGTTACAATGTGTATAGGGCAGATAGGAATAAAAGGGGAGGTGGAGTTTTAATTTATGCTTTGGATAAATATTCTTTAAACCACATTCACCTGGGAGTAAGTGTAGACATCTGTGAGCATTTAGCACTCGAAATTTAATTTCCAGTGGGAAAACCAATATTACTTATTGGAGTCTATCGCCCCCCACAGAAGGTAAAGAGTAGACTGTAACAACTTGCTGATGTACTTTTTTCCTTCATCGATACCCACAAAATTCTTCTTATGGGAGATCTCAATGACAATTGGTTGCATTCAGCTGATGTAGGAGTACTGAAAAATATGGCACTGTCATTGGGCCTGGAACAACTAATAAAAGAACCCACTCATGTTAAAATTAAAAATCCAGCTGAATCAACCTTGTTAGATTTAATTCTGACAAATGCCCCCTTTCAATATGTTATTGTAGGGGTATTAGAAGACTTAAACAGTGATCATAATGTTATATTCTGTGTTAGAGGTAAAGCTTTTTTGCCAAAGCAACCTAGGCTTATTTCCTATCGAGCTACTAGAAAGTTTGACTATTTTGCTTTTATAGAAGATTTAGACAGAATTAATTGGGACAGAAAGTTTATGATTCCTGATATTGATCTGACTTGGAATTATTTTCTATCAGAGCTAATGCAGATTATAAATTATCATATGCCAATGAAATTAAGGAAAATAAAACAATCTTCTGCTCCATGGTATTCATCCACTCTGAGAAAGTTAAAAAGAAAAAAGGGCCAAGCTTGGGTAAGGTAAGTAGTTCAAATTCTTTGAGGTTTGGCAATATTATAGGAGTCTTAGGAATTCTTATGTAACTGCTGTTAGAGAAAGTAAAAGATCATACTACAATTCTAAATTAGAAAATTCTGCTGGGAATGTTAACATTTTTTGGGACATAATTAAAGAGATTAACGGTCACCACAAACAGGGTGGGAACTGTAAAATAGAGATCTCAGGTTTTGGGGGAGGAGTCCCTTGCAGATGGATTCAATAATTGTTTTGTGAACTCAGGGAATTTTTTTGGTAGCCCTGACCCTTGTAATAGTAATGATTACTCCCTGTTGCATTTAGATTCATCTAATTTGTTTTCATTTAAAAAGTTGGAGGAGCATGAGGTTATTGAGGCTTTGTTGGGCTTAAAGACAACAAAGAGTGGTGGCCCTGATGGACTGACCCCTTATCTATTAAAAATCTCGGCTTTAAAGATAGCTGCTCCCCTTACTTATTTGTTTAATTGGCCCATTAATGAGGGAGTAATGCCCTCTGATTGGAAAATAGCTAGGGTTGTTCCGATTTTTAAGGGAGGGGGTCGGGATCAGTTTAATAATTATCCACCAATTTCACTTTTGTCCCAGGTTTCAAAGTTGCTGGAAAAACTTGTGGCTAGACAATTGACTGATTTTTTGAATCAGAATGATTTATTTGATAAATATCAGTCAGGATTTCATAAATCACATAACCCAATTTCCGCCGTGTCGAGGGTCTTGGACGATATCAACAAAGCTATGGATAAGGGCCTTTTGACGGGTACCATCTTTGTTGATCTCTCCAAGGCCTTCGACATGGTGGACCATCAAATCCTTCTCTCCAGTTTGAAGGATATTGGATTATCGGGTAGTGCCCTTAAGTGGTTTTCTTCTTATTTAGAAGGTAGGATGCAGTCAACTGTTGTTAATAAGACTGTTTCAACGCCTCTGCCAGTGGTTCGAGGGGTCCCTCAAGGATTTGTGCTTGGACCCTTACTCTTTCTGATTTATCTGAAAGAGCTTGGATGCCATGTGAATAATATCGCTTATCAACTGTACGCAGATGATACTATAATATATACCCCTACTTCTTCTGTGGACGAGATCCAAGTAAAATTACAGTTAAGTTTTGATAGATTATATGGGTATTTGACACAACGGAAACTTAAAATGAATGTGAGTAAGACAAAATGTATGATATTTGGTTCCACTGTGAAACTCAGAACTTGCACTAAATTATTAGTGTTTGATCCTGAGAGAATAGAATTAGATCAAGTGATGACTTATAAGTACCTGGGTTTTTGGTTGGACCCCTCAACTACTGGTAATTTGCATGTTGATGAGCTGGTTAGATTAGTGGGAAAAAGGGTGGGTTTACTATATCGAAATAAAAATTGTTTGGGTGGATATATGATAAAGAAAATTGTTGAATCACAGATTTTTCCTCTTTTTGATTATAGAGATACACTTTATGATTAATCTCATTCTGGAAAATTATATAGATTAGATGTACTGTATAATCGTCTAGCGAGATTGATCTTACAGTGTTCTAGGGATACCTATCATTGCCTAATGTATCATACATTAGGATGGATTTCTCTGTCAGATAGAAGACAGTTACATAAATATCTTTTGGCATTTAAAAGCATCACAGCAGTGCTCCCAGAATATCTGGCCGAAAGGTTAGAATTTAGGAATGTTAAGGCCTCTTTAAGGAATGCGGCCTATCGAGAGTTGTTAATACCTAGATCAAAAACTAAACGTTCTGACTTTTTCTTCAGCCAGCCCCTAAATTTTGGAATATGATGCCCTTGAAATTTCGTTTGTACAATAGAAAAATTCCGTCACAAAAAGTTGTTAAAACCTGGTTTTTGGAATCACTTTTTGCACAAAAAAAGGCTTGCTGTGGTTAACTGGTTATAATTATTAGAAATGTATGTTAATGTACAGTATGTATTTGGTGTGTTGAATATTGTATGTCTGTATTTATTGTAATTGCTGCAACTTTATTTTTGTACAACCAAGGGTCACCATTTTAAACGAGTTTTACTCAATGGTCTAACCCATTTAATAAAATGAAATGAAAAAATCTGTCCCCCTTTCTCCAACTACTTGATGGGTCCTGTGCCAACTCGACCCATGTATTAAGATAAATGGAGAGAAGGAGGAGCAGCAGAAAAGTGGTAAGTCGAAGGTGGAATAGGCAGGCTAGTAAAACACTGCCCTCCCCATGCCCATCCACTCAGATCACAGTGAGGGACTCAAATAATGCATGGGAGGCTTTGGGCTGCTGCCACATTATTGTTGCTGCCAGCCTGTTCAGCATCTCCATGTCCTTGATCCTGCAGTATACTAGCATAGGAGACTGGACCAAGGGGGGTTGATGGCCCACACTTCTGAGGCTGTAATCTCAAGTGCCAGTGATCTTGGCTCCACCATCCCAACTCTCTCTCTCTGTCCTTCTTTCTGACCTCTGTCTCAGCTCTGCACTTTTCCCCAATACACACATGCAGACCAATCTTCAGCAAGGCTTTGCCGCAGTGGAAAACTGGTTCATTCTTCATAAGCTTGTCCTCAATCATAAAAAAACAAAGTAATGCTCTTTAACAGTTCTCAAAACAGGCATAGATCTCACCCCCTCGCTATCTCTACCAGCAATGGCAACACCCTTAAGCAAGTGCAGTCGTTCAAATATCTAGGGCTATCCCTGGACTCAAATCTCTCCTATGGGGCACACATAGACAATGTTGCCAAATCAGCAAATATGCGCATAGGCCTACTTTACCGACATAGACAACACCTTACTGCAGATGCACTGAAGATTGCCATCCAAAGCTTGGTGGTCTCCATCATTGATTATGGTCTTATAATCTATGGCTCTGCCTCTGCCACTGCCCTGAGATGAATTTCAACATCACTTAACAAGGCCTGCAGGCTTATCTCTGGTGCTCATCGTCTCACTCATACATGTGACCTGTATGCCCGATCTGGCAGGCTTCAACTTTCAAATCGCATAAAATACCAAACCTGCATTATGGCAAAGAAAGTAACCATGGGCCTTGCTCCACCGGGAGTCCAAGCACTGCTTAGTTTTAGACTAAAGCCACATAACACCAGGGGCTCAGAATACCAGCTCCTTCAGATTCCCTGCCATTGCACCTCTCAGGGCCAAAGATCCTTTGCCTTCGGAGCGCCTAGCTGGTTAAATACGCTCAATCCTGACATCTCCTCCACTACCACCCTTGGCTCATTCAAACATGAACTCCACCTCCACCTTACTAACTCTTGCTCCTGTGAATGCTACCTATAATCTCCTCAGCCCTCTGGTTTTTGTTCCCTCCAACTATCACCTACCACATCTCCACCCCCTCCTTTTCTTCTATGTTACTTTTTTATTTCTTCTTTCTTTTCACCACTCCTGACTCTCCCCCCTTCACCCCCCAACTCTTCTGAGCCCTCAATGATCTTTCCCTTTTTGTTGACTAGTTTCAGCCTGCTCCCAGTTGATGACCATGCCCCTTGGCTGCAATTTCTGCCCTCTCCAACTTCACTCCTTACGTTTATCTTCATCTTCCACCCTCCCTCCTACTTATCCCTCTGTTACTCTGTTTTCCCATGTATACATTCTACTTATTCTAGCTATTGTATTCATCTACCATTGTAACCTAATATGCCGACCTATTTATTGTTCTGTTCCTTTTTCTGTAACTTGTATTGTATTTGTTCTCTGACGTGGAACCTTTGTAAAAGAGCCTGGCTCAAAGGTACTTGTAATCCTAGTTGTAATAAAATAAAATTTAAAAAAAAACACATAGGGATCACACTGCCATGCATGCTCCAACCCAGCCTGCTATATTGCGGAAAGGTCTGGTGCCCAACTTAGCCTACTAGGGAGTAAATCAAAATCTGTTACCCTCCACAAGCTACCTGATGGGTCCAGTGCCCAACAAAATCTGGCCCCCTCCGCCAACTACCTAACGTGTCCAGTACCAAACATGGTCTGTTATATTTGTGAGGCTAGCCATGTGTTTTATGCCCAGGGGATCCTTGAGAGCCACTTCTCCCTTGAGTGGTCAGGTGGACTTCTAGGAGACTGCTCCAACTGCAACATCCACCCTTGGAGTACGGCATCAATGTTTGGACTTAAACGTATCAGCTGAATATACCCTGTATGCAAGCTTTTCATTGTCGAGTGTATTTTTTTCAAGGCGGCCCCATTCCTTCTGAATCATTTCTTCCTCTGCTTCATAAATCAAAAAGTCCCAGAGAGCAGAGGGTCCATTTTCTTCATCAGCTCTTCTCCTAGAGTCCTCCAGACTTAATGCGAGACAAAACTTGCAGGCTATCCATTAGGGAAAGCCTGCCATCCATCTTTCTGCTTTTAGAGTCTGAGTCCAAACATTTGTACCCATCCAACTCTGTACTGACATCTAATCTGGGACTAACCCTCAGACTGTCATTGGGGGGTCGATGCACCTAGTTTCCTCAAAAATGGAAAACAGACTGATAATAGAATTGGCTATTTGGGGGGGGCAGAAATGCCCTTTCCAATTGTTGCACTACGTTTAGAGTTCTTACACCTATTTGTTGCTCAAAACTCCCACTTTGCACTAAGTTTGTTCTGGCAACTCCCTACGGTTTATACATATTTCATACACCACCACTTTGTGTCAAACTGCGATGTGAAGTTCATACCTTTTGTACTGCTTGTACCTTTTGCCTATAGCACCTTTCAATACTGATTTGCATTACATTTTATAAATAAAGCAGTTTCTAAGATTTGGCCAAATGGAATGAACCATTTTTGAAAACAGAAAATGAGTGTTCTTATGCAGTGCCTGCATGGTGCTTGTCCGGATCCATGCAAAAATGGTTGCCACTGTAATGGTGGGAGGGCTCTGGGGTACTGCTTTACCTGCTTACTTTCACTGCCGTACTATTCACACATGTTCTTTTGAGGCCCCTCCTTCTTTAGGGCTTATGTTAGAGAGCCTGCTCCTTGCAATCTCTCGCATAAGATAGGCTTCATGGCCATGACCTGATCCCCCTTTATCTGCAGACTTTTCCTTAGAATCAGGACCGTCTGTCCAGCTAGTGCTGTGTGCCTGGATGAGTAGCACCCACCAAAGCCAACCGTGTAAAACTCCCAGAAGAGATATTACATATATATACAGTATATACAGTGTATATATATATATATATATATATATATATATATATATAATATATATATCTCAACTTTATTGGTTACTCCATGGGTCAGTTTAAAGATATACACCAAAAACTGTAAGTCAATAAGATACCAAGAATTTAGTACACTCAAAGGCACTGCAGTCAACCAGAGAAGCAGTTTGGAAGAAGACTCTATAAGTTGCCTTAAAGCAGCTGTGCAAGGAAACTGGGCAAAAAATGGTACCTCACCCTTTTTTTTCACAATAAATGATTCCAGGCATCTTCTGTTTTATTTGGTGGTAACATTTTCTAGTTGCACCAAAACTGGAGCATTTTATGAAGGTTTTCATTTAGTTTTTTGACTTACAGATAACACTGTAGACCTGGCAAGGGTCAGGATCGAGAAAATATAAAAATATCATGGTACACAGCATAGGATATACCTAGAAAAGTAGATTGGATGGGTGTGCTAATATTTTATTTATTTATTTATTGAAATGTTTCACCAGGAAGGCATGCTGAACAATAAGTTGTTCGTCTCCCGGTGCGACCTGGGGGGTAAGGAACAATGGGATAGAATACAGAGAAATGTTACAATGTTGGAATACAAGTTGCTTACTTGCATACAGTGCGAGCAGGAGAGATTACAGGTGGATCACATTGGCTAACAATGCAACAGTTAACTATAATAGATATGAAGACACATATAGCAATTTGGCAACAGCTGGTGACAGTTGGTAACACTGGAACACATATAATAAGTTAGCAGCAGTATGTAGCACTAGATGGTACGGTGACACAACAGTAATTGGTAGCCATTAGTGTAACATTGACATTCAAGATTTGCAGTGATTGGAGTAAAGAGAAGAAGAATGGAAGGAGGGAATGAAAAATTGTGGAGGGCAGTATGGAAGAAGGGAAAGGAAATTTACAGAGAGACACAGGCAGAACACGATTTTCGAGGCAAACAGAGATGACAGGGTGGAATAAAGGGCATATAAGAGGGGTATAGGGGTAGGTTATAAGTGCTTAATTGAGTGTAGGGGTAGGCCAGTGTTAGGCTATGTTAACCAGAAGGGGAGTAGGGGGAGAGGAGAGGTAGACGTGTGGCAGGGTGATATGAGAGAGGTATTGTAGGTGGGGGTATCCAAGGGGAGGAAATGGGAGGGAGCTGAGTAAGCAATAATACCCGACAGGGTGGGCGGTATTGTGCTATACCAGACCACCCAGGGGCGTAATGAGGCCCGGCACTGCAAGCGGAGGGCCTTATAGAGCCCTGGAAGGTCCGGTATAGCACAATACCACCCTCCCTGGAGGGTATTATTGTGCTTAGAAAATGGGCACTGTAAAAGCAAATAAGTTTAATAAAAAATATTAATGTTAATTAATATTAATAGTACATTTTGTGATAAAATAGTTCCTCCGCCTAACACAGCCTTTGAGGTCATCAATTGTATTTTTATCCTGTCGCCCCAACCCCCCACCCCCAAGCTGTACTACGTTTTTTCTTTTTCCCCTTTTCCTCCTTGTTAATGGAGCTCTGTTTTTTAAACTGTGCTTGTCATCCCTTGTGCTGCAACAGAAACACACACACAGAGACCATTAATTTTGTTTTGCTTCATCTAGCCTGAGTCATTCCCCCCTCCACAAGCTGTGCTCCATTTCCCTTTAGCTATGGGTCTCCGTGTTTTGTTTTTTACAAACTGTTGGGGCGGGGGAGGTAGCAGGTGAGCGGCCGTGTTATGGGGCTTAACAGAGAGGAGCACAAACTACCTGGCAGCAGTGGGCCTGGAGTTTGGCATGAATAGTAAGCGGTGACACAGCAAAATGTCAGTTACCCTCTCCTTCCCTCCCCGGAGTTGCTGTCAGCATTTTTTTTTTGACCTGTTACATGGATTGCGATCACGATCCGAAAAGTACTGCTGCTTGATTTGAAGTGTACACTGACCAGGGCTGAGGTGCAAAAATGAATTGTTTGTGGTGGTGTGGCAAGAGGAGTGGTTATAAGGGGGGAAAAGGCAGTTTCTGCTTTCACACCCTCTTGCCGTCAGTTTGTAGGCAGAAGTAAGGTAACCCACAGTGCTGCATTTGCACTCTTTCACTGTGGTATGGGAAACAAAGAAAATGCTCCTGCTGCTGTCATACACAGTAGCGGTGATCTTTCTGTCTCAATCCCTAAGCCAGATTCAGGAAGGTAGGGGTTCTGTGGCTGCCAACTCGCTCGGTAAGCGAGAGGGGAAATATGGTGGCAGATTGAAAATTCAAACTGGCCCCTTGGTTGTGGTTATGTGGTCAGTTGGCACTGGCACTTGTTGTAACCTGGGATCTGTTGTCTGATACATGCCCAGCTTGCCAAGGGTATCAGCCAATCAGAGCCCAGGGATTTTTAAGGCCATTTTCTAAAATTCAGCAGTGTCCTGTTATCCCTATCTGGGCAGGGTGGTGGACAGCCCTACTGGTAGGACACAGGTTATAGGCAATGAGAGTTATTAATATATAGTGATGTGAGGGAGGGGGCTATTGGGGGAAAGATGTTGCGGGAGGGGTAGCAGAGGTCAACTATAGTTGGGGGGTAGTACCCCACCGGTGGTGACTGAGGGGGTGCAGCAAAAGAAGAACTAAGGGAAAGAGTGTAAAGTTGTTGCCCACCATGCACTAGGGATCCTGCCTGCACAAGGCAGTGATTGAGCTCACAGGAGGGAGATAGATTAAGGGTAGAGAAAGAAGGGGGAGGAACACTTTAGGAGGGAGAGTAGACGACTAGGAGGAGCACGATTAGAGAGAAGCAGGAGTGGTAGGGAGTAGGCATATGGTAATATGGGCTTAGGGGAGATGGCGGGGGGGTTAGGGAGGGTCATGACAGGCACAGGAAGGGGCAAGGAAGTTCTTGAGGGCAGAGTTAATGGAGTAGTAAGTGGATGAGTGGTGAATTTGAGGAGGAAGTGAATTCCAGATTTTTGGGAGGCGATAAGAATAACCCGATTGGTGGTCCCACGCCGCACCACCCTTATTGGCCAGAGTTCGGGAGTCGGTAGATTATAGGGAGTGTGAAGGAGGAGGGGGCGCGGTTGTAAAGGCAGTGGGGGAGAGATAGGAGGGAAGTTCACCCAACCAGTGCTTGGAGGTGAATTGTGCTCAGTGAGGGAGACGTCAGTTTGTCAGGGAAGGATAGGGCATGGTTGATTAATTGTAGCTGAAACTAGCTGTTGGGAAAGACATTTTTCACTGCACTGCTGCTTTAATTACCAGTGCCTCTGTGAAAAAACAGTCACTATGATCCACAGAAGTACACAGTCACATGCAAAAAGCACACTGGTAGAAACAAAGAACAGAAGAAAAAAAAATAGATCACAGGGCCTCCCAATGGCCCAGCCAAAGCACTCTGTGCTTCTGTGCTGGGAACCCAGGTTCAGGAGTGAGGGTGGGATGTCAGGACAGGTGGCTAGGAGGCCCTGGGGTTACATTGCTGTGCAGCTGTGCTCCCAGCCAGGGGAGCAATGCATCCTGGTTCCAGGACCATAACAACAACTGTAGTGGGATGAGGGAGCTTGTTTCACCCCACACAGGATGTCGCTATGTCCATCCAAGGGAAAGGGCATGGGTGACACGTGACCCGTTGCAAACCCTCTGAAAAATCAGCCACACAATCAGTCTTTCACACTTCTTCTGTAAGTTTATTCACAAGCAGTAACTCCAGTAAATCATCCTTACTAGCCTACAGAAACCTCCTACAGAGCCATGAGAGCTCAGATACAGTCATAGCACAGTAGTGCCAACAGCAGAACATTCGTATAGACTGAGTGAAGAAAACCTGTGAACTATCAGTTAAAGCATTTTAAGGAAAACTATTACTATAATGGTGCCATTGCCCAGAAGAAACACCATTTGGGGTGAAATGTCGAGCTAATAAGGATGGCTACTGGAGTTACTGGTTGTGAATAAACTTACAGGAGAAGGGCCGACCTGGTGGCACTGAGGGCTGAGGCACTGGACGCCACAACTCGCACTTCACCGGTGACCCAGGTTCGGGAATTAACCCGGGTCACCGGGTTGGCAGGAAGGAGGATTGAGCATCCAACGGGATGTTCCTCCCTCCTCGGGTGGGTTTCCAGGGTGAAGCCTATGCACCTGACATCCCTGAGGGTCGGTGGGAGCACCAGCTTTTGGGGCGGTGGCAGCTCCCATGGCGATGGAGTCAGGAAGGGGAGGACGCTGTCAGGCACTTGATAGCAACATGCATCAGCACATTGCCTACCCGAGCCGGCATCCTCAGGGGCAGAAGGGGACAACAGAAAAATGGAAAAAACCCTCATCGGTCCTAGATGATGACCCATCCATGCTTCCCAGCCACCGATCCACAGGCAGACCGCATTGTGCAGGGTCTCCTCGGTAAAGGTCAAGGAAGGGGGACCTTCCTCGCCCCACCGGGGGGTTAGCTGGGCATCAAAGAAGTATAATGGAGAAGTTGGCACTCTAAGGGCAGACTCTGTGATGGTGGCCTGGGGGGGGTTGACCGGTCCAAAGGAATGGACGGTAGAGGGCAGCGCAGGTGGATAAACAGAAAGTTAAAAAAAAAAAAACTTACAGGAGAAGTACGAAAGATTAATTGCGTGGTTTATTTTTCTGAGAGTTTGCATCATGTGAGTCACTATCCACTTGGGACTATGCTTTGTTGGATGTTATTAACATAAGAGGGAACCCAGTGAATCTCCTGCACTGGGATACCCATGCCAGATGCCAGAGGAGAGGGGGAGGCAACGGAGAATGCTCAAAAAATATTTGCACCAGATGTCAAAATATGATGGTGCCGGTTCCCTCAGGACTCATCTAATATGGATCCTCACCGACATGATGGTGGGGGGCTGAGGGTGGAGGATGGGACTGGGGGTGCTGGACAGTGCCTGAAGCAGACATGTGGCAGTGGGCCGGTGTCCAAAATGTTTTGTGGAAGTAGAAAAGAGGATGAAAACAAAACAAAAATAAAATAATAGGTCTCGAAATTCTTTCAGGATGACTTAAATGTCAGTGTTTCACTACATGTGGATGTGAAAGAACACCTACCAAACTTAGTACAGCAAGTATCCCGATGACAGATTTCCTTCCAACAAGCACATGTCACCTCTGCCAAGATGTTCCCACCACAACAGAAGAGCACCTGCAACAGAAGGAGCTGCGTTAGGACAGTGCCAGCTTGGATACAAACATACACAGGGAATACATAATGGGATCACACATTTATTTCCACTAGTAAGTGGTAAGACCCATAACTCACAAGTGGTGAAGCCACAAGTTTCTTATAAAGGTCTTATCACTTATATGTGGAGATAAATGTGTTATTCCACTGCAACCCATTATGTATTTGATATATACCACACCATTTGTAATGTTTTTACTGGTGTGTTACCTTCTTTAGCTTAAAACTGTTTTTCCTTTGTAAATTATTTATCTGGCCCATTGTTCTCTGTGTTGTTCCAGATTCTAAGTGGAAATAACATGTTCTCTTTTTTTTTAAACTCATTTTATTGTGTAAAGAAATAAAGTACACAATATGTAAGCTACATACTTAAAGGCACTTGTACATGGTTTTCATTTGTTCAATGTCCTGCCTCTACAAGAGGTGCATTGTCAGGAGCAACAGATCCTGCTGGTCCCACCCCCATCAATTTCAGAGGTCTATGTAGCATACCTGACATATGAGACTGTGTCTTCTTACTCTAGAAATAAACTGCTAGAAATTAATTTACAAAAACAACTAGGCTTCCCTTTGAACTGGGAAGCCCACATCAGATTAATTTGTGTGGTTTCTGGGTTCTACCACATTTATTTGCTTAACACTTTAAAATATCTATCCCGGTATTCATTACCAGCCTGTATTACTCTGGACCCGAGTATTCAAGCTCCGGAGAGGGTCTGCAGGCCCTGCACACTGCCACGTGGGTTCTCGTCCTCTTGATAGAGGCCCTCGCCAGTTCTGCCCCCCTCCCCCCCGTGACTATGTATGATCCTCTGTTGACCCGTTCATGTCCTCATTGAGGGGGAGGTCCAATCTGGCCCAGAGCTCATGGTGTCTGTTTACAGTGAGTCTTAATCTAGCAGTAAGTTCTTTCATTCTTTTAATGTTTGCAATTCCGCCTTTTCATGCCTCATAGGAGGGAGGAGTTGCCTGTAGCAAGCTAATTGGAAATAACATGTTCTAAGAAAAATAAATTGTGTTGTAAGTGAAAATAAATATTTATCCCAAAATAACATGCTTTATTTACCCAATTTTTTCACCACTGGTGTGGTATATACAAAGAGGTTTTTGAATGACCATTCAGTCTTTTGTCTCCTGAGCCATACTCCCCACACACATACCCCCAGACACAGTTTCTTTTATGAATGAGTTACATGTATAATTTGCACTTACTGACCATTTTCCAGTTCTGGTTCGGAATGGCTAAGATCTGAACAGAAGAAAGCATGAAGAGGTTCTAGTTCTAATTTCTTGCAAATATATAATAATTATGCTAATTACATGCTCAAGCCCTTTTTACATTCGCTAGCGTGCATGCGCAAGGAACGTCTTGGGAGAATGGGACACTTTGGAGGTGTGCCCTTCCCCTGCAATCCCCTGCTCCATTGAGCAGGCGTGGCAGTCCTGCACTGTCGGATGACGGTGCTGTGTGTAATAGCGGTGGTCTTCTCTTCAAAAACCACCACTGTCATACACAACTGTATCTGCTCACCCAAATCTTTGCTGCCATGCTGGGAGCCACACCCAGCGTGGCAAACGCCCCGCTGCTGCTCGCCAATGGGGTGCCCAATCCCCGCTCGGCTCCACGGTCCACCCAGCCATCCTTCTGCCACGCTGGGAACCCACCCCAGCATGGCAAGCGATCCCGTTGTCTGCTGACGGGGTGCCCAACTCCCCCGTCGGCTCCGACCCAGCCATCTTCTGCATGCTGGGAGCCCACCCCAGCGTGGCAAGCGTCCCGTCGAGATCTGCTGACGGGGTGCCCAATCCCTCATCGGCTCCACGGACCCCCCAGCCATCTTCTGCCACGCTGGGAGTCCACCCCAGCGTGGCAAACCTCCCGCGTTGTCTGCCGACGGGGGTGCCCAATCCCCATCAGCTCCACGGCCCCCAGCCATCTTCTGCCACGCTGGGAGCCCACCCCAGGCGTGGCAAACGCCCCGCTGCCAATTGTAAAAAAAAGCCTGTAAATTAAAACCGCCCCACGCAGTCTCCCCGCCCTCCCACAACCCGCACTCCACCCACTGCGCACCCTGCCTCCCCACACCCTCACCCTATACTTACCTCCGGAGCTCGGCGCGACGATCATCGTGGACCGGGAACATGTCTGCACTCTTCAAAGCCGATCGCGAACTGAGGAAATGCCGGTAAGCTGTATAATGGGCTAGATAGGGGGTTTTCAACTTTATTGCGTATCTCAGGCATTTTTTGGAATTTTTGCACCAAATTTTCAACATGGGGTTTTTGGGAACCCTTCTCATGAATGATGTCACTGTCATGGCGTTATTCGGGCCTGAAAGGTGATTTCGCAGTCCGCGAAATAACCCTTCAGGCCCAAGTAGTGCCATGACAGTGACATCATTCACAAGAAGGGGTCCCAAAAACCCCATGTTGAAAATTTGGTGCAAAAATTCCAAAAAATGACTCTTTTACGAGCGTGCGTTGTGCAGTTCCTACGCAGGCTAGTAAGTTCGCGAATTTTCAATATTTTCACTCCAGATTTTCAACATTGCCATTTTACCACACCTCCTTATGAGCAGTACAGCTGTCATTTTTCACATCCTGCCCAAAACGTGTTTCCGCCCATGTAGCGCACAATGGCGCAGTCGGTGTGCGAAATCAATGTATGGGACACATTAAGAAAATCACGGTGACACTGTTCATTAGCAGAGGTCTTAAAATGGCTATGTTGAAAATTTGGTGAAAAATTCTAAAAATGACTGTTTTACGAGCGTGCGTTGCGCAGTTCCTATGCACACTGTAAGTTCTAAATTTTAATATTTTCACTACAGATTTTCAACATTGCCATTTTACCACACCTCCTTATGAGCAGTACAGCGGTCATTTTTCACATCCTGCCCAAAACGTGTTTCCGCCCATGTAGCGCACAATGGCGCAGTTGGTGTGCGAACTCAATGTATGGGACACATTAAGAAAATCACAGTGACACTGTTCCGGAGCAGAGGTCTTAAAATGGCTGTGTTGAAAATGTGGTGAAAAAATTCCTAAAAATGACTGTTTTACGAGTGTGCGTTGTGCAGTTCCTATGCACGCTCGTAAGTTCGTGAATTTTCAATATTTTCACTCCAGATTTTCAACATTGCCATTTTACCACACCTTCTTATGAGCAGTACAGCTGTCATTTTTCACATCCTGCTCAAAACGTGTTTCTGCCCATGTAGCGCACAATGGCGCAGACGGTAAGCGAAATCAATGTATGGGACATATTAAGAAAATCACAGTGACACTGTTCATTAGCAGAGGTCTTAAAATAGCTATGTTGAAAATTTGGTGAAAATTCCTAAAAAATTACTGTTTTAATGAAGGCATGCTATGCAGTTCCTATGCACGCCGTAAGTTTGCTAATTTTCAATATTTTCACTACAGATTTTCAACATTGCCATTTTACCACACCTCCTATGAGCAGTACAGCTGTCATTTTTCACATCCTGCCCAAAATAAGTTTCTGCCATGTAGCCTACAATGGCGCAGTTGTGTGCGTAAATCAATGTATGGGACACATTAAGAAAATCACAGTGACACTGTTCATTAGCAGAGGTCTTAAAATGGCTATGTTGAAAATTTGGTGAAAAAATCTAAAAATGACTGTTTCACGAGCGCATGCTATGCAGTTCACGCATGCTCAGAAAGTTTACAATTTTCAATATTTTCACTCCAGATTTTCAACATTGCCATTTTACCACACCTCCTTATGAGCAGTACAGCTGTCATTTTGCACATCCTGCCCAAAACGTGTTTCCGCCCATGTAGCGCACAATGGCGCAGTCGGTGTGCGAAATCAATGTATGGGACACATTAAGAAAATCACAGTGACACTGTTCATGAGCAGAGCTCTTAAAATGGCTATGTTGAAAATTTGGTGAAAAAATTCCTAAAAATGACTGTTTTACAAGCGTGCATTGCGCAGTTCCTACGCACGCTCGTAAGTTCGCGATTTTTCAATATTTGCACTCCAATGACTTCCAAATACCTAAACAGCACATAGAAGCAAGCAACATTTGGCATTGACAAATGCTTGTACTTCTTTGTCACTGATTTTTTTTAAGCCATGTCCAAGTGCCAAATACCACTTCAAATACCTGCAAGCGAACGTTCGGCATTGACAAATGCTTGTTTAAGGGGGATCTGGTTCAAAACTTTAAAGCCAGACAAATTTGAGGTAACTCAAACTTCTGTTGACCCATTTCAGCTGTCCTGAAACTACACTTCTGAGATTCTTATCACGCAATACAAAGAAAGGAGCAGATCCACAGAGATAAGGTCAAACCCAGAGGCTGTCACCAAAATCCCAGTCTACATGTAGAACAGGACTTGAACTTAATGGTATGCCACCCTGTTCTGGTCACTGGGACCAGATCTATGTGAAGGAGTGGACATACCCCTGAATAATTTGATATTAAAATGTGACGATGTTACTAGACATACATCCGGGTAGAGCCTTAATGTTAGCTGTATTATATCATTCCACTAGGTTACAGTACATCTCATCAACATTTATGCACCCCAGACGAAGGTCCAGTGTGCAGCCCTATTTCAGGAAATACAGCTATACTTGGGCACCTCCCACATTGTAGTATGGGAAGAAGATTTTAACTGTGGCATGGCTTATGAGGGTCAGGGCCTACAAACTCACAAAACGTTCTGTGATTCTAATAATTTGAAGGACATAGTAGGAATCGCAAACCTGGCAGATTTCATATGCAGTAGGTGCAAGAATGCTACCGCAGGTAACACCTACTTTAGGGAGATTTTCTCCACATGCAGCCTGATTCTGAAAGCTCCTGGCAGGACACAAGGGACTTGTGCCACAAAGAATGGCGCAAAGTTCCCCTTGCGCCAAAAGATGCGCTGGGAGCGATTCACTACAGGCTGCCTGCTCCAAAAGCGGGCTTGCGCTGTCCATGCACTACAAAATGGGCTGCAGCATGGCGCTCAGGGCATAAGGCAGATGTAAGCTGCCACATCCCTGAATTTCGGATTAACAAAACTCTCCCAGAGGGAGAATTTCTGAGTACCTTAGATCAGCCAGGGCTGGTTTAAGGGTACTTAGAAATATCCCTCTAGGAGAGTCTGGCACAGTGAGGCAGTGTGCCTCAGTTCCCCCCTCCCCTCACAGCAATCTGCCCATAATGTACATTATTATTAAGATAATTCTAGTGTCCCCCCCCACCCCAATCAACCTGCACTGTACTGTATTAATATTAAACCATATCCTTGGTGATCTAGCAGATCCTCCTGCCCCAATCCCCCATTAGTTTCTGGATGTGGGGGAGCGGGGTGGTGGGGCCTTGCTGGTGGGGGTTCCCAGATCACCAGGGATGAGGTATGTGGACATAATGTGAGATTGGGGTGGGGGAGCTGCTAGATCACCGGGATATTGTTTAATATTAATACAGTAAAGTGTGGGTTGATTGGGTGGGGGGACACTAGAATTATGTTAATAATAATATACATTATGAGCAGATCGAGGTGGGGGAGGGAGGACCATGGCACATTGCCACACTGTGTCAGACTCTCCAAGAGAGATATTTCTAAGTACCCTTAGCCCAGCCCTGGCTGGTCTAAGGGTACTTAGAAATTCTCCCCCTGGGAGAGTTCTGTGAATTCAACATTAAGGAATGTGGCAGATTGCATCAGCCTTATGCCCCATGCACCTGGCCACAGCCCATTCTGTGGCGCAAGGGCAGTGCAAGCCCAGTTTTGGGGCAGACAGCCTGTGGTTGACACAGACTGCCTTTGTGAATTGCTCTTTGTGCATCTTTTAGCGCAAGGGGCACTTTATGCCATATTTTGTGGTGCAAGCCCCTTGCGCCCTGCCGGGAGCTTTGAGAATCGGACTCTCTATGTTTCTGTCTCTCAAATTTTCCCTATTTTATCAGCAAATACTTTGGGATTTGAGTTCTCTGACCACAGAGCAGTTAAAATTACTTTAGCATGGGACAGATTGCCTACATGTAAAACAAGTATTTGTCAATGCCGAATGTTCGCTGTTGGTATTGCTGTTGTACTGAGTCTTACTTTTACACATTGTTACTATATATTTACCCGGGATAGAGCAGATGAGATGCAATGTTTTATTTTCAGTGGTGTCTTGCTTTAAGACATTGTTAGATTGTAATTACCTCAGATAGGGCAGCTAAGAGGCACTATCTACTTTTAAGTGCACTCACACATTTTGACCCCAAATGTCTAACAGTCTTTTTATGACCTGAGGTTATGATCAAGACAGGTGGAATTTTTAAATCCCATCCGAAAGATGATTTCACTGTGCAACTGTGGAAACAATTCACATTCATGAGATGGTGTGAAAAAATGGCTATGTTGAAAAGTCGGGGTCAAAATATTGAACATTACCATAGTTACGAGCGTGCATTGAAAAATTATAACTTAGATTCATAACTTTGTGGTTTTCTCAAATTATATCCCAAATTTTCAGCATAGCTTTCTTATGACCCCACATAGCCTTCTTATGAACCTACCTCATGAGCAAGGGCAGAGAACATTTTCAAATCCTGCCCAAAAGGTAATATTGCGCCACAAGTGCAAAAACACATTTTGGCAAGGGTTTGAAAAATTACAGCTGTCACATTCATGAGGTGCTGTGAAAAATGGCTATGTTGAAAAGATGGTGTCAAACTATTGAAAATGACCGCAGTTATAAGCGTGCATTGAAAAATTGCAATGTAGACTCATAACTTTGTGGTTTTCTCACATTTGTACCCCAAATTTTCAACATAGCTTTCTTATGATCCCCACATAGCCTTTTTATGAGTCTACTTCATGAACAAGGGTGGAGAAAATTTTCAAATCCTGCTGAAATAGCGATTTCCCACCACAAGGGTGAGAACACATTTCTTGAAGTGCTATGAAGCAATTGCTATGTTGAAAATTTTGGATCAAAATATTGAAAATTACCAAAGTTATGAGCCTGCCTTCACAAATTTCGACGTAGGCACATAACTTTGTTATTTTTCAATATTTTTACCCCACATTTTCAACACAGCCTTCTTCTGACCCCACATAGCCTTCGTATAACCCCAACTAATGAACAAGGGAGGAGAAAATTTTGAACTCCTGCCCGAAAGATGATTTCATGCAGCGATCGCAAAATCACCTTCCAGGACAGACTTGCCTAATTTTACTGCCATTGTTCATGAGGTGAGGCCCCAAAAAAGACATGTTGAAAATTTGGGGCAAAAATACTGAAAAATGACCAAGTTATGCCATTAAGTTTAAAACCCTATTGAAATACATTGAACCGCATTGCTGATTTCCTCAGTTTGCAGTACGGCGTTAAAAAGTGAAGACGTGTCTGTGGTCCAGCAAGGATTACGGCACTGGAACCCCGGTGGGTAAGTAAGGGCTTGAGTGGGTGGTGGCTTGAGTGCTGAGTGGGAATCAGGTGGGGGGACTAACGGCAGCAATAGACATCAATGGATGTTTTTCTTCGTTACAGCGTATACACTGTGGGAAAAAATGACGGGGTGCTTTTCTATTATAGGTGGTGACACTGGAGGATTGAGCATCCCAGTGTCGGTGTTATGTTTGTGGGGGGGGGGCTGCTGGGTGGTTGGTGCAGAGTGGGAGGGTCATGTGGGGGGTCAGTAACTACAGTGGAAAAAAAACATTGAGGGGCAGTTTTCTTTATTACAGGTGGTGACACTGGGGGATTGAGCACTCCCAGTGTCAGTGTTATGTTGGGGGGTGCTAAGAGAGAGGATCAGGTGGGAGGACAGTAAGGGCAGTGACAACAATGGATATCGATGGACGGTTTTCATATATATTTGCAAAAAAATGCATTAATGCTCTAGTTAGGGATAAAGCCACAAAAGCAGGGAAATGTGGCGTTAGGGTTTTCAAAGCTAACATCCCACACCCACCGTGCACACACCAACAGGCATCAGGGGTGTGCCTTGGAGTCATCTGCCCTAATGCTCACCCCATTCCATCAGTAAATAAGCTGAGATGGGTACAGTAATGGAGAATGGGGGGTGAGCGTTAGGGCCGACAACCCCAAGGCACTCCCCCAATGCCTGCTGGTGTGTACAGGGTGGGTGTGGGGTGTTAGCTTTCAAAATCCTAATGCCACATTTCCCTACTTTTGTGTCTTTATCCCTAACTAGAACATTAATGCAATTTTTTCCAATTTATTTCCTTATTTTTTTAGATACTATAATCGTATCATAATTTGCCTGTGGGAGTGCAGGGCCCTCTGGTCAGGTTTGAACAGCTGGTAAAAAAGGGACTACAGCGTCTCTTATCAGTCCTTGCAAGATAAATACCCTTTGGCATTATCTGACTTTTAAATATTCTTACAGATCAGAAGCTGCATGCTTGATAACAATAAAAACAGCTTTTTAGACGGCCAAAAATGGGATGAGAGGAATATCTGTGTAGGTCTACTATACTTTGTGACATGTCAAAATATATTTCATTAGTATATAAGTTACTGCTAAAGGAAAAGGACACCAATACCCAGCAGATTAGAGGTAAATGACAACAGGAGGTGGGGGACAGAAATTCCAGAGGACAGATGGGCTGGATGGTTGAGGGAGGCTTGAAATGTCTCAGCATTGCAAGTTTGTGGGGAGCCCTGATGAAAAGTGTTGATACGTTTTATCCAGGTGCCAACCATCACCAAATACCTTGGCACGTCTGCTACTGATCTTTGCTGGAGAGGGTGTGGCTTCAGGGGCACATATTTTCATATGTTTTAGTCTTGCCCTGGAATTCATACTTTCTGGACTGCTGTCTGGTTGGAACTCTCCAAGATATGGGTAACTGGTATTACAGACTCCTTTCAACACTTTCCTTTTGGGGCTTCAATTGAGAACATAAGAAACCACAGGGGATCGGAAGTGTTCTTGTGCATGGTCTTGGAAGCTTTAAAAACCATAACATCTCACTGTTTGACCCGTGAGATCCCAGAGGTGGGGGAACAGAAAAGGAGGGTGTAATCAATTTTTAACTTGGAACAGCTGACTGTCACACTTCGCCTTTCAGGCAAAAGATTTAGGGATACATGGCAGCCATGGATTTTGCATGTTACACCTGAGAAGTTCCTTTAGGCTCCCATCCATGGATTTTAAGAAGGGAGAAACACCCCTTGTTAATCATGACCTTGCAAACAATGAGACACACATTGTTAATGTTACTCCTTTTTATTGTTTGTGTTCTGTACAGTTTAACTTTTCTGTTTTAATGGTTTGTATGAATCTGTAACTTCATGTTTGCTCAGAGACTAACATGATTTCACGTATTTTGGCTATTTAACTGCTTTACAAGTTTAGATCTTCACTGAAGTGTATGCCTTTTAGATCAAATGCATTCACTGAGATTTTTTAACTATTTGTATCCAATGGATTATGTTGCATACTATGTGGGATCACGTCATTTCTCTGAATAAAGCGGAGTTAAAAAAATTAAAAAAATCTTTCCATAGAACATGCATAGAGGCCTGTGCATGGCAAGCAGTGTCAAGTCAAGAGGGCCAGTAGTATGGAACACACACCCACAGACACAAGGGCACCAAAAAGGGGATGACCAGCAGAGCAGGGGAAGTCATTCTGCCACTTTCCAAGCCCCTGCTCAGGCCCCATTTGGAGTACTGAGTGCAGTTCAGGAATCCTCAATACCAAAAGGACAGTGAGGCAGGCAGGAGGCCTGCAATGCAGCAAGACCTCCAAAACGATCCAGTGTATGAAGGGTAAAAGCTGTAAGGAGAGGCTGAAGGATCATAATATATTCACCTGGAGAAAAGGAAGCTGAGAGAGAAGAAGGTCTCTAAGTCTGCCACATACTCAATGGTACTGTCAAGGTCAAACAGTGTGAGAAGTTTGCTCTGGTGTCCTCCAGCAAGTTCAACAACATGTCAAAGAATGCCCCAACCTAAAGCTCATCAATGGTAAATTCATGGGGGACTTCTCCCAGAGGGTGATGAACCTACGGAACAACATATCAGCAGAGACAGTGGATACAGAGACAGTAAAGGCCTTCAAAGAAAGCCTGGACAAATTTCTGCTTCCCATGGGAATCAGAGGGTACACTGGGGAGTAGACTGAGTGGGGAATCCTTATAAACTGGTAAATGCTTCCACAGCCTACTTATTTCATCCCTTCTTGTGAAGCAAGGGAGAGGGAAAATGTGACTGACCTAGAGTCCCTTCGGACCTTAAATTGCTATGTTACTATGAATGTTGCTGTCGTATGTTACTATGTAAGAATGCACCCACTCCATGTGAGGCAGAAGGCTTCCAAATCGTAAATGAAGGACTGTTTCCTAATGTGGGTCTATGAGGTACGACTGCAGTGTTCATTTCAGAGTGGGGGATGATGCCAACTGTCACACCAGTGTAAGACCCCCAAAACGGGCTCACCTTGGGTGGAGCTCCATGCTCCTTTGCTTCTCCCCCACCGCTGTCCCGGGTTAGGTGGTTCTGGTGGGAGTCGTGCCTGGTGACTCCCCATTGCACCATGTGGCCATCCCTTTCTGGTGTCTCAGCCTGGAGGGCACCGGGCCGAGTGCTGGGGTGGGTCTTCATGTCACCAGGAGCAGCGTTGGGTGGTCCCGGGTCTGGTAGGGTCCAGGATCAGGCTCAGTGACTCACAGAAACAAATAAATAGTTTGTTTCTAAAATGGTAGTCCAGCGCGCAATGCGCAGGCTCGGGGACAGCCGAGGGTTAAAATTTAAAGGAGCCATAGCTCCTTAGGGAGGCAAGTAGTTTTCGGTACCAGCAGGCACCATGGGGCACCAACATTAAGTTTACGGAGTGGGACTACAAGTCCCAGAGAACTGCAGGTTTGGTGCCGTAAGATGTGGTCCCTGACTGGACCAAATGTTTCGGTGCCAAACCATGAAGCTCTTAAAAGCCAGGGCTTACTGGGACAAAAGGAGATCCAGTGAGAGAGAGAGAGAGACGAGGAGGCTGCACTTGGGGCACTCGCCCACGTGGCCTGGCAGCCATGTGGCCGTTGCTGCCTTTGGGTGCTGGGCTAAGCACCACCACCCAAGGAGAAAAATAGTGGGATTCTCGGCCAGAGAACCCAAGAAGGGAGCACAAGGAAATTGCAGGCTGGAGAAGGAGCTGCAAGGAGTGGAGATCCCAGGGAGTCCCTGCCTGAGAATCCGGACAGAGAACAAAGGAAGGGGCTGCATGTGTGGAGTCCTGGGATTTCTCAGCTACAGAAACCTATCTGAGGGGACAGATGCTGCTAGCCCCTACTAAGACATGAGGTGAGTGGGCATTAGCAAAGAAAGCTTAATCCTGGGAGGACTGCAGTTTGCAGCTAGATGGAGGCTTGTGGCTGGGCCTGGTCTGGCTGAAGGGATCCGGGTGCTGGGACTTAGGAGGCAGTGGGTCCCAGGACTACCTGGACATTGGGTGCCACTACATGCTGAGGAGCTCCAGGAGGTGTGCATCCATGGGAGGCTGGAGGAGACCCATGGGACTGGTCATGGGGGAGGAAGGCAGAGTGGCAGGCTGTGTTCAATGTTCTCGTGGCAAAGTGACTAGGCCCCACAAATGAGGCGGTACTGGACTGGGATCACTGCATGAGGGATTTGCCCAAACCTTTGGGGTTGCCAGGGAAAAGTCCCCTGGGATGCCCGTAGCAATGGCATAGCATCAGTGACAGGGCATTGGACTGTGTCTGAAGGGTCTTGCTCCTGTTCTAGTCATTCATGGCTTTAACTGCTCCAGCAAGAAATACTGGGAATCTCATTAGATTGGAGAGGTGGCCCTGATTCTAAAGTTTGGGCAGGAGGAGTAGAAGGTGAGGGGGGCAGTATGTGCTCTGTGCATGTCTTGCAGGTCAGAGCTCCTAGTGGGAGAGTGTGGAGCGAGGAGTACAAGGTCTAAGGCTGCTTGGGTGTGTGGTCATCTGACCTCAAGCTGCTGACTGTGTTGGAACTGTCTGGCCGATAACCATAATATACTGTACAACTGGGACCCCTGGGTCCAAAAGTACAGTGCACATTCTATCTGATTCAGCTAATAATGTGGACCCTGGTCCTGGTTTCATTGCTCTAACAAATTGACTGTCTGCAGTGCGTTTGACTGAGCATTAAATGGAATCCCCTGGCCTTGCACCATTTGTGTCTGCCTCTTGTGTTCTATACAGACTTCTTTAGCACTGCTGACAAGTTGCCTCCACAGCCTTGCCTCCAGTGTGTTCTACCCCAGCCCCAAAAGGGTCCGCTGCCCAGATGGAGTCCATCCATCACCATCTTTACCCAGGGACATTCAGGTACTGTTTTTCCACTGTCATAGCCCAGGACTGTGTTTTCGTTGGCTGTACAGTGCTCACCCTTCCCCATAAGCCCTACCATCTAATTACCCCTAGACAGGGGAAGTGTGGGGTGTTTACACCAGTTTCAATTTTAACTTACATGTCCTACTCCCACCCAGTAGGTCACATTATTTTTTGAACAGGAGAAGAGACTGAAGTTTTAGGTGTCGGCAGGTGGCTGCAGGCAACAGCAGGCACACAGAGGACCCTGCCGGTTTGATAACACAGTACCTGTTTGCTTGCTGTTGCCTGTGTAGAAAGTTACTGGAGGAAGGGGTAGGTAGAACCTGCAGTTACAACCAGTTAGTACCTGTTGTTGAGAATAGGCGAAACACCCTATCTAGGGTAGGGGTGCATAAAAGGTTGAGGAACGAAAAGTAGAGTAGCAATCAGGCAGTGGGGCAAAAGGTGTGAGATACCAATGCAAGTAAGGGGTAAAGCAAAGGAAAAAAGGGGAAAACAGGAAACACCACAAGGTACATACCAGTACAAGGTGTAGGCAGCATGGGACCAAAGCAACAGCAAGAGGGCACTAGGGGAAAGGCACAGTCAGTAATAGTGGATAGTGAAGCTGTAAGGTAATCATGGGAGTGGTGCAGTGTAATGGATGCAGAGCTGCAGTTTTCTGAGAGACCTAGTGGGGATTGAGGTGCTGCCCCATCTGCATGCTCTCTGGGTTGAGGAGGAAGTCACTGGCCTCTGGGACAAACTGGCTGATATATGGAGGACATCTTCCCCCACCCAGGAACCACATAGTCTACCATCATGCCCCAGAAACCGCTTAGAAGACGGAGGGGTGACTGGGCTGTGGTGGGCTCCGGGAGGTCGGGGATGGTGGGTCGGGGCACACCTGTGCTACTACAAAATTCCTTCATCGTTCTGGTGGGACAAGACTGCCAGGAGGAGGCACCTGTAGTTGTGGCAAGGAAGGATGTGGGGGTCCTCTATAGGGGAGACCCCAAGGGTAGTGGTAGAGGATCCCAGCAGAGGAAGAAGCAGCTTTAGCTGGGAGACTCGATTGTTAAGGGGTAGATTTGGGAACCGGAAGGTGAGGAAAGAAGGATGGAAGGTGCCTACCAGGTGCCGCAGCTTGAAGGGATGGACAGTGGATACTAAGGATCGCTAGGGTGTCAGTGCAGAAGGGGCAGCTGGAAGTCATTGTCCACCTAAGTACCTATCACCTAGCAAGAGATGGGGCTGGGACTGTGCAGGGTGAGTTCAGGGGAATGTGGCGGGGTCTAATGCAGGTACCCCGCATGGTGGCTTTCTCTTAGGTGCTACCTGTCTACAACTGGAGGGGGGAGGACAGGGAACTCCATACCAGGAGCTTCAACTTGCGGTTGAAAGAATGAAGTAAAGAAGAAGGGTTCAGCTACATTCAGGACTGGGACCAACCTGGAGGAATAGGGGCCTATACAAAGGTGATGGCCTGCATCCACCTGGGAGGGGAACCGCAGTCCTCAGTGAACGATTTAAATGTTACTTTGATGAATATCTAAATTGACTGGGAGGGGGTGGAAATTAAAAGGGAGGCATAAACTGCCCTCCCATAGACTAAAGCAGTAAAAAGGGAGAACATGAGGGGATAAGTATCCTGCAGAAAGCAGGAAAATGAAAACAGCGGTGAAGTAGAGAACAAGGGGAAGGGGAACTAAAGTTGCAATAAGTAAGGGGAAAAGGAGGCAGGTCAAGGGGGGAGGAAGGGGGGTTGCAGGCAGAGTGGAAGGAGGTGTATTGGGCCATGTGTGCAAATGCAAGGAGTCTTGGAAATAAAATTCCAAACCTGGAGGCCATCATGTCTCAGGGAGACCTAGATATTGTGGTTATTATTGAGTCATGGTGTACAGGCAGCCATGACTGGGACATGACCGTACCAAGCTAAACTCAGTTCAGGATGGACAGGGTGGGGAGGAAGGGAGGAGGGGTTGTGCTGTATGGAAGGGAGGGTATCAAAGTGATGAAACTCAAGGAATCCAGGGGAGAAAGAAAGGGCTAGAAGTACTGTGGGTCACCTTAGAAACAGAAGCCAGAACCACTACTTGTACTGGGGTGATTTACAGACCTCCAACACAGGGACAGGAACTGGATAAGGCACTGGGGGAAGCCATCAGGACAATGGCAGAAAAAGGGGAGAGACTGCTGGTGGGGGATTTCAATCTGCCGGATGTAGATTACAGCCTCCCAGCTGTGGCCTCAGCTAGAAGCAGGGACATCCTAGACTCCCTGCAGGGGACATTTTTCTGGCAACTAGTCAAGGAGCCCACTCATGATGGGGCAATACTGGACCTGGTGCTCACAAACAGGGACAATGTTGCAGACGTCAAGGTGGGAGGCCACCTTGGGACCAGTGATCACTATACAGTATGGTTCAACATAAGGACAGCAGCAGAAGTAAACAGCACAAGAATGAGGGTCCTGGACTTCAGGAAAGCATATTTTTAAAAAATGGGTGAATGCCTAAGAGATGACCTAGCGGGGTTGTCTGGGTGGTGAGGAGGACCACTGGGCCAAATTAAGGGATAGCATAGTGAAACAGTGAAGGCAAAAAAGATCTGCACAAAAGAAGTGAGCAAGAACGCGAGAAAAAAAAGAGACCACTGGGGTCCTCAAAGGAAGTGGCTACAAAGGTTAAGGCTAAAAGGGCAGCATTCTGGAGGTACAAAGAGACGCAGAGGGCAGAGGATAGGAAGGTGTACCATGAGAAGCAGAGGGAAGCAGGAAAAACGGGGAGGGGCATAAGGCACAAACTGAGGAAAGGATAGCCAAAGAGGTAACACTTTTTTAGGTACATTAGTGAAAAGAGGAAGACGAAGGGAGGGATTGTGAGGCTGAGAAGGGAAGGGGGGGGACTGTGCAGAGGAGGATCAGGGAAAGGCAGATATCCTGAACAGATACTTCTGTTCAGTCTTTACAGGGGAAGGGGAGGGGCATGAACTACATAAAACCAGCAGGAACACTAAGAGGAGGGAGGCAGATATTGTCCATTTACAGAGGAGAGAGTCCTGAAGGGACTTGCAAATCTGAAAGTGGACAAAGCTAAGGGTGTTGAGGGAGCACAGGGAGGTACTAGCTGCACCTCTGGCAGCCCTGTTCAATAGCTTACTGGAAACAGGAGTGTTTCTGGAGGACTGAAGGAGGACAGATATAGTCCCACTTCATAAAAGTGGCTGCAGGGAAGAAGCTGGCAATTATAGGCTGGTTAGTCTGACATCAGTGGTGGGGACGCTACTGGAGACACTTTTAAAGGAAAGGCTTGTGGAGTATCTTGAATCCAGTGGGTTGCAAGACCCGAGGCAACGTGGATTGATGGGGGGAGAGGGGGGGATTATGTCAGACAAACCTAATTGATTTCTTTGACTGGGTGACCAGGGAAGCAGCGCAAGGTGGGGCAGTGGACATGGCCTATTTAGACTTCAGCAAGGCCTTCAACACCGTGCCACATAGGAGGCTCATAAATAAGCTGGTCAGTTTGGGAGTGGGCTCTGAAGTGGTAAACTGGGTACAATATTAGTTGCAACAGATGGTAGTGGTAAAGAAACTCACTGTGGGGAGGGGAGGGCGCCCAGCGGGGGAACCTCAGGGCTCAGTACTAGGACCAGTCCTCTTTCATGTCTTTGTAAGTGACATGGCAGAAAAGCTAGAAGAGAAGGTATGCTTTTTTGCAGATGACACGAAAATCTCCATTTGGATGGACATGTGTGTGTGTGGGGGTGCAGAGAATAAACAGAGACCTGAGAAAACTTTTACGGAGTGGTCTAAAATATGGCAACTGGGTTTCAATGTGAAAAAGTGCAAAATCATGCACCTAGGGCACAGAAACCCTCATGAGGAGTATAAAGCGGGGGAAGAGGTATTGACAGTCATGGAGCAGGAAAGGGACCTTGGAGAAATCATATCGGATGACCTCAAGGCAGCAAGGCTGTGCGGCATGGCAGTAGGCAGGGCCAGCTGGATGCCGAGATGCACAGGGAGGGGTATCACCAGCAGAAAGAGAAAGATGGTGTTACCACTGTATAGATCATTAGTGAGGCCCCAACTGGAGCACTGTGACCAGTTCTGGAGACCACATCTCAGGAAGGACATAGACAGGGTACAAGCTGTCCAGAAGAAATCAACTAAAATGGTGCAGGGGCTGCACCAGAAACCCTATGAGGAGAGACTGAGGATTCTCAGTATGTACACTCTGGAAGAGAGGAGGGAGAGGAGGAACATGATAGAGACAAATAAGGACCTCAGGGGTAAATAAGGTACAGGAGGGGAGTATGTGTCAGAAGAGAAGGTGCACGAGAACAAGGGGCCTGCAATGAAGCTGAAAGAGGGGGAATTTATGAGGGATGTGAGGAAGTACTTCTTCATAGAAAGAGTGGTGGATGCCTGGAACAGTTTTCCAATGCAGGTAGTGGGGCAAAAACAGTGGTGGGCTTCAAGCATGCATGAGATAGACACAAGGGGAGGAGTAGCTGGAGATCAGTTCAGATCTATGCTACGGTGTCTGTACAGGCAGGGAAAATGGGCAGACTAGGTGGGCCAAGTAGTCCTTATTTGCCGATAAATTCTATAGGTTGGATTTTCGAAGGAGGAGGCAGGGCATGCGTTAAGCCCTGCATCCAGCCTTTTTTGTGGCGTAGCTGCACCAAACACCGTTGCCGCAATTGTGCCCAAATTTAGAAGGTTGGGGAAGCTGTGACAGTTTACCCGATTTACTGTAGCTTGCACCAAATATTTGGTGAAAGCCACGTAAAAAGGGTACTCAGGATTGCCGCAAGCTAGACCAGCAAAAAGTTGGTCTAACTTGTGGTAATCAGTTCACAGCATAGAAACCCCTAATAGCCATCCGGGGGAATGCCGCCAGCTCCATGCGCCATACATTCAACACATCTGGGGCTTGCGTCACTTTGTAACTTTGGAAAATCCAGCCCCATGTTTCTATATTTGATATATATTTGTGTTTGCCCTTGTTTTGTGTGTGTGCTAGAGTGTTTCATATATTTCTATACTTCTATGTCAGTGTCAGTGGCTCATCAGGTAGCACACTCACTTCTGAGGCCGGCAGATCAGAAGGCTGTGGGTTCTATCCCCACACCAAGCACTTGGGTTAAATCCCAATACTGACACTGTAGTGCAGCATGAGGGGGGTGCTGCACTCCTGAGGTGCTGTCTTTCAGATGAGACATTAAACTGAGGTCCCATCTGCCTGTTCTGGTGGTACTTCAGGTGGATGTTAAAGATCCCATGGCACTTCCCGAAAAGAGCAGGGGAATTTTTTATTAGAAAGCAGACAATACATCATAAATGAAAAATCATACAGAAATCCAAAAATAATCAAAAGTAATCTCCTATACAAAAAGTTCTACAGTCTGTAGAGCAAAAGTTAAACACTATTACTGTCTGCCATTCCCAACTTATGAGAAAAAATAAATCAAGAAATCCATACAATATGTTTCCAAAAATTGGTAAATAATTGACTGTCCATAGTGTCATACTCCAAAGTTTTCTGTTTAACAAGAGCCTGTTCAATTATTTTAAGTAATACAATATTCGGAAGTACAGTGTGTTGTAAAGAAAACTGACATCTGGCTTGCCATAAATAATATTTAACACATGCAAATATTAAAGTTAAAGTATTCGAATGATACCTCCCTAAAAACCCGGTATAATCACCTAAAATGAAACTCTGATAAGATATATGGTGCACTATACCCCATTGCCACCGAGATGCTAAGTCTGTCCAAAATTGTACTGAATGAGGACAGTGAAGAAGAAAAAATTCCTGAGTTTTTTCCTGACCAGCACATTCAGGCCTAATGCATTGCCTATCTGCAATAGGTTTGTGCTTCAGGTTACCCCTAACTCCTAATCTACCATGGCAGCTTAGCCATTGAACATCCCACATTTGAGGCAGTACTCTGTTATCCATCAATGTGCGTAATGTCTGATGTATCTTGGTGGAAACACAAAGGGTGAAATCTACCTGTACAAAAAAAACATTACCCATAATTTCAGCATAAAAATTCTTCCTGGAAATATCATATAATTGAGCTTTACCCAATTTCCATTCCCTAAGCTTTCTGACTGCTGAGTCTGCATAAGACGGTGCAGCACATTTAGAAATTTGTTTTGGTATGCCACCACCCTCCCATTGGGACAGGAATGGGTGAAATAAGAACTGGGTTCAAACTGACCATGGATGATCGTCAGGAAGGGTTTTAACTTGAAAGGAAGCTATCATTAAAAAACAGTGAAAAAAAAACCAATGGATTAATCATCCCAAGTCCACCCTGTGAAACCTTTAAATAAGTAAAAGCACGTTTTATGGGATTTAACCTACTCCCCCATACCATCTGAAAAAAACAGCTACACAGTCTGGTTTCCAGGGAGGTCGGGACTGGAAAAACCGAACATACATGTTAAAAAACTGGCAATAAAAACTTCTTTATTACCATCACCCTTTTCTTTTTTGAAAAACCCCAAGCCTTCCATTGTCGCACCTGGTGCTCACCTATAGCCAAGTGCTTCTCCCAATTCAGCAGTGCCAGATCCCCACTCCCAAAATAGAGACCTAATATTTTAAGTGAATCAGAAACGGGAATACCCCCTATACTCTGTACTGTTTGAGTCCTGCCTACTGCAAGACAACCACATTTTCCATAATTTAAAATGGTACCATTTAATGCCGAGAATTGTTCAATTACCCGAAGTGCCTCTTGACCAGATTGAACATCTGCCACCAATAAACATACATCATCAGCATAAACTGAAGATTTTTGGGCCAGAATGTTTAAAGATGGAGTCAAACCATAAATAGATTGATTATATTCAATTTCCCGTATTAGAGGATCTAACACAAAAGAGCATAATAAAGGGCTTATAGGACATCCCTGTCTAACCCCTTGTTTTAAACAAATTTAGTTTCCCAGTAGATTATTTATTAAGGGACAGGAACGTGCATTAGCATATAATGTACCAATATATTTAATAAAGGTTGTAGGGATACCATACTTCTCAAGAACGTGGAACAGAAAAGTATGAGAAACCTTATCAAAAGCTTTAGATTGATCTAAAGCTAAAATAAAACCTGATAATTTATCCTGGGCCCCATAGTCACAGATATCTCTAATGAATTTTAGATTTTGCTGGATTGATCTGTGGGGAATAGAACAAGTTTGTGCTGGGTGAAGCACCCCTTGTGCCACAATTTGTAGCCTCTTACAGAGAATAGAAGAAAGAATTTTATAATCGGTATTGAGCAGGCTAATTGGCCTCCAGTTGCTCAAATCAGTAATATCCCCTTTTTTGTTTATAAATGTAAGAATTGCTAGGTTAAATTTTGTATCCACCAAACCAAATCGTAATATATCATTACAAACCTCAGTTAAAATTGCACTAAGTTCCTCTTTAAAGGTTTTGTAAAACTCGTTTGTGATACCATCCTCCCCTGGCAAAATCCCTGTTCTAAGTTTGTTTATGGCTGCAAGGACTTCTGAGGGAGAAATAGGCCCTTTTAATTTATCTGCTTCAGGATGTGGTACTTTGGGAACCGGAAAGTGAAGAACGTTGTCCCAGAAAGCAGTTGGAGTAAACCTAGTATTGAAAACTGAAGACAAATGTTGTTCTACAATCATCAACATTTTAGCATCAGATGTCTTGATCTGGCCCCTTTCATTTCTTAAACCAGTCATTATTTCTTTATCCATTTTTTGTTTATATGCAGCATACGGATCTTTAAAAGGCTGTTGTTGCATGCCAAATTTCATCTCTGTGTACATAGACACTGCCCTATCATATTGGTAATGTTTCATTTTCTTCTTTAGACCCCCTAATTGTGTTTGCACATCTAGGGACGTTACCCGAGGGCTAGATAATAATTTATAATACTGACTTTTACAGTCCAAATATTGTAAATAATCAGATGTACTCTTCCTCCTACCATAAGAAATAAAAAAATCCGTAATGGCCTCTTTGGTATCCATCCACCAGGAAACCCAGTCCTCATAAAAATCTGCAACTGATTTTCGAGAAGTAAGTAAATATTGAAGTTGGGATAAGAAAGGAGCATCGTCCAATAACTGTGAATTTACTTTCCATCTTTTGCTGATAGCAGGGAACCTTGTGGGAATCTGATTTAGCCCCAAAACACAATAAAGTAATTTATGATCAGAAAAATCACAATGTTGCACAGAAAAAAGTTGTGTTATTAAATATTTAGAAATAAAAAAATAGTCTCTCCTTGTTCGAAAGGAAGCCCTCTGATAAGTAAAACCATCAGCCTTGTGGAGCCCCCTATAGGCATCCCCCTAGATTTGCAACAGCCGATGTTTGTGTAAGTGCATGTGAATCACAATTGGATTTCTGTTGCACATTATTCCTTATACGAATATCCAAACTGCAATTCATATCACCCCCCCCCAAACAATATATTTTGAAGTAAAGAGATAAGGCTTAATCTGTTGAAATAAATCGATCCTCGCAGTTTTTACCTGTGGGGCATAGGTGTTAATCAGTCGGAGAGAAAACCCTTTATAATAACAATCGATAAGTAAAGCTCTACCAGGCCAAATGTCTATAAGCCGTGTTACTTGTGCTGTGGAGTGGTTAAAGAGAATTCCCACCCCATCCACTGTATCCAGACCAAAAGGAAGGGCCCCCCAACCAGGCTCTTTTAACTTGAGTGACTTCGGCCAAAGAAGTTAAGTGTGTTTCCTGCAGAAAGATAATATCAGCCTGTAAATCCTTGCACTGCCTCAAACAAATTATATGCCTCTTGTAGTTTTTTTATACTACAGCAGTTGAGCGATATCATCTTTAAGCAGGCCATAGTTATTTAATACTAGAGTTAAGGTTTATCATGTTTCCGTTTTTTACCTTTCTTTTTTTTTAACTCTAAAAGGTCTTTTCCACCTTCTTCTTCTACCTCCACCTCAGAACCAGCTTCTGGTTTGGATGTTTCAGGGCCCAAATCCCCTTTCATTTCTGCTAAAACTTGAAATGCATTTTGTGTGTGACAAGTCCCTAAAACACCCTTTTGTCTACTAATAGCCCGAGTAATTCTTCTAGGGGTTTGAAAATCAGAATCCTGTGGGGACATTGCCGGAAGGTCCTCGGGGGGGGGGGGTGCAAAGCATCAAGGTCACGTCCCACACTAGTAGAAGGGACCTCAGATAAAACCAGTAACTGGTCCTGATCTGAAGGCCTAGGTTGCTCAGGTTCCTGGTCTGGAGGTTGTGTCTGACTAGAGTGTGAATCCTGAGGTACATCCCTACCCTTCTCACTGGTTGAATCTGTGTCTGTAGTTGGATGAGAAGAAGTCTGAGGTCGATATCTACCCTGGGCCTGGTTTATTAAGTCCTCTTTATTGGAGCCTCCCTGCCGATTCTGACCTGCCCAAGGACATTGGTGATAGGCATGACCCGCTTCCTCACATAAATTACATTTGAACACATTCCTACAGACTTCACTGTCATGATCCCTTTCCCCACAAAGCGCACATTTAACTTTGTCACATGCACTACTTAAATGTCGTTTGCTGCCACATCGATAACAAGCTTTGGGCTGACCAGGATAAAAACAGACCCCCCTGTCTTTTCCTAAAAAGAAACTCTTAGGGACATGTACAACTTCATTATCTATAATATGCAATTTGACTTTAAAACGCCATGTACCGGTACAAATCCCTTCAGAATCAATAATGGGCTCAGGGGGCCCCAAAACAGTGCATTTATTTTCCAACCAGTATTGGGGTTTGTTGCTTTTGTACCCCCCACCTAGTGAGCCTGGTGACTGTTTTATATTTTCTGTCGTGCGTGATAAACTGTGAAGCCCTTACTTCATTTGGATGATCTTTGCCACTTAGAATCACGGTTTGTGAACTAATTTAACCCTGGATTATCCAACCGTGCTCGGAGATTTGTTATATTCCTGAGGATCAAGCTTTCTAAGGACCCTGCAATTTTCCTCTAATATATGGTGGTACAGGGTTTCTCTGCTATCACAGGAGTTGGTTTTAATTTGTAGGGAGTGTTGCCTACCTGGTGGTCTCCAGCCAGGCAGGAGTGGCCCTCGGTGCCTCCCAGGGAGCTGGGGAGACTGGGGCCTCTTCTAGGTTGCCTTGGGGTCAGCTGTAGTGCTGACCTACAAGGCAACTTTATCTGCTGGCTGCCGTCCGAGTGGGGGCAGTACTCCCTGCAGGAACATATCTCCTGACTGTATTTTATTGGTTTTATAATTAATCACTGACATCTGAGGAGCAGTCGTTGGAAGATTTCAGGATTTTTATTATTTGACTTTCCGAACTTTTTCGTAAAGACTATTTTTATTTGTTGGACGCTATTGATAGAACACTGAGTGAGTGGTTTAGTCTTTGGACTGTAGGTAGTAAGAGCGATTGTTATTTATTATTACAAATTTGAATTTAACTCCATGCCATGTGAGAGGTGGTGTTGGAGTTTACTTTATATTTTAATATTTGCTGCATGTGAGGTCTGCATTATTTTAAGATACAGAATTGTTTAAAATTTAAATTTGTTTAATATTTAATGTTATTTTACTACGCTTTAAATTTACTGTATTTTATTTTATTTTATTGTTTGTTATTTTTGAGTTGTTTTTGGTTTATGTTTGTTTATTTGGCTTGCTCTCCCCTCCTCTGTGAGAGAGAGTGGGGAGAGTGCTTTTATAATTGTGATATTTTTAGGTTTATTGTTAGTCTTATTTTTGTAATTTGTTTAATAATGACGGTTGGGCATTATTCCCCCACCAGGCTCAGGGAACTTCGCCCTTTTGAGTGCCCACCATTATCATCCGACACCTATTTTAGGTGTTGGGCATTGGGCATTCTAAAGAGGCGAGGACGAAGGTGGAAAGCTGGGCCTTGTGGGGGACAGGAGAGGGAGGGCGGATTGGGGTTTTAGGGTCCAGAAGACGTCCTGGGGCGAAATGGGGTCAAGATAGAGGTTGTTCCTATCTTGTCCCCATACCCAAGAGTCCCGAAAATATCGGACAGGTACCGAGGTCTTCATCAATATTCATCCTGCCTTGGGTGTTGTGCAATGCCAGATCTATTAAAAACAAGACAGCTATTGTAGCTGATCTTGTTGGGTCAGTTGATCTGACTTGCATTACCGAGACTTGGCTGGATGAAAATGCTGGCCCTATATTGGCCTCTCTGCACCCAGCCGGGTTCTCGTAATACACCGGCCCAAGGCAGGATCAGAGGGGCGGAGGTGTGGCCATTATGTTTAAATCTCAACTGGGCCTTGTGGATGTTCCGTTGGGGAACACCAGATCTTCTGAATATATCCTGGGTGAGGGTGCAGGTTGTGGGATTCTCCTTGTCTACCGTCCACCAGGTGACGGCGCAATTCCTACAGGAGATTGCAGACTTCATTGTCGACCTTTGTGTTGAGGTTTCCAGATTAATTCTTCTGCGACTTCAACGCTTGGGTCGAATGATGAACTCTCTCATTTTGGTCAAAGTCTCCTCCAGCTGATGAGTGCACTGGGCCTGACACAGGTTGTTACCACCTCTACCCATATTGGAGGTCATTCACTAGATCTGGTCTTTCTCTTGGGTATGGAGATCACTGACTTGGGGTGGAACCAGTCAGTTGGTCGGACCATTACACCATAAGGTTCAATTTCAGGGCCCCTCTAATAGGTCTGCCCCTCACGGAGATGGTCCAATACCGCCCTTTATGGGTGTTGGCCCCAATGACCTTACGTGTATTGGACCTATCAAGTTTGTCGGGTGAATGCATGAGTCCAGAGGATCTTGTACTTGCCTATAATAAGGCTGTGGGAGATGCACTGACAAAATTGCTCCAGTTCGTGTTCGGCCTCACTATCCGGCCCAAGGAGTCCATGGTTTGATGGCTCCTTGAAGGAATTAAGGTGAGTAGGCCAAGGCTGAGAGAGCTCATGGGAAATCGGGCCTTGATGTCGACAGGCTTAGATTGCTAGCCCATTATGATGGCTACCAATCAGAAATCACTCGTAAGAAGGCAGAATTCCTGTCCAGAGATTTCTGCTGCAAAGAATCGACTGCCTCAGCTTTTTCCGGACTGTGGACAGGCTGTGCAATCCAGTCTGTCTTCAGCCTAGAGAAGCCTTTTCTCAACTTAGATGTGAGGAGTTCGCTTCTTTGCAGATAAGGTTGCTGACATCAGGTCCGGCATCGGTCCCACTCTCCTTTGGGGCCGCAGTGGGCAACCTGTTGTACTTTAATCCCCGCCTGCCTGGTTGGAGTTTCACCACCGAATTGCAGACATTGTGAAGATCATCCAATCAATGCGTTCAACTAGTTGTAGTTTGGATCCGGGTCCTACACCTCTGTTAGTAGGATGTGCTGAAGTCATCTACCCAATCCTCGCTGACATTGTCTGGAAATCCTTGGAGAGGGGTTTTCCTAATCCCCTTAAGGAGGCAGTTGTTCATCCACTCCTTAAAAAATCCTCCTTGGATCCAGACTGTCTAGCTAACTACCGGCCTATCTCTAACCTGCCATTTGTTGGTAAGGTTATTGAAAAGGCAGTTGCACTGCAATTGGATGAATATCTCACCTCTCATAATGTCTATGATACTCTCCAATCTGGCTTCAGAAAAAGGCATAGTACTGAGACTGCCCTTGTTTGGGTTTTGAGTGACCTCCTAATGGCCAGAGATCGAAAGGCTTATACCATTCTGGTCCTTCTTGATCTTTCTGCTGCATTCGACACTGTAGACCATGAGGTGCTATTGGAGCGGCTGCGGGTTTTTTTGTGGACTGTCTGGTACAGTCCACAAATGGTTCCGTTCTTACCTCACTGGTAGGTCTCAGAGAGTTGTCACTGGAATTTATTCCTCTGACACCTTCTCCCTACCATGTGGGGTACCGCAGGGTTCCATTTTAGCTCCCATGTTGTTTGCAGTGTATATGCTGCCATTAGGAGAAATCATCAGGAGATACAGCTTGAGTTTTCACTGCTATGCGGATGATACTCAGCTGTATTTATCCTTTCTCCCCGATCAGAGTGATGCACTCTCTGTACTTAACAACTGTCTGGATGAAATCAGAATTTGGATGAGTTCGAGTTGGTTGAAGCTTAATCCGGATAAGACCGAGGTATTGGTTGTGGGCCCAGATCATCCTGGGAGGGGTTTGGGTGCGGCACATCCATCAGGCTTATCACTTGGTGGGGTGCCGCTCTCTAGCTCTCGACAGGTGCGAAATCTGGGCGTTATTTTTGACGACGGTCTGACCCTGAAATCTCAGGTGTCAGCTGTTGTCAAGACCTCTTTTTATCATCTGAGGAATATCGCCTGGGTGAAACACCTGATTCCCCCAGGAGGAACTTCCGACTTTGGTTCACGCCTTTGTTACAACCCGTTTGGACTACTGTAATTCCCTATACCTAGGGCTCCCAGGGATCGATATCCGCCGCCTGCAGCTAGTGCAGAACGCTGCAGCCAGGCTTCTGACTGGGACTTCGAGAAACAGTCATATTACGCCTGTGCTTCGCGAACTGCATTGGCTGCCTGTGCGGTGGCGTATCATCTTTAAGGTTGGTTTACTAACTTTTAAAGCCCTACACGATCAGGGACCCGGTTACCTGAAAGATCTTGTGATTCCTTATCGCCCCCTCCGCCCCCTCCGCTCCCTCCGCTCCGCCAATGAGGGATTGCTAGAGATTCCCAGGGTTCGTTTGAAGTTATCAGGATCTCGTGCTTTTGCTTACTCAGCTCCTACCCTGTGGAATTCTCTACCTCATTGGTTGAGAGAATGCCCGACCGTCGATAGTTTTAAAACTGTTTTAAAAACTTATCTTTTTTAACTTGGCTTTTTCTTTATAGTTTATTTGCTTATTGTTGATCTCTGTTTTATTATCATGTACAGCGCCTTGATTTTGAAAGGCGCTTTATAAATAAACACGAACTGAATTGAATTGAATTGGATATCCCCCACATTCACCCCCTCATTCCTAAACATAATATTTATGGTTTTGAACAGGGGTTTAGTAATAGGTATTGCCCAGAAAGGTAGCCATAAGGGCAAAGATTTACACGACTCATACTTTTGCCAAAATTTATCTAAACCAGAAAAATGTTTGAAGCTAATATCAAATGTGTCTTCCCCACGTATATTTATTAATGCATGTATATCTGTAGCCAAAAAGTGCATTGAGTCTTTTAAAAAGCTTTCTGGCAACATATGCCCTGTCCGAGTGTTCAGGCAAACCACCCCTGTACCTGAGCCGTACTGCATTTCTTCGTGGGGCTTGCTCCAATTTATTGTTTTTAAATAAGTCCGAGAATCGGGTTCCCCTCCTTGCATCACTGCCCTGAGATGAATGAGTAGGGGACTGCTGTGGCTGGCCCTCAAGTGAAGGTGTATTCTCAGCTGCAGTCTCCAAGCCCACAGTATCAGTCGTGGGAGAAAAAGACAAAGTCTGACCTGAAGTGAAAGCTCTTTTTTGTGTAGGTAAATGTGGCTGTGACGCCACAGTCTCTGGTGAAGAAAAGGAAATCCAGTTGGGGTCCGGAATCCACCGACCATCCGGCTGTAATAACCAGCCTGCCTGTGTCAGAGCAGATTCTTTAGTCCACGGTGAAGCCTGCTCCTCGGCTGACAGCCCGTTACTGGGACCCGTCGCACAGTCTGACCACGCCGACACTTCCGCATTCTTTCCCTCAGCTGTAGCAATGACAGTTTGCGCGTCATCCATCCTGCATTCCGCCGTCTCAGCTACCGCTGCGCTACCTGCAGCAACAGGAACCTCTCCAGCCACACCGTTCCTGATAGAAGCAACCTCTCTCTCCACAGTCGGGAACTCGTTCACTAGTTCGTGGTGTAAAAAAATCCCCACTGCATGCTCATTCGCCTGCAGGTCTCCGTGAGCCATTTCCATCGCTAAACCTCGAACTGGTGCATCCAGACTCTCGTGGTGATCCAAATTATCCTGCAGAGCTCCAATCTGTACGTCCTGCTCCTTCTCACTCAGCGAGCCGTCTGCCATGACAGCAGCACGACAACTCCCTCTGCTGACAACAACAGAGAAGGGGAATTTCCCCGGTGCCCTGGCCAAATTTCTCCTATTCACTAAAAGAATACCACCAACAGCTTAATCGGATTCCAGGTCAGTTGGCATTCATCTGTATCCCCCGGCCGTGCCTGAAAATAGGCAGAATTTGTCTAGTGCACTTTCCCGGTCAACAAAAACTAAATAAAAAATAAACAAATAATATTTACCTAACTCACTCTTCTAATGGTTGTTCAGTGTCCCACATAACCAAAGACCTGAAATAAACCCTGCTATTGGAGCAAAAATATAAAGAACTGCACACTCCACAGGGAAGGCAAGTTTGTCCTCACCAGGCAAATCCTGAAAATTAGGAGAAGGAGACATCAAAAGCAACTGTCATATAAGACATCTCAAGAATTACTGTAGTATACAAAATGTACAGGGGAATTGTGGGAAGATGTGCAAAGAAAAAGTTTCATCATTTGTTTGACAGGCAGGTGTCAGATTACTGTACTTGCACATCATTTGCCAAATGTCAACATCATAGACCTGACTGTATTTATACAGGAATTTTGCTTTAGGCACAGGATGGGAGAAACCAGAATTGTTACATGTGTGCAGGTGGCAAGACTTCACGGTAAAGTTTCCTCTTAGGAAACTACAATAGGTCACGAACAAGTTTATAGGATGTATACACTCAAAAACATGGGCACACAGGCACAAGGGCACAGGACACACTCACAGACACAAGGGCACACTCACAGATACACTGGCATGCACCCAGAGATACATAGATACACCAGTAGAAACAAGGACACACACCCGCAAGCATAAAGACACATACCCACACACATGATGGCACACACCCACAGACAAAAGGGAACAGTGGCAGACAGAAGGGTGAACACCCACAGACAAAATTAAACACACTGACAGACACAAGAGCACACACTCATAGACACAAGGGCACACTCACACAGACACAACAGTTCACACCCACAGACACAAGGGTGCATACCCATGGACACTAGGGCACATGCTCACTGACACAAGGGTGCATTCGTACAGGCACAAAAGCGTACACCCCAGACACAAGGGCATACAGTCACAGACACAAGGGCAAGCACCCACATACACACGGGCACACCCACAGGCACACAGGTATGTAGCCAAAGACAACTCCCGCAAGTAGTAGGTCCTGGGATCACAGAACAGTGCAAGCTGGGGAAGCTAACCCCAACACAATCCCAAAAAACAAGTCAAGCCTGCACTCCAGGAATACATCTGCTCTAAATAGGTGCTCTTGATTGCTCAGGGGCAGAAGAAGTAACTACATGCAGACAAATAGATCCACTGCAGAAATTAATTTTAATAGAGCATAGCAGAAACAGAAAAATGGGGAGACAAAACCTCGGCGCTTCGACCACAGGGTGTCTTTATCAGAGCAGTTAAGAGCACCTATTTAGAGCAGATGGACTTCCAGAGTGCAAGCTAGACTTGTTTTTCATGTACTCAAAGACACAAAGGCACACAGTTAAAGGTACAAGGGCACACTCACAGTTATAAGGCCACTCACATAGACGCAACATCAGACTCAAAGAAATAAGGGCACACACTCACAGACAAAAGGCCAAAGAAACAAGTAAATACATATATATCCACAGACTCCTACAGCTCTTGACACCCACTGATGGAATATGGGCATACAATGGGAAGGCTTTAAGCCCGAGGTTCGATGGGCGGAACAACAACGTCACTCCCCCATCTGGCTTAAAAGGTCACTCATCCTGGGCCCATCCAGGATTCATTTTTCGTTGGGGCCAGAGGCGCCGCCTCCTTGTTCCTTGCTCCCCTCTTGGGTTCATATGCTTGCTTGTTTGTTTCTCCTGTGGGTCTGCCTTCTCTGCAGCCTCCCCGTCTCCTTCCCTGGGACTGGATTGTGTTTTTTCTACTGCCTCCTCTCTCTCTTTCTCTTTCTCTGTCCTCCTGTGGTTTCCTCTCCTCCTCCCAGCAGTCACCTCGGGCTGCCCGTTTGCTCCCTCACTAGCTCGGCGGCATTTCTGGCGCTTTGTCCCTGGTGTCCACCCTGCGTTCTGCTACTTTTGGCAGCAGCAACAGCACCCTTCGCACCACAGATGGCGTTTTGGTCACCCCTCAGCCTGCTGTTCATTCTTCTGCACGCATCTCCTTCGCTCCAGCTGGCCCTGGTTTTGCACATTTCTTTCCCTGTTTAAGCTTCGGCTCCAACACTCAAGATTTCACAATTTTGCTGTGTTACTTTTCCTGTACCTGTGCAGCAGTGACCTCAATCCACCCACAGCCATGACAAGTCCCCACCCCCCATGTTTCACTCCTCTCGGCTGGTAACCTCTCCTGCCTGTCTGGCATTCGCCTGCCGATTCCCCTGTCACCGATCCCTCCTAACGATCATCTTTAGAACTATGGGGTAAATTGGGAGGTGTCTGCACAGCAGTTCTCAGCTGATGTTTTCAACATCTTAAACTCATTACGTGCTTTTCGTTTTTTCTCAGATGTACTGTGTAGGAGCCCTTCATGCACAGATGTTTCTGCATCATAAATGTTATTACACTTGTAGCTAATTGGATGGTGAGTTAATGTGAGCCTCCCTTGGACAATTTAATCACCGAGACTTCCTGTATGTTCTCCTGATGTGGGACTTCACCAGCACGGGATGGTTACGTCTCCCTGGTCAGTCAGTGGTGCCACAATATTTCTGTCCCCAGAAATTACGGGCGCTTTCTGTACTGGTCATTTGCGGTTTGTGTGTTCTTACTCATAGTGTGTCGCATTTAAAGTCCCCTGACCATCTCTTCATGTATTCCAATGTCTTCTAAAAGGGTTGTTTTACGTTTCTGATTCATGTACCTTCAGATGGCCACAGGATCACCATTAAGAAATGCCAAGTGTATTTTATGCATGTTATGTGTAACCATGATATTGTGTTTCTTTATAGCTTACTTTTGTTATTGCCATCTTGCCCCTGCTGTTCAGTGTTCTTTCGGCCTCCACTACACAAAGATTAGTCATTCTCTTCTGGTTTGCCCCCCCCCCCATTAGACCATCTCATAGTCATCTTTGCAGTGTTTTTACTTCCTTCCTCCAGGGCTTCAAAGTCTGCCTGGACATATTGATGAAATCTGATCTTAGACCCTGATTCACAAGTGCTTTCAGGTCTTGTTCACAGGCCTTCTGGAAGACCGAAACAGTGGGGTTGATAGGAGGCATGACCTGGGACATCTCAGACTGTGGTACACATTCTAGCTCCTTCCTCTGTTTTGCAGGCTTGTGCTTTAAATTTGACTGCTGTGAGGTTGAGGAGGTGCTATTTGTTTCTCAGCATGGGCTGCTCTCCTCCGTTCTATCTCCTCAGCCCTGCGGCTTCTCTTCTCCACAGCCGCCCACCACCTCCAGGGCCTTGCTTCCCTCTTCTTGGTCTGTGCTCCTAGGACAATGGGGCGCTCGCCTTCCCTTATTGCCCTGGTTCACCCGGCCTTACCTCGTTCAGCGTCATGCCTCCGCTATGGCCTTCTGCAGTCATTCTCACCACCAGTCTTCTCATGCCATCAACATGTTCTCCACTCGTTTCTGCAGTCTAGCTCCTTCTGCTGCACTCAGCCTCACTTGTCAACTAATACCCACTTATGGACTCATTGCATTCATCCTGAGCCCTCCTTCGCCTGGACTCGGCCTGCAATCGTCTGCACTCACCCGCCAGTTCTACCTTGGCGCTTTGTCTCCTTTTGGAGCACTCTTTTCAACATGCTTCGGGGTGCACTCATTCTGCTCCCTCTCCTCAGCTTCCTTGCCCGCTTGCTCTGCCATCCTCATCGTTTGGCTGTCTATGGCTGACTCCATCTGGCCTGCAATCAACATTTCTTTTGGGCATACATATCCTGATTCATATGCCACCTCATCGAACTGCGGCCCTCCTGCTGCATGTATCAAGTACCTGACTCCGGTCACCATTCACCCATCCTTACCTCATAGTTCATCTATTTACATCACTTACTGGAGCTTTTCCATCCTTGAAGTCTATTTATTTTCAAGTTCATTTCCTGTCTCCTCTTTTTCACACTCCCATCAATCAATCAAGCATACCTCTCATGGGGTCTTATGCTACCTCATCAACACGCTGCACCCCTGCGGTGCTCTTCATCACCCCGCATTGCTCGATTGAGCATGCTACCTTGCCCAAGTTCATTTTCAAGTTCATACCCATCTCCTCTTATTCACGTTCCGTCTCGGCCATCAAGGATTCCCTCCAATTGAGGTCTGCAATTGATATTTCTTTTAGGTATGCCCATCATGACTCATCGACACGCGGCCATCCTGCCGCATGGATTGGGTTCATGGCTCCGGTCATCATTCACTCATTATTACCTCACGGTTTCTCTATTTCCATCACTTCCTCGAGCATTCCTATTGTTGAATCCTATGCTACCTCATCGACTCCGAGCTCAGGGTCTACTCATTCCCTTTGCATATTCAAGCATGCCTTATCGGCCTCAGTGTCCACTCCCTTGTATCGCTCAGTCAAGTCAGTCTGCATTATCCTCAGTCTCCTCGTGCGCACAACTGGATACTCCTTGCTCTTCTGACTTCTACATGGATCTGCTCCTTCCCATCACCTTGTCAAGCAGACCCCTCTCAGGTTCTGCAGCCTCATGTTCCCTCTTCGATCTGTGCTTTCTTTTGGGATTTTTCCCTATCCCGTCATCATCCTCCCTACTCATATCCCTCGTTATTGAACCCTCCTCTTTAACAACATGTGTCCTCAAATCAGACGTCGTCAGCCTGGAGAGAAGGCGACCTAGGCCTTGGATCCCCAGAGGTTTCCTCTTCAAAGGGTTTTTTTCCTCTTCTCCGTGCCAATGGTCATAATATTAGTTAGAGTTAGTGCTTTCTTCATTAATTACTTAGGTTCCACTGTTGGATGGAAGTAGATGGTGGCACCGGCTTTCCCCTCTCTTCTTAGAAAGTCAGCCCTTATGATCGTCTCAGAATTCATTCATTCATTCATCATCCTCGCCTCTTCAATGCTTGACACCTTTGGGTATTCTTTTTGGGCTTCTTCCTAACCTATCATTAATCGACACAATCATTCCCATGGCACATGTAGGGGGAAACCCTCCTCTAGAGTTCCTTGTGTCGTATCCCTACAGGGTGATACATCCCATGGATAGAGAGGTGGAAAGCCACAAAGCAAATCAAGTTACACAAGCATCATCTCATCTCATCCAGTTGCATAAGCACATTGAATGGGAGGGCTTTAAGCCCAAGATTCGATGAGTGGAGCAACAACATCACTACCCCATTGGGCTTAAAAGGTCACTCATCCTGGGCACCTCCAGGATTCGTTCTTTGTTGCCCACCATCCACCCCTCCTCCTCCAGCGGCTCGTCTCTCTTATCCGTGGGCTTCTCCCTCACCTACCTTTAGCTGACACAATCATTCCTACAGTACCTGTAAGGGGGGAACCCTCCTCTAGGGTTCCTTGTGTCATACCCCTACAGGGTGGTATATCCCATGGATAGAGAGGCGGCAATCCACAAAGCAAATCAAGTTACACAAGCATCTTCTCAACTCATCCAGCTGCGTAAGCACATTGAACCAACGAAACAAACACACATATCAGACTGTAAAAAGAAATCCAGTGGCCAGACAGTCAATTTCCATTTAAAATCATTAGTGGCTATTAAAAATGACAATATGGCCACCAGCCTTTGGTCCCTTTTTTTGTACATTTTCATGAAATAACTTTGATCACTGACAATTGTAGTCTAGTCACCAAATGGCCACCAGACCTGACAATGTTTTTTACACTCTAGCACACACATAAATACAAGGGCAAACACAAACACACATGCACACATATGCAGACCTGTAGACACCACAAAGTCATAGCCAAACATGCCAAACACATAGACACAGGAACACACTCTAACAGACCTACAGGCAGACACAATGAGCTACATCCAGACAGAAACAGACAAAACATTCACAAGTATGCATATACATACATTGCTAAACACACACACATAGAAACATAGAATTTGACGGCAGATAAGGACCGCTTGGCCCACCCAGTCTGCCCATTTCCCTACCTGATGGATAAGCTGCAGGTCCTAGTTAACCAGCAGCCTACTTCTTCCTACCCCCACCCCCTAGAATTGCCTTATGACTGTCCCATGCATGCTTGAATTCCACCACTGTTTTCACTCCACAACCTCCTCTGGAAGGCAGCGTTCCATACATCACAACCCTCTCTGTGAAAAAATACTTCCTTAAATTACCTCTGAGCACCCCCCCTTCTATCTTCAAATTGTGCCCCTTGTTCTTGCACACCTCTTTTTTGAAAGATGCTACCCTCTGGACTTTGTTGATTCCCTTGAGGTACTTGAAAATTTCTATCATGTCTCCCCTCCCTCCTTTCCCGAGGCTATACATATAAGCTCCTTAAGTCTCTCTTCATATGTCTTCCAGTGCAGACCCTGCACCATTTTAGTTGCCCTCCTCTGACAGCTTCCATCCTGTCTATGTCTTTATGGAGATTGTCTCCAGAACTGCACGCAGTACTCCAGATGGGGTCTCACTAGCTGTCTGTACAGAGGAATAATAACTTCCTGTTTTCTACTGGTGATGCCTCTTCCTATGCATCCCAGTATCTCCCCAGCCCTCCTTGCTGCCCTCTCACATTGCTTGCCCACCTTTAGGTCATCTGATATGACTACCCCCAGGTCCCTTTCCATTTTTGTTGTTGTTAGTATCTCACCCCCCATTGTGTACTCTTCCCTTGGGTTTTTGTTTCCCAGGTGCAATACCTTGCACTTCTTAGCATTGAATCTAACGTACACACACGTACACACACACACACACACATATACTGCACATATGGACACACCTACGAAGGCAGCCAACACATACACTTTAGGTCTGTTTATACGGATGCATTTGCACCACTACAACTCAAGATCTCGGGCCGCTGCAGTGCAAATGTGGTTATTGGGGCATTTACCTGATTACTGTAAGTCCGTCCTCCCTCCTCTCCTGGAGCTGCTGCAAGGGTGGGAATGCAATCTGGAGCAAACAGTGTAAGCAGCTGTATGGACAGGCTGCACCACTCGCTCCGACACACCCAGCTGGTGCCCCCATGCAGTAACTGTGCCCTTGCACTCATGGACCCTCACCAGCACGGCTTGCATCGGTGCTGAGACTAGGGGCCATCTAAACATGAAATGATCGGTATGGGAGATCTCAGCAGCACCAGACCTGACCAGTGCACATATCATGTGATGGCCATGTATGTAAACAGGACTATAGAGACACACTCAGCAAACTCTTCAGGCAGTGCTGTCCCTTCCTCCACTCCCCCCACTCATTCTGGCATTATAAGTTGGGATCACGGGGGGGGGGGGGATGACAACATTATTAATGCTTTAGCAAAAATGAGTGTCTTCTGCTGCAACAGATAACACAAAAGTGGGAGCCAACAAAACCACCATGTTCCCTGAGCAAGCGCACTGAGCAAAGAATACAGGCTGTTGTCTGAGCAATCAAGTGCTCTGTGGAAAATCCCTACAAGGGCAGAGCAATGTTTCAAAAACCAAAATGGCCTTTCAAGCTTAAATGGGTCACATGGCAGAAAGATGTCTGGGCTCCAATCAGGAAACCATAGGTCTGTGATACAGCACATCCCAATGTGGGAAGGGTTCACAGGAGGGGAAAAATGGGGAAAAAAGGAGGCAGAGTACTGGAGGATGGCACTACTACCACACTCTCCCACATCCAGGTATGCTACACTGAACCCTGAGCTCCATACCTCACAAAACAAGAGTGGGCGACTCTGCACACTTTCCCTTCTTGCTGTTAAGCCCTAACTGGAGAAGTTAAGTCCATGGAGATACAATGGAGTTTAGGTAGAGCAGTACCTGGGTCACTTTATGAGTATTCTTGGGGCAGGAGGCTATAGATTAATTGAAAGAAAAGGAGATGAAAAAAGGACTGGTAGGGCAAAGATGTCCACAAGTCACAGCACAACATGCTGATAGACTGACTGCATTGACGTCACCCACATGAATGGTTCTTCCCATTTTTAGCACACAATTGCACACTGTGCATCAAAATAGAGAACTTGCATGTCGTATTTTTAAAGGGTGGAGTAGAAATTATTTTTTTAAAATATGAAAAGCCCAAAAGGAATATTGACTCCTGTTGTAAGCCATGTAGCTCAGAGGTTTTCAAGACAAAATAATGATGGGTCGTTGGAAAATGTTAAATGAACTACTGTGATTCGGACAGTGGTATGACCATCATCGAACAACAAGGGAACAGTACAGCTGGACCAAGGATTCTGCCTTTTGCCCTACAGTTCTGGCAGTAATAACCCCACCCTGGGATGTGTTGCTGTCACCCAATCAAGCATTCCATTTACTGCAGTTAGTGATTTAGCATTGGTTACTCCTCGTAGAGAGACAGTGTAACATAGTGGCTAGAATTCACAGCTCTGAAGCTTGGGACCCAGGTCTGAATCCCATCACTGCCATTCACAGCACTCCTTCTGTCACTCTGAGCAAGTCCCTTAAGTTTCCTGGGGTTTCCTCATTGGAATCTCTCTCTCTCTCTCTCTCTCTCTCTCTGATCTGTCCAGTGGCATAGCCATGTTTGGAGGCCACTGTGCCATTGGGAGGCATGACAGTCAATCATAGGTACCAAGGTAACAGCAAGACAGTGCTAATTTGAAAGAGAAAAAAAGTAAGCTCACGCTAGATTTCTACAGCAGATTTCTACAATGCACTATGTGTAGCCAACAGAGAAACACATAGAAACACAATGATGACAGAAAAAGACCAGTGGTCCATCCAATCTGCCCATGGTTTCCTTCCTAACCCTGTGACCTAATGTCTATCACAGGAAAAAGGAACTGAGCCTACTGGATCCTGCACAAACACACAGCAACTCCCAGGTCAATCTTTTTACTATGCTGTTTTATTTCAGTGATGACACACAATGCAAATGTGTAAGCAGTAACCCACAACAGGGCATACGTTTCTAGAGAATTAATGCAAGCCCTGGGTGAACTGGAAGGCACAAGGCCAATGGCCAAGTGCCTTTCAACCCACCTGTGAAGTGCACTGATTCTCAGGAAACCCATGCCCTGGAGTGGATTATTGTGTTTTTTAACAGAAAAAGGTTTATTATCCTTTAGTTAGGTTGTTGCTAGAATAGGTGAGTTTGGTTTACAGAGGCGGTGTGCCTTTGAATGAACCCAGGAACTGCATTTACAGTATTTTGGAAAGAAACTATATCATTGTGGGTCTTTGTGTTTAAAAAGTGGAAAAAAACATGTATTTTAATGGAAAGATGGTTTATTTTCATTTAGTTAGGTTGCTCCTAGCTAGATTAGGGCATGTTAGTTACAAACTGTGCAGTTTCTAGGTAAATAATCAATGGTTAGGGGCTATGTTTTAACCGATGAAGTTTTTCAATTTGGTCAGTTTTTAGACCCTATTTCATTATGTATTTTAACAGGTAAATGCCTGATTCAGAATCCAAACATAGCAACTGCGACACCCCCCCCCCTTTTTTTTGGGAGGGGTGGATGTGATGTGGTATGCTGCAAAATCAGTGATTTTACCCATAATGGGTAATAAAGTAAATATATCTGTCTGGAAACTTGGAAGAACTGTAGTTCTCATGTACAACCTAACTGATAATCCCACCAGTGCCAGCACATGAGATATCCACTGGGGCTTACAAAAGTAGTAATTCTATCTCCCCTTTCTCTCCCTCGACCCCCAGTCCAAAGTTCAGCAAGACATGGCCCTACTGACGCTGGACAGAAGCTGAAACAAAGTCTTCAATAGCAAGGTCCGAGACAGAGGTGTACCCCACATCACCAGGAACGGCATTCTGGACTGGCCTGTCTGTGACCAAATGTGTTATTCTACATGTCTGTATGCATTCAGGTTACCTTACCTGGCTCCTGATGTGTCTTTGCACACAAGTATGGGTGGGTTGCTCTGTCACATGCCATTTAGTGACCAAACATGGCACCAAACAGATTTATGACTTACATCATCTCAGAGAGATGATGACAGGAATTGGCATGCGCCTTGCGTCATTTCCACTGTCTACAAAGCGAAAAAAGCCCAGCATTACAGCAACTCAGTAAAAAGTCACTGTATTGATTTTTCATGTGACAAAAAATGTTCTTAAATACAAATATAAAGCTAATTGAAGTGGCAGCATATCATACAGTTTGGTATAAAACATAACTCAACATTTCTCGCCCAAGCATAGTGCTTTGTCAGGAGCTCTTGACTAAGTATCACGCTTGGGCATGAAACTTGTGCAGCTCTTGACAAAGCGCCACACTATGGCATGACAAAGCGCCACACTATGGCATGACAAAGCACCACACTATGGCATGACAAAGTGCCACACTATGGCAGCGCCACACCATGGCATGACAAAGCGCCACACTATGGCATGACAAAGCGCCACACCATGGCATGACAAAGCGCCACACTATAGCATGACAAAGCACCACACCATGGCATGACAAAGCGCCACACTATGGCATGACAAAGCACCACACCATAGCATGACAAAGCGCCACACTATGGCATGCCAAAGCGCCACACCATGGCATGACAAAGCGCCACACTATGGCAGGACAAAGCACCACACCATGGCATGACAAAGCGCCACACTATGGCAGGACAAAGCGCCACACCATGGCATGACAAAGTGCCACACTATGGCAGGACAAAGCGCCACACCATGGCATGAAAAAGCGCCACACTATGGCGGACAAAGTGCCACACTATGGCAGGACAAAGCGCCACACCATGGCAGGACAAAGCGCCACACCATGGCATTATACAAAAGCGCCACACCATGGCATGACAAAGCGCCACACCATGGCATGACAAAGCGCCACACTATGGCATGACAAAGCGCCACACCATGGCATGACAAAGCACCACACTATGGCATGACAAAGCGCCACACCATGGCATGACAAAATGCCACACCATGGCATGACAAAGCGCCACACCATGGCATGACAAAGCACCACACTATGGCATGACAAAGCGCCACACTATGGCATGACAAAGTGCCACACTATGGCACGATACACTGAGTGAGCTCTTGACAAAGCGCCATGCATCACTATGAAATAATTTGTACAGTGACTTTCTTACTGTGTTGCCATAGTGCTGGGTGTGTTACTGATAGCCCTAACATCAGCCTTACTATTGAAGCTTTTTTTGTCCGAAGCAACATTTGCATTACCAGGGGCCCAAGGGTGGGTGACTGCCCCCGCCCTCTGTCCAGCTCTGCTTGGGGCTCTATCTCAATGCTTACTGACTCTCTCTGTGGGACAAATGGCAGAAACATTCTCTCCCCTCCCTCTCCTGGCTTGAATAGCACTTTGCAATGCAGGTTGTATGGTAACTAATAAATAAGAATCAGCTCATCTCTATCAAAGAGTTAGCAAACTGATGGGATTTTATTAAACAACAGGCCACCAAGCTACATGGACCACAGCATTTCCCACCTCACTTGTCACTTCCTCGGGGGAGGTGGTCATTGTGTTTTTTTTCCTCCCAGTTCTGCTCCCCCAGCACCTCTGGCCAAGACCTGCTTCAGCCATTGCCAGCCCCACCTTCCCATCCTCAGAATTTCTTCACTTCCTTAGCTTTCCAGGACTTTTAGGCCACCCGCAACAGATCTCTGTTTGGCCCCCTCACCTTAAGCCTCCTGAAGCAGGGCCTCCCTTCTGCTCCCAAGGCAGCTCTACCCTTATATCCAGTCGCCCACGGTGGAGCTGAAGCCTGTGAGCCATCTCAGGAGTAAGGAGGAGACAGCCTGACAATGGGTGTGGAGGGTCATAAGCCAGCCAGCAGCCATTTTGTCCTGTTTTTCTGCCTTACCGGGGTGGGGGAGGGCTGCAGTGTGAAGACCCACAAAGGCACACAGTGGTCAGCAGTGGCATCGGCAGCATTCTGTCCCAGTCCTGCTGTGTCCCAAGCCATGCTGCAATCCAGTCTTCACTAGGTGACAGTCAAGCGGTGGGATGCCAGACCCTCCCTCCCCAGTGGAGGACAGCAGTCCTGGGGACGCTCAGGTCTTCATCTCCCGGTCAACCCTTGATGACTTGAGTTTGCTTCACTGGTACAGCAAGCTGTGGTGCTCCCGCTGCATGACTGGGATGCCCACGATCATTGGATTTCTCTGTCTTTTGAAACAGTTATGGTGAACAACATACTTGGACCTTTTGTACCACACAAGGACCATCACCTTGAAGAAGTAATGAGTAGATCTAGAAACGTTGGGGTAACATTTGATTGGTGGCCTGATGTTTAATAAATTCACATATGTTTCCAAATATGTTGGGCTGCCCCGATGCTCTTGTTCACCTTCCACTTGGAGCCGCGAGTTCAGTTTTGGGCCAGCCATCCTAGCTGGGGATGGCAGAGATAGGTGCAGCTGTCTGACAAGCACTCACTCTACCTTAGGGAGGTCTTCCTGCCCTCCTCATGCAGCAGTCGCACTTACTCCACAAGAAACAGCACCTTAGTTCAGCCTTCCATCCCCAGCATTAGGGTTAGCGTTGGGGCTCACTGGTGGAAGGGGATGACACCAGGTCCCACTGTGACACTGGCATGCTCATGGTGAGCTTGCGGGCATGCTCAGAGACAGCAATTGTGCTGCCTCTGCCAACCCTGACCACAAGAGAAAGCATCTGATTCCTTCTGTAGTGTGCTGCTACTCAACATGTACTTCATGGAATGGCACCAAAAGAGGATGGGATTAGTACTCTTCGACAGCTAGGCTGCGTGCAGCAGGTAGCTAGGGAGCCAGCATCCATGCTGCCTGACTCACACAGATGCTGTTACAGATGGCAGACCCTGTGTGGGTCTGAAGGGATCATTTCTGTGGTGGAATTATGGGGTGAATAAAAATGAATAAAAAGAAAACAAAAAGATTTTATTTACACGTTGATAGGGGTGGGCGGAATCTTATGTATTGGTTTCGATGGATTTGTAGTTAAAGCAGCAATACTACCAAATCAGGAAGTGATCTATCAAAATTCTGCTATTTGGCTGTAAGCATATGGCCAAAATTCCAGTTTATGTACTTGTAAATATTTTTTTTCAGTCATCTTTAGTTTTTTAGATATTTGCAATTTATTTGAATTGTTGTGGCGCCACAATAAATGTGGCAGCTGACTAATTTTCAGCTGCGCTTTTCCTTCAGGTTTCATCATGTCTTTTGACTACAGCAGTGGGGCCCTCTGCTGACCATTCCCGATGTCCCTGCAAGTCACATACATGTGCAGCTGGCAGCAGAACAGGTTCCAGTGCAACATGCTCGGTGGCAGAAATGTAAATGCAACCCCTACATGGTGCTATTCCAAGGCCTACTACCCTTGCCTGCTTGGCTAGTAGCAGGTTAAGGGGCCTGAGTTCTGAAACGGGTGCCTCCACCCGGAGGTCAGGTTTGCTAGTGGTCAAACTAACCTAGGCACAGCCCTCCAGGACACTGTAACCCCCCCTCTTTCCCTTCTAGTGGCCTAAGCAATACACAATAATCACTTTCACAGTACCCCTTGTACACCATACCAGTACCCGCATTGTTTGCCCTTACCACCAGGGCTGGTTCCTCTGGCTCGACCCTGGGGACCCCTGTAAAACAAGGTTATGCACAGCAAATAGCAACAGTACAGTACTCTTGGCATAAACTGAAACCACAGTCAGGTTAAATGCTGCAAAAAAAAAGTCAAATCTGATTTATTCAGGGGACTTAAACCAGGAAGGGGCATAATCAGGTTGATTGGCTTAAAGGCTATATTAATCAAACAGTTATGCATGCACTTTAAGACCGTACACAGTCACACATTCTGGGTACCCAAGTAGGAAAATGGTGGGCTAGCCAGAAACATTGCAGCTGGTTGGGGCCCTGTGATGGAAGAAAGCAACATGCACAACACACAGGCAGGATGAAATCGAGACTGCAGGTTGTTGAGCTGGAGTGCCCGGAGAAGTGGGGCCCACACAAATCACCAAGGCGTCATTCCTGTTCAAGTCTGAGCAGGGGGCTGATCCCCAGGCAGGTCTCTTGTTGATGGCTTTCTCGGTGCAGTGGATAGTCAGGCTGGGCCAGTGTGGCAAGGCCCAGGCCCAATGGAAATGATTTTAAATTCAGTCTGTGGGGCTGGATGCGGCTTCCAGCAAGCAGAATACAGTTCAAACCACAGTGGAGAACCAAATTGCAACCCACGAGCAGCACACAGCACATTTACACGTAAGGAAATTCTAAAGCAGCTTCCAGCAAGCAGAATACAATTCAAACCACAGTGGGGAACCAAATCTCGATCCACTATAAGCACACAACACATTCACATGTAAGAAAATTCCACTGTACCAGGCAAAAGGCTCTCCGGTCGCAATTACAGAGTCTCTGCACAATCCGAGAGTTCAGAGGTGGCTGGAAGTCCAGACAAGCCAATCGCATTCAGCAAATCTTCGGTCTTCTTCAGGTAGGAGCCTGGCCACATTTCAGTGGCTTAATTCGCTCTCCAAATTCAGATTCAGTCCAAAAAAGGCACATGTTCCCTCTCAGGGACAGCAAACATGCATGCAGGCCAAAACCCAGGCCTTTGTATAGTTCTCCAGCACGAATCCACTATGGATTGCTGCTCGAACTACCTTGAGCTGTTACTTCTTCACTTCCCAACTTAGATCTAACTGAAACTGCAAGCAGTGTGGGACTTGCCCAAGATCCAAAAGGTCCGGATGGCTGATCTGTCTGTCAATCACAACAAGGGCTCCCCCTCCAGGTTATTTTAGGTGGAAAAACTCAAAACTACAATTCCTACAAGTTCTGACCTCACCAAGCCCCTGTAGGGAGGCTCCATTTTAGAGTCCCAAATGTACTGATTGGCCCATTTCAGCAGTCCAGGACCATGATGATGGAAACAAACAGAACTGTCCATACTGCAAATAAGGCAGGTTAGAACAAACTGCAATATTATTACTGCTCTAACAAATGATCAGCAAACAAGCGCATCTTCTAGCAGAGCTGACTTTTAGATTAATTATGACTGCAATCCAGACAGCTCTTAAAGAGACAGTACACAGAGGCTATATAGGTGTAACCCCCTACAAATGGGGGTTCCCAAAAAGTGCTCCTTGAGCTTGCCTAAATGCTCACTGCCAGGTTGGTGTCCTGCGTTTAGCAGTTTAAATGTGATTACCAGAGCCTGTATAGCCTCTGTGTACACTCTCTTGAAGAGCTGCCTGATTGCAGCTTAAGTAATCTGAGATGGAGCTCTGTTGAAAGATGCAACTATTTACTGAAAATCATTTAGAGTGATAATGATAATGTAGTTTGTCTAACCTGCTTTCTTTGTAGCAAGGACTGTTTTGTTTGTCTCCGCTATTTTGGTCCTTGACTGCAAATTGGACCAAACAGTACTGGTGGGACCTAAAATATAGCCGGACTACAGGAGCAGTCTGAATTCAAAATCTGTAGGAACTGTAGTTTGGAGCTTTTTTGCACCTTTTTTTGCAACTGAAGGGGGAGCTCTTGCTTTGACTGACAGCCAAATCAGCCAACCAAACCTTTTGGATCTTGGGGAAATCCCGGGCTGCTTGCAGTTTTCAGTTAGATCTAAGCTGGAAAGTGAACTGAGAAGAGCTCAAGTATATTTTGGGCAGCAATCCTGAGTGGATTCGCATGGGAAAACTGTGAAAGGGCTGAGTTTTTGGCTTGCATGTCTGCCAGCTGCTCCTGAGAGGGAGAGAAGAGAATTATTTTGGACTAAATCCAAGTTTGTGTGACTAAAGTAAGCTACTGAAGTGGGCCAGGCTCAACCTGAAGAAGACCGAAAATTTTGCTGAATGCGATCGGCCTGTCAGGAGTTCCAGCTACCCCTAAGCTCCCGGTGTGTGCAGAGACTTTGCGATTGTGACTGGGGAGCACTTTGCCTGGTACAGTAGAATTCCCATACATGTAAATGTGCTATGAGCTGCTAGTGGGTTGTGAGTTAGTTCCCCACTGTGTGAACTGTGTTCTGCTTGCTGGAAGCTGTATCCAGCCCAAAACGGAATGCATCCGAATTGGTCTCCATGCGGTCTGGGCCTTGCCAGACTGGCCCAGCCAGACTACCCACTGCACAGAGAAGCCATCAACGAGAGACCTACCTAAGGATCAGCCCCCTGCTCCACACTTGAACAGGAACAATGCCTCTGCGACTCGTGTGGGCCCTGCTTCTCCTGGCATTCCAGATCAACCACCTGCAGTCTCGATTTTCATCTAGCCTGTGTCCAGTCTTGGGTATCGTGAGTAAATACCAGGGTAGCTCCCTGCAACAACAGCTTAATCTGAGTGTGTCATCTGATTGTCTTGTTGTTTCGTTTCCTTTACGAACTGAGCTCTCTAGCTCCAGATTACAAATATTGTGTACTGTGCATGTTGTGTTTTCCATCACAGGGACCCAACCAGCTTCAACCCTGGGCAACAGTCCTGGCTAGCCCATCTCTTCTCCACCTGGGTACCCAGAGGTGTGACTGTGTGGGGGGACTCAAAGCGCATGCATAACTGCTTGATTGATATAACCTTTAAGCTAATTAACCTGATTTTGCCCCTTCCTTGTTCAAGTCCCCTAAATAAATCAGATCTAACTTTTTCTGCATGTAATCTGACTGTGGTTCCAGTTTGTGCTCAAAGTACTGTACCTATTTGCTGTGCATAACCTTGTTTTACAGGGGGTCTCCAGGGTCGAGCCAGAGGAACCAGCCCTGGTGGTAAGTGCAAACAGTGTGGTACTTGTGTTGTGTACCAGGGTATTGTGAAATGATTATTGTACAGTTTTCAGCCACCAGAGGAAAGGGGGTTACAGTGTCCCTCGGAGGGCTGTGCCTAGGTTAGCTTGGACCACTTACCAATCCCTGACCTCCGGGTGGAGGCACCCGTTTCAGAACTCAGACCCCTTAACCTGCTACTAGCCAAGAAGGCAGGGGTAGCAGCCCTTGGGATAGCACCACCTAGGGGTTACATAGGCACTCTCTGGCAATCACATTTAAACGGCAAAAGCGTGGGATGCCAGCCTGGCAGTGAGCATTTAGACAAGCTCAAGGAAGGCTTTTCGGGAACCCTCATTTGTAGGGGGGTTACATATGCATCTCTAACTCCTGCACTACCAATGCCAATGCCAGCGAGACAACATTTGGCACTGAAAAATGCTTGTTTTAAAAGCAGTCAACTATTACCTTTTATATATGAAGTGTTTTTTATTTCCCTTTTAGTTAATTAGAAGGTTTTTATTCACCTGATTTTAGTAGGTGTGATGTGTGGAACAGCACTCTGCCTGGCAGCTGACATATCTAGCTCAGTTCCTCCCACTACATCATCAGCATTGTGATCTCACTGACTGTGACATCCACAGCTGCTCAGTAAGAGACACTCAGCAGCTGCCAGGTGGGTCTCATGTGATGTCACTGGTCACAGTGCTAATGATGTAGTGGTGTCAGAGGAACAGAGCTAGATATGTTAGCTACAAGGCAGAGTGTTATTCAACACATCATATACAAGGCTGGCCTTAATGAAAGGTGAACTAGGTAGTCGCCAAGAGTGCCCTGAAATAGGGGGTGATGAAAATAAATGAAAAACTGGGAGGGGCATTTTCAATTTCACTTAAGGGCACTAAGGTCAGCCCTGATCATATAGAAATGTAGACAATGATGGCAGAAAAAGACCAAAAGTTCATCTAGTCTGCCCGGAGTTCCCTATCTGCCCCAGGACCTGCTGTCCATACAGGGTTTTGTCCCTTCTGGTTCACCCACTGCTTGCCTCCCTACTGCTTCCAACTTTGGCAACCACCAAACCCTTCACTCTGTCCCAGCCATGCTTGAAACCATTTATGGTCGTGGTGTCCACCACGTCCACTGGCAGTCTGTTCCATGGCTCCACCACCCTTTCCATAAAATAGAACTTCTTCACATCCCTCCTCAACCTCCCCCCCAACCATCAGTTTCCACTCATTACCTCAGATTCTTGACTCTACTGCAGCTAAACAGTTCCCCGCAGTTCACCTTGTTTATTCCCTTCAGGAACATGAAAGCCTCTGTCATATCCTTCCTCTCTCGCCCGGTCTCCAATGAGTACATGTTCAGTACTTTCAGAAAACCTTTGTAAGATCTGGCCTGTTGGCCCTGAATCACCTTGGTCAACATGCATTGCACCGTCTCCAGCCTGTTTCTGTCCTTCCTTAGGTGAGGACTCCAGAACTGAGCACAGTATTCCAGATGCAGCCCCACCAGTGACCTATACCTATATAGAGGTAGTAGTACCTCCTTTTTCTTGTTGTCAGTACCCCTTTCATTACACCCCAGCATGCTAATAGCCTTACTACAGGCCTTATTACACTGGCCTGGTTGTTTGGGGGAGTCACTAACGATGACTCCCAGGTCCCTTTCCCTTGCCACTGTGATCTGTTTAACCCCACCCATCTAGTACTCTACCCTGCCTTTGTTCCCCTAAGTGCATAAACTTGCATTTTTGGCACTGAATTTTCAAATGCCAAACCTTAGACCATCTCTCTAGCCTTTCTAGATCCCTCTGCATCTCCCTCATTCCTTCGTCACTGTCCACCCTGCCACAGAGCATTGTGTCACCTGCGAAGAGACACAACTTGCCCTGGATGCCTTTGCCAATGTCAATGCCCTCTCCAATGTCAAATGAGCAAAAGGAAAAAGAAAAATATTTCAGAAATTAAAAGTTACATCTGACTACTTCTTAAAATTTGCCTGCCTGTCTGCTATTTTTGGTTAGCACTTCAAAGCTAAATATTTAAAATGACAACAAAAAAATACATACAGACTCCTCCCCTCAGTCAAATAATCTTTTTTTATGTAGAAATAGTTTTATTTTTCAAACATGAGAAAGCTGTATGTAAGAAAATGGCTTCCACACATTTCTAGTATGTATTAACTTATTGGAAATATATGGTTTTGATATTTTCTTCGAAGAGAGGGAGCACATTTTGCACAGCTGCTGTTGCAAACAGATGTCCCTTGGTTATCCAGGGAGGAAAGAGTTGGACCCGAACCTTGGCTGACAGTTGTGAATGCAGGAGAAAAGTGCTGGCCCACATCTGTAAAGTACACATGGCAGTCTGTAACTGCCCGTTTGCACCTATCAAGGATAATAAATGTAAATAAAGTCACAGTAATACAAACTCAGCCATTTATTCAAAAGTGCTTCATGTTATTCTTGATTAGCCATGAAAGGTACAGTGCAACACAGCACATCACCTATAGAGAGACTCAAAGTTATTACTCTGTGGCCCAGGGGGATGCTTGTCACAACAAAGTTTAATTTTTTTTTGTATTTTCTATTTATGCTCCACCCCATTTGGCACCCCCTCCCCCGTCCAGCCACTTCTTCATTGCCTCTAGGTCCCAGCCCCCATTCGACCCAAGCTGCCAGCCACCAACTCCTACTATAGCCCCAGATAACCCGAGGCATCCCTTTGTCAGGTGGGTCCCTCTCTTCCAAGGGGGAAGTGCTTTACCGACCAAACGGTGTATCCCGGGTGCTGCGGAGCTGGTCCGGGCTGTCTCCAGGGCATTGAGGCAGCAGAGCTGGCACTTGTCATCCAGCCAGGCAGTGAGCTCCTGTTTTCTGTTTTCGACCCCGTCTACAGCAGTTCTTGGCCATGTGTGAGCACAGCGACCCTGAGCAGGGACGCACGGGTGGGGCGTACGAGGCACCACATCCCCCAAGTCGCTCAATTCACGGGCGCGGTGCCAAGGCTGATTCCCACCGGAGGAAAGCATTCAATGGATGCTCTGAATCCCCTCCCTATCAGCCTCTGCTCATGGTACCTGGGCTCGGGATGCGAACCTGGGTCACCAGCATACCAAGCGAACCCCTTCGCTCAGCGCCACGGAGCCAGCTTTTTTTTTTGTTTTAAATCATCTCTTTTTGTACCCCTGAGGATGTGCTGCTTAGCTCTGTCACACATGGTTCGCATCCTGGCCCGACAGCACCTCGACAGCTCCGGAGGTACTTCAGATTCCACCCTCTCATACCCTTTTAGCTTCCCAACCCTATAGCAGGGCCAGTTCTACTTTCACATGATATAAAATAGTACAGTGATGACAGATGTTACTTGGGGGCCATAGAAGTGACTTAGGGGCCATCACCCTCCTCTCCTATCGCACAGTAAGGACTATATCCTATTTAGTATTTATATACATCCAAGTTTATCAACTGGAATGTTAGCCCCACTCATGTTGCATATATAGCCCTCAATGCCATTATCCCAGAGGAATCTATCTAGTCCTGCTTTAAAGCCTGAATGGTGCATAACCTCATCAGGTAGGCTATGTCACACGATTACCACCCTCTGTTCAAAGTAATTCCTTTTATTTCCCCCTTAGCCAGGACCTTCCCCCACACCCAGTTTCAGTGTGTCCCCTCTAGTGGTGCTTGTACTCATAAGACGATAAGAATGTGATGGTAGATGGGGATCACTTGATCCATCTAGTCTGCCCGTGTGTTTGTTTGTTTAACTACCCCCAAGGATATACTTCTTTGTTTCAGTATCCCACAATGCCTGTCCCAAGATAGCTTGAATTCCCTGCTTCAACATCTGTGGAATGAAAGGGAATATGGAGATATGCATCCTTTAGATTCAGTGACAACAGAAAATCTTCCTGGTCGAATTGCTGCCATCATGAATCGTAGCATCTGCATCTTTAGGCGTGGTACCTTTATCCGTTTGTTGAGGCGCTTCGAATCCAGTACAGCTTGGGCTCCCCCTTGTCTTCTTTGGGACGATGAAAAAGATGGAGTATACGCCTGATCCCTGTTATGAAGTTGGGACCGGCTGAATGTTCAGACATCCAGGAGGAAATGCACCGCATCCTGCATTTTCCACTGTATGGTGGGGTGAGGAGAGACTAAAGAGAGAAGTGTCTGTTTGGAGAGTATCAAAACTTGATGAAGTAGCCCTTGGAAACAACTTCTAACACCCATCGGTCTATAGCAGTCTTCGTCCACCAGTCCTCAAACTGAAGCAGTCTTGCCACAAGATGGGGGGGGGACGGACCTGAGGGGGGGGGTCTGGTCTCAGTATGGTTGCTCATCCTTGTGGCCTCTGGTGCCTCTGTGGTTATCTCTGCCCCTGTTATAGAAATGTTGTGCCCTTCCCTGAGAAATATTGGAACATCTTCCCAGATGGTACTGCCTTGCGTTCCCAAAGAAATGCTACTCTGCTGATATTTTGCCATGGGGCAGAGCCAGCTTAGAGTCAGAGATGTGCTTGATAAGGGTTTACAACTCTGGTCCAAACATCAGGTCTCTTTGAAAAGGCATATTTAGTACACATGTTTTTTCTCATTATATATTTTATGTGTTTTTTCCCGTTTTCGTCCGCCCCCAGTCCCGGATGCACACGTGCGTGTGTAGAGGCACATGTGCACCACGTTCTGAGACGCCCTCCCAACTTGCTGCCCCTCCTGCCTGTTCTGCCACCGACCCTCCACCTGCAGGCAGCAGAACTCATGGGGGGAACCACCCAGGAGAGGAGGAGAGTTGCCGTTAGGCGCTTGAACCTGCTCTGCCCCTCCCCTCCATGCCAGCACCTCGACGACCCGAGGTCATTCCCGAACCCGAGTCGCCGGCATGGTAGTAGACATGTTTTTGAGAAATTGTCAGCTGCCCGCAGTCAAAGCCAATGCATACTTCTGACAAGCACAAAGTATAGGAATTATTCTGCAGCAGTCTTCAGGATATTGTAGTATGCATCTACTAAGAAAGCAGAATCCAAAGTCAGGAGGAACATTTGTTCTGAAACCTCCAAGACTGCAGTCAGATCAGTGAACACAGTGACCCAATAGGCCATGGCTCTGGAGATATAGTATAAGCTGATGCTAGGGCCATTTGCATGTCTTTGCTGGATGCATCATACAATCTCTTCACAATGCATTCCAACTTGTAGTCGAGTGGGTCCTTGATAGCTCTCACCCATGGCACCAGTATGGTAGTTTTCTTAATAGCAACTGAAATGGTAGCATCCACCTTCCGACTAGCGTCCTAGGATTTGACATCATGTATCTTGTAGAGCCTGACGAATCACATGGCCAATGCCCTGCTATCTGTGTCAGCCTATTCCTGCGCTAGAGAAACATAGAATTTGTTGGCAGATAAGGACAGTCTGGCCCACCTAGTCTGCTCAGACTATCATTTCTTTTGCTGTTCAGTATACTGAGAAAGCTTTGTCCCTCCTACTGGGCATCTTAAGCCAAACGGTCTTCTTCTTAGTGGCATGTTCTTCCTCTTCTTTACTCAGCTAACTCCAGCATTCTCAGGAGATGGGACACTTCTTATAATAATATCTGCAGAATCGCCTTATCCGCCCCACGCCTCACTCATCACTGCCACCTTTACTCCGGGTTAAACTGGCTGCCACCCAAGGAGCTCCAGGCCTTCTCTCTGGGTTGCTTTATAGACTCCCAAACTAGACCCCCTAGACCGGACTCCCTGGCCCTCCTGCTTACCCCTGCATCTCAAATTCGCTCACTTAGATCCTCCTCCTCACCCCTGTTAACATGTAGACCTTGCGCCACAAAAATGGGCGAACAGGCTTTCTCGTGCCCTTCCTCGGTTCTGGAACTCTCTCCCCTTCAGGTCAAAACTGCCTCTTCCCACGGTTTTCAAAACTTCGTTGTTCTCTCACCTCATCACACTTGGTCACTGCCGCTGTTGCTCAACATAGCCACTGACCACCGGCCTGCTGCCCAGACCCCCTTCAGTTGTTGCAACATTAAAGTTTTGTTATGAGTATCCTGGAGTACTAAATTGTTGTCCTGCCACTATGTATACTGGTTATATTTTGCCTGCAACCTATTGTTCACTTTAATGTCATTACGTCATGATGTATCACTATAACTTGTGGCACCTTTGTCTTGTACTCCACTTGATTGTACCTGAAAATGTTATATTTCTGCTTGAATTCAATCTTTTTTCTTTATTGTCAGCATGTCGTTATGTTATCACTGTAATTTGTGGCTCCTATGTCTTGTACTCTCCCGGGTCGTGCTTGAAAATAGGCAGGATTGTTGCCTAACGCACTTACCCGGTTACCAAAAGCTAATAAATAAATAAATAAATAAATGTTGCTGATCATTTTCCAGGTCCAATGTGATGCAGGTTTGCTTCATTAGAGTAGAGATCTTGCCCCAAGGAAACCTTCTGCCCAACAAGTAGCCCTCATGTTCCTCGTCCAATGAATGCAATTCCCCACTTTCTAAGTCCGATTCCTGATCCTTTTCATTGGAAGGGGCATGGGATGGTCCCCGTGTTCTGGATAGCTCCTGAGGGTGAGGCATGTCAAACTGGGCAGATGTCTGAGAGGTCAGAAGAGGCACCTCATGTGGTCTTCTTCTCTTGTTTACGTTCTGCTTGGTTAGCTGATCTGTAAGGAGGCTTACTATGCTGAATACCTTTTTAAGGAAAGAAACCAACTCCTGTGGTCCCGGTTATGGAGAGGGGGCAAGATCCTTCTCGATGCAGAGTAGGCGGATCATTTGAGGCAGAGATGAGGAGGTGTCCTGAGATCTTGTTTGTCCAGATGTAGACCCCTTCTCCGAGGAACCTATCCACTCCGCATTGTCTGGGGAGGTATGAGGGGTATCCTAAGTTTCACTATGCTCAGCAGACGCTTTGTCACAGGAAGTGCAGTAGGGATCTGTGACAATGGTGCAAAACCTAGCATGGTCCTTCAGGGGAGCACTGGACTTGGAGCCCTTGGATCCAGTCTCTCTCTCTCTCTCTACGTGGAGCTTCAGAGGACTCCACAGAGAGGTTAAAAACAGCTCAGAGGTGAAAGAGCTATTTTGTAACTAGCTATAACCCCTCACAGTCCTGAGACAGCTGTAATGACTGCAGAAGGTTACCTATAGGCCCTGTAAGTCCTGAAGTAGGCTCCAGAAAGTAGCGGACATGCAGCTTAGTGGCCAAAAGTAGGAACTTGCAGTCCTGAAGTATTTTCACTGAAGCAGCTCACTTACAGTTTGAAAACAGATAGGAAATATCTCAGATTTGAGCGCCAGTGAAATTTGCTTGCAGAATGCAGTTAAACCTCAGTTTTGACCCAAAACGAGCAACCTCATATAAAACAGCTCTTCCGAGGCTAACGTTATGGTGCTAAATGAGATAACAGGCCAGAAACCAAGGGGAGATAGCCTCTGCACTAAGAAATGAACCTGTGCGGCCCTACTGCAAACAGCCAAACTGGCCTCCCAAGATGGCGCCTCCCTGAGATAGCGCAGTTTTAAGGTGTGGGACTCACGTGGAGTGGTACTCTGCTACAGGGCCTTCCCTCTCCCTAGTGACCCCTGAGCCTACCTGAAAGATAACTCCTGCAACAATAGGAAAAAAGGCGCCCACCAGGCATAAAGGGAGAGCAGGCTATTGAAGCGGAGTCCATTCTGTGGCAAAAAAAAACAAAGTTCCAGTTGCCACTGATGTCCAAGAAAAGGATTCCAGAGTACACAGCAGTCTCTCCTAAGCTGCACAGAATGTTTGTCATCATATGTCTCAACCTTTTGTCACCGAAATGAGGGACAGGGACACTGACCCTCATAAAGAGGGACACATCCTCAAACATAGAGATACAAGCTCAAAACACCGTGGAAACCACTGTGTTTACTTGTACAAAGCTTATTTTTAATTCAGCACGTTATTATGCATTTTGCTTTAAATCTGAATTTAGAGCACATTCTCTGTATGGGAGCATGTTTTCCATGTGGGACGGATGAGGAACAGAGCAATTCAGAGGGGTAAAATGAGGTTCATCCCTTGTAATCAAGGACAGTTGAGAGGTATATCTGTCATGACAAAGTTACATATAAGAAAATTAAATTACCACAAAGATTCCCTGCAGTGCAGGGAGCTGTCTACAGCTATAAGGACAGACTAAAAGATCATGCGAGTCATGGGACAGGGGGTGTGTCCTTCCACTTTCAGACTTTCAATTTGTCCAAGCTGAGAGGGAAGACAGCCCATTCCATTCACTGCTTGCCCACAGGCATCAATCAACACAACAGTAATTATAACATAATTATAAACTTACCCTCTGGAGGCTGGAACTGAGTCCAGGACTGGAGGATTCAAAGGATGAAGTTCAGTGCTCTACCCAGGAAGCTTGGGAATATCTCCCCTAGTCTAGCAAGCATAAATCTCCGTTATCTTGCTTAACATAATTTTTGAAAGGAAAATGCAATATTTCCTGTTTCAGAGGGATTTAAATGCCCCATACTGCTAGCAATTACCGTTTTAGTGATAAAAGGAAGTATGCTTTGAAGGTTCAGCAAAGCACAGCAAATAGTTGCAGTAGTTTCCTGTGACTCATCAAACGGAACCCAAAGGTAGCGAAGAGAGGTTCAGTAAATTGATATCATGCACTACCTGACCCTTCAATGAGAGAGCCATGAATGTAGCAGGAAATGTAGTCAGCATTAAAGGGGCAGTTGCTGTTCTGCTAGATTTCCCCACATTACTGCACCTTTATCGGAACTGTGGTCATGTAAAAAAGAGAGGAAGCACAAGTGGGTGAGTACATTTCCAGGCATAGATAAGACATAGAAACATAGAAGTTGACGCCAGATAAGGACCATAAGGCCCATCCAGTCTGCCCATTTCTTTTTCTGCCTTATGAATGTGCCATTGCCCTTTGCTGTGTCAATGGCCTATCTAGTCTTACTCATCTCTGTTGCTCCCTTATGCCTATCCCATGCCTGTTTGAAGCCCTGCACAGTATTCATATCCACCACTTCCTGATGTAACCCCCCTGCAAATGGGGGTTCCCAGAAGACTTCCAGGAGCTTGCTTGAATGCTCCAAGCCTGAATGGTGTTTGGCGTTTAAGCCATTTATCAGTGAGTGTTTTTAGAACCTCTGGTACTGTCTCTTTAAGAGCTGTCTGCTTGCAGACATAATTAGTTTGTATGGGGGACTGTGTGTTTCTTTGATTGAGTACCACTCGAGCTGCTGCCAATTCGCTCCATTTTTGCGGTCACTGGGAGTGCAGAGGGAGCCTATCTGAAGGATGTAACTGTTTGCCAGAAACCATTTAGAGTAATAGTGAAATTACAGTTTGCTAACCTGCTTTCTTTGCAGTCAGAACTGTGTCTGCCTAGTTCCCCATTCTGGTTTTGAACTGCTGAACTGGACCAATCAGTGTGGGGTAAGCTAGCTCTAAAATGGTGCCTTGGACGAATCAGAACTTGGACTCATAATCTGAGCCAGCCACAAGAGGATTGTATGGGCAGTGACTCTGGGAGATGTAGTTTAGACTTGCGCCTTTTGGACCAACAGGAGCAGTCTATTGTGAGTGACAGCCAATCCAGTCAAGAACTGGGAGGAACTCAAAGGAAGTGCCCGGTTTGTCTGTTGGAGTTTCAGTTGAGCTCTGACAGTGAAGGAGGAAGGAGCCTGTGCTTTTTCAGTGTGCAGTTTTAGTCGGAAAACGTGTGTAAGGCCCAGAGTTCCGGTCTGCAGCTTGTGTAACTGCTTGTTAGGACTGAATCCGTCCTGTGAAGAGAATCAAAGGATATCTGAAGAGAAACCAGGCTCACCCTGTAGAAGACTGGAGAAATTGCTGAATTGCACTCGGTCTGTCAGGAACTGAATCTGCTGTGTGTTCCCGGTATTGTGCAGTAATTGCGATCGGATAGAGAAGCAGCCTGCCTGGTATAGTACTTTCTGTTTTACCATATAAATGTGTGAAGAGGCTTGTGTACCTCAAGTGAATCCTGCTGCCATTAAAGGACTTTTGCCTGTTACTGTTCACCATATAAATGTGTGAGGAGGCTTGGTTAGCTCAAGTGAATCCTGCTGCCATTAAAGGACTTTTGCCTGTTGCAGTTTGCCATATAAATGTGTGAGGAGTCTGGTGGAGCTCAAGAGTAGCCCTGCTGACATTGAAGGACCCTATCTTGTTTGGAGGTCGTGAGTACTAATCTGGGTCGCCCCTGTTGAATTGCCACATTGAATCCAAATGGAATCACTGTACTGCTGACTGTTTAAACTAATTTTCTTTTTTCTGTGGGAAAGGGCCCCTACCAGCTGCCACGGTTTGGACTGGCCACTAGGGCTTGGTACCCAGGGACAGTAACTGGTAGGATAGACCTGTACACAGAGCCATAGGTAGATGAGTAAAGTGATAAGCTAATTAACCTGATTTCCCCCTGTCCTTGTTATATTCCCCCTAAATAAATCAGAGCTGCTTGTTTCAGCAAAGTTATACTGCCTGAGGTATTTGTCTATGTTAAAGTATTGTACTGTGATTGTTGCACTGTATCTTATTTTACAGGAGGTCCCAGTGCCTGAACCAGCCCTGGGGGTAAGTGTATACTGTGAAGGTAATTCTGATATATTGTGTGGGCCACTAGTGCAGTGGTTCTCAAATGGTGAGGCCAGCCTCACAAGGGAGGCCCCAAATTGTTCCAGGGGAGGCCCAGTCAAGTCTGAGAATGTACAGTATTTAAATTTTAAGTTTTGGCTGTTTTGTGTAAAAGGATAAAACAAATTAAATATGGATAATTGCAAGCAAATTTCTTTACTTATGCACAAATATTTGACCAGGAAGTCCCCATTGAGCCAAAGCTTGTTTATAGGTGTGTATATGTAAATTAATGCCTGGAGAAGGCATGCTGAATCAAGGCTCATTTCTACAATAGGTATTTATGTGCAAATTAGTAACTTGGAAAGGCACATTTAGTCAAGGCTCATTTCTATAGTAGATATTTATATGTAAATTAGTGACTGGGAAAGTCACAGAAATCCGATGCATGTTTTCAGGTGTGACCTGAGGTAAGGGTACAGGAAGTTGCTTAACAACAGGGTAAGAGAGGGAGCAATGAAGTGGCTAGGGCTGGCTGTTCCAGCTAGACAGGAAACAGAGTAACAAGGGCCCAAGAGTCAGAAAAAAGGAGTGACAAGTATAACGTGGGGTGCCAGGTCAGGGGTGGAGAGCAATAAGTTGGCTAAAAAGAGAATATACTCAGTCAACTTTATTAGTTTCACTTTATTTCAGGTGTACTGTGCAAAGTAGGAGTTATTTTTTTCTGCTGTGAGGCCCAAGACTTTTTTCCAAATTTGAGGGAGGCTCGAAATCTTTTTCATGACTTGGGGGAGGCTCACTATCACAAAGTGTGAGAACTAATGCACTAGTGGGAAGAAAGGGGGGTTGCAGTGTCCCAGAGGGCTGTGACCAAGTAAGTTTAACTATTGCAAACCCTGACCTCTGGGTGGAGGCACCCGCCATTGGATCCAGGCCCCTCAACCTGTTAGTGGCAAATCAGGCAGGGGTAGTAGCCCCTGGGATAGCGCCATCTAGGGGTTACACTGAGGTAGGCCGTTCCATGCATCCACCAACCTTTCTGTGAAAAAGAACTTCCTCACATTACCCCTTGCAATTGGGGGTTCCTAGAAATGCCAGTCTGGGTATACCTTAGCCTGGTTTGTTCTGTCCTTCTCCCGCTGTTTCTCGGGCTTCTCCCGACTTGGCCCCTAATTTTCTGGCTTCCCAGGTCCTGTTTGCCCTCATGTGTGCCCCAGCTTGCAATCAAATGAAAATCCAGCCCCTCGGGGCTTAAACTGCTGACTGTGGGCTCCCGCTGCAAAAGCGCTGCCTCCAGGCCAGCGAGAGCCGTGTTGGTGCGCAAAACGCCTTTGATGTGGAGCCGCTTGTTTTGCGGTCACCTCGGGGACTGTGCCATGGGTCCCGGGATCTCTTCCACCTATTTGGGACCCGGTGACCATGGACAGCCTGCTAGGGGACCGCTCAGATGGGAATTAAAGGAGTTCTGACCGGGGCTTATTTGAGTATGCCTGTGCAGGGCCCCGGTCATCTGAATAAAGCATAACAGTGTGTCTGGCAGCACCAGGACATTATTCAGGACTGTATCCAATCTGCTATAAGGGACAATGGGTTAAGCAGCCATTGCCAGCAGTACAGCCAATTGGAATTGCAGCAATAGAAAGCCACGACTTGTGGGACATTCACTGCATCTCATGGGTAAGCACCCAAGTGCTTATGGGGGCTTACAGGGACATTGTTTTAGGCGCAAATTCCACAACCCAATTGTGCCTCGAGTGTTCTGATTGACAGGTCCTTCAGCAACTTGGAGACATGCCACCCCATCCCTGCTACCAATCAGGAGTTGAGCTAGGAGCTCTATAAAGAGACAATGTTGCCAGCTTGTCTGGAGAGATTCAGAGGGAGATTCAGAGAGAGAGCAGCAGAGCAGGCTTCAGACTGCTGGGAGCCCCCCATGGGGGAGGGGCTCAGGCTCCAGCCATGCCATCAGGCCTGGGCCACTTAATTCAAGCCCTTTCAGTCTTCAGAGGGCATTTGTTATTTTCTTCAGTTAACAGTTAACTAATTACAATAATTGGGGGCTTTCTGCAACAGCTAGTCTGGAGGTTGCCAGTACTGTCCTCCAGAGGCTAGCCTTCCCTCACATGTCGGGGAAAGATGTGGACCAAAGAATCAGATGTCCAGCAGCGGTGAGAGTGCTGACCAGATCAGATGACATCATGCAGTGGTGAGAGCACTGACCAAGTACCTCAGCGGTGAGAGAGCTGAAGAAGTCTTCAGGATGCCTTCGATTGCGGATGAGACCCATGGAGGCACTGCGCAAAGGTTTTAAAAAATGTTATGAGTTAGCAAACCCAACCCCCTTAGCCTATGTCCAGGGTAGTAGGCAGGGGTGTAACACTGGGGGGTGGCACCGCCCAGGGGTTACACCTTAATCGGGCTCCCTCTAATTTCATGCTGTGTCCTCTTGTCCTGCTATTTTTCTTCTATTGAAACATGTTAGACTCTTTCACCTTGTTAATGCCCTTAAGGTGTCAGAATGTTTCAATCATATCACCTCTCTCCCTCCCTCCTTTACTCTAGGGTATACATACTGAGCTCCATTAATCTGTCTTCATACGTTTTCTAATGCAGTCCCTGCACCATTTTGGTTGCGCTTCTCTGGACTGCCTCAATTTGATTAATGTCCTTGTGAAGGTGTGAGCTCCAGTACTGCACGCAGTACTCCAGATGGGGCCTAACCAGTGTCTTGTAAAGAGGAATTATTATCTCCATCTTCTGACTTGTGATACCCCTACTAATACACCCCAACATCCCCCTAGCCTTACCTACTGCTTTAGTAGTCTGATTGGATGATTTCAGGTCATCTGTGAAGATGATGCCCAAGTCTCTTTCTTCCCTTGTGACTGCCAGCAACTCCCCTCCCAGCCTATAGGTGGCTTCAAGGTTTCTTTTCCCTATGTGCATGATCTTACACTTCTTTGCATTAAACCCCAGTTGCCACTCTTTCGACTATTTTGCTAGTTCATTCAGATCTTTTCTCATTCTGCCCACCCCATCTGGATCATCTACTCTGTTGCAGATCTTGGTGTCATCTGCAAACAGACAAACCTTACCCTTCAGTCCATCTGCAATGTCTTGAAAATATTGAATAGGACTGGCCCCAGGACTGATCCCTGAGGTACCCCACTTGTGACTTGCATCTCTTCTGACTGTATACTGGATTTGGTGTGAAATGGCAATTTTGCTCCTGAAATGCTTTTCAGAATTGTGTTTTACATTCTGTGAAAGTCCGTAAAGCATTTCCGTGTAAGCTGCGAAATAATTTCTCACAGATCACATAAACTGCATAATATTATTTTATGGATTACAGAAAAAGAATGTTTGGAGAGTTGCAGCGAAGTTTCACTCTGCCGGCGAAGTTGCCAAGAAGTGGCTGAAATTCGCAGTTGTGGAGTTTCACAAAGTTTTCCTTGCCCTCAGCGACTTCGACTGCGCCCGAAATCACAAAGTGTCAAGCAAATTCTGACATTCATGGGTAAAACTCCACATTTCATGGCAAATTTCTGCACTTTACGGATCAATCCACACTTCGTGAATTGCAGTAGCTTTTCGGATTAATTCCCAGAGCGCATTTCGGAAACTTTGCCCATCTCTAAATGTTATCTGCAAATTTACCAATCTGTGAAAAAACATTTTGCATGTGAAATATCATAATTCTGCTACTGACAAAATAGCCAGAATTTTCTGAAATTCTGCAGAATTCCATTCCATTGGAATTTTGGCATTCCACAAAGCCCTACTTTACTAGAATTTGGTGCATCTGTGAAGCGTTTTGAAATACAGCAATCCGTATGTTTATATGTACCGTTCCAGTGTCACTTATGGTTATGACTGCATTTTCAAGTTCCTTGACTAAGAGAACTGCAAACCCAAGACAGTACAGGCCAGTACAGACCAAAAAAGACTTGAGCAGAAACTCTTACAACCATAAGAGGCACATGAACTGTACGTGTGAACCCTCTGGGTGGAAGATTGACTATGCCAACTCAACTTACAGCTTCAAAATATTTGAAGATGAAGAGATGACAAGTCAAACTCTCACCACTCCTTCCCCCACCCAGCCCACTGCAACCTCAGTGCATTCCCAAGATTGTGTTGCTGGAGTAACAAGCAGACACACTGCTGCTGTGCTACAGGGCCTGCCAGCTCCTGCCCCTCCCCCTTTTTTAAACATATTTTCTCCCCTTCACCAGCCCTTTCTCAGGTCAGCCACCCCTGCACCAACCCCATCACCTTGCCTTCTCCTAGGGTCAATGACCCCCGTAGTTGCCCGCGGTAGTCCCTCCCCATGGTGGAGGGATGGCGGTGGACCAAGTCCCCTCTGTAAGCTTCAGTTCTGCTTGACACCAGTAGGCTGCCTAGGTCAGCAGCTGTAGAGTCTGCATGCAGGGTGGTGCCCTTCGTTCTGTGTGGTTGGGTTTTTTCCCTGTTTTTCCTCCCTCCAGAATGCCAGCCAACAGCACAGTGATGCAAGCTTCCACTCCAACCAATCAGCGTCACCTCCTGTGCTTATTCTTGTTTCTGTCTGTACTGCCACTACCTAGATGGCAGTCGCTCAGTGGAATTAACCCCCGTTCCTTTCCTGAGGAGGACAATGTTCTGTGGGACACTCAATTCTCCTCACCCCGGCCAACCCCAATATCCCAAGCTCATTCCCGAATCCTGATCAGCAGTGTGTGTCCTATCCTCTTTTAAAAACAGTACGCCCATTTACCTAGCCCCACAACTATTACATGGAGCCAGTCCTCCTTTTTTAAAATTATCCCATAACAGTATTTTTTAAACATCTACTATAACAAGCATTTGTCAATGCCAAATGTTTGCTTGCTGGCATTGGTAGTGTAGGAGTTAGAGAGCTGCATAATAGGAAATGCAGTGAAGTATTGAACTGAAGCCAACCCCACCAGCACCCTGCAAAGACTGACAGGCATTGGGTGTGCTTTTGGGTCATCAGGCACACTGGCCACACCATTTCACCACACCCTACCCTGCAGACACTGACAAGTGTCACGGTGTGCCTTGGGGTCTTTAGCCCTTATGCTCACCCCATTCCATCAGGAAATACGGTGAGATGGGTGCGGTATAGGACAATGGGGTGAACTTTGGGGCCGAAGAGTCCAAGGCACACCTTGATGTCTGTCACTGGCTGCAGGGTGTGGAATGGTCTGAGCATTACAGGCGAGAATCTCAAGTCACACCCCTGATGCCTGTCAATCTGTACAGGGTGGGGCGATATGGTTGGAAACCCTCATGCCTCAGGCGTTCGTTGGCATTTTCACTCCAAATTTTCAACATGGTTTTTTTGTGATCCCTACCTTATGAACAGTGGCAATATCAGTTCGTTAGCTGAAAGCTGATTTTGCACTGTGACTACGCCATTTGGCACCACAGGTGCAAAAACACATTTTGAACAGGATGTGAAAAATGACAGCTGTACTGTTCATGGGGAGGTGAAAATGGCAAAGTTGAAAATCTGCAGTGAAAATATAAAAAAACTGGTGAAGTTACGAGCGTGCGTAGAAAATGCGCAATGCACACCCGTAATGCAATTAGTTTGGGGATTTTTTACAGCAGATTGTCAACACAGGGATTTTGGAACCTCCGCTCATGAACAGTGTCACTGTGATTTTCTTAATCTGTCCTGAACAGTGATTTCCCACAGCGACCACGCATTTCTGTGCTGGAAGTGCGAAAACACATTTCGGCCATGGTGTGAAAAATGACAGTTGTACTGCTCATAAGGAAGTGTGGAAAAATGCCAGCGTGAAAATCTGGACTGAAAATATTAGAAATCCATGAACTTACGAGGGTGCATGGAAACTGCACAATGGTCACTCATAACACAGTCATTTTATGGACTTTTTTCACCAAATTTTTGACATAGCCATTTTAACACCTCTGCTCATGAGCAGTGTCACTGTGATTTTCTTAATCTGTCCCAAACATTGATTTCGCACACCGACTTCGCCATTGTACGTTACATGCGCGGAAACACGTTTTCGGTGAGAGGTGAAAAATGACAGCTGTACTGCTCATACAGAGGTGTGGTAAAATGGCAATGTTGAAAATCTGGAGCGAAAATATTAAAAATTCGCGAACTTACGAACATACGTAGGAGCAGCGCAACACATGCTCGTAAAACAGTCATTTTTGGGAATTTTATCACCAAATCTTTAACATAGCCATTTTAACACCTCTGGTCATGAACAGTGTCACTGTGATTTTTCTTAATCTGTCCCGATCATTGATTTCGCACACTGACTGCACCATTGGGCGCTACATGCACGGAAACGCATTTTGGGTGAGATGTGAAAAATGACAGCTATACTGCTCATAAGGAGGTGTGGTAAAATGGCAATGTTGAAAATCTGGAGTGAAAATATTGAAAATTTGTGAACTTACGAGCGTGCGTAGGAACAGCGCAATGCATGCTCGTAAAACAGTCATTGTTGGGAATTTTTTCACCAAATTTTCAACATAGGGTTTTTGGGGGCCTACCTCATGAACTGTGACACTGTCATTTCATAAATCGGTCCTGAAAGGTGGTTTCACGCAGTGACCGCGAAATCACCTTTCGGGCCCGATTAACAAAATGACAGTGACAGAATTTATGAGGAGGGGTCCCAAAAACCCCATGTTGAAAATTTGGTGAAGAAATTCTCCAAAATGCCTGTGATATGCATCAAAGTTGAAAAAAACCCTGTTTATTCCATTATACAGCTTACCGGCACTTCCTCAGTTCGTGGTCGGCTTTGAAGAGTGCAAACGTGTTCCTGGTCCACCGAAGATCACTGCGCCGGACTCCGGAGGTAAGTATGGGGTGAGGTGGGGGTGTGTGGGGAGGCTGGGTGCACAGAGGGTGGGCGCGGGTGGGGATCAGAACAGTCAGCGAGGGAAGTTTTTTTCTTTTCAGATGCTTTTCATTTTAGGAGGATGACGCGGGACTTGTGCCACGCTGGGGTGGGCTCCCAGCGTGGCAGTTGGAAGGCTGTTTGGGGGGGCAGCGGAGCCGACGGGGCACTGGGCACCTCAGTCGGCCATATGGACTATTGCCACGATGGGGTGGGCTCCAGCATGGCACCCGGTAGTCTCTTGGGAGGGAGAGGGTAAACAGTGGAGCCAAGGGGGGGGATTGGGCACCCCCGTCGGCCATACAGAATGATGCCACGCTGGGGTGGGCTCCCAGTGTAGCACCTGGAACTCTGTTGGGGGGGAGCGCAGCAGAGCCGACGGGGATTGGGCACCCCGTCGGCCATACAGTGTGTGCGTGGGGAACGCATGAGCACATAATATGCATGTGTCTGTGTGGGAGGAGCGCATGAGCACGCGATATCTTATCGCTGCTCACTGAAGCGTAGTTCTCCCTTTCAACTGTACACCACTGCATTTTCAATTGCTGTCATAGACAGCTGCAGCATTCATTGGCGAACTGTGGCCGCGCCTGCAAACACACTGACTGAATTGGAAGATAGGGTGCCACACCTCCGAAAACTCGGATGATGGCACTATGTTTCTTGCACATGCGTGCAAGCAAACATAAAAATGACAGCCTCCACAAAACTGAGCCTTCCCCTCCATTTGGGATTGGGTTGCAGATGCATCACTTAGGGGCAGACAGGGGCTGCGGTTGAGACCCGTAAGATTTCTTTGCAACACCTATGATGTCCATTGCAACCCCTAAAATAAGATTTTCTTAGCCTTCTCTTATATAGAATTTGGTGGGCAGAGTAGGTTTGCAACCCTTCTGATTCTACTGAAATGGGCTTTTACAGCTCCTATGATTCTGGTGAAATGATGCTACTGTTGGGTTGTAGCCTGCAATTTTCCATGGCTGATGACATCGACCAAATTAGCTGCAGGCTATTCAATGGGTCCAGTAGTGGTTCTGTCTGTTTTAGAACATACCCATATATACTCACTTATACAGTATGTTTGCCTCTCGTAGAAACAGCATTTGTAGCCAGATAAGGAACACTTGGCCCATCCTAGCTATCCATTTGCATATAAGACATGCAAGTCAATCTCCCTTTTGCCAAGATGAAAAAATACATGTAACCCATTTATAAGCTTGACCCCACCCAAAATAAAATTTTATAAATACCTTTCCCATGTTCTGGCATCACTTAATTATTTAAAATGTACCATACCTTTCGATACTGGCAGGAGCAGGTGAAGATTTAGGGGCCCTAACAGCAGTAGCAGATCTTCAAGTGCTAACTTGGCCGCAGTTCTTAACAGAACCCTAGTTTGTTTCATTTTGTAAATTTTCCTCCCTCCCCATCCGCAACCAGACAGTACTGACAGGGCCCGCATGCCCACTTGAGAATCTCCACTGCTGTCCAGTACCCAAAACGATCAACTGTGAGTGCCAAACAACTGACTACAAGTCTGAATTGCCCACTTGGTTGGTGCTAATCCTCATATTCTAATAATACCACATTGGATGATCAGCATCAAGTGCAAGTGCCTCTGGGACTTGTAGTTTTTCATCTGTGGCACTCACAGTTGATCAGCCTGGTGCCAGACAGGGACAGTATGCTGCAGTGAAGAAGTAAAAATACACCTCACATAGGTTGACCTCATGTATCAGTCAAACCCCCCTTTTTATGTTTGCTTGCACGCATGTGCAAGAAACATAGTGCCATCATCCGAGATTTCGGAGGTGTGTCACCTCCTCCTCCAATTCAGTCAGTGTGTTGGCAGGCGGGGCCCCTGTAAGCCAATGCATGCTGGGAGCTGTCTATGACAAGCTCCAAAATGCAGTGGCATACAGTTGAAAGGGGGAGCTACGCTTCAGTGAGCAGCGATAAGATATCGCCTGCTCATGCGCAGCTCCCTCTACACACACAGAAATGCACGCATACCGCGTGCTGCCCTCCCCCGCACACGATAGCTGACGGGTGCCCAACTCTGGCCGGTTCCACTGTCCTCACCCCCGAGATTGGGTGCCACGCTGGGAGCCCACCCCAGCATGGCACTGATCATATGGCCAACGGGGTGCCCAACCTTCGTCGGCTCCACGCCCCTCAGCCGCTCTTTGTGCCACGCTGGGAGCCCACCACAGTGTGGCAAACGTCCCATGTCATCTTTTTTTTTTTAACCTGCAAAATAAAACGGTCCCACGGCGCTTCTCCCAGCCCCTCCCACAACCCGCACCCACCCACTGCGCACCCTGCCTCCCCACACCCTCACCACATACTTACTCCGGAGCTCGCGCGACGATCTTCGTGGACTGGGAACACGCCTGCACTCTTCAAAGCCGACCGCGAACTGAGGAAATACCGTAAGCTGTATAATGGGCTAGATAGGGTTTTTCAACTTTATTGCATATCTCAGAGATTTTAATTTTGTACCAATTCAACATGAGGTTTTCCTTCTTCATGAATGAACACTGTCATGCGATTCGGGCCTCAAGGTTGATTTCGCAGTCACTGTGTGAAATCACCCTTTGGGCCTGAATAACGCCATGACAGTGACATCATTCATGAGAAGGGGTCCCAAAAACCCCATGTTGAAAATTTGGTGCAAAAATTCCAAAAAATGACTGTTTTACGAGCGTGCGTTGTACAGTTCCTACGCAAGCTCGTAAGTTCGCGAATTTTCAATATTTTCACTCCAGATTTTCAACATTGCTATTTTATCACACCTTCTTATGAGCAGTACAGCTGTCATTTTCACATCTCACCCAAAGCGTGTTTCCTCATGTAGCTATAAATGGCGCAGTCGGTGTCTTAAATCAATGTAGGGACAAATTAAGAAAATCACAGTGACACTGTTCATGAGCAAAGGTCTTAAAATGGCTATGTTGAAATTATTGAAAAAATTCAAAAATGACTGTTTCTGGCGTCGTTGTACAGTTCCTTGCGCTCGTAAGTCTGTAGGTTCCAATATTTTCCTCCAGATTTTCAACATTGCTATTTTATCACACCTTCTTATGAGCAGTACAGCTGTCAGTTTTCACATCTCACCCAAGCGTGTTTCCGCCCATATGGCGCACAATGGCGCAGTCGGTGTAGCGAAATCAATGTACGGGACAAATTAAGAAAATCACAGTGACACTGTTCATGAGCAAAGGTCTTAAAATGGCTATGTTGAAAATTTGTGAAAAATCTAAAAATGACTGTTTTACTAGCTGCATGTTGTACAGTTCCTACGCATCGTCAGAAGTTCAAGAATTTTCAATATTTTCACTCCAGATTTTCAACATTGCCATTTTACCACACCTTCTTATGAGTAGTATAGCTGTCATTTTCACATCTCACCAAAATGTTTCCGCCCATGTAGCGCATAAAGCGCAGTCAGTGTGCAAAATCAATGTACGGGACAAATTAAGAAAATCACAGTGACACTGTTCATGAGCAGAGGTCTTAAAATGGCTATGTTGAAAATTTGGTGAAAAATTCCTAAAATGACGGTTTTACGTGCGTATGCTAGCAGTTCCTATGCATGCTCGTAAGTTTCATATTTAATATTTTCACTCCAGATTTTCAACATTGCCATTTTATTACATCTTCCTTATGAACAGTGTAGCTGTCATTTTCATATGTCGCCTAAAATGTGTTTTCCGCACATGTAGCGCATAATGGTGCTGTTGTGTGAAAGCAATGTTTAGGACAGATTAAGAAAATCACAGTTACACTGTTCATGAGCAGAGGTCTTAAAATGGCTATGCTGAAAATTTGGTGACAAAAGTCCATAAAATGACTGTGTTAAGTGAGCATTGCGCAGTTTCCACGCACCCTCGTAAGTTCATGACTTTGTAATATTTTCAGTCCAGATTTTCACCAGTGGCATTTTTCCACACTTCCTTATGAACAGTACAGCTGTAATTTTTCACAGCATGGCTGAAGTGTGTTTTCACACTTTCAGCGCAGAGATGCATGGTCGCTGTGGGAAATCATTGTTTGGCACAGATGAAGAAAATCACAGTGACACTGTTCATGATCGGAGGCACCAAAATGCCTGAGTTGACAATCTGCTGTAAAAAATCCCCAACCTAATTATATTACGGGTGTGCGTTGCACAGTTTCTATGTACGCTCGTGACTTCACCATTTTTTTAAATATTTTTACTGCAGATTTGCAACATTGCCATTTTTTACACCTCCCCATGAACAGTACAGCTGTCATTTTTCACATCCTGTTCGGAATGTTTTTGCACCTGTGGTGCTAAATGCCGTAGTCGCTATGCATAAGCAGCTTTCGGCTAACAAACTGATATTCCCCTGTTCATGAGGTGGGGTCACAAAAAAAACATATTGAAAATTTGGAGTGAAAATACCAACAAATGCCTGAGGTATTAGGGTTTCCAACCATAACACCCAACCCTGTAGAGAATGACAGGCATCAGGGGTGTGACTTGGGATTCTTGCCTGTAATGCTCATACCATTCCACACCCTGCAGCCAGTGAGAGGCATCGAGGTATGCCTTGGACTCTTCGCCCCCAAAGTTCACCCCATTCTCCTATATCGCACCCATCTCACCGTATTTCCTAATGAAATGGGGTGCGCATAAGGGCCAAAGACCCCAAGGAACACCGTGACACTTGTCAGTGTCTGCAGGGTGGGGTGTGGTGAAATGGCGTGGCCATTATGCCTGACGACCCAAACGCACACCCCAATGCCTGTCACTCTCTGCAGGGTGGTGGTGGGGTTGGCTTCAGTTCAATATTTCACTGCCATTCCTATTACGCAGCTCTGTAACTTCTACACTACCACTGCCAATGCCAGCAAGCAAACATTCGGCATTGACAAATGCTTGTTAGTGGTGATGAGAAACTCAGCTTATACCCAAATATATATGGTAGTTACACTCTGAGACTTCAGTATCAGGAAATGCACTACCCAAGTACTGAGGCCAGGTATTGATGAGGGGACTTTGAGCCACAGGTAGTTTTGTGGACATGTGGATGAGTGTTCCCCTTTAAATCTGTCTGCTGATAATTTTAAGCTGATATGTACAAAGGTATTTTAGGATGCATGGGATAAGCCACTAAGGTCAGGACATTATCAGCCTCATCTGGACCAACCCTGTCAGGTTCCTTGTTACTTAGCCAAGATTCCCACATACAACATTGTGGGGTGAGCCTATATAAATTTGTCATACCCCAAAGGGAGATCAAAAAGCTGCTATAAATACAGTTGATTTGCCTGATTCAGCAGAAAACAAATTAAGTGAGATGGGAAAATCACTGCCCAATGAGTTCCAGTAATGTAATGTTACTATCTGAAGAACAGATTCACTCGTCACATAATATAATTCTTCCTCAAATTTTTAATAAGTCCTCTAGTGGGTAACACAAATGCTAGCAACGTGTGTATATATATATATATAGATATATTATATATATATATGCCAAGATTTTATAACCAGTAACTTCACCAGGGCCCAACATCAAGTCTAAAAGATATATGCAAAACATAATGATTGCAAAACACTAACTTACTGGTACTGACACTGTAGTGCAGCATGAGGGGGGGGTGCTGCAGTCCTGAGGTGCTGTCTTTCAGATTAGATGTTAAACTGAGGTCCCGTCTTGTCTGCTGTGGTGGATGTTTAGGTGGTCATAAAAGAAGAATGCCTGTCCTCCCACCACCCCACCCCACTCAGACCACAACCCACTGATTAAGCTTTTAAAGGAGCTTTTAAGGGGGTAATGTGGGAGCTTTTTTTTTCTTTTTTTACTTATTCTTTTATACTCCCCCTGCCCACAGCACTCCCACTCTTCGGGAGACACCTATGGCCTTCTAGTCCCCGCCCTCTTACCTGGAGCCCGGTGCAGTCCGTCCCCCATGTAGCCGTGGTTATATCCCCCAGGCGGGCACGGGTGGGGCCACCCCCGAAGTCCTTCTTGTTATCGTCGGGACGCTGGTACCGGGACAGGCAGGGGCACTGGGGATCGGGGCCTGGTGCTCGCCTCCAGGAGCGCCACGGGTGATTTTCCCTTTTTCTCGCGAGAGTGGTGCGTACCCCAACGTCAAGGTGTCACCGCCGACGTCAACCACTCCCAACCCCCTCTGTGTACTCATGCGCTTGCTGTGCCTCTGGCTTCCACCAGAGGTCAGTCAGGCACTGAGTGTGTGTCCCCCTCCCTCCCGGGAAAGGAGAGCTGTCCTCCGGACGCTCAATCCTTTCCTTCCCCTGCCGACCCCCGACGTCCCGGGCTGCGTTCCCGAACCCAGGTCGCCGGCGTGGAGCGAGGTGTGGCGTCCAGCACCTCAACCCTCAGCGCCACCGGGCCAGCAATGTGGGAGCTTTTAAATCCACACTTTACACTCACCTCACAGCCTCCAGCTCCTGTGACTGCTTTGACTAAAGTCTCATCCCACTGACTGCACTTACATTTGTTTCACTCAACCACCATGGTCTCCTCTTTAACAAAGACAACCTGAGTACCACTAACTGGGTTCTGTCTGCTCCTAAACTTCTTATTTCTCCCTCTCTTCACTCTCAAGCTCTCCAATCCTTATTCCATGCCCTTGACACTGCCTCTGAGTTCCTTTTTCTTTTCTGTACATAAATGTTACTGTTTAAGTTGTGGCCTTGTTAAACAGCTTACTGATTGTTTGTAACACTGTCTACTTACTATGTTTTTGTACTTAATTACATGGAACCTTTGTAAAAGAGCCTTGGCTCAAAGGTATTAATTCCTAGAACAATAAACTTCAAGCTGAAAAAAACATGTTTTTCCTGACCTGTGTTCTTTAATGTGCACTCTGATTTAACATCTGTTTTGTAAACATCCATGGAAATGCACAGTACTAGTTTACATTCTCAGCACGGTGGTGCACTGCTCACTCTATCACTTTGTGCAGTAAGTGGTGCTGAGCTGAGAATGGGAAATAGCGCCATGCACCTCCAACTTCAAGTATGTTTACATTACCGATGTTAAATCAGAGTGTATGTCAAACAACAGAGATCAGAAAATTTTTTTTTCGCTTAAAAGCCTAATTAGGGATGACAGGAGTTCTTCTTTTAAGATCCCATGGCACTTCTTGAAAAGAGTAGGGGAGTTTTTATTGCAGACATTAGTCTCCTACAGGCAACATATACAAACATTTCAAAGCAAAACCAAGTCAAACAAAACTTGTAAAATGAAAGGAGAACAAAAAAGCATTACTGAGGGAAACTAAAGGAAACTTAACAGAAACAGAAAAATCAGGGCAGGTAAAAAAAAAAAAACTGCTTCCACAATATTTCCAGTGTGTTAGAAATAGCGTTTTCAGCAGTTTGCTTTATTCTAACTGATACAAAATAAATAAAAGTTGTTTAATACAGTGAAATGAGGGTAATTTCCCCGTGTTCTGACCAAATTACCCTATTTACTAAAAATACCAGCAACAGCTTAATATAAATAGTCCCTACAATATTTCATACTCTGCAGTTTTTATTGCAATTATTTTCAATTCATTTAATTATGTCCCTTATTTAGGCCAGCCCACCGGCACAGCGGCAAGGCGTCCTTCTGTGATGCCAGCATCCCAGGTTCAGGGACAGACTCGGCAGGCAGAGGGCCAGTCGGGAGGAGAAGGACTGAGCATTCCGGGGACTGCTCTCCTTCTCTTGGGGAGGGGGGAAGAGTGTCTGGTGCAGTGTGGACTTCTGGCAGAGGCTGGGGATACTGCCACAGCCAGCACCATGTCAGGGGGGAGCGGGGCAGACACTTGCATCATGGCACATCCCTGCCCCCTCTGGGCTCCTCAACTAGGGCCATTGTTCCAGCCCTACAATGTCTCTGGTGAGAACGGGAACCAGTTTCCTGGCCCTACAATGTCTGAACTGATAACTGGAATCAGTGTCCCTGCTGTACATTTCAGAAGACAAGTGGAAACAATGTCCCAGCCAGTTTTGGAATTATACTTTATAAGCAGCACTGGGAACTGGGACCAAGATGTCGGACGGCACAGTGATAGGATAGCAGCACTCTCTCCTGCACTGCTCATATGTATATTGTTCTCCTAAATGCAGTGCCCTTGAAATGTTGGAAGCATAATTTACATAGGGCTAAGTGTTAGTTAATTCTTTTTTTTTTCCTCCCTCAGTTTGAGTAATTGTAGAAAGAGATTAAAAAACCTTGGTAGTCTCGGTAATCTGTTAATTGGGTCATAATGGGCAGGCTGTTACAGGCAGCTGAGTCTGCTAGCTGTGACAGCATTCTCCACATGGAGAATGTCTCAGTAAAAGGTAATTAGCATTTGTGAGGGCTGGGAGTGTTTTTTTCTGCAATAGCTGTGCAATAGTTGAACATACAGTACTTGCTCTGCAGACATGTTAGTGTCTCAGCAGGTTGTAACGGTGAGTGCTGAACAGCAGTACGAGAATGAGACATGGAGACGGCATAGTGTGAATTTATGCCAGAGGTTACGGGCTGACTGTGTGGGGATACAACAAGGGTGAGATAAGCAAGAAAAATAGCTAATATCCTGCATAACCAGACTACCCAAGGAAGTCAGAGTTATTTAAGCAATAAGGCACAACAGGGTGTGAGTTATTGGGGGATTTACCCATGCCTTGTGTGGTGTGTCATGAGGCGCAGCCGAGTGGTTTAACCACACAAGAAGTGGGTAAATCCACCAATAACCCACACCCTGGAGTGCCTTATTGCGATTATACAAAGGACCCATGTGTGTGTTTAAGTATGTTTTTATAAATGCCAGTTCTCAGCCATGGGTTATTGCAGGTTGTAACACGGCTCTGAGTCGGGGTCTGGAAAGCGGCACGGCGATAGGCGCAATCGCCACAGCTGACTTAAACCGAGCGGGTATTAAGCCAGGTGTAACGCCCGCTCGGTCAGTACCAGCTGTGGCCATGGAGGCTGCCGAGAGTAGCAGCCCACTCCGGTACTACCTAAATCTGCCAGGAGCAAGAGGGTGCAGCACTGAGCTTCTAATGTACAGTGTGAGAGAGCGAACTCAGAAATCGGGAGCGCGCCTTGGAACAGTGGTATAGAGAAGCAGCCCAGTAGCTACCCGTAGAACCCTGTAAATGGACGTGAGCAGAAAGGGCTGTAGGGAAGGTACGCAGTGCCGAGAATCTCGTTGGGCAGCACTTGCTCGACCCTTACATGTAGACCGGCCGGCTCCGATGCACGCCAGGCGGTCAAAAGCATTGGTGAGTCCTGTTGCGCACAGCAACGCGCTGCAGTCGTGAATCTGTTCCCGCCCGTCCCGTAGTACTACCATAGGCATGGAGCTGTTCTGGACCTCGCAGACGGCTGGTGCGGCCAACCCCGCAGCTCCCCGACGACAGGCAGACAGGCAGGGACGATGACAGCTTGTCCAAGAGTTGGAGCCGCCGAATCATTGAAGTGCGCTCCAGCACGTATGATTGTAGCAGTGTACGGTAATAAAAAAAAAAGTTGTTTCTACACCTGACTCCCACCTCCTGTGTTCGTAGGGCTCCGGCTGGAAGAGACACAAAGCGTGAGCGTACCGGGGAGAAGGTGATGTCGCCGCAGGCAATGCCTGTGTAATCCCTAGATGGCGCTATCCCAGGGGCTACTACCCCTGCCTGATTTGCCACTAACAGGTTGAGGGGCCTGGATCCAATGGCGGGTGCCTCCACCCAGAGGTCAGGGTTTGCAATAGTTAAACTTACTTGGTCACAGCCCTCTGGGACACTGCAACCCCCCTTTCTTCCCACTAGTGGCCCACACATATATCAGAATTACCTTCACAGTATACACTTACCCCTGGGGCTGGTTCAGGCACTGGGACCTCCTGTAAATAAGATACAGTGCAACAATCACAGTACAATACTTTAACATAGACAAATACCTCAGGCAGTATAACTTTGCTGAAACAAGCAGCTCGGATTTATTTAGGGGGATATAACAAGGACAGGGGGAAATCAGGTTAATTAGCTTATCACTTTACTCATCTACCTATGGCTCTGTGCACAGGCCTATCCCTACCAGTTACTGTCCCTGGGTACCCAAGCCCTAGTGGCCAGTCCAAACCGTGGCAGCTGGTAGGGGCCCTTTCCCACAGAGAAAAGAAAAATTAGTTTAAACAGTCAGCAGTACAGTGATTCCATTTGGATTCAATGTGGCATTCAACAAGGAGCGACCCTGAATTAGTACTCACGACCTCCAAACAAGATAGGGTCCTTCAATGTCAGCAGGGCTACTCTTGAGCTCCACGAGACTCCTCACACATTTATATGGCAAACTGCAACAGGCAAAAGTCCTTTAATGGCAGCAGGATTCACTTGAGCTAACCAAGCCTCCTCACACATTTATATGGTGAACAGTAACAGGCAAAAGTCCTTTAATGGCAGCAGGATTCACTTGAGGTACACAAGCCTCTTCACAATTTATATGGTAAAACAGAAAGTACTATACCAGGCAGGCTGCTTCTCTATCCCGATCGCAATTACTGCACAATACCCGGGAGAACACACAGCAGATTCAGTTCCTGACAGACCGAGTGCAATTCAGCAATTTCTCCAGTCTTCTCAGGGTGAGCCTGGTTTACTCTTCAGATATCCTTTGATTCTCTTCACAGGATGGATTCAGTCCTAACAAGCAGTTACACAAGCTGCAGACCGGAACTCTGGGCCTTACACCGTTTCCGACTAAAACTGCACACTGAAAAGCACAGGGCTCCTTCCTTCTTCACTGCCAGAGCTCAACTGAAACTCCAACAGACAAAACCGAGCACTTCCTTTGAGTTCCTCCCAGTTCTTGACTGGATTGGCTGTCACTCACAATAGACTGCTCCTGTTGGTCCAAAAAGGCGCAAGTCTAAACTACATCTCCCAGAGTCACTGCCCATACAATCCTCTTGTGGCTGGCTCAGATTATGAGTCAAGTTCTGATTCGTCCAAGGCACCATTTTAGAGCTAGCTTACCCCACACTGATTGGTCCAGTTCAGCAGTTCAAAACCAGAATGGGGAACTAGGCAGACACAGTTCTGTCTGCAAAGAAAGCAGGTTAGACAAACTGTAATTTCATTATTACTCTAAATGATTTCTGGCAAACAGTTACATTTCAGATAGGTTCCCTTGCACTCCTAGTGACTGCAAAATGGAGTGAATTGGCAGCAGCTCGAGTGGTACTCAAACAGAGAAGCACACAGTCTCCCCATACAAACTAATTATGTCTGCAAGCAGACAGCTCTTAAAGAGACAGTACCAGAGGTTCTAAAAACACTCACTGATAAATGGCTTAAACGCCAAACACCATTCAGGCTTGGAGCATTCAAGCAAGCTCCTGGAAGTCTTTTGGGAACCCCCATTTGCAGGGGGGTTACACCTGTAACAGAGGTTGTGCGGGGCGGGTAGAGCCTCTGTTACAAGTGCATTAATCACCTTCTGCCTCGGGCTCTACCGGTGATTAATGCCCGCTGGGGCGCCTCAGCGGGCATTAATCCACCGGTAGAGCCCTCAGCTGGCGGTGATTAATGCTTACATATACCATGGTCATGTGATGTGTTTTGACCAATCAGGTTACAGGATTTTCATATCCCATTGTATAATCTTCTATATGTAACATACTGGCTACATTCTAGTCTCATTTCTCTGAGTCTAGTTAATAACTAAGAGACTATTGTTTTCCTGTGGGATTTGTATTTTACTTTATTTTTATATTGATCCTGCTGGTTCGGGCAGAAATCTGATGTGTCTGCCTGTGAAATGCCTGCATGCATTCACACCAGAATTGATAAGCAATGAAGAGCTGAGAGACTGGCTTTTAACAAGTAAGGGGAAGAGATTATCCTGCTTTATGCATTCATTGCTTTATGTTGTACTTATAAAGTGTATTCTGTTCTTTTCTCTTTCCCTCCATATAACACTGTGCTATCTGATGGATGTTGCTGGCTTGCATCTTCTGATAAAGTGAGATTGGAAAAAGCTGGAAAATTCAACAGAGTTTAGAATTATGACTGCTGGAGATAAGTAACATATCTGAACTGAGTTATACTGAAGCTGGTGTGGGGGCCTCGTCTTACTATTCATGGTTCCTTTTCCCCTTTAGCTCTGTTTTTCCTTTAATGTCTAAGAACTTTGGATTTCAAATTGTAGTGAGAAAGAAATAATGTGACCTACTGAGAACTGAACCCAGGCCACAGGAATACTGTCCCAGGGTTCTATGTCATAATGGCGATTGCCAAAAGGTGAGCGTCATTATGGTGAGAGTACATTGCAATTCAATTTCAGCACGTACACCCCAGCGCACAGGAAAACAGCACTGGGGACTTTGATTTTAATGTTAATGGGAGCTGCACCTCCCCACGCCCCTACTAAAGGATTCTTAACTCCGGGGGTGCATGTCGGGGGCTGCAACTGGAAAAATAATCTTGGCCGGCACACAAAAATGTAGGTGCGCCCGGACCCGAACCCGGAACCCTCACAGCTTTAGGCTGCCACCCACCCACCACGCTACGGGGCCAGCTTGGCAGCCCCAGGTCAACCTTCCCTCCCTTCCGTCATGCTCGCTCCCCCCCATGCGGTATACATATAGCAACATCCTGTCGCTATATGCGTGAGCAACCCCCATCCTGTTGCCTTCCTTACATCCTCGCCCTGTCCTACCTGCGCCGCAAGTGGGTCACCATTTTGGTAGGCGCCCACTTGCGGCTAGCTGACATCACAGGATACCCCATCCCGGTGCTCTAACCACTTAGCTATAGGCTCACATGGTTGGACTTGACTCTCCCTGGACACATTTCCTTTCTCTGATACTGCAAATCCTGCAACCAGGAACAGTTAAGATGACAGATGTTTTTGGTGCTCAGTGGTTAGAGCACCGGCATGGTATTCTAGGGGGCCTGGGTTCCATTCCCAGTAGATAACATTATTTTTTTCCTCACTACAGTTTGTGATCAAAATTGCTTAGCAGTGGCTAATACTGCACCAAAAACATTTAACTTTAGATTTGTTAAAGATATAAGAGCATCATTATTTTATGATAATAGAAGAACAAAACTTAAACAAATGGACATGAGACCCATATTTTGTTATAAATATAGATCATAATTAGGGCTGGGCGAAATTGGAAAATTCCAGTTTCATGGAATTTTTGAAAAATGCCATGAAATTTTGTGGAATTTTCAGAAATTCTTTAACTGGTCAGTATTATAGCTAGAGATGAGTATTGATGGGAAGGGTCACTAAAAGGGTGCCAAGTTTCATGACATTTGGATGAGGGATGGGGAAGTTACATGGACTAAAAGTCTTGCAAGTTATTACTGATGTGAACATTTCTGAAAATATTTCTATGCTTATAACTTAGCCACCTTTGGAGCTGGATAATTGAAGATGTATATGCATACATTCTTGAAAGTCATAGAAATTGCTAAATAAAGAGGTAATTGATTGTGTAAATTGTGTGTTACAAGAGTTCAAAATGTCACTATTTATTTGTTTAATTTGTGAGAAAATGTTCAAAATATTTGGATGTTTATAGTGCCACAACTATTACAGGTATACGCTCAAGATTTGGCAGGCATACCAAATACATATGTCCTGGAATCTAATGAAGCTGGATACATGTGGTTTAGTAGTTTAAAATTTATTGTGGATACTGTAGAAATGACTAACTGGAAAATTTTCTCATAAATTCATGGACGCAAAACAGGTAATGCCACTGGAATTTCACTTGTGGAATTTTAACTTTCACAATGTACTTATCACCACTGAATCACCTTACCTGCACTAGTATCATGCCCTGCAATACCCCTCCAACACTCCTGCAACAGTGATGCCCAGCATCATGCTCCATCTTGAATCACCTTACCTGCACTAGCATCATGGCCCCGCAATGCCCCTCCAACACTCCTGGGACAGTGATGCCCAGCATCATGCTCCATCATGAATCACCTTACCTGCACTAGTATCATGGCCCTGCAATACCCCTCTAACACTCCTGCGACAGTGATGCCCAGCATCATGCTCCATCATGAATCATCTTACCTGCACTAACACCATGGCCCTGCAATGCCCCTCCAACACTCCTGGGACAGTGATGCCAAGCATCATGCTCCATCATGAATCACCTTACCTGCACTAGCATCATGGCCTTACAATACCCCTCCAACACTCCTGTGACAGTGATGCCCAGCATCATGCTCCATCATGAATCACCTTACCTGCACTAACACCATGGCCCTGCAATGCCCTTCCAACACTCCTGCGACAGTGATGCCCAGCATCATGCTCCATCATGAATCACCTTACCTGCACTAGCATCATGGCCCCGCAATGCCCTTCCAACACTCCTGCGACAGTGATACCCAGCATCACGCTCCATCATAAATCACCTTACCTGCACTAGTATCATGGCCCTGCAATGCCCCTCCAACACTCCTGCGACAGTGATGCCAAGCATCATGCTTCATCATGAATCACCTTACCTGCACTAGCATCATGGCCCCGCAATGCCCCTCCAACACTCCTGCGACAGTGATGCCCAGCATCATGCTCCATCATGAATCACCTTACTTGCACTAACACCATGGCCCTGCAATGCCCCTCCAACACTCCTACGACAGTGATGCCCAGCATCATGCTCCATCATGAATCACCTTACCTGCACTAGCATCATGGCCTTGCAATACCCCTCCAACACTCCTGTGACAGTGATGTCAGGCATCATGCTCCATCAGGAATCACCTTACCTGCACTAGTATCATGGCCCTGCAATACCCCTCCAACACTCCTGCAACAGTAATGCACAGCATCATGTTCTAGCATTACTAAAGATATCCAGATACGTATGCCACAATGGCCTAAGTCACAACTAGTTGTAAGGCTTGGAGCCACTTGATTCAAACAGTAGAAATACACATTGTTATCTGCAGGGTTGTTAAAGAGGGTTCCACCAAGCTGCATCGACAGTAAATTTGTCGAACAGCATTACAGCGATGGCACAATGCCGACAGATGGCACTGTGCCGTCAGTAGAACAAAGTGTTTTTTTAAGGGGGCCTTGCCGCCTGCACCACCCCATGCAGGGGGCTCTGTCTCCACCCCCCACCCCCGCATTTTAAGATAATCAACTCCGAGTCGGAGTTGTTTCTGGAAGGGGGTCAAAATCACTGGATAAAGCAGTGTCAGTGTACCGCAGGCCATTACAGCAAACTGCCGATTTTGTCACTGTAATGGTCTTTGCGGTATTTCCATCGCTGTATCAAAGGTATATGGTTAAAGAGTCAGCAGGTGGCACTGTACAGAAACAATGCTGCAGGTACATGTGTTTCCACAAGGCATTAAGGTCAGTGAGCCCTAGTGACTATCTGGCATATTGCAAGAATGCAGGCTAGAGTACGGTGATGACCATGACTATTCTTCGTAGTTCATCGCTCAAGATAGTGACCTGACACTCGGCACCACTATACTTTTGCTACAGAACCTCCTGTCAATGCTATCTTAATGCCAGTTTACCCAGCCTTTACCCTCCCCTACAGTGGTAACTCAAGTGTACATCTGGGCAAAATGTGTGGACATGGTTTCAACAAAAGTATCACAGCATTCCACAATTTCACAAAAGCTCATGAAATTTAACTTAAATTACTTTTGTTATTTTGGAATCTTTGGCTGCTTATAACGTGGCCAGCCTCTGAGCAAGAAATTGGAGTTGACACACACAGCCTCTCTTTTTTTTCCATAATGGTTTTTCTCCCATACAGCAGCTCATCTCTCAGGTAGGTACCCAGTTTACAGGGATATACCCTGATCAGGTTAAACTCAGCCGTCATTGAGTTGGCTACCGGGGTTTTCTTCAACATCTTTTCCCTCCCATCTCCCCTGGTGGGGTGGTGCCTCTGTCAGCCTCACACAACCACTGCTTCACCTGCAACAGGAGTAAGATCCCTGGCCCAGCTGCAGGAGTTGCTGTGTTGGTGGAACCTGTCGCCAACCCTCCCCGATCACACTGAACTGCAGAGCAGCTGCAGCAGCCTCAGTCATGACCTGACCTTGATGTGACTGCCTGGGCTTGCTTCAGAACCCGGGTCGTCAGCATCACAGCATGACACTCCACTGCTGGGACATGGGGTGACATCAAAGCCTAATATTTAGGGTCAATGAACCTAACAAAACTGGTGATACTGTGTTCTGTAGTTTGAAAGTTATAGGGGTTTAAAATTCTGTAGTTTACATGATTGTGGAATGTAATTTTAAAATTTCCCACTGTTTGTTTATTTGTTAAATGGGTTAGCACAACTAGAAATATAATCCTTTTACAGGTGCGACCCACAAAGTCCAACATGACATGTACAATAAACATACACAATAAAACATTTTAGGAGAAAAGATTCCATGCCAGTTACGTATTAAATGACATTCAGTTAAAGCAATTACATTCTGATAAAGACTTAAAGTGCAAGTACAAAGAATTTGAAAATGATCCATAGGAAGACAAGTTCCTGATAGTGAAGGGTATACTGTTCCAAATTTTTATACCAACAAAAGAAAAAGCCCTCTGTCCACACATAGTTCTTCTTAAAGGGAGCCTCAGAACCACCTCATCCCCCTAGCCCTAGAAGATATGCTCAAATCAAAACACTGTAGGTATCCCCATAAGCTGACAGGTGTACCAGTTTGAACTATTCTGTAAATAAATTTAGCCATTGCACAGTCATAGTTCAATTTAGCTGGCAACCATCCCATTTTATCTAAGACAATGCAATGGTGAGTACTACAATGAAGTGACAAAGCAAATTTACCTAACTTTTGTATCAATATTGATTTTTTAGATAAAAAGTTTACGGAGGCATTATCTTTAACCAAGGAAGCATAAGTAAGTGTAGGGAACAAAACATTGTTTAACTGTAGCTATTCTGGTCTCATCAGTCAAAAAAGACCTAAGTCTATATAACGTACCTAGTTTATTATGAATCTTAGACGTAACATTACTTAAATGAACATCGTAATTTAAAACAGGGTCTAATGTCATGCCCAAATATCTGAAAGTATCCACATTCTCAAATGTGGTACCGTCTAGTGCTTTAACCTGAAGACTCCCACCTCTTGCCTTTAGTTTGGAGGATGTACCAAATACCTTCGTTTTTGTTTTAGTTATATTCAAGACCAATTTATTACAGACCAGCCAGCACTCAAAGTTACCCATTTCCTTGGTCAGGATTGCATTCAACTCACTAATGGTATTGCCATGAGCGTAAACTACCGCGTCGTCTGCATAAAGTGTCAAACAGACATCATTCATGGCAGCAGAAACCCCATCAAAATATAATGAAAACAAAATAGGACCCAGTATAGAGCCCTGAGGGACTCCATACTTAACGGCACCTTTTCAGAAACACACCAATAATATTTAACCATCTGATATCTATTTTGTAAATAATTAGAAAACCACATCAAAGCAGGATGTCCCAACCCCAGCATACTTAACCTGTTAATCAGGAGCGCATGGTTAACCGGATCAAATGCCTTGGTCGAGTCCATGAACGCGGCCTCGGTTAAACATCCCTGCTCCATACCCTCAAGGGCCGCGTTCATGAACTCGACCAAGGCAGTCTCTGTTCCATGCCCCTTTCTGAAGCCATGTTGATTTCCAGACAGCAGTTCATTATTATCAACATAAGTAATACGTTGATTGTAAACTATCTTCTCTTGTACCTTGGCTGTTGCAGACAAAATTTAAATGGGTCTGTAATTACCAAAATCATAAAGTAGACCAGATTTATAAATGGGGACCATCAAAGAATACTTCCGGGGCTAAGGATCAGCAACGCTTTTCACCAGCTCTGTATCCACAGGACTTTTAAGTAAAAAAGTGTTTTAAAATAGAAATTAAATAAATCGCTCAACAGTACTAGGAAGAGGAAGGTACAATGGACAAATACTGTATCTCATTTCCAATGCGGGGAAATCATCAGGTAAGCAAAAAAAGCTGCGGCTTCCAATGTCACAGAGGGCCCAAATGTAACCACACTCTCCATGCCAGAAATGGAGGTAGTTGGACAAACTCTAATGGCGCAGGTTCTGGCAGCCATATCCCCGAAACTGGACATCATAACAACTAAAATCTCGGAGCTTTCAGAGCAACTTTGCCAGGCGGCAAAGATAGCTGAAGCGGAGGACCATATTTCCAACCTGGAGGACCGGACGGAGTGACTGCCTGAAATGGAACAAGACCTCAGGAGAGAGTTGGGGGAGCTCCAGGAACAAATGGACTACCAAGAGAACTACCAACAGAGGAAAAACCTCCATATTTGTGGCCTTCCAGAAGGCAAGATGGGGAACTTAATGGAAGAATTCTGTGGCATGGTGCTACCATGGCTGTTAGGGCTGGAGCTGAAGGGTGGAAAATTAAAAATTGAAAGGGCACACACGACCCGGGCGCCAAAACCTCTGGCAGGGAAGCCACCACGTCAATTAATATTCTGCCTGCACAACTCCGGGGATCAGCAGGCCATCTGGTTTGTGTTTAAAAGACAAAAGGAAGTGATTTACCAAGGGGGCTAGCTTGTTTCTGCACCAGGATTTTTCCCAATTGCTGCAGCACCAGAGGAGGATGTGTAACCCAGTCTTAGATGCTTTAAGAGCCAACAAGGTGGATTTCCAATTCCTGTACTCAGCTACAGTGAAGGTGCGGAGAAAAAGAGTGACCTTCACGTTCCATGAAGTGGCGAGAGTGCAGCAATACCTAAAAGAGCTGGAGGGGAATCACCAATGAGGACCATTACCAGAGACTTCTACGAGCTCAGATAAGTGAAACCCCAGGCTATAGCCTCATAAAGGGGAACTTTGACTTGATTTTTTTTTTCTGGGACTGGTGGGGCAACGCACATGGGCCTGCCTCATGCTAGCATGAAGGGGACGCAGCATATGGGGTGTTGGGAGAATTTTAGATGTATTGCCTCTGAACTGTACAGACAGAACATCACCGCACCTCCATTGGGAATTATTCGGTGTTGCGGAGGGGGGGTGGGCATGGTCACTTGACGACCAGGAGGGGAGTAGTCTGACAGTGAGAGAAGGGGAGCGATACAGCCTACAGGGAGCTATACTGGCTGGATGGAATTGGGCCAACACTGAAACATGTATGGTCTCTAAATAAACATTTGTACTGTAAACTCTGGAAATGCTTTGCGTTGAGGCAGAAGGCCTGAGCGTACATTCAAGACCTCCAGTAACACGATCTGGCCATCACTTGGATGCTGATTATGACTGTTCTGAATTTATGGAACCTACCTGACAACAAGAGGTGGGGTGTGGGAGGGAAGAATGTAAGGTTTACAATGGAGATCCAAGGGTTATGAAAGGCAGAGGGGCACTACATGCAGAAATTGTGGATTCTGAGGGAAGGGGGGTTCTAAACGGAATAAGTCTGAATATATTATCAGTAGTGAAAAGGAAGGGGCGCACTAAGAAGAGTGGTCTTGAGAGGGGGCAGGGTACTAACGCTGCTGCATGAGGTGGTGAATGCAGGAAAGAGATGTTCGAAGGGGGGTTAATGTACAGAATAAGATAAAGTGGGGTTTGCATGGAAAGGGTGGGGATGTGGAGAGCTAATGGCAAGTGAAAACAGTTTGAGCTGTAAAGGGCCTTCCAGAATTTTCCTTGCAGATCACGACCGTGGCAGTACTGGGCATGAAAGGATGGCCTTGATAGATACTCGAGGAGGAAACATCTGGAGGTGGCCCTCATAGGATAAACGGGTCAAGGGTGGCAAGAGCTCTGATAAGGGGCCCGGAGATTTACAGGGAGGCCAAGCACACCCATGTGGGATAAGGAATAAAGAGGAGAAAGGGGTGCTCGTGAACAAGCTACTGTCAGCAAATGGAGGGGCAGGGGAATAAGCCACTTTAGCACTAGCTGTTAAGGTATACAGTGGGACGGGGGTGAAACCTGTGCTAGAACCTGCTTAAACTGAAGGATGGTTATGGGGGGGGGGATGGATTACATTTTATCCTCCAAGCCCAAGATGGAGATATGAGATATAGGAGGATAATGCCATGTAAAGATGAAGGTATAGAGGGATGCAGCTCAAAACTGTGTAAGGATAATAATGTTTAATATTCTGTTAATGTTTATTTTGATGATTGGGTTGAATACCTGCCTGTTGCAGGGGATGTTAGGACATTGGGGGGGAGGGGTTGAGTTACCAAAGTATATGAATGTAAATGTAACACTGAAATGGTACTGAATTGTTATAGTGTGTAAGGGTATAAGAAAGATAGAGACAAAATGGAGAGCTAAGGGGAATAATAGACATAGCAATGGATAATGACACTGTGATCATTTCCTGGAATATTCGTGGATTTAATAACCCCATAAAATGTAAAAAAGTGCTTCAAGCCTTAAAACACCGCCAATCTCAGGTAACACTGCTGCAAGAGTCCCACCTTAGTCTGGAGGAGCATAAGAAGCTGGTAGGGGACTGGGTTGGGTCATGCCATGCTGCGGCACACAACTCACACAAGCGGAGGGTGGCAATACTTGTCCATAAAAACTACCCAATAGTGGTAGAAAGTGTGGTGTCGGATCCGGATGGTGGCCAATATATATTTGTGCAAGGGAAGATGGGACAGGAATTGATAACATAGAACCGTATATATGCCCCCTCAGTGTTTGATGCGGAATTCTACAAGAAATTATTGAATGTGATGATTTATGAGTAATTCCCCAACCTATGCTTTGGGGTGGAGGGGACTTAAATTGTGTGATGGAACCCAGCCTGGACCACTCGGGGGGAATGGGTAGGCATGAGAGGGCAATCAACCACTGGAAACAGGGAATGGTGGATTTGGACATGATCGTTGTATGGAGGGTGCCGAATCCTGGAGCTAAGGAATATACCTTCTACTCCAACCCACATGGGATATGGTCCAGGCTGAACTACATATACGTACGTTACTAGAGAGAGACAGAGCTATGGGAGTGTGCGGGATGTCCAGCATGGACCCATCCACGTGTCAGATCATGCTATGGTGTTGACGATGAGACTTTCCAGAGAGGGGGCACATCCATGTCCAGGCTGGCGCTTCCCCACACACCTTTTGACATCAGAGAAATTTAGAGGGGTTTTAAAAGAGCATTGGGACCAGTATAAAGAGGCAAATAAGGCAACTGCCCAGACAAAGGGGATATACTGGGAGACAGGTAAGACATATATGTGGGGGGTCATTATAGGCTATGTGAATACATACAAAAAACAGAGGAAGGTTAGAAGACAGATGCTAGAACAACAACTAAAAGATATTGAAAGGAGAGTAATTGACCAGCCTTCAGATCAGCTCAGGGAAGAAATGCTGGCACTTAGAGGGGCCCTTAATTTATTGCTTACAGGAGATGCCAGTACATCCTTATTCTATGCCAGACAATGGTTGTACGAATGGGGGAATATGCCTGGGGCCATACTGGTAAGACTGGCACAGGGTAGAAGAGGAACAACAGCAATAACTGGAGTGAGAGATGGCAGAGGACAGTTGCAGACTCAGAGTGAGAAGATACGGGGGGGGGGCTTTTGCAGCTTTTTACAAAAAGCTATATAAAGCAGAGTGCGGGAACACAGAACCTCAGATGGCACAGTTCCTAGAAAGACTGAGATTCCCAGAACTCTCAGAGGAACAGAGGGAGAAGATAGGAGAAAAGGTTATGGCAGAAGAGATAGGTAGGGCCCTTGCATCAATGAAAAATGGGAAAGCAGGAGGCCCAGATGGTTTTGTTATGGAATACTACAAGGAACTGAAAGGGAAATTGGTGGGAATCATGGTGGATATGTTGGAAGAGGCAGGGGAGGAGGGTGGTCTGCCAGCAACCTGCTGCAGGCAATGATCTGTGCACTCCCTACACCTGGCAAGGATCTGGAGGAGTGTGGGTCATACCGCCCCATATCACACCTGAACTGCAATGTCAAGGTTTTCATGAAGGTGCTCTCCCAAAGACTAGAGGCGATCTTACCCCAAATGGTCCATGCAGATCAAACGGGGTTCATACAGGGCCAGCAGTCTTATCTTAATATGAGGAGACTTTTAAATGTCATCCAGTGGGGCAATTTACGTCCAGGACAAGTGGTGGTGCTGTCCATGGATGCCGAAAAGGCATTTGACCATATAGAATGGCAATACCTTTTTGAGGTGTGAAAGAAATTTGGATTAGGGGACAAATACATAGACATGGTTGAAATGCTTTATAAAAAGCCACGAGCCCAGGTATTGGTTAATGGGGAGAGCTCTGACATGTTTGAATTGCACAGGGGGACTCGGCACGGTTGCCCTCTGTCCCCCCTGCTCTTCACCCTGCCAATTGAACCACTGGCCATTCGCATCAGAGCTGATGCCAGGATTCGGGGGGTACAGGGGGAATTGGGAATACACCATAAGTTGACTTTATATGCAGACGACCTGCTGTTGTTCACCACAAGTCAGGATACTACCATCCCGGCCTTACAGGAAGTAGTACAGGAATTTGCAGAGTTCTCTGGGTATAGGCTCAACTTGTCTAAATCAGAAATGTTTAGGACTGCGGGCCCAAGGGATGTAAGGGATAGGAATACATGGGGATTTAAGGTCGTCCAGAACAACTTTACTTACCTAGGGATTAAGGTTGGTAGGAACCTGGCAGGATTGTATAGGATTAATTACGGGCCCTTGTTACAAACACTTAAAACAGACATGGAGAGGTGGAGGGCACTCCCGATCTCATGGCTGGGCTGTATTAATCTCCTTAAAATGAATATCTTACCCAGAATCCTATATTTAATGCAGATGCTCCCAATGGGTTTAACAAATAGAGATTATAAGGACATGAAGAGGGAATTCATGAGGTTCATCTGGCAAAACAGGAGACCCAGAATGAGTCTATTAAGGTTAAAGGGCAAGACGGAGAGAGGGGGTCTTAACTTCCCAGACCTGAAAGGGTATGCGTTAGCTATGCAGAATAGATATATACAGGATTGGGTACAACGTGGAGCAGAAGCAAGATGGGTAGATTTAGAAGGGGAAGGTGCACAAGTCTGCCTGACAGCATACCTTAACCCTGGAGGGAAGAGATCATACTGCAGGCTACAGAATAGAAACCCACTAGTGGAATGGACATTGGAGGCATGGGAACAGGCCAGGAAAAGAAGGAAAGTGGAGAGAGAGGTCACAGACCTAGTGCCAGTAGTGGGGAACCCAGCCTTTTTGCCAGGATTGGAAGTAGGTAGGTTCGAGCTATGGGAGCAGGGAGGAGTATGCTGCCTCTGAGATTTATTAAGGGGAGGAGGGGTGAGAACTTTCGAGGAATTAAAGGAGAGGTATGGCATTCCGAATATACATAGATACAAATATTTTCCGATAAGGGCCTTTAGTATAGCTAGAACTGGGCAAGATGACCAGATTAACAGGTTGGAACCACTAGAGGAACTGATATGGAATGCGCGGACTAATCCCAAAGGCCTCATTGCACGTGCAGTGTGGCAGAATAGGGATTTATTGCCAGATAGATCCCTAAAGGGTAAGGGATTGTGGGAAAGGGATCTAGGAATCCAGATTACGGAGGAGAATTGGGCCTTGATTCTCCAGACCCATATGGAACTATTAATATGCAATAAGTTTAAGGAGTCCCAGTTCAAATTCTTGCATAGGTTGTACTGCCCTCCGGTGGTGATCAACAAATTCCACCCTGTGGTCTCTCTGATGTGTGGAAGATGCAATACAGCAAGAGGTACATATATCCACTACTTCTGGGAATGTGGAGAGCTGTGACCCTTTTGGACAGAGATAGCTCAAGTGGCCTCAGGAGCTATACAGATGGTGGTAGCGGACACTGCGGTCTCCCTCCTGTTTGGGATGGAGGCCTTGGGGAGGAGGAATTGGAAGTCTACCCCAGAATGGTAAGGGTTCTCCTGACATTGGTGAGACAATGCATACAGAATACATGGGTATCCCATGCCAGACCAACAATAGGACAATGGAAAATCCTGGTAATAAATAACCTGGCACTGGAAAGGTTGACATAACAAAGGTATGGGAAGGAGGAGCTTTTCATGAATAAATGGGGGACATATATAAACTCATTGCCAGCAGAGGAAGCAATGGCTCAGAGCCAAGGAATAACCTAAATTCCATGGGTCTGTACTCCCCCTCAGGAACAAGTGGAAAGAGGGCTGACACCCTGGATATGCAGAGGCGGGTAGGAGGGGTACCTGTGAGCTGAGGTGAGAACCTGAGGTAGAGATGGTGACTCTGAAACAGCTCACAAGTAAGTGATACATAAAACTATGACTGGACAGGGGTATACTGCATCTGCACAGAGATCTGGGGAAGTACATAGTGAGTTCACTGGGATCCTGAGAGTGGGAGACTCCTTGGGGGGGAATGGGGCCTTTATCACCAACAGTATGTGTCATAAGGGCATAGTAGAAGGTCAGAGGGAACCCATATGGAAAATATTCCACACACCCAACAAAGTGTTAACAAGATATAATTGTTTATAAGAAGATGGATAGGTACATGGATAATGATAACAGAACCGTAAATAGTTTATAGGGATTTTAGTATAATAAGGGTCGCTCTACATTCTGAAACAAAACAGACAATGTATGACTTGATTCCAAGCTATAACAACATGAATTGTGAGGATGGTTTCCTTGGAAATTGGAAAAGGAACTGTTTATTGTCTGTAACTCTGAATTGAAAGATGATATTCACCTGAATAAAAAAAATATTGAAGAAAAAAAAAGAATACTTCCAAATATCAGGGACCTCCACTGTCACAAAGGATAAATTTATCAGTACACTAATGGGATAGGCCAAAACATCTGTTGCATTACGCAGCAGGTTGCAGGGTTTTAAATAATTGATTAGCAGTTTTTTTCTTGGGACTATACTAACTGTACAGAAAGTATTTATATAGATTTTCTAGAAGTGCTATATTTGTTAAACACAGTGAGGCAAGAGCTATGTATTTTCACAAAGATTTAGCACTTTCATGGGCAAAACGCTAATCAATTTTTAGAGTTAAATAAATCCCTGGGTTGGGAGAAAGGCCATCATATCCAGCCGAGCTGTCTGACTTAAGCTGCTTTAAGAGTTTGTGACCCTCCTTTGAGGTAGTGATTTTCAAATAAAATTTAGATTTATTATCAGTATCAGAGGCTCTGACTGAAGAGAAGTCATGGCTTGTTCTAAAGTATTTATCCAAATCAGTGAATCTTTTGTTGAACTCATTCGCGATGAGTTGGGGAGAGGTAACCACATCATCACCCAATTTCATGGTCAATTCAGATTTAGCTGTAGCCTTAATTAAACTATTAACTGTACCCCAAAATTTGTTATTATCCAAGAGCCCATCAGTTTGCTTTTGGCTCAGAAATTTACTTTTTACTAATTTAATCTGGGCCTTACACTTATTGCGTAGGCAACGACAATCTTGAAGGGCAGTCACAGTACCGATTTTCTTATAGTTTTTCCATGCTTTGTCCCACGTTTACATTAATTTAAATAAAGAAGCATTAAGCCAGCCAGCTTTTTTCCCAGATTTACGTCTCCTAACATATGGCACTATAAAATCTAACACAGCTATAAATTCATGAATAAAAAAGTCTAAGGCACAATTTATGTCAGGAATTAGTTGCAAATAGGACCTGTCTACCTCTTTCAATTTTTCACGAAACAGTTGCTGATCATAGGTTTGAAAATTCCTAAAGGTCTGTATTACAGGCTCAGGTTTCTTAGAACCCCTGTGTTTTGAAAGACAGAAAATAGGGCTATGATCACTTGGATTCTGCTATAACACCACATTTCAAAATATGATTTGGTTTGTTAGATAATATCCAATCTATTACAGTATGTCTATTAGTTTTACCGTTTAACCTGGTAGGCAGGGTGATCAGCTGTTGCATCCCATTAGGATCTAACATGGCACTAAACTTTACCACTTCAGATCCCACCCAATTTCAGTCAAAATCCCCTAAGGCCAAAATTTCACCAACAGCTTTATAGTCCAAATTCTCAGCAAATTCTTTTAATCCTTCTTTACTCATCTTCAGGGGAATATAAGAGCACCAAATAGTTATTTTAATGTAACACAAAGAAACCTAGATTACCAAATGTTCACTGTAAAGTATAATGGGCCCTATTCCAGAAGAGCATATGCCGGTGTAAGGTGAGCTATTCAACATCTTCATTAGTGACCTCGCAGATGGACTAGAGGGTAAGGCTTGTCTGTTTGCAGATGACACCAAGATCTGCAACAGAGTAGATGATCCAGATGGGGTGGGCAGAATGAGAAGAGATCTGGATAAACTAGCAGAATGGTCAGAAGAGTGGCAACTGAGATTTAATGCAAAGAAGTGCAAAATCATGCACATAGGGAAGAGAAACCCTGAAGCCACTTATAGGCTGGGAGGGGAGTTGCTAGCAGTCACAAAGGAAGAAAGAGACTTGGGCATCATCATCACTGATGACCTAAAATCATCCAAGCAGACCTCTAAAGCAGTAGGTAAGGCTAGGGGGGTGTTAGGTGTATTAGTAGGGTATCACAAGTCGGAGGGAGGTAATAATCCTCTGTACAAGACATTGGTTAGGCCCCATCTGGAGTACTGCATGCAGTATTGAGGCCACACTTCACAAGGACATTAACTAAATTGAGGCAGTCCAGAGAAGGGCAACCAAATGGTGCACGGACTGCATCAGAAGACATATGAGGACAGATTAACGGAGCTCAATATGTATACCCTTGAGCAAAGGAGGAGAGGTGATATGATCGAGACATTTAAACACCTTAAGGGCATAAACAAGGTGAAAGAGTCTAACATGTTTAAATATAAGAAAAATAGCAGGACAAGAGGACACAGCATGAGATTAGAGGAGGCCGATTAAGGGGAATGTGAGGAAATTCTTTTTCACAGAAAGGGTGGTAGATGCATGGAATGGCTTACCACAAGAAGTGGTGGCTATGAATACAGTGCAGGGCTTCAAACAGGCATGGGATAGGCATAAGGGAGCAATACAAATGACTATGAATAGATAGGTCACTGACAGAGCAAAGGCCGATGGCACATTTATAAGGTAGAAAAAGAAATGGGCAGACTGGATGGGCCTTGCGGTCCTTATCTGCCGTCAACTTCTATGTTTCTATGTTTCTATGAGATACGCCACACTTCATGGCGTATCTCGCTACTTACGCCAGGCGATACGCCAGCCCCTATTCCTAGAGGTGAATTGTGTCTTGGCCTCTGTGGGCTGCGACAAATGCAGGTTGCACCAACACTTACGCCACAGCCTGTAACGCCTGGCGCAACTGCGGGTTACGACAGCAACCTAGCCCAATTCCAATAGGGCAGCTGTCATAACTCGCAAGCACATATACGGAAGCCACAGTGGCATGGCTAAGTTAGAACAGCTCCGAGTTGCTCTAAGTGGCAACCAATGGTGCCACCTGTCGGCTGCCTGCCTCCTGATGCAACGGCACAGATGTGTCCCCCATGTCCCCTAATGTATACCCCTGCCCCCAACCCCCTAATAGCAGGGACCCCCAGGGATCCATTCTCTGGTGCACCCCCCAACATCTGTGTCTCCTGTCCTGTCCTGTTCTGCCCCCCTCCATGCCCCCTGGTGCATCTGGTGGTGTTCTGGGGCAGGGGGTGCTTCGGGGGGGGCACCTGTCACCCGTCGCGAGTTGCAATCTGCGACTGGAATACACCATATACCACCACACACATGGCGTATATTGCTAGTCGCAATTCCTGGGACCCTGCCGCTTCTGGAATGCGTCGTAGGGTCCCAGGCTTAGAGGCGACCAGCGTAACTCACAATTGCATGTGAGTTATGCCGGCCGTCTTGGAATCGGCCTCCCTGTCTTTAAAAAGGCACTTTTCAGAAACCAAGTAGCGATTTTTTATGTAAAACATAACCTCTCCTCCCTTTCCCTTTCCCTTTCCTCTATCTCTTCTGTAAATTTTATAACCAGGAAGATGTATATCATCATTAGAGATATTTGGCTTTAAACACGTTTCACTCAATGCCAATACACCAGGTGCATACATCTCAATCCAGGCCTCCACCTCATGAAATTTAGGAAGCAGGCTTTGGACACTGAGATGCATGATCCACATACCAAACGAGTTAAGCCTGAAATAATCAGCATCAGCCAGATCATTGTTGCCAGGTCCCGGGTTCAATTCTACATTACCAATAGTAACATAAGATACCCACATACCGAGGCTCTCAAACATACCTGCCATTTAACACATTCCCCATTCTATCTAGATATACTATAACCTAAACAGTAGCTTATTTGTTTGTACATACTACCCAAAATGTGATCATAGTTCAAAGAATAGTTATAAATGGTGCATGGTAATGTTTCTTCAACTTTACAGCAATTAGTGGCAGAATACACTATTTTACTGAACATAGCATCCGTGCACAGGACACTGAACACGTATAAAGCCACTAACATAATACCACCTCCAGCCATCGTTATTTAACTCACTACAACTCAAGACTTATAAAATTCAATCCCTGCAGCGTTCCCAGCCCTGGTCGTGTTCCGGTCTGACTCCGGTCAAACTCTTTGCGAGTCCACTTTGCCTTCCCAGCCGCTGCTGGCTTATAATTCAGTCGCCTTTAAAGATAGAGATCTGAAACACGGTACACTTCTGTATGGATCTTGGTAAAGTCATCATATCCAATGTGGTGCAATTTGGACAAATATTTTGTTTACATAATTGTGAAATGTCATTTTAAAATTTCTGAACGTTTGGTGCTTATAAGTCAGTTACCTTTAAAAACAGAAATATGACACTTGGTACACGTCTGTATGAACCTTCTTGGTAAAGTTATAATGCCAAACTTGGTGCACTTTGGAAACATGCTTCTTAAATTAAACAGAAATTACTGAAATCACAATTTTGGCAACATTTCACAACATTTTCATGGAAATTTCACAAAATTTCACAGAAGCGAAATTGGAATTTTGCCAGAATTTAAATGGCAGAAGATAAGATTCTGTCCAGGCCTATTCTTCCCCAACAATAGCAAAGAAGCACATGTTGAAAACTAAAATATCAGGAAATGCTTTAGAAACCAACAATACTATGGCAAGTGCACAAGGAAGGAAAGTGAGGCAAAAATAGAAGCTAAACTTGAAGAACAGCAAGAAACATCATTTGAAAAACTGAATGGTAAGTTTCCAGATTTAACAAGCAAAACTGACATACTGTCTCTAACGAAGCGATGGAGCAGAGACTTTCACATTTAGAAGATGAGACAATGCCAATGGATGGCATTATTAAATCATTACAAAATGAGTTGAAGCTGTTAAAGAATAAAAGGGAGGAATGGCAGAACCAGAGGTGAGGGCTAGGAGGGGTAATTTAAAAACAGCAGGAGTAGCCAAAGGAGTAGAAAGATACAAGCCAATCCTGTAATTTGGGCAAGTATATCCAGACAATAAGGTGCGGCTCAATAGAGGACATAGAGGACCGGTGAATCCGAACTATCACAGAAAGATGCCATGTTTCATATTCGTGAAATCACATCACTATACTCAGATCAAGAAGCTATTTTCAGAAAAGCAGTGTAACCCTCCCCCTACAAATGGGGGTTCCTGAAAAGTCTTCCTTGAGCTTGCCTAAATGCTCACTGCCAGGCTGGTGTCCTGCGTTTTAGCAGTATAAATGTGACTGCCAGAGAGTGCCTGTATAGACTCTGTGTACTGTCTCTTTAATAGTTGCCTGGATTGCAGTCATAAGTAATCTGAGACGGAGCTCTGTTGAAAGATGTAACTATTTGCTGAAAATCATTTAGAGTGATAATGATAATATAGTTTGTCTAACCTGCCTTCTTTGCAGCAAGGACTGTATTGTTTATCTCCACTATCTTGGTCCTGGACTGCTGAATTGGACCAATCAGTACTGGTGGGACCTAAAATGGAGCCGGACTACAGGAGCTGTCTGGAGTCAAAATCTGTAGGAATTGTAGTTTTGGGCTTTTGGCACCTTTTTGCACTTGAAAGGGGAGCCTTTGTTGTGACTGACAGACAGATCAGCCAACCAAACCTTTTGGATTCTGGGGAAAGTCCCAGGCTTGCTGGCAGTTGAGTCAGATCTAAGTTGGGAGCTGAAGAAGCAATAGCTTGAGACAGTCAAGCAGCCGTCTGAGTAGTTTCGCGGGGGAGAACTGTGGAAAGGCCTGAGTTGTGGCCTGCATGTCTGCCTGCTGCCCCTGAGAGGGAGAAAAGAGAATTATTTCGGACTAAATCCAAGTTCGTGAGAACGACGTAAACCACTGATTTTTTTACCAGGCTCATACCTGAAGAAGACCGAAGATTTTGCTGAATGTGATTGGCCTGTCAGGATTTCCAGCTGCTTTTGAATCCCCGGTTTGTGCAGACTCTGCGATCCTGACTGGAGAGTGGTTTGCCTGGTACAGTACAATTTCCTTACATGTAAATGTGCTGTGAGTTGTTAGTGGGTCGTGATTTGGTTCCCCACTGTGCAAACTGTGTTCTGCTTGCTGGAAGCTGTATCCAGCCCAAAATGGACTGTATCCGAATTTGTCTCCATTTGGCCGGGGCCTTGCCACACTGGCCCAACCAGACTACCCACTGCACAGAGAAAGCCATCGACGAGAGAACTGCTTGGGGATCAGCCCCCTGCTCCACGCTTGAACAGGAACAACGCCTCGGTGATTCGTATGGGCCCTGCTTCTCCTGGCACTCTAGATTAACCACCTGCTGTCTCAATTTTCGTCCAGCCTGTGTCCAGTCTTGGGTATCGTGAATAATCATCAGGGTAGCTCCCTGCAACAACAGCCTCATCTAAAAGTGTGTCATCTGATAGTCGTGTTGTTTTCTTTTCATGAACTGAGCCCTCCAGCTCCGGATTACAGTTGTGTTGTGCATGTTGTTTTCTTCCATCACAGGGCCCCAACCAGCTGCAACGTTCCTGGCTAGCCCACCATTCTCCATCTGGGTACCCAGAGTGTGTGACTGTTTATGGACCCTGAAGTGCATGCATAACTGTTTGATTGATACAGCCTTTAAGCAAATTAACCTGATGACACCCCTCCCTTGTTCAAGTCCCTTAAATAAATCAGATCCAACTCTTTTTTGCATTTACCCTGACTGTGGTTCCAGTTTGTGCAAGAGTACTGTACTGCTGTTATTTGCTGTGTATAACCTTGTTTTATAGGGGGTCCCCAGGGCCGAGCCAGAGGAAAGCCCTCGTGGTTAAGTGCAAACAGTGTGGGTACTTGTGCGGTGTATCAGGGGTATTGTGAAAGTGATTACTGTATATTGTTCCAGCCACTAGAAAGGAAGGAAGGGGGTTGCAGTGACCCAGAGGGCTGTGCCCAGGTTAGCTTGACCACTACCAACCCTGACCTCCAGGTGGAGGCACCAGTTTCAGAACTCAGGCCCCTAAACCTGCTACTAGCCAAGCAAGCAGGGGTAGTAGCCCTTGGGATAGCACCACCTAGGGGTTACACAAGACTGGATAAAGGCCTCTGTTATAGAGGAATGTCTTTCCAATTATTCCCGGATTTCCCAAAGAATGTAATTAATAAGTGGAAGTCATTTAAGAAAGTAGAAGAACTTTTAGTTAATATTACTATCTGCTTCACAATGATACCTCCTGCTAAACTTGGAGTAAAACTGTTAGGTAGAATTAGAATTTTTATTTCTCCCCAGGAAGCGGAGTGTGAGGTTAATGAAGCCATCAAACCTGGTATGAACTACTCTGAATACAAGGCACGACATAAGGAGGAATACTGGGAGGTAATAGCTCAAAAGATCGGAGTGCGGAGTACACATATATTCATACAGATTTTTTGAGAGTACTTAAATATTAATATTTTTGCACTGTTTCTTTTTAGTAGATAAAGGTATGGAGGTGAGCTGTGTATGGGGGGGGGATTAACTAGCTCCAGATTCAGGGGCAAGAATGACATTGGTTCCTAACATTAGCTTCATCGTGTACTATGAAGAGAGGGAGGTGGAGGATATGGGAAGGACTGACTGATTTTATAGAAGCTTGGTTGAGTGAGGGAGGATTGTTCTTCTGGGTTTGGAAGGGGAATAATGAAAAAAGTGGTTCAGAAGGAATATTTTTGGGATAATTTGAAGCAAGAGGAGCTTAATAACAATATTAGTTTGGTGAGCCATACTAACTAGGGAGCAAGGAAGGACCGTGGCATGCATGCTCACATGCTCATACTATTTTTAACTGTAAAATATAAATGTTAAGTTACATTAAATGTATGTCTTAGAATTCGAACGGTGCAAGAGACAGACTAAAACTAAGAAAAATAGCAGCCTATGTAAAAAGAAATCAAATAAAATGCATGTTTCTACAAGCAACTCACTTTCAGGAACAGGAGTTCAAATACTTTTTGAACCTTTGCATCAAGTGAAGTGTACACGGTCCCTTTAAAACTGATTCGAGGGGTGTGGCTAATAGTTTCAAAAAAGATTATAAGAGGAAAATCATAGACAAATATACGGAAGCAGGTGGGAAATATATTATTATAAAAAGTAAACAAAAACAAGTGTTTACTATGGCATGTGGCTATGCTTTCAATCACGAGGATTCACTAATTTTTATTCATTTGTTTTTGAATACCGCTAACTTTCTTTCACCAAATAATGTTGACGGGATACAAATTTAACTTTATTACCATCAGACAGGTCAAGTGGATCAAAGGAAACAAAAAAGAAAGGAGTTGGGAACCTTCACACCTTGCCTGAAGAATTCAATTTGACAGATGCATTCAGATATTATTTCCCAAATATGGAGAACTATGGGGTCAATAAACCAGATTAAGAATGGCAAAGGAGTATTATGTATCGCTCACCATCAGATTAGTAAGGTCTTTGAAACATTTTATAAGGAACTATATTTCCCTGCTATAAATCCAACTAGGGAAGAAATTAAACGATTCTTGGAATCTTTACATTTACATTCTACTATGCCCATTCAGACAGAGGCACTGGACAGAAATAAAACAATGTGAAATGGTGGAAGCTATAAGTGTTTTAAAAAATGCAAAAATCTCCTGCCCCTGCTGACATAATAGAAGAATTTTATAAAGTTTATTTGACAAGTTGGTATCAGTGTTAACACCGCTATTCAACCACTCCCACAGCATTAGAAGGCTGCCTCTGTCCTTCACTGAAACCTGAACAACTTTCATATTGAAGCCAGATAAAAACTCAGATGAATGTAAATCTTACCATCCAATGTCAATATTAAATAACGACTATAAAGTATTTGCTATGATCTTGTCAAAAAACTTGTCTCCAATGAAAACGGGCAGTTTGCTCATTGGATTTACAAGTATAAAAAATAAAAATGACATGAAAATGAAAGGTTGGAAGGCGTAATTAAAGTACTGGTGTGTGAGGACCAGACAGTCATCATTGAGGGACGGAGATCGCAGCACAATATTAGGAAGGCACTTGACTGGATTTTGGTTTCAGGGGCTAAGGATGCAGTCTTGCTGACATCAGATGCTGAAAAGGGCTCTGACAGGGTCTCATGGGATTTTAGGATGGAGACCCTGTCAAAGGCCAGAGTAGGCCCAGCTTATATAAAATGAGTAAATGTAATTTATACCTCTCCAGCAGCTAAGATTAAAATGAATCTGGTCCTTTCAGAGCAGATTCATTTACAGCATGGTACCAGGCAAGGATACCCACTGTCGCCGGTGCTTTATGTTATTTATATGGAAACTTTATCTTTGGCTATTAGGAATGCCACTAATATCAGGGGTATTAGAGTAGGTGCTGAAGAATATGATGTTTTACAATGTGCAGTTGGCACTTTTATTTTTTTTAATAATGTCTCAGAATCTATACAACCATTAACAGAACACTGTCACCCCTTGTTGCATCATATTATTTTTAGTTGAAAACCCACATTTTATAATGATTACCTTCTCTAAAATGAATTGATGTTGCTGATTGTTTTATCTGCTTCCTTTTTTAGTAGAACTGAAATACCTACTAATGGTGTAGTTACACCCAGCCTTGTTTTGGTTCACAACCTTAATCTACTTGTACTGCATACTTCTTTGACATAAGGAATACCCCCAACAGTACAACCACTCATGATAAAATAGTCTCCACTCCTCCCACTGCATCTTGAGTGACTAGATTGTGTTGGGGTGTTACCAAGTACAGGAAAGATGCAGTGATAGTTGGTCAAGGAATGTAAACAAACATGTTTTCGTGTGGTAACACCAGTGTGGTAAGCAGTCTGTTTTTTACTTTTTAAAAGAAAAACGGGGTCAGAATTAAACTTCCAGCTACGTCAGCAATCTCTACAGATTATGACCACTCATAATATGTGTTTTTTTTTTTTAAACTGGGGATGCTTTGAGGCCTAAGGGGGTTGACAGTGTCCCTTTATTGGAAATTCTCTCAAAATTTAAATCCCTAGCAAGATATCAGACGAATCTAGATAAAACTGAGATGATGTCCTTGAGTGGGAACCCATTTAATTCCCACTACAGGTTCCTGAACGGGGTAAATATACAAAAACTATTAAATATCTATGGGTTGCCATAGCCACTAACCTATCAGACTTGATAGACTTAAACTTCATACTATTCTTACATTAGGTTAGGAAAGATCTCAATAGGTGGTCGTTAGTCTCTCTGACTTTAATGGGGTGGGAAAATGTTATAAAGATGAATGTTCTGCCAAAATTGTTTTTTTTTTTTTTCTGGCTCTCCCTATCAGAGTCCAAGACTCATTCTTTAAAGAATGGGAAAAGTCTTTAAGGAATTTTCTTTTGTAGAGGGGGAAGCAGGCAAGGATCAGTCTGGAAAATGTTCATGCATCAGACTCTCAGGCAGGGTTGCAGGTTCCCAATCTACATTGGTACTGCACTGCCTGTCAACTTGAGCCGATGCCAGACTGATTTAATTACACCAAGGTTTTGCCCCAATGGATGAAGATTGAGCAAGCAATGTTAAACAAATGTCCCCTTAAAGTATTATTGCATATTGATCAAATATTAAAGACAGATGCAGATATTGTAGCCATAACCACCAGATGTATGACAGAGACTTGGAAAGATTTCCACAAGATGGTAGGGTATAAGAGCAGTATTTCTTTATTTATACCCTTATGGGGAAAATGATGATATTCCTGCCCTAAAAGTAAATGTAACAAAATGTGTCTGGAAGCAAAAAGGAATGCAACTGTTTCATGATAACAGATGGGATGGGAAAATTATATTCCTGCACTAAAAGTAAATATAACAAAATGCATGGAAGCAAAGAGGAATGATCTTCTTAAGTCAACTGTTTCATAATAATAGATTAATGAATGTCTTTTGATGTTTTAAAATAAAAGTTATAACATTTCAAATGGACACTATTTACCATATTTGCAGACTAGAAAATGTATTAGCAAAAAGGTGGGTAATCAAAAAATACCAGATCCATCTCCATTAGAAGCAATGCAAACTAAACAGGAAATACACTTTAAAAAAAGTTATTAATAAGATACGTAATTATGGAGCAAAACATTTCTTATTGGCCAAAACTGCAAATGGCTTGGAACAAAGACCTGAATATAAAAAAGAACAGACTTGGAAACAGTTATTCCAGTCATTTATGATGCTATCCAAAAAGCTTTGCCAAATGTTATTTAATGTAATTCGTAAAACTTTCCCCATCAAAACTGAACAAATGTAATCCAGATTTACCAGATGTTTGTACAAAATGCAAACATCTTGTACAAACATTTGTCCATATGTTTGCTGTATGTACAAAATTACAAACATTTGGGGATAAAATAGAAAAATTAATATTTAAAATACTGGATTGAACCTTTTCTTTTGATCCGGGTCTTAAATTATTGGAGATCACTTATCAGAACTTTAAATATTATATCTACCCAGAATGCTAAACAAATTGATTTAATGTTAATTAATGGAAGGAAACTTGAACCGTTTATTTGGAAGAATATTAAAGCCCAAATTCTGAATAATGGCTTAATCTGTTATTGGCTACAGCAAAACTAGAATACATGCATTATGGAGCAAAACATTTCTTATTGGCCAAAACTGCAAATGGCTTGGAACAAAGACCTGAATATAAAAAATGAAGAAGAAACTTGGAAACAGTTATTCCAGTCATTTACGATGCTATCCAAAAAGCTTTGCCAAATGTAATTTAATATAATTTGTAAAACTTTCCCCATCGAAACTGAACAAATGTAATCCAGATTTACCAGATATTTGTACAAGATGCAAACATCTTGTACAAACATTTGTCCATATGTTTGCTGTATGTACAAAATTACAAAAAATTGGGATAAAATAGAAAAATGAATATTTAAAATACTGGATTGAACCTTTTCTTTTGATCCGGGTCTTAAATTATTGGCGATCACTTATCAGAACTTTAAATATTATATCTATCCAGAATGCAAAACAAATTATTTAATGTTAATTAATGGAAGGAAACTTGAACCGTTTATTTGGAAGAATATTAAAGCCCCAATTCTGAATAATGGCTTAATCTATTATTGGCTACAGCAAAACTAGAATGCATGCATTACATTTCAGAAAATAATATACAGACATTTTGGGAGATATGGGATCCTTTTTTCTGAGGCCTTGGGTTAAAGATTTTGAGTTTGCTCTGTCTTTTTGCACTCTCCACCTAGACTTTTTTGGATGATGATTTCATATGTAGAAATAATAGGTGTGAGTATGACGTGGTGGTGTTTGACCTCGTCTAACTGACCCCCTTAAAAGGGTATATGATAATGGACTCTTGCTTGTGTATTTGTTAATACCTATGACCAGGACCAATACCTCACCTTTTTAACTATGATCAATGTCCCAGTTCCAGACCCACAGCCCAGACAATCATCAAAGCCTCCCAGCCCAGACCTAAATCCAAGCCCCACAACCCAGACCAACATCAAAGCCATACAGCCCAGATAAACATCCAAGTTACACAACCTGGATCAATAACCAACTAAGCAACACAATCCGGTCAACCCAGATCAACAATCCAGTAAACATCAAAGCCACACATCCTAGCTACACAACCCAGATCAACATCCAAGCTACACAACCCAGACAAACATTCTAGCTACACAAACCAGGTCAACACATAAGCCATACAACCTAGGCCAATATCCGAGCTGCACAACACAGATTAAGATTCAAGCCACACAACCCATACTAGCATTCAAGACCCACAGACCTAGACCATATCCAAACCCCACAACCGGGGTCCAACATCAAAAATAGGGATGCCATCATTATAACTCAGTATGATGACATATCATGATATTTCCCACTGAAGATTAATTCATCATTGTAAGAAAATTGGCAATTATTGAGCTACACAATATGTGGCAATCTACTGTGATAAAATGTCTTGACTTTCTCACCTGCGCTGCTCTAGCTGAATGTCCCCCTCCAGGCGCAACCAAGACTCCGGATTCACCACCTCTGCTCCAATCAGACTGCACTCTTTTTCCTAAAATAAGAAATAAAACAAATCATTGTAATCATCGATACAATGTCATATTTTTCTACAGATAAATCATGAAGGGTACTCAGAACTTGACATTGTGATATTCGTACATCCCAGCCACACAACTAGGACCAGCATCTCAGGCACGCAACTAGGACAAATGTTCCATCCCCACACCTCAGACTAACATACAACCCTCACAACTAGAACCAACATCAAAACCTACAACTAGAACAACATCCAAACCCCACAACTAGGACTAACATCCAAACCTCACAACTACGACTCACATAAACTCCCCACAACTAGAACCAACATCCAAACCCAGAATTAGAACTAACATACAACCCCCACAACAAAAGCCAATATCAAAACCCCACAACTAGAACCAACATTAAAACCTCACAACTATGACTAACATCCAAACCCCATAACTAGGACTAACATCTAAACCCCACCATTAGGACTAACAAGCAAACCCCACAACTAGGACTAACATCTAAACCCCACAATTAGGACCAGCATCCAAACCTTGCAACCTGGATCAACATCCAGTTCCCACAACTAGGACCAACATCTCTGGCACACAACTAGGACAAATGTTCCATCCCCACACCCCAGACTAACATATAAGCCCCAAAACCAGAACCAACATCAAAACCCCACAACAAGAACAAGATCCAAACCCCACAACTACAACTAACATCCAAACCCCACAACAAGAATCAATATCAAAACCCAACAACTAGAACCAACATGAAAACCACACCATTAGGGCTAACCTCCAAACCCCACAACTAGGACTAAAATCTAAACCCTACACCTAGGGCTTGCATCCAAACCCTGCAACTAGGACTAACATCAAACTCCCACAAGTAGAACCACCATCAAAACCCTACAACTAGGACTAACATTCAAACCCCACAATTGGGACTAACATATAAACCTACAACTAGGACTAGCATCCAAACCCTGCAACTAGGACTAACACTCAAACCTCACAATTAGGACTAACATCTAAACCTACAACTAGGACTAGCATCCAAACCCTGCAACTAGGACTAACAACTAACCCTGCAACTAGAACCTGCATCCAAACCCCACAACAAGAACCAACATCCAAACCTCACAAATAAGACTAACATCCAAGCCCTGCAACTAGGACTAACATCCAATCCTCACAACTATAACCAACATCCAAACCCTACAACTAGAACCAACATCCAAACCCCACAACTAGGACTAATATACAACTATCACAACTAGAACCAATATCAAAATCCCACAACTAGAACCAACATCCAAACCCCACAATTAGGACTATCATCTAAACCCACAACTAGAACCAACATTCAAACCCCGCACTAGGACTACCAAACAACCCCCACAACTAGAACCAACATCCAAACCCCACAACTAGAACCGAAATCCAAGCTCCACCACTAGGACTAACATCTAAACCCACAGCTAGGACTAACATCCAATCCATGCAACTAGGACTAATATCCAAACACAACAACTAAAACTAACATCCACACCCCACAACTAAGACCAACATCCAAGCCTCACAAGTAGAACCAACATCCCAGCCACACAGCTGGGACAAACATCCCAACCCCACAGCCCCAACTAACATACAACCACCACAACTAGGACTAACATCCAAACCCCACAACTGGGACTAACAATCAACCCCTACAACTAGAATCAACATCCCAACCCCACAACTGGGACTAACATCCAACTCCCACAACTAGGACAAACATTGCAGCCCAGTTCCTCTTCACAAGGGAGCACAGGTTCAAATCCTGGAGCCTACAGCATGTAGTAATACATGTATTAGTCGAAAGAGCTGGGCTCAACACTTCAGGCAGTGCAAACAAAAGACTCCCAACTTGGAGCAGGTGGCAGAAGGGTATCTCTGCTGTTTGATTTTACTTAATAAATGTTTTAACCTTGCTCCAAGTTGTGAGTCTTTTGTTTGCACTGCCTGAACTATTGAGCCCAGCTCTTTCAACTATTAAACATTGCAGCCTCAAAGCCCAAAGTAACATCCAACTCCCACAACTAAGATCAACATCAGGACTCCACAAATAGGGCCAATATCTAAACCCCACAAAGAGCCAAATATCACAGCCCAGTCCAACATCAAAACACTACAACCAAGATACTGTCATATTTTTATACAAATATATCATGAAGGAGACTCAAAACTTGAGACTGTGATATCCTTACATCCCAGCCACACAACACAGGCCAACATCCAAGCCCCACAACTAGGACCCACATCTCAGGCACACAACTAGGATAAATGTCCCAGCGCCATAGCCCAGACTAAAATACAAACCTTCATAACTAGAACCACTATTCAAACTACACAACAGGAACCAACATCCAAACCCCACAACCAGAGCCAACATTCAAACCACACAGCAGGAACGGAACCAACATCCAAACCCCACAACCAGAACCAACATTCAAACTGCACAGCAGGAACCAACATCCAAACTCCACAACTACAACCAACATCCAAACAGCACAACTGGAGCCAGCATCCAAACTGCACAACTAGAACAAACATTCAAACCCCACAACTACAGCCCCCAAAACTAGAACCTACATCCAAACACCACAGACAGGACAGGACTTGTATACAAGCCACACAACCAGAACCAACATCCAAACCCCAAAACTAGGACCAACATCAAAACCACACAAATAGCAGAAACGACCCAGTGCCACAGCCCAGACTAACATCAATCACAGCCAAGATTAGCATACAAACCCCATAACTAGAACCAATATCCAAGCCCTACAGTTAGAATTAATGCTTATACTGCCACCAACACCATGATAGTGGGGACCAATGTTCTGGCCCCACAGCCCTGACCATTGTCCACATCCAAGAATCTAACCAGAGCACAAATCTGCCCCAAAGTAAGCATTGTGCAGTAAACAAATCAAACACAGAAAAAGAGCTACCGAAAGGATTTCCCTGATACTTTAAAATCTAGAAAGGGCTGGCTTCATGGTGCTGAGCAATCTGGCACTGCGCTGTCATGCTGGCCACCCAGGTTTGTGCCCCGAGCCTGGGACGTCATGAGTAAAGGTCAGCAGGGAAGGATGCAGGGCAACCATCAGATGCTTCCCTCTCATGGGTGGGTGGCTACATTCCACTTCAATAGTGGCTCCTGGTGGTGTCTTGCAGCGGTGCGTTTGGCAGCATGGGTGACCACTCACTGACAGGCATCCCTGCCCCAGGAGGCCACTGCAGATGTGCACATGTGGGCAGTGAGTGAGGTCCTGAAAATGGAAAAGGGGTGGGCAAGCCCAGTGGTGCTGGCGGTTGAGGCACTGATCACTACACCGTGAGCCATGCCAGTGACCTGGGTTCGGGAACAAGCCCGGGCTGCCAAGGGTCGGCAGGGGAGAGAGAGGAGCGAGCATCCGGAGGACTACTCTCCTTTCTTGGGGGAGGGAGACTTGTCATCCCACTCATTTACTGCACTCTGACGGTGGCTGGAGGACAGTATGGGTCGGGAGACATGCTCTGACGTCCTTACGTCAGTAGGGGAGGGGGCGGAGAAAAATCGAGGATAAACGAGCCTGACAGGCTCGATGATGGACTGCCGCTCCTGGAAGCCATCCCCAAATTCTGGATTGGGTCTCTGGGAGTCAGGAGAAGCCAGCAACCTCTTCCTGGCCCTGCCGCGGGGGGCAATCCACAAGGGAACTATCAGGGATCAGGAAAGTATGGGAGCGGTGGGACCAGAGAGAGAATCCCTCCGTCAGGATGGCCGAAGCTGCCTGCCAGGGCTCCGGAGGATAAAACCTTGTATGAAAAAAAAGAAAATGGAGAAGGGATGCGCTGGGCACCATAGGTGACAATGTCCCTGGCAACACCTCCCATGCTGTGAGACACCCAAAACACACTGGCTCTTCCACCTCCAGTCGTTGCAGGCTGACTAAAGGCACTTCCTTCCAGGTGGCAGCATGGCTAACAAATCATTCTCAGAGGGTTAAAATAAATGGTCATCTTTCATCAAAAGGACAAGTTACCAGTGGTGTCCCCCAGGCAGCCATCTTAGGACCCATACTTTTTGTCCTATTCATATCAGACCTAGATCAAAAACTAAATAGTCAAAACTGCAAGTATGCAGATGATACAAAAATGTGGGCGGGGGGGATGCACTACCAAAGAACAGAATATATTCAAATGGACTTGGATAATATAATACATTGGCCCAAGAAACAAGATATGTTTTTTTAACGTAGATAAATGTGCTGTGTTGCACCTAGATATAAAAAATCCATTTCATCAGTACAAACCTGGGGAACACAACTTAAGCATACAGAATACAAAAATGACCTGGGAACAAACATAAATAATGCATTTAAGATGGAAAATCAGTGTGGGTATGTTATAGCTAAAGCAAATTGCATATGGCGGAACATTAGGAGATCCATCAAAATTAGGGACAAGGAAGTTACTTCACCACTGTATAGGGCATTCATCAAACCACTGTTAGACAACGGCACACATATCTGGACACCATACAAGAAAAATAACATAAAAGCCATAGAAGGGGTCCAAAGGTGAATAAAAAATCAATCAAAGGAACAAGGAGACTGACATACCAGGATAGACAAAGCTTCAAACTCTGGAGTCCAGGGGACTAAGAAGGTACATGTTTTTTATGTTTGATGTAATATATGACCCTGAATTAATGATGGATCTTGGTTTTAAGTTTAAACAAGATAACTAGAGGGCATCTCTTCAAATAAAATTAAATAAATGTAAAAGTACAAAAAGAAAATATTATTATGTACAGAAGATGGTGGGAATTTGGAACATCTTACCTCTACAGGTGGTTATAAGTAAAAACAAAGAGATCTTTAAAAGAGTACTGGACGCCTATACACCTATGACAAAACTAGAATATCACCACTGAACTAGTGGGGGGAACATTCACATGGGTCCTTGACCTAAATAAACTCTTTTATCCCGTAGTAGTATGTTCTAAATGTATTTGCACTACCATGGCATATATATACTTATCACAGTACAAAAATACATAAATATCAAAACATTTGTATTATGTGCAAAATATGAACTACTTAAATTAATAACAATCACATTTACAGGTGCACCATTCAATTACAGCATTAGTTGGTAGATTCTCTATCTTAGTGGGGAACTAGGTTCCAGAAAGAGGTGGCTATAAAACTGAAAGATAGTTTACCAAATAGTGTCTTTATTCTAGGTACTTTAAGACTTTGCTCCACTACCTCCCAGAGACTGTGTTTTGTATTGATTATAGCCAAGTTTGCAAGTAGATATTCTGCCACTTAGCCTTTTATACACATGCATAAAAAGCCATAAGAAGCCTGTCTCGTCTCACATTTGAAGGCTTCCGGCTCAAGTCAAGAAATACAGTACAGTAATGAAAGTTTGATTACGACCCTGACACCCAACTACAAATCTAGCCAATCAACAAAGCATTCTGCCCAATTTTTGTAAGTCATTTTTACTTGCCCACCTATAAATGGTGCAGCCATGATGAAACGTGGCAAGAATCGTGGCTAAAACCATTTTGGCCCTATTATCTCTCACTAGACTGCCTTGATGGTGATGTAAAGCCCCCAACTTATGGGAGATCTTCGTACATAGCTTATCAATATGTACTGTAAACTTTAGATCTTCATGAACCCATAGTCTAAGGTATTTGAATGTGCTCTCCTGCTCAGTTTTTCTCCCACGTATTGAAAATGTCCCAGCTCAGTCAGATTTGTCTTATTCTTGGAGAAGGAGTGGCACCGGGCAAGTAATGCCTGTTATGGCCTCCCTCACCTCCTGAAGATACTCTGTTACTGCACACCTGCTGCAGATGGATGGGACATCAGAGAGCAGCAGGAAGTGAAGACAAAGAGACAGAAGCGGAACAAGGAGGTACCCTATTTCATGAATGGGCACCTGCTAAGGCACACTAAACAGGAAAGAGACATGGGTAGTATAATTTTGGCTATTTCATTCTCACAATTGTTTTAAATCACTTTAGCACTTTGTTTTGGGTGTAAGTTATAGGTGTTTTTTCAGCATGTGGGATTGTGGTCTGGTTGCAGTAAGGTTAATATCGAAAAGCATACGATACTATCACTTTAATATGATGTTTTAAATGGAAATGTACCAGATTCTCTGAACCACACCCTTCTGACGAAGAACTCGGATTGGGTTTGAAGCATTGGGGAAACTGTGCAGTTCTATCTGTGTGTTACTGGGTTTCTGACCCACATTAAATCCTTACTATATCTGGAGCTTGAGTAATTTTGCATTTTTTTCAGTGACTTGGCGGTGAGCGCGTTGCCTCTGTTGGCTCTCTTCTGAGAGACATGGGTACACTAGTAAAAAAAAAGACCTGAAACAATCCATTTAATGTGAACAGGCTACTGCAAAGGCCTTTAAAATATAGAATAGCATTATGCAGAATATTAGTAGTACAAATGGATAGGTCATGAGTGCTCCTGTACAGAACATGCTGTACGTCAGCTCTCACCTGGAATACTGCACACAGTTCTGAGCTCCATACCTCAGGAGCTATGTGAACAGAATAGAGAGGGTCCAGAGGAGGGCCATAAGATGGTTTGGGCAATAAGGGGTAGGACAGATGAGGAGAGACTGGAACAATTGGGCCTTTGTAGATTAGAGAGCAGGAGGCACAGGTGAGGCATGTTGCTGCTTTACGATATAACAGAGGATACATGTAACCCCCCTACAAATGGGGGTTCCTGAATACCTTCCTTGGGTGTGCCTAAATGCCCTCTGCCAGGCTGGTGTTCTGAAGTGTTTGCATGTGAGCGCCCTGTTAGCCTCCGTGCCTGTCTCTTTAAGAGCTGCCTATTTTGTGGTGTAAAATTAATCTGGGTAGGGGCCAAGTAGTTTCAGGCTCGAGACTCGCCCGGTCTGCAGTGTTATTGCTCCATTCTGCCATCACTTTTTACGCAGAGGGAGCTTTATTAGAATCTGTAACTGTTTGCTGATTGTCTGCTGTAATAGCAGTAGATTTGTAGTTTGTCTAACCTGCCTTCTTTGCAGCATGGACTTTCTGTATTGCACCACCATTTTGGGTTTGGACTGCCAGCCAGAACCAATCAGTACCTTTGGGGACTCTAAAATGGAACCTGTCCCCAGGGGTCTTGTGGGAGCAAATTTCTGTAGGAATTGTAGTTTTGGGACTTTGGCACCTAAATGAACCTGGAGGGGGAGCCCTTGCTGTGACAGACAGATGGATCAACCAATCGCACTGTTTGGATCAGAGGGAAATCCCCAAGTTGCCTGCAGCACAGAGGCAGAAGTGAGTTGGAGCTGAAAGAGTGAACAGCTCCAGCTCGAAGAGCTGCTGCCCCGCAGGGTAGCATGGGGACTTGGCGGGAAGGCTGAGACTGGCCTGCCTGCCTTCAGCTCTCCCGCATGGAGAGATAAGAGAAGCCTTATTTCAGACTACGTCTCCAAACCATTTCATTGTGCCCTGATTAATAGGCATGGTGAGCAGAGAGTCGGTCTAAGTTTGGAGTTGAAAGAGTGAACTGCTCAAGACATTCGAGCAACTGGAAACTGGTGGGAAGGCTGTGTCTGGCCTGCCTGCTTCATCTTCCCTTCTGAGAGATCTGCTAGTGAAATTAATCAGACTGAATCCAAACCGGCTTGTGATCAGAAATACCGAATTGTGACTGACCTGTTACCTGAAGAAGACCAAAGATTTGCTTCACTCAATCGGCCTGTCAGGAAGTCTGAAACCACCACAGAGTGTACAGTTTGCACAGAGACACTGTGATTACGACCGGACTGTCATCCGAACTGTGGTACTGCTTTTTATTTACTATAAGTGTGCCGAATGTTCTCAGTGGGCTACGATTTGGTTCCCCACTTTCCAATTGTGTCACGCTTGTTGGAAGCTGAATCCAGGCATCCAGCACTACCACACTGCCATCTGAATTGTTCTCCTGGCCGGGGCTCTGCCACCTTGGCCCAGCCAGCTACTCACGACCCAGAGAAGACCATCAACGAGAGACCTGCCTGGGGATCAGCCCCCTGCTCAGTGTCACGAACAGGAACGACACCACAGTAAATCGTGTGGACCCTGCTTCTCCTGGCAAACCAGCAAGTCATTCTGCAGTCTCCATTTCGTCCATTCTGCGTCCCGTACTGGGTAGCATGAGTAAACACCAGGGTAGCTCCCTGCAACATCAGCTAAATCAAAGTGTGTCACCTGATCTGATTGTTTTATTTGCTTATCACGAACTGAGCTATCTGGCTCTGGATTACAAATTGTGGGTTACTGTGCATAACTCTTTATTCCCATCATTAGGGCCCCAACCAGCTGCGACGCCAGCCTACCCCGGGCAACGCGTCAGGCTAGCCTGCATCAAAAACTGGGTACCCAGAGTGTGTGTATGACTGTGTTGAGGGACTCTAAAGTGCATGCCTTGTAGCCTGATTGAATCAGTTGCTAGACCACTCAACCTGATTATGCCCCTCCCTTGTTCAATCTGCTTGAATAAATCAGATCTGACTCTTTTTGCACTTAAACTGTTTGTGGCACATCTCTGTACTAATAGCACTGTATTGTTGTTGCTGGCTGTGTCTAATCTTATTTTACCGGGGGTCTACAGGATCAGACAGGTGGAACCAGCCCTGGTGGTAAGTGCAATCAGAGTGGGGATATATTTGTGGGGGGCTATTGTACCTGTTTATTCTGTTCATTGTTTAGGCCACTAGAGGGAAAAGAAGGGAGTCACAGTGTCCCGGAGGGCTGTACCCAGGTCACCTATGCTACCACCAACCCCGTCCTCTGGGTGGAGGCACCCATTTTCAGTACCCAGGCCCCTTAACCTGCAACTTGTCATGCAGACAGGGGTAGTAGCCCTAGGGATATGCGCCACCCAGGGGTTACATACATAATTACAGAAATAATGGCATAGTGGTCAGGGTTTAAGTGGTAATAACCGGACCAGGGTAAATAAAAACTGAGGCCATAGCCATCCCACCTGTGCAGGGACAGGGCGCCCGTCAGCAACGCCAACGACCTGGGTTCGGGAATGGACTTGGGACATCGGAGGGCTGGCCGGGGGAGAAGGATCAAATGTCCTAGGGACTGCTCTCCTTCTGTGGGGGAAGGGGGTAGAGTTTCCAGCACAATGCAGACTCCTGGCAGAGGCTGGGGTACCCCCCCCCAAAGAAGGAGAGCAGTCCCTAGGCCGCTGCTGTCACTTGGGAGGGGCAGACATGGGACGTCATTGCATGTCCCTGCCCACAGGGGAAAAACAGTATACAAAATTGCAGCTGCCCGTTAATGATGCCCACTCCTGGTTCCGGTCGTTTCCTCTGGCTCTCCCCCTGCCAACCATTTCCGATGCCTGCAGTTCCGGCCAGCCTTGAACCCCACCCTAGGGGGAAAGCCAGGGGGGCAGTGTCAGTGGGTGCTTCCTGCCGACACCTTCTCCCATTGTTGAGAGGTTCCTCTGCGCCATGGCCCCACCCTGGGGGGTAAGCCAGGGGGTATCGACCAGGGGGACAGTAAGTCTGGAGGAGTGAGGCAGGGGTCAGGAGCTCAGATGAAAACAAGAGGGCCGGTGTGCAGGAAAAAAAAACTGAGGCCAGTAGGCCAAAGTAGTTGTTAACACCTCGGTCTTGTTATTATGAAGGAAAATAGGCCACTACACCATGATAGCTATTATACTGAAAAAAGGCAGAATTTTACTAGAATTACTAGACGTTTGGCACTGTCTCTCAACCTTACCCATTGGAACCAGGCACTATATAAGCCACAGTGCCTTATGTTCAGACATTAGTATGACAGCACCTTATCAATTACAAGCGAAACCAACGTTAACAAGCATTTGTCAATGCCGAATGTTGCTTGCTTATATGTGCTGTTTAGGTATTTGGAAGTGATAGTACAATGCCTAAGAACTGTCATGTGCCCCACCCCCAAAGACATCCGCTGTGTCTTTCTGTTCAGTATTCACAGAAGAGGGGAAGGGGCAAGGGCCACAGCAGTACAGCAGCTGCCAAGGGGGTGAAGAGGTGGACAATAGTCCATTCACAGGCAAAAGAATCTTGCAGGAGCTGACTAAATTGATGGTGGACATAGCGATGGGACCAGATGGCATACACCCAAGGATATTAAGAGAACTGTGAAGGGAGATAGCAGTACCTCTGGCAGCCATGTTCACTGAGTCATGCAACACAGAGGTGGTACCAGAGAATTGGAGGAGGGCACATGTGGTCCTTCTACAAAAATCTGGCAGCAGGGAGGAGGCAGGGAACGATAGGCCGGTTAGCCTCACCTCAGTAGTGGGAAAGATCATGGAAACATTGCTTAAAGAAAGGATAGTGGGCGTCTAGAAGCCATCGGAGCCCAGGACCATAGGCAACATGGATTCACAGTGGGGAGGTCATGTCAGACAAATCTGGTTGATTTCTTTGACTGGGTGACAAAGCAAGTAATTCAGGGTGTGACAGTGGACAACGCTTACCTTGATTTCAGCAAAGCCTTTGACAACGTCCTACATAGGAGGCTGATAAACTAGCTGGGTAGGCTGGGCATGGGGGAAATTATGGTAAACTGGGTTAGAAACTGGATAACAGAGTGGTGGTAAATGGGGTGCAGTCTGGGGAGAGGTGTGACCAATGGGGTGCCACAAGGATCGGTCTTGAGGCCAGTCCTGTTCAATGTCTTGATTAGTGACATTGCAGAAGGGCTAAAGGGAAAGGTCTGCCTGTTTGCAGATGACACCAAGATCTGTAACACACTGGATACCACAGAGGGGGTTGGGAAAATGTGAAGGGACCTGGGGAAGCTTGAAAAATGGTCTGAGGACTGGCAACTGAAGTTTAATTTTAAAAAGTGCAAAATGATGCACCTGGGACACAGAAATCCTGGGGAAAGCTACAGGATGGGGGAAGGGGAGGGAGGGGAGTTGCTGACAGTCACAAAGAAGGAAAGGGACCTGGGGGTTCTTATTTCAGATGACCTGAAAATGTCAAAGTGCTAAGGCAGCTGGGAGGGCCAGTGACATGCTGGGGTACATAGGCAGGGGTATCACCAGCAAAAGGAGGGAGGTAGTGATGCCATTATATAAAACCATGATCAGGCCTCACACAGAGTACTGCATGCAGTTCTGGAGGTCGCACCTTCGTAAGGATATTAACAGGCTGGAGATGGTCCAAAGAAGGGTGAATAAGATGGTACAGAGCTTGCAACAGAAGACTTATGAGGAGAAATTAAGGGACCTCAATATGTACTCACTGGAAGAAAAGAGGGAAAGAGGGGATATGATAGAAACATTCAAGTACCTCAAGGGTATTAACAAGATGCAGGGGGGAGACATTTTACAATACAGGAGGAGCACAAGAACGAGGGGGCATGACATGAAATTGGAAGGTGGGAGGTTAAGAGGGAATGTGAGGAAGTTCTTCTTCACAGAGAGGGTGGTGGATGTGTGGAATGGTCTGCCTCAGGAGGTGGTGGGAGCCAGCATTATGGATGGATTCAAGCATTCTTGGGACAGGTATATGGGAACCATAGAGGTATAGCAGCGAGTGGGTCAGAAGCAGTAATCCAGTACAAGGGCTTACGGGCAGACTAGATGGGCCAGGCAGTTCTTATCTGCTGACAATTTCTATGTTTCTATGTCTGTGTCTCTTTCTCTTATGAATTACAGACAGACAGAGAGAGACACACAAGCATATTCCACTTGCATGTGCTGTTCCCCACTATGTCCTCCCTAACAAACTACTATCCACAGACACAGAGAGAGAGGACACAGCACACATTGTCTCTTCAGTGCTGCTTCCCCAGTGTCTCTGTCTCTCTCTCTCTCACTGTTACTCTCCCTGTCTCGCTTTCTCTATGTCACTCTGTCTCTAAGCACCGAGTTTTGTTCTTGAACGTCGGGGGGGAAAAACTCAGTTGTGCTCTCTCACTCTCTTTCACTGGGATGGGGGGGGTTGGCAGAATGAGACATAGAGAACTTGTTGTATGGGAGGTGGGAAAGCAGCACAGAGGTTCCCAAAGAAAAAGACACTGAGAGAGACAGAGAGAGAGAGAGAGAGAGACAGAGAGAGAGAGAGACAGACAGACAGACACACGCAGCAAATGCACAGGTCTCTCCTGCACACAAACTGTAGCACTGTTCTGTACCGGGGAGCAAGGGGAGGCCACAGACAACATCCCAATGTTTTCTCTCTTGCTGTCTCACAGGACATTTCAGCCATGGTGCAGGTGTGGAAGGATGATGATGCTGTCTCTCACTCTCTCTATTGTCTGTGCACTGAGGGTGGGGAATGGGCAATGGGCAGCCACTGTTGGGGGGTAGCAGGAAAGGAAACTCTGGGTGGCCACTGTCACGCTTGCTCTCCTTATACATCCCAGCATTCCATTATCCCTACCCACTATGACTCACGGCCCTGGCACTTAGCAATTGTGTGTGTGTTGGGGAGGATGATAGTGAACTGGCAGGGGAGACAGAAAGCGAAGAGGCTGGCAGGCAATCAGTCGTACTGAGGTTGGGATGAAAAAAAACTCTTACCTGCAGATAACTTTGACCGCCAGAGAATAACAACAATTATACAATGGGGTCCGAGGATTGGAGTCCCTGATTGGCTGACTGGCATTTTTCTGCAGCAGCTGCCCCTTCAGTAGCTGCCCATATGTAGTGGCATAATGGACAAGATCCGCCTTCTCAAACACCTGTATTTGGATTGTCTTGGTGTGCCCAAACTGCACTATCACCTGGACACCTCCAGATAAGCACTACACCTTCCCCCAAGGGAGGACAGCCATCCATCAGGGGGCTCGATCCTCCCTCCCTGGCCAACCCCTGAATGACCCAACTCCGTTCCCGAACTCAGGTCACCAGTGTGTCACAAGATAAGACGCTAGACACCTCAGCCCTTCATGACACTGGGCTCTGCAGCTAGTTCATTGAGGCCAAAGTATGATCCCTTCCTTTTCCTTCCTTGGGGGCTGTTTTAAAAATTACACTGGTGTCACAGAGAAACTCCTATTCAGTAATGAGAATCCTCTTTGTCATTGTGCAGTTTACAACAGACCTTCTGGAGTATTCAGTGCTGCCCCATCTGCATGCATCTTGCTGGACTGAAGGAGGAGGTTGACGGCTTGGGTTAAGAGGATCTACTTCCAAACACAGACACCACCTAGCGCACCTCCGCTGTCTCAGAGGGTGCCAGGAAGGAGGATCGGTTTGACAAGGTGGGGCCCTGGGAGTTACAGAGTTGTGGAGCGAAAGCCTGTTCCACATTCCATAACACTACGTAACTCATACGCTGCAGTGGCCGGGCAGAATTATCCCACAGGGGCATCCAATGCAGTGACTGAGATGGATGCGGAGGTCCTCCACGAGGGAAAGCCAAAGGGGAGTAGTAGAGGTCCCCAGAGGAGAAGGAAGCGAATCCTGGTGTGGCACTCAATGGTGAGTTGGATTCAGCTGGGGACAGGTAGGGATGAGGTGAGTGAGATAAGTTGTCTTCCGGTGGCACAGCTCGAAGGGATGGGAGGGAGACCCTAGGGATTGCTCGGGATTGGCTTGATTATTCCCAAAGACTGCATATGGTGAGGAGTCGAAGGCTAGGCCAGCAGTGATAAAACGGGAGCTAAGTTCTTCAAGGATTTGAGAATTACTTTCAACAACCCTACCAGTGGTGAGTATCTTAGTTGGAATGGAGGGTGCAGAAGGCTGTCCTTCAATAGATTTGACTGTCTTCCCCCTCCTCCTTTTCCACTACACCTCCTTACAACACTTCTTACCTACTTCCCTTCCTACTCCTTTAATTGCACTTGTTTACTGATTTTGAGCCTAGCACTGGGAACATTATTGCACTATGACTGTACTGTCGCATTATTGTAATGTCTGTAATATCGTATCTTAGATCTGTGCACTTCTATTTGTTGTATTAATTTTACAAGTTGTAATTGTCTGTACTGTGCTGTAATATATTGTCTACCTGCTTCCTACGTAATTTGTAACTGTCCTTACCATCTATTATTTGTATAATCTGTTTTCTTATCCTCATTGTACCTTCCCCTCCCGCGGTCACACTGTGAGATGAGCAACTTGTTCAGTGTGCCTTCCTGGTGAAACATTTAAATAAATAAATAAAATAAATTGAACAACACCAACCCTGTGGGATCCACTGGTTATCTCTCTTGTGCCAGATAAGATAACTCTCCCCCCACCCTCTGGGTTCTGTCCTCAGTCAGTTTCCACCCATCTGGCCATCTTTTCCCCAACCCCGAGATCCACCAACTTCCTGATCTACCTTTTGTGGGGCACAGTCAAAGGCCTTGCTGAAATCAAGATAGAGGATGTTTACCACTTGGCCCCTGTCCACTGTCTTAGTGACACAGTCAAAGAAGTCAATCAGACTCATTTGACAAAATCCCCCATGAACCCATGCTGTCTTGCAACCTGGAGACCATGCTTCTGTAGATATTCCACCAAACTTTCCTTTAGCATAGTCTCCATGAGCTTACCCACAATGAAGGTCAGACTGACTGGTCTGTAATTCCCTGGGTCATCCTTGGGACTGCCTTTGTGGAGGGGCACTAGATGTGCTGTTATCCAGTCCTGCGGTACCATGCCTGACTAGTGAACTATTAAATAGGTCTGCCAGTGGCCCTGCCAGCTCCTCAGCCAGTTCCATCAATACCCTTGGATGTACTTTGTCTGGGCCTGGTGATTTGTCCACCTTCAGTGCCAGCAGCCCCTCCCTCACTCACTCTATTCTCCTCTATCACTACATCTGTGTTCCTCTCCCCCCAGCTCCTCTTTTCCCTCCTGAAAGCACTGGACCATCCTTCTCCCTTGGGAAGACAGAAGTATTCATTTAGTATCTCTGCTTTTCCCTCATTATCCTCCACCCACTGCACATGGGGTTGGGGGGACCAGTCCCCTGTAACTCGGGTGGAAACCAGTACATAGTACGTGGAGGGGGGTCCAGTAGCCTAAGAGTGAGGTTGGGACCAGTACACACTACTTGAGGGATGATGTTCTGGTCTCTGAACGTAGCTGGGGTGGGGACCAATCACTGCTCCTGGTTGGGGGCCAGTACCCTGCATCTTGGGAGACCATTTCCCCATGCACCTAGGGGGGTGACCAGATCCCTATACCTGAGGGGGCCAAGTACCCATCACATTCAGGGGACCGGTACCAGTACTGGGGGGGGAGTAATACGCTGATCGTGGGGTTGGACAACTACCATTCTCATGTGGGGGAACCAGTGCCCAGCACTTGGGGATGACCAGAACCATGTATTGGGGGTGAGACGGGGGTCAATAGCAACCCCATATGGGAAGGTGGGATGGGTGGGACAGTACCCTGAACATGGGTGGTTTGAGAAGGGCCAAGTACCAAGCACCTGGTGGACCAGAATCATGCACATAGAGGGAAGGGGGGGGCTAACCAGTACACCATTGGTGAGGGTGGGGGTACCAGTAACATCACACTGGGGAGGGAATACACTAATTGGAGGATGATGGGAAACTGGGGGAGGGGGCCCAAACACTGCCCTTAATGTGAGGCCAGTACCATGTGTAACCCCCCTACAAATGGGAGTTCCCAAAAAGTCTTCCTCGAGGTTGCCTAAATGCTCACTGCCAGGCTGCTGTCCCGCATTTTAGCAGTTTAAATGTGATTGCCAGAGAGTGCCTATATAGCCTCTTGTGTACTGTCTCTTTAAGAGCTGCCTTGATTGCAGTCATAAGTAATCTGAGAGTGAGCTCTGTTGAAAGATGTAACTATTTGCTGAAAATCATTTAGTGTGATAATGATAATGTAGTTTGTCTAACCTGCCTTCTTTGCAGCAAGGACTATCTTTTTTATCTCCACTATCTTGGTCCTGGATTGCGAATTGGACCAATCAGTACTGGTGGGACCTAAAATGCAGCCGGACTACAGGAGCTGTCTTGGAGTCAAAATCTGTAGGAATTGTAGTTTTGGGATTTTTACGCCTTTTTTGCACCTGAAGGGGGAGCCTTTGTTGTGACTGACAGGAGGATCAGCCAACCGAACGTTTTGAATCTTGGGAAATTTCCCAGGCTGCTGCAGCTAGTTTCAGTTTTGAGCTGAGAAGTGAAGAAGTAACAGCTCAAGTGATTTTGAGCAGCAGTTCTGTGTAGTTTTGCATGGGAGAACTGAGAAAGGGCTGTGTTTTGGCCTGCCTGTCTGCCTGCTGTTCCTGAAAAGGAAAACAGAGTTTATTCGGACTGAATCCGAGTTGTGAGGACTATTTAAGCCACTAGACTGTGACCAGGCTTTAACCTGAAGAACACCGAAGATTTGCTGAATGCGATCGGCTTGTCAGGATTTCCAGCTGCTTTTGAATCCCCGGTTTATGCAGAGACTTTGCGATTGTGACTGGAGAGCGGTTTGCCTGGTACAGCAGAATTTTCTTACATGTAAATGTGCTGTGTATTGAAAGTGGGTCGTGATTTGGTTCCCCACTGTGTGAACTGTGTTCTGCTTGCTGGTACCGTAGAATCCTTTACATGTAAATGTGCTGTGTATTGAAAGTGGGTCGTGATTTGGTTCCCCACTGTGTGAACTGTGTTCTGCTTGTTGGAAGCTTTACCCAGACTAATCAGACATAATCCGCGTTCATCTCCATTCGGCCTAGGCTATGCCACACTGGCCTGCTAAACTACCCCACTGCAAAGAGAAAGACACCGACGAGAGACCTGCCTGGGGATCAGCCCCCTGCTCCACGCTTGAACAGGAACGATGCCTCGGTGAATCGTGTGGGCCCTGCTTCTCCTGGCACTCCAGATTAACCACCTGCTGTCTCGATTTTTGTCCAGCCTGAGTCCAGTCTTGGGTATCGTGTGTAACCATCAGGGTAGCTCCCTGCACAACAGCCTAATCTAAAAGTGTGTCATCTGATTGTCTTGTTGTTTTCTTTTCACGAACTGAGCCCTCCGGCTCCGGATTACAAATAGTGTGTGTTGTGCATGTTGTTTTCTTCCATCACGGGGCCCCAACCAGCTGCAACGTTCCTGGCTAGCCCACAATTCTCCATCTGGGTACCCAGAGTGTGTGACTGTTTATGGACCCTGAAGTGCATGCATAACTGTTTGATTGATAGAGCCTTTAAGCAAATTAACCTGATTACGCCCTTCCCTTGTTCAAGCCCCTTAAATAAATCAGATCTAACTCTTTTTTGCATTTACACTGACTGTGGTTCCAGTTTGTGCAAGAGTACTGTACTGCTGTTATTTGCAGTGTATAACCTTGTTTTGCAGGGGTTCCCCAGGGCCGGGTCAGAAGAAAGATCTGGTGCTAAGTGCAGACAGTGTGGGTACTTGTGTGGTGCATCAGGGGTATTGTGAAAGTAATTACTGTGTATTGTTCCAGCCACTAGTAAGGAAAGACGGGGGTTACAGTGTCCCAGAGGGCTGTGCCCAGGTTAAGCTGACCACTACCAACGCTGACCTCTGAGTGGAGGCACCCATTTCAGAACTCAGGCCCCTTAACCTGCTGTTAGCCAAGCAGGCAGGGGTAGTAGCCCTTTGGATAGCGCCACCTAGGGGTTACACATGTATCTTGGCTGACCATTTCCGCATGCACCTGGGGGTTGACTAGACACTTATAGCCAGTGGGTGGGGGCGTGTACCCATCACCTTGAGGGGGTGGTACCACTACATGGGAAGGGGGGAAGCAATACACTGCTAGTTGGATTGAACCAGAATCCTGCATCTGAGGGAGGAGCCGATAGCAAAACCTGTGGGGAGGTGGGGTGGGACAGTACCCTTAACATGAGGGTTGGGGAAGGGCCAAGCACCATGCACCTGGGGGACCAGAACCGTGCACATGGGGAGAGTGGAGGGGTTAACCAGTACACTGCAAGTGGGGGTGGAGGGGGTGCCAGTAACCTGACAGTGGGGTGGGGGCCAGTACACACTACTTGGAGGACAATGGGAAACTGGGGGATGGGGGTCTAATCACTTTCCCTAATGGGTTGCCAGTACCCTGCATCACGAGGGACCATTTCCCAGTGCACCTGGCGGTTGAGTCACCAGACACCTACACACCCGGGAAGGGGGTACCTGTCACCTTTGGGGGGAGTCGTACCAGTACATGGGGAATGGGAGAGCAATACCCTGCTTGTTGGGCTGATCCAGAACCCTGCACCTGGGGGGTGGCAGATACCAGCACCTGTGGAGAGATGGGGTGGGACAGTACCCTGAACATGAGGGGGTGGGGGAAGGGCCCAGTATCATGCACTGTAGGGAAGGGAGACCAGAACCATGCACATGGGGAGAGGGAGGGGGAAACCAGTGTTCTGCACATGAGGGTGTGGGGACCAGTTCACTGACACTGAGCTGAGAACCAGTACACAGTACATGGTGGTGGTGGTGAGGGCCAGTAGCCTGACAATGGGATTGGGACCAGTACACACTACTTGAGGGATGATTGGCCAGTCTCTGAACCTGGGGGGACCAATCACTGCCCCTGATAGAGGACCAGTACTCTGCATCTTAGGGGACCATTTCCCCATGCACCTAGGGGAGTGACCAGACCCGTACACCTGAGGGGACCGAGTACCCATCACATTGGGGGACTGGTACCAGTACTGGGCGGAGAAGAGAGTAATACGCTGCTTGTGTGGTTGGAGCACTACCATGCAAATGTGGGGGAACAGTGCCCTGCCCCTGGGAAGTGACAAGAATTCTGCATGGGGGGGGGGGAACAGCAACACCACATGGGGAGGGACAGCTCCCTGAACATGGGGCGGAGGGCCCTGTACCATGTGCCTGGTGGACCAGAAGCATGCACATTGGGGTGGGGATCCAGTACAATGACATTGGGCTAGATTAGTACCCTGATGCTGCCATGGGAACCAGAACACACTACTTGGAGGATCATGGGCCAATCCATGTACTGAGGGGGCAATCACTGGACCTGATAGGGGGGCCTTTACCCTACATCTTGTAAGTCCATTAGCCCATGCATCTTGGGGTGACCAGACTCATATGCCCTTGGAGGTGTAATAACAGTCACCAAAGTGATAAATTCAGTAAGATAATTCAATAGTAGAACTGAAATAAAACAGCCACTAGGGGTCGTTGTTCCTTCACCACACTCTGTCTCTTTCACAGAACAGCCAGAGAATAGGTGACAGAGGACAAATTTAACATAAACACAAGCATTTGTCAATGCCGAATGGTTGCTTGCTGGCATTAGCAGTGGAAGTGCAGGAGTTAGACAGATACAGTATAGTAATGGCAGTGAAGTATTGAACTGACGCCAACTCCACCCCCACCCTGCAGAGATGGACAGGCATTGGGGTGTGCGTTTGGGTCGTCACCCATAACGGTCATGACATTTCACCTCACCCTACCCTGCAGACACTGACAAGTGTTGAGGTGTGCCTTGGGTGTTCAGGCTTTATACTCACCTCATTCCATAAGGAAATATGCTGAAATGGGTGCAGTATAGACCATAGAAACATAGAAGTTGACGGCAGACAAGAACCGCAAGGTCCATCCAGTCTGCCTATAGTATAGGAGAATGGGGTGAACTCTTGGGCCAAAGAGTCCAAGGCGCACCTCGATGCCTGTCACTGGCTGCAGGGTGGGGGTGGAATGGCGTGAGCATTATTGTCGACAATTCAAAGTCACACCCCTGACGCTGTCATTCCCTACAGGGTAGGGCGTTATGGTCGGAAACCCTAACGCCCTGGGAGTTCTTGGTATTTTTACTCCAAGTTTTCAACATGGGCTTTTTGTGACCCCACCGCATGAACAGTGACACTATCAGTTCGTTAGCCGAAAGGTGATTTTGCACAGTGACTGCACCATGTGGCGCCACAGGTGCGAAAACATATTTCGAACAGGATGTGAAAAATGACAGCTGTACTGTTCATGAGGAGGTGTAAAAAATGGTAATGTTAAAAATCTGTAGTAAAAATATAAAAAAAACTGGTGAGGTCACGAGTGTGCGTAGAAACTGCACAACACACACCTGTAATGTAATTATAGTGCGAATTTTTTACACCAGACTTTCAACATAGGCATTTTGGGACCTCTGCTCATGAACAGTGTTACTGTGATTTTCTTAATCTGTCCCGAACATTGATTTCCCACAACGGCTGCGCTACTCTGCACTGGAAGTGTGAAAACACATTTTGGCCAGGCTGTGAAAAATGACAGCTGTACTGTTCATAAGGAGGTGTGGAAAAATGCCAATGTTGAAAATCTGGAGTGAAACTATTACAAATTCATGAAGTTACAAGTGTGCGTGGAAGCTGCGCAATGCATGCTTGTAACACAGTCATTTTACGGTCTTTGGTCACCAAATTTTCAACATAAGCATTTTAAGACCTCTGCTCATGAACAATATCACTGTGATTTTCTTAATCTGTCCCAAACATTGATTTCGTACACCGACCACGCCATTGTGCGCTACATGTGCGAAAACACATTTCTGGTGAAATGTAAAAAATGACAGCTATACTGTTCATCAAGAGGTGTGGCCAAATGGTAATGTTGAAAATCTGGGGTGACAATATTCAAAATTCTCAAAGTTATGAGCGTGTGTAGGAACTGCGCAATGCACGCTCATAAAACAGTCATTTTTGGGAATTTTTTCACCACATTTTCAACATAGGGTTTTTGGGGGCCTACCTCATGAACTGTAACACTGTTGTTTCATTAATCAGTCCTGAAAGGTGGTTCCGCGCAGTGACCGCGAAATCACCTTTCGGGACCTAATAACTAAATGACAGTGACTGAGTTCATGAGGTGGGGGTCCCAAGAACCCCGTGTTGAAAATTTGGTGAAAAAATTCCCAAAAATGGCTGAGATATTCACCTAAGTTGAAAAAACCCTATTTATGCCATTATACAGCTTACCGGCATTTCTTCAGTTCGCGGTCGGCTTTGAAGAGTGCAGATGTGTTCCCGATCCACTGAAGATCATCGCACCAGGGTCCGAAGGTAAGTATGGGGTGAGGGGGGTGTGAGGAGGTGGGTGCGCAGTGGGCGGATGTGGGTTGGGGAAGGGGGGCACAAAAGACCGCAAGGGACTGTTTTCTGTTTTTATAGGTTTTAAAAATATAAAGATGATGTGGGATGCTTTTCTGCATGCAGAGGTGGGCTCCCAGCATGTCGGCACACCTGGGTGCTTCTTTTTTTGGGGGGGATGCTGGAGCCAACAGGGACTGGGCACCCCGTCGGCCATACACAGTGCTTGTGCTTGGGGGGGGGAGTGTGCATTAGCCGAGGGGGATTGGGCACCCCCTCGGCACACAACAAATGGGTAGCGCTTCATGCCGCCGAGGATTGGGCTACCCCATCGGCAAATGAACTGGGTAGGGTGCATGACGACAGGGGGACTGGGCACTCCCTGTCAGCTTTTCTTTTATTTATTGAAATGTTTCACCAGGAAGGCACACTGAACGGCGGGCGGCGGCTTTCCGTCAGTTTTGTGGGGACTGTGAGAGGCCGACGGAGAAGCCGTCACCATGGGAACACCACACAATGCAGCTGTAATTGGCTGCTGCAGTCAGGGATGCCCCACAGCAAAAACAGCTAATTGCATAGTGACGGGCGCCTCGATTCAAGGGCGAAGCTACCATACGCCTGACACGCCATGGCGTGTTGCAGCAATTGCGGGCAGTAGGAGCGAGCTGGTCTCTCTGCACTCCTGTGTTAATTTTTTTTTTTCGCGGGCTTTCCTGGCAGTTCTTTGTCCAAACATTTTAAGGAAGGGGGGCTCTCAATCAGGTCCGCTGCCAAGAAAGGAGGTGTGGTAGTGCATAAGGGGCGTGTCAGGCGGGCTCTTTAAATGCCCTTGTAAAAAAAGCAGTGCGCTCTGTTTTACTTGTTGCTTCCAGCCTTGCATCGTTGGAGAGAGTGAGAGCGAGAAAATACCGAAGAGACGACAAACTATTGCTTGTTTTGTATCGGGAGCAGCCCACGCCCTACGGGACTCAAATTTTCCAAATTCTGACTGGGAACTAGAAGAAGGACGGAGTTGCTGGCTGCCTGGTGCTGCTACCTTCTAAGGTCCACCATGTGGCTAGCTGAGTCCTACTTACTCAATTTCGGCGAGTCGGGCGAGACAGAGTGCGGAATCTGGCTGTACGCGGACTTTAGAAAGCAAGACTCGAGATCAAGAGGGACTTGGCGGTTGGCGTGTTGGGCAGCAAATCTAGAGCTGAGGAGACTGACGACACTCCTGTCCTGGTACTGAGGCACCTCCGTCACTCCCGTCCCCCGCCAATCTTCAGGTATTTCAGTCACTGACTGAGGGAATCATCGATTGTTTGCTTTTTTTTTTTGTAAACTGTTGAGTGCTTTGAGATGCCTCTGTACCCATGTGCCAAACAAGCATCTTGTTTTGTACACTGTATAAATTTCAGCTGGCTGTGATCATCAGTAGTGTAGTGTTGCAATAAAGTGCCTTGGTTAATTAATTTTAAATGTTTAGCACCAAAAATTCCTTACCATCCTAGCAAAGGTAAAGAGATAGTACACCCCAAATCGGGGGTTCCTCCAAATGAATGAAATTTGGCTGGTCTGTTTGCTGCTTCTCCCAAAGTACGTTTTCTTGATCTGTGTTTCTCAGCTGTACTGCCCTTTGCTGGCTGCTTAGAACAGCCAGATGATTCTCCTAACCACTTTTGGGGTGGGGCGAGTAATGCCAGGGCTGGGGTTAGTGACACTGTGTAGCAGGAGCCTATGATCGCAAAGTGGTGAAGCATAGGATGTCGCAACAAATGACAGGTATATAGCACCATACAGGATTTGAGTTTGTCTGTAACAGCTTTTGTAATGACATCATGTTGGTACAGTCCATCTGCTTCTGCTGGCTGCTTGAATTGAAGATTAATAACCAATGAGAATAGCCTGTTGGTCTTTAACAAAAACTCCTTTAATCAGACTGTGGATGAGTATTATTAACTGGAAATGGTATGTCCTTCCACTCACTTGAAGAATTTGTCAAGTCCAGACTCAATAATTAGCAGGAAACTGACTTTTTTATTCAGATCCTGTCTCACACTGTTGAATACACAGATGTGTGCACACACACACACACACACACAATGAATGATGCATCCCACTCACCAATTTTCAAATAAATAAATAAAATGATACAAGATCAAATTTAAAGTGATCAAATTACATTGTAATGTTTATAGCAGCCTCTAGTGGTTTTAAAGAACAAGTGCACCTTCAAGTAGAAAACTGAAAATAAGGTTCATTTTCATTGATTTTACTGGATTCAAGAGGGTAGGTACTCTAGGGAAACAAAGTACATCAGCCAAGGAAGCAGGTACTTGTGATCTTAGTTTTTCAGTAAAGAAACCAAGGGCCAAACAGCACTTGTCAGCAGGGGAAAGCCGACTCAACCCAGAGGATGAAAGGTAGTCCTGAGTGAGACAATTAGTTCCAAGGGCATAGCGACCACTGTTATTTTAAGTGGCTTCCCACTTATTCATATAACTTTTAGAAATATTAAAAAAGGATATCAGTACAGCTGGCTGCATAGTGTTGGGACACTCTAACACCTGTGTACCAGGTTTGTGCCCCAGCTCCAAGCCTGGGATGTTGGGGAGCAGATGCCAGCAGGGAGGATTCATGGCATCCATCCAAATGCTTCCCTCCTGGCTGATGCAGCTCCACTTGTCTGGCTCCAGATGGTGGTGTTGCAAAGGTGCTCTTGGTGATGTGTGTGTGATCACGCACTGCTTAGCATCCCTACCCCTAGACACCATACAGTGGCAGCAGATGGGCGGGTCCAAAAGGAATGGTGCTGACATGCTAGCTGATAGCACCCCTGGCAACCTTCCCCATACCAACAAACCCCAAGTGAGCTGGCCTGGTAACCCTACAACTGTACCCACCAACATGTTATCTTAACCAGGAGGACAGGCAAGTGGAGTCTTTGGTGACATCAGTTATGCTCAATGGTTCAGTCAGGAAGGGTAGTTACTGCAGTGTGGTGTAGCTGACACTGCCTCCTCTGAAGGCTGATCATCTCACCTGTGAGGTGCACTCTAAACTTCTGCTCTCCCAGAGTTTGAGTCCATTTCTAAGCCTGCTCACAACATGCTGTGGTGGGTCCCATGGCACTGGGTCATGCTACCTTTGTGTCTTAGGGCTCTCCATTTGTGTCAATGTTTTCTTTGTGTTTGTTATTTGTAATATATTTACTGAGTTGGTGCTGTACAAATTTAGTACTGACAGGTCATCATTTGTCGAGCGGGAGGAGGCTGGCAATGATCGGCCAGTCAGCCTGACTTTGGTGGTGGGGAAACTAATGGAATTACTACTTAAGGAAAGGACTGGGAATATCTCGAATCCATGAGTGGCTTACAAGATCCAAGGCAACATGGATTCACAGTAGAGCAATTGTGTCAAACAAATCTGATAGATTTCTTCGACTGGGTGACCAAAGAACTAGATCAGGGTGCAGCTGTGGATGTGGCCTACCTAGATTTCAGTAAGTCCTTTGACACAATTCCACATAGGAGACTGAAAAAGCTGGCAGCCTGGGAGTGGGTCCAAAGGCACCAGGTAAGAAATTGATTGGGAACAGGTGACAGAGGGTGGTGGTAGGTGGAGTTCATTCCAAGGAATGAAAGGGTGACCAGGGGGTGCCACAGAGATCAGTACTAGGACTGGTCCTCTGTCTTTATCAGTGACATTGCAGAGGGGCTAGAAGGGAAGATGTGCCTTTTTGCTGATGACACTAAGATCTGCAATAGGGTAGACACTTTGTGGGTGTGTGTGTATGTGGGTGGCAAGTGGATGGTAGTGTAGGAAAGATTTCAAACAATGTGAGGAAGTATTATTTTACAGAAAGAGTGTTTGAGCCACTAAATGGTCTGCTGGTAGGGGAGTTGGGGGGAAGGAACCATAATTAGCTTGAAGTACAGCTGAGACAGAGCTAAGGGTACAGTAGTTACTAAACGGGATGAGGTAGGCAGAAACATGGAGAACAATAGGGGACTACCCTTGACCTTGTGCTGGCAAATGGGGACTTTGTGAGAGAACTTATAGTGGAGGAACCGCTGTCAGGGAGTGACCACCACTCAGTATGGCTCACATTGGATATGGGCAAGGAAGGAGTGGAATCTGGCACAATAGTGCTGGACTTCAGGAGGGCCGACTTTGGGAGGATGGGGGAAGTGGTAAAAGGGTACCTGGCCAGAAGTCAATCTAGTATGGACACTAACCAGAGGTGGGAGCTCATAAAGCTGGGGATAGTGGAGGCAACCAAAACCTGCTGCAAAGCCCAGAGCAAGAAGGCTAGGGCTAAGAAACCGAGCTGGTTGGAGCAAGGAGGTCATGGAAAGGTAAGGAGGAAAAGAGCTGCCTTTAGGAAGTACAAGAAAACAGGAAGGGGGAGGACAGGGAGGAGGAGTACTTGACAGAATCGAAGGAGGTGACAAGGGCAGTAAGGGGAGCCAAAGCATCTACGGAACTCAGGCTGGCACAAGGCATTAAGAAGGGGGAGAAGGACTTCTTTAAGTACATCAGGGAGAAAAGGAGCTGTAAGGACCACATAGTAAGGATTAGGAATGAGAGGGGTTGGGTGGAAGCAGGGTGCGATAAGGCAGAAGCACTAAATGAGTACTTCTGCTCAGTATTTACTAAAGAGAAGAGGGGGGTGACACCCAAGGTGGGAGAAATGGCAGAAGCAGGGTGGGAAGTGGTGACAGATGGGGAAATCATGGAGAGCAGAGTTTGAGAGGGTTTGAAGGCACTGAGGGTGGACAAGACGCCAGGCCCAGATGGCATCCACCCCAGGGTACTGAAGGAGCTGGCAGATGTCCTTGCAGGACCTTTGGCAGACCTATTTAATGCCTCACTACATTCGGGTGTGTACCTCAGGACTGGAGGATGGCTCATGGTGCCCCTCCACAAGAGTGGCCCCAAGGATGAACCGGAAACTACAGACCAGTGAGCCTCACATCCATAGTGGGTAAGCTAATGGAGACTATCCTGAAGGAGAGGCTGGTGGCCCTCCTAGAGGCCAAAGGACTACAGGACAGCAGACAGCATGGCTTCACACGTGGCAGATCCTGCCAAACCAACCTGGTCATGTTCTATGACTGGCAACTAGGGCAACTGGACAGGGGCCATGCAGTGGATGTCCTGTATCTGGACTCAGTAAGGTATTCGACCTAGTGCCACATGGAAGGCTGGGAAGGAGATAGTAGGCACAGGGCGGGTGCAAAGCTGGTGAGGTGGGTAGGAAACTGGCTGCAGGAAGGCAACAGAGGGTGGTGGTGGGTGGGAGCTCACACCCAAGGGCAGTGATGAGTGGTGTTCCACAGAGGAGGGGTAGCTCACCCTAAAGGGGGGGCGGGTAGCGGTGATGAGCCTACTTGGTGTGCAGCTCAGAAATTCCTGGCTACACCCCTGCCCTGATTGCAGCGGCCAGTTTCTTTGATCATAGTGGCATGCTCATTAACTGCCATCATCTACAGCATGCTCCTCTATTCACTGCTGCAGAGACCAGCCCCAGAACGGACAGCTGCCATTCGGCACAATACTGCCACACCTCCACAACCTACTTGTGAAAGAAGATGACGCAATGTGTTTCTTGCACATGCGTGCAAGCAACACAAAAATGAGTAATTTAATGCAAGGCAGCTCCTAACACACTATGTACACAACAATATCACCATCACGCCATCATGAGCTTAGCTTAGTCTCAGCAGAAAGCATGTTAACCCTTCAGCTCCTAGTCAATCAGTACAGCTTCATTAACCTATTTGGGTACTGTACAAAGCATATCACCACACCCTGACAACTAAAGCAAAATGATGGGCTGAGTTAATGAAGACAAACTCAGAAGAAACCTAAACACAAGTCTGATACCTGCTGTGGGCACCCTGAAGCAGTCACCAAGTCTTCAGCAGTCTCAAGTAAGAGTATGGAAAGAGTGTTCAGCTGGGGCCCTGCAAGGGTTATTTATAACATGGTTTCTAGCCCCTGGTGGACGTTGCCACAAAGCCCATTCAGCACAAATTGGGCACATGTGGTCCCTCATTCTGTGTCACTGCCTAGCAAGATGAATGGATGCCTCATGAGTCTCTGTGTGTTTGTGTATTGCTGTCATAGATTGCTTTAAGGGCGTGACCCATGCTTAGGGCAGGTTTGCTTACATTAGGAACAGGTTTCTATATTTAGTGCCGTTGAGCTCCCGCAGTGAATTAGGAGCATGGTCTTTTTTGCATTATTGTGTATGACAGTACTACATGTCCCAGAATGATTTGTCATGCTTTTGTTTAGGATGGGGGATTGTTTTTTTATACCTAATGGACACTCATACCCGATCACCTTGACTTTTTCCCTGGGTCTTTCCTGAAGTGAAGCTCCAAATAGACACTTCTAATTTATCTACTGGTTGCTTCGTCACCGTCTGCTTGCATTATTGCATAATGTACTTAACTGCATCCTTCTGTTTATCTTCATTATGCATTCTGTTATTCTGTCTATGCCAGTGTAACCCCCCTGCAAATGGGGGTTCCCAAAAGACTTCCAGGAGCTTGCTTGAATGCTCCAAGCCTGAATGGTGTTTGGCGTTTAAGCCATTTATCAGTGAGTGTTTTTAGAACCTCTGGTACTGTCTCTTTAAGAGCTGTCTGCTTGCAGACATAATTAGTTTGTATGGGGGCTGTGTGTTTCTTTGATTGAGTACCACTGAGCTGCTGCCAATTCACTCCATTTTGCAGTCACTAGGAGTGCAAAGGAACCTATCTGAAAGATGTAACTGTTTGCCAGAAACCATTTAGAGTAGTAATGAAATTACAGTTTGTCTAACCTGCTTTCTTTGCAGTCAGAACTGTGTCTGCCTAGTTCCCCATTCTGGTTTTGAACTGCTGAACTGGACCAATCAGTGTGGGTAAGCTAGCTCTAAAATGGTGCCTTGGACGAATCAGAACTTGGACTCATAATCTGAGCCAGCCACAAGAGGATTGTATGGGCAGTGACTCTGGGAGATGTAGTTTGACTTCGGCGCCTTTTGGACCAACAGGAGCAGTCTATTGTGAGTGACAGCCAATCCAGTCAAGAACTGGGAGGAACTCAAAGGAAGTGCCCGGTTTGTCTGTTGGAGTTTCAGTTGAGCTCTGGCAGTGAAGAAGGAAGGAGCCCTGTGCTTTTTCAGTGTGCAGTTTTAGTCGGGAAACGTGTGTAAGGCCCAGAGTTCCGGTCTGCAGCTTGTGTAACTGCTTGTTAGACTGAATCGGCCCTGTGAAGAGAATCAAAGGATATCTGAAGAATAGAAACCAGGCTCACCCTGTAGAAGACTGGAGAAATTGCTGAATTGCACTCGGTCTGTCAGGAACTTAATCTGCTGTGTGTTCTCCGGTATTGTGCAGTAATTCGATCGGGATAGAGAAGCGCCTGCATGGTATAGTACTTTCTGTTTTACCATATAAATGTGTGAAGAGGCTTGTTACCTCAAGTGAATCCTGCTGCCATTAAAGGACTTTGCCTGTTACTGTTCACCATATAAATGTGTGAGGAGGCTTGGTTAGCTCAAGTGAATCCTGCTGCCATTAAAGGACTTTTGCCTGTTGCAGTTTGCCATATAAATGTGTGGAGAGTCTCGTGGAGCTCAAGAGTAGCCCTGTTCACATTGAAGGACCCTATCTTGTTTGGAGGTCGAGTACCAATTCAGGGTCGCCTCCTGTTGAATTGCCACATTGAATCCAAATGGAATCACTGTACTGCTGACTGTTTAAACCATTTTTCTTTTCTCTGTAGGAAAGGGCCCTACCAGCTGCCCACGGTTTGGACTAGCCACTAGGGCTTGGGTACCATGGGACAGTAACTGGTAAGGGATAGGCCTGTGCACAGAGCCATAGGGTAGATGAGTAAAGTGATAAGCTAATTAACCTGATTTCCTGTCCTGTTATATTCCCCTAAATAAATCTGAGCTGCTTGTTTCAGCAAAGTTATACTGCCTGAGGTATTTGTCTATGTTAAAGTATTGTACTGTGATTGTTGCACTGTATCTTATTTACAGGAGGTCCCAGTGCCTGAACCAGCCCTGGGGTAAGTGTATACTGTGAAGGTAATTCTGATATATGTGTGTGGGCCACTAGTGGGAAGAAAGGGGTTGCAGTGTCCCAGAGGGCTGTGACCAAGTAAGTTTAACTATTGCAAACCCTGACCTCTGGGTGTAGGCACCGCCATTGGATCCAGGCCCCTCAACCTGTTAGTGGCAAATCAGGCAGGGGTAGTAGCCCCTGGGAGGCGCCATCTAGGGTTACATCTTGGAGGCTCACCGCTGGGATTGTGTGTCCTCTAGTGGCCATATTTACAAACCACTGTTAAGGAAAAAAAAAAAAAATAATAAATGGGTACCCCGACAGAAGTGGCTGTGCACCGGCTGGTGGAGTGGTGTACTGGGGAGGAGATCGACCCCCAAAATGCTATGCTTATCCTGGACATCCCCCTGGGTATCAATACGGACACTGTGCAGGGAGTACTTTCCAAGGTGGAAGGTTTACAAAACCCTGTGGTGGTGGGTCGGCATGCTAATCTGCTCACCCACACTTTCCTGGCCCTAGTAGAGTTCAAGGATCCCATAGATAGCTCCAAAGTGCCACAGACCATTACCCCAGAGGGAGCCCTCACTGCTTGGAGAGTGATAACTAAGGACAGTAAAGACCCGGGGGGGAATGAGCCCCCACCACTATCTGAAACTTTTGAGGAGAAATTTGCTAAATGGTTGCTGGTGGAAGGGAAAACTGTGGAGGACTTGAAGAAACTATTCTTGCCACCTGGGGTGTTCCTCCCAACACCCTCTCCGCTCCAGTACCCGTAATGGTGGCTGAACCAATGCAGACTCCTATTTCTGCACCTGCCATTAGTCACGACTCTTACCGAAGGTTGAGGATCTTCTCTGGCACCTCCCACCCCCAAGGGAGGATGACTAGGAGACCTGGATAGACTATTGCCCCCAAGTGCTAGAATGGCAATGCTCGGAAGCCGAAAAGCTAAAGAGGGTTAGTGAGAGCCTCCGAGGTCCTGCCCTGGCTACCATCCATGCTAAACGGGCCAGTAACCCTGAAGTGACTGCACAGGCCTATCTTGAGGCCCTGGAGAATGTATGGGAGCCCAGATTCTGATGAAGACCTATGGTGGAGAGTAAGAGATGCACAACAGTACCAAGGGAGTTGTTGTCTGTGTATTATCTCGGCTGGAAAAATTGTTGCAAGAATGCCTCAGAAAGGGTAGTTTGCCAGCGATTGAACTGGACCGAACCAGGCTGGACAGGATCCTTAAGTCTGCCCCTTCTCAGAACTGCTGTTGCTTCAGTTACGCCTGGCAATCGACTGGAATCCCACCTCCTATGATGAGTTAATGAGAGAAATTCGAGGAGTTGAGAAAGGCGACCTCGGGAGGGACCTGCACCAACAGCTGCGGCTACAACCCGAGTGACTGAGGGTGACCCATCAAGTGAAGTTGGGGCAGAGGTTGGCAGTAAATGAGTGCTCTGACAAGGAAAAAGATATGCCACAATGGGGGCTTAACTGTTGAGAGATCCGGAATTCAAAACAGTCCCTTTATGAAGGCCACGCCTGATGCACGGGCCCTGACCTATATCCGACTGCATCTCGTTATGGGGTGGGTACCACCCATGTATCTCCTGCTGATAACAGCTCCGAACTCGATTCTTGACCATGGAAGTGGAGAAACTGATGAGATGTCTCCAAATGCTTATCACGCCGCAGACAGAGATGGCACAAGGTTTCCAGTTAGTAATACCCGCCCTGGCTCCCAGTGTGGCGCCCGGCCAGCTCAAACTCCAGAAAGTATGTTTTGCTATGATTGTGGGAAAGATGGGCACATGAAAGGGAATGCCGGTCCCCAAAGACACTGACAAAGTTGCATATAGGCTACAAGGAGAGCTTGGAGAACAAATCAGTGGTTAAGAGGTGCGAAATGATCCCAGTGAGGACACCAAAATGCTAACTCAACGTCCTTTTGTAGCAAGGTCAGTTGCCCAGGCCCCCACTACCGCCTCTCCAGACTGGTCCAGAATAGTGGGTCCCTCCATGGAGACCACTGTAAAGGTGAATGGGTGTTCTACAAGAGCTGTATTAGACAGTGGCTCCGAGTGACAATTATGTTCCAGGATTGGTATCAGAGGCATTTGTCAGACGCACCCTTACAACCATTAGAAGGACTGCATGTATGGGGGTTAAGTGAGAAGGCCTACCCCTATTCCGGGTATATCCGAATTTGGCTGTCTTTCCCCACCTCCGTGGCTGGAGTGGCCGAACAAGTAGAGACCCTAGCCTTAGTGTGTCGCCCCACTGGACTGTATGATGGTGTCCTTTGTTGATTGGAACAAATGCTCATATGTTAGGAAGGCTGGCACAGTTGTGTTATGAAAACAGGGTCAAAGACTAGTAGAGCTTTAAGAGTCTCGGCTTTAATTAAGAAGGCCTATGAGGCACAGAGAGATGCTGAAAAATAGAACCAGAGGAACCGGGTCAGAATTGTATGGAAGAAGGATCCTGAGTCTCTGATCCTGGCGCCAAATGCCCAGTGTACCTTACAGGTAGAGGTCCGTATCAGAAAGGATGTTAAGAATAAAATATTAATGTTGGATGCACCAGGCAATGGAAAATTGCCAGAGGGACTGCTGGTCAGCTTAGTATTTTGCCCGCTAGAGCCCATGCTTATGCCAGAAGGGTAATGGTCCAAGTTCATAATGTGTCTGAAAGAGACATTCGATAAATAGAGGTTGCATCCTGGCTAATGTGCATTGTGCAGACACTGCAGTGCTACCCAGCAGCAAGAGTTCAAGGAAGAATGACAGAGTAACGCCTGACTTGTTTGATTTCGCGACTCCCGCTGCCAGCTGAATGGAAAGTGAGGATCAGTGAGAGCTTGCCCAGAGAGACCAGGTGTTTTCTTTAAAGGAATGGGATGTAGGATCGTGCAAGGAGCTGAGCACAATATCCGACTGCATGGCGAAGACCATTTACGTGAGAGGTCTGGGCAGCCTGGCACCTGCTGATATAGATGATGTGAGGCGGCATCTGCAAGAGATGTTAGCTGCTGGTGTAATACAAGATACCAGAAGCCCTTATGCTTCCCCATTGTGGTAGTGAGGAAAAGAATGGAACAGTAAGGATGTGTGTGGATTATCGCACCTAAACGGGCGGACTATCCTGATCAGTACACAATGCCCTGCATTCAGGATGCTTTGGACTGCCTAAGCGGGAGCAAGTGGTTCTCTGTGCTGGATCTCCGGTAGTGGGTACTACCAGATCCCGATGGCCCCAGAGGACCGCGGAGAAGACAGCCTTTATCTGTCCGCTTGGCTTCTATGAATTCATGAGGATGCCTCAAGGATTTCAGGTGCCCCAGCCACTTTTCAACGATTGATGGAGCGTGCAGTGGGGGACATGAACTTACTAGAGTGCCTGGTATGCCTAGATGATGTTATTGTGTTTGGCAGCTCACTGGAGGAACATGAGAGCAGATTATTTAAGGTATTGGACCGACTGGAGGTTTGGCCTAAACTGTCCATTGATAAGTGTCAATTCTTTCAAACATCAGTAAAGTATGTGGGACACATAGTATCCACCGAGGAATAGAGACCGACCCAAGTAAAGTTGAGGCCTTGACCACCTGGCCACAGCCCAAAAATCTAAAAAGAACTGCAAAGATTCCTGGGATTCTGTGGTTATTATCGGCGTTTCATCAAGGACTATTCAAGAGTGATCCGCCCTTTACTTAACCTTACTCAAGGGTATCCCCAACCCACAAAAATACCAAAAGTCAGCGTCCTCAAGACTGAAAGAGTGTTTTCATCCGAGTGAAGTATTTGGGGCCCGCTGGACTCCTGATTGTGAGACTGCTTTTCATGAGATCATATATCAACTTACCCATGCTCCAGTGCTGGCCTATGCGATCCAAGAAAACCTTCGTCCTGCACACTGATGCTAGCTTGCAAGGGTTGGGGGCTGTGTTGTACCAAGAGCACGAGAAGGGCCTAAGACCAGTGGCCTTTGCCAGTAGAAGCTTGACCCCATCCGAAAAGAACTATCCTGTACATGTTAGAGTTCCTAGCTTTGAAGTGGGCTATTGTTGACCAATTCCATGAGTACTTGTAAGGCTAAAATACTAGTAAAACTGACAATAATCCTTTGACCTATGTGCAGACCTCAGCTAAGTTGGATGCCACTGGCCATAGGTGGCTTTCTGCATTATCTACATATGACTATGCTCTCGAATACCCAGCAGGTCTGAACCACATAGATGTTGATGCTTTCTCCCGAGGCCTGTTCCCCAGAATGATTGGGTCCGATTGGCAGAACCTGACATTCAGCACTCTGCCGGAAGTTTGACAGGGAGGAACAATGTCCACGGACGCAGTGGACTGCATGGTGGATTGCTTGGGACCCTCTGAGAATTGCATACCTGCTGCTTATCACCTTTTCTGCAATATACATTGGTGCACCGCCTCAGCTGGACAATGACAGTATTCAGGCGGGCTCAATCCCGCATCCCATGATCAAAGCAGCTTAGAAGCCCTCTATGCAGGAAAAGATGTGTCCAAATTACGCCCACGGATTTGAGAACTGCACTATTATACAAAGAAGGTCCTAAGTTGAAACTGATCAATAAACTGTTATACAGAGAAACAGTAGACAGAGGGGACAAGTAGACAAACAACAACTAGTGCTGCCCACTGCCTCTCGAGACTCAGTACTGATGTCCTTGCACAACCACATGGGGCACCTTAGTATAGACAGAACACTTGACTTGGTGAGATCCAGATTCTATTGGCCTAAGATGGGGCTGATGTGAGACACATTCAAACTTGTAGTCGCTGCTTACAGAGGAAAGCTTTGCCCCAGAGGGCTGCCCCCTTTCATTCACCACCAGTGCACCCATGGAGCTGGTCTGTATTGATTTTCTGAGTTTGGAGTCAGATCAAAGAAATATCAGTAATGTGCTGGTGGTCACTGACCATTTCATGAGATATGCCCAAGCTTTCCCCACCAAAGACCAGAAAGCATCCACTGTGGCCAAAGTACTTGTAGAAAACTTTTTGTTCACTATGGGGCTCCACAAAGAATCCATTCTGATCAAGGAGAGACTTTGAGAGTCGTCTGATCAAAGAGATGCTTTCTCTGTGGGGAGTGCAGTCAGAACCACTCCTTACCACCCCCAGGGGACCCTCAGCCTGAGCGTTTCAACCGCACTTGCTAGATATGCTAGGCACCCTGCACTCAAAGGACAAGCCTAGATGGAGCCAACAAATTAGCACCCTGGTACATGCTTATAACTGCACCAAAAGTGATGCCACTGGGTTCTCCCCTACCGCCTGATGTTTGGAAGAGAAGCTCGACTACCGGTAGATGTGTGTTTTGGGGTCTCTCCTGATGGGGTTCAAGCTGACAACTATTTACAGTATGTGCAAAAGTTAAAGGCCCAGCTAACTCATGCGTACCAACTGGCTCAAACCATGGCTGCCAAAAGAAATCTGGCCAACAAAGAAAGGTACGATAAAAAGGTGAAAGCACAGGAACTCCAGGAGGGAGATCGGGTATTGCTAAGAAATCTGGGACTGCATGGCAAGCACAAGATTGCTGACAGATGGCACCATCTCCCTCACATTGTAGTGGGCAAACTAGATGATCTGCCAGTGTACAAAGTAAGGCCTGAGAATAATTCAAAAGATGTTAAAACAATGCATAGAAATCATTTACTGCCCATTGGACAAATCTTATTGAGTCTGAGCCCCTAGAAGATGCCCCTCTGGACCAGTGACTAGAGCTGCTGCTAAGAAAAGATCAAGAAAGTCTGCACCTACAGAAGCAAAGTTAAAGTGTTCCCTCCACAAGTCCCAGTTGAGCATGACTGTCAGTCCATATCGGAAGAAAGTGAGAGTGACTTTGAATACTATCCTTCTTACGAACTGAGTCAATTGTTTCGGGGCAATCCCCTAGTCAATACTGGAGATGAAGCTGGGCCTTCTGGACTGTCCAAGCCCCCAGCTTCGTCCCTGGAGCCAATGCTCCCAGAAAGTGAAGTGCAAAGCATCAGATCAGATGAAATGGAATCATTGTGCATGGTTGAACTGTTTGAGCTTTCAGGGGAGGAAAATGATGGATTGGGTCAGACTGGTGATATACCAGAACAAGAAGAGTATTTTGAGTGCCTGACAGTCCACTGCCAGTGTCCGAAAGCTCTCCATGCGAGGCCAAATGTTGTGGACTCCAGAAACTGTAACTCCTGGAGCTGAAAGTGCCCAAGTTCTAGCCTCTACCCCATGGAGACTCCCTGACAAGTGAGGACAATGCTGAAAATGAGGCTCAGGTGCAGAGACTGTAACAGTTCCCCTAGAAAGACTGGTTGAGCTGTAAAGCCTGTGGTGCACCTCAGTTATGATTCCTGGGCCGCCAGTGGATCTGCCTCTCAATGTTGTCCATAAAGGAGTGTATGTGTCCCCGAGCTCATTGCCCAAACTGAGCGTCAGTGCTAACTCCAAGTTACTTGTGTTGCCCTCTAAGTATGGTGCCCTTGCCCCATCCAGGCCCAAGGTAACTGATAGGGAAGGGCCCCCTCTCTTCAGGTTTCATGTACAAGAGGTAATAACTTGAGTTATGGTACAATGTGTATGTAATACTGTGTAAAGAGTGACGTACTGCAATGTTTCAGAAATGTGTTCTTGGTAAAATGATATATTGACTGATGATTACATGTGCGAGCCTAATGCAAATATATATGGTTGCAGTTGAAACTTATGGGGGTACTTGCTTGACGCGGACGTCAAGCTTTCCCAGGCCAGGAAGGGTGTAACCCCCCTGCAAATGGGGGTTCCTAAAGACTTCCAGGAGCTTGCTTGAATGCTCCAAGCCTGAATGGTGTTTGGCGTTAAGCCATTTATCAGTGAGTGTTTTTAGAACCTCTGGTACTGTCTCTTTAAGAGCTGTCTGCTTGCAGACATAATTAGTTTGTATGGGACTGTGTGTTTTTTGATTGAGTACCACTCGAGCTGCTGCCAATTCACTCCATTTTGCAGTCACTAGAGTGCAAAGGGAACCTATCTGAAAGATGTAACTGTTTGCCAGAAACCATTTAGAGTAGTAATGAAATTACAGTTTGTCTAACCTGCTTTCTTTGCAGTCAGAACTGTGTCTGCCTAGTTCCCCATTCTGGTTTTGAACTGCTGAACTGGACCAATCAGTGTGGGGTAAGCTAGCTCTAAAATGGTGCCTTGGACGAATCAGAACTTGGACTCATAATCTGAGCCAGCCACAAGAGGATTGTATGGGCAGTGACTCTGGGAGATGTAGTTTAGACTTGGCCTTTTGGACCAACAGGAGCAGTCTATTGTGAGTGACAGCCAATCCAGTCAAGAACTGGGAGGAACTCAAAGGAAGTGCTCGGTTTTGTCTGTTGGAGTTTCAGTTGAGCTCTGGCAGTGAAGAAGGAAGGAGCCCTGTGCTTTTCAGTGTGCAGTTTTAGTCGGGAAAGCGTGTGAAGGCCCAGAGTTCCGGTCTGCAGCTTGTGTAACTGCTTGTTAGGACTGAATCCGTCCTGTGAAGAGAATCAAAGGATATCTGAAGAGTAGAAACCAGGCTCACCCTGTAGAAGACTGGAGAAATTGCTGAATTGCACTCGGTCTGTCAGGAACTGAATCTGCTGTGTGTTCTCCGGTATTGTGCAGTAATTGCGATCGGATAGAGAAGCCAGCCTGCCTGGTATAGTACTTTCTGTTTTACCATATAAATGTGTGAAGAGGCTTGTGTACCTCAAGTGAATCCTCTGCCATTAAAGGACTTTTGCCTGTTACTGTTCACCATATAAATGTGTGAGGAGGCTTGGTTAGCTCAAGTGAATCCTGCTGCCATTAAAGGACTTTTGCCTGTTGCAGTTTGCCATATAAATGTGTGAGGAGTCTCGTGGAGCTCAAGAGTAACCCTGCTGACATTGAAGGACCCTATCTTGTTTGGAGGTCGTGAGTACTAATTCAGGTCGCTCCCTGTTGAATTGCCACATTGAATCCAAATGGAATCACTGTACTGCTGACTGTTTAAACTAATTTTTCTTTCTCTGTGGGAAGGGCCCCTACCAGCTGCCACGGTTTGGACTAGCCACTAGGGCTTGGGTACCCAGGGACAGTAACTGGTAGGGATAGGCTGTGCACAGAGCCATGGTAGATGAGTAAAGTGATAAGCTAATTAACCTGATTTCCCTGTCCTTGTTATATTCCCCTAAATAAATCCGAGCTGCTTGTTTCAGCAAAGTTATACTGCCTGAGGTATTTGTCTATGTTAAAGTATTGTACTGTGATTGTTGCACTGTATCTTATTTTAAGGGAGGTCCCAGTGCCTGAACCAGCCCTGGGGTAAGTGTATACTGTGAAGGTAATTCTGATATATTGTGTGGGCCACTAGTGGGAAGAAAGGGGGGTTGCAGTGTCCCAGAGGGCTGTGACCAAGTAAGTTTAACTATTGCAAACCCTGACCTCTGGGTGGAGGCACCCGCCATTGGATCCAGGCCCCCCAACCTGTTAGTGGCAAATCAGGCAGGGGTAGTAGCCCCTGGGATAGCGCCATCTAGGGGTTACACCAGTTGTACTCACTTTGTTTTTATGCCTCAATGTTACTTGTTACGTACAAAAGGTTTAATATGTTCTTTACCTGCTATGTTGCAGTTCCAGTTATTTTTCTACAACTCCTATTCCCCTTCTCCCCAGGACACATCTGAAACATGTTGTTACCAGTTCAGTATGTCTTTCCTGGTGAAACTTTTAAAATAATTAAATAACTGAGTGGTGTTTGTATTGTACACACATGCATGGTGACCAGGGTTATATACTGTATGTTTTTGAAGGGCCAGGCCTTTGCATCAAGGAACTAGGCACAGGAAGGTGCTGTCAATCCGCGAGGGGAAGTTACTCCACATATTGCAACTCTGACTGACAGAAAAAAATAGGAGTGCGTATGAACACACTCAAACCGTGCCTCGGGGGGGGGGGTTACCATGGACAGGTTACTAAATCCTTCATGTTTACAGTCTGCTCAAATTGTTTCTACTGAAAGATGCAATGAGTTTGGAGACTTTGTTGCTGACAAGATATCCATTAAATCGAGTATCCACTCAGGTGGCCTGTTATGGGCTGGTGATGATCAGTAATGTGGTAGCACTGCTGATCTGCCTGCGAGTAACGTGCCAGGAGGTGCTGGGCCCGGTCATTTCTTAGATCATCAGGTGTTCCTTGAGCAAAGATGCCTTCCTTTCAGTCCTTACACAGGCAATGGTAGGCCCCTTCTCAAAAAAACATCCTTGGACCCTGACATGTTGAGGGATTACAGACCTGTCTCTACTCATCCCTTTTTGGGGAAGATTATTTAGAAGGTGGTGGTTGATCAACTGGTCAAACTCCTTGAGCAATTTAACGTTTTTGAACCCTCCAATCGGGCTTTCAGGCACACCACAGCATTGAGATTGCTCTCATCAGAGTCACAAATGATCTCATGGTGAGGGATTGGGGGCTTTATGCCGTCTTGGTCCTCCTATATCTCTTGGCTGCATTTGACACTATTGATCATGGAAGGGTTCTGGATCACCTGACAAACTATGTAGGACTCACCAGTACTGTATTGCACTAGTTTGAGTCTTACCTTCTTGGAATAACTAAGCAGGTGGCCTTGGGAAATGACCTTTCCAGGGTCTTGATGCTCCCTTGTGGTGTTCCTCAGTGCTCAGTCCTTGCTCCTGTGCTATTTTCAGAGTACATGCTGCCATTGAGTGATATCATTAGATGGTATGGCATTGAGTTTCACTGCTGCGCAGGTGATACTCAGTTCTGCCCGTCTGAACTCCTGGTGGTTCTGAAGTGGTCCCGGTGCTAAATAAGTGTTTGTCCGAAATAAACAACTGGATGTCCTTGAACTGGTTATGTCTCAACCCTGGTACAAAAGAGGTCATGATTGTTGAGCCTGGTAAGCAGGGCCCAGCTTTGGCGAGCAAACTATCCTTGTGTCCCTCGCTGGACAGACAGCTGCTCAAAGCTGTAGATGCCATTAAGAATCTTGGGGTCATCCTGGACAGTAAGCTGACCCTTGATCAACAGGTGTCGGCAGCTATCCAGGCTACCTTTTACCATCTTCATAACATTGCCAGGATCAAACAGTATCTAGCTCCTGCAAACTAGGTGATGATAGTTCACGCTTTTGTCACCACTAGGCTCGATTATTGCAATACACTATACCTAGGGTTATCTGGAGGTTTGCTGCGATGCCTGCAGCTAGTCCAGAATGCTGCGGCCTGGCTTATTGTGGGTTCCTCTCGTAGGGACCACAATACGCTGGTGTTGCATGCGCTGGACTGGCTGCCTAAGCAGTGGTGCATAATCTTTAAGATACGCTTGAGAACTTTCAAGACCCAGTACAGTTTGGGACCAGACTACTTAAAAGACCTTCTAGTTCTATACCACCCAGCTCGCTCATTCCGATCTTCCACTGCGGGCTTGCTTGTAGTCCCCCCTTATCAACTCCGTTAATGTGGGAACAGAGTCTTCTGTGTGATGGCACCCACACTACTGAATACTTTGCCAAACCATATTAGATCTGCCCGCTCGGTAGAGGCCTTTAAATCTAGATTGAAAACTTTTCCATTGACTGAAGCCTTCCCTGAATTTTAATTATTTTTCTTTTTTGATTTCATGTTACCTGTTTAATTGTTTCATCTGTAGTTGTTTTATTGAACAGCGCCCTGAGCCTTCAGGAAAGAAATGTACAGAAATAAAGTTGCCTTGTCTTACATCCTTGGCCCTACCACTTTTCAGACCCTTCCACAACCTATGTAAGTTATAGAAGCTATTAAGATATTAAGAAGGTAGCCACCTGCTGCTCAGTGAACTCCTTTTACAGAGTTAATATTTAATTGTCCGTTACTAGATGCTGACCTGACAGGCATGCTCAATCTGCATTTAAAAAATGACTCCAGACACCAGCACCAAAAAAGTGGCTGCTGGTATCAAAAAATCTCAGATGCAAAACCTTCTCCAAAAACATTCATTTCAAGTAATTCTATTCTCTTAGGGTGTTAGCATTAGCTGTTGAAAATGTGGAATTACTGCAGAATGACAATTCTGCTTCCAAAATGCTTTTCGAAATGTCTTTTTTAATCCTGCAAACTGAAGGCAGAAAGAAATGATGTGACCTAATGGGAATTGAACCCAGACCCCCATAATACAGACCCGGAGCTGTACCTCTGAGGCACAGGCTCACATGGTTGGATCTGGGGTTCTTGGACACACTTCCTTTCTCTGGTACTGCATATCCTGCGTAACAGCTCCTTGACTCACCTTGGCTGTACCGGGGCCCTTGGGTCTCACCTGGACACACCTCCAGAGGGGGCCAGCCTGGGTTCACTGGATGGCAAGGTAAACAGGAGTTGAATGGTGCAGTGCCTCCACCTGGGGTAGTGATATGGAATATCTGTTGGATAAATTCCAGGTTACCACCCCCAGGATAATACAAGAACTGCCCCCACAGGCACTCCCCCACACAATAACAGTACCCACTTTGCAATAATCCACAGTAACAAAATGTAACATGAACCAGCTACAGTTTTTATTAGAGACAGGGGGAAAAAGGGGAGAATAATACACACACAGCAATTCCAACAAACAGCCATACCCCACACTTTACCCCACACCTCCCACCTACAGATGCACCCATCGTCTCCCTTATGGCCATTAAGTATTGACAGTTATTTGCGGTGGGTACCACACTGAGGTGCAGGTTCAGAAGGCTGGGATGCGGTGGCTGTAGCAGTCTCTAACTTGACAAAGAATACGTTAGTTAGGGCCCAAAAATAGTATCACAACAGATTTGGTTTTAACTGGTCTGCCTGGGTTTTTCTTGGCAGTTGACAGAGTTTTGCCCAGGGCTTAACCTCCTTGTCCTAACTAGCTATCTAGCTAAATAAGAACTCCTCTAAACTACAGCCCAGAGGTACTTACAGTCTGGTGAGGGGGTCTCAGCAGGTTTGACGGTACCATTCTAGTATCACAGCTGGTGGTGCACCACAGCAACAAAAAGCAGGAAGCAGCAGCAGCTGGATGAAGAATTGAAAAACGCTGGACTTCACCTGTCAGGCCTTTCCAAACTCCACCTTTAAGGCCTTAGTATGCAGTGTTCAACTGACAGGCTTCTCAACATCTTCCTCTCTGCTGGTCTCTGAGTGGTCGGGGGGCTGGGCCAGAAATGGGTCCCATAGACTTTCTGCTTGCACACCTCTCTGGAGTAACAAATGCAGCTGGACTCTAGCACGGTCTCTAGCCTCAGTGCACACTATTTCTCTAGCTAGAAGCACTTATTCATCTTTCACTCTTGCCCCTCCAAGGGGGAACACAGGTTGCTCAAATATCTTATCCTGCTGCTGCAAATCTCTCTGTTACCAGGCTGCAAGATTACCATCTCTAGCTCAACAAGCAACTTCTCTATGCTGCTGGCGCCAGTCACCAGTTGCACACTTCCAGCAGCAGGTTAAAATCTCTCCCAGGGAAGTCTCTCAACAGTTCAATTATTTTCCCTGTCACCAGCCTTTATTTCAGGCACTCTGCCGTAGATTCCACACTGGGGCCAGAAAGACCTTTGGGCTCTCTGAACAGGGCTTTGGGCTAGGCAGCCCACAACAATCTCTCCTGCTGTCTCTCTCTCTCTCTCTGGATCCTCTGAAATCTCTCCTTTTGACAGTCTGCCAGTGGCTTTTATAGCTTTTCCAAAATCCCCACCTGGTTGGCTGTATCTCTCACGGGCTTTCTGAATACCGCTTGACATTACCCAGCAGCCCCCCACTGCAGGAGTCCCATGGGGGCTACCATTATTGTTTACATTTTCCCCAAATTACTGTAGTCCTTTTTAGCTTATTATTTGCCCATAAGAGGGCAGAAAACCATTCTCCCCCCACCTGGAGGCATCTTTCAGCTGATCCCCAGCTCCGCTGCTTGCCCTGGATCCGGTGATATTTTTATATTGTGGCCGCAATAAATGCTATTTACTGGAGCCCTAGCTCCTTTAACTTTTTACAGTCGCTGGCTGCACATATGCAAATGGTGCCATGCGGCCATATTTGTTTATATTCTGCTGATCTGGTTCTCAGGCTCCCCAGACTAACAGAATGCTCTCCAATGTACCCGGAGGCACCGAAACAGGATCGGACCTTGGCCCCTTTCTGCCACATGACTGAGGACCGCAAGGACTCCGGCAGCAGCAGCCACAAAAGTCAGGCACTCCAGTTGGCCCGAAGCTCTCCCAGAGCCACTGATGGGACACCAGCAGGGCCATAGCCCCATGAGGCAAGCCCCAATTGGGGGGGGGAGGGTTCACCTGCAATTAAGAACAATCGAGATGACAATTAAATGTTTTCGGTGCAGTATTAGCCACGGCTTAGCAATTCAGTCACAAACTGTACTGAGAAAGAAATAATGTAACCTATTGTGAATTGAACCCAGGCCCCTGGAATAATAATAATTTAGTTTTCTGTGCTAATACTGAACCAAAAACATCTAACTGTCATCTCAAGAGTTCCTAGTTGCAGTATATGTAATACCATAGGAAGGAAGTGTGACTGGGAAACCCAGGTCCAACCATGTGGGCCTGTAGCTCAGTGGCGGCGAAACAGGATGGTATTCCAATGGCCTGGGTTTGGTTCCCAGTAGGTCACATTATTTCTTTCTCACTACAATTTGCAATTTATTTGCTAAGCAGTGGCTAATACTGCACCAAAAACATATAATTGTCATCTTGCTTATTCCTAGTTATGAAATGGGTCGAGAAAATCCAGAAACCTGATTGGCTGAGGACCTCAGAACCCCATGCTGATATTCCAGCACAACAACAGAGGAAGAAGTTCCAACTGTCCCGAGTCCTCTTTACCCTGTCCAGCTTTAAGAATATCACTTTTCCTTCAATGAACCTTCCCTGCCACTGCCGACTACCCACTCACTCCCACACTAAACCTGATCATTTGCCTAACATTAATGCCAACTGTTTCTTCAACAGACTAGTGCTTTCCTCAATTTATCAGTACTGGCATTAGAAGTGCACACATGCGCTGTATGTCTGTTAATATTCTCAGATAAGTATACTGGCACACAGGAGTCCCCTGTGGCTTAGTCGGTCAGTTGTGTCATCAGAAGGCTGGCTGCAGGGGATTCTGGGAAAATGTTGGGTTGCAGGATCAACCAGATAAACGTACACACTTCAGCCATGTAATTTAGTACAAAATGATAAAACTAATGCGTTTTAGCTATTCAGGACTTATAGGTACCATGATTTTGCTCCTGGAATGCTGACAGTTCCCCGTTAATTGCAGCAAATGCAATATCAGAGAAAAGAAGTGTTTCCAGAAATGCCAGGTCCAACCATGTGAGTCTGTAGCTCAGTGGTTAAAGCACTGGGACAGTATTCCAGGGACCTGTGTTCAATTCTCAGGAGGTCACGTTAGTTCTTTCTCACTACAATTTGCTATTTATTTGCTAAGCAGTGGCTAATGCTGCATCGAAAACATCTGTCATCTCATTTGTCTCCCTTAACAAATGATATATACAGTTTTTAGCAGATTCTCTTATCTGTGCATTATTTAAAACAAATGTCTACTATGTAGAACAGATTAGTGCAGTTTTTTATATACTCTATTATGTACGTTTGTAACATTGTGACACAGTTGAGATCAACCTTATGTTTATGAGTCATATATATATATATATATATTATTATTATTCTTATGGTGTTTCCATTTGTATAACTGTAACAAATGCAAATAATGTAACTTTTTGCACTAAGAATCTCATTGGAAATTAGCTCTGCTCAACTGAGTTTCCAATTCTTGAAAAATGAATACAATTTTACTGCTACTGCTACTTATTTCGTGGCATTCCAAAAACCCTTTCTATGTAAACTGCAGCACAATCTGTCATACATTTTTCTGGGGTTTGTGGACAATAAATCTGCAGTAAGAATAAACTGCGGACTGTGATTCCACATTTAACATTCAGCCATTGCAATTCCCAAATTCTGCTTCTGACAGAATTCCATGGAATTAGGCAGAATTTCCAACACTCCACTGATTTCCGGCAGAAGTAGAATTTGGAAAATTCTGCACAGCTCTAATTAGCATGAAAACAGGATCTCTGTGCCTTAGCATGTATTTGCTTCTGCTGCTTATTCGATTGGCTAAGGTCAGTCTTCAGGTTATGGCATCACAGTCTGTTGCTATGTAAATTACAGTGATGTCAGAATCTGAGGATTATAACCTCATCAGGGAATAAGTCACAGCAGCAGCAGCAGATGAACTCAAGGAGCCAAATATCCTTTTTTTTTTTTTTTTTAATGCAAATGGATTTTCTAATAAATGGCTTGAAATACACATTTTTTTAAAGTGCTGTGTACTTGAGTTGTACCGATACCATCTTTAAGCTGTTTGTTTCTTGGCATATCACCCCTTTTCATCGACACCCCATCGGCGAAACAAGGAAAAGGACCATTATGGCGACATTCGGGGTAATGGTCCAGTTTCCTTGTTTCACCTTCCCCCAGTGTTCCGTTCCCTCCCCGGAACAACTCCGACCTGGAGTTGGAATCTTAGAGTCTGGGGGAGCGGGGGGCAGAGCCCCCCACATGGGGGTTGTGGGGGGTGCAGCCCCCCACAGAAAACAAGGAGTCAAGAGGCTGCACAATACTTGCATCGGTATTGTGCCATCGCTGTAGGGGAGGTCAGCATTTTCACTGATGGGAAAACTTGGTGCTTCCATTTCTTGGTGTTATGAAGCCTTCCAGAAACCATACATCTGCAAAGATGGTTCTCTTACCTGCAAGGGCTGCTGCTTGGGGCCTTATAAATGTGTAGAGGACTACAAACAAACTAAGAGCAGAATAAACAGCACTAACTGAACTTTAAATAGGTTTCTTGCAATGTCCAGTTCCTCGCAGTTTGTCCACCTATTCTTCTCCACATCAGATCTCAGATCAATCAAGTTTGAAGTGAGAATGTCAGAAAAAGTGATACCTCTGATTATACAGTATCACATACTGTCAGCCTGTGTCCGGGTAAAGCATACTTCTCAGAATGAGAACTGGTCAGGGTCACATGTGGCCCACAGGGTGGGAGTATAAAAACCCTGGCCTGTGCTGTTTCTTAGTGACATGCTGTCACTCAAATTTTGTTTCTCCAATCAGAACTATTGTACGAGGTGGGTTCTTGGGTTTGGCAAGTGTCATGTTCAGCACAGTGTTACACAGGCAACTTACCACAAGCTCTGGCATTACTCGCCCTTTGGGAAGGGTAGGGGAGTCTAGGTCAGCTGCAGTAGGACACAGCTCAGTTCATAGGTGCCAGAACTGGGGCTGGAGCCAGTAGCACCATGGCCCTACCACTTCCATACAAGGTAGGGCCCTGCCCTATCAGTTTTAAGGGATCACTAGGAAATGCAGTGCCTTTAAATGGCATCATATGTATTAAAACAGTGTTAGTTACTAATTACTCCATTTCTGGCTAGCAGGATACTGTAGTCTGTAGTATTTTAGAAAGTAAAGGCCCATGTACTATTGATGGGTTCATAGCCTGGTGAGTTAAGGTACAGGAGTCAGACTTTATAAATGAAAAAAAAGGTTCAGGCCTTCAGGCTCCAGCCTAGTAACTTTCCTGACTCGGTGGCCTTAGCTGAGACTAGCTGTGATTACCAAGATGGCACCACACAAAGGTTCACCCATGATGGTGTGTGGTTAAGAACCGCAATGTCCTTTATGGTGCCGGCATTATGCCATGTGGACTAAGGGCACAAGGCAATGGCACACAGACAGACTGTGCCACTGATTTCCGTGGGGTTTAAGCAGGGGGGCTTTGCCCCCTGCACCCCCCGCAGACCCCTTAAAAAATATAATCACCTCCACTCCTGGCATATCAAGGTGGAGGTGGCAAAGTGAACTGGGCCCAGAAGTCACGGGCACCCAGATCCCTTGTGCCCTAATGATGGCACCCTAATCACTGTGCCCTAACAACAGGACACCACCCCCCCAACAAAAGACTCAATGTGAGTCATTAAGCTGCTCATCATTACCATGCTTGCAGTGTCTCTTTGTGGTGATGGAGGTTCACATGCAAGGTCACAGTGAGGAGGCTCAGCAATGGCAACAGGGTTTCAATTGTCAGATCAAACAGCTTCCGCCAATTGGAAGGGGTTGTGTCCAGTTTTGGAAGGAGTTATATCCAGTGGACTAAACATGTATAGGAAGCTCCTGTCAACTGGTGGAAGTGAAGTCAGTGGGGGCAGGGGCTGACCCTGGGGGTGGGGGTTACCTCCTTGGTTACATTCTTGGTCCTACCACTTTTGTACCCCTCAGCACCTATGACTTAGTCATATAACCAAAAGGGGTTTAAAAAGTCAGCTAACTTCAACAGATCAATCAATGTAATTCCTGCTGCCCCAGCACACACATTTGTTTAACCTCCTTGGAAGGAGTTAGCATACCAATGAGGTGGTAAGCAGGAAGAGTAGTGTATAGGATCTGTTAAAGGCTGCTTGGAGAGAATAAATATCCAGACTGTTTTGTTTTTGTGCATCTCTGCAAACCACACACATGCACACCCTAAAGCCTCAGTCCCAGACAGATCATGATAATTATGCAAATGTGTGTGCAAGGCATCATGGGTATGCAAATTATTGTGCAAGGCAGGCTGACAAGGCTTCACCAAAACAGACATTGCCTTTTAAATACGCTAGTATGTCTGATCCCCAGTAAAGGCTAAGAATGACATCTTTTACGGTCTCTGAATTCTTGGCCTGTGACTACACCTTTAAACAACAGTCAGTACTATACACTGCCCTGCACTTCATCACTGCAGACACTCAAGACCACTAAATCATTGCCAGTCACATTTTAAACTGCCTGCCGAAAAGACCACATAATAAATCTCTTGCGGGTATGTTTACAAAACTTAAACATTGCTCTTCAGTTTACTTGGCTTCAAAAACTTAAGAGAGTGTTTTAATATTTTTAAAGAAAAACTGCACCGCTCTTTTGGTGAACTCCACAGACATCGAGTTTGCGCATTGTCAGCTCCAATGCAAGTTGCCACATTATCAATGTCAAAGGAAAAGATACCAAATCAACTTCTTCAACACCAGAATGCTTAAATAATTAAGATACTTTTGACAGCTAGGCAATACTGGGAGTCCTATAGACTTTCCCATGAGTAATTAATTTTGTTCCTTGGAGAAACACTTTGGAATGCATGGGACTCTTAATGGGGAATTTTTATGAGCAGCAACCCTTTCATAGCTGAAAGCACACAAAGAGCTATTTGCAGCGGTTAAGCAATAAGGCACAGAAGAGGGTGCATTATTGTAGGATAACGGCCCACCTTGGAGGGCTTGAAGCATAAGGTGAAGCCGAGTGCTTCCACCACCTGACAAGGGCTAATAGCCCACCATAATGCTTCTACTGGAGTACCTTATTGCTACTATAAAATGGGTCATTTTTAGTAAACTGGATGTATTTTTTAAACATATTTTTGGTGAGCTACTTTCAGTTGGGTTGTTGTGCTGGGGAAACGGCCTGGCTGAAAGTATCTCTTTGCCAGTCAGGAGCCAGCATTCTTTCTACCCATTTCATAATGTAGAATATTGCCTGTGGTGCTTGCCTGTAACTGGCAGCAGTCCTAAGAGATCTATGTTTGCCCTATCATAGTACTATTCTGCCAGTCATTTGTGGAACACTATGTTGCCATGCCTGGTGAAGCTGTGCTTAAGAAGGAATCTGGCTCTGTATAGCAGTTCTTCACGGAGAAGGTTATGGACAGCTGAAATGCGCTGCCGGAGGAAGTGGTCCCAATAAAGACAGTGAGCAGCTTGAAGACAAGCTGGGATAGGCATAAAGAGAAATTATGGGGCATGGAGGGGGGCAGATGGAAAAGAAGAGAGGACGGGGTGAGGCAGTAGCTTAAACTGAGGACCCTACAATACGAGCAGACTAGATAGACCTAATGGACTTATTGTGCTCACTTCTTCCTGCGTTCGTATATTCATGTTTCTAACAAACCGTATCCTAAATATATATATATATATATATATATATATATATATAAATAACCTTGATAATATGAAAGCCACCACTTAACTAACTGGGCCCTGATTAGTTGAGCGGTGGCTTTCATGTATGTCAAAAGTTACTTAAACATATATAAAACCATTTTGAAAATGGCCCCCACATACTTTGCAGAGTGCACCCCCACGCTCTCCCTAGTTAGATGTCACACAATGTCTGTGCATGGGGCGGGCTGTTGGACTGGGAAGTGGAAGGGATAGGCTGGCCAGCTGTTCTATTTAATTTTCGATCCCATCCCTCACAAAGTGGCTTAAAAGAAAAATTTCATTTTCTGGTTCAAGAGACTATCACAAGCATAAGGTAGGGGGCTTCTGTGTTAAAAAAGTCAAAGCAGATATCTTAGAAATTCCCTTTAAGTACAGGGAGGTTAAAACACATCCCCACCTGGAGGGCATGTTCGACTTGAAATGTTCCATCACCAACCTTATTCAAACATCCCCACCAAAAACAGAATGAGTAACTTTCTCAGGGTCACATAGTGAGGAAGTGGCAGTCGTGGGTTTCAAACCTAGTTCCAGGTTCACAGCTCTGTGATCTAACCACTAGGCCAAACTGCCTCCCTCAGTGCAGTTATGCACAGCTTCCCATACATCACTAGCTGATTCTAGAGGTATCTTTATACCTCGGTCCAAAAATGAAACTTCCTCCTTCCTCCTTACTCTGTAGTGAACTCTGGATAGGGATACTTTATGAGACTCTCCCATCACTTAAATGACAAAAATGGAAAGGCTTGCCTTGGCTAATTTTCTCCACTCAACTTCCAGGCCTGAAGCTGCAGTCTGTTCAGATGAAGATGCCAAAACGTCCCTGGATTACAAGGTCGTGTATCCAAAAAGCTGGTCCAAGAACCACAGCCACCTGGGCCAATAAGGGAAAATGAAAATGATCCTTTTGTCTTCTAGTCTTACTGTTTGGATAATCTGATGAAGAAAAGGGAGAGGGAGGGAGGGAGGGAAGGAGGGAGGGAGGTAGGAATACATTAACCTCCAGTCCCACTGAGTGTGCTTTAGAGAGAAGTATGTTGCAGTGTCAGTGGCTCAGGAGGTTGCACACTTGCCTCTGAGGCAGGAAGATTGGAAGGTTGTGGGTTCTAGCCCCACACCAGGTGCTTGGGATAAAATCCCAGTACTGACACTGTAGTCCAGCTTGGGGGCTGCTGCACTCCTGAGGTTCCGTCTTTTGGATGAGACATTAAATCAAGGTCCCATCTGCCTGTCCTAGCAGCTGTTTAGGTGGATTTTAAACACCCCATGGCACTTCTCAAAAAGAGTAGATTTTTTAAATTAAACAAAAAGTCAAATAACAAAAAATACAAACAAACAATTCATACAATAAGCCATAGATAAGAACAGGAAAAACACAGACCAGCAAAAAGTGTTCAATACAAAATCAAATACAAAACGGAATGATTAAAGGTTGAACAGAAAGATGAAAAAAAATAATAAAATCAGTCATAAAAAGAAAAACAACAAAAACCTGAGGATTGTTAACCAACCCCAATTCTGGCAGTGTCTTGTGTGAGAAATTCAAATTCCACATAGTACAAAATGTCTGAAAATCAGACTTCCTCAAGTCATATTGAGCCACAGCACGAATTTCAGACTATGTTATGCACTGACTCATCAAATGTAACATCCTTCTGCTGTAAATAAAGTTGGCAGTGGACTATACATAGGCACCATCTGATACCGACACAAATCCCTACCAAAAGTACCATGCTTTGATTCAGTCCAGTTAAGTGGGAAGGAGCCTTTAACCAAAGGTTAATACATAATGTGGCGGGAAAAAGGCCGTAGCCATCCAGTTGCTTTTTGTCCAAAAATCTCCACTATGAGGGCATATAAAAAAGAGACAATCCACATCTTCTAGTTGCTAGTTGTTGAACACAAAATTCTCGCAGTTATCAATCTTGAATGGATTTATGTTTCTAAGCATACTTGACATTTAATTTGTCATGGTTGCAAAGCCAAATGGCGTCCCACATTTTAGTAGGGATTCTCTGGTTTGATAAGAACATCGAACTCAGGAGCATCCACAAAGGAAAAAATGGGCCCGGATCAAAAGGAGTATTCAAAATTTCACTGTAACAGGTTTTCTTAGAAATAGAAGATGTAGGTAACATTTGAGCCCCAGAGTTAAAAAATTTTTAATAGTGGCCAGTAAGACATTACGGAACTGCTGACACGCCCATGTGTTTCCTTTTCACAAAGCCTCCTTTCCAGATGTGTAAAAATCCCGATAACCCAAAATGTAAAAGAGAGGATCATATTTTATCATACACCATGAAAAAAAAATAATCATTAGTCAAGAAAAAGGAACAGAAATAAAAAAACAATTGGATTGACCATCCCCAGGCCACCACTTCTAAACTTCAATTATGCCACATTCCGTTTAACGGGGTTCAGTCAACTTCCCCAAAGATCCTGAAAAAAAATGCTAATTTTACTTACCATTACTTCAAAGGACATAGGAAGTGGATATACCAGACTAAGATACAAAAAAATAGGACGAGAAATGTGCAGATCATAAAGACACGCTTCCTCTTAATCACATCCGCTTGTTTCCATTTTGCAAAGAGTACTTTTTCCATGATCAATTTTTGATGGACCAGTTATGCCAGGCCATAATTCCGGGTCCCAAAAAAGACACCTAAGATTTTAATAGGTACTGATGGAACAGAAATTTCAGAAACAGCAAGTGTGTTCTGAGTGAGCAGTGTCAAGGGCCATCCTCTACTTTTGGACACATTAATAGCAGATCTTGATACAGAGGAAACTTCATGGAACAATGCCACAGAACGATTACCAAAGTCCACGTCTTCAATTAGGAATGATGGTAACATCAACCACATTAGCAAGAGACGATAGTAGAACATGGATCACAGGAGAGGATACAGCTGAGATTTCTCGACTATTGTTAAGAAAACTTAATAGTGGATCTATGCAAAAAAAACGTATAATATTGGACTGAGGGCGCATCCTTGTTGTACTTCCCTGAGCTGACGAAAGCAGGTGCCCTTCTAGCCACTGATGAATGGACATATACAGGCAGATGTATACACAGACCCAATCAAAGAGATAAAGGAGGAGGGAAAATGATAAGCTTGTAAAACTTTTAACAACTAAAAATGGCCCAAGGCTTTCTCCTGATCAACTGTAAACAGATAACCCGACATCAACCCATCATTTCACTTATCATTTCCCTTCTCCTCCACCTCCTGAGTTACAAAAAGGCAGTCTTGTATGCCCTACCTGGTACTGCACAAAACAGTGAAGGTGACAAAACATGTTCAGCCACTTGTGCCAGTCGGCAAATCAAAATTTTTGCCAAAATGTTGATGTTAGTATTAATGAGACAAACAGATCTCCAGTTTTTCAAGTCACATTTTGCACCTTTTTTTATGTAATAAAATAAGTAGACTGGTGTTAAAAGATCCTGGAACAGAGTTAGAGAACAACAAATAATTATAGAACAGAACCATTTCATCCAACAGAACATCAACAATATGTTTGTACAGCTCGCTAGGAAGTCTGTCTTCACCTGGAGCGGAATTAGAGCAATTGTCTAAGCAAGAAGTTAGCATGTGTAACCTCTGCCTTAGAGATCCCACCCTCTAGAACAAAAATCCATTCAGGTGGTACCTGTGGGCATATATCAGCCTTTAAAAATTCAGCGAGATTAGACACACTATGAAAGGAGGAGCCAAGAGACTTTTTGAAATACTAACAGTCTCTGAAAATAGTGAGACCATCACAGTGAGAAATCTCTTGATTGTCAGTCACAACTGAAATAACCTGTTTTGAAACACAGTTCCCGTAACAGTCAAGCAGGTTATATTGATGTGCCCTGCCCTATGTTCCACATTTTTGTCCCTGACATAGAGAAGATAGTCTGTTATAGACTTCTTATGCAGTTTTATATTACACGTCTGTTCACTAAAATTATCTTTGGTCTGTAGCACAAGTGAAATCAATTTTTGTAATTGTGCTGTAAGGTCAAGATATTCTAAGTGCCTATCTATTTTCAACGTCTTACCCTGAGAAATGAAAAAATCCTTTAAATGTTGTTTGGTGTCCTCCCACATAGGCAGGGAGAGTCATAAAGAAAAAATATGGATTTCCTAGCCAACAGTAGTTGGTGGAGTTCCCCCGATATAGAAACCTTATCTAGTACTGAAGAATTTAACCGCCAGACTCCAGGGATAATTTTAGAAGTAGTGGAGTGTCCTATACTAACCCCAATTTATTTATGGTCAGAAACTTCCACTAAGTGTAAATTAATAGGCAGTAAAGAAAAGGAAGGTGAATCCAGAAAGGAAATCAATCCGAGTGGAGAGTGTACCCCTCAAGTGTATGTGTGTGTAGCAGACTGCTGTAAAGTGGCTTGAGCATCAACAGAGCAACAAGTCCTGCTTGTTTAATCACTTGATTTAGAAAGTCAGAATCACAAAACAACTTGATAGTTTTTGCTCCCCTATCAGCTGTAGATAAAACGTAGTTGAAGTCATCCCCAAATACTACCCTTCTTGCAGTATATAAATAAGGTTGTATTAGTTAAAGTAATGCAGTCCTTGTCTTCTTCATTTGGGGTGCATAGATATTAATAAGATGGTAAGTGTGACCCTCAAAATAAAAATCTAACAACAGTGACCTCCCGGGGGCCATTTCAACAAGACGAGTGACAATGAATCCTCAGAACTTAAAAAGAACACCTAAACCTGTGCGGGTTTCATCACCTACAGACCAAAAGGGTGGTCACTGATACCACTCTTTCTTTGCTCGTGAGACATCTGTAGAAAGCTGTAACCTAGTATCCTGTAAAAAATAATGGAGTATGGCAACTGCTGTAAGATAGAAAAGGTAGTCAATCTGAGTTACGGGTTTCTGATACTGTTCACATTAAGTGATGCAAAATTAATTTTAGGAGAAACGTATGCCATAAAAAAACAAGCATTTGTCAATGCCGAATGTTGTCACACTGGCATTGGCATTGGCAGTGCCGGAGCTAGAGATGCATAATAGGAATGGCAGTGAAGTATTTAAGTGACGCCAACCCCACCCCCACCCTGTAGAGAGCGACAGGCATTGGGGGTGTGCCTTTGGGTCATCAGCTATAACGCTCATGCCATTGTACCTCACCCTACCTTGTAGACACTGACAAATGTCATGGTGTGCTTTGGGGTCTTTGGGCATTATACTTACCCCATTCCATAAGGAAATACACTGACGTAGGTGCAGTATAGGAGTGTGGAGTGAACTTTGTGGCCGAACAGTGCAAGTCAGTGGCTGCAGGTTGGGGTGGGGGCTGGAATGGTGTGAGCATTACATCCGATGATCCCAAGTCACACCCCTGACGCCTGTCAGTCTGCACCGGGTGGGGTGCTACAGTTGGAAACCCTAACACCGTAGGCGTGTGGTGGTAGTTTCACTCCATATTTTCAACATGGGCTGCTTGTCAGGCCACTTCGTGAAAAAACGGCACAATCACTTTGTTAGCTGAAAGGTGGTTTTGCACAGCGGCTGTGCCATTTGGTGACAGAGGGACAAAAACATAGTTTTGGGCAGGATGTGGAGAATGACAACTGTATTGTTCATGAGGAGGCGTGAAAAAATGGCAACGTTGAAAATCTGGAGTGACAATATGAAATACTAGTGAAGCAATGAGCATGCATACAAACTGTGCAACATACATCCATAACCCAATTATTTTTAGGAGTTTGGTAGCCACATTTGTAACATAGGCATTTTGGGATCTCCCCTTATGAACAGTGGCGCTGCGATTTTGTTAATCTGTCCCAAAAGTTGATTTCCCACAGCGACCACGCCATTGTGCGCCACAGGTGCTGAAACACATTTTGGGCAGGATGTGAAAAATGACAGCTGTACTCTTCATAAGGAAGTGTGAAAAAATGCCAGTGTTGAAAATCTGGCATGAAACTATTGCAAATCTGCAAAGTTACAAGGGCGCATGGAAACTGCGCAACGCACGCTTGCAACACAGTCATTTTATGGATTTTCTGCACCAAATTTTCAACATAGGCATTTTAGGACCTCTACTCATGAACAGTGTCACCGTCATTTCCTCAAACTGTCCCGAAAAGTGATTTCACACAGCGACCGCGCTATTCTGCGCCGGACATGTGAAAACACATTTCAGGCAGGATATATAAAATGACAGCTGTACTGTTCATCAGGAGATGTGGAAAAATGCCAATTTTGAAAATCTGGAGTGAAAATATTACAAATTCATGACGTTACGAGCATGCGTAGAAACAGCGCAACACACACTCGTAAATCGGACATTTTTGGGAGTTTTGTCACCAAATTTGCAACATAGACTTTTTGACAGCCCCCCCCCCATGAACAGTGGCACTGTCGTTTCATTACTCGGTCCTGAAAGGTGATTCCGCGCAGTGACCGTGAAATCACCTTCCGGAACTGAATAACTCATGACAGTGCCAGAATTCAGGAGGACGTGTCCCAAAAACCCCATGTTGAAAGTTTGGTGCCAAAATTCCAAAAAATGCCTGAGATATGCATCAAAGCTGAAAAAAACCTATTTATTCCATTATACAGCTTACCGGCATTTCCTCAGTTCGCGGTCGGCTTAGAAGAGTGCAGACGATCCTCGTCCACTGAAGATCGCCGTGCTGGACTCTACAGGTAAGTATGGGGTGAGGGTGTGGGGAGCCAGGTGCGCAGTGGGTGGGTGCTGGTTGGGGGGGAGGGAGACGCTAAGGACCTGCTTTTTCCACAGGTACAAAAAAACATTGGGGACCGTTTTTCTGTTTACAGGGAATGTGGCATGCTGGGGTGGGCAGCTGTAGTTGACGGGTATTGGGCACCCTTCAGCACACAACAAAGAGGGGTTACTTTATGCCGGCGGGATTGGGCACCCCTGTTGGCACACAAGGACAGCGGCGGGGGGCAAGAGCCGAGGAGGATTGGACACCCCCCTTGGGCACCCCCTCAGCATATAACAAATGGGGGGGTTCTTTATGCCGACGGGGAGTGGGCTTCTCCATCAGCACATACATTGGGGGCAGGGTAAGCCGACAGGGGGATTGGGCACCCCCGAAGTCAGCAGTTTGGCAGGCAGTGTGCTGCCATGTTTGTTTCTGGGTAAGCACATCAGGAGGTCCGCTGCATGTGACGAGCATTGCTCGCATTACAGCGGACCTTTCCTTAGATGTGCTCACCCGGGTGGTGTGGTGCCAGCATGCAGGCTGATTGGGGAATGAGGGACGCACCTACTGATGTGTGCCCTGCATTCGCCCAACAGTGACCGTACCTCCAAATCTGCACTACCGAAAGATGTTGGCTGCGCAAGCATGCCAACATAAAAAAGAGGAGAAGACAGCAAAAAATGCCAATTGACATTACTGCAGTAAGTTAGATAAACAGACTAGTGTTCATTTCATCTTAGATTTGTTTGACAGGACCTTTCATTTTCCTTTGTGATGGGGTATGCAGAAGATCTTCAGGTTCTGAAGATATGTCTCTCTGAGAGGACAGGATAGAGGAAGCATCAGAGTCTTCACCAGGATCCATATCCCCCCCCCCCACTGGTCACTCTTGGTGCGGACATCATATTGATTGTACACACCGAGAGTCTGTCTTCTGCAGCTCTGGTTTAGGTTGGAACGGTTAATGTCCACGTTTGGAAGTCATATGTGAATACCTGGTGTCTGCAGTGGGGGATAACCTCCACAGTAGTTTCTTTCAGATTTAAAGCTGGCTCAAAAGAGGCATCTGAAGTAGACATATTATCCAAGACTGTCTCGTCATTCAACTGACCTGGCCAATCCACAGGACCTAAGTCTTTCCCAGGATCAGACACAGGGAACTATTCAGTAGGAAGAACTAATGGCACCAGAAAATTTTCAGGAAGAATACAGACTGGAGAGGAAGTGGTAGATGTAGATACTGTAGGACCTTCCGAGGGGGCTGAAATAACCAGGCTGTCTGATGGAGTTGTTTTATCAGCAGGGGGCACTAGAGACAGAGACTGCCTTAAAAACAGTAGCAGTAGAGAAGAAGGGAGTAGGAAAAGCAGGTTGCACTGGTGTTGCAAATGACCTCCTAGGGCACATTACTGTGACACATTAATGTAGTAATCTTGTTCCATTTTGTTCAGGCCATCATCAGTATTGGGTGAGACCCAGGGACAAGAGCGAAAGGAGTGTCCCTGTTCCTCATACAGGTTACACTTGAGGGGGTTATTGCAGTGAGTGCTGAGGTGTCCCAGTTCTGCACAAAGAGAGCATTTAACCTGATGACAGGTGTTGCCGAGGTGGTATTTTTTAGCTGTACCTGTAGCAATGCCTTAGTTTGCCATTGATAAAAGACAATGCCATGATCTTTCCTCTGACAGAAACTATTAGGTAGATGCTCCAGACCTTCATCACTGTGCTGCAGTTTTACTGTGAGTCTCCAGCCCCCAGCCCAGAAATTGACAGGGTCCAGAATGGGTTCTGGATCTCCAAGCACATCGCAACAGTGCTTAACCCAGTACATGATATCTGTAGTATTCGCACCCTCATTACAAAATAAAATAGTATTTGTCTTCCGGAAGGGCTTTGTGAGAGGGATAGCAATAAAGAGGGCCCACAATGGTGCTGCATTCAGAGCGTGATATTTTTGCCAAAACTTTTCTAGCCCAGTAGTCGTTTTAAAGCTAGTATCAAATAAAGACTCACCCTAGGAGTGAATAATGGTATAGATCTCAGTGGCAATGAACTTCATGGAGTCTTTGATAAGAGTCCTTCCCACAGAGGTTCTGTCTGGGAACTTCCATTGAGCCACCTTTATAATGGAACTTGACAGCATTCCTCCTCTTTGCTGGAAAAAATGGAGGGTGAAATAAATCAGCAAATCTCTTTTGTGGCCCTTTGTTAACAATTTTGCCCCACTGAGTGTTCAAATTAGGGTCTGGAACAGAAGATGTAGAGGGCTCAGTAGGCACTGTGAAAGGGTCCACCTCAACCACAAGGAATTAGTTGGAAACAGAATGGATTAGGGTGGTAACAGTAATTTCTTGCTGGTGTGGCACACACAGATCTCTAATAGGATACTCTGGTAAAGTATTAGGCGAATCTCCCATGTCCTCTACAGGATTAGGAATCAAGGGTACAGGAGGGATAACACCTGGTGGCTGTACAGGAGAGTCTTGTGAAGTGCTAGGGATGACAGTATCTGGAGCAATTGTAGAGGGTATAGTTACCCGCATAGAGTAGGTGGCAGGAAGTGGTTCTGCAGCAGGGAGCGATTCCATGTTAGGCAAGGCAGCAGTGGCGACTAGTAAATCGCAACCATCACGCAGAGTGACAGTAGGTATGGGGCAGTGTTCTATGTCTACTAGATCAGTAGCAGAAGCCGGGACAGTGAACACCATCAGAACAAGACAGAGAAACTGTCACATTAGAATCAGTACTGTCTGAAACATAATGTATGTACCGACCACAGCTCTGTGATTACTGTGGTCAGAGTACAGCCAGTTGTTGGAGTGCTAGCTTCAGGAGTAATTTTAAATAATACAGGAGACAGATATAGAAAATTTGCTCAGGGATCAGAAACAGGAGCAGTACCTGGAGTATTGCGTTGAGCTTTCCCAGGATGAGCTGGTTGCATAGGCAAGTCAGACATGGAAGATGGAAGTTGAGCAACATCTGGATGCCAGGTACCATCCATGTTCACCCAGCCAGCATTACATAATACGTCTTCAGGATTCCACACAGAGGGATCAAGATATTCACATCTTTGACGTGAATGCTGTTCTCTGCCTTTGTCTACCAAGATGTCAGGAGCCTCCAACAGCTGGTCAGCACAGCTGATTGTCAGAGGCTCGATCAACCCATCAATTCCTCCAGCCGTGAGAGATTTTTCTTATGGGCAGCACATGTAGCTTCCTCCTCAGTGAGTTGCACAAGAAAGTGCTCCTTCTTGTGCCTCAAAACCTGCATCATGTACTGTATTGTTTCACTGTTTACTCCTGTAACCCTTCCCTCAGCTTGCACCTGGAAATGAGCCTTGGCTCAGTGTGCCTTTCCAGGTTACCAATTGTCAAATGAATCGATCGATCAATAAATAAATAAATAAAGCTCTCAACTAGTCTCTTCTCCTCTGCATCCTCAGGCACATCAGTAGACGGCATAGGGACAGGTGCCAACTTACTAGAATCAACCATAGGTTCATCAAGAACATTTACGGGTACAGGTTTATCTTTCATTTCTACTGCATCAGTACTCGTTTCCATCTCCTCAGAGGCCAAACAACCTGCTTTGGTAAGGTCAGTAAGGTCATTACTTCCTCAATACTCTGGGTGGGGAAGGAAGCAGACTCCACCAAATGGGATGCCATCACACACTCCTCTCCGGGTTCCTCCATTCCTCCAAACAGAAAATGGACAGGGACCCCTACATGAAGAGATGGGGGGGGGGTTCCCTGGTATCCCAGCTAAACTTCCCCCATTCACTACAAATACCCCATCTGCTTAATCTGGTTCAATTTCTGTTGGTTCCCATCTGTATCTCCCCCTCCCCCTGAAATGAGGCTGAAAATAGGCATAATTGCCAAGCCCTCCTTTGCTGGTTAACAACTAACTAAATAAATAAATGTGCAGAAACCAAACAATTTGGGTATTTCTTCTCTCGTTTCATTCTTTCACAGATCCTACACACTGCTCTTCTCGTTTGTTTGTTTTATTTTTAACCAGGAAGTGGACTGGGCACAGCCCTTTTTCAGCCATGCCTGACATGCAACATTCTTGCAAAGTAGAACCATACAAAGGAAATCGCAATGGGAAGGTACTGGTGCCACTACAAATAAATAAATTAGAGAATGGCACACTGACAGCTCGTACTGGAGGAAATAAATGTAAGAAGACCTTGCATTGTATGCAAAATCATCAAATGGGCTCCCTGTAGAAGCGCAGAGCACACACAATGGTGGGGCATCCTGTACAGTTCAATTGCCGAGATATGCCCTGTGAGCATTATCGGCTCATTAAATGATTTTACATACAATAATATGCTTGTTTTATTTGGTTATTTCTTTATGAACCACCAATGTGCTGTATTCTCCTTGCAAACTGCCTCTTTCGTGTGCAACGTGACCTCTGAATGTACTAAATGCTCCAGTCCCACTGGAATTACATTGCATCGAACTTACACACCAGAGCCGACTCACAGAAGTTGATGGTTTTCATGTGATGCATAAAAATCTACTCTTGGATGGCCCACCTGATGACCGAACTGGAGAAGACCTCTGGGTGTAGCTGCCATTCTCCTAGTGACAGATCCTCCTTGCTGACTTTGAATGGAGATCAGCATAAAACGTGGACTTGGAAGGTATGCGGGTCTTACGCCATCTCAGGTGAATGTTCCTCAGTGAGTGCAATAACCAGAAGGGTATTGGTTTCCTGTAAAACCACAGATGTCTCAAGTTTGGTGTCGGGCCTTCCAAACACCCAGCTAGTGGAGGATCTAGAATTTTGTTAGGCAGTAGCATTTTTGTCAATGGGGGAAGCATGTTCTCCAAAAAATGTAAATTGTTCCCTTTTAAAGCTCACATTATGGGAAAACAGTTAATGTTTGCTGGCCAAGGGGGTAACAGGTGTTACTTCACTACACAACTGGATCTGTTGATGCTCACAGCATTGCCAAGGGACTTACTGGGAGAGAGCCAAGGAAGCACTCCCCACCATGAAATGTCGACTGACAAAAGGGAATGGCTGAAGCACTAGGTCTCCCTTTTGAAGATGCACATCTGACATCATTCTTGCAGCAAGTGGACTTCTCCCTTGTTTTTTGGCTCACTATTCTCCCCTAGCATAAGCCAACAACACGCTGCAAAACCATCCATCTGGTGGGTGCTGGCTGATGCCACATTGTCACCTACTGAATCAGTGATTGCAACACTTCCCACTAGAAGAAGCACTAAACGAATGGGCGCTCACCACCCTCCCCCCAGGGTCAGCAAACAATGCTTCCACACCACGTCTCAGACCTCAGAGCCCTCCCAGGTCCCCTACATAATGCAGCAGTGCACCACTAGATGGCACCACTGGGATGGGTTTGAAATAATGACAGAATAACATCAAGGGTTGTGCACAAACTATAAACAAGCATTTGATCTTGTCTATCTGCAGCCAAATGTGAGATGGCTTGTTTTTTTTGTCTGTGAGCAGAGACAATCACAGAAATTGAAGTGCTAACGGACTACACTGAAGACAAAGGCAAAGTAATGGCTTTGGCAACAAAGGATTTTGCCAGTTGTCACATGAGTGCTAGGTGTCTAGTCAGCCCACCGTGCACTTCAGCTGCCACAAGGAACTAGCTATGAGCTCCCCCCACCCACCACCAGTGGGACATTAATTGCTGGGTGCCAGCACACCAGGCTGTTTTGCCCCAATAAGATCACCAGCACCTCTGGGTCAGCAGTCAAGAAAGGAATCCCCTTAGCCGGACTGGAGGCACAATGTTGTTTGGAGACTTTGAACTTGTTCGCCAAGTTCAGGGTTATCTGTCCACAGGATAGACCCTCGAAAGCCTTTTGTTTTCAGGCACAGTGTCAGGGCTTAGGTAAGCCATGTGTGCAGGGATTACAGTGGAAGATACAATAATGCATGGGCTGGTGTGTTTAATGAGATTTTACACCCCCCGAGGTGTTGGATGCTTCATAAACCCCGAGAGCGAAGCTCAAGGGGTTTATTTTAGCATCCAACACCAAGGGGTGTGTGCAAAATCTCAAGTTAAACACACCACCCCATGTTTTATTTTCTATAATTGCTGAGGAGCGTTTTCACACCACAGCAAGTATATCAAATAAAATAGCCGTGGTCCAGTCAGGATATAATGCGCTGTACAAGGTCTGCGTGCTCAAGCGGCTGCTGAAACCTTTCCATTTTATTTTTAAAAGGTTTCTCCGAGGATGACATGTTTACCTCATGGAAGAAAACTCAGCTGATGGGAGAGAAGTTTTGTTTTAATTCTCTTACCCGGCATGTGACAGTTGCTGCAAAGTGTCGGTGCTTGTCTGAGGGGCGAGTGGCAGCATGTGCATGCGTGGAGCAAGGGAAACCTGGTGCATATTTGCAGTTAAAACTTGCAGGTTATAACTGTGAATTATAACTGGGTTTCCCTATGGGAGAAAATGCTCCCCTATTATTATAAACATACAATGAAGTTAAATAACACTTTTTGCATGGCCATCCCAATGGCCTGGCGGCGACCCATCACACTGCTGTGCAGGTGACCTGGATTTGGGAATGAATTCTGATCACCACATAAGGTAGTAGACCAGGCTTGACCAGCTTCCCATGGCAGTGGGCCTAGGCTGGGAAGGGTCAACAGTGAGCTCCAGTGCCATAGTGACTCCAGCAGCTGGGCCAGGAAATTTGCTGCTAACGCAGGGGACATGCTGTGTGTGTGTGTGTGTGTGTGTGTGTGTGTGTGTGTGTGTGTGTTCAAGGGACCTCTACACAAAGAAGACTGTGTTCACGTCGGGGAAGGTGGGTAGGACCTATAAGGGAGAAACACACTGGTAAATGACGATCACAGCTTCCAAGTTCCCCTGGGTCTTGGTGCCTGCCAATAATGGGTTCTAGTCCTCACAGTGGACTGCCTGGGGAGGGGACTCCTTCCAGAGCCCCCACCACAGAGGGCAACCTGTGGCGGTAACTGGTGGGTTCCCAGGGGATGGGGGATCAGTGGATGCAGGCTTATGCAACGTATATCCCTGGGAAGAGGGTAAATATTTATTTATTGAGTTAGTTTCTATTGACCAGGTAGGCACACTAGACATAAAAATGCTTAAGTTCAGGAATGCCCAAGGAGAATAACAATGAAATTAACAAAGTTACAGGTGTAAAAATCACAGCTTATAGGCAGGGGTATATCTCTGCAAGACACACTTGGTCGGGCACAAAAGCCTCTGTGAAAAGCAAAAATAACAGCTGAACAGTCATGACTGGTCAAAGTCACTGGCAGGCCCTAATGCGTATTTGCAAAGTAAATTGCAGGTATAACTGGAATACATACCATGCAATTGTTTGAACCATAATGCAAACCAATGTATAAAATAATGTATGGGAGATGTGCATTATAAGTCAGCCCATCGGGAAAGCATATAGCTACCACTTGCGGTACCAGTGACTGGGGTGTGGTAGTGAGCCCTGACTGTCGGGAGCCAGCTGGTCAGAGGGAGAAGACTAAGGGTCCCAGAGGATGCTCTCCTCCACCGAGGGGGGGGGTAGGGGCTCTCCTTTTCCGGGAAGGGGGTAAACTCCACTGCACTACCTCCACCTGGGTAACATGGAGAACAGGTCCATTAGAGGGGTGACGTGGTCACTCTCAGGGGGGAGGGAACTCACACTACACTACATCCCCCTAGAAGGAATTAGTGCTGTTCTCAGCCCTTGAAACCAAGGATAAGTGTCAGGATGTGACAACAACCAACAAAGTGGAGTACAGGTAAAATGAGAGGAGAGGAAACCTGTATTAAAAAACACAAAGACATGCCGCCAGCTTGGGAGCTCAGTCCCTGAGGAATGGTGTGGTTGCAAGGATGTAGCCATATAGCAACTGCAGACTGAGAGCAAGATAGGAGGAACCAAAGAAAGGAAAAAAAAAAAAGGATAAAAAATACCTTAACTAACCTCTCAGCCCTCCTCCACCCCTCCAAAATTATTTTTGTTCCCATCTTCTGAGAAATAAGAGCTGATTTTATGGAAAAAAAAACCCACCAAAGATTTGTACAGCAAACACAAGGAGGAGAGCAACATGTGAGCAAGAGGAAACTATGTGATTTCCCGGAATCAAAAGGAACAGGAGACCAGACTCGTATGCTGCCATTGGACAGAGGCACTCTTCTCTGGTTCATACCAGTGTTTTTCTAATCTATAAATTTGGACAAAGTGCCTTATTTTTATAGCACAATTAAAATGACATCAGGTTGCTCAACAGTTTGATTTCTAACAGAAACCTGAGCACACATCCACCCCTTCCTCAAAAGAGAGAAAGGAAGGAGAATATTTAAAAGAAAATGGAACAACTGTAAAAACATAACGGGAGCCAGATAATCAGTTTCCATTAGTCTAATCTCAGCTCAAACAATCCCTTTTACCTTGCAGTCTTGGTGGAAAAATTCAAGAGTTAAGAGCTTGTTATTTCAATCAGTAGCAATTGGGTACTGATATAAACAACTGGTATAGTAACAGTAGATTTTGGGGGATACACTCAAGTACCAGGGAGCAGGACTCTTGTCACAGGGAGCAGGGCTCTGGTCACTGGGAGAGAGGCTCTGGTCATTGAAAGCAGGAATCTGGTCACTGGGAGAGTGGCTCTGATCACTAGGAGATAGGAGAGGGAGGCTGGTCACTGGGAGAAAGCTCTCACCACTGGAAGAGGTGCTGTGGTTGGTCGGAGGAGTCACTGGTTACTGGCAGGTAGGCTCTGGTCACTGAGAGAATGACTCTAAACACTGGGAGAGGGGCTCTGGCCACTAGGAGAGGGGTGCTGGTCACTGGGAGAGAGGCACTGGTCACAGGAAGAGGGGCCCTGTCACTGGGAGAGGGGCTTTGGTCACTGAAAGAGGGCAATTGTCCCTGGGAATGTGGTGTGCACTCAGGGTCAGTAAACACTACATAAAATTTGGGGTAGTGCTGGTAGCTATTCGTAGGTAAAGGTAAACCTTTTTTGTTACATTTGTGCATTTGCCTGTGATGTTTGCGCTGTTATTTTGTAAGCCCATCTTTTTGTTGAGCAAAGTACTTTTCTGTAAGCACATTATTGTTGGAGCTTTTTTGATGCGTAGAGATTTTAGCATGATAATGCATTAACTTTAAGCCTTATATGATGGTGCCAGCTATATTTATGCTATCAAACAAACAGTGCTATGTTATGTAGTGTTTACCCACCCTGGAAACATACGCAATTTCTTCGTATGCTTAATGAATATATCTGGGATCTAGTCTGTCCCCTTGTGGGTGTGTACCATTCCTGTACCACATGCACACACTACATAATGGAGTAGTCATTGGAAGAGAGGCTCTGGTTGATGACAGAGGGGTCTGGTCGCTGGGGAGAGGGGCTCTGGTCATTGGGAGAGGGGCTCTAGTTACTGGGACAGGCATTCTAGTCATTGGGTGAGGGGCTCTGGTTGTAGAGATAGGGTCTCTAGTCACTAGTAGAGGGGCTCTGGTCACTGGGACAGAGGCTACTGTCACCAGGAGAGGGGGGCTCTGGTCACTGGGATTTGGGATAATGTCACTAGGAGAGGAGCTCTGGTCACTAGAATGGGGGCTCTGATCAGTGGGAGAGGGACTACTGTCACTGGGAGATGAACTCTGGACACTAGGAGAGGGGCTGCTGTCACTAGGAGAGGAACTCTGGTCACTAGGAAAAGGGGCTTTTGCCACTAGGAAAGGGGCTCTGGTCATTGGGAGGGGGTCTGTTGTCTCTAGGAGAGGGGGCTGTTATTGCTAGTAGAGGGGTCTGGTCACTGGGAGAAGGACCATTCTCACTAGGAGAGGGGCTCTGGTCACTGGGAGAGGGGTTCTGGTCACTGGGAGAGGGGTTATTGTCACTAGGATAGCAGGGTTCTGGTCATTGGGAGAGGGGCTCTTTTCACTAGGAGAGGGAGCTATTGTCACTAGTAGAGGGGCTCTGGTCACTGGGAGAGGGGCTACTGTCACTAGAAGAGGCACTCTCATCACTAGGAGAGAATATATTGTCACTAGTAGAGGGGCTCTGGTCACTGGAACAGGGGCTATTGTCATTAGTAGAGGGGCTCTGGTCACTGGAACAGGGGCTATTATCACTAGTAGAGGGGCTCTGGTCACTGGGAGAGGGGCTGTTGTCACTAGAAGAGGAGCTCTGGTCACAAGGAGAGTTTATTGTCATTAGAGGGGCTCTGGTCACTGGGAGAGGGGCTATTGTCACTAGAAGAGGAATTTTTGTCACTCGGAGAGAAGCTAGTGTTGCTAGCAGGGGGCTCTGTTCATTGGGAGAGGGGCTACTGTCACTAGGAGAGGAGTTTTGGTCACTGGGAGAGGGGCTATTGTTGCTAGGAGAGGGGGGTTCTGGTCACTGGAAGAGAGGCTCTGGTCTTTGGGAAAGGGGCTCTGTGAAAAGCAAGGCAATTGTATTTGTAACAGCCCAATCCTGGGGACTCTGGGTACCTCACAGTGAGAACAACAAAACCATGGATATTACAAAATAGATTTAAATTTTTTTTTATAAATACTATAAACGGATGACTAAAAACACCAGACCCAAGACTCAGAGTAAACAGATGAGTTTTAAAATTAGATTTTAAAAGGTCAGGTGAACAGGCTCCTCACCTCCAGGGGAATGGCGTTCCACAAGAGTGGAGCAGCTACACCAAACACCTGATCCCCCAAAGACTTAAACCTAGATTTGCATTTCATGGGGAGACCAGGAGTGTATGGAATCATGAGGTCTTTTAGGTAGCCAAGACGCAGACCATACAAGGCTTTGCAAGTTAGCAAGCATACCTTGAAAATGATGGGCCACCGTACTGGCAACCAGGGCAGAGCATGGAGAACCATCATGATATGCTTGACCCGGGTGGTCACAGCAACTAGCTGGACTGCTGCATTCTGGATCTGCCGCAAGTGATGCACCAGTCTCATGGATAACCTTAGTTACGGAGCATTGCAGTGATCCAGTCTAGATGTAACCAGGGCGGGCACCAGGGTCACCAAGTCAGCAGGTTTAAGAAAGGGCTTGATCCGGGAGATGTTCTGAAAATAAAAAAAAAAACACTGTGGACAACAGCCAATGCTTAATGTTCTAGGATCAGCTTGGAATCCACAGTGACCCCTAGATTCCTCACTCTGTCCACTGATCCAAACGTGACGACATCTAAGGATGGAAGGTCAGTGTCAGCAACTATCATTGCTGAACCATACTGATCTGGTTACCCTAGCAACACCTTCATCTTCAGTGGATTAAGTCTAAGCCAGTTAGCAGCAATCTAGTCTTGAATTTCCCTAGGGCATTTACTCAGCCCTGAGACTTCAATGCCCGTTTGGTGTATAAGACACATACAGCTGGGTATCATCACCATAACAATGAAAACCCAAGCCACAGCATCTAATGGTCTTCTCCAGCAGCAACATGTACATGGCAAACAACACGGAGGCCAGGATCAACCCTTGAAGCATGCCACAGCAGAGCACAGCACTGTTCGAGACATAAGAGCCTTGTGCCTCCTGATGCCCTCTCCTGGATAAGTAGGACCCAAACCACGGTTACATTGTTACTGAGAGTCAAACACAGTACCTTAGTCAAACCAACAGCAGCCCATGGCCACCGTGTCAAATGTTGAGGAAAGGTCAAACAAGGATGGAACAACACCCGCTATCCCTTGCCAGGAAGAGATCATGGTGCACTGTTGACCAGCACAGTCTCAGTACTATGGTGAGGCTGGAAACCAGACTGGAAAGGCTTGTGGATGTCATATCTGTCCAGATTTTGCTCCAATTGTACCATTACCACCTTCTCAAGTAACTTCCCCAAAATAGGAAGGTTCGAAACAGACCTGTAATTTGAGAGATCATGGGGGTCCAATGCCTTCTTTTTTTTTTGTTGAGAAGAGGCTTCACCACTGAAGAGAATGGAAGGAAAGGAAAAATAACTCCCTAAAGGAACACCCAATGATCGTCACAGAAATCAGACCCATAGCCCCCCAGCACCCAAGAAGAAGACGTGTTTTCCCTGGATCCAATGTACAGTAAGTAGGAAGCAGTCCTGAGACCACCTTGAAGACACTATCCACCAGAACTGGCTCAAACTCTTCCCACAAAGATGGAGTGCCTCTGCCCACCATCAAATGGACACTGCCAACTGATGACAGGCCACATAAGGATATCGCAACCCAAACAGAGGAAACCTTCTCCAGAAAAAAAACATTAAACTTATAACTTTTCTGTGGAAAAGACTCTGCAGGATTGCAAACAGATCGAATTTAAATAATCTGTCCAGTGCTGAAGCATTGAGCTGGCTGGTTCTTTCCGGCAGCAATTACCCATGACAGGGATACTGACTTTTTCAGAGCGACTGCTTGCTCGCTGATACTCCTCATAATGGGCCCTCAGCACTAATCTGTCCTCATCAGATCTAGCCCTCCACCAACAATGCTCCAACTTCTGCCCCTTAGTCTTCAGCCTCCTCAGGTCATCACTGAACCACAGTGACCTGCGGCGGGAAATCAAGAAGCGAACATGGAGAGATGTCAGGGAGTCAAAGGCAGCTGTAAGAGCCAAGTTATAACCCTGCACAGCTCACTCAACTTCCCCCAGCACAAGCTGTCCATGTACCTGAGATGTTCACTACTGCCAGGGTACTTTGAGGCTCTAACTTCTGAACTGGATGGTAACTGACCAACTACACTGGGAAGCATGCCACTCCACTTTTTGTCACTGAGATGAGGGACGTGGACATTTTAAGACACTCAAAATGAGGAACAATAAGGGACACAGACCCTCAGAATGAGGGACACATCCTCAAACATGGACATACATGCTCAGAACACTGTGGCAACCATTGTGTTTACTTGTACAAAGTTTATTTTTGATTTAGCATCTTGGAATATTATGAATTTCTGCTTTAAAGTTTGAACTTACAGCACATGCTCTGTGTGGGTAGCTGCTTTTCTATGAGGGATGGATGAGGGACAGAGCAATTTTAAGGGGTAAAATGAGGGGACATCCCTCGTAATCAGGGACAGTTGAGAGGTATGCTTGGAAGGTAATTAAATGGGGGCTCTGCAAAGGAACTGCATGGCATGATGAACCAACCAAGCAACAGGATCAGTCTTGACATTATTAAGGCCATGCTGGTGGGTACCAGTGGCAACCGCCTGTATGAGGCCCAGTGAAGACATCCTCTGGAGGAACTGCATTCCAAAAAGAGATGCTTCAACATCGACTCAGGCACCGACATCACTCAACACAAAGTTTTGGAGCTCAAACCACCAAGTTGGCCATGAAGCCCTTTAACTCCTGCAATAATTCCTTTCCACATCCCAGAGAGGGGCTCTGGTTACTTTATGAGGGGCTCTTGTCACTAGGAAAGGGTCTCTGGTCACTGGGGGAGGAGCACTGGCCACTGGGAACCAGGCACTGGTTATTAGGAATGGGGCTCCATCCACTGGGAGAGGGACTCTGGCTACTGGAGATCTAGTCACTGTGAGAGGGGGTCTGACTGCTGAGAGAGGGGCTCTGGTCCCTGGGAGAGGAGCTCTGGCCACTGGAGGGGCTCTGACTGCTGAGAGAGGGGCTTTGATCGCTGAGAGAGAGGTGAATAAAATCCTTATTGTAGAATTTTATACTGCAGATGTTTAAGGTGATGAACCTAATTTCACAGTGAGTCAAGGTGTCCCAGATCTGCCCTTCACACAAAAATTCTTATTCTCTCACTCACCATGTATGTACAAAAAGGCAAGGAGGAATCCTGTTTGTCAGAACAGATTTCAAGGACCAGAATGTTTGTGGGGAACAGTAAAATCAGTCACGTTGACAGTTTGCTTTGTTCTCTGCAGTGAGCAGCCAACAAGCTTCAAATACCTGAGCAGCAGACAGCAGCAGTAGCTCATGTCTCCCCAAGACCTTCTTGCTTGAGGCAGTGTTTTACAATTAACAGACAGCGACATAGTGACATACATCAGAGAGAAACCAGTATATTTCCGAAATTTAGTACAAGCGCTTTGCTTCGAAAGCAAACTGCTGCTCTTGCATCTGCAGTGCTAACCCCAAGCCTCATTTCACTTCTGCAGCAGATATATATAGAGTACACCACTATGGACCCATTTCCTCTTCTTCTCTCCTGATATGATCTGCATTTCTATGACAAGGGCCAAAGTTTGCATGCAGCTGTATCTCAGTCAAATACTGCTCTGTTGTTTCTATGACATGTATGCAAATAAAATGAAACAGAACTCACGTACTAAAGAAACAGCTCATGTTATGGCGAAAATGCTGTCCTACACAATGCATTTTTATTCCCTCTCAGATTGCCCATTTTTACCGATCTTGTAAGATGTTCCCTTATACCCATTTTTGAGTCTGATATAGTACTTGAAGACTTGAAATAGTTAACTGCAATGCTCCAGATAAGGTGAGATACCTTTTATTGGACCAACATAGATGTAACAAAGAAAACCATGCTTAAGCTTTCGGACCAACCAAGTCCTTCCTCGGAAGCTTGGTTGGTCCGAAAGCTTAAGCACTGTTTTCCTTTGTTACATCTATTTTGGTCTAATAAAAGGTATCAAACCATTTGTTTCTGGATCTGTTTTAACAAGGACCAATACAGCTACTAAACTAATTCTGTATGTCCAGATATGGCAAGTACTGGCCCATTTTACTCACTATATTTTAAGAAATACACTTCAAAAGATTTTGTAGTGATACTCACCCAACCCTTGGAATTGCTCCATACATACTTCAAAAGGAGCTGTTTTCACAAGTTTTAAGGTGTTTTTTTCATCAAAATTATATTTTACTCACCAAATGTCAAAAATGGTGAGTACATTGCTCTTGAATGCCATTGTCATCTGGAGTACTGGTTAACGGAGTGCTCCTTTAAAATGGCTACGCAGGTTTTGATAAGTATTTTTAGCTGTATTTGAGCATCCAGATCCTGATTTTCAATGATCTGAAAATTGTTCACATGTTCCTGACATTTGTGTGCAATTCTATGTTTCCATATTCTATTTATACTCCTTCGTCCAAGACAGGCTGGGCCCCCTTCAACCCTGCCCCGCCGACCCCCGCCATCCGACATCCAACCGAGACTTACCTAGTGGCCTGAATACCCACATGGATGCCCTCCCCCCGTAGTGGGGTCAGAAGGGGAGAGCGGTCCACCCCCCCACCTCCCCTTCCCCCAAGCACAAATCCAGTTCTTGGTCTCCAGGTCCTGGCGATGTGGCGGGTGAGGGATCGGCAGGCAGGGCTTCATACAAGCCCGTCCTGACACCATTTTGCTCTGTTTTCTCCCTTCCCCATGCTGGGGCACACTCATCAACATGCACACGTAGAGGTACACTGGAAGCACATGCTGTGAAGTCCCACAGCAGCACCCTTGTCTGCTACTCCCATCCTGCACTGCCACCAAGCCTTCACCTGGAGGCAGGTATTCAGCAGAGCAAGAAGTCCTCCCTCCCTCCCTCCCCGGAAGAGAAGAGCAGTCTTTCAGATGCTCGATCATCGCCCCTCCCACCCCAGCAACCCGTGCTCGTTTCCAAACATGGGTCACCAGCATGGAGTGAGGTCTGGCGTCCAGTGCCTCAACCCTCAATGCCACCAGGACAGCTTTTGTGTGCCATTTTTACACAGGTTATCTTTTTGCAACCATTTTCCCAGTATACGGCGCTTGTGGCCATTTTTCAGTGCGTATGGTACATGCCCTGTATGACCAGGCATATCACGTGCACAAACAGGGGAAAGTGGTGCCACTGCAGTGAAACTGCTGATTACAGCAGTTTCTCCGCTGGTCACTGGTGATGTGCTTTTACCACACCAGCGACTTGCACAGCTGACTTCATTCCTGGGACCTTTGAAAACTGGGCCCCCATTATTTAACATCACTTTTCTTGTCATGAAGGTGACCTAGGATGCAACACAAACTGCTCTCTCTTTTTTTTGTTAATATTTTTTTATTAAAAAACATTTTAAGTGCTGAGCTTGACAAGTTTACATAGAGGTATGACAGTATTTCACAGAGTAGAGGATAAAGCAGTTATTACAGTAGTTATGCCTGCTGGACCCCAGCCTCCCTGGTACAGTGGTCAGGGGAGGGAAACCCTAATGTTATATAGCTATCCTGACAATCATCTCAGGTCTCTGCGGGGGAATGGAATGAGGGTAGGAGATAGTCCTCATACTCATCTAATTGCCAATGGAGTTTGTTCTAGCGTACAACCACATCAACCTTCATAACCTCCAGAAATTATGATTCTTTCACCACGTGCGAATCCCTCCCGTCCATCCTGCCCCCACCCATTTAAACCATGTGACATTATATCACCCACCTGGTCCACCTAGACATAATTCATATATATACAGAGTGTATGTTTCCATGCATACTCACACCAGACATGGGAGGAGGTTGTTCTTACTGCCTCACAACATCCCCTTCATTATAAATAGTGGAGATAAGATGCAGTGTCAACTGGGTTCCAGCATGAGTGGCTAACACTTGAATAACTGGGGCTGATTTGGACTGGTCCCTTGGGTCCAATGACCAAGTGTGAAAATCATGTTTTGAAGATACTGAATAAAAATCTCTGCATCCCAAGCCAAATAGCCTCTGAAGCTCAGCAAAAGGTTTAAAAACTGCACCCCCACAATGCTGGCCTACGAACAGTAAGTTGTTCTGCTGCCAGTCCTGATAGGTATGGTCAATGCGGGCTGAAGGGAAATCTGAAAGTTGAGCCAATAGACATACACACCATATTTGTGCAGACAGCTCAAACATGGTCACTATGTCCTGCCACACTTACTGCACCCCATGAAGCCACCCAAATATGTAGCAGGTTATATCTCAATATGGCAGGATGTCCCTCTCTGCATCAAGCCACTGGGGACTCGGTCCAGTGGTATGCCAGATAAAGAGATTGCAGATCTATGTTGCAGCATAATAAAGCTGAAGATCTTTACCTTGGGGAGTTGTAAGATAGTGAGGCGCACTGGCAGCCTCCTTCCTTGTCAGAGAAACCTAGAAATTGTCCTTCTCCACCTTTGCTAGTCCACTAAGGGGGCAGGAAGAGGGACATTCTGGAGAAGATAGAGCAGTCTGGGCAAAACCACCATTTTGACTGCATCCACCCACTGTACCAGCCCCAAGGGTAGAGTATGCCAGTTGTGTAAATCAGCAAGTATTTGAGGGGAGATGTGTCTGTAATTAACCTTGTAAAGGGTTTCCAAGTCTTTAGGGAATTTATTCCTAAATATTTCATATCAGTAAGGTCTCACCAAAATGAGCAAATCTGACTCAAACTGGATGTCAGGGCATAGTACAATGGGAGGAGTTCCATTTTTGTCGCATTAACTTTATAAGGAGAGATGAGGCTACACTGATGTAGGATCCAAAAGGCCTCAGGAGGCGTTGTTTTGGGGCTGGTAATATACAGCAGCACACTGTCCGTATACAGCGCTATTCAATGCTCCTGCTCTGCCAACTGCAGGCCCTGGAAGGCTGTGCTCTCTCGTATTGCCGGTGCTAGAGGCTGAATGTAGAGCACACACGAACTGCTCTCTGACCTTATGGGATGCAGGAGACATCAGGAGTAAGTTCGGGTCACAAAGCTTTCTGACATGGTAAACATATAAAATTGTGGCACTACATAAATATATATGGGATATGCCAAGGCCCTACCACAAATATGACTGATATTCTCTGAGTACAGTTTGATCTTATGACATCCTGGTGGTAGTGATATCATGAGTTAAACTACACAAGAGAATAGAGGCCATGGCATATTCAATTCATGCAATGCCCGACTTCATTTAAGAAATTTTTTTTGTGAATTTTGTTTACATTTTGGTATGTACGAGCATTTTTAGGATGACCGAGTGGCTTTCTGTTGGGATGACACGGCTGATGCAAAATCATGCTTTTGTGTATGTCAGCGCGTCATGTCTCCATGAATTTGCTGTGCGAGGCAGCAGGTGGAGAGCCGGTGGGTCGCTGTAGCGAGTTCCTGTTTATGAGCATCTGGGAACCTTCGCTTCATTGCCGGCATGAAGTTGGACAAAGTGACGGCTGGGGAAGTGCACCCGTGAGTGTGTGTGTAGCACTGAAGTAAGGACTACAAAAACTGTGAAATAGCTCTAATCTCTTGCACCATCGCCAGTAGCTTCACTGGTGTAAGGAGAATGTGGCTGGGAAGAAGAAAATATTTTGGCAGCTTTCCAGTTTCTTATTTTGCGCTCTGAATTTTGTGTGAGGCACAGTGCTGGTTGGGAAAATAAGCCAGCAAGCGGGCATTAGGCGATGAGATATGGGACTGGGAAAATTGTGAAAGATCTACACTAATGCAAGGAGAATGTGGGCAGGAAGAAAAAAAGAGCTTGGCAATAATTTATTTTTTTTTATTTTGTAGTGTCAGTTTGTTGTCTGAGGTCAGGGGAGAAAGTGAAAGTACTGGATGTGTGTCAGGGAACGGTATGAAACAGATATTACATTTTTGCAAGAGGCTTGTCTCTTGGGTCCTGAACATCTGTAGAAGTTTCCTCCTATGGAAATGGGGTGCGAAGTGGGGGGGGGAGTGAGTTTGATTTCCCACTCTACTCCTTTCCTACAAGAAAAGTTATTGGATCCTGAGGATGGTTTGTAAAAATTGATGGAGCCATTATATGACTCTCCCATTACATTGGCAAATGTCTATCTCCACCCCGGGAAGAACTAAGCAGGTTATTCTTTTATTTTATTTTATTGTACTACGTCATCTTTATTAAAAAGAACTTTTCAACAAAGTACAAACAATCAGAGAACTATAAACTTACAAACAGACAGTAATGTGCAGTATTCCAGCTATAGAGTAAAATTTAAATCTGGTACAGCAATTAATTTGAAAACACATAACACAGCAGAATCAACAATATGGCACAGTTGATCAAAGGATATCCTCTCAGCATCCCCTTAGCAAGGAATCTCAGTACAATGTAATGGTTCTTTATCTCATATGTGGCAGGTGTTGGGGGGCATACTTGACAAGTTGTTCGGGGAGAAACCTTTCCTCTTGTAAAGGAAATCTAGGATCCAAGGAGCACCAGGAAGGCTATATAAGGCACGCAATAGTAGGAGGCCAAGGTGTTCCTCACCAGATGTGAATATTTATTTAATTTCTAATAAACTGTTGCAGCTTTTGAAGGGGCAGTTGCTTCAGGGAGGCTTAATTTAAGATTAAATCAGGCATTGGATTTGACCTCGCAAAATAACTCCAGATTACTTCAACTCAGAAGTTACAGTATTTAGGACTACAGCAGAACATTTGGTACTAATGGACATATGGTGCTTTCTGTTTCCCTTTGGGCAATAATTCTCACATTATTCCACTCATCACAGAAGCTATGCTAGATCCAGAACACTTTTCTACTATACAGGACATGTTGTATGGCTCAATAACCCTTTTGGACATTGCTCCCCTCTCCCTGAAGGTAGATCTTGAGGAAACCCCTTAGGAACAAGCAATGGCATTTCAACAATACTATTGAGAAACACAGAATTTGTGAATTTATTTTCGGAGTAAATAGGGGTGATCGTGAGAGAGAACAATGTAGATGGGGGTCTCCCTGTGGATTTTGTGGGATACTTTAAAAACAGGGTACAGAAACAATCACAGCTTTGATTCGGCTCTGGCAAAATAAAAATTCAGCTCAAGATGTCTCCCACTCCATCACTACAAGGAGGAGGTAGAGGGCATCCATATACTGGATCAATGATGAAGTTAGACAGAACTTAAATCTCAGTATGTAATCGTGGAATAAGTTTAACTTTAGGCCTTGCGAGGGTTGCAGGGAAGGCTGAGGGATGAAAGAAGCATAAAAAAATGCACTCCAGTTTTTATTTGTTCAAATGTTTTTTTATGTAGACTAATGTTCTTGTTGTACTTGTGCAACACAACAGTCTGGTCAAGCTGGTACTAAATTCCGCAAAGATCAACTGACATTGGAGGTACCATGATGGACACCTACAGTGGAAGGATCAGCTGAATGTAGATGGGACAGGCAAAGTGAACAATATGTTGATACCGAAGTAAGCCATGAGTTCAGTGTAAGACTAGTTCGTGTCACAAGACATCTGTGAAAAAGACCTTTTAATGTGCAATAGTACGTCTTGTACAGCTTCAGTTTAAACTTGGTTCTGTAACAGTAGTAGTTTCAGTATGGTTGGATGTGTACTATACTTTTTTCAATAAAACTTACCAAAAAAAAAAACGGCATTAAGGGGGAGATAACTGTCTACGTGGCCCATAAAAGATAACTTCGGGATAAGAAGATGGTACATTTAATTGAAATGCTGTAGACATTGCAGCTTCTTTATTCTAGAGGGAATCGGGTACTGGAGAAGCAATTTATTCAGATAAAGCTCAAGATACAGAAACTGCTAAATTATCAGGTAGACCAGAACTTTCAATATGCCAAGCAGTATTATCGTGAGGAAAGAGCAATGGGCAAGAAATTTAGCACCTAAACTCCAGATGAAAAAGAGACAAGCAATTGTTACTTTGATTCAGAACTCTAGTTCTGGTAAACTTGAGCACAACACTGAATTACGGAAGTCCTGACACAGCACTACCAAGCATTATATCGAGAGTCTGATATGGTCACACAGGGCCTCATTGCACACTTAGATACTGTTCAGATGGATCAGTTGCTTGCTCCGGTGACCTGAGAGGAGTGAAAAGCATTGTTAGAAAGATGAATAATGATACATGTCCAGGACCAGAAGGATAACCAGTGGAGGCTGTTTTTTTTTTTTTTTTAGTTTAAGAAGTGACTGCTACTGTTTTTATTGAGGGCCTTTTTTGAGTATATTGCAGGGTATCCTCCCCCCATTACTTGGAACATGCCTACGACGCTGTGATTTTAAAACCAGGAAAAGACCCGATCTAGCCTGCATCTTACTGGCCTATTTCAGTTTTAAATTTAAATGATAAAGTGTTTATGGCAATTTGGTCCAAAAATTGACACAATAGTCCCCTAACCCTTGACGTGGACAGGGCCAGTTTTATTCGACAGCCCCAGACCCAAGATAATATAAAGTGTACACTGCATCTGCTACAGTATGTGTGACAATGTGTTATCCTTATAGTGCTGAGGCATTCAACAGGGTGTCCTTGTCCTTTATTTGGGATGCCCTGTCGAACTTTTGAATGCCGAAGCAGTTTATATCAATGGTGTGGAGTTTTTATGCCATGCCCCAAGTATATGCAAGGATAAATGCTTCATTATCCCCTCCTACAGCCCTATCAGATGCCTCTTCACCAGGGTTGCAGGAGGGGATAATGAACCATTATCCCTTCCTAGAACCCTGGCGAGAGTCACCCGATAGGGCTGTCCTCTCTCCCTCTGTTATTTGTCCTTTACATAGAGCCATTGGCTATGGAACTGAGGAGATTCCATTGGGCGCTAAACAGTATAAAGTTGCGTTGCATGCTGATGACTTGTTATTAACACAGCTTTCCCCTGCTATTTCACTTATTGAGGTTTGGAAAGAACTACCTAGATTTGAAGAGATGGCGGGTTTTAAATTAAAGCATGCAGAGAATGGAAATCCTGCAATTTTCTGACAATCAACTGCAGGAATTTAAGAGTTTGTTACAGTTTAGATGGAATCAGGGGAAAATGTAAGTATTTGTTGGTAAGTTTACCTAAAGTCTTTGCTAAATTTGGAATGTTTACATTTTGAAGCACTAGCTCAGCAGTTAATGATGGCTTTACATTAGTGGAATTAGTTATTTTTTTCTTCTTGGATTGAAATAATTTGTATAAATATGCTACCGCGTATTTTATAGTTTTTCAAACTCTTCTAATAGTTCTGACTGAAATACATTTTCAGGTACGATCTAAGATGGCATAAAGGTTTATATGGGGGGGGGGGGTTATCGATGCATAAAATAAAGGGTACGACGACTGCCAAGATAGAAGGAAGGAGTCAGTGTCCCCAATTTCCTGTATTATTCACTAATCATTAGCTACACAACTTCATACTATCTATCTATGGATTTCCAGTTCCTATCAGGCCCACTGAAAGAGTATTGAATGTAATATTAAAGATCTCTATAATACCAATAGATATTTATTTTTTAACCCGTTGGGTAGCCTGGGAACCAGAAGTTTTACAAGTTTTATGGCAGTGACATTCCAGCAATGGAATAAAAGTTTTGGTATTGTCATCCTTTATGATATGCTTTTTCATGGTAAAGCCCTGGCATACGATTCAGATTTTACCCAGAGTCTTTTCGAGGATACTGCTGTTCCAACACACAGGGTTTTGTTTACCTCTTTCAGTTTTTGACTGATACTGGAGTACTTTAATTTCAAGAGTTGGAGGAAGAATTCCCCTTGACTCGGAAGACTGTTTCCAGTATTTGCAGGTACGTGCATACTTGTTGGGATTTGAGTGGGAATGCTCTCAAATACCCTGACACCACTCTTGATGGGGGCAGATTTTAATGGGTGTTTTGAAGGTTAGTTCTGGAGCAAACTCATAGGAAACATTTAAAAGGCTATCCAGCAGCATAGTATGGAGTCCACAGTACATATCCTGAGTAACTGGATTACTAAATTTGGGGAAAAATATTCCACAGACCAATGGTTAAATTAAGCAATTTTCTCTCTGAAGGTAACATATTTGAATATCGGGAGCCAATACACCTGAACAGGTAGAAATAGATATTTTAAAGCTCCTGCAATTCAGGCAAAATTCATGGGACCAGGGAAGGATAAATACTTCAGAAACTGCAGCAATCCTAGGGCAGACAATGCTCATATTTTGGAGCTGTCCCCTAATCAAGGACTACTGGGGGCAGAGATTAGGCTTCAGTTTCACAGGAATTGGAACAAGTGCACTATTTTAAGTATTTAGGCATAAATCTGAACACAACTTTGTCCTTTGCTAAGCATACAGATCAGACTATAAAGAAACTTAATATTAGGCTGGGTCCTGTTACACAGAAATAAAAAAAAATACTTTGGAAGCTCGTAAGTCAGTGCTGAAAGTTTACTACTTTCAATGCAATGGCACTTACAATGGCATGGCAACAGAGAGCGCACTGGAAAGGATGAGAACTGCATGTCATAGAATATGCCATTTTGTGTTAGATGTAAAAAGGGACTGTCATCATTGTGATTTGTATCAAGAGACTGGATTGGTTTTTATTGAAAGCTAGAATTTTATTTATTTGTTTATTTATTTCAAAAGTTTCACCAGGAAAAGCATACTTATCTGAAAATAGCTTATTTCCAAATGCATCCTGGGGGAAAGGGGAAGAGGAGAGTAATATATAACAAACATAAGCAAGTAATTACATGACAAGTATGAGGACTAAACAACAAACACTAAGCTACAACATATAGGCATTTTAACAATATATGTTCAAATATGGGGGTATTTTAAGCAAGATGCAATGGAGGAGGTGATTACAACCCAGGGGGGTGTCAAGGAGGAGCAAATAAAGCGCAAAGAGCAATAGGAGGCAGAGGTAAAGAAGGCTATCCATTGGGAATCAGGGAAGAATGGATCCAAGATGCCAGGGTGGTGGGGGCAGTAGAAGGGGTGGCCAAGAGGAGATCAGGGGAGATGGGGCAGCAGGTAGCAAGTAGAGGAACATGGACAGCTATCAGGTGCAATTGCAGGTATGAGTCAAGAAGTCATGGAGAAGGGAGGAGAATGAGCACTGGGAGAAGGCAGAGTGGATGTTTAGGGGAAGAGAATTCCGTAGTTTGGGGGCATGGTAAGAGAAAGCAGCCTGGCCGCTGATGATTTATTTGAAGGGAGTGCAAGGCAGCAATAGCCAGAGTTATGAAGGGTGTAAGAGGAGGGTGGAAAGGAGACGAAGAGGAGGGGAGGAAGCCTAGCCAGTATTTAAAGATAAAGGAGGTGCAATAAGCGAGGCATCTGGCTTCAACGGAGGGAAGGGATAGGGAGGAATAGAGGGGCAGTGGTGGGTATGGGGTGGCCAGTCCAAGGCAAAATGGCAGAAGGAGTGAAAGAGGGGTCCAGTCTGGCTAGGGTAGACTTAGGAGCAGAGCTGTAGACAATGTCACCAAAGTTGAAAATGGAGAGGATCATTTTCTGGACAATAGCTCGACGAGCAGAAAGAGGAATGCAACATCTATTCCTGTATAACGCACCAGGTTTAGGGTGCAGTTTTTTGTGGATGGCATCCACATGCCCAGAAAAGTCAAAGTGACAGTCAAGCCACACTCCTAGGTAGTTAAATGAGGGGTCATCATCAAATGTGGCCCCATCTAAGGTGTTGGAGGGAAGAGCAGTAAGCTTTGTGAGCTTCAGTCCAGCACCAAAGGTAATAGAGACCATTTTCTTGGCACTAAGTGATAACTCACTAATTAGACCGGAACCACTGCGTGACATTGTTGAAGTCCAGTTGGAACCTGGCCATCAGGTCAGAGGAGCAGGTACCAGAGGTGAATACTACAGAGTCATCTGCGTGCATGTGGATGGATGAAGAGTTGCAGTCAGCAGGGAGGTCATTCAGGAAAACTGAAAAGAGTATCAGACCAAGGGCAAATCCTTGGGGGACACCAGTACAGACAGGGAGTTGGGGGGGATCACTAATTCTAACTGATTGAGTCTACCCACAAGATAGGAGCATAACCAATTAGTAAAGGAGTTGGAAAGCCCCACTGCCTTAAGCTTGTCAAGGAGAAGGGGTTGGGCTACGGTGTTGAAGGCTTTGGCTAAGCTAACAAAGTTGGCTGAGGTGATAAGGCCCTGATCCATGATTGAGAGAATGGAGTCAGTGAGCTGGAGAAGGGAGGAATGGAATTTACAGAAACCAGACTGGAATGGGGTGAAGAAGGAGGAGGAGAAGTTGAGGAAGCAGGAGACCTGAGCCAACACAAGGTGTTCTTGAAGTTTAGCTAAGGTGCACAGCAGGGAGATAGGGTGGTAGTTGCCAGGATGGGTGAGGTCTCCGCATTTGGGAAGGGTTATGATGGTGGCCTGTTTCCAGGCATCGGGGACAGAGACAAGTGAGAAAGAGAGGTTAAGAAGGGAGGTGATAAGTATGGCAATGGCAGGGGTAGAGAGATGGAGGTGTTTGTTGTCGAGTCCATAAGGGCTTTTGTCCTTGAGAGGATTTAAAGCCAAAAAGGCTTTGAGGGTGCCAGTATTAGTGATTGGAGAGAAGGAGGGAGACGGGTGGCAGGACGGGGGGAGGAGGAGGATGGGTAGGGAGGAGGGAAGGAGGACAGAAGGGAAGATGCACAGGAAGTGAAGAAAGAGCTGAACTTGGAGGCAATATAGAAGGGGTGAGAAATAAGGATGTTCCTACCTTGAGGACAGGGGAGGAGGACTGGGTTGGGGGAGAGGAGAGGGCATGGGTGACTTTCCAGTACTTCGAGGGGTGGCTAAGGTTGCTCTGGAAGGTGGAGGTGAAGTACTTAGCCTTGGCAAGCCTAGTGGCTCTGATACAGGAACTGAGAAGAGCTCAGTGCCTAAGTAAGTCGGCAGGGGAGCCAGAGGACTTGTGAGACTTCCAGGCAAGGTCACGTGCACATAGGCAGACCAGTAACTCCACAAAAATCCAAGGGAGATGGGAATTTCAGACCTTGATATTCCTAAAGGGGGCATGCCAATCCCAAAATTTCAAGGTATTTGGTATTGACGTAGTTAAGGGAGAGTTACTGGAGCTAGCCGAAGGGATGGGTGACCAGTCAGTAGCTATCAAGTCTGCATGGAGGGCGGATAAGTCTAGTGACTGGATGGACCGGATCTGGATTGGAGGCATTTGAGAGGGTTCGAACTGTGTATTTTGCACATGCAGTAGACCATGTGATGGTCACTAATGGCATCAGTGAGGGTGCTGGCATACTAACATACTATGAAGCCAGCAGAATAGGCCCTATGGTCTATCAAGTCTGCTCACTGGTCAGTGCCTATGCAGGGCACCAATCTTTAGCCCTCCCTCCCACCCAACAAGGACCCTATTTCCAGCAGGGCTCCTGGATGCACCTCCTGTACCTATCCCAGTCCTCTTCAACTCCTCCACAGTAGTAGCAGCCACCAGTTCTCTGGGCAACGCATTCCAGGGCTCCACTACTCTCTCAGTGAAGTAGCGCCTCCTTGTTTCCCCCCTCTCAACCTCATGGGGTGTCCGCTGGTGGCCCCCGGTTCCCTTAGCTGTAGGACCCTCTTAAGGCTTACCCTATTGTTCCCCTAGAGATACTTGAAAACCTCTATCATATCCCCCCTGTCTCTTCTCTCCTCCAACAAGTATAAGTTGAGCTCCCCCACTCGCTCCTCATAGGGCATTTCCCCTAGCCCCATTACCTTCCTAGTCACTCTCCTCTATGCCCTCTCCAGTAACACAATGTCCTTCTTTAAGTAGGGATGCCAAAACTGCATGCAGTACTCAAGGAGTGGTCTAACCAGACTATTGTACAGCGGAAGGAGCACCTCACTACTCCTTGAGGTTATCCCCCTGGCTATGCACCCCAGCATTTTATTTGCTTGTGCCACTGCCCTTCTATACTGCTCTGAGTTGTTTATTTTGGCGTTACCACCACACCAAGGTCTCTTTCCCCTCTTGAAACCTGCAATGTCCCCCCTCCCCCAAGGTATGAGTTGGGTTTTTGGCTCCCAGGTGAAGAACCCTGCATTTTGCAGCATTAAACTTTAGTTTCCATAATCTTGACCACCTCCCTAGAGTCTCCAGGTCCTCCTGGGAGGTCCAACTTTCCCTCCTCCTCATCCAACAAGGCCCACAGTTTAGAGTCATCCGCAAAGAGACTCATCCTGCTCCTGATACCATTTCTGATGTCCATGACATAGGTATTAAATAGGAACAGACACAGCACCGACTCTGGTACCCCACTTGTGACTAACCTTGAGGATGAGACCTCCCCCCCCAACCTCACCCTCTGTACCCGCCATGCCAGCCAGTTTCCTATCCACCTGCCCATCCTCCTCCCACCCCCATACTCTCCAGCTTCTCCGGTAGCCTGCGAGTGGCACAGAGTCAAAAGCCCTGCTGAAGTCCAGAAAGAGGACATCCACTGGCCTGTCCTGATCCAGCGCCCTTGTTACCCCTTCATAGAACTCCACCAGATTTGTCTGGCATGATCTGCCATTAACAAAGCCATGCTGGTAAATGTCTATGTGCCCCCGAGCCCTCAGCACCCCCTCTATCCTTTCCTTCAGGATGCTCTCCATCACTTTGCCCACTACCGTCAGGCTAACCGGCCTATAGTTACCCGGCTCCTCTTGTGGGCCTCCCTTGTGGATAGGCACAATATGGGCCATTCTCCAGTCCTGAGGTACCCAACCAGACTACAGGGAGGAGTTAAAAAGATCTGCTAGGGGGTGGCCAGGGTATCCGCCAGCTCCCTGAGCACCCTGGGGTGGATCCCATCAGGGCCCGGTGCCTGGTCCCCTCTTAGGGCCTTGACTGCATCCAACACCCTACCTCTGGGTATTTCCTCATCCTTTTCCCCCTCTTTGACCCCCATAGCGCCATCCCCCTCTCCTACTGGTGCTGCTCTCCATCCTCCTTGGTGAAGACAGAGGCAAAAAGTAATTTAGTACCTCCACCTTCTCTCCCACCTACCCACCCCCTATCCTGAGCCAACTGATCTAGCCTTCCTCTTTCTTCTTTCGCTGATATACCTAAAGAACCCTTTTTTCCCCTTTTTGTCCCCTGTGCCAATCTCAGCTCTGCCCCCGCCTTAGCCGATCTCACCACCCTGGTGACTCTTCTGGCTGCCATATCATACTCCTCCTTGGATATAGCCCCCTGAGAGCATTTATAATGACTATAAGCAGCCTTTTTCTCCCTCACTGCATCCTGGACCTCCTTCATCCACCAACTCGGCTTCCTAGTTTTGTCCCCCTTACGTCTTTCCCTTGTGCAGGCCTTGGTAGCCTCCAGGAGCCTTTTCTTTATTAATTCCCACCATGCCTCTGTGCCCATGCTTGGGCTGATCCCATCCAAATAGTCCCTCAGGATCCGCTCCATCCCCCCAAAGTCCGCCCCTCTGAAATCCACCATGGTTGTTCTTGTGTGCGCTACCCTGCCCCCTAGTTCTAGGGAGAACCAAACCGTGGCATGGTCACTACCCGCCAGTGGGTCCCCAACAGCTAGGTCCCTGATGAGCTCCCCATCTGACAGGACCACATCCAGGATGTGCCCCACCCTTGTCGGCTCTTTCACCAGCTGGGTAAGGAACGCATCCTGGAAGATGTCCAACAGATGTTGCTCCTTGCTCATTGAGGACGCCATGGTGCCCCAATCTGCTCCTGGCATATCCAGGTCCCCCATCACCACAGTTATGTCCTTACCTCCACCACAGTGGTCCATAAGGTTAGCCACCAGGCCATCCTCCTGTTCTTCCTCCTGCCCAGGGGGTCTATATACCACCCCCATCTTTACCCATTTTCCACACTGAGCCTGCAGGGAGACTCAAAGAGCCTCTACCTGATCTCCTGCTTCCTCCACCTTGCTTATCGCTTTGCTATCCCAGATGATAAAAGCTACGCCCCCTCCCCTCCCCTCTATCCCTTCTGCAAGTGGTGTAGTCAAGTATGTTTAGGTCCCAGTCATGTCTGGATGAGGCCCACGTCTCCGTGACTGCCACCACATCCACCCTCCTCCACCATCAGCACCTGCAGATATGGCATCTTATTTCCCATGCTCCTGGCGTTTATCAGGACCACCCTCAAACCTGTCCCCTTGCCTTCTTTTCCCCCACCCTGAGGCCACCTTGCCTTCTGCCTACCAGGACCAACACTTTCACTATCTGTTGCTCCTGCCCTGTGTCCCCACCCCTCTGCCAGTGAGAGAAGGCCAGGGCCTTCCCTTCTCCCCCCCCCTCACAAGTTTAAACCCCACCTGGAGTGGATGAACTCTGCCAGTCTCAGCTGCAGGACCTCTTTTCCCTCACTGCTAAGGTGGAGCCTGTCCTCAGTGAACAGATCCTTGTCCTCCCAGGTTGCTCCCCAGTCTCCTACCCACCCATGTCCCCTGGTCTCGCGCCATCTGCAGAGCCATGCATTTATATCCTGTATCTTCTGCTTGTTTTCTACACTGGCCCTGGGCACTAGCAGGATCTCAGAGAAGGAGACCAAGCACCCACATCCTGACACACTCTGGCCAGCTCTCTAAACCTGGCTTGTATCTCCAGCTCACTGTTCCCATGTATATCATTTGTACCTAAGTGTATTAGTATGTCAGGGGTACCACCACACTCCTGAGCTAGAGCATAGATGTGATGTTTTGCCTGATGCACCGTTAGGCCAGGTATACTCCTTGACTTAACACCACAGGAAGCCCTCCTTCCTCCCCTCTCCACCTGATCCCCTAGTCATGGAGTCACCCAAGAGCAGCACCCTCACTGCCTCCTTATCCCTGTTTCTGCTCGCTATCTCTTTGTCTCCTCCCCTTCATTTTCCTGCTTGCCCCTCCTCTATCCCTCCTGCCCAAACCCTGTCCATCCCCCTGCTCCACCTCATATCTCTCTCTTTGCCCTGACCTCCTTGGTTCCATTACATCCTGCTGGATCACTGTGGACAATGGCAGTTTGTCCCCCTAGAGCAAGGGCCCCCCACCCCCAGCTCTTCCTCCTCACTGACCTGTCCCCTCAGTCTCTTTTCTTTCACCTGTGATGCTCAGGACCAACCCGTATCTCCCCTGGAGTACTGACCCCCCCAGCCCCTGCTCCTTTTCCCTCCGTCCTAACCCCCACCACCTCTTTTCCTCCTTTAGCTTGTGTCTCCTCCAGGTGTGTCCCCAAAAGGGCCTCCCCATTTTGGGGCAACTTCCCAGCTCCCAAGAGAACTTCCCCCTTGTCTGCCAGCTTCCGTGCCCCAGAGCCCTCCTCCAGGGGAGTGTCTCCTATCCTCCTTGCTCCTGCTCCTTCCTCCAATGGTTCCTTGCAGTCGTTTTCTGCCCCTTTCAGTGTGACGAGGGGTGCATAACTGTTTTTCTGCTGAACCCCCATGCTTGTCTTTCCCATGTTTGCTGCACCCCCATCTGAAGTTGGGCCCACAATATCCGGCTTCCTCCTTTTTCCTGAACCTACTATCTTCCACCCCTCCTGAGCCGTATTTGCCTCAATGCCTCCTGATCTCCTAGAAGTCTCCATCTCCTGTGTTACCTTTTTCTGCCTGGTTTGTACCTTCTCAGCTCTAACAATTCCCTGTCTTAGCATTGATGATGTCTCATCATTTGCATCCTCTCCCCCCCTTTACCAACGGGTGTATTGGATTTAAACTATTTGTGAGCCTTAGCCCACCCCCAATGCCCCCTCCTTCCCTGCCACCCATCTTGGTTCCCTCTGGACACCCCCAGTCACCTTCCTACTGCTGTGGAAATGTCCTCCTTCTGTAGTTTCTCCCCTGCTGTTAGATGAAACTTGTCCCGGTCTTCCTCCAACACTTCTCTTGTCCCTCATCCCCCATTTTCTTCGCCGCCATCAACATCCCCATTGCATCCTTAGCCAGTTTATCTCTCCTCTGATCTGCAAAAGCTGCCTACAGAGTGGGCAACCTCCCATCGCAGGCCCTATTTAGTATTACTCGCTGCCCCACAGCCCGTGCAGCCTACACTTCTTCCAAATATGCCTGCCCTGTTGGCTGGAGGCCCCCAAGTTATCCTTGTCCATAAAAATTCAGACTTCCCCCCTTGGCCTTGTCTCCTCCCACTGGGGTACTACCCCTCACCCTTCTCCAAGTAGCCATACCGGGGTGGTCTACGATCAAGACTTACAGACCCTTACAGTTGAACAGATACAACACAGCTCTCCTAACCAGTTCCTAATCTAGGTAAAGACTTTAGCAACTAAACAGTTCTAAGAGATACTAACAGCTTACCACAGCATTTAGCAACTAAACAGTTCTAATAAATTCTAACAGTTTGCAACAACATTCATAAAGTATACTTAGCACTGTTTTACCCCTCAGTTACTATAATATTATTCTGTTGCAATCATATAATATATCTTAGCTCTGTTACACCCCCAACTGCCTGTAGTATCACAGCCCCACTTGCAACTCCATGATTTCCCCTACTCGGCCCAGAATGACACAGTTTTATTAAAGCAGAAGTCCTGATTTGTCCACCTCTAGAGAACCCCTCCCCTTACCAACCCATAAAGGCTATTTAAAAAGGTGGCAGTGCGGGGTGGGTGGGAGAAAATTTATGTTCAGTCCCCGAGTTCCCATGAGCTCCCTTCTCGCTCTCCACCGTTAAACAGAGCAGCAAGCCTGCATAGTTTTGGTGCGGAAAATTAAATTTAAAAGTTCAGTCCCAGTCCCTGAGATCCGATGAGCTCCCTCTCGCTGCTCAATCCCTCTCTTGTTCTCCAGCGCTCCTGCAGGCTGCCCGTTAAATAGGGCAGCAAGCCTGCAGCGTTTTGGTGCCGAAAATTAAATTTAAAAGTTCAGTCCCAGTCCCTGGGCTCCGATGAACTCCCTGTCACTGCTAGATCCCTCTCTCACTCTCTGGCGCTGCTGCAGACCACCCGTTAAATAGGGCAGCAAGCCTAGGTTGCAGTGGGTGTGAGAGGTGAGAGCCCAGTCCAGCAAGGAGTGACTGAGGGATTTATGATTGTGATGGGTTGGGTCAGAGATTAGTTGAGTTAGATTGAGGGAATTAAATATTCTGGCAGAATTTAGATTGTGAGGGGGACAGCCAGTTGATACTGAAGTCCCCAAGGATGAGTAATTCCCCAGATGAGGTGTGAGTTGAGATAGTGGTCAGGAGTTCAGTGACAGATGAGGTAGATAGATCAGGGCAGCAATAGACGCCAGCTACAAAGACAGAGAAAAGGAGAGAGAGAGTCTGAGAAGGAGAAGTTCACATGCAGAGGGGAAGGTGATAGATAGTGCAGGGGCAAACTGGATGACAGAAGAGAGGTAGACAGCGACACCACCACCCCTCAAAGTACGATCCTGCCTTGTGAGGGTGTACCCACGCATGGCAACTGCAGAACTCAGGATCTTGGGGGGATAGCCAGGACTCTGAAACAATTAGCACATCAGATTGAAGATTAACCATGAGTGGTTGCAGCTGGTCAATCTTGGAAAGGTGGCTTCGGACATTGTTGTGAGTCACTTTTAACCCTTTGGGGAGACTAGAGAGAGAAGGGTGTACAGGGCCTGGATTGGTTCAACATCACCTGCCACTAACAGCAGCAGTGAGATGAGGAGCTTGATGGAGCTAGAGATGTGTTTGCATGGTTGGTGGGGAAGAAAGAGGCGGGGAGAAGCAGAAGGGAAAAAGATTTAAGGGTTTCAAGGTGGAGTCAAGGCGATGAGAGGATGGAACAACCAGGGAGCCAGGGATTGTGAAAGAGAGGAAGTCTGGAGAGGAGGAGAAGAAGAGGGAGGGAGTGGGACGAGGAGGAGAAGGACAACCAGTGGGAGGGAGGGAGGGAGGAGGAAGCTGGGAAAACAGGAGGAAGAGAGAGAGGAGATAAGCACTATATTGAAAGTCTGGCAGAATAAGGGATCAGAGCTTGATAAAGGAGGAATGGGTTGGGAGCTAAGAACTGAGAGAGGGGCAGGAGAGAAAAGGAAATTTGGTAAGGCAGGGGGTGCACAGTACTGGGAGTGGAGCAAAGAGTAGAGGAGGTGGGTTGAGTAGTCTGGAGGAAAAGGATAGGGGATAGGTAGAGCAGGTGAGCAGCAAAGTAGTACAAAGATAAGGGACCCTAGGGACATACGGAATTTGTGCAATGTATGGAAAAGAAAAGGTAGAAAGGGCAGGCAGATGAGCAGAACAGTTATACCACGTAGGGGGACCCAAGATAGGGAGTTTGTGCAAATGCCAGAAAGAAGGGAAGGTGGGAGAGTGAAGACAGTCGGGGGAGGGGGGGACTGCTGGCCAGAGTTGGAGCAGTGCAGTGGGAGAAGATAGGGGGACCGTAATATAGGGAGTCAGTGTAATGGTCAACACGTGAGGGGGGAAGGAAGAGTGAGAAGAGCATGAGAGATGCAGTACAGGGGAGAAGGGACAGAGGAGGGGAAGAAACAGGCTAGGTTTCAGTAACATATTTAGAGCTGGGACATAGGATGAAAAATGCAGTATTAGCAACTTGCAACAGGCAATAATAAAATAAATGAGTACATCAATAAAATCAGTAGTCATATATAATCAGAATAGACAATAAACATGGCAGTGGTGATAGTCGAGCTGTGGGGCAGACAAACATGTAGCATTAAATCTAGACCGTAGCAGGGTATGCAGTCTTAGGCAGTAATTCCCTAAAACAGAGGCTGGTTGTCAGTACCCTCACTAGAGACTCAGTAACTTATTTCAGCAGAGCAATTCACACAGAGAACACAGATGTAAAGGCAAGTTACAGGAAATGCAAGATGGCTGCGTACCTACTGAGTTATAAACTGACAGCTTAAGCATAGTATGTTTTATATTATATATATATATATATATATATATATATATATATATATATATATAGAGAGAGAGAGAGAGACAGAGAGAAAGAACCTCTGTGCACAAACACTGAGGCAAGGGTTACCCAAAGGGCATTTGGCTGGGAAGCCAAGTTTCAAGAAAATACAAAATCACACATGCCCCACACTATATATATATATATATATATATATATATATAGCAACAAAGTTACTCATAATAAGCCAGCCCAGTGGTGCTGAGGGTTGAGGTGCTGGGCATACACACTTTGTACGGCGACCGGGTTTGGGAGGCGGGTCAGTGGGGGGCGGGATTGAGCCGCTGTATGGCAGCTCTCTTCTCCTAGGGAGGGTCAACACCAATCCAATTAGCAGACGGTGTCGGGAGGGGAGGGTGCCGTTAGGCTCTTGGTGGAGGTAGTGTCTCCGCACGGCTTCCTGCCTGGACTTCGGTCCTTTGCACCGGCACCCTCGGGGTGGGTTTGGGGATCAAAGCAGTCCTCTAACTAAAGTAAAAAAATAATCCCTACCCTAGCGCTGAGCAGTATGATTCCCGTAACAGGGGAATGGGCACTGCGAACCACCCAGCAAGCCCGGGCCGCTGGCTGGATGAAAAAATATGCTATAAAAAAAAAAAGAGTTACTCACTTAATGACACTCGCAGGATGGGGGCCATAGGCAGAGTCTCCTGGCGTCCTGGCATCTCCCCTTTGATGACTCCCCTCGAGGACTTGCACTCCGGCTGTACCACTCAAGCTGGGACAGCTCACACGGGACCATTAGGAGCTGGCCAGACAAGAGGAGTGCTCTGCGCTCTGACTGGCTGCTGGCAAAGTCTTGGAAAATGCAACTCCTGCATCTTGTAGTCCTCTGCGGCTGGCGAGCATGGGAATTGCCTATTTTGATAGTATTTGGACCTGGAAATCTGTTAATGTCAAGTATACTGGTGTATTGTGTGAACTGTTACCTGAATATTCCAACTTATATAATACAAGAAATACAAAAAATCTACAATTGGAGATACCAAATTGTTAAACCTCCCTGAAACAACAAAGATCTTTTAATTTTAGATTTGTTAAAATGTGGAACATGCTGCCAATGAATTTATTGCATACTGAATGGTTTGGGCACTTTACAAGTGGCTTGAGATTGTATTTAAAGGATCTACACAGAAACATAGACTTTGACGGCAGATAAGGACCGCTTGGCCCACCCAGTCTACCCATTTCCCTACCTACTGGATAAGCTGCAGATCCTAGTTAACCAAAAGCCTACTTCCTCCTACCCCCCCTTATGCCTGTCCCATGCATTCTTGAATTCCCCCACTGTTTCTGACCCCACGACCTCTTTAGGAAGGCTGTTCCATGCATCCACCACCCTCTCCGTGAAAAAATACTTCCTCACATTGCCTCTGAGCCATTCTCCCGCTATCTTCAAATTGTAACTGGGGATATGCAGTTGCTTTAGTTACTAGTTATGAATGAGTTTATGTAAGTGACAAAGTATTTACCTGCTGTATATTTGTTGCCAAATATGTACTGTATTGTTTACTGTCATTTTTGACTGAGCCATCTTTGAAAACAGACAGATGTGCCAAAGGATTGTTTTCCCTATCAATAAAATTCAAAATTCAAATTCAGTTTCAGAAGATTTTTGCTGGTCTAGAGTTTCTTTCAGAAGCTGTGGTATTACACTCCGTGCCTCTGCATGGAAACCATCTGGGGGGGTGGAATAAGTTACCCTTGATTCTTTTGTTGGTGGTTAAAAAGACAGTTGCAAGATTATGGTTGAAACAGCAGGCTCCAGGGCAGCAGCGTGGGGTATAGTTAATTCTATATACAGGATGGGAAAAAAATACTAACACGCTACATGAGGAGTTGACGCAGATCCTTACTCTGTGGCAAAAGTGGGTAATATATGTCATCAATCTGGCAAGACATTTATCCCTCAAGAAACTTGGAAAAACAGTGTGTGTTGTTAATTTAGTATCTCTATGAGGTTTGCGGTTGGGATGGGAGGGTGTGTGCCCTGTATGGTTCTATTTTCATGATTTTTGTTAAGGGCCTGTAAACAAATAAAACTAAAAAAAAAAAAAAAAAAACTGGAGAACAGGATGGCTTCATGGCTTTGTAATGGGTCAAGGAGCCTTTCACCTCTAGGTCATGGGTTCAAATCCAGCACAGGTCAGTAGTGGTCAAAAGCCATTATCACCCGAGGGCTGTTCAGTGGCCTATGTGAAATAAGCTGTAGTGGTCTCAGTCCAGTTCCCAGTGGGCAAATGACCACATCACAAAACCACAAACACAATTGGCATTAGTTGGCACCCTGTTGACAATCTTACAATCTCACAGGAGAGGCCAAGGACTGAATGGGCATGGAGTTTGAAACACCTTGGTTGCTACAGAGATGATCACCATCCTCCGCAGGCCCCCACCTGCAACTCAGATTCCTCCCAGAATCTGGATCCGGATCTGGAAGGTTGAGGGACTCTCCACCATGGAAGGGCAAGCCATGGGGGATTATGGCTGAGGTAAGTCCTGGGAGAAGCCAGGGTGACGAGGCTGGGAGTATCGGTGGGAAGAAAGGCCGGCCGGGAGATTGGAGCATGAAAAAAACAAAAATGTAATGGGCTGGCAGGATAGCCTAGAGGTTAAAGTAATGAGCTATGAATGAGCTTGGTACATCCAGCAGAGACCAGACCTGGGTTTGATTCTCACAACCTCCACTTGCATACTGTGTGACTCTGAGCAAGTCACTTAACCGCCCAGTGCTCCCAGGTCACCCCCGAAAACAGGCACTTGTGCCTAGTGCGCCTAACCCGGTTACCAAACACAAAAATAAAATAAAAAAAACTGCCCTCTCACCTACATGGTGGTTCCTCAACGGCAGGGTTGAGGCACACTGGTGGGACAGTGTGAGGAGGCTTCCACTGTGACCACCCATGCTGTACCTGTCATGTGGATAAATGGAAGACTTCAGGTTCCTGTGCGGTCAATCCAACACCTTTCATGAACACTAAAAACTCACACACAGAAAAATAAACCAAAAAATCTTAAAAAACAGTTCCAAGGAGATGGTGTATAGATGATTACGGATGCCATCATTTTAAGATGTGTTCCCTGATACTGAATAAATGCAAGTAAACGGAAGATCTGCATTATCACTTGTGACACTGATGACCTGGGTTCATAAGAGAGCATGGGGTGCTGGAGGATCGAGCATATGTAGGACTGTTCTTCTCTTCCAGGGGTGAGGGTGGGGAATAGCCCAGTGCTCAAATGGGCCCTGGCGGAAGCCGGGAAAGAGGCAGCCTGAACTAGAAGGTTGTGAGGGCGTGGCAGACATCAGCCTGTGAGCCACGGCATCATGGCATGCCACATCTCCCACAGACCTGGAAAGCAAGAAACATCCTGGTTGCTGCAGAGATGATCACCATCCTCCACAGGCCCTCACCTGCAACTCAGATTCCTCCCAGAATCTGGATCTGGCAGGTCGAGGGACTCCCCACTATGGAAGGGCAAGCCATGGGGGACTACGGGTGAGGTAAGTCTCGGGAGGAGCTAGGGTGACGAGGCCGGGAGTATCGGTGGGAAGGAAGGCCGGTCTGGAGATGGGAGCATGAAAAAAACAAAAATGTAAGTATAAAAAGTAATGCAAAATGAAGTGTATAAAACAAGTTATTTTTACGTGAACTGCTGCTTCAAGGTCACTTGCTTACTGTGGAACCCAGAGCAAGTCAAACACCTATCATGAATGGGTATAAAAAATTCAGAACCCTGATTGGCTGAGGAGCTCAGAACTCAGTGCTGATATCCCAGCATAACAGCACTGGAAAAAGTGCTGTGATCTCACTGACCTGATTACATTATGCAGGCACAGCTGTATCAATACACCTCAATTCACTTACTTGAACTGAAAACAAATGCAGCATCTGTCATCTACTTTCTATAAAGGGAAATTGCAATGGCACAACATGACAGCTTTCTTTTGCTTTTTAATCTTGTTTTTAAATTTTTACTTGTTTAAATGTATTCCATTTTTTTTTTTTTATATTTCTTTACTAATTCTAATGGACCCATTTCATAATTGCAATAACGCATTCCAGGGTGTGCTGTGTTCTGGGACAATGGCAATTCCAAGGCGGTGGAAGCTCTTGGCTTTCAGCCTTGTGTTTCAACCTACCTGAGGCATGCTGTTGTCTAAGCACAAAGGACACCCTGCCATGCCTTATTCCTTAATCACTGCTTCAATCCACCAAACTGTAAAAAGAGGTAAAAGCTGAACCCCACTGAAAACACTGTATTGCATCGCAGCTATGCTATCCTGAGTAAACAGATTTGAAAATAAGGACTGCAGGGGTAGTCAGGGAGAGGTGTACGTAGGTAATATCTCTTGGCATTCGTGCTGTAAAAGTGCTCAGGCACTGGGCACAAGGGACGTCCCTCATGGCTACCAGTACTTTGCAGTTTGTAGCATACTTCTTTCTCGTGCTTTGCTCCTACGTATTACAGTCTGTTCCTGATGTATGCACACACTTGGGACATCTAGTCTTTGTGCATGCATCTGAAATTGAATTAAAATCGATGGAGCCACTCGGTAAAAATGCACTTTCTCACATACTATTCACTTTTCCCTGTACTGAGTGTATCAGACTCATTTAAAACATGACAGTATATTAAATGTTGCATACACTGCGTTATTTAACCTATTTGTTTTCTCTACTGCTGCAGGCTCTAACAAACAAACTGGCCGAAAGTGACTAAAACTTACATGTATTTTTATAATGTCAAGAAAAAAATCTAGAAATGTCATTGGCCAAGAGGCATCACCTGATCGTATATTAACTCTCTATAAACGCATGGCCAGGTGCCAAATCTCATTTCCCTCACTCAAAAAAACTACTTAAAGCCATTTTATAAGTGTGATAATCCCTTCCAAAGTGTCATCACAAGATTTTAATGCACTTCCCAGGGGCATAAGGACACGAGGTTGAACTACACCACTGAAGCGTGCATTAAAATCCTATAATGCAGACCCTGTTGTGGCTTATTACTTACTTAACCACTGGCAGCACAGTTCATACCTGCTAAGCAGGTGTGATTCACTGTATTAATGTCTATGGAACCCCTGTCTGAAGGAAAAAGTATGCACACAACTGAAATTTGGCATCTGTACAAAGATTTTTTTGTCACTAAGTACAAGGGCTTGGGAATGGGACATGTCATCTTTGTGCATATAACCAGAATGTGCATACATCCATTGTGCATACAAGTGGAATACACTGTATCAATCAATCAATCTTTATTTAGCCAGGTGAAACATCGTTGAGAAGAACTCATTTTCAAGATGGACCTGGGCATAATTACGTTAACAACAATAAAAACAGAGAGAAAATAAGGACTACAGCGTAACTATAGCATAACATTTATCATAGATTACAGATCCGTTCATACAGTAATGATTACCATACTCTTTTTTTTTACCATTATCTTTTTCTAAAACACAGTTTTTGCTCCTCGCACCAGCACAGTGGAGGTAACGCTATCTGGCCACGGAAACCATCACACTGCATTGGTCAAGAGGATTTATCCCTTTATGTTTCCCTTCCCCATGAGGAAGCAGGCACAAAGATGTAAGTCCAGGCTGCTTCCATGTAAGGGCATGCGCCTGCGAGGCACCTTCGGCATCCTCTCCTCCCTACTCTGCAGCTCTTGCACAACCTCCTGTGCACCCACAGGTGGCAGTAGCAAACCGAGGTACTGCAGTGCTACCTCCCTGCAGGAAAGCATCCTCTGTGATGCTCAATCTTCCTGCATCCAGCTGAAACCCTGATGGCTAACACTCATTCCCGAACCCTGGTTGCCAGCGTCATGAGAGGTAGCGCTGCCGCTAGACAACGGGCTGGATCACTCTTCAGTATTATTACCCCATGTTGCAACTGGAAACAAACCTTTCTGGGATCTCGTTGCTTATCGGGTAAAATATATTTAAAAAAATAAATAACCAAAGCCCTGGTCCAGCGGCACCAGCAGTAATGCACTGCGCATCTATGTGGCAGACCCTAGTTTGTGGCCCAGATCAAAACCTGACTCTCAGCATCAGACTGGTGGAATGCTGGGAGCACTGCAGAGACAGAGCCCTCAAACTCCACAGGCTGGGTGGTTGCTTGTGTACTGAATCAGCACCTCCAGCGGTGGACTGGTAGCACCACTGGCCCCATCAGTGACCAAATTACCCTTGTTCCCACCCCTCAGGCTCAGGGTGGGACAAATCACTTTGGAGCTGATGGCCAGTTTGGCCACTAGCTCCAAAATCTAGTAGCCAACTCAGTACTTCTAGTGGCTATCCTTTTTAAGGGCTCAAAAATCACTTTGTGGACTGGCAGCCAGCTGGCCAATGACTTTCTAACTCTAGTAGCCCAACCAGTTTTTTTTTAGTGGCCATCAGCCAATCAGCTACCCAATTTGTCCCACCCTGCTCAGGATGACATTGTGCAAAAGGCATGAGAGTGTGATTAAAATTTCAAAAGAAGCAGATATGCATGGTGCCCTGAGGGTGCCCACATCACAGAATCCTGGTCGACCCCCCCTCCCCAACAAATGGAAGGTGTTCCTGGGATAAGAACTGGTGGAGCCCTTCTTGTCTCACATCTGGTTGCAATTGCAAAGGGGGTTTCCTGGGAGAAGTAAGGAGAAGTGGTGGGGCTCTGGATCAAGACAAGGAGAGGTGACCAGTGATCCATTTGGCAGACAACCTGGGACTACAGGTATAAAGTAGGCATTTTGAGGTAAGGTTGGCACTGGAAAATTAGAATATATTTTAAAATAAAATGACCAATAGGTCCTAAATTATGAGTGAGGGAGGAGCCTCATTTGCAACTGTCCCATATTACGAGGGACATCTCTTATTCACAACAGTGCAACATTAAGACATCCCTCATTCACAACTGTCCCACATTAAGACAGATGTCCCACATTCACAACTTTATCATAGCAGGGTATGAAATAGCTGGTATATCATAGCAAAACGCTACACATATTAGATGGTAATGCTAGCCAGATTCTGAATTTAACAGCAATACACTGCTAAGCATTTCTGAATGTTTTAAACATTGAAAACAAATTACAAATTAAGCATTTTTTCCCCATCACGGTTTTTATCCTCTGGGCGCTTCTCAGCCCTGTCCCTGTCTCCCTCACCTGGTGACTGCCTCCCCAGTCCACCAAGCCCCATATCCCCCACAGATTTCCCCCCGTGGCAGGGCCAGGAAGGGGAAGGCCATCCTCCTCCTCCCACCTGGAGACACTGGGCCGGATTCACAAAGGTCATCCGCGAGCTGTGACAATGGCAGCTTGCGCCGACCATCCCTTCGACCTGGACCCTGCACCTGATTCAGCATCGGAGCAGGTCCAGGGGTCTGCGCCCCACGACTTGCAGCTTAGGTCACACAGAAGGCGCAATGACCACACATGCCACAAGCCGTGGGAAAGGCAGGAGACACATGCACTGGCATCCCTGCATGCCCCCCCCAATCCAGGGCAAGGTCAGGCACGCACACCCTCCACCACCCACCCATCAGTGTGAAGAGCCACCCACCACCCCAGCCAATACCCCACATTAGCTGCCCACCTCTCACCACCATGGCCAGCCGCCAACTGAACTGTGCCAAGATCACGTACAGTAATAATACACACTCTGTGAATGACAGTGAATGTCATTCATGGGCGCTAATGACCACTGTATGCGATCTTGGCACATCAGTGTGGCTAACCGTGAACAGTGTCGCCATTTCTCCGCGGTGCATGTTGGGGGTGAGGGGAGTGGGGTGGGCTGGCGTGTCGACTGGGGGTGGGGGCCACTGGACCACCAGGGCTATACTAGGCGTGCGATGGATGGGGGATGCCCTAGGGCATGTGGGGGGCAGTAGGCATATGGGTGGCTCTCGGCGTGTGGGTGGGTCTGGGCATGGGGGGGTGTTCCACACACCCATCCTGGCACAGTGGGTGTCATACCTGGGAACTAGGGCTATTGGGGGCTATAGCCCACAGGGGCTGTAGAGCTGGGGCACAGTGACAATCCCCTGTGGATGGCAAAGAACACTTACGCCACCTCATAGGTGGCGTAAGTGGTCTTTGACAGATGTCCACCGGGGATTGTTCCTGAATCCCGATGTGGGTCATAGCAGTCACCCTTTGTTAATAGGGTGCTGCTGCTGCCTTAAACCCCCTTGCGCCCCTGTCACAAGGGGTTTCAGGTGCATGGTGCAGTTGAGTGCAGGCAGCCTGCAGCATGTCGCAGGCTGCCTTTGTGAATCCCACCAGGATGCAACTCAGGACGCAAGTGCTACTTGCACCATTGTTTCAGACACAAGTTGCCTTGCGTCCAGAGTTGCCTTTTGTGAATCCGGCCCACTGTGTCCAGATTTGTGGGTCGGCAAACAGGTGGCAGCATGGGGCAAGGGAAGGCAGGCAAGGCTTCATGTAGCCTGCGACCACCATTTTCCTGTTTTTCTCCCATTACATCCCAGGCCTCAGCAACACGGATGCGCATGCGCGTGGAGGCACGCATGCGCTCTGGAACCAGCGGCACGATCCACCTACCTAGCCGAGCGCCAGCCCTCCATCAGCCCGATGCTACCACCAAGCCTTCACTTAGTCGCAGCCAAGAGCCGGGAACAGCTTACCTCCCACTCCAGGACAGGAGAGCTGCCTATCAGCTGCTCAATCCTCTCTCGGCCCACTCCCCTGGCTGACCCCCAGAGGCCCGAGCTCATTCCAGAACCCAGGTCCCTGGCATAGGACAGGTAAGGCACTTGAAGTGCCTCAGCCCTCTGCGATACCGGACCAGCACAAATTTAACATTTTTAATTTTGCTAATCAGTCTGTGTCAAGTACTGTGTTTTCACAGTTGATTTAGCAGTTTGACATGCAAAACTGCTAATCAGTTTTTTCAGGTTATTTAATACCGTGCACAGTAAGAGGGACATCCCTCATTCACAAGTGTCACACATTAAAGAGAGACATACCATAGTCAGAACTTTCCCATAGTAAGAAGGACATTCCTCATTCACAGCTGTCCAACATTAGGAAAGATGTTTCTCATTCTCAGCTGCCCCAAATTACAAGGGACATACCCCGTTCACAACTGTCCTACATTAAGAAGGAAATTTCTCATTCACAACTGTCCCAAAGTAGGAGGGACGTCCCTCATTCACAACTATCCTATGTTAAGTAGGATGCCTTTCATTCACAACTGTACCAAATCAGGAGGGGATGTCCCTCATTTAAGTTTACTCAACTGTTTTTGAGTAATGTTTTGATAAGAGTAGAGCTGGGTTAGTTAGAGCTGCTGTTTTAGCTATAGTATAGAGTTTTAATAGCGAAGTAGGCAGTTTTTTTAGTCCATTTTTATGTTTGCACGCATGTGCAAGAAACATAGTGCCACCATACGAGTTTTCGTAGGTGTGGCACCCTGCTTCTAATGCCCTGCTCCTTTTTGCAGGTGCTGCCCCACTGCACCAATGACTGTCTGAGCTATCTAGGACAGTTCAGATGCAGTGGCGTACAGTTGAAAGCGAACAACTGCTACAATCAGCAGTGGTAACGTGTAGGCAATTTGCATACTGCCCTGCCGTCAGCAGTATGCAAATTCCCTGCACCTCACCACCTTTTTTATTTTATTTAGTTGTTTTAACCAGGTATAGCACACTAAGCTGAAAGCTTTTTTTACAGGAGCGACCTGGGAGCACAAGGAGGTTAAGTGACTTGCTCAGGGTCACACAGTATGCAAGTGGAAGCTGTGGGATTCAAACCCAGGTCAGGTCTGCTGGATGTCACCAAATTTGCAGCTCAGAGCCTTAGACCACTGCACTATACTGCCTTAGCAGTTGAACTGTACGCCACTGCATCTGTATGATGCGCCCCCCCATTTGTTGTGTGCTGAGGGGGTGCCCAATCCCTCTCAGCACATGCACCCCCCAGCACACTGTATGTCCGATGGGGTGCTCAATCAGCTCCAGCGCCCCCAAAAACAAACTTCACGCTGCCACGCTGGGAACCCACCCCAGTGAGGCAAAAGTTCTGCATCGTCATGTGCTTCCCGCACACTGTGTGGCCAACAGGGGTGCCCAATCCCCCATTGGCTCCACTGCCCCCCTCAAGCTTCCAGGTGCCACGCTGGGAGCCCACCCCACGTGGCAAAAGTCCCACGCCATCTTTTTAAAAAATAAACCTGTGAAAAGAAAACACTCCTCACTGTTTCTTGTGCCCCCTCCCCAAATTCGCCCTCACCTCCTGCGCACCCCACCTCCCTCACCCCATACTTCCTCCGAGCTCGGCACGACGCTCTCGGTGGACCGGGAACATGTCTGCACTCTTCAAAGCCGACCGCCAACCTCAGGAGAAATAGGCCTGCTCAACTCTTCTGCACTGTAGACAGGTTATTAAACCCTATCTGCCTGTAGTCTGGAGCAGTCTTGTCTCAAGAAGTGTGAGGAATTTGATTCTTTCATCCTGGACAGATTGTCCTCCATTTGAGCTAGTATCTTGACAGGTGGTCTGTCAGGGGCCAGAACTATTGGGGGGTGGGGGAGCGCAAAGGCACTCTGATGATCTGGAGTGAGTTTCGGCAAGATTTATGGAGGAGGTGCTTGAGGTGATTGCCTCCCTCTGGCCCATCTACTATCAGTCAGTTCCCATACATACTCTGTTGTTGGTTGACTGCCGTGTGGCCTAGGTCCGATGTTTGCCGGCATTGTTAAGGGTTCCTTGTAGATGGATCGTTTCCAACTGGCTCTTAATAAAGATGTGGTGAGACCGCTCCTAAAGCAACCATCTTTAGACCCAGAGGTGCCAGCAAACTACAGGTCTGTCTTGAACCTTCCTTTTTCAGGGAAGATTATCGAGAAGGTGGTGGCGGCACAGCTTGAGGCTCACCTTCAGAGTTTTGACATCCATCAGCTGCTTGTGTCAGGTTTCAGGCCTCACCACAGTATGGAGACTGTGCTCATCAAAGATGTCTGATGACCTGCTTCTGGCGAGAGACAGAGGTGAGTGCTCAGTTGTTGTTCTCCTCGGTCTCTCAACAACGTGCGACACTGTGGACCCTGGGGTTTTGATGGAGCACCTTAGTGAATATGGGAACTCACCTGGAGAACTTTAAAATAGTTTGAGTCCTTCCTTAATGGCAGAACACAGCAGGCTGTGATGGGACCTTTCTCATTACAGCCGGTGGTAGTCAGCTTTGGGGTTCCCAAGGGGTTAATTCTGTCCCCCATGTTGTCTGCCGTGTATATGCTGCCACTATGGTGAGTTATCAGACAGTATGGTGTGAGTTTCTATTGTTATGCAGATAATACTCAGCTATGCATGTCCTTTACATCGGAAGGGCGGGCGGAGGTTGCCGTGTTGGAGCGTTGCCTCAAAGAAATCACTGATTGGATAGCTTCCAGCTGGTTGAGTCTTAATCCTGCTAAGATGGAGCTGTTATTGTGGAACCAGGTCCTTGAGGGTTGGATGGACGATGTGATGCTATCAGATTACCATCCTTGAATGGCACACTTCTGACAGTTGTGGATGGGGCCAAGAATCTGGGAGTCATTGTGGATACATGGCTGACACTAGAACATCAGAGGTGTCAGCTGTGGTCTGCAATGGGTTCTTCCAACTGAGGAATATCTCCCTGATCAGATCCTATGTCGTGCAAGATGACAGAGCTGCAGTCTGTTGTTGCAACAACCCCTGTGGCAGGCAGGGAGCTTGGTCCTCCACAGGGGCATGTGGCAAGTGTGGAAGTCTAACATAAGCAGTATAAGGTGTCATGGGAATGGTGGGAGGGACAACAGCAGAGGGAGACATGTAGATGTTAAAAAACAGGCAGGGCGCCAAAGTGAAGACACCAGCCCTCATGAGCCCCATGCCCTCACTGCATTCCTGTATACCGTTAGAAGAGTGACTAAATTTTATCACCGCAATTAGGACACTGCAACAGGGGCTACGATGACGGGGCGATCTTGATTTTAGATCGCCCCCTCAGTCATGACACCCTTTGTGCCCACACAATTTCTGCCCACCCTGGAGTAGGATATATTTAGTTGTGGGGGGATATATGGAGAGCGAAGTCCCCTGCAAAAGCCAACTGTTTCCCGGGAGGGAACATTTGGCCCCCACTCCCAATGTCTAGACATAATGTCTGGTGCTGTTATGCTAGGCGGCATGTTGCCTGCACCGTGATCGGCGTCTGCAACATGTGTTTTGCACTGACATGGGTGAACTCTGAATTCCTAGGACCCTGGGATAAGGTGGGTTGTCAAGGCTGAGAGGTGGACAGCCAGTCAGCTTGATGGTGGAATCTAGACTAAAGGAGGATAAATGTCTGTATGGACAAAAATAATGTGGTTGATGATGACAGTGGACGAGGTCCAGGCAGTTGATGTGCTGTATCTAGATTTTAGTAAAGCCTTCCGCTCGAAACACCATAGAAGACTTATCAAGAAATTGGGGGGTCTGGGGATTGGGGCAAAGCTAACATGGTGAGCAGACAGGGTCACACAGTATGCAAGTAAGGGATGATGGGATTCAAACCCAGGTCTCCAGGTTTGCAGCTCAGTGCCCTTAACCACTACACTATACTGACACCTTAAAAGATGGACCTAGAAAAGTTGTAGGGTAGTTCAAGATACGGCAACTGTAAAGGTGCGCAGTTATTCACACAGGCAAGGGAAACCTGAAGACTGGTTATTGGTTGGGAGGGCAAAGAAAACAAAAAATTGTCAGATCACGGAAGAAATAGAATTTGGAATCCTCATAAGTGATGGTGTGAAGGTCTCAAGTCAAGGGTCCAGCGCTTTAAGACACTCGAGAAGGCAAACCAGGTGCTGGAATGTAAAGGGACGGGGTCTCCAGCAGAAGAAAAGAGGCACTGCTCTCCCCTCTATGCATCACTGGTGAGGGAGTACAGTGTCCAGTCCTGGAACCTGCATCTGAAAAAGTATAGGTGTAACCCCCCCTACAAATGGGGGCTCCTGAAAAAATCTTCCTTGAACTTGCCTAAATGCTCACTGCCAGGCTGGTGTCCTGCATTTTAGCAGTTTAAATGTGATTGCCAGAGAGTGCCTGTATAGCCTCTGTGTATTGTTTCTTTAAGAGCTGCCTGGATTGCAGTCATAAGTAATCTGAGAGGGAGCTCTATTGAAAGATGTAACTATTTGCTGAAAATCATTCAGAGTGATAGTGATAATGTAGTTTGTCTAACCTGCCTTCTTTGTAGCAAGGACTGTTTTGTTTATCTCCACTATCTTGGTCCTGGACTGCTGAATTGGACTAATCAGTACTGGTGAGACCTAGAATGGAGCCGGACTATAGAAGCTGTCTGGAGTCAGAATCTGCAGGAGTTGTAGTTTTGGGCTTTTGGCGCCTTTTTGCACCTGAAGGGGGAGCTCCTGCTGTGAATGACAGATGAATCAGCCAACCGAACCTTTTGGATCTTGGGGAAATTCCCAGGCTTGCTGCAGTTTGAGTCAGATCTAAGTTGGGAGCTGAAGGAGCAAGAGCTTGAGACAGTCCAGCAGTCACCTGAGTAGTTTTGCGCGGGAGAACTGTGGAAAGGCCTGAGTTGTGGCCTGCATGTCTGCCTGCTGCCCGAGACGGGGAGAGGAGAATTATTTTGGACTAAATCCAAGTTTGTGAGAACGAAGTAAGCCACTGAATTTTTACCAGGCTCATACCTGAAAAAGACCAAAGATTTTGCTGAATGAGATCGGCCTGTCAGGATTTCCAGCTGCTTTAGAATCCCCGGTTTGTGCAGAGGCTTTGCAATTGTAACTGGAGAGCGGTTTGCCTGGTACAGTAGAATTTCCTTACATGTAAATGTGCTATGTATTGAAAGTGAGTCATGATTTGGTTCCCCACTGTGTGAACTGTGTTCGGCTTGCTGGTACCATAGAATCCTTTACATGTAAATGTGCTGTGCATTGAAAGTGGGTCGTGATTTGGCTCCCCACTGTGTGAACTGTGTTCTGCTTGCTGGAAGCTGTATCTAGCCCAAAACAGACTGTATCCGAATTTGTCTCCATTTGGTCTGGGCCTTGCCACACTGGCCCAGCCAGACTACCCGCTGCACAGAGAACGCCATCGACGAGAGACCTGCCTGGGGATCAGCCCCCTGCTCCATGCTTGAACAGGACCGAAGCCTCAGCGATTCGTGTGGGCCCTGCTTCTCCTGGCACTCCAGATTAACCATCTGCTGTCTCGACTTTCGTCCAGCCTGTGTCCAGTCTTGGGTACCGTGAGTAATCATCAGGGTAGCTGCTGCAACAACAGCCTAATCTAAAAGTGTGTCATCTGATTGGCTTGTTGTTTTCTTTTCATGAACTGAGCCCTCCGACTCTGGATTACAAATTGCGTGTGTTGTGCATGTTGTTTTCTTCCATCACAGGGCCCCAACCAGCTGCAACATTCCTGGCTAGCCCACCATTCTCCATCTGGGTACCCAGAGTGTGTGACTGTTCATGGACCCTGAAGTGCATGCATAACTGTTTGATTGATACAGCCTTTAAGCAAATTAACCTGATTAAGCCCTCCCTTGTTCAAGTCCCTTAAATAAATCCGATCTAACTCTTTTTTGCATTTACCCTGACTGTGGTTCCAGTTTGTGCAAGAGTACTGTACTGCTGTTATTTGCTGTGTATAACCTTGTTTTACAGGGGGTCCCCAGGGCCAGGTCAGAGGAAAGCCCTGGAGGTAAGTGCAAACAGTGTGGGTACTGGTGTGGTGTATCAGGGGTATTGTGAAAGTGATTCATGTGTATTGTTCCGGCCACTAGTAAGGAAAGAGGGAGGTTACAGTGTCCCGGAGGGCTGTGCCCAGGTTAGCTTGACCACTACCAACCCTGACCTCCGGGTGGAGGCACCCGTTTCAGAACTCAGGCCCCTTAACCTGCTACTAGCCAAGCAGGCAGGGGTAGTAGCCCTTGGGATAGTGCCACCTAGGGGTTACATAAGGACCATATAGAATCTGTCCAGAGGCATGTTACAAAGATGATACAGGATCAGCACGGTAAATCACATAAGGACCACCTGACTGGTCTGAACGTGTACTCTCTGTTTCTTCATAGGCGAGGTGGTGGATGGATGAAACAGTTTGCCAAGGGAGATGGTAAATGCAGAGGGTGACAGGTTTAAAGAGACTGTGGGACAGCTATAACGAGTTGCTGAAAACTAAGGCAAAGAAGGGGTGGAGAGTGGGGGCACCAAGGCTGATCTGGAAATGGGCACATACAGCCTAGACAAGACCAAGGGTAGGGAGGTACGACTCAGGTAGGAAAATGGGCACACTTGATGGAGTATAAGACTTTTTCTGCTGACACTTTTGCAGGGCTCGCATTAACCCCTACAAAAGTCCCCAGATGGGATTTGCAGGGATTTTGAACCACTAAAATTATAACTTCTTCAGTGCTAACCCTGAATATCGACAGGTTTGTGTCTATCACTAGTGATAAAAGTGTTAGGTAATGTAATATATAGATAGATATATATATATATATATATATATATATATATATATATATATAACATACTTCCAACCCCTAGATTTTACTGTCGCACACCCATCTTTGGGAGCAGACACTTTGCTAATACAAACCCTGACTTTGTACGTTTATTTTCTATAAGGTCCTTAGATGTGTGTTTGACTTTTCGGTGCATGCATATGTAAGTGTGTGTGTGTGTGTGAGATTTGTTCAGGGACAGTACTTGACAGAGCAAAAAACAAAAAGTAGCTGTCTGCCCAGAAATGGTCAACCTTCCACTTCTCAGTGGGTTCATAGTGGTGCAGTCGATCTGTAGTAATAGCTGAAAGATGGAAAAGTGAACAATGAGAGAGGATTTTTTTTTCTTGACACATTCTGACTTCTATACTGCTGAAATTTGTACTTTTGATTACGTTTTGACCTAGTTATTTCTCATTTGTGGGCCCACATTTTTCAATTCAGTGGTTCTAATTTGACCCATATTTAATACTCCCAGGGCTGTCACTGCATTTGTTTATTTATCTGCATAAATGTTGCTCACCCAAATAGCCTCCTGATGCAGCACATAATTTTCGTAAGGGTTCTGCAGGGTGGGGCTGTGGGAAGGCAGCAGACCAGTACACTACAACGGTTTCATTGTGGAAGACAGAGAATATATGCAGGAAAAATTATACAAAATAGAAATCAAATCAAAGGGGATGTATACACCGCTCCTCCACAGACAGCTTCAGAAATTGCACCTGCCCCTCCCCACCATGGTGTCAGATGTGTGGGGGGAGGGGGGCTGACTGTGAATATGACCATTAATAACCTCTCTGTCTGTGTGGGTGTGAGGGTGTCTCTCTCTCTCTCTCCCCCCTCCCTCTTCGCTGTCTGTCTCAGATGATGCAGAAAGTCATGCTTTACCAAAGCGTCAACTACCACTGCAAAACACACATTGCAGCATCTACCAGCCACAGCACTACACACAGGACAAATCCTGTCAACAATATGACTAAAGCGCCGTCTAAGCAGCACTGTAGGAGATATGAAACAGCTCTTCAGACATGGCCTCAGTGCTGCTCTGATGAAGCAGCACGCTAAACAAATGAACACTAACGCACACAGAGCAACACTACAAATAATAACAGTGAACTGACTAATCACGAAACATTGATTACATTGATAATCATTAAACATCCTCTCCCATGCGTGCGCGCAGACACACACGCACACACACACACACACCCCTCTGGCTGTGTTATGTGTGTACACACAAAGCCAAGATAAGACTGGATCTCAAAACAAGGACATGCAGTATTAAAAGGCTGTTAACATTCACCCACCTAACCTGAAAAGCAGCTTTGACCTTTTCACACGTCCTTTAAATATCAGGATTTACAAAAATGTGTTGGAAGAAAGACCATCAACTTGTCTGAATAACTGATCACAAACTGCACAGTCTGATCTTCTACACTGCCGGAGGAATATGCACCACAGTATAAACAAAGTGGTTCACTATACTGCGTGAGAAAAAAAAATCCCAATTCATTATAAAATATTAACTAAAGCTTTTTTTACATTATGTATGTAACTCCTAGGTGGCGCTATCCCAAGGGCTACTACCCCTGCCTGTTTGACTACGGACAGGTTGAGGGGCCTAGGTCCTATGGCAGGTGCCTCCACCCAGAGGTCAGTGTTTGTAGTGGTTAGACTAGCTTGGTCACAGCCCTTTGGGACACTGAGACCCCCTTTTATTCCCTTTAGTGGCTCACACAGTACACCGGAGTTACAGCCCTAATACCCCACTTATATACACTGTTCACTCATATAGATACCACTTTCTCTCGAGACTGATTCTGCAGCACGTCTCTGAGGACCCCCTGTAAAATAAGGTTAAATAACATACACAGCAAAACACAATACTGTTTCCATAAGTACCAACACCACAGACAGTATATAGTATAACAACAACAAATCTGATTTATTTAGGGGGCAGTAACACGGGAGGGGGAAATCAGGTTAATTGGTGGCATTAAATCACAGTACTGTGCACACATGAAGTGTCTGAAAAGTCATACTCTGGGTACCCAGGTTGGGGCGGGGGGCTAGCCAGGTCCGTTGCCCGGGGTTGGCCAGCAGGTGCAGACGGATAGGGCCCTGTAGAAGAAAATATATGCACAACACCCAATTGTAATCCGGAGCCGGAGGGCTCAGTCCATGAAACAGTGAAACAACAAGAATTAGATGACGCACTTGTGATTGAAAAACAAGCTGCAGGGGAATAACCCTGATTTGTACACACAACACCCAAGCTGAGGATCGGATGGAGAATGTCCTTCTGGATTGCCCGAAGAGCAGGGCATGAGGACAAGGTCCTTGTGACTGGACCCCACTGCAGTTGATAGCAAATGGATGTAGTCCGAATTAAGCTGGGGTTTACTTCCAGCTTCAGCACACAATTCACTGTACAGGGGATTTGAAATAGTGATTCCCCACAAGTACTATGCACATTTATATGCAAAAGGAAAGTACTATACCAGGCAGGCTGCTCCTCGATCCCAATCGCAATTACTGCAAAATACCCGGGAGCACACACAGCAGCTTCAGTTCCTGACAGACCGAGCGCAATTCAGCAATTTCTCCAGTCTTCTACACTTCTAGTGCTTCTTTCTCCTCACAACTCAGATTCAGTACAAACTGGCACTCACAAAGGCTGCAGACCGAAACTCAGGGCCTCACACGCGCTTCCCGCGCGAAACTATACACCGCAGAAGCACACAGCTCCTTCTCTCTTCACTGCCACAACTGATCTGATCTTTTCCAGTCACAGAGCAGGGCATTTCCTTTAGCTCCACACTATTCTGTTGGCTGATTCAGCTGTCACTCACAATAAGACTCCCTCTGTTAATAGAAAAAGGCGCCAAGGTCAAAACTACATTTCCCAGACTCACTGCCCATACAATCCCCTTGTGGCTGGCTCGAATTAAGAGTCCAAGTTCTGATTCGTCCACAGGCTTCATTTTAGGGCTCCCTTAACCCAATTGGCCCAGCACAGCAGTTTAGGTCCAAAATGGAGAGATAACACACACAGAGTCCCAGCTACAATAAAGGCAGGTTAGACAAACTACAATTTTGCTAATGCTTTAAATGATTACAGGCAAACAGTTACAGCTTTCAGACGGGCTCCCTTTGCAACTTCAGCAACCGCAAAATGGAGCGATTACTCCTCAGCTCGGGCGGGATTCGAGCAGTAAATACACAGTCCCCCCATACAAACTAATTAAGTCTGCAAGCAGACAGCTTTTAAAGAGACAGTCCGTGGAGGCTCAAATAGCACTCACTTGCAACCACAGTTAAGCAGCTCAGACACCGAACACCACCCAGGCTTGGAGCATTCAGGCAAGCTCCTGGAAGACTTCTGGGAACCCCCATTTGCAGGGGGGATTACATGTATTTACAACAGCAATAGTTCCGCTGTTTAAAGGGACTTCATCGACCCTCTTAGGCCTTAATGTAGTAACAGCGGTCTTTATTTGCTTGTGGCTCTCTTCCCTAGAGGCCCAGGGCAGTATTACAATATAACAATTCATAAACCATAAAAACAATCAGCCACACTGAACCACAGAAATAAATAGCCACATATAACTTATACAACCAGATTAATAAAAGTCAGGTTAACAATTTAGAATGTGCTGAAATACGATGTTACTAATAGACCCAAAATGCTTGTTGAAACAAATATGTTTTCAAGCCCCTTTTAAAGGCCTCCACCGAGGAGGGCCTCCTTCAAGGCTCTGGGTAGAGATTTCCAAAGGGTCAAGCCCGCTACCTCAAAAACCCAGTCCCCAGAGGTCTTCAATCCAGCCCTAGGAACCACCAGAAGTCCCTCCCTGGTGGATCAGAGTGGGCAAACGGGGATGTACAGGCGCAGGAGCTCAGCTAGGTAGTCTGGGCCCAGCCCATGTACAGCTCTGTAGGTTAACAAACCCACTTTAAACGAGATAGGCCACTTCCCTGGCAACCAGTGCAGCTCTCGCAACACTGGTGAAATATGGCATGATCTAGAAAGGCCCACAGTAACAGGGCTGCTGCATTCTGCAACATCTACAGGTACTGCAGCATACCTCCTCCGACCCTACCGCCCCTCGTGCCCCCTCCACTCCAGGGATGAGGGATTGCTGGAGGTTCCAGGGTTCGTTTGCAGTCATCTGGGGCGCGTACTTTTGAATATGCAGCCCCAGTCCTCTGAACTCTCTACATAGTTCTACCGAGAAAGTCAGTCTGTTGAACAGTTTAAGCGGGAGCTAAAACCTATTTATTCAGAATACCTTTTCTTGAATAGGATCAATATTTTGTTTTATTAATGATTCTGTATTGTTATGATTTAGGTGTGTTTGTTTTTAAATGTTTTCATGTAAAGCACATTGAATCACCATAATAATTGCGCTATAAAAATAAAAGCTGATTGATTGAGTGATACCTCCACTAACCCCAAGGTAAAGAGCATTACAGCAGTCTAGCCTGGAAGTCACAAACACATGTACCAGTGTGGCCAGGTCACCAGAAGGGATAAGGGATCTGATCCGGGAGATATTTCGCAGATGGAAAAAGCCATTCTGGACTACAGCTGACACCTGGGCCTCCACTGTCAAGCCCTCATCCAGTATGATTACTAGATTCTTCATCCTAGAAGCACCTGGAAGCCCAGGGGGACCAAGCGGAAGCCCAGCCTCTCTCCCGGCAGCTGCCAACTACCCACACCATGGCCGCTCATCACTAGAACTTCAGTTTTCTCAGGGTTGAGTCTGAGCCAGCTCGCTGACAACGAGTCTAGGATCTTGGCCAGGCACTTATTAAGCATGTCAACAGCACCTAGTGTCCTGAGAGCAAAAGACATATAGAGCTTGGCATCATCTGTATAGCAGTGAAACCCTAGCCCACAAACATCTAATGACCTTGCCCATGGGTAGCATGTAAACTGTGAACAACATGGGCGACAGAACCGAACCCTGGGACATGTCACAGAACAGAACCACCGGGTGCGAGGAAAATCTTCCTAACACTACCCTCTGGGTTCTATCCCAGAGGTAGGACTTGAACCATCTGATGATCTTGCTGGTGAGTCCGGCGTACTCCCTGCATCGATCCAAAAGCAGTCCATGGTCCACAGTATCTACAGTAAGTGTCCCTAGTTTCAAAATCTCTCATTATGATTGTTCACATTCCGCAGAGAATGCTGATGTAACTGGCTGTTTGATTCATTCTTTCTTTCTTTCAAAAAGTGAAAAACAGACTGCCCATTATACTGGTGTTACCACACAAAAACATGTTTGCATTCTTTGATCAACTCACACCCCACCTATACTGGGCTTTCGAACAGCCCCAACACAGTCTAGCCACTCATTATGCAGTGGGGGTAGAGGGGACTATTGCATCATGAGTGGCTGCACTGTTAGGGGGTGTTTCTAATGCTCAGGAAGTATGCACTAAGAACAGATACAGGATTTGAAACAAAACAAGGTTGGGTATAACTGTACATTAGCACGCATCTCAGTTCTACTAAACAAGGAGGCAGGTAAAACAACCAGCAACATTAATGAATTTTAAAGACGGTAAGCAAGCATAACATATGGGTTTTTGAATAAGAAATATTATAATGCAAACAAGATTGCCTATGTCCCTTTAAGCTGCCAGTAGCCAAGTCACGTTTTGTTATAAAATTCTGGATTTCGTTTTTTTTTTCTGCGCCCCGAATCACCAGACCTAGATGCTAATAGCTGATGTGTGTGTATCTGACTAAATTAAATGTTTGGGTTTGGCTAAAGATTTAGGGATTTGACAACGTTTCAGTGGCAGTTCCCCCCAAACCTGCAAGTTTAACATTTCCAGTTTATATCCTGAATGCCCTCTGATTACGAGCATTTCCTGGCAATTTGTTAGTGAGAAGTAGGGGGCCTTGGTGCCCCCCCCAACCACCACCAGCTGTTACTCACTAGGAAATGACTGCAGCCTTCAGGGATTACCGATTGAAGGGTTTTTCAGAATCCAGGAAAAGATTTAAAAAATATAATATTCAGGAACAATTCAGCCTATATTTCATTAACCTTCTATATTTATCTACCCACATCCTGCATTATGTCGCTTTAAAAACAGGAGGCGGGATTTTCAAACCATGGCTTAGGGATTGCTCCAGCCCTGCGCCATGGCACTTAGGTTCTGGTGGTGCACCCAGCCCTTTGCCACAGCTGTGCCTGATTTTACAATCTAGGGCACAGTTTCAACAGTCCACGAATTATGGCAGCTTGCGCCAAATATCTGGTGCAAGCTCCGTAAACTGGCCCCCAGGACTGCCACATGGTAAACCAGAAAAAGGTAGTCTACCTCGGCAACTGCCGCATGGCTAGAACATCCTGTTGGATTGCCGAAAGCTCCATGTGCCGTATCATCAGCACACCGGGGCTTGTGGTGATCTAAGGCTTTAGAAAATCCTGCCCAGGGCTTTCGTATCCCAAAACTTCATCTGGTTCCTCTGGCTTTTCCCTCTCCTGAAGTCATCATTCTGATGTAGGGCTACTGATTCTCCATTTTCAAAAATGGATAATTTCATTTTACAAGATCTTAAATTTGTTTTTTTTCTTTCATTTTCCCCCCCGAAACTGAGTGCAAATCAGCATGTTTTGGATTAAAAAATGTGGTGCAAAAGTGGTACAAACAAGATTTTTGTATAAAAAATGACTCACGGTGGTGTTTAAAAATGACAATTCCATTTTTAATCCTGTGCTTTTTTATTTTTTTTTTCATTTTTGTATAAAAGGGTGTTCCTGCTGTTTGAGGTATCACAGTCTGCTGCCTTGGAAATTATTACACTGCAAGGGTCAAAACTGTCCCAGCCCACTAGCCAAATGCTGGTAGATTTTGTATTGGGCTAGTAAGATTTTTCTTTATGTAGCCCTGCATGGTATGCCGACTGTATCCCAACACCATTACAGCGAACACGTTGATGCTGACAACATCAACAGTTCGCTGTAATGGTCCGCCCGAGACCTTGACACTTTGTCTACCAGTCCTGCACCCACTCTCTGAACCAACTCTGACTCAGAGTTGGAATCCTTTAGTTCAGGGGGTGCAGAGAGCAGAGCCCCCTGCATGGGTGGTTGGGGGGGGCAAAGCCCCCCGATAGAAAAAAGACCAGGGTCTCCTGCCAGATTTATGTCGACCACACCTCCTATGCTATCTCCCCCAACTAACTTGTCCTATACCAACTCCCTCAGTCTGTTGAAGTCCTCCCTTCTGGAATCAAGGACCTCTGCTTTTGATTAGGGTTTTCCAATCCCAAGAGCCAGACTGAGGCAAATGGAGTTGTGGTCGCTGTTCCCTAGTGGCCCCCCTACTCTCACAGTTCCTACCACCTCTGAACTAATGCATAGCTATGTTCCCATGTGCCTCCCATATAACAAGCAAGGAAAGAAACCACCATGGTTTACAAACAAGAGTAAAAAACTGACTAAAAACAAATATAAGTTCTTTAAATAGACAAAAAATAACCTGTCTGACCCATCTGACAATGAAAACCTTTATAAAAGAAATCAGAAAAGAAAAATGCAAAACTGGGTACAAGCTAGCAACAAATTAAGCTAACAATCGGCAATTTTATAGATTTGTAAACTCAATTTAATAAGACAATACCCAAGGAGGAGGTAGTATAGCGCAAAGGTAAAAAAAAAAAAAAAAAAGTTGGACCAATTCAGGAGGGGGATATCTTATTAACATCTGAAAAGAACAGGTGCAAAATGAAACAGCTTCTTTCTTTGCTGCTGTTTTAACCCCCATAAACAGTACAGCATCGAATAACCCTTCACTACAAAATATATCAATATATATTTGTGATTCTCTGCTTGAGATATCACAGCCTGCTGCCATGGAAATGACTGTAAGGTCACGTATAGGATTTTGATGACTTGATGAGGGGTGTAAACAGCAACAAACTGAATTGCAGTGACAAACATCTTGTTTGCATACAAATACCTTCGGCATGAAGAAGAGATACAAAGAATGTATGGAAAACAAGCTGACCTGTGTCTAAACTAACAAGCATTTGTCAATGCTGAATGTTTTCTTGCTGGCAGTAGCAGTGGAAGTGCAGGAGTTAGACAGATGCAGTATAGAAATGGCAGTGATGTATTGAACTGACGCCAACTCCACCCCCACTGTGCAGAGATGGATAGGCATTGGGGTGTGCCTTTGGGACGTCGCCCATATCGGTTACGACATTTCACCTCACCCTACCCTGCAGACACTGACAAGTGTTGAGGTGTGCCTTGGGGTGTTCAGGCTTTACACTCACCTCATTCCATAAGGAAATACACTGAAATGGGTGCAGTACAGAAGAATGGTGTGAACTCTGGGGCCAAAGAGTCCAAGGCACACCTCGATGCCTGTCACTGGCTGCAGGGTGGGGGTGGGGGTGGAATGGCGTGAGCATCAATTCTTGTGAGGATTTTTTGTACCAGATTTTCAATATAGGCATTTTGGGACCTCTGCTCATGAACAGTGTTACTGTGATTTTCTTAATCTGTCCCAAACACTGATTTCCCACAGCAAGTGCGCTATTCTGAGCCGGAAATCCGAAAACACATTTCGGCCAGGATGTGAAAAATGACAGCTGTAAGGTTCATAAGGATGTGTGGAAAAATGCCAATGTTGAAAATCTGGAGTGAAAACAGTACAAATTTGTGAAGTTAGAGGATGCATAGAAACTGCACAATGCACGCTCATAATACAGTCATTTTATGGAATTTTGTCACCAAATTTGCAACACAGGCATTTTAGGACCTCTGTTCATGAACAGTGTCACTGTGATTTTCTTAATCTGTCCCGAACACTGATTTCCCACAGCGCCGGAAATGCAAAAACACATTTTGGCCAGGATGTGAAAAATGACAGATGTAGTGTTCATAAGGAGGTGTGACAAAATGCCAATGTTGAAAATCTGGAGAGAAAATATTACAAATTCATGAACTTGTGAGTGTGCGTGTAAACTGCGCAATGCATGCTCGTAACACAGTCATTTTGGGGAATTTTTTCACCAAATTTGCAACATAGGCTTTTTGAGAGCCAATCTCATGAACAGTGACACTGTCGTTTCGTTAATCGGTCCGGAAAGGTGATTCCACACAGTGACCACGAAATCACCTTTCTGGACTGAATAACCAGATGACAGTGACTGAATTCATGAGATGGGGTCCCAAGAACCCCATGTTGAAAATTTGGTGCAAAAATTCAAAAACATGACCGAGACATGAACCAAAATTGAAAAAACCTATTTATGCTATTATACAGCTTACCGGCATTTCTTCAGTTCGCGGTCGGCTTTGAAGAGTGCAGATGTATTCCCGGTCCACCGAAGATCATCGCGCCGGGCTCCAGAGGTAAGTATGGGGTGAGGTTGGGTGTGGGGAGGTGGGGTGCGCAGAGCGTGGGCGTGGGTTGGGGGAGGGGCACGAGAAACAGCCAGGGACCGTTTTCTTTTTTCATAGGATTATTTTTTAAAAAGACGAAGTGGGACTTTTGCCATGCTGGGGTGGGCTCCCAGCGTGGCACCTGGAAGATTTGTTTGGGGTGGGGGGCAGTGGAGCCAGCGGGGACTGGGCACCCCACTGGTCACACAGTGTGAGGGGAGCATGATGACACAGGACTTTTCACTCTCTGAGGTGGGCTCCCAGCATGGCAGTGAAGTTTGTTTTTTGGGGGGGCACTGGAGCCAACGGGGATTTGGCACCCCGTCAGACACACAGTCTGCTTGGGCTGGGGAGCATGTGCCAAGAAGACTGGGCACCCCCTCAGCACACAACAAATGGGGGGGCGCATCATACGGGAGATGCAGTGGCATACAGTTGACTGCCAAGGTAGTGATGTGTAGGCAATCTGCATATTGCTCACGGCAGGGCAGTATGCAAATAGCATACACGTTACCACCGCTGACTGTAGCAGTTATTTGCTTTCAACTATACACCACTGCATCTGAACTGCTGTCATAGACAGCTCAGACAGTCACTGGTGCAGTGGGGCCGCACCTGCAAAAAGGAGCAGGGCATTGGAAGCGGGCGTGCCACACCTACAAAAACTTGTATGGTGGCACTATGTCTCTTGCAAATGTGTGCAAGCAAACATAAAAAGGGAAAATATACTGCAATGCAGTGCAACAACACATTTATCTCCCCTAGCGTGTACTAAAATCCATGACTCATGAGTGGTGAATCCGCAACTTAACATAGAAACATAGAATTTGACGGCAGATAAGGACCGCTCGGCCCACCCAGTATGCCCATTTCCCTACCTAATGGATAAGCTGCAGATCCTAGTTAACCAGCAGCCTACTTCTTTCTACCCCAACCCCCTAGAATTACTTTATGACTGTCCCATGCATGCTTGAATTCAACCACTGTTTTGACTCCACAACCTCCTCCTAGTTATGAAGGTCTTGCCACTTGTGTGGTGGTAAATGGGTGATCAAACATAATGCACACCCTGTCATGTTAGCACAACCCATTATGTATTTATATATATGTGTGTGTGTATATATATATATATATATATATATATATGTGTGTATACATATATATATAATATATATATATATATATGTGTATATTGTATATGTAAGCAATAACCCACAGCTGGGTGTGGGGTTACTGGCATTTAATCTATGCCTGGGGTGCGTTGTGAGGCACTGCTGCATTATAACCTATTATCTTCACTGTGACTACTACAGGGTGTAAACACAAATTAGATCAATGTGTATACAGAAGCTGTGTCTGGGAAGCTGCTGACTGTGGATTAAACTGTGAGTTTAATCAACGGCTGCTGCACTGCCAACACTTGACAAGAAGTGTGTGTGTCACCCTGCTAACCGTGGATTAAACTGTCAGTTTAATCTACAGATGTTTGTGCACTTCACAAACAGTGTGTATGCGAATGTCTTGACTATGCATTAACCACTAACTTTAATTAAAGGCTGTAGCAGTATTCGGAGTTCCACGGAGACTGCTACTTACTGTAAACATGCAGCTGTTACTGCACGGTGGATATACCATCGGGTGTTGAAGCACTGACTGTGATTTTAATCCGTGGATGTCTCAACAGTTCAGAGAAACAATATACAGCCTCTGCAGTACATGCTGGAAACATGCCATGAAGCTGGCTCTGTGTCTGTGTGACAGGCGGACCGAGACTGGGCGGGGGGTACTGGGAGTGGTACTGCTACTGAACGAAGTTCCTACAACTCAGCACAGATTTACAGGTTGCCATGTATTTCTGGCTGTCATTCTCTCTCTCTCTCTCTCTCTCTTGCTCACTTTATTGTCCCAGCACCAAAACACATTGCTGCGCCAAGTACAACGCAGTGTCACTGCCCCTCTGTGGATGCACACCTCAGCTCTTATTCGCGACTGTTATGCATGGCTGTGCACACTTCTGCATGCCATGTCACCATATGGGCCACATTCTCAACATATGTTAGAAATTATAATGTGCAAAACCCGGTAAAACCTTGTAAAAAAGTGACAGCAGTTAGAGCTTAGTTTCAGCGATGGTCAACCAAAACAATAAGTGGAACAAGCTGGCTGACTTTCCTTCTAATGTGGTGGTGGTGGGGGGGCCACTGGAAAAAAAAAAAAAAAACATGCAACACTGCCGTTTTCCTGGACTCCAACTGGAACACCATACAGCTGGTAATACTGCTTCAGAACAGGGTTCCATGTCATAAGGGCGATTGCCGAATGGCGATCATCCTTCTGGCGAGTGCACATCGCCGAAATTCAATTTCGGCGATGTGCAACTGCAGCGCCAGTGACAGCGGTGCAAAAACTCACATTTTTTTTATGTGGGAGGGCTGTGTCCCCTGCACCCCCCCATGGGGGGAGGGCTTTGCCACCCACACACACACCCCTAAATTTAGATTCTCGACTCCAGGGGGGTGCATGTCGGGAAGGAGTGCATCCACAGGAAAACAAAAATACTGTCTTGGGCCGGGCGCAAAAAAAAGCACCAGCGCCCTGTCCTGAACCCTGCATCCTCGCCACCTGAGGCCAGCACCCACCCCACCATGCCATGACGACAGCTCGACGGCAACCCACGGCACCACCCATCACAAACCCTCCCGCCCTCCTTGGCACGCTCCCTCTTCCCCGCCTGCCGCATATACCAACAAGATATCCTATCGCCTTGTCGCAAACCCTCCCCATCCAGTCGCCGTCTCTACACCATCGCCGTCGGGGCAGTCACCGCAAGTGGGTCGCCATTTTGGTAGGCGCCCACTTGCGGTTAGCCCCTGTCACAGGATACCTCAAAGCAGGATTGCTCAGTACTGACAGGCGTTAAGGTGGCTATGTGCAACACACACTACTTCTCAATTGTCTAGTAAATGACAGATTCTGTTACGTGGCCATTGACAAATAGAGGGCAAGGAGAAGCAGCAGCACTGTAATACTCTTTCCCCATACCTGACATCATTCTGTACTGCTTGGGTGCACACATGATTCTTGGCTCCTTTGCTATGCCAACTCAATATAAAGTCTTTTTATTCTGACTGGGGTTCTGTGTAAAGGGTGACCACTCTCACTTATCACCTATCTTGCAGAAGCACTGTGCAAAGTATCTTTTTTTTTTTCTCCTGTGAGAGAACAATGTCTGTATCGGCACACAAGTGATCTACATATGCGTTTTCTGTACACGCTCAACAGAAAAGAAAATTTAGCTGTCTTAAGGTACATTTCACTTTCCTCGTTAAGTTAAAAAAAATGGCTGCTGCCAAAAACGAAATGAACACAATCTGTAGATCCCTCCACTGCGTGATCATCCCTACTGTGCTGTTAAAAATTAGATCAGGCATGAAAACTATGGATTAAATAGGGAATTTAATACATGGACAGGTGCCGGCTTTCTTCCAATCAGATCTCCCACTTTAGGTAACCCATGTTATAAATATATATGTATATACGTATATATATATATATATAAATATATATATATATATATATATATATACACATACACACACACGCACATACATATACATATATATATATATATATATATATATACACACACACACACACACACACACACACACAGTGGATTCCATTTAAATGCAATCCTGATAACTGCACATTCTTGATAACTGCATACTTTTCCATTTCGATTTTTTACATAGACAGCCATATTAATAATTTCAGTTTAATGCACACTGGCTAAGTGCAAATTTTGTTTAAGAGCACACTTTCACACTCAGCATACCGTCAGTCCAGTAATACTAATTGTTCCTGATAAGCGTGCAGTGAGGTGCTAACAAAAACAACGAGGTGCTAACAGTTGTAACTGGTACCTCTACATAACAACCTGTCTGAAGTCTCAGTAGGAGGAAGTTTGAAACAATAGAGTGTGAGAAACTGTTTAACAAGTTGGAGTTAGGGCGAAGACCCCAAGCGCACCCGACACATGTTGGTCTGTGGATGGTGGGAGAAGGGTGTGGGGTGGGTAGGGTTGGAAACCTAACATCAATTTCCAGACTTTTGTTGGTGTGGAATCAACCCTAACTGATGCATTAACATAGTTTTTTGCAATATATATATATATATATATATATATACATACACATATACACATTCTTTGCAAAAACTGTGATAATGCATCATTTAGGGATAAACGCAAAAAGTCAGGAAATGAAACCTTAGGGTTAGCACCTACCCCCCCATAGCGGTACCCCCCTCCTCCACAGACTGACAGACGCCGGGTGTGTCATTGGGGTTGTGAAGCTCCTAATGTCACCCCATTCCATGTAAGCATGTTAATATGCCACAGTAAAGAAGAATGGGGTGACATTTAGACCTCAGAACCCCAATGACACACAACGGCATCTGTCATTCTGTGGAGGAGGGGAGGTACATGATATGGGGTGGTAAGGGCTAACCCTAAAAGGTCTCATTTCCTGACTTTTTGTGCTTTAACCCTAAATGATGCATTAACGCAGTTTTTTGCAAAGAATTTCCTTACTTGGAAAAAGCATAGTAGAGTACAATGTTGCGCAAGTTGGTGCCTAACATAACAGTACAAGTATTGAATATCATATGTATTGGTGAGAACGCGTATTGGTGGGAGCGTGGGGCCCAACACTCCCACCAGCTTGAAACAAAACAAATTTTCATTCATCAGAGTGGCATAATACCACACCTGTTTAAATGTTACACATCTAACCACTGAAAATTACCTCCGTGGCAGTAAGGCTAGCTGCCCTATAAATGTCAAGCCATTACCACAATGGAGAATGCTATCCGCAAAACGTAAACTGCGTCACACAATATCTCTGCAGCAAATCAATTTTCTGACACCTAAACACCATAATTCACATCTACAGGACATCCCCTCAACACCCTCCATATTTCAAGTTAAAAGACCAAACCGTTTCCAAGATATTTAATTTTAAAGTTTTTGATTTTCATTCATTGGAGTGGCATAATTCCGCACCTGTTTACATTTTACACACCTAACCACTGTGGCAGTAAGGCTAGCTACTCTATAAATTTCAAGCCATTACTACAATGCAGAACACTATCCACAAACCGTAAAGTGCATCACGCAACATTGCTGCAACAAATACATTTTCCAACACCTAAACACCAAAACTCACATCCACTTGACATCCCCTCAACACCCTCCAAATTTCCAGTTAAAACACCAAACTGTTTCCGAGATATTTAATGTTAAAGTTTTTGCACCTTTAAAAATTCTTTGATCGCGAGAATTGGCCGCGACCTCGCGATCAAAGATCATCTTTGATCGTGAGGGGACATCTGGTCATGAAATTTGGGCTATCTGGTCCCTCCCAGAGACATTGGTCCAGCAAAAATCTGGCCATCTTGTCCTGCCCTCACGAACGAAGCTCGCGATCAAAGAAATCTTGCAACCAAAGACTTTGCAGGCTCGCTATCAAAGAATTTAAAAACGTTAAAACTCTATTTTTTGACTCAACTACATTAAACCACAGGCATGGCTCAACAGAGGGAAGTCCCCTGAGCAAAACCCATCATAGCTTTACTTCAGAAGTCACCCCTGAGATATTTGTTTTTTTCCAACAGCAAACTGAAACCAAGATGGCGGCCGCCGCGATCAATAAATTTCTCGCGATCAATGATTCTTTGATCGCGAGCCTGCAAATTCTTTGATCATAAGGAGTAACCAGATGGCCAAAACCCCATTCTTCTTTCACAAAATAAGTAGTTTTCTATGTGATAGCAGCCCGAAAGCAGCGTCGCTGTTATCAAACAGATCAGAAGTGCGAAAATATTTTGCTACTTGACACCTCAGAGCACAGGACAACGCACCAGGAACATAAATTTCAAGTTTCTAGGGGGCTGCACCAACCCACACCCCCGTGCCCACCTACTAAAGGATTTTCAACTCCGGGGGGGGTGCATGCCAGGAGGGTGACGTAAAATTAAAGGTTCGGACCGGACACAATAAAATTGCACCAGTGCCCAGACCTGAACCCGGTACCTCACCCACCCCAACCACAGGACAATCCCCGATGCCACGCGCAGCTCGGCAGCACATAGCGCCACCCCTACAGCTCCTCCGTCCCCTCCCAGCCCGCTCGCCGTGATCGCTCCCCAGTGCGTACATATAGCGACATCCTGTTACCCATTGCGCCCACCCCCATCAGGTCGCCCTGCCCTCCTATTGCCGTGAGGGATTTCGAAGGGAACGAAGAATATGGAACGCATTAGCAGAATACGTTCTTCGGAGTGATAGTTTTGATATATTTAAAAAGGAAATAGACCACGTAATATATCAAAATTAAAGTAGTGAGCCCGCTATGCGGGGAATAGTAAAATGGGCAAAAATGTCTTCTCCCATTCTATTACTCAGTATAAGGCCCAGTATAACGGCTCACCGTTACGGACGGTGCCCTTCGTCATGCGCCCACCTCACGGGATACCAAATAACCATATAAATTCTCCCATAGACTTATAATGTGAGCTAAAAAATTGAATAACTTTTGAATGGATTAATATTTTTTCACCAAACAAAATGTGGCCTGTTCTTTGACCCAACCTCTTTCTATGTGCCAAGTTTCAGACTGGCAGACCACATGACGGCCGTGCAGTACCACGGACAAAATCAGAAAAACTGCCCACAAAACTGGCAAAAAGTGCATTTTGCAGCATTTTGGTGTGCAAAAACCATAAGTCCGACCGAAACGCAACTTGGCAAATCAAGAGATCTACCATGCCCCACCGCGCATACAAATTTCATGCACATCCGTTGAACGGGTCCAAAGTTATTAACGTGCAAAATTTCAAGTTTAACATAGAAGTGCCTTCATAACCCTATAATATTATCGCTGCTGTTATTGTGATATATGGCTACTGTCCTGCCCAAGAGGTGCTGATGCTGCCATCTGAGTGATGGTGCAGAGACTTTGAATCTGAATACCAGGGGTCACACTTAACTTTTTTTTGCACTGATCCACCCAGGAAAGTGATGCCCCAGCTGCACTGGCCCCCCCAGAGATTGCACTAGCCCCAACATAAACATGCAGAGTAAACTAGTGAGTCACCAGCGGTGGATAAATTGTCTGCAGTATAATCAGCATGGAGCACCCACGGCCTCCTCCCTCCCTAGCAGCAGCGTTCAAGTTATACTAGGACAACAAAACAAGAATGATTGTAGTGTTTCTGAAAAACTTAGCGCAGCTTGATCTTTTATGTAAAGCAGCAGGGCAAGGAAAGGAGCCACAAAGAATTGTGCAAATTGGGCCTCCAAACAAAACACTAGGCCAATCACCACCAACCAACACCAGTCAGCCTAATCATGATGCAACCACCTGAGTGAGGGAGGGTCTTGTGGCTGGCAGTGGGCCCCAGGCCCTAATGATACTGTATAAGTTTGCACCTCAACAACAACAAAAACCCCACCGGTGTAAAATTAATAAAAATAATATCTTTATGGCGCCTTTCAAACACCAAGGTGCCTAACAAATTTAAAATCACAAATCAAACATTCCAGCAGCATAAGTTATATAAAATCACTGATATCATTATACAGTCATTTGCCAAATGCTTGGTGCCATAAATATGTTTTCAAAGCTTGCTTGAATCCCTCCACAGTTGTGCACTCCCGTAACCGACGGGGTAGAGAATTCCAAAGGGTTGGGGTCACGTGCATAAATGCTCTGGCCCCAGAAGATTTCAAGCACACCCTAGGAATCTCTAGCAACCGCTCGTCAGCTGAGTGGAGCGATCCTCCAGGGCAGTAAGGAACCAGAAGCTCTGTCAGGTAGTCCAGGCCCAGTCCGTGTAGGGCTTTAAAAGTCAGAAGACCGACTTTAAAGGTGATCTGCCACTGTACAGGCAGTCAGTGCAGTCCACGCAGCACCGGCAAAATATGACAGGACCGAGATGATCCCATCAAAAGCTGGGCGGCCGCGTTCTGCACTAGCTGCAGGTAACGGATTTCCACCCCCGGCAGCCCTAGGTAAAGGGAGTTGCAATGATCTAAGTGCGAGGACACAAAGGCATGGACCAGAGTAGGAAGATCACCGGATGGAACAAGGTGCTTGATCCTGGAGATATTCATCAGGCGATAAAAAGAGGATTTGACGACGGCCGATATCTGTGAGTGCAGGGTCAGCCCTTCGTCAAAAATCACCCCCAGGTTTCGCACCCGTTCAGAGGTCGGGAGTGATAAGTCCCCAAGAAGGAATCCGGAGGGTGAACCAGCTCCCAACCCCCCTATCTGGTGACCCGGATCCACTACCAGCACCTCAGTGATTTCCGAGTTCAGCTTCAACCAACTGGAATAATCCACTCCTGGATTTCTTCGCGGCAGCTATTAAAGACCGAAAGAGCTCCATCCTGGCCAGGTGCAAAAGAAAGGTAGAGCTGGGTATCATCAGCATAGCAGTGAAACCTCAGCCCATACCTTCTTACAATATCTCCGAGGGGCACCATATACACTGCAAACAACATGAGGACAACACTGAGCCCTGAGGTACCCCACATGACAAAGAAACTGGATCCGAGGAGTAAACCCCAGACACCACTCTCTGAGTTCTTCCCATGAGGAGCGATGTAAACCACCCGAGGACTGTACCTGACAGTCCACAGATGAACCTCAGATGGCCAAGCAGAACCCCATGGTCCACAGTGTCAAACGCTGATGAGAGATCCAGAAGAACCAAGATGGAACGGCTCTTCCGATCTCTAGCCATAAGGAGATCATTGAGCACCTGAACCAGCGCTGTCTCAGTACTATGTCTCTTTCGAAATCCGGACTGGAGGGGTTCATAGATGTCATGGATGGTCAAATGGTCCTCCAGCTATACAGCCACTACTTTCTCAATCACCTTCCCTAGAAAGGGAAGGTTAGAGATTGGTCTGTAGTTTGCATGGCTGTCTGAGTCCAAAGAAGCTTTCTTCAAGAGTGGTGTTATCACTGCCTCTTTCAGGGAGCTAGGAAACTCACCTGTTTCCAAGGAGTACCAGACTATCCATGCTAGGACCAGACCGATGGAATCAATACAACCCAAAATCAGGGAAGTTGGTCCTAGGTCCAAACTACAGCACTTAGGGCGTGCACTCTGGACAATCCACATGACGTCCATGAACTCTGGTCGGTCGAAGGTACTCCAGGAAAGCTGAGGAGCTGTGGCCTCATGCTGATCCAAAGCAATGCCCATAGAGTGTGCTGGTTGGAGTACCACCCTGATGTCAGCCACCTTAGTCACAAATAATCGAGCAAGTTCACCGCACTCTACTTGTGAAAAACATTTTGGACTTGTAGACAGGCTAGGTTGCACAGTCTGTCCACAGTTCAAAACAGCTGAGCTGGTTGATTCTAAGCAGCCGCAATCTCCCCAGACAGGAACTCTGCCTTCTTATGGATGATTGAAAATTGATAGACTTGATGATGGTCCATCAATCTAAGTTGGTCGGCATCAAGAGCGGATTTCTGCCAGCAACGCTCTAACCTTCGTCCTAGTCGCCACATCTCCCTCAAAGTCCCATCAAACCATGGGGATCAAGGGCGAAGGGAGAGAGGATGAGCTCGGACAGGAGCAATGCCATCCAGGGCCACTGAAATGGCTGAATTATAAGCCATCACTAGGGCCTCTGGGTCACTGTTTGCCACTGGGAGGGACGATACATCAAGCACTGCCACCAGGCCTTGAGAGCTTACATCTCGTAAAGGTTGGTACCTGACCATCTCCATAGGGATAGGCCTACAAAGGGGGGTGCTGAAACTATATTTATGCAGCAAGTTCCTGCACCAGCCTGCTCCAGAAGTCCTACCCCTGTCACATACATGCGGGTATCTGCAGGAGTGACTGAGTGCCTCCAGGCTCCACCAATACCACAGCCAACAAGTTATTCTGCCTTTAATTCATCTTGGCCTTAAAACAATTTCTCAAAATCTAAGCTCTGCTGGCTGTTTTATCTGCACGTTATTATTCATATCATTGCTATTCCCACAAGACTCTCCTCAATGTAAGGGAAGCTGGTAGTGTTTGGGGGCTCTAGCAGTGAGCTTCCACCCCAACCCCCCTAGCTTATGACCCTCTGGCCCAGTCACCAGTTCCTGCACCAGCAGGCCAGAAAATCCCCAGCGGCACCCAGCTGAATAAACACCCATCACCTGTAGTAGCCAGCAAGGACCCGTTTCCCTGAATCATTCTGGCTCCCATTGTGGCTTCACCACACACCGAAGTGGGACTTCACCTAGCATTACCTCCCCCGTGGCCCAACTGAAACTCCTCGGAAACAATAATAGGCAGCACAGAATAACGTGTTTTTTGTAGTCGCAGCGACTCTCTCCTTCACCCTCCCTCTGTTGGCACCCTCCCACCTCCCGATAGTCACAGCAGTTAATCACTTCAATATCCCAGCCTGCACCAAGCAGTACACAATGCTCTTTTTAACAAAAACATTAAAAAAATTGGTAATTACTCAGTTTCCCACCCCCCCAGGTCCTACAGTACCCCCACCCTGCAAGCCGCAGCAGACACATACAAGCAGATCATTTTAAACCAAGCCAGACCAGAGAAGCAATGAATTTATCTGCTTCAGGAGTCTAAACACTGCTGCTCTAGGCTCTAGGCTGCCTGACTGACCACAAAAAAATGAAAAAAAAGGTTCCTGCAAATTGATCTTGATGAAGCTTTTGGGAAGGGGGTGTGGGTGGTGTCGATCATTCTGACACTAAGTGCTGTCATGATTTGTAAACTGTGTTTAGTCAGAAGTGTATTCCCCTCATCTTTGATTGTGACTCGCCACATGTAAACACAGCGAGTCACAATCAAAGACAAGGGGAATACACTTCTGACTAAACACCAATTGGGACGCCAGTTTACAATTACGACAGCACTACCACATCAGAAGGATGGACCCCCGGTCCAGCTCATCAAACTCAATTTGCAGGAACCCGTTACTGTGGCCCACACAAATCCCCAGGCAACCTAATCCAGACAATGCATGGTGGTCGGATGAGCCTTTTTTTTCCATTTTAAACTCCACAATTTGCTTGAATTGCTAGTCAACTCTTCTTTTCTGTTGCTTACCATTTTTTAGGGCAGCCGGGCAGCACACTCTGTCTTGGTGGGTCAGCAGCAGTCACGTGCATACTATCATACCTTCACTAGTGTCTGCAGGCATGTGGCAAAGGCATGTGTGGAGATCAGCGGCTCACATTTGGGGATGGGCTGCAGGTGGGCACCAAACGTTTCTCCAGTCAGACGGCTTCCCATGGATGTTGCTAGGCTGCAAAAGTGCCTAATCGGATGACCAAAAAAAGGAACCAGGCGATTTTCTTTTAGAGGCATTTTTCTTAAAGGGCCAGGGTTATCAAAATGGGCTAGACTGCACTAGCCAAGCCGGGAAAGTCGGGGGAGCATTGCACTGGCCCAAATCAATTTGCACTATGCCCCGGGCCAGTAATATAATGTTAAGATCGACCCCTGGAATACACTAAAATAGCAGCAGACACCTCAACAACAACTTCTGAAAGCACAATATATACCACAGCAATGGTGCATGTGTGTATATATATATATACATATATATATATAGTGTTTTCAAAAGTTGTTGAATATCTACTATTTTAGTGTAATCAGATTCAAAGTCTCTGCACCATCACTCAGAAGGCAGCATCAGCACCTCTTGGGCAGAACAGCAACCAAATGCCACAATATCAGCAGCAGTAATAATAACAGGTCAGCATCTATATACAGTAATGCTAATAACAAGAGTATCAGGACAGCAGCCATATACCACAGCAATAGCAGCACTAATACCAGGGCAGGATCCATATACAATATCTTAATCTTAATATCTATAAGCCAAAGATCTTTTGCCTATCGTGCCCCCAGCTGGTACAATGCCCTGAGCTCGCTCATTACATCCTCCACGTCACTAGGAGCTTTCAAATCTATGCTTTACTCTCACCTCTCAGCCTCTAGCTCCTGTGACTGCCTTGACTAATGATTCTTCCCTCATCACTGTTTTACTGTTTTTCATCCTCCTCCTCTGCTCCTTTCTTGACAAAGGCATCTGAGTACCTCTAACTACTCTAAGTCTGCTCCCTTCCCCATATCTCCTCCTACCATTCCTACCTTGACCATTCCTCCAATGTTTTGTTTTTTTCCTGTGATGTACTGTATTATACTGGCTTACTGAAACCTTTATAATTTGCTGACCATTCTGTGTAACATGTCTTGTCTGTTTGTACATTGATGACCTTTGTAAAAGAGCCATTGGCTCAAAGGTAATAATTCCTAGAACAATAAACTAAACTAAACTAAACAATAATAACAGTATCAGGACAGCACCCATATACCACAACAATAGCAGCACTAATATCAAGGCAGGATCCATATACAATAATAACAGTATCAGGACAGCAACCATATACCACAACAATAGCAGCACTAATATCAAGGCAGGATCCATATACAATAATAACAGTATCAGGACAGCAGCCATATACCACAACAATAGCAGCACTGATATCAGGGCAGGATCCATATACAATAATAACAGTATCAGGACAGCAGCCATATACCACAACAATAGCAGCACTGATATCAGGGCAGGATCCATATACAATAATAACAGTATCAGGACAGCAGGCATATACCACAACAATAGCAGCACTGATATCAGGGCAGGAGCCATATACAATAATAACAGTATCAGGACAGCAGGCATATACCACAACAATAGCAGCACTGATATCAGGGCAGGATCCATATACAATAATAACAGGACAGCAGCCATATACCACAACAATAGCAGCACTGATATCAGGGCAGGATCCATATACAATAATAACAGTATCAGGACAGCAGGCATATACCACAACAACAGCAGCACTGATATCAGGGCAGGAGCCATATACAATAATAACAGTATCAGGACAGCAGGCATATACCACAACAATAGCAGCACTGATATCAGGGCAGGATCCATATACAGTAATAACAGGACAGCAGTCATATACCACAAATACAGCAGCACTGATATCAGGGCAGGATCCATATACAGTAATAACAGTAACAGGACAGCAGCCATATACCACAGCAACAGCAGCACTGATATCAGGGCAGGATCCATATACAGTAATAACAGTATCAGGACAGCAGCCATAACACACGATAGTAACAGAAATAACAGTAATAATATCAGGACAGCAGTCATGCACTATGATAATAATTAAAACAATAATAAAAATAACATCAGGACAGTAACCACATACAATAGCAGCAATAATATCATGACAGCAGCCATATATGACAACAACAACAATAACTAATAATACTACCAGAACAGCAGCCATCTACATTAACAGCATAATAATAAAATCAGCAGCAGCCATTTACCACTTAATAACAGCAATAATTAATTGGGGCCGGCAGTATAGCCTAGGTATTAGAGTAACAAGGTGTGAATGAGTTTGGTACATCCAGCAAGACCTGGGTTTGATTCTCACAGCTTCCCCTTGCATACTGTGTGACTCCAAGCAAGTCACTTAACCTCCCCAGTGCTCCCAGACCCCCATGAAAACAGGCACTTGTGCCAAGAGGGCCTACCCGTTACTAAAGATTAATGTGTATACATATGTATGTATGTATGTATGTATGTATATATATATACATATACACACACACACACACACACATATATATATATATATATATATATATATATATATATATATATACACACACACACACACATATATATGTATATATACATAACATATATATATATATATATATGTATATGTATATATCAGGACAGCAGCCATATCCCACAATACTACAACAGCAGCAGTAACAAACAACTCAGGGTAGAAGTCCTAGCCCACAATACTAACAGTAATAATAGAGTTTAATATGGGCACTCTATGGACATCAGTCTCTTTCTACAGACAGACTGTATGTTTCATTATCAGGATAGCAGCTATAATCCACTATAATAGCAGCATTAAGAATATATTAGCTGCAGTCATAGCCCACATCTTGAAATGGGCGGTAAGAATGCTGGCTCCTGATTGGTCAAGAGATGCTTTGGGTTGGGCATTAGCCAGGCACAACAGCCGGGCTGAAAGTAGCTCAACCAAAATATGTTTGAAAAATACTAGTAATAATATCAGGGCAGCAGTCATGTACCATGATAATAATTAAAACAATAATAAAAATAATATCAGTACAGTAACCACATACAATAGCAGCAAGATCAGGGGCTCACCCTGAAGCCCCATGTGAGCGCTGTAACAAAAAACATCCACCAAAAACTGGGCCTTCTCTATCGCCTAAGCCACAACATGATACCAGAGACTAGACTGGCTATCTCACAAAGCATCCTTCCCCAACCTTAACCTATGCTGCCCCCATCATACCTGGCATCGCTAAAACGGACCACAGTAGACTTATGACCCTATATCACAAAATAGCTCGCTTTGCTTCTAAAGCTTACCCTAGGACCCACCATTGTGATGACCTCACAGCCCTCAACTGGCCATCCCTGTGCAATAGGCTCCAGTACCCCCTACTAAGCTGGACCTACAAGCTCCTAGATGCCCAAACTCCGGCAGGTCTGAACGGTTACTTGCCCCAAAGCCGCACAGGCGACCACTCCTCGAACAAAACTCCTGAAACTCCCTGACCTGCACGGTCACAGGGAGTAAATCTTTACTCACCTAGCCCTGGAATCATGGAACAATCTGCCCAGCCATCTTCAGGAGGCACCGCCATTAGCCTTCTTTCAAAAGAGGCTGCGTGCTCACCTTATCAAACCAAGTCCCTGCCACTGCCCCAATGGCTAAGACAACCACACCTCATGTCAATTTGTACCAACTAGACACTGCTCCCCTACAAGGGTAACAACTAATGACTGCACAAGCAGGTACTCTACCCCGTACGGAACTTCCTGTAGGCACTCAAAGCACTTATCACCCTCACTCCCATCTGTCGTCACTGCTGTACTCTATACTGTAATGTATTTGCTGCCCTCTTCTACAGAAACTGTATTATGTACTCATAACCCCATATTACTTGTACTACTCTGACATGCTGTACTCATCAGTGTAAAATACCTCCGGCATTAGATGTACTGTTCCGTATTGCTGTATTAGATGTTCTACTGTATTAGACGCACTGCACTGTACTACTACTGTACCAGCTAATATCATGTACCTCCTGCCCTCTTACACAAAACTGGAAAATTGTATACTGTCCTAGTAACCCTGTACGATATGTCTGACACTGTGATACCTATCTGTATGTTCAAACCATATGTAACAAACCCCGGGTCGCCCCTGAAAAAGGGACCCTCAGGGCCAGTGGGCTTACCCGGTTAACAAAATTTAATAAATAAATAATAAATAAAATACATCCAATTTACTAAAAGGCACCCATTTCATAATAGTATTATGGTTTGGCTCTCAAGGGGGTGCGTTATGGTGGAATAATTGCCCTTCTCCAGTGGTGGAAGAACTGGACTTCACCTCCTGCTTCCGTGCACCCACCCAAAGCAGGGGTTATCCCATCATAAGGCACCCGTCAACTCTACAGTAGGAATATCAGAACAACAGTCATGTCCTACAATAATCAACAACAATAAGAATGTCAGGACATAACCATACCCCACAATAACAACAGCAATTATAATACTGTCAAGACAGCACATGCTTTTTGACAGACTTGTGAGCGCACTGTCCTTGTACAAACCGTGTTACTGCACCACTGATAACACAAGCCTTTTCATGTTTGCTTGCACACATGCGCAAGAAACATTTTGTCACAGCTTAGAGAGAGTGGGGTTTTGGAGGTGGGGCACTGTGGGCCAATGCCCCAGTGCCTTTTGAGGCTTGGCCCACTTTCCCCAATGAGGTGGCACACTGCTGCTGACACTAGTTCAACCAGCGTGCCACCACCTTGAAAGAAATCCACCACTGCAATGAGGGAGCGACCTGTCATAGCAAGGCAGTCCCTTGCCTGGTGTAAAATTTCTTTTAACATGGCGGCAGGCGGCAACTCTTGCCACCCGCCTCAGAGTCCCGATGAAAGCCGCCTCGAGGGTTCCCAATCCTCATCAGCATGTACCCATCCCCAGTTTATTTGCTGATGGGGTAGCCCAATCCCTGTCGGCATGATGCGCCCCATTTGTTATGTGCCAAGGGGGTGCCCAATCCCACTCGGCTCATGCACTCCCACTCCCCCCCACCACACTGTATGGCTGCCGGGGATGCCCAATCCCTGTCGGTTCCAGTACCCACCTCCCCAACAAACACCCGGCCAGGTGGCATGCTGGGAGCCCACCCCAGTGTGCCAAAAGTGTCCCCCGATGTCTTTGTTTAATTTTAAATGCAGTAAAAAAGAAAACGGTCCCTCGTGAAGCCCCTTGCCCCTCCTCCAACTCACGTCCAACTGCTGCGTACTCTACCTCCCCTCACCCCATATTTACCTCCAGAGCCCGGCGCGATGATCTTCGGTGGACCGGGAACACGTCTGCACTCTTCAAAGCCATCTGCGAACTGAAGAAATGCCGGTAAGCTGTATAATGGCATAAATGGTTGTTTTTTTTCCAACTTTGGTGTATATCTCGCCCATTTTTTCGAATTTTGGCACCAAATTTTCAACATGGGGTTCTTGGGACCCCATCTCATGAATTCAGTCACTGTCATCTCATTATTCCATCCCGAAAGGTGATTTTGCAGTCACTGTGCGGAATCACCTTTCCGGACCGATTAATGAAACAACAGTGTTACTGTTCATGAGGTGGGCTCTCAAAAAGCCTATGTTGCAAATTTGGTGAAAAAATTCCAAAAAATGACTGCATTATGAGCGTGCATTGCGCAGTTTGTATGCATGCTCGTAACTTTGCAAATTTGTAATATTTTGACTCCAGGTTTTCAACATTGGCATTTTTCCACACCTCCTTATGAACAGTACAGCTGTCATTTTTTATATCCTGCCTGAAATATACATTTGCACATCTGGCGCACAATGGCGTGGTCGCTGTGGGAAATTCATGTTTCGGACAGATTAAGAAAATCATAGTGACAGTGTTCATGAGCAGAGGTCACAAAATGCCTATGTTGAAAATTTGGTGAAATAATTCCACTAAATGACTGCGGTACAAGCATGTGTTGTGCAGTTTCCACGTACGCTCGGAACCTTGAGCATTTTTAATATTTTCACTACAGATTGTCAACATTGCCATCTCTTCACACCTCCCTATGAATGGTACAGCTGTCATTCTTCACATCTTGCCTGATCTGTGTTTTTGCACATCTAGCACAGAATGGTACGGTTGCTGTGGGAACTCGAAGTTCGGGACACATTAACAAAATCACAGTGCCACTGTTCATGAGAAGAGGTCCCAAATGCTTTCATGAGGTGGGGGTCACAAAAAGGCCATGTTGAAAATGTGTACTGCAAATACCAACACACACCCAGGGAGTTAGGGTTTCTAACCATAACATCCCACCCTGTACAGACTGACAGGCATCAGAGGTGTAACTTTGGATCGCCAGCAGTAATGCTCATGCCATCCCACCCCACCCTGAAGCCAGTGACAGGCATAGAGGTGTGCCTTGCACTCTTCAGCCCCAGACTTCACCCCATTCTCCTGTACTGCACCCATTTCAGCGTATGTCCTTATGAAATGGGGTGACTGTGAAGCCGAACACCACAAGGCAAACCGCAACGGTGTCTACAGGATAGGGTGAGGTGATATGCCATGAGCATTATGGGCAATGACCCACGGGCACACCCCAATGCCTGTCCATCTCTGCAGGGTGGAAGTGGGATTGGCGTGAGTTCAATACTTCACTGCCACTCCTATTCTGCATCCGTCTAACTCCTGCACGTCCAATGCCAATATCAGCAAGCAAACATTCGGCATTGACAAATGCTTGTTAAAAGTAAAATGGATTTACAGTGAATCGCAAAATATGAACAAGCCGCCCCCGCCCCCAGCAAAGGAGAGCAGAATGGGACGGATTGAGGAACTCTCCGCTGTAACAGGCGAGGAGATCATTCCAGTTTCTCCCGGTGCTCGTCTGGGTCACGTTTCTAGGTAACAACAGCAGCTACTGCTGGTCCGGTTCCTAGTAGTGGATGACATCTGTGACCGCTCCCATTCCCCTCCGGGACAGGTGGGGCCGGTACTTGACCGCAGCGCACGGTATTGGTCCTGTTCCCTTCCAGGATGACAGCAGAGGCCAGAACTGGTCCTCCTGTTTTCCTTTCTGGATGACTGCTGCGATCGGTACTTTTGCGATTGGGACAGGTCCCCATTCCTGGAATAACATATCTGGCCGGTACTGTTCCCCTCGGGGATGGCAGTAGGTGCTGGTCCCCTTCCCCTTCGGAGATGACAGCTGCTGCCACCGTCGGCCCAGATCCGGTACTGAATGACTGGCTGTGCCCGTATTGGCTGGGTTCAGTGCCGGAAGACAGCTGCAGTCGGTTCTGGACCCGTTCTGCTCAGCAATTATTGCAGCAAATGGTTCGATTCAGCTCATCCAAGCGGCCGGTACTGGCCACGTCTGTTATCCGGTATGGGTAATGGGCCAGTACCGCCCAGGCTCCATACGGGATGACAGGCCAACCGGTACTGGCCCGGTTTCCTGCAGGATGACAGGCACCGTCGGGACCCGCTCTGGTTGAACACCCTTGTGTAAGCAGCACACAATAAAACGAAATACAGTGCGTTCACAACCACCTGCGATGGAACAAAGCGGTCCAGAGCGGGCGCAGAGATCCCAGCTGAGCCGCCCGTACCACCCTTGAACCCTGCAGGGCTCCATGGGCCACATCACAACACCCTGACCATAAAACCGCGATTTCCTCGGACATTAGACTGAAGATGCCTACTCACATGTCGAGCCGCTGTCCTTTTCCTTCCAGCCATTCAAGTCAACTGTGACCCCGCCCACCCTGCTGTCAAACACAGCCGCACCGCCGTGTTTCAGCCAATCGCAGCGCTCGCCGCTCATACACACCGTATTTCAATTCTGCCACCCGCTCTAGCATGTCAGCCGAACCGCACGCAGACTCCGCCCAGTGATTGTAAAGCTGTCAGCGGCTGCCACTGGGGTGTAGCAGGTGCAGCCTGTCTCGGGCGGGCTGTATCGCTGACTGCCGTGTGAGTAGGTAGCATAGGAATTAGTGAAAATAAATGCCTGAGGTAAATGAACTTCCGCCTATTAATTGAACTGGGGCGCAGTCCGTGCATACTACAGACACGATACAGATACCTTCCAAGCCTGTAGTCTTCAAAATGATCAACGCTAAAACTAAGATATTTAACACTTTTGTCGCCAGGGAAACTTTAAACCTGTCTTTCTCATCTTTTTTTTTACAATGAGCCATTGTATAATCGAAATTGTGCTTGCGTACGTGCGTGTTTTGGGATAATACAGTCACGCCTCGCCTGGTTTGGCAGAGCTCTTCAATAAGAGACTGGTCCAACGTCCCACGGTCCCAGAAGTGACCTTTTCCCAGCACAAGCACACACACATTATTCCGATTGTACAATGGCTCTTTGTACCAAAAAAAAATAAAAATAATGCGAAAAACGGTTTGAAATGTTTAAGAAGGAAGAGATTTTTTCATACTTACCGTAATTTCCATGTCTTTTTTTTAATCTATATTTATTGTTTTCCAACGGAATTTCGGAAACACACATATGTCGTCATAGAAGACCAAAGAAACGTTGCAGAAATATTTTATCACAGTAAATGTCCACTAATATTTACACCAAGGACTGGGAGATGGACCTCTAACACTTTAAATAAGGTTTGTATTGGGTTACCAATACCACCTTTGGGTGAGGTAAAAAAACCAGATCCGAAACCACACCCCAAACTCCACGTCTGACTCCGCCCCTTTTTTACGACTGGCGAGTATATAACTCCTGCTCCAAAGACATTTGTAATGTTGGAATAGACATTACTAGTAATAGGAAATAAGTTTTATACTGTTATTTATTTGATTTATTTATTCAGTTATTTATTTTTATTCTTTGGCAACCAGGTTACCTCCCATAGGCCACATAGCCCATTTTACAGGAGTGACCCAGGAGCACAGGAAGGTTAAGTGACTTGCTCAGGGTGAGGGTCACACAGTATTTAAATGTAGGTTGTGGAAATCATACTCAGGTCTGCTGGATGTGCCAAGCTCAGCCACAGCTTATTGCTTAGCCCTCTGTTAAACACTCTCCCATTTTCCTTTCCATGTCAGCCATGTATTCTAATTCTTTGACCAATTTTTGATAACTTAATTATCAGTGCTTGTGGTACCCTTAATACTGTACTGTGTCCCCCTTTACCTCAGCAGCTACTGCTGTTTCTTTTCATATTTCTAAGACATTCCACAATTTCAGATTCACAATTCCATGCTGTTTATCTGAATGACCTGTCAAAGTGTAGCTAATATCATGGAATGTTCAGGTAATACAAAAAATGAGAGCAAATGTATTTATTTTTATTTTATTTATTTATTTATAATGCAATCAGTTTACAACCTTTGAGCCAGGGGCTCATTTCCAAAGGTACCTTGTCAACAATGGTAGATAATACAGATAATACAGAAAGCAGGGTACATACAAAAGCAGAGCATGAATATAAACAGACGTGGATAAATGGCACATGGTTACAGCAAACATTGGTAGTGTAATACAGAGCAAAATATGGTATTATTGACAACAGGAGAATAACAGGGTTTAGCAGCATAACGGTATGTCATGGAAGTGTGATAACAGCCAAACAGGTCTACTGTGTCAGATTACAAGGAACGAGGGCATGAGACAGGAACAGTACAGGTAAATCGATAAAGCAGTCACACGTCATATGATAACAGATTACAAGAAGCGTAGGGCCTGAGACAGGAGTAGTACAGAGCGGAGGTATGATCCGTATGGAACAGGGTAGTAAATAAGTAAGCATAAGCAGCATAAGGAATGCAACGTGGTTCGTTCTAGACAGTAGTGATACAGTAGGCAGCGGGAATCGTGGCAGTAGTGAAGTTGTTAGAAATAGGGAAGTGAGGGGACGGAGCTGCCCAGAGGGCATTGTCAGTGAAGAGGGGTTTGAGCATCCGTTAGCACAGGAGCAGCAGCGCTTGCTGAATAGCTCGCTTTGAGGGCATTTTGAAAGTGGAGATGGTGGGGATTTCAGTGATGGCCTGAGGAAGAGTGTTGTACCAAGCAGGGCTCTATGGCAGAAAGATCTCTGTCCAAGTGAGGTCCTAGCACGAGGAACCAGGAAGGTGGCTTTACAGGAGGTCCGGGTGCTGACTAGGGGCTGTGCTGGGAGGAGGGAGGAAGTCAGCCCGGAGGAGAAAGTCCTAGTAGGGTTTTTTTTTGGAAATGAGAATGCTTGGTAAAGCAGGCTGCCTGTCGAGGTCAAGCATTGTTGCAAGGTCATAGAATTGGCAGGTATGGGAGGAGCCTAGGGCCCCAGAGATTAGCCTGCAAGCCTTATTTAGGAGGAGGCGGATTTTGTTGAGGGTCAGCCATGTTGGCAGCACCATAGACAGGTAGCCATAGTCCACCAGGGATAGTATGGAGGATGTAACTGCAAGCCGGAGGGCGGCGGGGAGACAGTTTTGTAGCGGTACAGGATACAAGTCGGATATTGGTTACAGAAGGAAAAGGCTATGGGTGTATGGTAGAGAGGGTTGAGTCAAATAAGATCCCTAGATACTTATAGGATTGGACTTGCTCCAGTTGTAGTTTAGAGTGAGAGGATACGGAGAGGGAGTTGGATGATTTGTTTTGAGGGTGGGCAAGAGCATGGTTTTAGATTTTTAAGGTTTATGACCAATCTATGCTCTTTTAAGCCAAGTTTCAGCGCCATCATATGCCCTTTGTAGGGAGACCTGGAGGGGGGGGTACCGGTCAGTGGCAAAGAGGACGCATCATCCATGACAGCAGAATTTTCCCAGGGCACACACTGGGCAGGGTGTTAAGGTATAGCGAGAAGAGAAGGAGCCCCAGGATGGAGCCCTGTGGAACCCCTGAGAGGATCGAACGGGTCAGAAAGAGTCCCACCAATTTTGACTCGCTGGGAGCGGGCGAAAGGTAGCTGGAGCACCAGGCAAGTGGTCCAGAGGCAAACCAGCGTGACAGAGGCTTCCAGTAGTAGGGGTGGGAGACCGTGTCAAAGGCCTTTGATAGGTCAAGGAACACGGCCCGCCAGGGAGCCAGTATCCAGTGAGGAGTGAAGGAAGGAAGCTTAATTCAATAAGAGCAGTGCTAGTACTGTGGATCTCGGCGCGAAGCCATGTTGTTCAGGGCAGAGTATGTTGTATTTGGTCAGGTATTCAGTTATTTGTGCAGCAACTAGTTTTTCCAGCGCCTTGGAAAGGGGTGGAGAATGGAGTCGGTCGATAGTTCCCAGCTAAGGACCTGTCACCCCTTTATGGATTGGAGTAACTGCTGCAGTTTTCCATGAGGAGGGAATTGTCCCAGGCAGAGGGATTTGTTAAGAAGGCAGGTGAGTGGGTGAGGACTTGATCCAGGACCAACCGGAGAATTTTGTGATCCAGGGAGATGTCACTGGACTGTTGCCTTTAGTGCACGGGTCAGGTGCAGTCTGGCTTCCTGGGTAGTAACCCCACGAAGGTGGAAGCAAGGGCGATGGAGGGAGGGGTAGGATGGGGGTGGCTGATCAAAGAAGTTACTGGGGAGGATAGGGCTAAGGTCTGTAAAGGTGTTGAGGAGGAGGTTTGCAATGTCGGTGGGGTCTGTGATGGTGGTGTTGGTGGTAATCTGGGATGGGGAGGGAGCGGTGTTCCCATTCAGTTGTTTGACCTTTCCCAGAAGGTACGGGCGCCCCCCAGGAGGCAGTGAGGGTGGCCTGATAGTGGTCGGCCTTGGTTTCCTGATTGCCCATGTACACTTATTCTGCAGCACTGTAGGCCTGTCTGCCGCTGGGCGCCTAGTTTCTATGGCACGGTAACAGAGGTTGTCCCTCTACCTGAGCAGCAGTGAGAGTGCAGGGGTAATCCAGGGCAGGTTAGTCTCTGGGGCGACGGCAGAGAGGGGAGCAAAGAGATCGCAGGCTTTATTAAAGGTGGAGGTAAAGAAGGCAAGAGCGGTATCTATGTCAGGTGCATGGAGAATCGGGGACCAGTCTTGCAGTTCAAGGTACTGTTTAAGGTTTTTTAGGCCATAAGGTCTGAAACGCCGGTGGGGAACGCGCTGTGCAGTGGGTCGGGGTAGGGTGGCCAACCAGCGGAAGAGCACAGGGGAGTGGTCACTGAGTGAATCAGGGAGGACTTGGATGTCCAGGATTTTAGGGGGGCGGTTAGTGATGATGACATCAAGGAGGGTGCTAGTACCTCTCTTGGGGTTCACACGGTGGGTTGGGAGACTAGTTGGTTAGATCCAGCTGGAAGGAGTCCCGAGTGGGGAGGATGAGGGACAAAGCCAGTTCACATTGAGGTCCCCAACTATGATTTTGTCAGCATTGTGGGGAAGGGTGGCAAGGTAGTCAGTGAGGGATAATAGAGCTGGTTTTTGAACCCATGGGTATAGTAGCAGTGGTGAGGTAAAGGGGATCTGGCTGGGTCCAGGGTAAGTTTAATGTGAGGGCTTGGGCCCCATTTACAAGGACTGGTGGCAGGGAGGGCGAGACCAGTGAGGGAGCTCCTGTGTAGATAGCGCAGCCTCCCCACGCTTTGCTTACTCGATCCTCACGATATAGGTGTAGCCAGGAGGGTAACAAGGGAGTCAGGGGTGGAATTAGATACTATCGCTTCCACCAGCGCAATGAGATGTCAGGTTTGGCGCTAGAGACCCAACATTGAGGGAGTCGAATTTTTTCAGGACGCTGCATATATTCATGGAGGCAATCAGCAGTCCGGGGCCTCCCTGCCGAGGTGGTCCTGGTGGGTCCGGGGTTAGGTGGATTGCCAGATAAGAGTAGAAGGAGGACAACAGTTCTGGCCAGGCACGGGCAGGGATTAGTTTCCACGGTAGGAGGAGTTGGGGGAGGATTGTAGAGGAGCAGGGATAGGTAGGGATTTAATGGCAGGGAGGGCAAGGATAGCGGCTGTCCTAAAAGGGAGGGAGGGAGGGGGAGGGCAAGGAGATGGGAGTTGTTGGGCAGTGTGCATGGACATCGTAGGGGTGAGTAGGAACTAGTTGGTGGGAATTAAAGGTGAAATAGCCTGTAACCTAGGGGAGATAAACGGCTGGAGGGAGGGGGGAACCAGGAGGAGGATGTTGGGGAGGGAGTTTAATAGTAGGTGAACTAGCATGGTAAACAGGTGGTAATGGAGTAGGGAGTTAAGATAGCTGTACTGCCTCCTAGAGAGTGTGGCTGCCACTTTAGATTAGTGGCAGTGACACGGACTCTGGTGGTCAGGGTACAAGGTTCAAGTCCCAACTAGGGCAGCACAGAATATGCCTGGGAGAGGGCGGAGAGCCGTAGTCTAGGGACAACGTGAGGCTGGGAAACGGGCCTCTGCAGGGTGGTGGCATAGTGACCCAGTGGTCACTGGGGTGCAGGTACAGGGAGGAGGGGTGGTCTTAAGGGTGGATGGTATTTGGAGACAAAGGGGGAAGGTGAGGATGGGGTTAGGCAGGGAGGGAGTATTGGTGAGTGTGCAGGAGAGGTGAAAGGAGGATTCCAGGTGGTAGGCAGACAATAGGAAGCACATCAGCAGTGGGTCCTCTAGTGGTGTGCCGATATAATCTGCAAATGGGAAAGTGGGAGTTAGAAATATTGGCAGACAGGAAGTGATGTCAGGGACCAGTGCCTATAAAGGAAATGCCGACCCAGGGGTGGTGGGTGAGGGGCGGGCAGTCGTGTCGACGGGCTAACCCCTCACAAACACTGGCTGCTGAATGAGGTAGTTTAATTACCTCCGTGCTCCCTGGGGGGAGCGATGTTGCTTCTGGGGCCTGGGTTTGCTTCCGTAGTGATAAAAGCAATTAAAGTTAGATTATTAATTTAACAAAAATGGGTTTAAAACTTACCATAATATAGAACAAACAAAAAGAAACACATAAGAGCACATAAAGCTGTAAAAACTGTTTACTGTCATAGCAGTAAAAGGCCATACTTAAAATTCAGAGTGGAAAAGAATAGGTTAATTTACTGCTAATGATCTTAATGGTCATACTTTACACCTCTCAGACAGTCTGATTTTACAAACAAAGGCAGGTCTGAATGACTGTGACAGCAGAACTTTTGTAACCTGGACATGTAATGCAGCCAAAACAGTGAATGATTTGATACATCAGTTTTAAGAGTATATGAGCACTCAAAATGGCCCAAAAACCGACGCATGTAAACCGATGACCGATAAGGACCCTAAATCGGATTATCCGGTCAAAACCGATAGGTGGCAACCCTATTTGTAAGGAAGTGCCAGCCATGACAACCACTTTAGTAGTTCAGGGAACAGTTACAAAGGCAGTGTGTATTGCAACTTTATAGTTGCTATATAACCATTAAATAGCACATTTAGTACAGAAACAATAGCTCTGCTAACTAAATTAGAAACATATTAAGTCAGGTGTACAAATGATCCTGACTGGAAGTATCATTAAACTGACTCAACATAAAAGCATCTGGACTGCAGCTTTCCAACACCATCACTGCGGTACCTGAAGAAAAGAAATTCCAAATTAAATAGTCCCAAAGTCTCTTCAGATATCGGGTCCATGGGTGACGAAGGTCAGAAATAATTGCAATAGCACAGTTACTACTTCAAGTCTGGAAACAAAACAACCAGAGAACTCAAACTACACTCAACTGTAACAGTCAACGGGCCTCTCCATTCACTGTTAAGATATGCCAAGAGGTTGACGCCATCTTACCCTCATCCAGGGTATAACAGAAACCAAAGGGAATGAAACACAACCCTTCCCCCTATGGTGTAAACCAAATTATGACAAAAGCAGTTTAGTCCCAATTCAGGGGTAAGGGGAACTCATGTGACAATAAGGCACCTGTAAATATGTTAATATGTATACTCTTGAGGAAAGAAGGGAAAGAGAGGACATGATAGAAACTTTCAAGTACCTCAAGGGAATTAACAAAGTCCAAGAGGGTAGCATCTTCCAGAAAAAGAGATGTGCAAGAACAAGGGGGCACAATTTGAAGATAGAGGGGGGACGGCTCAGGGTAATGTGAGGAAGTATTTTTCACTGAGAGGGTTGTGGATGCGGGAACAGCCTCCCTGAGGAGGTCGTGGAGTCAAAAACAGTGGGGGACTTCAAGAATGCATGGGACAGGCATAAGGCAGTCCTAGTGGCGGGTAAGAGGAAGTAAGCTGTTGGTTAACTAGGATCTGCAGCTTATCTGTTAGGTAGGAAAATGGGCAGACTAGGTGGGCCAAGCGGTCCTTATCTGCTGTCAAATTCTATGTTTCTATGTTTCTTAAATGTCCAAGGAGAAAAGTAATAGTTCCTTAGTCTCCTGACCTACCCTCGTGGCTTCGGTGACCTCCTGCCGAAAGAGAAACTCTGAGGCTGTCTTTTCTGTCCAATGACCGGCATCCTTAGCATCTGAGAACTGAAATTGCTTGCCTCCATAAACTATATGGAGTTGGACAGGAAACAACAGGGAGTTCACTATTGCCAAAGAACACAGCCATGCACGAACAGCATCAAATTGTTTATGCCTGTTCTAGGTGGCGAACAATAAATTGGGATACAGCTTGATATCCTGTCCATCAATGGTGAGCGGCCAAGCTAGTCTGGCAGCCGATAGGACCCTTTTCTTTATTTCAGCACTTGTGGTTTTAAGTGAAACCATGTGAGGGATATTAGAACTAGCTTGCGCTCCTTACATGTTGATCCTACAGGCTTTTGTAAATCAGCTCAGATCAATGCCCTCCAGCAGCCGTACGGACTCCTCTGGTAAGTCATGACAAAGTCCAAGAGATTGTCACCCTCGATCTCCTCAGGGATTCCCACTAAGCGAAGATGAGAGGCCCATGCTGCATTCTCCAGGGCCTCCATTCTAGAGCGGAGCTACGCATTTGAAGTGGTGAGTTTCACCACAGCAGCCAAAGCTGTAGTGGAATGGGAATTAGATCCAGCCACTGTAGCAGTTAGGGATTTAAGCTGTGCATCTAGATTTTCAAGTTTCTGAAGTGTGCGTTCAGTTTTTAAGCCCATCACTCACACAGCCTCCAGCACAGTGTGCCATGGCAGTTCTGTACCTGGGGCCTCAAGTTTCCCTGTGCTTGAGCTTGTTGAGGGCTCCACTGGTGGCTGCTGCTGCTTCGATCCTCCTCTGGACACTCCCTTTGGTCTCCCCATATCAAATATGGGCTCAGAATACTCCACAAAATGTCAGGAACTTGCTAAGTATAGTTTGAAAGTGACAAAATTACTTTATCTAGAGACTCTAGTTGAAATACTACCAAATTAGCAGGAACTAATGTAAAGCATGTCCTGTCAGTTGATAGGCTCTCTAGCACGCCCCCCTCCATAATTTACTTTTCTGTTAGCTCCAACATTGTGAATGCATAATCAGTACATGTGGGTAATGCCAACCCCTACTAGGGGAAATAGCACAACCCAAGTCTGTAATCAGCATTGAACCTTGGGGACATGAACATTCTGGACAGCAGCAACTCTCCCATCACTTTTATCCTCACAGTGCCCCTAATTATGTGAAAGACTCATATAGACTAGACTGCTCATCTTGTAATGAACAATACATGTAAATTGTTTGCATACTCACACCTTTAACTAAAAGGAAGATACAGAGAAAATAATTTTTCTATCTTGTCCAGAGAGTGGTAGGACTGAAAGAGGCTTGTCGCCTGCTTCTCTGATGTGGTGAGCTTTTTGAGGTACTGAACCAACTAGAAAGAGACTTGCTAAAGGAAATAAAGAAACAGGTAACACTAGAAAGGAACTGCAACCAGAGTAAGCACTCTCGCCTGTAGCAAGGAGCCACCCTTATTGAGCAGGAAAACTGAAACCTGTTCATCTACGTGTCGGTACCAACATTTGAATATGAAATTGTTTCTCTTTCTTTTTCTTATATAAGAACAGCAGGTAAATTACTGAAGGATGTCCAGACAGACTTACAGTCAGAAAAATCTTCAGAAAACAATGGACATCCCAGTTCTGGCATACCAGACAATATTCTTCAGCAGGAGCTAGGTTCCTGAAGGGCCCATTGACAAGGTTAGATGTAACAGAAAAGAATTACAGTAAGTATGAAGAAATTTCTTATTTCTGTAGCACTCCACATTATCAATGGTTAATCAGTACATAAGGGTTCTAATAAGCAGTACCCATTATCCAACTGGGTTGGGACAGGATATTGTCCCATATGCAAACTGCAAAAAGGCAAAAAAAAAGGAAACAGGAATCTACTTACTAACCAAAGTCTGCAAAACTCTGCGACCAAAGGCCGCATCGGCAGAACTTTGAACATCCAGTCTGTAGTGCTTGGTGAATGTGTGGTCAGAGGACCACATTACTGCCTTGCACAATCCTAAGACAGGTGCCTCACTTTTCTCCACCCAGTAGGTGGCCATAGCTCTGGTGGAATGATCCTTGATGAGATCCAGAGCCCGCTTCTTTACTGCAACATAAGCCTTGGCAGTGCATGCCCTCACCCACCTTGACATGGTGGCCTTGGAAGCTTTATGTCCTTTTTTGGCTGTTCCAAAAAATATGGACAACCTATCCAATTTACTGAACTCTGCAGTCCATCTAAGGTATGTCCTCACTGCCCTGCTCAAATTTAACTTGTGCAACTCTGTTTCTTTTGAATGAGTTGGCTGTGGACAGAAGGACAGAAGACAGATTTCCTGATTCTTGTGAAAGGCTGTAGGAAACTTCAGAATGAAAGACAGAACCATTCTCAGAACCACCTTGTCCTTATGAAGGATGAGATAAAGTTCTTCATGGGACAAGGCCTGGAGCTTGGCAATCCTCCTGGCTGAACACATAGCAACTAAAAAACACATACTTTGTAGGACAACACATCTAGCGGTACTGATGTAAGAGGTTTGAAGGTTTACATAGAAACATAGAAACATAGAATTTGACGTCAGATAAGGACCGCTGGCCCACCCAGTCTGCCCATTTCCTACCTGATGGATAAGCTGCAGATCCTAGTTAACCAGCAGCCTACTTCTTCCTACCCCACCCCTAGAATTGCCTTATGACTGTCCCATGCATGCTTGAATTCCACCACTTGTTTTTGACTCCACAACCTTCTCTGAAGGCTGTTCCATACATCCACAACCTCTCTGTGAAAAAATACTCTTAAATTACCTCTGAGCCACCCTCCTTCTATCTTCAAATTGTGCCCTTGTTCTTGCACACCCTTTTTGAAAGATGCTACCCTCTTGGACTTTGTTGATTCCTTGAGGTACTTGGAAGTTTCTATCATGTCCCTCTCCTCCTCTTCCTCGAGGCTATACATATTAAGCTCCTTAAGTCTCTTCATATGTCTTCTGGTGCAGACCCTGCACCATTTTAGTTGCCTTCCTCTGGACAGCTTCCATCCTGTCTGTGTTCCTTAGGAGATTGGGTCTCCAGAACTGCACGCAGTACTCCAGATGTGGTCTCACCAGCTGTCTGTACAGAGGGATAATAACTCTTGTTTTCTGCTGGTGATGCCTCTCCCTATGCATCCCAGTATCCCCCAGCCCTCCTTGCTGCCCTCTCACATTGCTTGCCCACCTTTAGGTCATCTGATATGACTACCCCCAGGTCCCTTTCCATTTTTGTTGTTAGTATCTCACCCCCATTGTGTACTCTTCCCTGGTTTTTGTTTCCCAAGGTGCATTACCTTGCACTTCTTAGCATTGAATCTAAGCTGCCATACATTTGACCATTCCTCTAACCTTGCAAGTCCCTTCTCATCCTTTCCACCCCACCTGTGCATCAACTCTGTTGCAGATCTTTTGTGTCATCTGCAAGAGACATATTTTCTTCCAGTCCCTCTGCAATGTCGCTTATAAAGACATTGAAGAGGACCGTCCTAATACTGAACCCTGTGGTACCCACTGCTAACCCCCTTTTTTCAGAGTGGACTCCATTTACTATTACTCTGTGTCCTATTCTCAGCCAATTCTTTACCCAGGCTGTCATCTGGGACCCACTCCCAGGCTGGCTAACTTGTATATTAATCTTTGTGTGAGACTGTGTCAAATGCCTTGCTAAAGTCTAGGTAGGCCATGTCCACACGCCCTCCCTGATCTACTACTTTGGTCACCCAGTCAAAGGAAATCTATCAGATTTGTCTGGCATGACCTTCCATGATGAATCCATGCTGCCTTGGGTCCTGGCCCTCTGGCCTCCTAGACACAACAATTCTTTCCTTCAGAAGTGATTCCATCATTTTCCCCTACCACTGAGGTTAAACTAACAGGTCTGTAGTTTCCTGCTTCTGCCTTGCTCCCACTTTTGTGAAGAGGAATCACATCTGCCCTCCTCCAGTCCTCAGGTACCACCCCATCCTCCCATGATTTGTTAAAGAGGGTAGTCAGTGGTGTCACTAGTTCTATCCTTAGTTCTTTTAGAATTCTGGGATGAATCCCATCAGGCCTCATTGCTTTGTCCACCTTCAGTTTTAAGAGCTCTTCAGAACTCTTTCTTCTGTAAATGGGCTGGTATCAACTTCTGTATCCAGAGTGTTTCTACTGTTTGTTTTAGGTACCTCCCTTTCCTTTGCAAATACTGAGCAAAATATTTGTTTAGTATCTCTGCCTTTTCACTGTCACCCTCTGCCCACCCTCCCTCCCTTTATTAAGCCTCACTATCCCTCCTTGGTCTTCCTTTGCTCCCTGATGTACCTATAAAGGTTTTATCCCCTTCTTAACTGAGTTGGCTATCTTTTCCTCGGTTTGGGCCTTGCTGTTCTGACTGCCTTTCCAGCTTCCTTTGCTTTAACTGATACAGTTCTCTGTTCTGTTCCTTCTGTGATTCCTTGTACTTCCTGAATGTTTCTTTTCTCTTGAACCTTCACTGCCACTTCCTTTGAGAACCATAGTGGTTTCTTACCTCGCTTCATTTTGTTTATTTGCTTTACACAAAGGCTTGTTACCTCTGTGATGGCAGTTTTATTATTCCCCATTGTTCTTCCACCTCCTTCTTCCTGTCCATTTGCTAGTGCATTCCTTAGGCACTCACCATTTTGGCAAAGTCAGCCCTCCTAAAATCCAGTACCTTTGTCTTTGTATGGCTTGACTCTATTGCTGTGTTTATTGTGAACCATACTGTTCGATGGTCGCTAGTCCCAGATGGCTACCCACTTACATCTGTGATCCCTCTTCATCTCCGCTTGAGAGAACCAGGTCTAAGATTGCTCCCTCCTCGAGTGGGCTCCAATACTAGTTGTCTAAGGCATGCCCCTGTAGGGCATCTAGAATAACCCCACTCTTAGAAGTGGCTGCTGCAACTGCACTCCAGTTAACATCTGGCATATTCAGATCACCTTCAGCAATATCTCCCTTTATCTGCCATTCTAAGTATACTTTCTATCATTTTTGTCCATTTCCTCCCCTGAGGAGGGGTCTGTATCAAACCCTGTGCTTTCCATCCTCTGCCACTCCTTTCTGTTTCTTTGCAAAAGCATTCAAACCAGATTCAGATCCCATGAAGGGACAGGGGATCAGAACAAGGATCAGCTTGTGCTGACAGCTCGTAGAAATCAAATAACCTCCCGGTTAGTCTCCAAGGATGAGCTCAAGGAGGCTCCAAGGGCTGACACCTAACCTCTCAAGGTGCTCAAGGTCAAACCTTTTTCCACGGTTTCCTGCAGAAAGTCAAAAATCTGCAGAACTGTTGCTTTGGCAGGCCAGATATTTTTTTCTCTGGCCTAGGCCAAAAAGTGGTCCATGAAAGAGCATAGGCTGCAGACGTGGAATTCTTTCTGGCAGCCATCAGGGTGTCCACTACCTTTCTAGAGAAACCCTGTTTTAGAAGTTGCCTCCTTTCAGGAACCAGGCCACAAGCTGCATTGCCTCCAGGCTTGAATGCAGAATAGGACCTTGAGGAAGAAGGTACCAGTGAATTGAGAGACAAAATGGAGGGTGTTGAGCTGGATTCACCAGGCTGGACAACCACGACCTTCTGGGTCATTCTGGAGCTATCAGAAGAAAGCTTCCTCATGAGTGTCTTATTTTGCATATAACCTTGGAAAGGAGTGGCAGAGGATGGAAAGCATACACTCTGCCAAAATTCCACACTGCAATGTCCTACAAGCCTCAGTTGTCATAGGACAGAGACTTGGTATTGAACAAGGGAGGGATTGAAATCTTCCTCTTTGGCTGCACCCACTCCCCTTCCTCCTCATCAGAGGGGCCATCCTCATCATCAAGTAATGCCATTGGGTCATGATTTTCCCCAAGATCTCCAATGTCTTCTTCCTAGCCCTCTGGATGGTTGAGGTCAGGGTCTGCCTGCAGATCAGGATTAGCAGATATGTCCTGCTCTGGCACACCTGGACGTGCCTGTGTGGGCCCCCTCGACCTGAATGGCCCGGCTTGGGGTTGGGTGTGTTGAAAGGGAAGCCCAGTGGGACATCAGGGCTCAAAATATCACCTAAGAGCGACCACAAGGATTTATGCAATTCTGCTTTGCTACTGCCAGCTAGTACACTTCATGCACCCCTGACTTGGGGTTCCAACTGGGGGAGCTGTGAGACATATTATCTTAAGTAACACAATAGGTGCAATAGGTACCCAGTGGAGAGTGCTCATTATCCTTCTGCAGGTCTTACATCATTTAAAAACTAAAGTCTCTGATTAGCCATGGTGCCAGTATCACTTTAAGAGGAGTTGTAGCTCAGAAGATGGCAGAGAAATTGTTTTTATTTTTTTATTTTATATGTATATTAATAGAATGTTGCTCTGATCCAAAACCAAAAACAGCTAAATCTAATTGATAGAAGCATTCCTACCAGTCTACAGGAGCAACAGGTTAAGTAGGTTCGATCGCCATCAGAGAAAACAAAGTCCAAGCTGCGAGAACAGAGCCACTGTTTCTAGTACTTCATAAATGGCTGACATGCACGCCACACGAAAGTGTGCACGACATGCTATCACAGTGCTATGCGCGACATCACCAGGTCGGGGCACATGCCCAAGCCAAGAGGCGTGAAAATGAAAGTGCTGAGGCTCGCCTGAAGAGAAAAACAGAGCGTGAGCCCAACTGACAGGTTCTGAGCAATGGCAAGTGTCTGCATGGCTCAGAGAGCCATTAGAAGGCAAAAACAATCAGCGCCTAGAAGGACTGCCCCAAGAAAAGCCTGACTGAATAGGCAACAGCATTTTTTTTAAACTATCTCCAGAAATAAAACACCTATCCACTCACAGACCAGCCAATAAACACAGTCTCCAGAGGAAGAAAAAAATATCAATTGCTCACCAGACAGTGCTAAGCACCCAGACACTTCTGCTAAATAATATACAGGATAATGTATGGTCCTCTATTGGTAACCGGTCTGTTAACTGTTGATAGGTTGCCAAGGCAACCATGTAAAACCTCGAGAGCGAAGCTCGAGAGGTTTATGTCGCCATGGCAACCTCGAGACGGTCAACAGTAACCGGTTGCCGATAGAAGGAAAATACATTGTTTTTTAGTGTATGGTCCCAAGAAAAAGGGAAAACGGCTCCTTACTTTTCAAAACAGTCACCGCCATGGCCATTCAGTCCTTCCCTTACCGCTGAGCAAATCCATCGGTTCCTGAGTGTAAAAAGAGGGGCGCACACAGCACAGACTGATCCCCGTTGTTAACCTATCAATGTGACGTAGCATCGATAGGTTAACAACATTACCACGTCACATCGATGGTATAACAACCTTAGGAAATGATGATTTCCTAAGGTTAACAGCATTCTACCATACATTATAACACTATTTGTGTTGAATAAGTACATAAGTTAATTAAGATACCTGAATAAATATTTTAAATAACATGAACAAACCGATTTACTTTTAAAATGCAAGTTGTTTTTTTCAGGTTAACAAAGCATAGTGATTTTAAAAAAAATGTTTTTACATGTTTTAGTGATGAGGCTTTCATGTTGCCTTGACTAGATCCATGATGTTGTGCTGGGATAACATCACGGGTCTAGCTACAGACTAACCAATCAGAGCTCAGGGATTTCTTTTGCTATTGTATAATTAAGCAATAATGGCCGACAGGGTTGATGTGTTGGGATAACGCCATGCCTCAGGTGGTTAAGCACGAGGCCGCAGGCCGAGTGTGTCCAACAACTGAGGCGTGACGTTATCCCAAACGACACACACCCTGGAGGGCATTATTGCTATTATACAATGGCTCGTTGTTATACAGCATAAAAAAATTATTTTAAAGATGTTTTCGTGTGGAAAAATGTTTTTGTTTTTTAAGAGCAGATGAAACAATCAAGCAAATGATGAGCATGCTGATGCTGAGCAGCAGGTTCACAGTGAGGCTGAGACTAGACCCGTGATGTTGTACTGATTAACATCACGGGTCCAGCCCAAGACTGACCAATCGGAGTCCAGGATTTTTTCTTGCCATTGTATAATTGTTATTATACAGTGGACATAAAAAAAATCCTGTAATTTGATTGTTCATGATTCTCCTGAAGTCTACACATCTGACCTTTATTTACAGATGGAATGGGGTGAGCGTTAGGTTTGAGAACCCCAAGGCACGCCCCACACCTGCTGTGCTGCCTGGTTGGGGTGATGTGGGGTGCTAGGATTGGGACCCTTAACACCACATTTCCCAACTTTTGTCGCTGTGACCCTAACTAGTGCATTAACCAAGTTTTTTGCAATTTATATGTAATATTGGCGGCAGATATAGGAGCACCCCCATATTTGGAGGCTAGAGTCCTGGTTACACCAGTACCACATTTATGTACCTTTTTACAGAGATTTGGTAGAAATAAGCCCTAAACACGCAGGGTGCTATATGTTTTTTAAGGGTCCATAATGGAAAATGCACAGGATTGCTTTTTTGCCTGTAGGAATCAAAACATTAGATTATAATAAGAAAAGTGTATATTTATGAAACAACACAAAAATACTGATTTGAACATGGGTAACACGTGAGACATTAATGCTCATGAAGAGCTTCTGGGAATTAATGCATGGTTGGGGGTTGTGGCACGAGGTTTTGGCTTAATGCCTCACAACCACCCAACCATACATTACTTCCCCAGTAGAAGCCTCCTTCATCAGGCATTGATGCGTTTATAACACAGCAATACTTCTGTTGTTGTTTCCGTTCTTACAGTTCTGTTCGGCTTTGTGTCGGTGCATTGAGATGTTCCGTAATCGCCGCGATGTGTGTTCTGGTTGCTGCTGTGACAGCTAGTGGTGCTAGAGCTTGACCCGGTGACCTAGTGATTAATAGTTGGAGCGGGCATTACTGGGGAATGAATCATCGCTCCAACTTTGGTCATGTGTTGTATTTGGTCTAATGAAATTACTTCATTTGCCATTTCCCTTTGATGCCATGTTACAAAACGCACTGAGGTTCTTTGTCTTTTAACTTGTTTCTTGTTTTTATTGGGTTCACCACAACGTAACACAGATAGACCATCTTAGGGTAGCTGGTTCATTCCACTGGGGTATCATACAGATGAGGCACACCGATAAGTCCTGATAGGATGAAACATGTGTCTGTGTCTTCTGTTGGTACCCTTGGCAAACTGTATGAGAGGCCTTTTGGCACCATGCATCATACCTCTCAACTGTACCACATTACGAGGAACGTTCCTCATTTTACTTCACAAAAGCTCCCTGTTCCACATTGTGAGGACTTGTTCCACATTCAAAGTCAACATTTTATAGCAAAATCCATAGTAAATGATGCAAAAATATATATTATTCAATTAATAACAGACTTTCTGAACATAAATGCAACATTTTAACAGTGTTTTGAGCTTCTTAGGTAAAGATTTGATTAATGTTCCATATTTTTGTTCCACATTTTGACAGGCAATGTTCCACATTTGGGGAAAAAGGTTGAGAGGTATGCCATGCATTTCTGCTTAAAGTTGAACCAGCTTAATATTCTGTGGTGATTTGCTATATACAGCCCATGATGCTTTGCATTACGGGGGTATGTGTGATTTTGTATTTCTTTGAAACTTGGTTTCCTGGCCAATGCCCTTTGGGGTAACCACTGCCTCAGTGCTTGCGCACTGAGCTTCTTTGTCTTTCCACTACCCAGATGTTTACTATCCAAACCCTCCTGCACATTTGGTACAACTATGAAAAATAATGGAAATTCACATAATTTGTGCTGTTTGGCAAACCACGTCTAGTCTGGTAAAAATAAGCCCCGAACGTGCAGGATGCTAGGTGTATTTTAAAGGGGAAAAATCTGGGTTCATAATGGAAAATGTGCAGCTCATTTTTGGATTCTACAGATAGTACTGGTTTCACTGGTAACACATTTATGTACCTTTACCACAGAGAACTGGTAAAAATAAGCCAAAAAACACATGGGGACGGATATTCAAAAATCCCTGTTTGTGCTTATAAAAAGTTTCCTCCAGCTGCAAATTAATGTCTAGGCGAAACCACTGGTGTATATTGAACATGTCCAAAGCACATAGTGAGCATTAATGTCATTTTACAATATGCCGTCCCAACTGAGTAAGGCACTATCCCTGTGATTTTTCTATATATGTTTATGGAACCTGGAAATTAACCCTCTTACTTATGTTGTTGTATGGCTCTGAGAGTCTTATGACTGAACATTCTAAGCAACTAACAAGGAAAGTGTTGAGCTAAGGTTCTGTGATTACATCACAGCTTAATTAATTAATTTGTTCATTCATTTTGTTTATTTGTTTCAGAAGTTTTACTAAGAAAGACATACTGAGCTGGTATTAATTTGTTTCCAGGTGCATCGGGGATAAATAGACTTTATAAAATGGCAAGGAAAAAATCTAGAAATTTAATTGGCTAATAGACATTGCCTGACCATGCATTAAATCTCTGTAAATGCATGGTCAGGTGCCAAATCTCATTTGCCCCAAAAAAAAATACAGAGCCATTTTGTAAGTGTAATAAGCCCCTTCAGGATGTGCAACGTAGGATTTTAATGTACTTCCCAAGGGTGTAAGGACACTCGGCTTTCAGCCTCATGCTTTACTACACCCCTGGGGCATGCATTACAATCCTATAATGCACACCTATTGTGGTTTATTACTACAAAAGATAATGATGTAAGTGAAGTGCAAAGCAATAAATAATACTATTAAAGAAAGCTGTCTTCAAATGGCTTCGCTTGCTAAGTAAAGTATTTCCTCGGGTTAGCTTTTTATCTGAAAACGGTGTTTTCTCATAGCTAAAGTACTTTATTTTAAAGGAAAAGTCCGCTTCAGAAGTATGGTGGACACAAGGGGCTCCATTTACTGTAAAGGTGTGGTAGACACTGCTTGCTTCAATACATTTTATTGAAGTGAGCGGTGTGGCACCACATCTTTTATAGTAAATGGAGCCCTCCTTCCATCTGCCACACTCCGGTAGCAGACTTTTCCTTTAAAATGAAGTACTTATGTGCACGAGAAAAAAACACGCTTCAGATAAAAAGCTAAACCGAGGGGTACATTTTGCAGGGCGGAAGCTCCATTTGAAGGCAGCTTTTCAAGATAATAAGCAGCGATATAAGCAAGAAACAGGTGTGCACAATTATGTGTAAGTGGGACTACAGTGAAATAAAGTGCTAAGTAAGAACACTCGCAGAGTGCAATATGCAGTATAGGGTTTAAGGTGGGAGTAGGGAATGCAGTTTAGGAGGGTGGAAGAGGGAGCTGTACTGATGGGGGTGCAGGGCAAGGGGAAACAGAGAGAATGGAGTTTGTGGGCTACAGCCTGGGCGCAGCATCAGAAGAAGCTGCAGGAGTGAGTGGCGAAGTCTCGGAGGAGGGATTTGAAAGAGTGAGGAGAGGGGGCAGAGCGGATCGTAAGCTTTGGAGTGTGTTGGCAACTTGGCCCCTAGTGTATGAGCATGTACTACCCAGCAGAAAATGACTAGCTCAGTGACAGCACTGAAACTAACAGAAGAAGAAATTATGCTAAGTCTGGTAGAATTTCTTCTTTTTTCTTCGTCCATGATTTTTATCATTAAAATACTAGCAGTTGTTAAACTCGGGGGGGGGGGGGAATTTTTAAAAGGGATGGATGCAGATGCAAATGCATACTGCGTGGGTGTCTGCATCCATTTTCTTGCGTCCAGGCAGCCCTGCTGCAACTTTCAGAAGTTGCATCTGTTTACAACAACAAGTTACAATTTGCAGCAGAAAATGTACACAGCTGCAAGTGGCATCGAGTTTGGATGCAGCTGCATCTTGTTTTTGATGTAAAAGTTGGAATAGATGGTCTAACAGGTTCAGATGCATTCCTGCTTTGAAAATGGCATCAAACACATACTGGACAGATCCTTTTAAAAAACTGTTCAGGACCTATACATTCTCAAAAACAATGTATAGTCAAGGGTGTATGACAGGGGTAAAATATTGTATTTCAGGGTTCTGATGAGTTTTGTAATCCTTTTGAGCTTAGCTCGTGAAAATTAAGTACATCATCAGAACCCTTGCAATACTAAATATTCCCTGGTAGTAGCCCTCAATAATACACCATATTATCCTTTATATGAATCACACATTTACTGTATGCATAAACATGATGGAGGACAATTATATTGCAACCATTTGCCACTTTTGAGAAAACTTTGAAAACTACAGTAATTAGACACAACTTGGCTTACGTTTTATAAACAGTATGCATTTCTCCTTTCCTTGTTTTTCATTACAGTACTAAGTTCATTTGAAACATGATCATTGTCCTTTTGATTCTGCTACTTAGATCATTCTGTACTGCTCCATGTTGCCAATTGAAACTAGTTAATGCATATGGGTAATATGCACCCCTACCAGCGCGCATTACTCATATGTTTTAAATATTCCCCATTGACAACAATGGTATTAACAGACAGGGGATTTACAGCAGGTATGAAGGAAGTGGTCCAAGATTTGGTGGCTTGGCTTCAATGCCAAGAAATGCAAAGTGATGCACAACTGAGCCAAGAATCCTAGGATGGAGTACTACCTGGGAAGGGTCTGGTATCTGCAACAGAGGAGAAGGATCTTCAAGTCATATGAACATACAAACATATGAAGAAGCCAGCAGAAGAAGGCCATTTGGTCTATCAAGTCTGCTCATATTGCAGGGTCCACAGTTTGAGCTAATGTCCCTGCTCTCCTCCCCACTCTTCCCATCCTCCCTACCCATGATCCTTGCCTTCCCCCATGCCTATCCCAACCTCCATTAAAGCTACCCACTGTCTTCAATGAGATGACCTCTTCCTGCAGTACATTCCAAGTGTCCACCACCCTCTCTATGAATAAGTGCTTCCTGACCTCCCTCCTAAACCTCCCACCCTCCAGTTTAAGACTGAGCCCCCTTGTGTTATGGTTGCCACTCAGCTTAAAGAGACTCTCCTTATCAATCTTATTTATCCCTTTCAAGTACTTGAAGGTCCTAATCATGTCCTCTCTCTCTCTCTCTCTCTCTCTCATTTCCTCCCTGGAGTGCATGTTTAGTACCTCAACCTCTCCTCGTATGCCTTACCCTGCTGACCCGCTATCATCTTTGTAGCCCTCCTCTGACCTTTTCCAGCAGGTTAATGTCCTTTTGAGGTGTGGGCACCAGTACTGAACTCCATACTCTAGATGCGGTCTTACCAGTGACCTGTACAAGGGCAGTATAACCTCTTCTCTCCTACTACTGATCCCCCTAGATATGCATCCCAGCATCTTGTTTGCCTTTGTTGCTGCTTTTTGCACTGCTGGAGTGCTTTGTCACTAGTGATCATCACTCCCAGGTTCTTCTCCTCCTCTGACGCAGATACTCGGACTCCACCCAGGTAGTACTGTGTTCTGGGATTCTTGGCTCTGATATGCATAACTTTGCATTTCTTGGCATTGAAGCTAAGCTGCCAGATCCTGGACCACCTCCCCAGCTTTTCCAGATCTTCCTGGAGGTTCTGTATCCCTTCAACTGTGTCCACTCTCCCGCAGAGCTTGGTGCCATCCATGAATATAACATTTTGCCCTTAATGCCATCTCTAATGTCACTGATGAAGACATTGAACAACACCGGCCCCAGCACCGAGCCCAGCAGGACCCCACTGGTTACTTCTCTGGTGCCAGATAACTCTCCCCACACAATAACCCTCTGGGTTCTGTCCCTCAGCCAGTTTTCCACCCATCTGGCCATCTTTTCCCCATCCCCAAGATCCACCAACTTCCTGATCAACCTTTTGTGTTGCACAGAGTCAAAGGCCTTGCTGAAATCAAGATAGAGGATGTCTACCACTTGGCCCCTGTCTACTGTCTTAGTGACACAGTCAAAGAAGTCAAGTCAGATTTGTTTGACACAATTCCTCCCCCCATGAACCCATGCTGCCTCGCATCCTGGAGACCATGCTCCTCTAGATATTCCACCAACCTTTCCTTTAGTATGGTCTCCATGAGCTTGCCCAGAATGGAGATCAGACTGATTGGTCTGTAATTCCCTGGGTTATCCTTGGAACTGCTTTGTGGAGTCATGATCACTAGCAACCTGAAGGCGCTCCATACAGTGCAAGAAAGCAGTAGCAGGGCAAACGAGATGTTGGTTGCATAGCCAGAGGGATCAGCAGTAGGCTAGAGGAGGTTATACTGCCCTTGCACAGGTTACTGGTGAAGCCACATTTGGAGTATGGAGTTCAGTACTAGTGCCCACATCTTAAAGAACAACCTGCTGGAGACGGCCAGAGGACAGCAATGAAGATGATTGCAGGGCAGCAGGGTAAAACATATGAAGAGAGGTTGGGGCCCTGTACATGTCCCTGGAGGAGAGGGAGGGAGAGGGACATGATTGAGACCTACAAGTACTTGAAAGGGATAAATAGGGTGGATAAGTATGGTCTCTCTTGAAGCTAAGTGGCAGCCAAAACATGAGGGGATACAGTCTTAAGCTGGGGGGGGAGTTAGGAGGGAGGTTAGGAAGCACTTCTTCATGGAGAGGGTGGTGGCCACTTGGAATGCACTGCTAGAAGAAGTGTTCTCATTGAAGACAGTGGGCAGCTTCAAGAGAGGCTGGGATACACAAAAGGAAAAAGTAAGGATAATGGCAGTTGGAAAGGCTGCGAGTATTGGTGGGGTCAGGGTCAGTAGCTTAAATTGTGGACCCTGCAATACGAGCAGCCTACACAGACCAAATGGGCTTATTCTGCTGGCTTGTTTGTATATTCCTATGTTTGTAAGGAACTTTTCCGTTGCTGAAGTCATAATAATTCTCTGTGAGATCACAATCTGTTGTGGAAATGATTATGATGTCAGAAACAGCGGACTGTGACATCAGCAAAGGATTAAAGAGCTGGGGCCAGATTTTCAAGGATTGTCATTTTCGGCACCCACACCGGAAGCCCTTGCAGGTCTGCAAGGTTTCTCTGCATGCACCACATTTTCAATCATGGAGGTGTCTGTGACCAGCTCTGCAATTTACAACAGCTTGCAACTGTTTTTTGGTGCAGCTGTGCTGAAATGTTATGCCTGATTGGACCAGGTGTAACATCTTCTGCAGCTACGCATGCCACCCTTGCGGCAGTTAAGACTTGGTACTGGTGCAGAGATTTGTGAGACTTAGTCCCACAATGGGTTGAAACTCCAGACCCAGAAGTAGACCAACAGTAGTAGGAGAAGGTTCCAGTTTCCATGTAAATGGAATTAATAATGAAAAACAAAAGGAAAGCAAATAGAGAAAATCCAGAAAGCATAAGCTGAATTGTGTCTAAATATTATGGGCTCAATTTTCAAAGGCTGGAGGATGATGCAAGATGCCTGCATTAAACATAATTGATGCAAGTGGCACCTTGCATCAAAAGATGGGGCAATCCCTATTTTTGAACGTGGTCTGCATTGAAAAAAGGAGCCATTGTGCCAAAGTGGCACTGCACCAGCTTTGCGACCCAAATCGGGGTGCACCTGGTCACAAGGGGTCTTGCGCCATGGCAGGGCTTCAACATCCCTTTTTCTGCAATTTTGCAAGCCCTGCCATGGATGCAGAAAGAGGCTCCACTTAGACCAGCCAGGAGGTGGTTTAAGGGACCTGCACCAGTGCCACACAGTGTGGCGAGGTCTGAAAGGGGCTGCCAGGGGCAGAAGAGGCACAGGGAGCCATAGGGGAGTCAAGGAGACAGCTGGGCAGGAGATGGAGTGGTGAAGCACCCAGTGGGGTGCTATTACATATGAATACCGCCGATGGATAGGGACCACCGGGGTGTCCAGGGACAGTAAATAATATGTCACCAGTGGGCACAGCCCTGGCAGCAGCTCCAGGTGGCCACCAGCAGCTGCCAGGGCTGTGCCCACCTGGTGCCATGTAACTTTCTGTCCTTGGAACCCCCTTCCCCCTGATTGTCCCATCAGAACGGCTGCATGCATATGCAAACGGCACTCCTGCCAGGTGCCACATCACTCCCTCTCATGCCCAGTTGTCTCTCTGAGTCCCTCTATGGCACCCCCCATGCCCCTTCTGCTCCAGCCTCCTCCTGTCCAGCAGATTCACCCCCCCCAACAATCCTGGCCCCTCTAGTTTTGCACCAGGTGGGGGGGATCCCTATGGCAATTCCTGCAGGTGCACCTTATGTTTGGCGCTAACCTGCAGCTGCAGTGACTCCTGGATTTTTAGTGCAGGGATCCCCCCCTTTTGTAAAATTGGGTGCAGGGTCCCTGATGCATGCGGAGTTCACCACAGCCCTAGAGTGAATCAACTTGCATTGCTTTAAGGGCTGTTTCAAAATCGAGCCAGATATGTTTTTTTCAGTTTAAAAGTTCAGAGTTGCAGGATAGGTTTTATGAGAAATAAGTCTTGTTTGCAGAATGCCCCATGTCAGTTTACTATACAAGGCTAAACAAGAACAGATAACATGAAACAAAATCAAGCAACCAAGCTGCGCAGCATGGACATAACAGTTTGGTGTTTAACATATGTAATTTCACGTGATGTTTGCTGTCAGTCACTGAGCAAGTACTACATACAGAACATGCTCAGGCATAGCTCAGTTGGCAGCTGGCCACAGTGGTGAACGGTGGGCTGTGCCAGTCGCTGACTGGGTTACGGGTTAGGGGACGCGAGGTGGTAGGGTACTGTGGGGTGGGGGGGTCCACAAGACCACCAGGTTATTGGATATCTCATGTACTGGGGGATCGGGGACATCCACTAGCCCACCACGGAACTTTCACTTAACACTATGGGTGATTGGGGCTTAGGGGTCTGCTAGCCCACCAGGGCATTCTATGTGTATAATATGGGAGATCAGGGCTTGGGGGGGGCGATAGCCCACCAGGGCAATCTTTATGAAGAATATGGGCGATCGGGGCCTTGGAGGTGGTAAGGCACCTGTCCATGGCGCTTTTGTTGCTCAGTCCACCCACAGCTTGCGGCAAGGCTTTCTGATGTGCCGTCTGTTTGGCACAGGGCCAAGTCTGTCCAAAGCTGCAGGACTTAGCCACTGGGACCGTACCCAATAGAGAATTGGGAGCAGGAGCCCCAGCGCATCGGCAGTGGGCGAAAGCCACTTTGAGATTGGCCCTATGGTGTGCAGCGGATGAGGCATTTGATAAAAGTAGATTTGACAGGTATTCTAATATTTTTTTTAACTATAGCTGAACTAGCTTTTTAGGAAGAAAAAAAAACTGTCATTTTATAGCTGCGTTAACTTTAAAGGAGAACTACACTGAATCAAAAAGTCATTTTCCCAATAGAAACTGTTTTTTTTTTTTAAATACTGGTTCAAATTCTGTTATTGCCCTAGCTGTCCAGGAGTTTTAGTTATCCTAGTGGGCGTTTCTGGATTACATGCTGCTGGTAAGAACCATTTTAGAACTGTATGATGTTGTTTATGTCCCTGTTCTGCTTTCCTATTGTTGGCACAATGCATCCATGTCTTACTAAAGAACTCTGTGTCTGAGAGGGGCATAACCTACACCATATGTTCTAAAATGGTGCTTCACACCAGCTTGTACAGCAGAAGCAGCCACTGAGGTTACTAAAGGGCCAGTATAGATGGAACAATACAAAATTTGAACCAGTACGTAAAAAAAAAAAAAACAGTTTCTGTAGGGAAAAATGACTTACAGGTCAGCGCAGTTCTCATTTAAGGAATGTTAACAGCAATTTACAGAGAGGCACACTCAACCAAAAATGGAAGACCCAACCAATACTTTTTCTCCTAGCTCCTGTATTTCAGTGTTGGTTTTCTGGCTTTTATGAAGGCTGTCATGATGTTTTTCTTTAACGTTATGGCACCTCTCTCAGTTTTTGACAGAGGAAGTGCAGGACCAGCTGGCTTTTGGCCAACCCTTATTTAAAATGAGCTAATTGTTTAAATTTCCCATCACTGTTCCGTCCCCTCCCCCGCTGGAAGCTGGAGACTGTGTCTCCAGCTTCATTTGGCTTCTGCTCACTCAAAGCCTTTACTACACCGTCAGTTGGTCCTGTGCCAGAAACAAAATGAAATTATACAGTGTAGAATTAACAGGAGACGCATTGACAAATTTAAATACATTGGTCATTCTGCAGTGAATGCTGAGGTCTGTATTTGATTCATTCTTACTAAACTGAAATAAACAGAACAAGCATTTGTAAAAGTTTTGAAATCCTCTTCAAACTTTTTTTTTTTTTTTTTTTTTTTACAGATCAGTTAATGGAATTATTTAGCTTAAAATATTTAAAAAGGGAGAAGAACCATATGGTGCCAGCAACCTGGATTCAAGAATAGACCTAGGAAGGCACATTGGGGTGAGGTCGTGGGTTGGAGCAGCTGCTATGTGGCAGTGTGCTGCCCCTGAGAAGGGCTTGCAGTGGGTTCTGGTGCCATGGCGCCACCTGCAGGATGGCTGGTAGCTTTCTCCCCCCTGCAAGCAGCCGTGTACACACTGCTAAAATGGCTTCTCATCATGCCATGGAAGGAGGGAGGGAGGGATCAGGAAGATCAGGAGGATAGGCATTTTAGAACCTCTGCTCATGAACAGTGTCAGTGTGATTTTCTTAATTTGTCCTGAACATTGATTCCCCACAGCGACTGCACTATTCTGCACCAAAAGTGTGAAACAGCTGTTCTGCTCATAAGGAGGTGTGAAAAAATGCCAATGTTGAAAATCTGGAGTGAAAATATTATAAATTCTCAAAGTTGCAAGCGTGTATAGGAACTGCGCAACGCACGCTCGTAAAAGTCATTTTTGGGAATTTTTTCACCAAATTTTCAACATAGGATTTTTGGGGGCCTACCTCTGAACTGTGTCACTGTTGTTTCGTTAATCAGCGCCAAAAGGTGATTCTGCGCTATGACCGCGAAATCACTTTTCGGGACCAAATAACCAGATGACAGTCACAGAATTCATGAGTTGGGGTCCCAAGAACCCCATGTTGAAAATTTGGTGCAAAACTTCAAAGAAATGACCAAGATATGCACCAAAGTTGAAAAAACCCTATTTATGTCATTATACAGCTTACCGGTATTTCTTCAGTTCACGGTTGGCTTTGAAGAGTGCAGATGTGTTCCCAGTCCACGAAGATGTGTGAGCCTCCAGAAGTAAGTATGGCGTGGGGTGTGTGGTAGGTGGGATGCAGAGGTGGCACAGGTTGGGTGAGGGGGCAACAGTCAATGAGGGACTGTTTTCGTTTGTTACAGGGTTTTTTTTTTTTTACAAAGACACCCTCAGGACTTTTCCATGCTGGGGTGGGCTCCCAGCATGGCACCTGGAGTTTTTGGGGGGCAGTGGAGCCAGTGGGGATTGGGCACCCCGTTGGCATACACAGTGTGTGGGGGGAACATGATGACGGACTTTTGCCACGCTTGGGGTGGGCTCCCAGCGTGGCACTTGGATGTTTGTTTGGGGAGACAGTGGAGCCACTGGGGATTGGGCACCCTGTTGTCCATGGGTGGAAGCATATGAAGACACTGGACATTTGCCATGCTGGGGAGGGCTCCCAGCATGGCACCTGGAAGTTTGTTTTTGGGGGGCACTGGAGTCGAGTGGGATTGGGCACCCTCATCAGACATACAGTGTGCTTGGGGGGGGGAGTGTGCATGAGCTGAGGGGGATTGGGCACCCCCTTGGCACACAACAAATGGGGGGCAGGAGATGCAGTGTTGTACAGTTTGACAGCTACAATCAGCGGTGGTGACTATAAGCAATTTGCATACTGCTGACGCACAGCAGTATGAAAATTGCCTACACATTACCACCATTGACTGTAGCTGTCTTTCTCTTTCAACTATATGCCACTGCATCTGAAATGCTGTCATAGACAGCTTGGACATTCACTGGTGCGGTGCGACCGCGCCTGCAAAAAAGATCAGGGCATTGGATGTGGGGGTGCCACACCTACGAAAACTTGTATGGTGGCACTATGTTTCTTGCACATGCGTCCAAGCAAACATAAAAATTGCAAGTTGCCATCAGAATGGTGGCTTCAGCATGACAAGGGTGTATCCTTGAAATCAGGGTTCATACATTATACATTAGCTTTTTCACTGAAATAAAAACACTTTGATCATTATTACAGAACCCAAAGTAGCTACATAATTTTTTACCTTCAGAGTAGATTACGTCATTAAAATTTATCTAGCTACTGGGTACATCACACAGATCTTAATTCAACCATCTGCTCCTTACAGCTGTGCACTTCTGCCAGCACGAGGAATCAGTGCTTTTACTTTCACCACAAAACACTAATGTTCACTATATAAACCACACATGTGATGTGCGTTTATGTGATATGGAATCTATCTCCATTTGTAGTCAGAGACCTCTTTTGACCTCACTCATGGCTTCGCCACTCGTGAAAGTCAAGCGTTCACTGGCCACTCAGGAAGATAAAGTCCATATTGCATTAAGGCACATCACATATCCCATATATCCCTGCTGGACAGGTGGTTGGTTGGGGCATAAACACCTGTATGGGAAAAAAACCCAGAGAAGATCCATGGCTGTTATAATGGTGTGGTGGCAGTGGGTTTGATGTCCATGTAGGTATCCTATGTTCCACCTTGGCCTTAGTGTACCAGGTGTTTGATTGTTTTGCAGATGGACACACATTCTGGTGTGAAGACTGAGACTGCCAACATGTTTTCCAGTGATTGGTCTGGGAGCTGCATTGATGGAGTCTGAAGGCTCATGAACATTGTCCCTCACAGGCAGCTGTTGGTGGCACGCATAGTGGTGGCACAGAGTAGACGTGGACAGGAGCTATAACAGTAAAATGGTGTGTCAGTGAAGAAATTAGAGATGGGTAAACCTTTTTATGCTTCTGTTTATAACAGGTCATATTCAAACAAAAAGGTTAGAAACAGTTCATAATTGTATACCTTTCTTGAATGTTCTCAGACCTCTAATATGCAAATGATTTGCATGTAGTTGATATTTAAATCATATGCAAAATCAGGTCATTTGAAATTGAACCACCTGACCCATTATAGGTCGAGATTTGGAAACAATTAAAATGTGAAATAAATATCCATTTCTAGGTGTGTGTGGGGGGATGTTTCCTAACCAGTTTATCCCTCCCCAGAAGAGATTAGGTGAGGGCATCTGGATTCTTCAGACAACAGTTGCCCTAATTCATAGCCACTGGCTGGGGGGAGTGGGAACAATACACAGGCCCCTTGTTGCAGACCTTGACCCGTGAAGAGGGACGGGGCAGCCTGCCCTCACTGGGAGCAAACAAAAAATGAAGCATAAAAACAGAACACTGTGGTTTCTCACAAATTCATACAGCACATTTTGTTTACTAATTCCTTTGTCATTTTTATGCAGTATTGAGCTACAACAGTTCCCTTTCAGGTACATCCTGGGGAGGAGAGAGGGTTACAAGGATATGTTTTGCTGACAGGAGGAATGTTGGGTCTGACACTGAGTATAATCCCTTACTGTTATCATGAGTCATGGGAACTCTAGTTTCCACCTGGACAGCCACCAGGGATAGGCAAAAGGGACCTTGGTATAACATCTCATCTGAAGGATGGCACCTCAACAGTGCCACCCCCCCCCGTGCTGCACTAAAGTGGCAGTACTGGGTATTAGAAAATGGGTTATAAAAATTCTATAACCCAGTTGGCTTACAGCACTCAGGAGGGGTGTGGGTATCAGTCATCACCGCTTGGGAAGGGGAGGAGGTGACCGGTATGTGGTTCACCTTTCCACAGTGCAGCTTATGCTGACACTGAAGGCCCTCCGCTATGTTCAGTGCTGCCTCTGCTCTGCTCAGCATTTCTTGCAGTGTTTTAAAACCCCTTCTTGTCATGGTTAGAAAACAGGTTGTGTTGGGTCCCTTTTCTAAGCACAGTAAAACCCTGCAGGTTGTGCAGTGTTCGGAGATACCCACATTTCTGTGACTGGAAGGCCCTCCACCTGTGGTTTTGGGCCTCACTACAGCCTGGATGTGTGGGTATCTCCAACACTGCACTCCCTGTTGGGTCTTATCACTTACTTAGCCCAAATTCCTGGTGTAAGACTAGAATCCATGGCCTTCCAATCTTCCATCCCCAGAGGTAGTCATGCAACCTACCAAGCAACTGTTATTAACCCTTTGCTTCCATAAAGGGGACACAGGTCGTAATATTCCTGTTGAGTGGTTGAGGATCTGCATTCATTTGGACAAGTTAGGGATACTGCTTCTTTAAGCTGTCAGTCAAATAGAGCACAACTGTGGGTATAAATTTCTGATGGCTGACTCATTGACAGCACTGTCAAATATCTGATTTTCAAATGGACAGAAAAATGCTGAAAACCGATTAGTTGAGAGCTAGTTTTCCCAGCAATGTCATTCAAGTAAAACTTCACCGATGAAACTAATGCCCATAATGCAGTTCACTTACAACACATTAAATGGATCCATTTTATAATCGCAATGAGCCACTTCAGGGCATGTGACACTGGGATAGTGTCACTTCTTAAGTGGTCAAAGGCACTTGGGCTATGGCCTCATGCCCTCACAATGCATCAAAGGCTAACGTTATCCCAGCATGACACATGCTCTGGCATGCCTTACTACTTTCGAATAAGGATTTTGATATAATTACGGTTTGTGAAACATGGGATGATTATAACTCCACTGGATCAAGCAACTCCCTGGATATATCTCTTATTATCTAAATCGAAGTGAAAGAAAGGGTGGAGGTGTTGCCTCATTTATTAACAATAAAATCAACTCAGTCAATATTTCTAGTTCTATAAAAATTCATAATCTCCTGACTGAGAGTCTTTGGCTTAAAATTTTCCTATCCAAACAGGATTTTATTATCCTTGGGACATGTTATGTTCCCCCAAATTCATCTAGTTTAATTATGGACGCCATTCTTTCCGAATTTGAAATAGCTACTCAAATGGGTTATGTTATTATTACAGGGGATTTCAACCTCCCAGATATAAATTGGCAGTCATTCACAACATCTAGCAGTATTAGTAATACATTTTTGTCCACTTGTTCAGAATTGGACTTACAGCAATGGATAACTTCTGCAACCCAAGGTAATAACATATTAGATCTTGTTCTGAGTAGTACCGCCTTAGATATTAGGGTTGTGCATATTTCATCACCAATTTGCAGCAGTGATCATAATTCTATTTTATTTAACTTGCAGAGACATATTGTCTTTAATACTAATTCTTCGATTATATACCTGTCGACAAAGCTGATCTTCACAGTATCAATCTATACCTTGAAAAAATAAACTGGTTATCTTTTTTTGAAAACCAGTCCTTATATCAAAGTTGGGTACTTTTCAAATCACTTATTTCGACTCTTCGTGATACTTATATTCCATCAAAAAATAAGAATTCTAATGGGAAACAGACTCCTAGATGGATGAATAAAACCATAAAGGGCTGGATATTCAAACTGCGCCATTCTGTGGCGCAAGCCCTTGCGCTGCTCAAAAAAGTTGTGCTGGGGTGTGGCCGGGGCAATATTCAACGGAGTTGCGCTATTGAGCAACTCCTTTGAATATCACCCCCCGGCCACAGCTACTGTGCATGGTGCAGTGGAACTTGCACCACCGCAAGTGGTCAGAGTGGAGCATTCAAGATGTGGTGGCGCAAGTTCCATTACACCATGCGCAAATTCCCGATATTCAAAAGGTGACATGCAAATGGGGCCATAATTCATGCAAGGCGCAGGGGGAGCCATTGGCATCTACTTATGGCCCCATTTGCATGCCATTAGCATGCAGGTGCGCCGATCCCCGACGACTTGCGCCTGGCACCCTGCCAGGCAGCAGCCCGTTGAGGACCGACACCCTGCAGTCTGATCGCAGCAAAACAGTGGAACCCTCGACTGGCCCAATCGCGGGCAAACAGTAGTATTCCCACCCCCACTGGCCCGATCGCGGGCAGAACAGAGTTCAACCCCAGGTCCAAGTACCCTGGTGATCTAGTGGCCTCACCCCACCCACCCACGGAGCCCCATCACCCCGCCCCGCCATCAGCCGGTGGCAGCAGCACTCACCTGCCACCCGTCACCACCATCGACTGATTGCTCGGTAGAGCTGCATACCCATGTCAGAGCAAGAGCCAATGGCGGCATCCAACATACAAGGCAGTCCAGATATGTAACCACATATCTGAACTGCCTATACGGTATAGCTGCACGCCCATTGGCTCTTTGCTCTGAACCAATGGGCTGCAGCTCTACCGAGCAGTCAGTCGGTGGGTGGCAGGCAGGTGCTGCCACCCGCCGTGGTGTTAGTCCTCCGTAGGTGGTGGGGGGCCACTGGACCACCAGGAGTATTGGTCTTTTGGGCGGTTGAACTCTGTTCTGCCCATGATTGAGCTAGTGGGGGTGGGATTATTATCGTTTTGCCCGTGATCGGGCCAGTGGGGGTGGGAATTACTACTGTACTGCCTCGCGATCGGGCTAGTGGGGTGGGATTACTACTGTTTTGCCTGCGATCGGGCTAGTGGGGGTGGGATTACTACTGTTTTGCCCGGATCGGGCCAGCTGGAGGTTACTATTATGCCCACGATCCGGGCTGCGGGGGGCACAGGGAGAGGGCTACCCACAGTGGCAGCTGCTGTGTTGCACCCTGCAATGGCAGCTCACCTGTGGGTGGCCCTCGACTTACTCTTTTTTTTTTTGCTCAAAGTTGTGCAGGCGCAGGTTGGGGTTGCGTCAGAGCCAACTCTGCACAGCCTGGCTGAAATATCGGCTGTGCAGTTTATGCATGGTTCCTCCCCTCCGTTGAGCATGCCTTCATTAGCATTGTGCTGTTGCTCAGCATGACTTGGGGCGAACTGCCTCCTGCTGAATATCGCAGAATGGCACACCTTGACTATGAGGTGTAACCCTATTAAGTGGCGTAACCCTTTTGAATATCCAGCCTAAAATGTTTAATATCAAAAATAAAAACATCATAACTACCTAAAGAATAGGACAACTTCTAATTGGGAATTCTATTTAAAATCAAGTAGGAAGTGTAAATTAGTCATCTGTAGGGCCAAATCTAGATGAGAAATGAAATTGGCAACAACAGCTAGTAAGTCTAATTCCAAACAATTTTACTCTTATATAAACTCCTTCAGGAAAAGTCCAAGTGTGGTGGGGCTCTTACAACAGAAAACATACTTTTCCATGAGCCGAAAGCCATGGCTGATGTATTTAATAATGAATTTTGTGAAGTTTTCTCTGCATCAGAAGTTCAATCACCTGTACCTTGATTTCACCATCAGATACTTTTATCACATTCTCAGTTGAGTCTATTCTTAAAAACTACACTTACTAAAGGTAAATTTTGCTCAGGCCCAGACAATATAGCAGGGCATTTACTTTACCTACTATCTAAACATATTGCCTTTCCACTCAAACTTTTATTCGACCTTTTTACAATATAATTTTATCCCTTGTGAATGGAAAGAGGCGCTTAGGTACCAATACATGAGAAGGGATCAAAACATCTATGGGAAAATTATCGCCAATTAGTTTGACTTCATCCATATGTAAGGTGTTAGAAAGTCTACTAAAGGATATTATTGCCCCAATTATTGATGCATCTGATTTGGAACAACATGGCTTTAAAAAGGGTAGAAGCTGTCTGACAAATTTGCTCTGCTTTTATGAACATTTTAGTTCTTGTTTGGATAACCGGTTAGCCTGTGACATTGTCTTTATTGATTTCAGTAAAGCTTTTGACACCATGCCACACTGGGCTCTAATTCAAAACTCACAGGTCTTGGTGAAATAGTCATATAATTACATGGATTCATAATTGGCTTTCAAACAGAACTCAAAAGGTGATGATTAATGGGGCATTTTCTAACTCTGGTAAAGTTTTAAGTGGTGTTCCACAAGGCTCGGTTCTCGGCCCCTGTCTTTTTCAGGCTTTTATATCTGATTTAACTAATTCCTGCCTTTCATTTACAATTAAATATGCAGATGATGTGAAGATCAGAGGACCATGTTCTAATTTAGACCAAATATCTTGTATTCAGCATGATCTTGATATTATTAGTACCTGTTAATAAATGGGGCATGAAGTTAAACTCTACAAAATGCAAAGTAATGCATTTGGGTTCTAATAATTTAAATTTCAGTATATTCTGGACGATTTACCATTGTGTGCCACTAATGATGAGAAGGATTTGGGTATAAACATTTCAGATGACTTAACATATTCCAAGCATATGCATTCGTTATTAGTACATCTAATAAAATTATTTGTTCTATTTTGCGTATAATTAGGTCTCGAGATCAGGAGGTGTTGTTACCCTTATTCAGGTCCTATGTCCGTCCCCATCTTGAATATGCTTCACAGTTGTGGTGTCCTTTTAAAAATCATATAGTCACCTCTTGAAAGGGTTCAGCAAAAATACACTAAAAATATCTGGTCTCGAATCCTCATCTTATGAGTTCAGGTTGGATACATTGAAACTAATACCGCCACGATCAGACGATTAGAGGTGACCTTTCCTCCTATATGACATTATTCATGACCCCTATATCATGACTGAGTTAGAATTTTCTTTAAGTCATCAATACATAATACTAGAGGTCATGTCCTCCAGTTAACTGGTAAATCTTTTAAACATAATAATCATAAGTTTTTCTTTTCTGTAAGAACTATTGGGCCTTGAATAGACTTCCATCTGTTGTAGTAACAAGTAATACTAAAGATTTTTAAACATCGTCTCGACACGCTAATTTTGTCTGGGTATGACTTAACATTCTACTCTATGGCCTAACATAGGAGCATTATGGGCTTTGGCCTACTAGCTCTTTCTTCTAACCTTAGTATGAACCTTAGTATGAACTACTTACGTTTCCATGCAGAATCAAAACAAAGCAGATGGATGTGCCTAGTTTGCATGGAATATTTGGATTGGCATCAAGCATATAGATTTGATTGTGTTGAAGCCGCAGCTATGTTATTTTGATTCAGAAGCACAGTTAAGGATAGGATGAGCCTGTGTTTTGATGCTCAGCCAGAACCATCATTTATTTTGTCTTATGGTTCCAGTATAGAACATCTGTCCTATTCACATTGACTGCATAGAAACAGAGAAATATTTCAGGCAGAAACTAGGTTCATCAGGTCTGCTCTGTTCTTATCTAACCTGCACCTTCATCCTTAATGATCACTTTTGTTCAGTTTCACTAGGGAGGATGGTGGGTCTAGGCCAAAGGGTGGCATCAAAGTAGCCACCAAAGGGGTCCCAAAGATGAGGCAGCCAATATTTATAAGGAAAGGACCAGAAGGGCTGACAGCCCTAAAGAAAGATAAGGCCCTGGGACCAGATGGGTTGCAACTGAGGTTACTCAGGGAACTGGCAGCAGAACTGGCTGAATCCCTGGTAGATCTAGTCAACAATTCACTGGGGGGGGGGGGGAAGTTCCATAGGATTGGAGTGCAGCACACATAGTTCTGCTCTATAAGTGGGAGAAGGAACAAGTGGGGAACTACAGACCTGTGAGCCTTAGCTGTATTGTAGGAAGCTGCTGGAGTCACTGGTCAGACAGCACCTTGTGGACTACCTGACAGCAGTGTCCTCCAAGACAGTAAACAGCATGGATTCATGGTGGGAAGGTCTTGTGAGGCTAACTTGATAGTTTTCTTTGACTGGGTGATGAGGCCTAACACTGTACATGCATTACCACACACACTCATTGCAGTAGACCCCTATCCTTCCTGGATTTCATTCCATTCTTAACATCCCTGCTACATCTGCCCCCACCCTCTCTTGAAGCCCTCCAAAGTTTTCATCTTTTCATCTCAAAAAGAGAATATTAGCTGGCTGAAAAGGCATGTCTGTAGTGCATCGCCCTGCCTCCAAGAAAACAGATTCGAATCTGAGTCTGAGAAGCCCACACTGGAGCTAGCGTGTGGCCGTGCACTTTGAGTTATGAAAGATTGTCTGCCCTGACCACTGATTCAGGGTAGTCTGACCTATGGGCAGTAGTGTCTCAGCATGTGTCCAGATCCGAGCAGTACAGTAGTCAGCATAGCCTAGTGGTTAAGGGACAGGACTGCAAACCAGGAGATCTGAGCTTGAATCCAGATTCCCTACTTCATTATGGTAATCTGATGTTGTAATAGTAAATCCATACTAAAGAGAGTGACAAGAACATGTCATAGTAGACTATTCCCACAGTACACTGACCCCAGATCAGTGCTGGCAGTAATCTGTCCCGGGACCTGCTGTTCCTAGCTCTGTGATTGGGTGAATAATCAGGTAGGAGCCAGTTTGCAGGTGTGTGACACTTAGGTCCCAAGGAGAGTGGGCATTGGGCATCCAGCATTTGTACGTCTCCAGCCAACTGACCAAGAAATCATATTGGCATCAGTTGTTGGGGAAGCTACTTACTGTCCTCTCTCCCACTCAGCCTGGAGGAAGGGTGGAGCGGGGGTGACCCCAACAGTAATGATTGCAGTCAAAATGAAAAATGTTAAAACAAGATGGCCAGCGGAGTAGCGAGTCATACTCCATGCCAGTGACCTGGGTTTAAGAGTTGACCCAGAGCTTGGTTAGGTGGCAAGGGGTGGGTACCGCCCCAGCTGGGCAGGGATGTCACTGAGTTTTGCCATTGCAGTATCCGGGAGCTTGTCTCTGCCACAAAATGGATTCTGTAATCACCACAATCCCCAGCATGCAAGTGCACCTTGTCCGCAGAGGGTAGTTCGCCCAGGTGTTGGCAGGGCAGGAGAGACAAACCGAATTCTATTGCATGGCACATGCCAGCCAAGCACCACCACAATGCCAATAATAACAAATAGATATTGCCTCTAATGCTGAACTCAAATAAAGGGGCAAAGGACAAGGGAAACACTGACATAAAACCAATAAAAACATCAAACAGATATATGACTCTAATGCCGAAATCAAACAAAGGGGCAAGGGACAATGCTGTACTGCAGCAAACACGGCAAAACACGCCCTTAATAGGAACCAAATCAGAAAAGGCAAGCAAGGATAAAAAAAACACATCATAATGGACTCCATGATTCGTGGAGTGGATACCCACCCAGCCTGAGGTAATGGTCCGATATCTGCCAGGTATGTCAGCCTGGAGGGACACTGAACGATTACTGAAATAGTGCAAAAACAGGATAGTATCAGTGTCCCAGTACACGTGAGGAACAAACGATTCTTGCCAGCTGGTCTGTGGGGAGACCAAGGAACACCTGTCCAAGCTGGACAACAACTGGCATCTTTTTTGTCAGCCGCTCTTCTTGGAAGTTCTGCCTGTCTGGAAAAGAGGTACAAATGAGCGGAAAGTCCTAGAAGGAGAAATAGGGAAGTAAACAAATGGCTAAAGGACTGGTGCCAGGAAAAACAACACAATTTTGTAGATGACTGGCAAAATTTCTGGCAGAGAATTTCTTTAAATATGAAGGCTTGAATCTGACTAAAGAGGGAGTCAGTGCACTGGTACAGAAGCTTCCATGTGTTTGCAGTATGTTTAAGGAGGCAGTATAGCATAGTGATTTAAGGCCTGAGCTACAAATCTGAGATCTGGGTTGAATCTCACAGCCCCCAGTTGCATACTGTGTGACCCTGAGCAAGTCACTTAACTTCCCCAGCTCCCAGATCACACCTGCAAACAAGCTTTCAGCAAAGTGCATCTCCTGGTTAAACAGTTGAAAAAATAGAAAACTAGTAAAGGGGAGAGGGTGCAGTCCCAATACAACATATGGGTCAAAGGACACCTCTCCCCATAGCTAGTAATCAAAAAATGGAAAACAAGGCAAGAAATACAGCACCAGGAACATCAGACAGGCAAAAGACACCCCTTCCTCCTTGGCTATCAATCAAATGGCTGTAAGGGAGGGGTGCAGCACTAATACAACTCAATACAACGTGTGGTAAGGAAGGCACCTCCATCAGATAGCAAGCAAACTGAGGTTCAGCAACTGCTTAGATCATTATACACCAGCAAGAGGGGAAAAGAGACCAACTCCTTGCAAATCACAAAAAGGAGAGGTAAACATTCCACCATAGCCAACAAGCTACTATCTGGAACATGGAAAATCATGTACACAAATGCCGCAGCCTGGAAACAAGATCCCAGATCTGGAGGCTACAGCGACAGAGGCTAAACCTGACATTGTAGCCATAAGTGAGACATAGTTCTCCAGTAACCATGCATGGGAAATAATGGTACTTGTCTATGTACTGTTCAGAAGGAATGAGGGGGACCTATGTAAAGGAAAACATAAAAGTGACTGAAATTCCTAATACATAGGATCGAGGCAGAAGCATTGTGGGTCACCCTGGAAACTGGAAAAGGGTCAGCCATAAGAACTGGGTGGTCTACAGACCACCTGACTAGAGAGAGAGAGGGCTGACAGATCATTGCTAGAAAACATAGAAAGGATGGCAGCAAAGGGGGAGGTACTGCTGATGGAGGATTTTAACATACCAGATGCAGACTGGTCAATTCCTACCAGACTATCATCCAGAACCAGGGATATAGTAGACTCTCTGCAAGGGGAGGGCTTCAAACAATTGGTGCAGAAACCCACCAGAGACAGGGCTATCCTAGATCTGGTGCTGTCAAATGGGGAAAGGATCTTGGACCTCCAGGTTGAGGGTCACCTGGGGTTCAGTGACCATCAAATGGTATGGTTCAATTCAGCCACGGGAACACAGTCAACTCATTCTAAGGCAAAAATATAAGACTTTAGAGGGGCTGACTTTGGAAAGATGGGTGAAAGGATCAAACTAGCTCTGAGGAGCAGAATCACTGAAGAGGCGTGAAGTGAAATGTACAGCGTATAAAAAGCAATAAAAGTAACAGGTCAATGTGTTAAAGAGAAGAGTAAGTGCAAATAAAGGAGGAAACCACTTTTGGTTCTCTAAAATGGTGGCAGAGAAAGTCAGAGTCAAAAGGGTGGCCTTCAAGAAATATAAGGAAACCTTAGAGGGACACAAACAGGAGGCATACCAGAGTTGTCTAAAGGAAGCCAGTAAAGCAGTGAGAACCCGCAAAGGCACAATCAATCAATCAATCAAAATCTTTATTTAACCAGGCGGGCACCACTGGGCAGAGCTCATTTTTGAAGTGGACCTGGGGCTTACAGTGCAAAAGAAAAGTTCACAAACGAACAGCAACAGATACAATGCAGGGACATAACAGCAAAAGGCATATGTAAATACAAGTGCAACTATAAGTGCTGGATACAGCAAAAAACATTATACAGTCAATCAAAATGTACAACACAAAATGCATTGGAGAACTGTACAATAAGCAATGTTGCCGGCAGTGCCAGGCTAGGTAAATCCAATCAACGTGGTCCAACAATGGAGGAACTGAGGTGCATATATGTAGACAAGCAAACAGTGTTGCCAGTAAGGGCTAGGCCCAGATAGATTCACCCAGGTCCCACACGGGGACATAGCAGGACGATGTAGTAAAGTATGGAGGGAGGGAGGGGGAAGTGGATAAGAAGGGGCAGGGGATGAGAATAAGAAGCAGAAAGTACCAGGACTAGGTGAAAGCTGGAGATAAGCCAAGTCCATATTTCAGTTGATTAAAAATAGGAAGGACACATGAGTACTACAGGGAGGGTGGGGAGAAGGGAGACCAGGCAGTGGATAAGGATACGGCATGAAGAAACAGAGGCATCAGATATTCAGGGTGCATTTAGAAAAAAGGAATAAGAGGCTCTCGCGTAATGGCTAGCAAACGCAAGATTCCTTGTTGTGGCTCAAATATAGCATTTTGAAGGCTTGTAGGCTAATGTGATGACTTATTTTAATGTTTTTGCAGCTTATTCCACAATTGAGGCAACACATAGCTAATGAAAGCTTGACCAACGCGATCTGGCCTTGAGTACCTTCACTGAAATGCAAGAAGACTTCTCAGTGCTTCCTACTTAGTAGGCTTAGTGGTAAGCAATCAGAGATATAGTCAGGCAATTTGTTGGAGAAGGACTTTGTAGGTCCAGGTTGCGCGTCATCTGTTGTCAGAAGCTGAGGGATGGCCAACCTACTGCAGAGTACAGTGAACAATTGTGGGTATTGTAGGGAAGGTCCATTATGAAACTCAGGGCTCTGTGATAGAGCATATCAAGTTTGATGAGAGCACCGGCAGGACCCTGGCTGCAAAGGAAGTCAGCATAGTCTACTAAGGAAAGAAAGGTAGTTTGCACTGACCTCATCCTGACGTCCCTAGTGAGGAAGTTTTTTATCCTAAAGAAGAGACCAAGTCTCTGTCTAAGTTTCTTTGACAGTTCTTCTATGTGTCCTAGGAAGGAGAGTTTATTATCAAGCCATACCCCCAGACACTTGACTTTAGGTACATACTCCAGCTGTTCGCTGAGTATGGTGGTAATCAGGGGAAGAGTCCCAGATGTGGCCAGATTTGGTAAATTGGGAAAGTGCAAAAAGAACATTGCTTTAGTTTTCTTAGCATTCAGGAGCAACTTTGGTTTAGCAGCTGAAGCTGAAGTAGATTGAATTCATCCTGAAGATCTGTACATGCTACATCAGGGAGGGTCTACTGATGTAGAGCACTGTATCATCCGTGAATAGATGAATATGGGCCTTTTTAGCATGGTATTGATTGTATTGATATAAATTGTGAATGACAGAGGACCCAGGATGGAGCCTTGGGGTACGCCTCAGAAGGGGTTTTAGAGGTGAGCCATCCCATCAGCCTTTACTTGCTGTGAGCAGCCTGTAAGATAGTTATCGAACCATCTGAGAAATATGGCATCTAAGCCAATATTTTGAGGGACGAGAGAAGCAGGCTATGCTCGACGGTGTCAAAGGCCTTACTTAGGTCCAAAAACTGTGCATACAAAGTTCTTATTATCCAGTTCAGCCTGCTCATCGTTGGTTACCTTGGCTAGAGCTGAGATTGTGCTGTGTTGCGCTCTAAAGCCGGATTGCAATGGGTTGAGCAAGTTCGCCGAATTCAGGTATTTCCTAAGCTGAGAATTCACAATTTTTTTGAGCATCTTGGACAGGATTGGGAGAAGAGAAATTGGCCTGTAGTTGTTAACATTGCTGGGATCTCCAGATTTAAACAGGGGGATAACTTGGACTGTTTTCCAGATGGAAGGAAGGTCACCCTGAGAGAGGGATAAGTTAAACAAGTGTGTAATAGGCACCGCTAGGACACAGTAGGCCACTTCTAAGAAGTAAGGGTCAATGAGGTCGGTGCCTGCACTTTTCCTAACATCCAGCTTAAGCAAGAGTTCTTCAACTTCTTCAGAGAAGTAGCTAAAGAGAGAAGGTCGAGGTGTAGAAGGTGGTTCTTTGCTATCGATTCCAAGTTGAGCTTGGAGGGCATTGGCCGGAGAGGTATCAAGGCTAACCTTGCAGTGGCAAAGTGATTGTTGAATGAATCAAGAATAGTCAGTTTATTGACAATTGTAGTGCCAATTGAAATTTTGGTGGGCAGGAACTACCAGAGGTATGACCTTCTATGTTTTAATTATTCTCCAGAATTTGGATGAGCACTTAGATGAGAGATCAAGATGGAGCTTTAATAACTAACCTTTGCTTCTCTGACCTTCCTGGAGCAGAGGTTCTCGCCTCCTGAATGAGTTCCAGTCATTTGGGAGTTTAGTCTCCGGCAGTTTTCCAGAGTGCATCCCTGTGCATAGGCATCCTTAAGCTCATTTGTGAACCACCGGCAGGACTTATTTCTGACATGGACTTTTACTATTGGTGCATGTTTATTAAGAGCACCAATCAGGATGTCTTGGAAAATGTTGTATGGTAGCCACTGAATTTGCTTAGATAAAAGTTCTGCCACAGCAGTAGCAATCAGTACAGAAAGGAGACAAGGCATTCTACGGGTACATTAGTGATAAGAAAAGACAAGAAGAGGGATTGCTAAGCTCAGAGGGGATAAAGGGAGTGCGAGAAGACTCCAAAGAAAAGTATCTATACTAAATGGATATTTCTGCTCAGTCTTTACTGAGGAGAAGGATGGACAGGGCCCCAACTGGACACTATAGACATGGGGGAGAGGTGAACCTGGAACCTTTCACAGAACAAAAGGCCTGAGAAGAGCTTGCTAAGCTAAGGGTGGACAAAGCAATGGGGCCAGATGGCATACATCCCAGGATACTCAAAGAGCTGAGGGAGGAACTAGCGGAGCCATTAGCACTACTGTTTAGTGAGTCACTGAGCACAGCAGGGGAGGGGTCCCTGAGGACTGGAGAATGGCTTTGTGATCCCACTTCACAAAAGTGGTAGCAGGAAGAAGCAGGGAACAATAGGCTAGTCAGTGACCAGGGGAGGTGAATCAAGGGGGCGCAGTCGATGTAGCCTACCTTGACTTCAGTAAAGGTTTTGATACTGTTCCATACAGAAGATTGGTAAACATGCTCGATAGACTCGGGGTGGGCCAAGAGGTGCTCAGCTGGGTTGGAAACTGGTTAAAGGACCAAAAGCAAAGAGTGGTGATAAATGGTGCCATCAGAAGAGAAGCATGTCACAAGATGGGTTCCTCAAGGATCAGTCCTAGGGTCAGTCCTCTTCAATATCTTCATCAGTGACATAGCGGATGGACTAGAGGGTAAGGTTTGCCTGTTTGCAGACGATACCAAGATCTGCAACAGAGTTGATGACCCAGAAGGGGTGGGCAGGATGAGGAAAGATCTGGAAAAATTGGAGAAATGGTCAGAGGAGTGGCAACCGAGGTTTAACACAAAGAAATGCAAAATCATGCATGTGGGGGAGGAACCCAGTAGCAAGCTATAGGCTGGGGTGGAATTGCTGACTACCACAAGGGAAGAAAGGATTTGGAGGTCATCATCACGCATGACCTGAAAACCTCTAAGCAGACAACAAAAGCAGTAGGAAGGGCTAAAATGATGCTGGGGTGTATTGGCAGTGGTATCACTAGCGTACAGAAGGGAGGTAATGCTTCCCTGTAAAGACACTGTTAGACCCCATCTGGAGTACTGCAGTGCAATACTGGAGGCCGTGACCTCACAAAGACATTGACAGGATAGAGGCTGTCCAGAGAAGGGCAACCAAAAAGGTGCAGAGGCTGCAGCATAAGACATATGAGAACTGATTGAAGGATCTCAATATGTATACTGTAGAGCAGAGGAGGGAAGGGGCGAAATGATCGAAACTTTCAAATACCTCAAGGGTATTAACAAGGTGAATGGGTCAATCATGTTTCAGCTAAAAAGAAACAGTAGGACAAGAGGTCACAACATGAAAATAGAAGGAGGCCATCTAAGGGGAAATGTGAGAAAGTTATTTTTCACTGAAAGGGTGGTGGACGCATGGAATGGCCTTCCACAAGATGTAGTGGGAGCCACTACAGTACCAGGGCTTCAAAAGGACTTGGGATAGGGACAAGGAATCATAGAGATAGGTAGGAGTATACAGTAAAGAACAGAATAGTCTTAGGGCACATGCATCGGGTAGGTAACATGGGCAGACTGGATGGGCCTGGCGGTCCTTATCTGCCATCAACTTCTGTGTTTCTAAGTTCACTGCATGCGTGCAAGGACTGAAGGGGCACTGTTCAGCATTATTGGGAAGTGGGCAGGATTTGGAGACTGGAAAAGAAACCTGAAGATCACCATGTTCCTTGGCTGTCTAGATGGCAGCCATCGGTACTCTAGGTCCCCTCAGTGTGGATTCCCACTGGTCCAGCAGTGGGGAGGGAGTGGCTGATGGGGTTTGGGAGGTCTGAGGGCAAAAGCTCTATGGCAAAAAACAAACAAATAAACAAGAAAAATGGTGCAAAAATAGGTGAACAACCACAAAATGAAGAAAATATAAGGGTGGTAGTGGGACTAAGGAATGGGTAACGTGGAAAAAGCATGCAGTCTTAGGAGCATGTTATGTGGTTGCTGCACACAGGGCCTGCTAAGTCATCAGCGGGCTGTGAGGTTAGTGGAAAAGCAGAGGCAGTGGGCACATTTTAGGGGAAGACACAGGCTGACAGAAAAGATAAATATCTGGAAGAAGAGTAGGAGGTATGGCGGGGCTAGAGCCGTGGCTCTATGTTATTGGTTTGATCAGGCTAGGGATGTGGAGGAGGGTAATTAAGGGCAAGATGCCCGCCCCCCAACTGCAGAAGGAATGAAAGAAGATGGGGCAGCCCAGGCTGCTGAACTTGGTCTGCCTCAGCTGCTGGTTGTTTACTAAAGAGCAGGCCGGATGACTGCCCAGTGCTAGAGTACAGTCAGCGCTGTTGCCCTGTGGGTAATATTGCTGATGATATAAGTCACTTGTGTTGAGACACAGCTCAAGTTGGCTAATACCAGGGCTACTGAAGTTTGGGTTCAGGACCTGGGTATGGGGGGGAGGGGTTGCTTAGCCAGCAGCTTGGCCAGCAATGATGAGGCCTGAGGTGCAGCCAGAATACTCACAGGAGACAGATATCACAAAACTAGGGTCAGTGCTTCCTTAGACTGAACTGCTCATGAATGCAAAGAGAGAGAGAGAGAAACGAGTCTGTACCCGTCCTCCCCGCCCTGCCCCTCGTTCACAGCTGTGTTTCAGGCAGACATAGGGAGGCCAGACAAAAAAACACTGCAAAAGAATAAACAAAATCAGAAAACCTTTATGAATATATATGTTATGGTAGCACGGTAGTGCTACCATAGTTAGGGTTGAGTAGCACTTTTAAGGTTAAAGGGTGAAACTTTGCACCATAATAACTTTGCCACTGTTCAACAGATTTGCGTGAAATTTGGAATGCATAATCAAGAACCATACATCTTGAGATCTGCCAATGTTTGTACCAGTCGGATATACGGCTGCGGAGTTATTAAGTGTGATCTGCGCGCATGTTTACAGTTTCTGGTGAATTCTTTGCTCGCACCTACAGGTTGCACAGTTTGTGCGACCGATCTGAAAGCTTCAGGGAATGTGCGGTCGGGGTCCCCAATGTGCCTTTCGAAGATTTCGTGAAAAAATATTAAACGGTTAAAAAGTTATTCAAAAAACAAGTTCCATTACAAGTCAATGGGAAAAGTTAACAAAAGTTTGACAGTGTTGCAAATGCACTTTTAGTGTCGCAAATAACTCTAGTAGTGTCATAAATCTGCCATTTTGTTTTCAGTTGGTGATCAGAAAAATGCTTGGCATTTAAAATTGGGACCATCTAGGGACACAATTATTTTTGTGTTTACCTAGTCGAGCCCTGAGGATGCTATGCATGTCTTTATTTTGGGGTTAAACACCCTAGAAATATGTTTTTCAAATGTCATGAAAAAGTAGTTTCACACTCACAACACTTTTGCAAATGTTTGCCAAAGCTGTCGCAAATCACGACACTACTTTTTCAGACTATGGCCAAAATGATAGCAGGTCTTTGCCACCCTGCTGCAAAGAACGGTTTGGTCTTTTGAGGCTGAAATTTGAGAGAAAGCAGCCAACATCTCACAGATGTGCTCTTTGGTGGTTTGTTGAAAATATTGCATCACTGCAAAGTTATGGTACTCCAAATTTGGTGTTTTTCCCCATAGACTAACATGGTGGTGTACGCCAGTTTTCGGGCTTGTGTCTCAAAAATGATGTGAGATACAGATTTTGTTGTGTTACATAGCCCTTGGCTATGTAATAGCAAAACCTATCCAGGAAAATCATGATTTCTGTAAATTTAAATTTTTTTCTATGTTGTGCAGTTGCTGAGATATTAACAATTAAGTACTTCCAATGCTCGCTTTAAGCTTCGATGCCCATCACAGTGCATACATTCTTTGTACACAAGTTTCTCTATGCACCTGTTCAGCAAAACACAGTATGTGCTTCGTTACGTTACAGTTACTGTTTCCACTTGTCGCTTATGTCCCCGCTTGTGTTACCGTTTCCTGTGCACGCCACCGTGTTCGTTACCCTTTACGTTGTCATTTGCGCGCGTGCCGTACTGTTACCATTTGCATTTCCACTACTGTTTCTGTTTATGCTTTTGTTTGCATCACCATCGCGCATTGCCATTTGCGTTTCAGGCAGCCCTTTCGTTTTCATTTCCATTTCTCTTTCATTTTTCGTCTTCATTGCTGTTACTGTTACCATTTGCATTTGTAATTGCGTTACTGTGCCCGTGCGCATTACGGTTTATGTTTCCATATGCACTTGCGTTTCCTTTTGCATTTCTGTTTCCTTTGCTGTTATTGTTGCTGTTACCGTTACCATTTGCGTTTACAGTTGTGGTACTGTGCCCGAGCACGTTTCGGTTTGCGTTTCCGTATGCACTTCTGTTCCCGTTTCCGGTTCTGTTTCCTTTGGTATTATTCTTCATGTTAACTTTACCATTTACATTTAGAATTGCAGTACCGTGCCTGTGCGCATTACAGTTTGTGTTTACGTGTGCACTTGCGTTCGCATTTCCGTTTCTCTTCCCTTTCGCGTTCTTTTTGCTGTGACACTTAACATTTCCATTTAAAATACTACTGCCATCACTGTTCGCATTACCGCTTGTATTTTTGTACACGCCTCAATGTCCGCTTGCATCACTGTTCGCTTCAGCGCCACTTTGCGCTTGATGCTTCTATTAACGCTTCCTTTACCATTTACGCTTGTGTTACCATGTGCATCACTGTTGGTGTTTCTATTTGCATTGCTGTTCCTGTTACTATGTCACAAGACATCACGTGGTGGGAGCGCGGGGCCCTTTACATTCACTATTTCTCATCATCATTCTCAAAAAGAAGGGAAATTAGAGGCAAAAAATCCGTTTAATGCATCAGTTAGGGCTGTTCCATAGCGACAAAAGTGAGGAAATTCGGTGTTAGGGTTGAAAGACCCCCTTGGACCCCTCCAGCCAACCCCCCCAACTGGCATCGGGATGCGCGTTGGGGTCGTCTGTCCTAACTCTCACCCCATTCTTCTATTCCTCAGCTTCTTTACATGTGATGGGGTGAGAGTTAGAACCGATGACCCCAACACACACTCTGATGCGGTTGGGGGATGGGCTGGAGGGGTCCAAGGAGGTGCTCAACCCTAACAATCTGAATTTCCTTGCTTTGTCACTGTGGAATAACCCAACTGATGCATTAAACAGAGTTTTGCCTTCTATTATATATATGTATATATATATATATATATATATATATATATATATATATATACACACACACACACACACACACATCTATACACAGTAGACTCTGGTCTAACCAAACCCCACTTAACTGGAAATTCCTCTAACCAAACTCCGATCATGTTGCCCATTTTTGTTGTCTTTTCTGTTTGCGCATTACGCTTTTAGGAATGTCGCTCAGTAGTGCTTGTTTCTGTTATTGTTAAAGTAAAGATTGAAGTAAAGATTAATGCATACAGTATTGTACTACTGTAGCAGTCTGTCATGGATTGTGGCAGCATTTGATTGGTAGCCAGGCTAATGTCTGACACCAATGAGGATATGACACTACAAGAGACAGTGACATCGATATCTCTTAAAGATGTTGTCTTTAGCCCTGTTTACATGGTAGCATTTGCACGGCAGCAACTGGAGTGCTCGGGTTGCTGTAGTGCAAATGCCGCCATGTGGACACTTACACGTAAGTCAGTCATTACTCCACTCCCGCAGTCCCAGGAAGTCTGGGAACGTGTTCCAGAGCAAATGGTTTAAGCGGCTGTGCAGACAGGCTGCACCGCTTGCTCCCACATGCCAAATCCTGTGGGCATCTTTTGGCTATTTTAGCTGATCATCATGACTCAGCGTTCCTCTCCAGCGCAGCTTGCACGCGCCGAAAGGCTGCAGACTAAAACCGAGCTCCTTGAGTCGGGCAGCATTTCATGCTCCACAGAAAGAGGAAGTCGACATGTAAACACAGCTAATATGGGAGAGAGGCGTGGGACAAAGTGAAACATGATACAATTGCAAAAAGCATGGCGCAAGTCGAGATTTTGTAACTGATGAACTTGTCTCAGAGACGGAGGCAGATCCGACGGCAAAGATGTGCAACACCCGGACGTGGATCCAGGCATAGCTGCCATGACTGAGGAGATGATCAGTAAACTGAATGTGTCACTGACACGTGAAGACATGAAGACTGGGCTGTGCAGTAGTACGGAGGAAGGTCATGCGCATCAGTCAGACAATGCAATAGTCGAGGCCAGCGGCAGCAACTTGATGGCACTGAGATCAAAGATGAATTGATGATGCTACAGATCCACACCCCATATAATCACACCCTGAAGCTGTGGAAAGCTTCGACAAGTGCTTGCTGTGGATAGAAAACCAGATGGATTGTGATTGCACGCTGCTGATGTTATTGAGGGGTCTTCGAGCTAAAGCAGCAAACAAAAGAGTCAAGAGTCTACAACAATCTACTATGCAGGAGTTTTTCAAGCCAATGTCTAAATAGACATATGCAATACTGCGCCTGTATTGTGAAAGCATGTCAAAGCACAAACACAGTCACGCATAGAAAAAAAAAACAGTAAGCACTTTCCAGCATGCATAATGTGACTGCCCAACTTAACCTTGTTTCTCCACTTCCCTTTCTGCTCTATTTGCCCCCCCCCCCACTGGATTCTACCCTCACATCTTGGTATACCCAATGCTGCACTTTTCACCCTCTTGGCACCCTTCCTACATTCCTTCTCCCCTACCCTCTTCCCTCTCCCTATGACTCTGGCACTTTTATCTGTTGTCTATTTTCTCTGACAAATGCCGCTGGCTGCCTTGTTACAATGCTACCCTTGAACTGTATTAATCTGTACTCTGTTTGCAATGTCCACATTGTTTTAATGCCTGTCTTGATGTTCCCCATAATTTGTATTTCTCTGACGTGGGACCTTTGTAAAAGAGCCATGGCTCAAAGGTATTTGTAATCCTAGACTTGATAAATAAAATAAATAAAAAAAAAAATACAGTAATCATTTTTCAGTACTTCACCTAAATCCCGTCTTATATCATACCAATCCCTACCTGTGGGGAATGGCTCAAGGGCAATGTGAGGAAGTATTTTTTCACGGAGAGGGTGGTGGATGCATGGAACAGCCTTCCTGAGGAGGTCATAGGGTCAAAAACAGTGCGTGAATTCAAGAATGCATGGGACAGACATAAGGCAATTCTGGTGGGCTGTAGGAATAAGTAGGCTGTTGGTTAATTAGGATCTGCAACTTATCCAATAGATAGGGAAATGGGCTGACTGGGTGGGCCAAGTGGTCCTTATCTGCCGTCAAAGTCTATGTTTCTATACCTATCCTCTGCAGTCCCATACAGTACTGCATAAGCATTACAAAACCAAATGGAATGAAGAAAAAGTACTGCCACGATAACAAAATAGAAATCCCACTTTACTGAACTCCCATTTATCCGAACCGAAAATGTATCGCTGCAGTGGTTTGGATAAACGGGATTGTACTATATAGCTATATATAGCTATGTGTATTTATCTATATCTATATAAAAAGAGCAAAATCAATGGGGAAAATACCTGAGAGTTACTGGATGACTGGATGGACCAGTGGTGGTGTGATAGCAAAAGCGGCACTAATTTCTACTGGTTCACTAATTCTCTGACAGGTTAAGGGTCACTAGTGTAGCATGTTGTTTTTTTGTGAATGATCGGTATAGGCATGTCATGTCAGTTGGGTTTACAATTGTAAATTTTTTTTAATTTACTCTTTCTGCCTCCTACTCAAAGATCCAGCCCGTTCAGCCACACGGCAACCACCCACAGGGGGTCACTGATACTGCAGGCATAGTGTCAACCCACCCTGATCAGGGAAGTAATGCCATGAGAGACGTTCCCTGACCTGTCGGCCTGACTCACTGGCAGGGTCACCAGCATGGCGGTGCAACAAACTGATACTGGGATTCCTATACCCATTGTCTTGTATCCCTCCTCCAGTTGCTCAGGACCAGGGGCTGCTACAACTGCAAGTTTCAGTACTTACAGTCAGCTGAGCAGGCGAATGACTTGCTGCCTTTGCAACTGATACCACTGCTGTTCCTAGATAATCTCACCTCCCCCCCCAACAGCCTGAAATCTTCTCCTTTGCAACACACTCATCATGGCCCACAGCTCTGAAATGCATGTTCCTCAGGTGGCATTGTCGATTGCTGCTCCTGCTGCTGCTCTACTAAGCTGCTGGTCCATCCCTCCTCGATTATTCATTTGTGAAGTCGTGTTTTCATAGTCCAGCCATTTTTGACAGGCTTCTGCGTCAAATGTTTTGCCAACATCTCTGGTGTCATGAAATCTTTTATATATTCTGTTTATCCATGTGAATGCTGTGTGCTGGGTTTTCAGCCTGTAAGGGACTAAGTCCCACACTAGCTGGCCGATTGGACTGAATTCTCCGCACCTGCTTACTGTTCTATTTTCAGCCATGCAGTTAGGAGATGTTACGCCTGATCCCACTAGGCATAACATTTGGTATAGCAAGTGCAACAAGTGTAACAGTGCAACAAGGCCTATAGCAAGACTAACGGGATGCTGGGATGTATCGGGAGGGGTATTGATAGCAGAAGAAAAGAAGTAATACTTCCCGTATACAGATCCCTGGCAAGGCCTCACCTAGAATACTGCATCCAGTTCTGGAGTCCTCACCTCAGAAAGGATAAGGATAGGTTGGAGACAGTGTAGCACAGAGTAACTAAAATGATTCAGGGCCAGCGGGGCAGGTCCTATGACAAGCGCCTCAAGGCACTAAATATGTACTCGCTGGAGGCCAGAAGGGAGAGGGAAGGGGAGGGGAGATATGATAGAGACCTTCAAGTTCCTTACAGTAATTAACAGGTAAACTGTGGGGAATTATTTATCCTGACTATCAACTAGAGGTCACATGGCCACGAGAGGAAATAAACAGGAAGGAGGTTCAGGAGGGACGTGAGGAAGTACTTCTTTACAGAAAGGATGGTGAATCTTGGAACAGTTTGTCAGCCAAGGTGGTGGGTGTAAACACAGCCAGGGGATTCAAGCAGGCATGGGACAGAATGAAGGGAATGGTGGTCGCCTCCCGGTTGCCTGGGATGACAAGACCAGGGAGGAGAATGAGGATAGGAAGGGAAGGGTTAGTACCCTGGAGGGACAGTAGGTTCCAGGGAAGGTTTCAGGGATTATAGGGAATGTTTGCAGACTGAATGGACCTCTGGCCTTTTTCTGCTGTCATAATCTATGTTTCTATGTAACTGCGCCAAAAACATAGCTGCAAGCTGCTCTAATTTGGGAAGCCAGTTGTAAACCAGCTCCAGCTTTGAAAATACGATGCATGCGGGGTAAACTATGACTGCACAAGTGAAGCCCGACTTGTGGCAGTTTTGCCCAGCACCTGCACCAATTGTTGGGGGGTCTGAACATCCAGCCCCTTGTTTGTATTGTGCCTGTTGTTATTGACTCTGACTCCTTGTAACTTCCCAGGCTGTGCCTGAAAATAGGCATTGAATTGTCTAGCGCACCTACCTGGTTAACAAAAACTATATTTCAATGAGCCTACGCAACTAGATGAGATGAGATGACGCTTGTGTGACTTGATTTACTTTTGTGGCTTTCCGCCTCTATCCGTGGGATATACCACCCTTGTAGGGGTATGATGCAAGGAACCCTAGTGGAGGCTCCTCCACAGGTGCCACGGGAATGATTAGTGCTTGGTAAAGGTAGGTTAGGAAGAAGCCCAAAAGAATACCCAATCAGGTGTCAAGCATCGAAGAGGATGACGAGTGAATTCCGAGAAGATAAGGGAGGACTTCCTAAGAAGAGGGGGGAAAGCTGGGGCCACCATCTGCCTCCATCCAACAGCGGAACCTAACTAATTAACCTAAGAAAGCCCTAACTCTAACTAACATTATGACCATTGGCATGGAGGAGAGGAAAAACCTCCTTTGAGGAGAAAACCTCTGGGGATCCAAGGCCTAGGTTGCCTTCTCTCCAGGCTAACGACGTTTGATTTGAGGACGTATGTTGTAAAACAGAAGGATTCATTAAAGAGAAGGATATGAGTAGGGAAGCTGATGATGGGATAGGGTAAAACCCCCAAAAGAAAGCACAGATCGAAGAAGGAACATGAGGCAACGATAAAGACTGATGATGATGATCGCTGCAGAAGGGCGGCAGGTCGACGAGGTAGCATAAGACCCAATAAGAGGTATGCCTGATTGAGTGATGCAAGTGGGTAGACACCGAGGACGATAAGGCATGCTTGATGAGCTTGAATGATAGGAATGCTCGAGGAAGCGATGTAAATAGATAAACCTTGAGGTAAGGATGAGTGGATGATGGCTGGAGTTATGAACCTGATACGCAAAATCGGACAATGGACGAGGATGCCCAGTTGATCGATGTGAGTGTAAGGAAGAGGAGAGGAAGTAGACTCTGAGGCCTAATAAGGCATGCCTGATTATGTGATGTGAAAGATTAGACCGTTGTCCAGAACTAGATGCTCAAAGCGAAGGAGAAGTATGATGATTAGTAGAAGGCATGCCTGTGTCTGGAACCAGAGGTAGAGGAGACATGAATGAATTGGAAATGAACTTGAACAACGGCAGAGAGCAGCAAGCTTTGCAAAGAGCAATAGTCAGGAAGGTATGTCCTGGGGAGGAGATAGAGTAGATTCAAGGTAGCAGGGACGGTATGGATGAGGGAACACTGACCGAAGTCATGAACCTGAACACATGCGGCAGGAGGGCTGAGGTGGCATAGGAGTCATGATAGGTATGCCCAAAAGGAACATCAAATGCAGGCCGTGAGTGCAGGGAATCAATGATGGCTGGTATGGGATGAGAGCAGCAGGAAAGCAGGAAGCATAGGAGTCAATGAGTGGTATACTGAGGAAGCAAAGGAAATAGATAAGCACAGTACATAGATGCAAGGAGGACAACAGAGGAAAAAATACCAAAGGAAGCCAAAGCTGCACAATGAACAAGGAATAGAAACATGGCTGGTGGTGAGGTACAGGCAGAAGAGATGAGCAAAACAACCAGAAAATGAATTGTGGATGCTGAACAAGAGGGAATGAGCAAACATACAGGATGAGAGCAACAGGAAACAGATGAGGGTACACTGTTCAGATCAATGAAGGCACCATAAGCACATAAACTGCAGTAACCCAGCTCACTTGCAAGGAATGACACAACAGGAGAAGCAGGGAGTGCGATTTAGAACGAGAACCACCCGTAAGTGACAGAGCAGCACATATAGCCCTAAGAGAAACCACCGATTGAAATCAGGTGTCATCCGACCCAATTCAGGGCAGTTGCAGTAAGCATGAAAACAGAGGGAACAAAGCCACTGAAATGCTGTGCCATTGTGGAGAGAGAGAGAGAGAGAGAGAGAGAGAGAGAGATGCACCCACAGATGCAAAAGACAGGAGAGAAGCTCATTACTGAATACAGGCAGGACGAGTAGCATCAGGTGGAAAACAGCAGCAGAAATTGAAAAGAGAGCCTCAAAAGGGGGAACAAGAACACATGGTTCAACCCAGCGAGGTCCACAAGCCCACGGCAAGCTGCTGCAAGACCCATGTCCGGAAGGCCAGATGACTCCCACTATCTGCCACCCAAATCCTGCAGGCACAGTTCCCCGACGTGACACATGTCTGGGTACTATGGTGTGGCACATACCTGGAATAAACTGGGCCGGGACTAGTGCAGCCTGTACAGCTCGCAGGAGCAGGAGCCATCATGATGAGCAGATAGCCTGACTGAGATCAAAGACTTAGGCAGGCTGCAAGGCAGAGAATCGCAGATGGTTAGCTGCTCCCCTCCCCCACCATTGAATGACATGGTGCCTGGAGGGGGAATGGCAGAAGCGAGGGCAGCAAAAGAAACTGGAGTCATGCGGCGGGGGGGGGGTGAGAGGAGTGCATGAAAGCGCCGATGGAGAGCCAACCGAACGAAGCAACAGTAGCTGCGAGAAGAGAGATAAGAGATGGAAAAACGTTCCAAAGAAGGCGAGGAGGAACAAAGGGGCAGCTGGAGGTGCACAGAAAGAAGTGGAAGCTCAGCAGAAATCTAGATAGGTGGAGGAAAGCAGCGCCTCTGGCTGCAACAAGAAACGAATCCTGGAGAGCCCCCCCCCCCGGATGAGTAACCTTTTAAGCCTGATGGGGGAGTGACGTAGTTGCTCAGCCCATCAAACCTCGGGCATAAAGCCCTCCCAAAGTAAATAAATCTGTTGGAGAATCCCATTCCTCCACTGGAGCATTTCCAACCCATTCTGATTTCTTTTTTTTCAATTTACTTTACTTTTTGCCCTGATGCTGACCAGTCTTCTCTACCATGCCCAGCCCTGTCACCCACATCCCTGGGACTTACCTCTTCCTGTGTTCTCCCATGGATGACTCCCAAGGGAAAGGGCCACCCTCACCGCCTGAGCACAGTTTAGCTTCAGTCCTGGAGAGACAGCCCAGTCGACATTGTGGGGCCTGCAGCAGGGCGGCAAGAGGCATCCTGATCAGTCAGGATTTTCCATTTCTCGCCCCCTATCTCGAGCATCGCGAGATGTTGCATCTGAAACCTAGATGTCAGAACACCAGTGCTCCCCACCCTGAAGTCTGTACTGTGGCACTGTCACCTGTATCACCCCAGGTGGCAGTAGAGTAGCAGAAACCAGGATCCTCCCACCCGAGGAAGCAAGTGTCCATGGATGCTTGATCATCCTCCCTGGTCGGCACTCCAGCAGCCAGGCTCATTCCCCGAACCCATGTCACTGGTGTCACAGGTGGTAGCACTCCCACTGCGCGGGCAGGCTGGCTGCCATTTTCCTTTCTGTGGTATTTTGGGCGATACTGTCATTTGGGGAATAAGATGGAGCCATAGGGTTCCTCACACCCATCAGTAGGAGTTCTGAAACATTAGAAACAGGGGAAACAGTTGTTCATTCTGCTGAGCACTGGAGTGTTCATCCATATAACTGAGATTGTTGTCTGATGTCATTTAATCAGCTGTAAAACTAAAAGCACAACTGCTGTTAAACTGTGGTCTTTGCATACTGGTGCTAGTTATAATAAGCACCTCCTCTTTACAGGGGAATTTCCGTGTCATTTCACATTTTTCTTTATTTAGCTGTGCATTTTTTTCCCCAATCCCTTAGAGAAGTAGAACCCTAAGGGGCCCTGAATGGGAATGCACGTGTGACTGCGTGGCTGCACATGCTAGAGCCAGTCAACATGCCTCCTTTCCACTGCATCAGATCCGACTGCACTGCCACCTGTGGTCACCCAGGTAGCAGCAATGTGCAGCAACTGTGAGCCTCCCATGCCGAGGAGGAGAGCATCCTCTGGAACTCTCAGTCCCCACAGCCAGACTTCCTACGATGCCAGCTTATTTGCAAAACAGGGCCAGCGGCGTCACGAACAGTAGTGCTACCATTGTGCTGATGGGCCAGCTTACACCAAGCAGTCAAGCATTATGATAATGATAATGATAACATAAAAAGAGTAGCTAGTGTGGCCTAGTGGTTAGAGCACCCACTTTGGAACCACAAGATCACAGGTTCAAACCTCACTAGAGCCAAATACTTATTGTGTGATGTTAGGTAAGTCACATAATCCTGTCAACTACTTAAGTTGGCAATAATTAGCCTGCAAATTGCAGGGGACAATCTCGATGGGCCTTTGGCCCTTTGTCCTGTTAAACCTGAGTAACCTCCCAGTGCTTCACACCCAGGTGTGAAATGGATAGAAGCAGGACCCTGCTGGAAATGAGATGTTGCATCTCAGCTGAGCTATGCTGGGTAAATAAACTGTAAAATTAAAATGAAATTATTCTGTGTTTATAACATAGCTATAATCTCCTCAGTAACAGATTTTGATGTCATAACCAAAGAGTTGTTATGGCAAGCTTAGACTAATAGAAACAACAGGACAGGTATTCTATTTTTATGGAAATGTCCTCAGTAATAAGGCAAATGAGTGCGTTACAGAAAAAAATATGAAATATATGCTGAATATTTTCTAAATATTACATTTTCAACATACTCCTAGTGGTGCCTGGGCTCTTTAATCAGTTCATTATACTGCAAGCTCATAAAATAGTACTGACATTGAGATGGAGGAAAGTCAGACATCATTTTACATTTGGTTGAGGGGAACTGAATCTTTTACTTCCTTTTCTTAAGAAAACAGACTAAAGACATACTGGAAATCTAATTTTAGATTGGGCAGGTACTGTCACTTCCCCCAGAGAACCCAAAAATAACACTTATGCAAAAAACCCCCTGAAACCCCCATGCCTTTCACAGACTTGTAGGACTCTCTTCATGTGCCTTATTAGCGCGGTGTTCCAAACAGTAAATGTGATAGACTGTGCCAGCATACACAGCTGTTTGAGCTGGTGAGTGAAGGCTGAACTGGGGGCGGGGGGCAGTCAAATTGAGGGGCAGGACAAGGAACAACAGAAGCAGTACAGTCAGGAAGTATCCTGTCTGCACTGTAAAGCTCTTTACTTTGCTGCAGCCTAACCTAGCCCACCCACATACACCCAATGTAGAGTATCTCCCTTGCAGTTGCAAACTCTTGAAACCGTTCTGTCCCTAGGAAGTAGAACTCAGCTCTGAAACCGAAGTGTGACTTGAATCACATTGAATTGCTTGCATGTGTCTTTCCACAGCTGTGAGCCTTGCACTTGTACTATATAACTGTAAGTGTTGCATCACATGTATGTGTCCGCTTCACAGCTGTAGCTCTGTACTGTATGTATGTATGTACCCATTCTTTTCCTAACTAACCCACCCACCCCCACGGTTGCAACTGGAAGCGAGGCCTCAGGGCTCTGGGCTGGCCTACCTGGTAAATTATGTTCTAAATAAATTAAAAATGCTATTAAAATGTAAAAACTAAAAAGTTAATGAAATGATCATTCATATAAATGTATGATACATTCATACAGTATGAATAAAGAAAGTATTTTGGTTAGGAGAAGCTTGACAGCCCACCTAGTTTAGTCTTATTTAGTTGTTTAACCAGGAAGGCAGTCTGGGTTCAAGAGCCCCTTTTCAGCCATGCTGGGGGAGAGGGATGCAAAGGTCATACTGGCAGGATTGAAACAAATACAGCAGAATACGGACGCACTGCTCTCATATCGTTTTTTGTTTACTGGGTAAGGACTCTCTGGAACACAGGTTCCTTTTAAAGGGGTGGTCTGGACACGAAGTGGCAAAATTAAACTGTACAAAGTCAAACACAATCTCAGACATCAAAGATGAACATTATTACGCCAATGTTCACAAAAACAATATTTCATTAGGGAACAGGGTAGGAGATCATGTTGAAATTGATTAGTAAAAGGTTTGCTCTGAGTCTTTAGGAACAGGTGTTCATTTAATTTAACTTTAAAAGCAGAAGAATAAAGTAGATCATTCAGTAGTTTAGATGCCTACTAATTAAAGTTTCTTTGATCCTGCATTAGAATTATTTTATTTATATACTGATTTATTTATTGTAACCAGATAGGTGCATACATGCCCATTAATAAGGACAACCTGGGACAAAATAGTGCCACATACATTGCAATAAAATGCAATAAACATGATCAGAGATATTGAAAATGAAATGCACAAATATTCAAGAAGGTGAAATATGGTTTTGGATGCTTTTTAAATATCATGACTGTTACACATTTCATGCAGTTTCATTGCAGGGATAGCCAACACAGTCCACCCCTTCTTCTAAGTCAAAGCCAGTGTCCTTTTTCTCTGCCTAAAAGAAATGGCTAAAAACTGTTTCCTCCATTTCTAGAACAAAATCCAAGTTACACTAGAACTATTTAATTGTCCATATCAAATGAGACACAGGTAGCAATAACTTGACCCCCAACTGTTCCTAAAGGCACACCTGTGTGGTTAGTAACAGCAGCATACTGTATAGGCCATTGAATCTCACTTCTGGTAAATTCTCAGTTTCAGCTGAATGGACATTTTCATGCCTTTTGAATTGGCACAAGTTCACTTGTCAGTTACAGTGATCAGCTGATTGTCACAGCAAATAAATGTCACTCTGTTTCTGCCATCATCCCTCCTCGCATTGTGTTTTCAGCAGCTCTGCATTACTTGCTCAACAATGTCACTAATCTTTCTAATCTGTTAATCACATTACTGATACCTTTGTATTGCATGCCTTGTTCAGATTCTTATTTTTCAGGTGCTTGACCTCTGACCAAACTGCTGTCATTATACGCCATCAGGATGTCAACAACCACATGGTCACAAATGCTAACTGAAATGCTGAATGTGGACCCAAACTCTATTGATTTAACTATAATTTGCTTTATTTTGCTTGATCTTTTAAAAATAAAATAAGGAATAATGTATGGGTACCCATACACAACAAGCCTGTGTTTCCATTGAGGGGTTGAGATATCTGTGTATGGACCTCGAGAGCAGAACTCAATACCTCCATGCTGGTATCTCAACCCCGAGATGGAAACACAAGGCGATTTTTGTACGGTCATCCATATTTTTTTTGTTACAGTGTACGGTTAAAAAAGAAAATGGAGCTGACCTTTCTTTTTTTTTTTTAACCGCACAATAACACTGAGGTACAGTGAGCAGAGAAAGTGCAACCAGGCAGCGGGAGTCAGTGCAAGGGAATTGCAGCTGCAGTTAATGACAGAATATGCACAATAACGTTTTTAGAAAGTGCACAATAACTTTAAAATGTGAACAATATAAGGAATAAAGTATGGGTGTCCTATACTTATTTGTTATAGTATATGGTTCCCAGAGTTAAAAGATGTGTTTCTGAAGAGTTTCAAGTTTTACAAGGTTTCTACCTTGTGTACATGCTGACGCTTGTGCTGGGCAGCTCATGTGCTGCAGTGTTTGTTGTTCCTGGTCAGTCGTCACTGCAGTCCCATTCTAGTCCTGAATCTTAAAATTCTAGTGGCACAGCTTCATTTATTTAAAAAAAAAAAAGTAAATTACTGCTCTTTGGTAAAACCAAGCCAACTGCAGTACTCTGTGTGTAAATCTTCCTGGACCTGCTCATTAATCATGCTGCTATGTTTGTTTGGATTCCACATTTCAAAAGTGTGGTTTCGTCCAATCAGATGCTGGATAGCATGAACCTGATGAATATTAAAGTAGGGAGTCATAAATATTAATTGTGGAATGTGCACAATACCTTTACAATGCATATAGCTTTTAGAATGTGCACAACTTTTAGAACATGCACAACAACATTTGAGTAGCTGCTGGTTTTACATATAATAAGCCCTAACCATATACTGTAAGGCTTTTGAGCTGCTTGAATTCTGTGAACAGTAAGTCCTAACCATACACTATAATTTTATTTACTTAAAGTTTGTTATGCTCGCAGCAGAACTGTGGGTGTATTTTCAAATGACACAAGATGGAGCATTTCCGAGGAGCGGATAGCTCAGGTTAAAAAGCACAAGTTAAGTAATGATACAGTAGGATAGGTACCGGGCAAGTGATGAGATAGTATACATCTTTTAATGTTTTTACCTCATGTTCACACCTTTAACTGCCAATCACACAGCACTACAGTGACATTTTCACTGGCAGAAAAATAATTGATGGATTTTCAAAATCATGAATATAGTACAATTTTATGTCAGCAAATATAATATCCTATACAGCATATTCTCCTTATTCACTGAATACAGCAAGGGACCAAATAACAGTGACTGATTAGATCATCTTCACTTAAAGGGACACATCAACCCCCCCTCTGGCTTCAAATTGTTCCTGGTTTTAAAAAAAAAAAACATTTTATGATTGCTCATCAGTTGTAGAATGTGCTGTTGTAGCTGTAGCACATCATGTCATGTTTTCTTCCTTTTTCTTGATAAAAAGGTTATCCTCTGTATCAAAGTTCCCACACAGAACTTGTCTGTTTATTAGTGCCATGATACAATTATGCCAAATAGTCTGTTTTTTAACCTTTACTAAGAACAAGGAAGCAGTAGAAAACAACCAATTACATCAGCAAATTCTAGAGAAGGTGAGCAATCATATTTATTTATTTATTGAAGATATCAGATAACATACCTTTGAGTCAAAGACTCCTTTACAAAGGTTCCACGTCATTATATACTGAGACATCAGATACAATGGCAACAAATAAGACACAATAGTTACAAAGAAGCTTGTACATTAGCAAAAGTGGTTACAGAAAGTTGCAAAAACAGTTACAGAGTAAAGACGGTAATCAGTTAACAGGGTACATACACTGCAGGACGGTGGCACCAGCCATGTCCTGGTCATTATTTAGTAGTCTAGGCTGGACTGGGGGGTGTCCATTGTCCAGGTATAAGCACGCCTGGGGTGGTAGGACGAGGGTGAGGTCCAAATTTGAGGGGAAACATGGGTAGAGCAAAAATCATAAGATGTGTTTTTAAACAAAAACAGGATGAACCTAAGGAATTGACCGTGTTTTAATGTTTTTTAATTATGGATCATGGAGTGTCTTCAACCAATCACAGCCCTCCCCTTCAGCTGTGCATGCGGTACTCTTATTACTGTAAGAGTATCTCAGAGTGCTGAATCATTGTAAGTGGGCTTCTTGCTGACCGCTCATAGCGTTAAATACAGTTAGCGATCGATAACAATTTTATGGGTCCTTTTGGAGGCATTTTGGTGGATATAAGAGTGTTGCCTCTTCTAGTCCTCAGGACCAGAGAACTGTTCACTTTTGGTTTGCAGTCCTCTGGTCCTAAGAACACACAAGCACACCTTATATTCATAAGATGTCCTCCAAACGGACCCATAAAATTATAAAGTCAGTCTGGCTAGACCACCCAAGTGGCCCAGCAGTAACACTTTGCACTGCAGCACAGGCGATTGGGTATGAAACCGAGCTTGAGTCACCATGTTGGGAGGTAGGTCAGGCTCGGACAGCTGCAGCCTGGCAGTGAACTTAAGCTGGGGAGGGTTGACAGCAGCTCCAGTGCAGCACAACTCCTGAGCTGGGCCAGGAGCTTGCTGCTCAGGGGGGTACACTGTGTGTGTGCATAGCCATCAGAAGGCTGTTCTCACATCAAGGAGAGTGGGAGACTTACAAGGGCAAAAACCAAAGTCCCTCTAAATGATGGTCTGGGTCTCCAAAATTCCCTGGGTCAGAGTGCATGCCATCACTGTATGGTACTCCACATAGTGAACTGCTCTGGGGAGGTTGGCCTCTCCCTCAGAGTCCCTCCCATGGAGCAGAAGCTCCTGGCAACTAGTAGGTTACTGGGGGTTGGGGAGGGATCCGAAGATGCAGGCCAGGACAGGGTATATCTTTGGGACCAGGAATATCCCTGAAAGATGAACATGGCCATGGAGAAAAATCTGTGAAAAACAAAAAGCGAGTTTGGCTATGGTTTCTCTGGAAATAAATGGTGGGTTGTCCAAGACCGTCCCCTACCTGCCTCCCAACCCCCCATAGTAAGCTTCAGCTCTGTGACTTCATTTGCCAAACCACATCCATTGGTTGGTAAACCTGAGTACAGTTGGGCCTCCCAGGTGGTAGTGGGGAGCCCTGCCACTCAGCCAACCTACTGTATAGATTTATTTTAACTTACATTATTCTCATTGCCCTCCAGGTCTACCCTTCAGGACCTCTCAGTCTCAACACTCCTTACCTCTGGCTGCAACCCTAATGGCTTGTCCCCCTGTAGTGGTGCCCTCAGGGCAGTTGGTGAGCCTTCTAAAGTCAAATATCCAAAACTGTTAGAGTTGGGGTGTGGAGTCTAAGAGTGTCTTGCCATCCTCTTGAGTTGTGGCATTCTCTTGGCATTTTTAAACCTCTTGCCCACCCACAGGGATGCTGATGGTCCTCCCTTCCACTGCTACAGTCCACTGCTACCTTGCCTTCTGGGCTGCTGGGAGGCAATAAAGCACTGAGACAACCTGTCAACTTCCCCTAGAGACTGAGAGCATCCCAGTGGGAGCTTTCTTAGCCTCTTGTCAGCCTACATTGGCCTCCTAGTCTTGTGTGCTATCAGAGTCCCCTGTACAACCAATGGTTCCCCAGCCAATTCAACTTGGGGCATGAGGTAAACATAGAAGCACAGAAATTATCAGCAGATAAGGACTGCTAGGCCCATCCAGTCTGCCCATAAACTTGAGTGCCTTATGCCCCTAGTTTTGGATTAATGAAGGCAACATTAAGGCAATATTAATGAAGGCAATCCAACCACTGGAATTCTTTGTTTTGTTTTAAAGAAATACTGTTATATAGTTTAAATTCTTATATGTCACGCATGAGGCATTCCAAATCCCAGCTATAAACATAACTCTTTTAGAATGCCATCAGCCAATCACATTGCTTCATTCAAAATTATTGTTTTTAAGTTTTTGTTTTTTTGCTCCCACCATGGCTTTCAGCACCCCTCTTCTTCAGGTCCCCACATCACCACTTCTTTCTCCCACTAAATTTACCTCTCGACTTGCACTCCACTGGGTCACACTCCAATCCAGACCTCTGGAAGCCTTCTAGGGCTGGGTTGTCCCTGCTGAGGGACTCTTTGGGCTGTTGTCATGGGGAGTGCATCTGAAAGCCCCTTGACTTCCCTCTCTATTGGCTGGCTTTTCCCTGCTGGTGGCCTTGCCACAGCCCAGTGGAGGAGTGTATGTGCTGCATCCAAAAGGGGCATTGCTGTCAGGTACATCATCAAGGAGGGTCCAGGTGTGGGAAGGGGCAGAGAGGCCATTATTTGGCAGGTTGGCCTGTCATTTTCCCATTTCTTGTGTCCTGCCCACCCTCCTCTGCATTTGCTTGTGTGCATGCACAGCTGGACTGGGGAGGTACTACACATTGTGCGGTCACCCATGCCGTTATCCACACATCTACCTAATGTTGCATGATAGGCCTATATCCATTATGTGGGTTCATATTGTATATGCTGTAATGTACTTTAGAATTAAGACACTGTGTCTTTAAAAGGCTTTTAGGAATGAACTTACGAAAATTGCCTTAATTGTTCTAATAGCTAGGGTGGATGGTATGTCTCAAGATAAGGGAGACAGGTATACAGCCCAGGAAGGCATAAAATATCCCATTGTGGCTTTCCATGACAGGAAAAGTAATGTAGTGACCTGGGTCAAGCCAAATGCATGGACCAGATGTCACTGGGGTTGATATGAAACCTAACATGAAACCACAGTGGCACCTACAGGGAAAGGTAAAATGTTGAACCCATCACACAGTGGGCGTGTGGCTTGAAAATGACTTGCATGTATTTATGAGACACACTTTTGAACTATGGGCAGTTGAAAACAGTTTAGCTGGAATTCAGATCACCTGTCCAGCTGACATAACTTGAAGACCAGAAGTATATGTGTAGGCCTGGAAAATTTTCTAAAACCAGACCTGAGTGTGTGGAAAGTTGGACTTACTCAGTACTACTCGGTTTGAAAAAGTGGAAGCAGGCACTAAGCCCATCGAGACCACTTTCCCCACAACAGTGGAGGGTATCTACAAAGTGTTCTCTAAGAGGAACTTGCCCAGTTCAATTTTAAATTGCTTACATGATGACTGCTCCACTATATGTTGAGGTAAGGTGTTCCATAGTTCAGCTGACCTAAGAGTAAAATAATATTTTCTTTTGTTTGTAAATGCCCTTGGAATTTGAAGTTGCCTAGTGTTACATCGTAATCTATGCTTTTTATCAGAGAATTGTAAGTTACAGACATTTTTAAGATCCTCATCTTTTAAAATATTAAATAACAGTAGTAGATCTCTCTATCCGTCTCCTTTGCAGATCGATAATCCTAGGAATGTCAACTTTCTTGGTAGGGCAACCTTTATTTCTGGTATTAATTTTGTTACTCTCCTCTGTAAACTCTCCACCATCTTTTGTCTTGTTCTAGGTATGGAGCCTAGAAGGAGACTGCATAATCAGTGTGGAGTCGAATATAAGACCTGTTAGTTTAGTAATACATTCTTTGTTGTGATAAACAATTTTTAATGGCAGATATAATATGATTGCCCACTTGGGTGCCTTTATTACATTGATTATTCCAGTTAAATTTATTCTTTACAATGACGCCCAAGTTTCTTTCTACGCACTGTCTTAATATTAGAATTGCATAAGGTGTACTCAGTATTTGGATTTCTTTTCCCTAAGTGTATAACCAAGCACTTTTTCGGTATTAAAAGTCATATTGTTTTCCTGTGCCCATGTCTCAATGATTTGGAGGTCTGTTTTAAGTCTGTTAATTTTTGAATCACTGTCCACCTCAGATGATATTTTGGTGTCGTCTGCAAATTTACTTATCTGATTGGATACACCCAGGTGTAAGTCCCCTATAAATAAACTGAAGAGTATAGGGCCCAGTACAGAGCCCTGTGGAACACCACTGGTCACTGGAATGTCACCAGAGGTAATATCCACTATTCTAACATTTTGCAACCTATTATTTAACCATCCCTCAACCCATCTGATGGTATAGCTATTGAATTTCATCTTGATAGCTTTCAATTAATAAGACGTGAGATACTTTATCAAAGCTTTTTAAAGTCTAGATAGATGATATCCAGTGGACAGCTTTTGTTAATGATGTCACTAATGCTCTCAAGAAGGTCACCAAATTTGTGGTACATGACCTTCCCTTCTAAAGCCATGTTGGGTATCATCTGTCAATCCTTTACTTTTGATTTCTGATTGATTTTTAGTATTCTTTCCATGATTTTACAATTATTGATGTAAGACTTTGTGTCGGTAATTTTCAGTATTATTTTTATTCCTTTTATGTATAGGTATCACTGTCGATTCTGCCAATCTTTGGGTACCTCACTGTCTTTATAGGATTTGTTGAAGATTATACTCAGTGGGCTCAGGAGTTCATCCAGGGTATGTTTTATAAAGAATGTGTTATTATTAGGGCCAGGTGCTGAGTTATCCTTCAGGGAGTATACTGCATCTTTTATTTCCTCAATAGTTATTACTTCATACTCACTTATGTATGGATATACAGTTGTGCTAGAGGTATCTTTTGGTAAATACAGACCCAAAGTATTCATTAAAAGTATTCCCAATTTCTAACCTGTTGGTAATTTCTTCCCATTATTTGAAATGGTAGTAACTAGCAGAATTACAATTTTATTATTGTTAATGTATGCATAAAAGCTTTAGTGTTTCCTTTTGAAGTTGATAATTTATATTCTATTTGTTTTCTCTCTTTTAATGAGGTATTTAGTAAGCTTAACTTCTTCCTATATTCAGATTTATTGGTGTCATTTGGATTTTGTTTACATTTTTATACGCTCCTTTATTTTATTTGATTTTGTATAGTTGGTGTTAGCCAGGCAGGTATTTTCCTTATGATTTCATATTTTTTTGAGGGATGTATAGTTGTTCCAGCACAAAGATTATATCCTTTAATATCTGCTAACTATCATTAGTCTGTAGACCAGACAATAGCGAGTTCCAGTTGTTTGCATGGAGGGTTTCCTTCATTTCATCATAGTTTCCCTGTTATAGTTAAGTCAGTAAGTTATTCTGTTTGATTCTGGTCTTGATTGATTTATAGTAATAGTAACTGTATTATGGTCACTGGTGCCCAAAGGTTCTCCATTTTCCATCCTAGTGATTACTTCAGGAGTATAGGTTAGCACAAGATCCAGTATGTTTATTTTTCTGGTAGGTTCTATGACCATCTGATCAAGCCCCAAGGTGAGAAAAGTTTCCAAGAATCTCTGTTCGGTTTTTGCTATTGTCATTAAATGTTGCCAGTCTATTCCGGCAGATTTAAATCCCATAATTATAACATCTGACTTTTCTGTGAAGTTTGTTATCAATTTAATCCAAAAGAGTCATTTTTTCAAACTCTATTTTGTACCCACCACTACTGAACTCTCTCCAGCGACCTCCCTGTTGCAATCTCTACCTCCTTGCATCGCTCGGTGACCTCTCCACTCCTCTCCAGTGCCGGGCATCCCCCGGGTCTGCCCTCTGGGGAAGGGTCACCCCCACCCAGGGTGCTCTATCTATTAGTGTTGAGCCACCGGGCTGGAGAGGGGGAGGAAGTGGAGGGGACTGAGCCCGACTCCAGGAGTGTGGACTGTGAAGGGAGGCACCTTCGCCTATCAGCAGTGGAGAGGGTTTTGCCTTTTCTCCCCTATGAAGCCCGGCTGCCAAGGCAGTAGCACCATGGCTCCACCCCTGGCATATGCAGCAATGCTCTGTTCAGTTACCCCTGGCCTCTGCCAGAGGTCGCCCATTGAGCGCTTGCCACCCCAGCCCTCCCTGGGAAGAGAGAGCAGTCCTTTGATGCTCAATCTCTTTCTCCCCTGCCAACCCACGGCCACCCGGTCTGTTCCTGAACCCGGTCTCCAGTGTGATGTGAGGTGTGGCGCCCAGCACCTCAACCCTCTGCACCACGGGCCATCAAAGAAGAGTCATATAGCATCTGCATTGTGGTCTATATATATTTAACAGGTGTTACATTTTATTTAATTGATGTACTTGTACACAGCATCCTCTATTTCGGGTCCTTCTTCCAACTGGATAGGGATTTTCTTATCGTAATTGTGTTTTTAATGTAAAACACACCCTCCTCCTTTTCTATTGGCCCATTTTTGTAAATCAAATTGTACCCTGAATAGCATTATGCCATGTGGAGGCCTCATCCTACCAAGTCTCTGTGATTGCTGTTATATCTAAGTTTTCTGTTCTATTTTCTCAACTAACTCCATATGTTTTATGGTGTTCAAGCTTCTTGCATTACTCATAAAGAGTACAAGATTATGTATATGAGCTGGAGGGTCCTCAATAATACTCCCTTTTTTCCCCCTAGTGTTTAGTTTAAACGCTGTTCAATGATGGTCAAAAACTGTTTTCCAAGGCAGTGTCTCCCCTTTTTGCTGAAATGTAAGCCGTCCCAGCTAAAAAGACTATAATCATTATTACATTTTTCCCAATGCGTAATACAAGTTACATTATTTTTTAATGACCATTTCTTAACCACTCATTCACTTCTTTGATTTTGGCTTCTATTTTTGTTGATGCTCGGGGAACTGGCAAAATTTTGGACAGGCTAATTTCAGGTTTGGTTGCTTTTAGAGCACTGACTAGGAAATGTAACTGCTCTTAATATCGTCAGTAGTGAATTAAGTTACGCTATTGGTTCCAACGTGAACTACCACCAGTGGATTTTTTCCTCATGTTTTCATAATATTGGGAACAACTCTCAGATATTTCTAATCCATGCCCTCTAAAACTGGAACACATTCTATTCTGCTTGTCCTTTTTATATATGTGCCCATCAATGTACTTAGTGATGGAGTCCCCAGCACTATTACCTGTCTGTAATTTGAATGTGCACTATAGTCTTCTATCTCATCTATCGGTTGTGTTATGTTCCCAACTACAGTATTATCCTTGGTTTTATATAAGTATTCAACATTCTGAGTTTCCTGCATCTGTTTTGTACTTCCTGCTAAGATCTGAGGTGCTGATAGAGCTTTTGGATCATTCTCTACTTGGGGTAACTGGGCGTATCCCTGCCATTTTCTTCATTATGAATCTGGGCTGTTATTATCATAGTATTCTGTTGTGTATTTACTGGATTATGTCTCTTTCCAGAGGCCCCGGGATATCTATACTACCGCATTATTTTCATCGCAGATGTTAGGATCTGCACCTCCACCACACTCCTCTTGACTTTCTAAGAGCTGAAAACAATTTTGAACTGGAATAGAGAACCCCATGGCCCTACGTTCTTTTTTAGTTTTCCTTTTGTTAATCACAGGGCTCCACTCATCACTATTCCCACTACTTTCCTGTCTCCCTCTGGGAATTCAGGTGTTCATTTTGGGCTTTTAAATCTTTGAAACTGTTTTCCTATTCTTAAATTGTATTCCTTAAATTGGCATTTTCTATACATTGCATACATTTCAGTCCTTCAAATCCTGTGCTAGATTCTAGGCAAAGGTTTTGGCACAAGATACATGTCATGGCTATTTCCTGTTGACGGATAACAATTATCTCATTTATATTCTTTTTATTTAATGTGGTAACCCCAAAAGGTACCTTAATTGATAATATGAGTTTATCAGGTTTAGACTTGCCAGCAGAATTCTAATAACCACTACACAAGCTGTACAGATTTCATTGTTTATATTACACCCAGGAGTGTTGCTAGTATAAGTTAACTTTCTTGCACTTAAATGCAACAGATCATGTGAAACCTTAAGTGTCACATTCAAAGAATATGGACCATACAGGATGATTTACTCTCATGGATATATTTATAGACAGTAAAATGCTTTACACATAATATGGTTATGGGCCTGTAAGTCCTGCTCAGCTGTCTAGCAGTTGTCTGTTTACTCTTAGTACCCTGCACCTGTCTCGCTCCAGTTAGTACACTAGCACTACTTAAGTTTGTGCCTGGTTAGGGGCACCATGCAGTTTTCTGAAGTAGAATATCCTACCCACTCTCCTCTACATTACAGCCTACTTTACACTAAAGCCTGGTGCAATATTCTGCTGCTGATGACATTGACATATTTGCGGCACAGCTTACTGTCCACCACCGGGTCCGTCTGATATGCCAGACACACTTGACATGCGCTAAGATGTGCGTGCCTTTGCACGTGATGACATGCGCTCGCCCTGCTCGCCGTAGGGTGCTGTAAATACAGCTTTGGTAACCTGGAAGTGCTGAAAGGGTCATAGTCCCACAAATGTAGTAAAAAAGTGCTTAAAAGCATGAAACACAACTTTTAAAAGGTCCCTACTACTCGTAGCGTTTGTCACATACTTAACAGAAAATTTCGATTTCAAGTCAGAATTTTGGATACCAAGACATTGCACCAGTGCAGCACCTGAAGACTTTTAAAAGGACATCTCAGAGGAACTGATTTGGTACAACCTTGCTACACAACTGTTGCTTAAGGACTCATCTCTACAAGGACATTTAAAATCTTGTCTGAACTCTTAACATCAAAACAAGGTATAGCTTAGAATTACAGTAGCTAGTGTTTTCTGTAAACCATCCAGTTTTACTTTTGTTATTGTATGGATTTCAAAGTCCTTACAAACTGTAGACTTTTCTGTATTGCTTTATGTTAAGTAAACTTTTATGATTTTCTGAACAACTCTGCCTGGGTGTGATTATGTGATTTTTAAATTTTAAACAGAAGGGTTTTTGAAAAGACTGTGTGCCTGAAAGATAGAGCCACTTGGCTATCATATAACACTACTTAGGCAAGATGTAGCCAGTGGTCATGGTGGGATTCAAATCCTGAAAATAGTAGAGTCAAGGGAACTTGAAACTACAGAATCCACCCTCCCACTGAGAAAAGGAAGGTTGGGAAGTCTTCCTGAACCCTTACTCCTGCTCACGAGTTCTTAAAATGGGGATCCTTTCTGTAAACAGGAGGTCCTGCTGCGCTGCTGCATTGGGTTGGCCAGGGGCTCATGACACCTGCCACCACCAGGAATTGCTAGAGGCGGTGCTGCAAGCTTCCTCCACCCCAGGAAGAAAGCATCCAAAGGACGTCTTTCATCCACCCTGACATCCTCCACTCCTAACATACCCGGTTTAAGTTTTTTGAATGACTGTTTTTGTCATTTAGATTCTGGTTGTTTTTTATATAAATCAGGGATTCAGTCAATAACATAAGAACAACAAGCATGCTACAAACAAGCTTAGGCTGGGCTGCTGCAGCCTTATTAAAAACAACTTGAAAATGATGTTACATTTTTACAATTATTTTGCTGGGAAAAGAACACTAAACTGAAGCTTGTTTACAAGTTTGTACCAGGAGCACACGGAAGTTTTGTGACTTGCTCAGGGTCACACATTATGAAAGTGGAGGGTGTGAGAATCAAACACAGGGCTGCTGGATGTACTAAGCTTATCTAGATCTTGTTGCACTAATCTCTAGACTATACTGCTAGACTTTATGATGATACTATACCCTATTCAGGCAATGTTTTATATCTGTGCTTGCCAGGATTAGATTAAAATCAGCAGAAATCGATAAACGTCGATTTTGGAAGAATTCATGAAACCGACAAAAAAAATGACATCGATATTGATAAAATTTTTATCAAAGCTTCACCTCAACTCTGCCATCTCATCGAGTTTCCTAGTCAGGTAATAAAAAATAGATTGCAAAAACTAGCAGCAGTACTAGATGCTGCGACCTCCCAGACCCTTCCGCCACCACAACTCAGGCAATTAAAGCATCTCACCCCAACTCTCACATCTCATGGGGGGGCTCCTGGTCAGTTTTTTTTTTTTTTTGAAATTACTCTTTATTTCACCTCCCAGCCTGCCACCCCCGATCCATCGGAGAGACATGGCAGACATCCCACTGCCTGCCACTCTGCCCAGAACGGACTCCAGTGCCCCATGAAGCCATGGTTTACCACGGGTGTGGGCGGGTAGGGGTGCAAACACCCCGTAACTTACAGCTCGTCAGTCTGGGTCCATCAGGCGGGCGCTGGCACATCGTTGGCATGTCTCCTGGCTCCCCTTCCTGGCAGTGGCAGGCTCTTTTTCACATTTTCTCCCTCCATACAGTGTGCAATTCCCCTGATGTCATGGCGCAAGGCATCAATGTCCACACTGTATACTGGCTACCCATCCCCTACAATTGGGGCTTGCAGTACTCCGAGCCCTGCTCGGAGTCAGGCAAGTGCATGGGCATCGGCCTGTTCCCTCCCCGGAGAAGACGAGCTGTTGTCAGACACTCAAGCCTATCTCCCCCCTGACTGACTCACCAGCATCCTGAGTCCACTCCTGAACCCGGGTCACTGGCGTGGTGCAAGGTGTGGCATCCAAAGCCTCAACCCTCAGCGCCACTGGGAGGCCTAATGTTTTTTTTAATTGCAATGAAATGGCAGCAGTATTGGATGCTACAACTTTCTTGTCTTTTCTTCCCACCACAACGAGGACAATTAAAACTGCATCCCCACCTCTGACATCCCATTAGGCTCCTGACCCAGTCAGCTGTGAATCACTGTATTCCTTCACTTGCTTTGACTTGGGCAATTTAAACCCTCCCAACACAACTCAGGCAATCAAAGCTTCACCCCAATCCAGAATCTCATCGGCTTTGAGTTGTCCCTTTCTGCCCACCACAACTCAGGCAGTTAAAAGACTCCTTTAGTAAATATATGTTGTAAATATATGCCAGCCACTAGTTGGTACTACTTGAAATAAAAGCATAAAACCTAAGATTTTGCACAACACTGTGTTTATTTAATTCGATAAAAAGGAAACAAATACTGAAAGTAAAACTCAATTTTAGCAGTTGAAATTGGGGGAAAAGAAAAATCGAATTCTGGCAACTTTATTTACAGCTGTTCTGTATCCCCCCAATCACCCCCTTGTCCTTTATTATGTTTGCTTGCACGCATGCGCAAGAAACATAGTGCCATCATCCGAGTTTTCCAGAGGTGTGTCAGCCTCTTCCAGTTCAGGCAGAGTGTTTGCAGGTGCGCTCGCAGTGCGCCAGTCACTGCTCCAGCTGTTTATGACAGCTGAAAATGCAGTGTCATACAGTTGAAATGGAGAGCTCCGCTTCAGTGAGCAGAGCTCCCCCCCAACACGCACGCACACATATTGCGTGCTGACGTGCCCCCCACGCATATACTGTATAGCCGATGGTGTTGCCCAATGCCCCGCTGGGCTCCACACCCCCAAAAAAAGCTGGTGCCACGCTTGGGAGCCCACCCCAGCGTGGCAAACGTCCCACGACGCCTAGTAATAAAACCAAAACCTGTAAATTAAAAACGTGTCCTCGTAGTCTCCCTGCCCCACCCGCACTCATCCACTGCGCATCCTGCCTCCCACACCCCTCTCACCCCATACTTGCTTCCAGCGACCTGCGCGATGATCTTCGTGGACCGGGAACACGCTGCACTCTTCAAAGCTGACCGCGAACTGAGGAAATGCCGTAAGCTGTATAATGTAATAGATAGGGTTTTTCAACTTTGCTGCATATCTCGGCATTTTTGAAGTTTTGCACCAAATTTTCAACATGGGGTTTTGGGACCCCTTCTCATGAATGCTATCACTGTCATGGGCGTTACTCGGTCGAGGGTGATTTCACAGCCACTGCGGAAATCACCTTCGGGAACGATTAACAAAACGACACTGCCAGTGTTCATAAGGTGGGCTCTCAAAAAGCCTATTTTGAAAATTTGGTGGAAAAATTCCTAAAAATGACTTTTATGAGCGTGCATTGCGCAGTTCCTATGCACGCTCGTAAGTTCGCTGAATTTTCAATATTTTCACTACAGATTTTCAACATTGCCATTTTACCACACCTTCTTATGTGCAGTACAGCTGTCATTTTTCACATCTCACCCACAACGTGTTTCTACTCATGTAGCACACAATGGTGCAGCCGTGTAGTAAATCAATGTATGGTACATCTAAGAAAATCACAGTGACACTGGTCATGAGCAGAGGTGTTAAAATGGCTATGTTGAAAATTTGGTGAAAAATTCTCAAAATGACTGTGTATTAGGAGCTACGCTATGCAGTTCTTACGCACACTGGCAAGTTTGCAAATTTGTAATATTGGTACACTAGATTTTCAACAGTGCCATTTTACTGACTTCCTATGAGCAGTACAGCTACCATTTTCATATCTCACCCAAATGCAAGTTACCGCACTTGTAGCGCACAATGGTACAGTCGGTGTGCAAAAACAATGTTTGGGACAGATTAAGAAAATCACAGTGACACTGGTCATGAGCAGAGGTCTTAAAATGGCTATGTTGAAAATTTGGTGACAAAACTCCATAAAATGACTGTTTTAAGAGTGAGCATTGCGCAGTTTCCATGCACCCTCATAAGTTCATGAATTTGTAATATTTTCAGTCCAGATTTTCACCAGTGGTATTTTTCCACACCTCCTTATGAACAGTACAGCTGTCATTTTCCACAACATGGCCGAAATGTGTTTTCACACTTTCAGCACAGAAATGCGTGGTCACTGTGGGAAATCATTGTTCGGGACAGATAAAGAAAATCACGCTGACACTGTTTATGATCGGAGGTCCCAAAATGCCTGTGTTAACAATCTGCTGTAAAAGAAATCCCCAAACTAGTTACATTACTGGTGTGCATTGCACAGTTTCTATGCACGCCGTGACTTCACTAGTTTTTAAGATTAAGCAGATTTTCAACATTGCCATTTTTACATTCCTCCCCATGAACAGTACCGCTGTCATTTTTCACATCCTGTTCGAATGTGTTTTGCACCTGTGGTGCCAAATGCCATAGTCGCTGTGCAAAAGCAGTTTCGCTAACAAACTGATATTGCCACTGTTCATGAGGTGGGGGTCACAAAAAAACCATGTTGAAAATTTGGAGTGAAAATACCAACGAATGCTTGAGGCGTTAGGGTTTCCGACCATAACGTCCCACCCTGTAGAGAATGACAGGCATCAGGGGTGTGACTTGGGATTCTTGCCTGTCATGCTCATACCATTCCACCCCCACCCACACCCTGCAGCCAGTGAGAGTCATCAAGGTGTGCCTTGGACTCTTCGGGTCCAAACTTCACCCCATTCTCCTATACTGCACCCATCTCACCGTATTTCCTGATGGAATGGGGTGCGCATAAGGGCCAAAGACCCCAAGGCACACCGTGACACTTGTCAGTGTCTGCAGGGTAGGGTGTGGTGAAATGGCGTGGTCGCTATGCCTGACGACCCAAAGGCACACCCCAATGCCTGTCACTCTCTGCAGGGTGGTGGTGGGGTTGGCTTCAGTTCAATACTTCACTGCCATTCCTATTACGCAGCTCTGTAACTTCTACACTACCAATACCAATGCCAGCAAGCAAACATTCGGCATTGACAAATGCTTGTTATTATTAGTATGAGATATTTGCATGAAGCCAGATCCTTGCTGCTAATTATAGGATACTAAGGTGGTAAAAGAACATGAGTAGCCCTGTAATGGTCCTTCGAGATGGTTCAGTCCAGTTAGCCACACATATGTCCAATGGTCATTTGAAAATGCCTGTATTTATTGCTGTACCAACATTATCAGGCAGCCTGTTCAAATGTCACTACCCTCTAGGTAGAATATGATCCCCTAACACTGGTTCTGTAAGTTCTGCCCTGTGGTTGTTTGCTATGCCCCCTTGTATAGTGGGAGTGGTCCCGCTGTAATAATCCCATTTATGCACACAGGTACTTGTCATTACATTATATAATAATATCTAGTCAACTCGTAACCTGCGCCTCTCCAAACCCAGCAATTCCAGTCTAGATTTGCTCTCGCGTGTTCCTATACTATGTATACATTTAGTGTATCTCCTCTGTACTGTCTCTGGACAGGCTATATCCTTCCACAGTGATGTCACCAGAACTGGGAACAGTAGTCCCTGTAGGATCCAGCCAGAGACCTACATCTCTGTGCCAGCTGCTGAAGTTTTTCTCAGTGTTATTCAGGCTACATTGAGCCATAACTGAATTATTTCTGACATTATTTGAAAAAGGCAGACTTGTTCTAAGGATCTCGTTGGTTCCTGCTGCTCGTCTATGCCTGAAGATATCAGTCCATGCTCTTAACATAGAAACATAGAAGCTGATGGCAGATAAGGACTGCAAGGCCCATCCAGTCTGCCCATTGTTTCTACTTTATGAATGTGCGATAGGGCTTTACGCTGAAAGGGTAATCATTCTTTGGCAAGACTGTCATGTCACAAGGCGATGAGTATGGCTTTAGGTGCTTTGTTGATATGACAAATAAAACAAGAACAGAGGAATTTTCCTGGATGGAGCTCAGCGTTCCTCTTTCCATGCAAATATTCTTGGTAACAAAGAATGAGGAAGAACATCTATCATAAATAATAACTCCACTCCTTCCTACAAGCTGATGACAAATGTACTTGTGCCGTGCCCTGAGTCCCTCTTATACTTTTAGGCAACCCATCCACTTAAACCTTAGCACTTAGTCACTTGCTTTAGCTATGAGGTTGACTAATCAACTGCTTCATACCACAACACTGCCTACCCTAAAATGTCTTATGGTAATTACGTGGTGTCCTGCTAACTGCATATACTGCACTATTCTTGTAACCTGATGCTGTTGCATCTTCTTCTGAGATTACGTTGTGTTCTACTGTCCTATTGTACTGCACTGTCCTATGTTATCTGACATTGTTATATTTCTCCAGGGTCATGCCGGAAAATAGCCAGTTTCTGTCTAGTGTACTTACCTGGTAAACCAAAACTAAATAAATAAATAAGCTAATGTGTATTTAAAGTAGCAGTGCAACGAAAATGGGCTAACATTTGAACCCACCATTTTTTCTTCCCAGTTGAGTCCAGTCATCTTCCAGGTTATTTTGGTGGTAACATTTTCAGTTTCCATTATCATTTACGAATTTTATGAACATTTTAAAATAATTATTTCTCAAGAAATAAAGATGTCCGTCTCATTTTTAAGTTCATCGTGCGCTCAAGCGCAGACAAAATTGTTGATACGAGAGTTGTTAAACAGGGGTGTGAGTGGTGCCAGCCCAATGACCAGCGGTGCTGCAGGGGCTGGTCTGTGGCCGGCAAATCAGTAGGCAGTGTCCTGATGACACTGGTTTGCTGAAGGGGCTGGTCTCAATAAACATTTCAAAGGACAGAGCCGATGCTACGCATGGCTCTGTCCTTTGAAATGCAAGCCCGTAAGCTGCAGCTCAGTGTGTCTTTCCTGGTTAAACAACCGCCCCTGCGGCAGCCCTAGGTGTGTCTCTTCCCATAAATAATTTCCCATTCCCTGCAGCCCCTTAGTGTGTCTTTCCTGTTAAACAATTTCCCTTTCCTGCAGCACCTTTCCTGGTTAAACAATTTCCCTGTTCCCTGCAGCCCCTTTCCAGTTAAATAATTTTTCCGTTCCCTGCAGCCCCTTTTCTGGTTAAATATCTCCTATCCTGCAACCACTTGGTGTGTCTTTCCTGGTTAAATAATTTCCTGCTCCCTGCAGCCCCTTAGTGTGTCTTTCCTGTTAAGCAATTTCCTTTCCAACATCAGGATGCCCACTTCCAATGTCAGCAAAGGCATGCCCCCAGACACACACACACACACACACACGTTATTATCAAGATTATTCATTGTGGCACTGAGAGCCCACCCCAGTGTGCCTAAATGTTTAAAAAACTGTAAAATAGAAAACCATCCACCCAAAGTCTTTTTTTTATTTTCCTGTGAAAAGAAAATCTTCCAGCGTCATCTCCCCAGTCTTCCTCCCCACCCACCCTCCCTGCGCACCCACCTCCCCGACCTGCACTTACCTTCTGGAGGTCAGGAGCCGCAATCTTCACTGGCCTGGCATACGCCTGCACTTTTTAAAGCTCTAACTAGGAACTGAGGAATTGGGAAAGCTTGTATAATGGGACTTAAAGGGGTTTCAACTTAGGTTGATATCTCAGCCATTTTAGGAATTTTGCCCACTCATGAACATGTCAGTATCATTTTGTTTCTCTGTCCTGAAAGGTGATTTTGCAGTCATTAGTGGAATCACCTTTCAGGACTGATATGAAATGACAGTGCCACTGTTCATGAGGTGGGAATCTAACCCATGTTGCAAATTTGGTGGAAAAATTCCCCAAAATACCTGCATTATCAGCGTGTATTGCGCAGTTTCTATGCACACTCGTAACTTTGTTAATTTTTTATATTTTCACTCCAGATTTTCAACATTGACATTTTTTCACATCTCCTTATAAACGGTATAGCTGTCATTTTCACATCCTGCCCAAAATGTGTTTTCACACCTGTGGCCACAATGGCGCAGTTGGTGTGCGAAATCACCTTCGGCACAAGTGAATAAAATGACTGTGGCAATCTTCATGAGGTGGGGTACCAAAAGGCCATGTTGAAAATGTGGTGACACAACCATAGAATGGCCGAGTACACCGTCATTCACAATTTTCTATGCACTCATGTAACTTTGGTCATTTTCAATATTTTCACTTCAAATTTTCAATATAGCCTTTTTATCACACCACCTCATGTACAGTACAGCTATCATACAACTTTCTATTGCTCGTTAGCAATAACACTTTTCCTGCACTACTACACTCTCACACACTTCCTTATCTCTACATACAACAAACTTTCGGCATTGACAAATGCTTGTTTGCATAGAAATAATATTGAGGACCTGAGGAAGGTAAGAATCTAGACAAAAATGCAAAAGTACAGTACACAGCATAGAAAGCTTCCAGAACATCCAAATTAATATTTCTGACAATATTTTTCGTAACTATAGCAAAAATTTGCTTTTTGGAATAACTTTTTTCATTGCACTGCTGCTTTAAACAAATAGTTTTTAATACATTTTACCAGAGTCATCAGTTGGTCCTTCAGACAGTCCACAACAGGAGGTTCTTCCACTGTCAGGGTTTGTGTTAGATATTTTCCTATATGAGATGCTGACCCACTGGGTATAACAAATAGGGGTTAAAGCAGTAGTGCAACAAAATTGGTCAAAAATATACCCTGCCTTTTTTATTAGAAAATATTCCAGGCATCTTCCAGTTTTATTTGGTGATAACATTTTCTAGTTTCACCAAAATGTGAGTATTTCATAAACATTTTAATTTATGTTTTTCTCTGCAAAAAAATATTGACCCCCACATTTCGCTCAGAAATAGTTCTGTAGACCTGGCAAGGGTTGGGATCCAGAAAATAACAAAACTCATGGTGCACAGCACAGCAGATACATAGAAAAGCACATTTGACAGGAATGCTTTTATTTTTATTAACTGAAGCTAAAACTACCTTTTTGGAAAAAAATATTTTTCGTTGCACTGCTGCTTTAAATGAGAAAGATAACGGATCATAGTGTTCAACAGAGACCAGATTCTTAAGGGTATTGCAAAACCATTGGAATAGTAAGACAAGTTGTACTCAAGGAAAAGAAATGGGGAGTCAAAACTGAAACCTGTGCAACATTTGTGGTGATCCTTCATTTTGAAATGAACAGTGCACTGTTTAACACACTGATCAGAGAGCTAGAAGGGCTGAATTGTCCTGTGTATGCTTGTGCTGTTCCTTCACTTTGAAATGAACAAAGAATGCATTGTTTAACACAGTGATCAGACAGCTGGAAGAATTTAATTGTCTTGTGTAGGTGTGGCCGGATTTATTTTTTAAACTTTGTGTTTATAAGGAAAATGATACAGGAAATGTACAAAACATTATTTTGAGAAATGAAATAACATGTATAGACTCAACATTTGGGCTGAAAGCAGCAATGCAACAAAAACGCTTGTCCAAAAATCGAGATTCCAGCCACAGTTACTAACATTAGTAGCATGTCTGTTAACTCTGCTTTCTAGGTGGTATTTTGGAATGACAGAACCAAAGGAAAGAAGCAGAATCACCCAGCCAAGGAGGAAACGGTTGCTTTTGGGGACTCACATGAAGGGATTCACTTGGAAGCTGGATGGGGAGGGAGATAGGGCGTGAGGTGCTTGAGGGGTGCCTTGGCTGGGAGGGATGGAGAACAGATCCTGAGGATTGCTAGGGCAGTGGGAGGGGAGGGAGCTGAATATCATTGTCCATACTGTGACACATGATATAGCGGAATAGCACAAGAGAAACTAGGTCCAGTAAAGGAGGAATTTCCAGGAGTTGGGAAGGAGTCTCAAGCAAGTAGCATGTCCAGTGGCTATTTCTGGCTTTTTCTGAGGTGCTACCTGTTTATGGCCAGGGAGAAGCAAGGAAACTCCATTCCAGGGCTTTTAATGAATGGTTGAAGGCATGGTGCATGGAGGAAGGTTTTGGATACATTGGAGATGGGGGACCAACCTGGAGGGATGTGCGCCTATATGGGAGGGATGGCCTACATCTTTCTAGTAAGAGGTCCGCAGTCCTTAAATGGTACCTAAACAAGCAGTTTTTTAAAACTGCAAACTCCAAAATCTGTCTTCATAGCAAGGTAAAGGCTGCTGTTTACATTTATTCTAAAACTGCATTTATGTAAATAACATAAATACAGTTTCATAGCTTTGGAAAAATGCAAACATCAGCCTTTCACCTTCAAAAAAACAGCCTTGGTTTCTCCCTAAGATGCCTGCCAAGTGTGTTGAGTGATGAGTCATGATGACATCATAGGAGCCAGAGACAGAGATCAACATATATTTCTATAGTGCGAACTAGTCCTTTTTTCCCTCTTTATTTTGAATTGTTGTACCAGCATGATCAACACCATGTATTAACTCATGGATTATTTGGATCATTACAAATGTTAGGCTATGATTTTATTCATTTTGTTTACTTTAACTTGCAGAAAAATGTTTTGCAAGCCAGCTGACTTTTTCTTTGGCAAAATGCATTACAGTACAACACTTCAAATGCCTGATGATCTAGTGGTTATATAATGCACTGAATTTTGTTTTTGTTAACCAGGAGAGGCACGCTAAGCTGAAAGCTTGTTTACAGGTGTGGCCTAGGAGCACAAGGAAGTTTAGTGACTTGCTCAGGGTCACACAGCAAGTACCAGTCTTGTTCAGTTCCAAGCTCATGTTTTCTTGTTAATCCACAAATAAGGCTTTCTTTTCCATGTGAAACCCTGCACCTAGCCTGCCTTCTGTTGAACACCCCACCATCCATACCTCTGTCTTTAGTACTGCCTGGGGCCGCATATGAGCTTATGGTCTCATGAGAATTATCAAACCTCAGTTTGTAATCTTGTACCTCAGAGAGTTGTGCACACCTATACTGATATGCATCATCAGCTGGCACTGTTAAAAATGCCTCCCAAATCACTCTCCAGTCCACATTCTCACTGTTTGACTTCTGCTCCCACAGTAAACATTGAGTGGATCACTACCCTTCTGCACAGTGAAGGTAGTATGTACAGTTCCCTGTTGTATTTTTCCCCACCTCATTAACTAACAACTAGGTCTTCCTGGAGGGCCAAGCAATAAGCATCATGACCCACCAGAAAAACTGCTGTTCATGTCCTCATAAGGGCTGCACTTACAATGGATAACAATATTATTAGCAGGAGAGGTATATTCATACCTTGAGCTAATCCACCTGACTGCCAGTGTCAGTCCACCCTTTACCTGTGATCTGCAGAACCTCAAAGACAGTTCCCAGCAATTCTTCTCCAGAACTTTTCTGTGCTCTACTCCACAATGCGAGTTGGCTTGCTACCACCTTTCAAATCTTGAATGAGCTATACACAATTTCCCAATACTGTCCTAAGAACGCTAACAGCCCCCCACATGAGGATAATCTCTCACACTGAATTCATAACAGTTTAGGTGCAGCCTTGCCACTTGAGTATTTATCATCGCTGGCTACTCATCCACAGTCAAGTAGTGATCACGATCCTGGCAGCTCCACATTTCAGATCTCACAGTGATCTGCTTTCATTTACACATTCTAAAGACACATTTCCTTACTCAAATAGAGACATTTAGGGACATCTACAGCTATATTTTGCGCCCTTATAGCAGCAAACAAGATAAGGGACATTAGTGGGCCTGACCCTGCATGGCACAGAATGAGCTATCCATGCCTTAGCAGAGGTCAAATGAAGGGATGTACCCTTCTGAATACATACACAAAGCATACTGAGGTATAGGTTACCTTGGCTAGTTTGCCTCTAGCCCGGGCTCCATGGGGATCGAGTTAAAGCTCAACATGGCCACAGCAATAGTGGCTTACCAACTGACTAGGTCTGTCACTTGACCCTGGGGCTCAGACACTCTGCTCCGGTTTTCTGCCACACACAAGCCCTTCACTCTAGGTCACAATTCCCTGCCAGTTCAGGATTATGTCCGCTACTTCTTCGCCACTACAGGAACATGGGACTAGTGCAGAAGCAATCAGGAGACCATCCTTTAGGGTGAATCCTCAACAGACCCCCACTGTCCCAAAGGTAACTGTGGTCTTGCCAGCGACCTAAGGTAATAACCTGGTGGCTCTGTTAACTGTAGCACACCACAGCGCACTTAGTAACATCAGATAACACAACAGCACCCTTAGTAACATCAGATAACACAACAGCACCCTTAGTAACATCAGATAACACAACAGCACCCCAGTAAAATCAGATAAAACAACAGCACCCTTAGTAACATCAGATAACACAACAGCACCCTTAGTAACATCAGATAACACAACAGCACCCCAGTAAAATCAGATAACACAACAGCACCCTTAGTAACATCAGATAACACAACAGCACCCTAGTAACATCAGATAAAACAACAGCACCCTTAGTAACATCAGATAACACAACAACACCCTTAGTAACATCAGATAAAACAACAGCACCCTTAGTAACATCAGATAACACAACAGCACCCTTAGTAACATCAGATAACACCACAGCGCCCTTAGTAAGAAATGGAAAGCAGAGGGACTATTTCAAATTAAGAGACTATCACAGTTTCTTAACATTTACCTATTTTTTTTTTTGTTACTGTATACCTCTCAGATGGCGACACCAGTACAGCGACCTACCTTGCTGCCGACAGAATCGACAGTTCATCAACAGGTTACTGTATTGGTGTGCCAGAGACAGGGGGCACACCATCTTCTGGTCCTGCACCCTCTCCCCGAATCAGCTCTGACTTGAACCAGCCCCCAATAGAAAAAATGGACCGGGAGTCCATCTGGATTTGTCAACCGCAACTTGTGGTTGACATAAATTCTGTCACTGTGGTGTTGGTCGACAAAATTGTTGTTGAACCAGCATCATAGAACCTTTTTTTTAATTATTTTTTTATCATGAATGCTGTTTTTTGTCCCTGTGGTCACTGCCAGGGGAGGACCCCCCCCATATTGGCTAGATCCTGGTTTTTACCGGGATCCAACTTCATGGAGCTCATCCTGAGGGATTTTTGTCCTAAACATCCCCCCTCCCAAGCCAGCCAAATTGGGGCTAGTTGTGCAGTGACCTCAGCACACAACCAGGCATGCTTCTGCCCCTCGACATGCAGAGATCCGCCACTCTCTGTCCCACTGGACTGCCTGTTATAGTCCCAGCTACCACGCCACTCTGCCAACACTAGGGATTGGTAGGTGCCAAGTAACAAATACTCTCCCTCCCTGGAAAAGGTGAGCAGTCCCTGGGATGCTCAACCTCCTCCCCCCAGCCGACCCTCTGATGTCTGGAGTTTGTTCCTGAGCCCCGGTCATCAGCACTGCAGATGGAAGTGCTTCTGCTGTGCTAGCAGACTAGCCAACATTTACCTATTTATAAGTGCAATAACACACTCTGGGGTGTGGGTTAGTGTGGATAAATTCACTTCATGGGGTGGTAGGCACTTGTGCTCACTCCAGCTCAGGCATGCTTCTATCCACACTAGTTCACCCACTCTAGACATGTGTTATCGCTTACTTGCTGCATCCATGCAGCATATGAGTATTTTTGAACCTGGTGGAGATATGTGTACCATTCTTTATTGCATTTTGTTGGGACTTCATATAAGCCTCTTACCCAGCTCATTTCTAAAGTAAGTTTAATGTGTATAGCACAGTCTACTTGGAAAGCCTGATTTTCCTTATATTTATGTAACCCCCCTGCAAATGGGGGTTCCCAAAAGACTTCCAGGAGCTTGCTTGAATGCTCCAAGCCTGAATGGTGTTTGGCGTATAAGCCACTTATCAGCGAGTGTTTTTAGAGCCTCTGGTACTGTCTCTTTAAGAGCTGTCTGCTTGCAGACATAATTAGTTTATATGGGGGGACTGTGTGTTTCTCTGTTTGAGTACCACTAACTGCTGCCAATTCACTTCATTTTGCAGTCACTAGGAGTGCAAAGGAACCTATCTGAAAGATGTAACTGTTTGCCAGAAATTATTTAGAGTAATAATGAAATTACAGTTTGTCTAACCTGCTTTCTTTGCAGTCAGAACTGTGTCTGCTAGTTCCCCATTCTAGTTTTGAACTGCTGAACTGGACCAATCAGTGTGGGTAAGCTAGCTCTAAAATGGTGCCTTGACTAATCAGAACTTGGACTCATAATCTGAGCCAGCCACAAGAGGATTGTATGGGCAGTGACTCTGGGAGATGTAGTTTAGACTTCAGTGCCTTTTTGGACCAACAGCAGCAGTCTATTGTGAGTGACAGCCAATCCAGTCAAGAACTGGAGGAACTCAAAGGAAGTGCCCGGTTTTGTCGGTTGGAGTTTCAGTTGAGCTTTGGCAGTGAAGAAGGAAGGAGCCCTGTGCTTTTTCAGTGTGCAGTTTTAGTCAAAACGGTAAGGCCCAGAGTTCCGGTCTGCAGCTTGTTAGGACTGAATCCGTCCTGTGAAAAGAATCAAAGGATCTCTGAAGAGTAGAAACCAGGCTCACCCTGTAGAAGACTGGAGGAATTGCTGAAAATTGCATTCGGTCTGTCAGAACTGAATCTGCTGTGTGTTCTCCCGGTATTGTGCAGTAATTGGCGATCGGAATACAGATGCAGCCTGCCTGGTATAGTGCTTTCTTTTATATGGATGTGTGAAGAGGTTTGTGTACCTCAAGTGAGCCCTGTTGATATTGAAGGACCCTATCTTATTTGGAGGTCGTGAGTACTAATTCAGGGTCGCTCCTGTTGAATTGCCACATTAAATCCAAATGGAATTACTGTACTGCTGACTGTTTAATTTTCCTTTCTCTGTGTGAAAGGGCCTCTACCAGCTGCCACGGTTTGGACTAGCCACTAGGGCTTGGGTACCCAGGGACAGTAACTGATAGGGATAGGCCTGTGCACAGAGCCATAGGTAGATTATTAGAGTGATAAGCTAATTAACCTGATTTCCCTGTCCTTGTTATATCCCCTAAATAAATCAGAGCTGCTTGTTTCAGCAAAGTTATACTGCCTGAGGTATTTGTTCTATGTTAAAGCACTGCACTGTGATTGTTGCACTGTATCTCATTTCACAGGAGGTCCCAGTGCCGGAACCAGACCTGGGGGTAAGTGTATACTGTGAAGGTAATTCTGATATATTGTGTGGGCCACTAGTGGGAAGAAAGGGGGGTTGCAGTGTCCCAGAGGACTGTGACCAAGTTAGTTTAACTATTGCAAACCCTGACCTCTGGGTGGAGGCACCCGCCATTGGATCCAGGCCCCTCAACCTGTTATTGGCAAATCAGGCAGGGGTAGTAGCCCCTGGGATAGCGCCATCTAGGGGTTACATTTATATTAATTTGCTGATTTTGTACTATTTATAATATTCACTGTACAGTACCCCTACCCTCCCCACCATCACACCAGGAAATGAGCCTCGGTTCACTGGGCCATCATGGTACAACCCTTTACATAAATAAATACATACACAGATTTCAATGCTGCTTATTTAGTTTTAAAGAAACTGAAAAGAAATTACCTGAACGCAGCTCCAGTGCTGTGCCATTCGATTTATACTCTGGCGTTCCATGCTGGCAGGCTTCTGGGAACCTTAGTTTCTTGACAGCAGGAATACTTGACATTTTAAAATGGTTGCATGCCAGCTCACAGCAACCTTCCCAGTATTTCACATTTTTAGGACCGTGGGAGCTAGTTTTCTAGGCCAGGTTCCATTTACTGTGTGCATGTGTCTATGTCGCTGTATAAAAAGGTTAAGTTTCTGAGGTGGATGGCTGTGACCTTGCTTACAGAAAGTGTTTTGTTCTGTTTGGCTGGGGTGGTTACTGTGAACATAGCAGTGGGTCATGACTGCTGCTCCAAGCCCACATGCACAGAACAGAGCTGCTTGCAAGACTCTTCAGAGGGTGGCATGTACTGCTGATGCTTGTAAGACTTCTATCAGACTGTTGTGAGCAGTCAGTGGAGACTTACCTGAATCAGCTCTGAGCATCTAGCAGTTACAAAAATTCCTCCAAAATTGAAATTTCAAATGTTCCATTTTTTATCACTCCAAAACAGGATCTTTCCCTTTAGGCTTTGTTTGTTCATTTTTCTGTCAATAAGTTTTACTGAATATTTTACAAGTAAGTTGCAACTATACAGTTCATGGTTAAGCTTTACTGCAATGGTGGGCAACCCATGGCCCGAGGGCATGTGGCTGACCTCAGTCGTCAGCCTGTGGCGTCCTCAACCATCCAGAAATACACCAGAAAGCCCTCTGAGCAAAGCTAGACAAGGGCGATAGGCTGAAGGCTGTGATGGACATGTTCTATATAGTTTGTTTTAATCCAAATGTAAATGGGGTCTTGCAGCCCTTGGGAGTGTTTGAGGGCTGCAGCTGTGGCCCTCTGATTATCTTAGGTTGCCCAACCCTGGCTTTTTGTGTATAGAATTCAGTGGCTCTCAAAAGTTGTTGTGCACAGTCAAAAGTTGTGGACATTCTAAAGATGTTGTTGTGTACGTTCCATCTTAGATGCACCTGTGTCCTTGCTTCCGCTGACTCCCATCTGGCAGCCCACTTTTATTTTCATTGAGCACTCTCTGCTTGCTGATTCCTTCCTGTCAGTCCACTTTCATTTTCACTGAGCCTCTGTTTCTCACTCTCTGTACTGGTGCTCGGAGCTGCTTGCTGCTCCGGCTCACTGCTTCCGTCTACAGAATGATATACTATTAAAAATAAAATATGGGTGACCATACACAATTCACCTGTGTTTCCACCTCAGGGTTGAGATTAACAGTAGGACCTCAAGCTTTGCACTTGATACGCTGGTTTTCTCAACCCCTCGATGGAAACACAGGCTTGTTCTGTATGGTCATCTGTACATTATTCATTATGTAGTACGTGTTCAGAAAAACAACACAGTGATAAAGTATAGAACTACTGTAATTGACTAAACAAAAATATTTAAACCTTTGTAACCACTCAGCCACCACTATGAGCCTGGTATACATTCTCAAAGCTAGAATGGTACCATTTCCATAGTAGTTTGTGCCCAGTCAAGGGTACAAGGAGTAGCTAACTGTGTAAAGTAACGGGGGTGGGGGGGAGGTTACACCTCTAAGGAGTCAATGCCTCGAACACAACTTGTTTTAAAAATAGCTAAAATGTAGCTACAATATTAGCATTCTCTGTTTTATAGCTATCATAAAGTAAAAATAATGAATACAGTAACAGCAAATCAAATGAATATGAGATACTCCCACCATCCTTTTTTAGAGAAAAATTATTTCGGGAGCTCATGCTGGCACTTGATGGAGATGGTTGTGTGCGTGTGAGCTCCATGAAAAACCCGTCCTGTTTCTATACAAAATTAGCTCTTATTCATTTCTCATTGCGATCAGATCTCAGGGAAAAGAAAGAACTGCCAAGCGTTTGAATAAACCAAAAATAATAGAAATCACTGATCGGATTGAAACATTTTTGTTACATTTACTTTACTAGAAATATGAGTGGGGATTCAACATGCCAGCCGGGAGGCCCCATTCTCCTTGATCTCCCTGCTCTCATGACCCGCTGATGTACGCTAGTGGTAACTACAACAATGATTCACAATCTAACTGTGCTAATAAGGATGACATCGCTCAGTTAAAGGAAATGTTATCGGATATTAAATTAGACATTTCAGATGTAAAAGTGTCAGCAGTCACCCCTTCTAAGTAAAGTGAGAAAATGGCTTTAATTTGAGTTAACAGCGCAAACATTTCTGAACTGACCTCTGTGGTGTGCTATTTGGAGCAATCTGCACAAAGACAAGCTAGACAGATATCTTACTTAATGGAGAAAGGTGACGATTTAGAGAACAGGGGCAGACGCAACAATATTAGAATTCTTGGAGTCCCTGAAGACACTGAAGGAAACAATATGGTTTCATTTTTACAAAATTTCATGCCTGAATTGCTGTGATATCAGTTGTCATGGCCCTTGAAAATTGAGAGGGCACACTGATTTTTGGGTCCGAAGGCAAAGAATCAATGGCCTAGACCTATTATAGCTTATTTTCTAAGATTTTCCATAAAGGAAGATATTCATGCCTAGCTAGGAGAGAAGGTCGTTAGTGTGAGAGGGGAACATATACTAATATTTCAAGACTTCTCTGCCGTGATTGTGGGGAGGAGAAATTAATTTAATGACAGAAAACAACAGCTAAACAAGCATTTGTCAATGCCGAATGTTGATTGCGTTGGTCCGTTGAGCTCGCTCACTGCCCCTCTGTCACTCACTCATTCTGTTTCTCCTGGTGCTGCAGGCTGCTCTATTGTACTGGGCTCCTGCCTGCATTGGCACCTTTTTCTGCCTACAAAGAAAGCCGCAGCTGTCCTGACAGAGCTCTGTTGAGGTACCTCACTCCCCCTCTCTCACTCGCTCATTCTGTTTCTCCTGGCACTGCAGGCTGCCCTTTTGTATTGCGCTCCTGCCTCTGTTGCCAGCTTTTTCTGCCCACAAAGAAATCTGCAGCAGTCCTGACACAGGTCCATTGAGCTTGCTCACCCTCCCTCTCTTACTCGCTCATTCCGTTTCTGCTGGCGCTGCAGGCTGACCTTTTGTGCTGGGCTCCTGCCTGCATTGCTGCCTTTTTCTGCCCACAAAGAAATCTGCAGCAGTCATGATAGAGCTCCATTGAGCTCGCTCACTCCCCCTCTCTCACTCGCTCGTTGTGTTTCTCCTGGTGCTGCAGGCTGCCCTTTTGTACTGGGCTCCTGCTTGCGTTGGCACCTTTTTCTGCCCACAAAAGAAATCTGCAGCTGTCTCAACAGAGCTTCGTAGAGGTCGCCACTCCCCCATCTCACTTGCTCATTCTGTTTCTCCTAGCACTGCAGGCTGCCCTTTTGTACTGGGCTCCTGCCTTTGTTGGTGTCTTTTTCTGCCCACAAAGAAATCTGCAGCAGTCCAACAGAGCTCCGTTGAGCTCGCTTAGTCCCCCTCTCTCACTCACTCATTCCGTTTCTGCCAGCGCTGCAGGTTTTCCTTTTGTATTGGGCTCCTGCCTGCATTGCCGACTTTTTCTGCCCACAAAGAAATCTGCGGCAGTCACGGTAGAGCTCCGTTGAGCTCGCTCACTCGCTCGTTCTGTTTCTCCTGCTGCTGCAGGCTGCTCTTTTGTACTGGGCCCCTGCGTGCATTGCTGTCTTTTTCTGCCTACAAAGAAATCTGCAGCAGTCCCAACAGAGCTCGTTGAGTTCACCTCACCTCTCCTCACTCACTCATTCTGTTTCTCCCGCGCTGCAGGCTGCCCTTTGTACTGGGCTCCTGCCTGCATTGGGCGGCTTTTGCTGCCCACAAAGAAATCTGCAGCAGTCCTGACACAGCTCGGTTGAGCTTGCTCACTCCCTCTCTCTCACTTGCTCATTCCGTTTCTATGGCACTGCAAACTGGCCTTTTGTACTGGGCTCCTGCCTGCATTGCTTCCTTTTTCTGCCCACAAAGAAATCTGCAGCAGTCACGATAGAGCTCTGTTGAGCTCGCTCACTCCCCCTCTCTCACTCACTCATTGTGTTTCTCCCAGCGCTGCAGGCTGCCCTTTTGTACTGGGCTCCTGCCTGCATTGGCACCTTTTTCGCCCACAAAGAAACCGCAGCTGTCCCGACAGAGCTCCACTGTGGTTGCTCACTCCCCTGTCTTGCTCACTCATTCTGTTCTCCTGGCGCTGCAGGCTGCCCTTTGTACTGGCTCCTGCCTCTGTTGGCACCTTTTTCTGCCCACAAAGAAATCTGCAGCAGTCCCGACAGAGCTCCGTTGACCTCGCTCACTCCCCCTCTCTCACTCGCTCATTCCATTTCTGCCAGCGTTGCAGGCTGGCCTTTTGTACTGGGCTCCTGCCTGCATTGCTGCCCTTTTCTGCCCACAAAGAAATCCGTAGCAGTCACGATAGAGCTCCGTTGAGCTCGCTCACTCCCCCTCTCTTACTCACTCATTCTGTTTCTCCCACCGCTGCAGGCTGCCCTTTTGTTCTGGGCCCCTGCGTGCATTGCTGCCTTTAATGCCCACAAAGAAATCTGCAGCAGTCCCAACAGAGCTCAGTTGAGCTCGGTCACTCCCCCTCTCTCACTCGCTCGATCCTAATCTGTCCCAAACACTGATTTCCAACAGCGACTGCAGTATTCTGCACAAGAAGTGCAAAAACACATTTTGGCCAGGATGTGAAAAATGACAGCTGTACTGTTCATAAGGAGATGTGAAAAAATGCCAGTGTTGAAAATTGGTGGAAAATATTACTAATTTCATGGTTACATGAGTGCGTGAGAAACTGTACAACACACACTCATAACACAATCATTTTATGGAGTTTCATCACAAAATTTTAACATAGGCAATTTAGGACCTCTACTCATGAACAGTGTCAGTGTGATTTTCTTAACATGTCCCGAACACTGATTTTCCACAGTGACCACGCTATTGTGCGCCGGAAGAGCAAAAATACATTTCAGCCAGGATGTGAAAAATGACAGCTGTACTGTTCCTAAGGAGGTGTGGAAAAATGGCAATGTTGAAAATCTGGAGTGAAAATATTGCAAATCGGTGAAGGTATGAGCGTGCGTAGGAACTGCACAACGCACGCTTGTAAAACAGTAATTTCTTGGAATTTTCCTACCAAATTTGCAACATAGACTTTTTGAGAGCCCACCTCATGAACACTGGCATTGTCGTTTCGTTAATCGGTCCTGAAAGGTGATTCTGTGCAGTGACCGTGAAATCACCTTTCGAGACTGATTAATGCCATGGCAGTAGCTGAATTCATGAGGAGGGGGCCCAATAACCCCATGTTGAAAATTTGGTGCCAAAATTCCAAAAATGCCTGAGATATGCAAAAAAGTTGAAAAAGCCCTATTTATGCCCTTATACAGTTTACCGGCATTTCCTCAGTTTGCGGTCGGCTTTAAAGAGTGCAGGCACGTTCCTGGTCCACCGAAGATCGTTGCGCCAGGCTCCGGAGGTAAGTATAGGGTGTGGGCGCGGGTTGGGGGAGGGTGCAGGGAGACTGTGAGGGACCGTTTTCTTTTTTAACAGGTTTAAAAAAAAAAACATTGCGGGATGGTTTTTCTTTTTCAGGGGCATTTAGCACACTAGGATGGGCTCCCAGCATGCCACCTGAGTGTTTTGGGGGGAGGAATCTGTAGCCGACAGGGAATTGGGCACCCCCATTGGCACATACTGAAGGGGGGGACACAAGAGCTGAGGGAGATTGGGCACCCCCCTAGGCACAGAACAAAAGCAGGAGGGTGAACTTATGCTGACGGGAAGTGGGCTCCCCTGTCGGCAAGGGGAAGGGAGAACTGAAGATGATGGGGATTGGGTGCCCCGTCGGCAAGCCCTGCAATGAGGGGTCGCTCCCTCATTGCAGTGGATGATGCTGCAATGACGAGGCAGTCCCTGATTGCAGCAGCTAAAATGTTTCAAGGTGGTGGCACGCTGGCTGAACTAGTGTCAGCAGCAGCGTTACACCCCATTGGGGAACGCGGGCCAAGCCTCCAAAGGCAGTGGGGGCATTGGCCACAACAGTGCGGCACCTCCACAACCTGCTTCTGCAGCAAGCTACCACAACATGTTTCTTGCGCATGCATGCAAGCAACATAAAAAAGCTAAAGACAAAGAACTGAAGCACTGAAGTAAGGGTTACCCCAGAGGGCATTAGCAATAAGCCAAGTTTCAGAGAAACACAACATCACACATACTCCCAAAATGTAAAGAATCATGGGATGTATATGCAAATCACCATGAAATTTCAGACTGGCTCAGCTTATAGTAGGAATGGACAGTAAAAGGGCCTCTCAATCTGCAATTTACATGCATTTAACAACACAGCAGGGGGTTTTCTGATATCTCTACCCTGGTAACTTAATTTCTATAATACAGTCACCTAGTACTTTTTTACCTTTATCAAAAACACCTAGTGCCATGGTATTTTCAACATTTACAGGTTTCATACACATAACGTATATACATCAAGGTATTTTATGACATAGTGCCTTTGCATACTAAATCCAACAATGAGGAACACAGCCTATTGTTTTTACATCAGCTTGGAGGTCACAACAATAACCTCCTTATACAAGGACCTGAGAGGGAAAATGAAAATTAAAGAGGACACTATAGTATAGTTAAGAAAGAGGAGGGGGTACCCAGAGGTGGCCAACCTTATGGACTAGAAATTGTAAAGGATAGATTAGACTAAGAAATAGAAGAACTGTTGCAACAGATTTAAGAAAAGGTCGGTCCTCATGAGTGGCAGGATTTCCTTGTCACATATCTCCCACCTTAAGAGGGAAGCAGTTATGAGACTGCTTACCACCTTCCTATCCCAGGAAGGATGGAGCTTCACCATCCGTCCTTCAGAAGCTCTGTCTCAGGGTCCCTATTAATGATAAATATTTCATCATAAACATAGTGGATATCATCATTCTTTACCCTGAGGCATTAACACATTTCTCAACAGAGACCAATGGTACAGTTTAGCAACATTAGCATCTTTAGTCTGCAGTATACCCCAGTCAATACTGTTAATAGAGTTAGCTGTATCAATACAAGAAAATGTCTCTTTAGCCTCATAGGCTTCTCTTTGCTAGCTTGTAGTCTTCAACCCCAACACAATATCACTAGGCACAGTCTTACCTGGGGTCTCACATTCAAGTTCCATACTTGCATTTCTGATCTTCAACAGGTAACATCCTGGGAACACAGGCAACAAAGGAATATCCTGCTCAATCAGGGGCTCCTCTTCCAGCTGAGCCCATGAAAAATCCTCCTCCAATTCTTTATCCAAACTCTCTGGCAGGGACCTCTCAAGCACCTGGCACCAGTGTTCTGCCTCTCTACATAGTTGGTCTGCCTCGACCCCACAGTAGTTCCTCATCCTCATTTACAGGAGCAATAGGTCAAGCCATGCAAAGGCAAAAGTACTGGACTTTGGGAGGGCTGACTTTCTAAATGGGTGAGAGTGCCTAAGGAATGCACTAGCAAATGGGCAGGAAGGAGGGGTGGAAGAACAATGGGAATAATAAAACTGCCATCACAGAGGTAACAAGCCTTTGTGTGAAGCAAATAAACAAATGAAACGATGTAAGAAACCACTATGGTTCTCAAAGGAAGTGGCAGTGAAGGTTCAAGAGAAAAAGAAAGCATTCAGGAAGTACAAGGAATCACAGAAGGAGCAGAACAGAGAACTGTATCAGTTAAAGCAAAAGGAAGCTTGGAAGGCAGTCAGAACAGCAAAGGCCCAAACCGAGGAAAAGATAGCCAACTCAGTTAAGGAGGGGGATAAAACCTTTTATAGGTACATCAGGGAGTGAAGGAAGACCAAGGGAGGGATAGTGAGGCTTAATAAAGGGGAGGAGGGTGGGCAGAGGGTGACTGTGAAAGGCTGAGATACTAAACAAATATTTTTGCTCAGTATTTACAAAGGAAGAGGGAGGTACCTAAAACAAACCATCAATCAATCAATCAATCAATCAAAATCTTTATTTATTCAGGCGGACATCATTGAGTGAAGCTCATTTACAAGATGGACCTGATAGGTCAAGATCAAAATAAAGTACAGTAGCATACATAAACAAATACAGAGAAAAAGACAAAGACTTTAATATAAATAAACAGGTACAGTAATAAAAAACGTATATACAAGCAAGGTAGCTAATGGTTTTGGACCACAAAACAAAATAAGTCAGACAGGTTTGACTCAAATGACTGTAAGGTATTGGGATTGTAAACTGGTCAGGTGTGTTGTAATTGGATAGATACTTAAGCAAATAGATATGGGGGGATAAAAAAGGGAATGGCAATGGATTGTAGGGGATATTGTAGCTAAGTTTAGAAAAGCATATAAAAAGATAGAAAGAAAAAGGGAGGTAAAGGGTAAGAAGGGACTAGGCTTAGTGAAAGCAGTTGCATATCTCAGGAAAGAGACTTATGAAGAGCTTTTTAAGGATGCTATAGGGATGAAGGTGTTCAATTTTAGGTCTTCTGCAGAGAATTCCAGGTAGATGCTAAAAGTAGCTGATTGCAGATCTCCCATGCCGGTACAGACTTTAGGTATCTTCAAGGTGATGAGGCTATTGTTTTAGGGCATATGATCTAGGTGTAGCCAGAGTAAAGCAATCGAAATATAAGGTGGAAGTTCGTTTGACAGAACTTTGTAAATGCATAAAGCAGCATTTTTATTCCTCCTAAGGTGTAAGGATGTCCAGCCAACAGCATTATAGAGAGAGCAGTGATGAGTGTTGAAAGGAAGATCTGTGATGAATCTTAGAGCTCTGTGGTACGAGGTATCCAATTTACTTAAATAGGACATAGTACAGTGGCCATATAGGAAATCTGCATAATCGATGAGAGAAAGAAATGATGCCTGTATTAGTCTCTGTTTAGATAATGTTTGATTCTGAAGAATAGGCCGAGCCTCTGACTGAGTTTTTTCAGGAGCTCCTCAACATGTTGAGTGTAATCAAGTCTGTTATCAATCCATACCCCTAAATATTTGAATTTATCCACATAATCAAGATTTTCTCCAAGGATGGTGGATAGTTGGGGAAGAGTGTTTGATGAGAGAGTGGTAGAGTATTGGTGGAGAAGAACATAGCCTTTGTCTTCTTGGCATTTAATAGTAGTTTCTTTTCAAGTAGTTGATGTTGCAGCAGGGAGAATTCTGATTGTAATAACTCACAGGCCTTTGATGGTGAGGGATTACTGACATACAAGACAGTATCATCAGCAAAAAGGTGAACATTGGCAACAGTGAGGTTGGAGTCAATGTTGTTGATGTAGATAGCAAAAAGGATAGGGCCCAGGATGCATCCTTGCGGTACTCCCCTTAGAAGTGGTTTTGAGGAGGATAGGACATCTTCATTTTTCACCTGCTGTATTCTATCAGTGAGGTAACATCTGAACCACCCAAGAGAGGTTGAATCCAGGCCTAAGGAGTGCAGTGAGGAAATTAGCAGCTCATGATCCACTGTATCAAAGGCTTTACTTAGGTCTAGAAATACAGCACATATGCTGCTTTTTTGTCTAACCTCAGTTTGCCAATCATTTGTTACTTTTGCTAATGCAGAAATGGTACTGTGTCTGGTCCTAAACCCAGATTGAACAGGGTTAAGGAGATTATTAGCATTGAGATAGTCTCTTAGTTGGATACTCACTAGTTTTTCCTAACATTTTAGACAGCACCGGTAGGATGGATATAGGTCTATAATTGTTGAGATCCATGGGGTCCCCTGATTTGAGGAGGGGAAACACTTGTGCTGTCTTCCATAATGTAGGAACAGAACCAGTGGATAAGGACAGATTAAAAGATGAGTTAGGGGAACTGCAATGGCATGTAGAGCAATTTTTAGAAAGTAGGGTCCAGAGAGTCTGCACCTGCACTTTTCTTGGTGTCTAGGTGTAGCAGTAGGTCTTCCACTTGTTTTAATAAAATTGGCTTGAAGGAGAATGAAGAAGCATCCTTCTGACCATCGATAGACTGGAATTTAAGTTATGACCGTAATAGATTTGCTAGGGAGGAGTCAAAAGCTAGGCCAGCCGTAGTGAAATGATTATTGAATGCATCTAAAATTTCACGCTTGTCAGTGATAACATTGTTAAGGTGCACTTGGGATGACAAGGAAGTGCTGGAATCCTGCCCTAGGATCCCCTTGATGGTGCCCCAGAATCTGGCTGGTTAAGTAGAGGCATCAAGCTCGGCTGTATAGAAGGCAGCCTTGGCTTCTCTCACTTTTTTGGTGCAGCTGTTTCTGGCTTTTCTGAACTGAAGTCAGTCAAATGGATCCTTGGTCTTTCTAGCCCTTTTCCAGAGTTTATCTCTAGCAAGCAATGCAGATTTAAGATCGGCAGAAAACCAGTGGCAGGATTTGCTTTTTATTCTAACGCTAGTGAAAGGTGCATGAGTATTGAGGGCGCCTATGATAATGTCATTTAACACCTTGAGTGCTGTTTCCACAGAAGCTGTGTGGGAGAATTTGCCAGCGATAGAATGATATAGATCATGGAGATATCCTTCGATGTTAAGGTTCTTTTTAGACCTTCTTGTGAGGAATTTCGCAGGGGTGGATGGTTTGACTGATGATCTTATCCCTGCAATAAGACAGTGATCACTTATATCACTGAATAGCACTCCAGCATGTGAAAACAGGTGTGGTTTGTTTACCAACATAATGTCAAGTAGGGTGCTGTTGCTTTTGTTTTTTGAGTTAATTCTTGTCGGTTCATTTATTGATTGAGTGAATCCATATGTGTCACAAAAGATACTAGGTGCAGATGCATTGAGAGCCAGTTTAAGTTCAGGTCACCTAAAATGATGGTGTCCTCGGGGCCCAGTTTAATTATATTTCCCAAATGGGTTAGGAGTCGAAGGCCGGCAGAGGGGGGCCTGTAGCAGCCAACCAAATGAAAAGCTGTCATATTGGGGAGAGCTATTTTACGGGATAAACATTCGAATTCTTTGGGCACTGATGTTACACTAAGGCAAGATGCAGAAATATTTGATTTAACATAGATAGCCACTCCACCGCCACTTGTCAGGCGGTCCGACCTGAATAGCTGGTAGTTGGGTAGATTTATTTCCCTGCCCTGTGTAGCAGGTTTAAGCCATGTCTCAGAAATTACCAGAAAGTCTGGCAAGGTGTGGGTGACCCAGGCCTGGATTAATGAGATCTTTTAGGAGGCTGCATGCATTGATGTGAAGGAAGCTTAAACCTTTAATGGAGGCTAGGTCTGAAGGGAGGTAAAGCCTTTCAGGGGTCCTGGATTGATTTCAACATTGCCAGCGAGATCAGCAAGAAGAATAATAGTTTAATAAGGGCTTCAAGTGATAGCAGGATGGACCAAAAAGATGGTTTTCTTCTTGCTCGGGGTCCAATCTTAGAGACGGTCCAGGATGGGTTAAGGCTTAATAACTTTTCACAGAGTACCAGCTTGATGGACAGGTACAAGGGGGCACTATAGAGCCAAGATTTGAGCATGGGGCATGATTGGTTGTGACCCTTTTTGAGGGCTACCCCATGGATTACAATGAAGCAATGGTAGTGCATAGTTGAGGAATTGATAGGCATCCACTGGAGGTGAGACAGGGAGGTCACCCTGGCAAGCCGCATTATTCAAAAGGGCATGGACTGGAAAGGTATCATCCTCAAGATATATAAAAGGTGAGAGAAAGAAGCAGTAGGAAAAGCATCAACATGATTACGGTAACTAAGGGTTAATAATAGTGAAGGCAGTGGGGACTGTTTCAGATTATTGGCTAGAATTTGGCTATGGGCGGAGATAGGAAATTTGGCTGAAGGTGTGTATAAAGGAAACACCCAAGAGGGGAGGGGTGGGCGGGCAAAATTTTTGCGGCTTTCCTTTCTTGTTGGCTGTCTCTCCCGGCCTCCTGGTTCTCTTTGCCTCGCTGGTTGCCGGGCCTGGCTGGCTAGCTCAGAGCCCGGGCGCTTACTGGGTGCTTGAGGGCAGGGTCGGCTAAAGTGGAGGAGACAGAGGAGAGGACAGTCAGAAAGCACAATTGCAGTAACTGCGATTCTGCAACAGGTGCTAAAAGTTTTGCACAACAAAAGACTGGGGGGGTACGGCGCCTTAGCGTCTGGCCCACCAGAAATCCCACCAAAGGACTGTATCACTTAGGCATTTACAAGAAAAACAACATAAATCCTAGAATTTTAAACAATTTAGTAAAAACAGCTCTTTTTGGGAAAAATTAAAGTAAAACCCACTATTCCCGGTCAGTTTTTGGAAGTGCAAGCTAGAGCAGAAGGCAATGAAGAAGGAGGACCAATCGGAAGCAAGGCTGAGGTAGCGCTCGCCTTCCGATTGGTCGCGGCTTTCCCGTACCTTGCTGGCTGTCTCTCCCGGCCTCCTGGTTCTCTTTTCGGCCTCACAGTCGCCGCCCGCCCGCTGGCGGCTCGGAGCCCCGGCGCTTACTGGGTGCTCGAGGGCAGGGTCGCCTAAAGTGGAGGAGACAGAGGAGAGGACAGTCAGGAAAGCACAATTGCAGTAATCAAGCGATTCTGCAATAAGGTGCTAAAAAGTTTTGCACAACAAAAGACTGGGGGGTACGGCGCCTTAGCGTCTGGCCCACCAGAAATCCCACCAAAGGACTGTATCACTTAGGCATTTACAAGAAAACAACATAAATCCTAGAATTTTAAACAATTTAGTAAAACAGCTCTTTTGGGAAAAATTAAAGTAAAACCCACTATTCCTGGTCAGTTTTTGAAGTGCAAGCTAGAGCAGAAGGCAATGAAGAAGGAGGACCAATCGGAAGCAAGGCTGATGTGCCGCCTTCCCGTTGGTCTGACCTTTCCCGTCCTTGCTGGCTGTCTCTCCCGGCCTCCTGGTTCTCTTTTCGTTCTGCGGTCGCCACCGCTCATGGCGCCTCGAGCCCCGCGCCACTGGGTGCTCGGGCAGGGTCGGGCTTGCTGGCTGTCTCTCCCGCCTCCTGGTTCTCTTTTCGGCCTCGCGGTCTACAAACAGTAGAAACACTCTGGATACAGAAGTTGATACCAGCCCATTTACAGAAGAAAGGGTTCTGAAAGAACTCTTAAAACTGAAGGTGGACAAAGCAATGGGGCCTGATGGGATTCATCCCAGAATTCTAAAAGAACTAGGGTAGAACTAGTGACACCACTGACTACCCTCTTTAACAAATCATGGGAGGATGGGTGGTACCTGAGGACTGGAGGAGGGCAGATGTGATTCCCTCACAAAGTGGGAGCAAGGCAGAAGCAGGAAACTACAGACCTGTTAGTTTAACCTCAGTGGTAAAATGATGGAATCACTTCTGAAGGAAAGAACTGTTGAGTACCTAGAGGCCAGAGGGGCACAGGACCCAAGGCAGCATGGATTCAAAGCGTGAAGGTCATGCCAGACAAATCTGATAGATTTCTTTGACTGGGTGACCAAAGTAGTAGATCAGGGAGGGGCTGTGGACATGGCCTACCTAGACTTTAGCAAGGCATTTGACACAGTCCCACACAAAAGATTAATATACAAGTTAGCCAGCCTGGGAGTGGGTCCCAAGATGACAGCTTGGGTAAAGAATTGGCTGGAGAATAGGACACAGAGAGTAATAGTAAATGGAGTCCACTCTGAAGAAAGGGGTTTACTAGTGGGCACCGCAGGGTTCAGTATTAGGACCGTCTCCTCAATGTCTTATAAGCGACTGCTGCAGAGGGACTGAAGGAAAAGTATGTCTCTTTGCAGATGACACAAAGATCTGCAACAGAGTTGATGCACAAGATGGGGTGGAAAGGATGAGAAGGACCGCAAGGTTAGAGGAATGGTCAAATGTATGGCAGCTTAGATTCAATGCTAAGAAGTGCAAGGTAATGCACCTGGGAAACAAAAACCCAGGGGAAGAGTACACAATGGGGGGTGAGATACTAACAAGAACAAAAATGGAAAGGGACCTGGGGGTAGTCATATCAGATGACCAAAAGGTGGGCAAGCAATGTGAGAGGGCAGCAAGGAGGGCTGGGGGATACTGGGATGCATAGGGAGAGGCATCACCAGTAGAAAACAGGAAGTTATTATCCCTCTGTACAGACAGCTGGTGAGACCCCATCTGGAGTACTGTGTGCAGTTCTGGAGACCCAATCTCTGCAAAGACATAGACAGGATGGAAGCTGTCCAGAGGAAGGCAACTAAAATGGTGCAGGGTCTGCACCGAGAGACATATGAAGAGAGACTTGGGAGCTTAATATGTATAGCCTCGAGGAAAGGAGGGAGAGGGGACATGATAGAAACTTTCAACACCTCAAGGAATCAACAAAGTCCAAGAGGGTAGTATCTTTCAAAACAAGAGGTGTGCAAGAACAAGGGGCACAATTTGAAGATGGGGAAGCGTGCTCAGAGGTAATTTAAGGAAGTATTTTTTCACAGAGGGTTGTGGATGCATGGAACGGCCTTCCGAGGAGGTTGTGGAGTCAAAAACAGTGGTGGAATTCAAGCATGCATGGGACAGTCATAAGGCAATTCTAGTGGTTGGGGGTAGGAAGAAGTAGGCTGCTGGTTAACTAGGATCTGCAGCTTATCCATTAGGTAGGAAAATGGGCAGACTGGGTGGGCCAAGCGGTCCTTATCTGCCGTCAAATTCTATGTTTCTATCCCTTTGCACCTCTTCATCATCTTCAGGCTTGGTCTTCCTCTGAGCTCCTGAGTCCAGTCCAGGCAGCAGCTTCTCTCTGTCTGTCAGCCATGGTTCTGGTCAGAACTCCATGGACTTTCTTCTTTGGGTTTTCCTCTGGCAACTCCTGTTGCATCAGTCCACCTGGGACATCTGGGTGATATCCATTGGAAAACATCCCTCTTAGGCCAGTCCAGATGTTTCCAGCAAGTTATCCCACTGCTAACACCAAGTCTGTGGAGGGGTTGTGGGATAACAGATGGACCAGACACCAAGCTTCAGATTCAACACACAATCTCTGTGTGATGTTTATTCACAATACAGAAGATAAGCTTCAGCAATGTCATATCCCTTCTTCAGTACATCAGTGTGCAGCAACAGACTCTGTATGTCCTTCCTTTGCACTTTGCCAGCACCTAGTGACTTACTGATCTCTGATCTAACGTTTCAGTTGATATTCAGCTTCCCCTATGTGGGCCTTGTTTGCTTGGGTGATGGAGGCTCAAATAAAAAAGACAAAAAAAAAACAGGCTATAGACAAAGAACCTCAGTACAGAAGCACTGACGCAAGGGTTACCCGAAAAGGTATTGGCAATAAGCCAAGTTTCAAAGAAATACATCACACATACTCCCAAACTGTAAAGCATTATGGGATGTACAGTATTTGCAGATCAGCATGAAATTTCAGACTGCCTCAGTTTACAGCAGGAATGCATGGTAAAAGGGCCTCTCAATCTGCAATTTACATGCATTTAACAACACAATGGGGTTTTCTGATATCTCTTCCCCGGTAACTGAATTTCTATAATACAGTCACATAATACTTTTTACCTTTATCAAAACACCTAATGCTATGGTATTTTCAACATTTACAGGTTTCATCCACATAAGTATATACATCAAGGTATTTTATGAATAGTGCCATTGCATACTAAATCCAACAACGAGGAACACAGCCTGTTGTTTTACATCAGCTTGGAGACTTCAGTACCTGGCTATGTATTGTTCAGAAGAGACCAAGTGCAAAAGGGAGGTGGAGGGCCCTGTATGTCAATGAAAATATCAAAGCTACAGAAATTCAGTATACACATAAGGAGTCAGAAGAACTGTGGGTCACCCTGAAACAGGAAATGGGACAGCCATAAGAACCGGGGTTGTCTACCGGCCCCCAGACCAGGGGGAGGACATAGACACATTACTGTTAGAAGATATACAAAACATGACAGCTAAAGGGGAGGTTCTGATAATGGGAGACTTCAACATGCCGGATACAGATTGGTCAATACCAGCAGGAACATCTGCTATAACTAGACACATGGTGGATTCCCTGCAGGGGATCCTCAAACAACTGGTACAACAACCCACAAGAGACAGGGCTATCCTAGATCTAGTGCTGGCTAACAGGAAGGGATCACAGATCTCCAGGTAGAAGGTCACCTGGGGCCAGTTACCATCATATGGTATGAGTTCATGTTTGGCCACTACATCTAAGTCATCCCATTCCAAGGCAAAAATATGGGACTTCAGAGGAGCTGACTTTGATAAGATGGCCAACAGAGTTAAGCTAGCCCTGGCAAAAGAAACACAGGTGAGGGGGTACAGGCAAAGTGGGCAAGCATTAAGGATGCAATACTTGAAGCAACATCCCATTGTGTTAGACAGAAAAGGAAGTGCAAAAGAAGAAGGAAACCACTTTGGTTCTCAAATACAGTAGCAGAAAAGGTCAGAGCCAAAAGGCTGGCCTTCAGGAAATATAAGGGAACACACCGGGATGAAGATAGGGAGGCATACTAAACTGCCCTAAGGGAAGCAGGGAAGGCAGTAAGGCAGGCAAAGTCCCAAACTGAGGAAACACTAGCACAAACAGTAAAAGAAGGTGACAAGACTTTCTATAGATGCATTAGTGAAAGGAGAAAGTCCAGAGGGGGTATTGCTAAGCTCAATGGAGAAAAGGGGACATGTGAGGAGGAGGACCCTGTAAAAGCATCTGTCCTAAATAGATACTTTTGCTCAGTATTTACTGAAGAGAAGTTAGGGCAGGACACACAGCTCAGCACCATGGACACAAGGGGGAGGGAGGTGAGCACTACTCTCTTCACAAAAGAAAGGGTCCTACAAGAGCCCGCGAAGCTCATGGTGGATAAGGCAATGGGACCTGAAGGCATACATCCCAGGGTACTTAAGGAGCTAAGGGTGGAACTAGCAGAGCCATTAGTAGAACTGTTTAGTGAGTCTCTGAGCACAGGAGAGGTCCCAGAAGACTGGAGAAGGGCTCATGTGATCCCGCTCCACAAGAGTGGTAGCAGGGAGGAGGCAGGGAACTATAGACCAGTCAGTCTTGCTTCAATAGTGGGCAAGATTATGGAGGCACTCCTTAAGTAAAGGATAGTGCAACACCTGGAATCCATAAGGGCACAGGATCCAAGACAGCATCGGTTTACAAAAGGAAGGTCCTGTCAAACTAATCTCATAGATTTCTTTGACTGGGTAACCAGAGTGGTGGACCAAGGGGGAGCAGTTGATGTCACCTCCCTTGACTTCAGCAAAGCTTTCAACACTGTTCCACATAGAAGATTGATAAATAAGCTGGGTAGGCTCGGGGTGGGTCGGAAGTTGGTCAACTGGGTGGCAAACTGGTTGACGGGCAGAAAACAGAGAGTGGTGGTAAATGGTATACAGTCAGAAGAGATGCAAGTCACAGGTGGGGTACCTCAGGGATCAGTCCTGGGGCCAGTCCTCTTCAATATCTTCATTAGTGATCTTGCAGCTGGACTAGAGGGTAAGGCTTGTCTGTTTGCAGATGACACCAAGATCTGCAACAGAGTAGATGATCCAGATGGGGTGGGCAGAATGAGAAGAGATCTGGATAAACTAGCAAAATGGTCAGAAGAGTGGCAACTGGGATTTAATGCAAAGAAGTGCAAGATCATGCACATAGGAAGAGAAACCCTGAAGCCACCTATAGGCTGGGAGGGGAGTTGCTGGCAAACACAAAGGAAGAAAGAGACTTGGGCATCATCATCACTGATGACCTGAAATCATCCAAGCAGACCTCTAAAGCAGTAGGTAAGGCTAGGGGGATGTTAGGGTGTATTAGTAGGGGTATCACAAGTCGTAAGAGGGAGGTAATAATCCCTCTTTACAAGACACCGGTTAGGCCCCATCTGGAGTACTGTGTGCAGTACTGGAGGTCACACCTTCACAAGGACATTAACCAAATTGAGGCAGTCCAGAGAAGGGCAACCAAAATGGTGCAGAGACTGCATCAGAAGACATATGAGGACAGATTAACAGACCTCAGCATATATACCCTTGAGCAAAGGAGGGAGAGAGGTGATATGATCGAGACATTCAAACACCTTAAGGGCATTAACAAGGTGAAAGAGTCTAACATTTAAATATAAGAAAAATAGCAGGACAAGAGGACACAGCATTAGATTAGAGGGAGGCCGATTAAGGGGGGAATGTGAGGAAATTCTTTTTCACAGAAAGGGTGGTGGATGCATGGAATGGCCTACCTCAGGATGTGGTGGCTATGAATACAGTGCAGTGCTTCAAACAGGCATGGGATAGACATAAGGGAGCAATACAGATGAGTAAGAATAGATAGGCCACTGACAGAGCAAAGGCTGATGGCACATTTATAAGGTAGAAAAAGAAATGGGCAGATTGGATGATCCTTGGTTCTTATCTGCCTCAACTTCTATGTTTCTATGAGGTCACAACAATAACCTCCCTGTACGAGGACCTGAGAGGGAAAAGGAAAATTAAAGAGGCCACTATAGCACAGTCAAGAAAGGGAAGGGGGTGCCCAGAGGTGGCCAACCTTATGGACTAGAAATTGTAAAGGATAGATTAGACTAAGAAATAGAAGAACTGTTGCAATAGATTTAAGAAAAGGTCGCTCCTCAAGAGTGGCAAGATCGCCCTGCCACAGTCTTCCACCAAATTGTTCGAGATGAGCTTCTCTCCCAACGCTAACTGTTGGTGATATCAGGAAACTGATGCATTTCTTTCACACATGTTGTGGGATTGCACTTCTCTAAGCACTTCTGGGTGAAGTACAGAAAGTATGTGAAGCTTCAGTTAGTAATGGTTTGCCGCTCTCTACACTTATCTATATCCCTGTAATCTCCCAGACAGACACTACCTGACTTATCAACAGAAACAGTGGCTTTAGTAACCACTGTCTGTGTGAAGTGTTTGATACTCAAACAGTGGTAGGATTCCAAAGCCCATGCTGTATCTGAATGGTACAGTATGATGAGTTACACCACAAACAATGAAAGAATCTCTTATAGCATGTGCTTCTAGATAGATTAGGTAAATTCCGAGATATTTGGACCCTTTTACAGTTACAGTTAGTTGCTGCTTAGGTTCAGATACCGTTATTCAAAATTATATTATTAAGAATGCTAATATACCCAAGTCTATGGCTAATGTTTTGATGATTACCCTTTTCTATTGCTACGATATTCACAATTGTTAACCTTAACTCAGATTATTAAGGCATAGTTTTACAGTGTTGCATTAGGAAGTTAAGAGTTCTTTTTTTCTAGTATTGTTTTTTCAGAGGCTAACCTGATATGAAACTAATGTACATAATGTTGTCACCTTTTTGACTGGTTGCTTGCATTTGATTTTAAATAAAAATAACAATTATTATTATAAAAAAAAGTGAAATTATATAATTGTATTCCAGTCTTGAAGTCATGATCCTCTGCTTATGACGTCACAACATGTTGCCACTGGAATGATTCTGACATCATAAGCAGAGTATTATGACTTCAGGGCAGGAAAAGCAGCTGGAACTGATGATGTCTAAGGGGGGCAAACAATTGTCTGTTTTTATATAAATGCATTTATGAAAAAATCATGGAATGCCCTGAATTTATGTCCCTTGGGGGCTTAGCAACTGCATGTTGCAGCTCACATGTATGTTTCTATGTGTAGCTCCTGTATCTCTTTTGGTTATGAGTAAATTCTCGAGTTAGAAACATGGAAATATAGAATTTGTTGGCAGATAAGGTCTACTTGGCCCACCCACTCTGCTCCCTTTCCCTACTTACAGAATCACGGCAGACCCTACTTAATCCCTGACTCTCCCAAAGCAGTCACTGCACTCAAGTGAACAAGAAGGGTGCAAACATGGGGCAACTAATCCTGGCAGACGTGTCTTTTCCTCAGCGTTGCACTACCAACAGAAACAAACAGAGGCCAGAAAAAATAACACTTTTATTGTGAATATAATTAAAGGCCTCTGCCAGTCACCAAATGTGAACACTCTAGCTCAGAGCTTTGTCTATAAAAAAGGCTTTGTCAGGAAGTGGTTTGTTTCCATTGGTAGTGCAACGTGAGGAAAAGACCTACTTGATCTCTGACTCTTTCTCCGTCCTCCCTTACTTTCGCTAAGATTCCCTCGTGCCTCTCCCATGCATTTATAAACCCCACCATTGTTTTTGCCCCTACCACTTCCACTGGTAGGCTGTTTCAGGAATCCACCACCCTTCTGTGAAGAAGTATTTCCTCAAATCTCCCTGAATCTACCCTCCTCTGGCTTCATAGCATGTCCCCTTTATTGAGCACCTTTATTTCTGAAAAATACCTCCTCCTGTACCTTATTTATCCCTGTGAGGTATTTAAAAGTCTCTATCAAATCTCTCCTCCCTCCTCTTTTTCCAGGTGTACATACTGAGTTCCTTTAGTCTCCTCATGGGGCTTTTAATGCAGACCCTGCAACATTTTAATTGCCTTCTCTGGACCATCCCACTCCATCTATGTCCTTCTGGAGCTATGGTCTCAAGAACTGGACACAGTACTCTAGGTTGGGTCTTACCAGGAATCTATATAGAGGCAACACCACTGCTCTCTTTCTGCTGGTGATACTCCTCCCTATGCACCCCTACGTTCCACTAGCTCTCCCAACTGCCTTGTTGCACTGCTTGGTCACCTTGATGTCATCCAATGTGATTATCCCAGGTTCTCTCCTGATTGGTTGCTAATAACACTCCACCCATTTTGTACTCTGCCTCTGGGTTTCTGTGCCCCAAGTGCATTATTTTGCACTTTTCTGTACTGAAACCCAGCTGCCATACACTTGACCACTCCTTGAGTTTTCTCAGGTCTCTGCTCATCGTCTCAATCCCACCTGGAGTGTCTTGCCTATTTCAGATTTTGATGTAATCTGCAAAGAGGCAGACCTTCCCTTCCAGCTCCTCTACAATGTCACTTATAAAGACATTAAAGAGAAATGGTCCCAGCACTGATCCCTGAGGCACCCCGCTGGTCACCCTCCCCTCCTCTAAGTAAACTCTGTTTACCACAACCCTCTGTTGCCTATCGCCTAACCAATTTCTTACCCAGTTTACCACCTTTGAATGCACTCCTAAGTTTCCCAGATTGCTTACTAGTTTCTTATGTGGAATGATGTCAAAAGCCTTAATGAAATCTAGGTAGACCACATCCCCTGCACCACTCTGATCTAATTCCTTGGTTACTCAGTCAAAGAAATCTATTAGATTTGTTTGACATAACCCCCTCACCCATGAATCTATACAGCCTTGTGTCTTGTAACCCATTGGATTCAAGATACTCCACTACCCTTTTCTTCAGCAGTGATTTCATAAACTTTCTCATCATTGATATCAGGCTGACTGACCTATAAATGTCCTCCTCCTCCTGTTTCCATTTTTATGTTGCTGTGCGCATGTGCAAGCAACATCTTCTGGTAGTAGGAGAAATGCAGAGGTGTGTCAGTATTGGCAAATGTAGAGCACACTTTAGAAGGTGCATCCCTCATTCCCCAAAAAGCCAGCATGCTAGCGCTAGCACAAGTATATGCAAAGTGCCACCAACTTGAAACAAACGTGCCACAGCAATCGGAGACAAGCTCGTCATGCAGCAGCACAAATGACATGCCTCCCGAATGTGCCTTTCGTAGTGAAACATTTCAATACATGTGGCGGCGGAGCTGCCACCACACAATCTCCAAAGCAAGCCAACATCAGGGGTGAAATCCCCTTGTTGGCATGTCTGGCACCCCCCCACATTGTGTGGCACACTGGGAGCCCACCCCAGTGCACTGCCACTCACAGTTAGCAGACTGCATGGGCATGTTCCTGCTCCCACCCCACCCCCATTGTGTGGCACACTGGAAGCCTACCCCAGTGTTGCCAACATCAGGCCCCCCCCAAAAGTCATGGGGCACACATGGGGCACACTGGGAGCCCACCCCAGTGTGCCCAACATTTGTTTAAAACTGTCCCACGGCACAGTGTCCATTTTTTTTTGTACCAGAAAAAAAGAAAACGGTCCATTGTCCGCAGCATCCCCTTCCCCCAAACCACACCCACCTTCTGTGCACCCCACCTCTCCACACACCCCCACTCAATACTTACCTCTGGAGGTCTGGCACTGTGATCTTTGATGGAGTGGGAACACGTCTGGACTCTTCAAAGCCAAACTGCGAAATGAAGAAATGCAGGTAAGCTGTTTGTGTGTGTGTGTGTGTGGGGTCAACTTGTGGATATCACAGTCATTTTTGAATTTTGGATCCAGATTTTCAACATGGGGTTCTAGGATCCCACCTCATGAATACATGTACTGTCATCTCGTTATTCGGTCCTGAAAGGTTATTTAGCTGTCACTGTGCAAAATCATCTTTCAGGACTGATTAATGAAACAACCATGCCACTGTTCATGAGGTGGGTCCCAAAAGCCTATGTTACAAATTTGGTGACAAAATTCCAAGAAATGACTGTGTTAAGGAGCGCAGCATTGCGTGCAGTGAGTTTCCACGTATAATTGCGACTTCACCAATTTTTCATATTTTCACTCCAGATTTTTAACGTTGCCATTTTTTTACACCTCCTCATGAACAGTACAGCTGTCATTTTTCACATCCTGCCTGAAATGAAGTTTCTCACCTGTGGAGCCAAATGGCATAGTCGCTGTGCAAAATCACCTTTCGGCTAACAAACTGATAGTGCAATTGTTCATGAGGTGGGGTCACAAAAAGCCCATGTTGAAAATTTGGAGAGAAAATACCAACAAACACCCGGGACATTAGGGTTTCCAACCGTAACGCCCCACCTTGTAGAGAATGACAGGTGTCAGGGGTGTGACTTAGGACTTTCGGCTGTAATACTCAAGCCATTCCACCCCCACCAGCACCCAGCAGCCAGTGACAGATATCGAGGTGTGCCTTGGACTCTTTGGCCTGAAAGTTCACCCCATTCTCCTATACTGCACCCATCTCAGTGTATTTACTTATGGAATGAGGTAAGCATAAGGCCTGAAGACCCTGAGGCACACCGCGTCACTTGTCGGTGTCTGCAGGGTAGGGTGAGGTGAAATGGTGTGAGCGCTATGGCCAGTGACCCAAAGGCACACCCCAATGCTTGTTAGTCTCTGCAGGGTGGGAGTGGGGTTGGAGTTACTTTACTACTTTACTACTATTCCTATTATGCATCTCTCTAACTCCTGCACTACCAATGCCAATGCCAGCAAGACAACATTCGGCATTGACAAATGCTTGTTGGGAAGCAGGACTACATTTGCCCTGCTGCAGTCCCTCTGGACCCACCCCTGTTTCCAGTGAGCTGTTCTTTAGATAAGAGAAATGCAAAGCACACAAAGGTCTCAAGAAGGCTTTTTCTTATAATCATGAGATACGGCAAATGTACATATCAACATATTATAAATCATTATAAACCATGTTTCTGTTTTTAATAAAAATGGAGCATGAATTTGAAATCAAAATGTTTCACTTTGTAGACAATTAGAGAAACCTGTGTGTGGGAAATTAACTGTGTAGAACTTCAGAATTTTTTTTCTATTGTGTTTTTATCCGGTGTTTTCCCCATTTTTCATCTGCCCCATCCTGGGCACATGCACGCATGTGGAGGCAAGCGTCTTGTGTTCAGTGCCCTCGACACTTGCTCCACTGCGCTGCCACTAGACCTCCACCCGTGGCAGCAAACTACTGAGGGGGGCGACAACCACCCAGGAGAGGAGAGCTGCTGTTAGGCTATTCGATCCTGCTACATCCCTCCCCATTCCGGCTTCCCGATGACGCAAGATCATTCCCAAACCGAGGGTGCCAGCATGGCATGAGGTGTGGCGCCCAGTGCCTCAACCCTTAGCACCACTGAGACAGCCAGAACTTCAGAATTTTACAACAATTTGCATGAGACACACTGTTATGGTTATGAGTACCTGGGATGTTTGGAAATACTGTAAGTAATCCTGATTGGCTAAGAATGATGTCATGATGTATAATGCAGTGAAGAAGGTCCAGATTTGGGCTTGATGATGCAGTTAATGTTTGGTATGGAGGTTCCAAGTATCACTCACTGTCACCCCATAGTGGTCAATTCACAAACAGTACTCACAGGAGTCTCCAAGGCAATTGCTTACCTGTGCTAATTTTGGTGTGGTACCGCAATAGGGCTAGTATAGTCAGTGTACTATAATGGAAGGGTAGAGGAAAGGAAAGGAAGTTGGTTCTGCCATGTAAATCTTTCCTTTGAGACACAATACACACTGTATCCCAAAGTGCCATAAATGCCATGATCAGGTGCATCAGTCATTTGGCAAACACAAGGAGGTTAACTGACTTGCTCCAGGTCACACAGCGACTCAGCGAGTAGGTGGCATTGGTTAGATTCAGACCTACATCTCTAGGTTCAAAGTCCTGCACTTTTTTTAATAGTTTTTATTGCATTCCATGAAGAATACAAGGAATTAATATATTAAAAACATCTTACACTGGATGCCACACCTCACGCCAGACCGTTGACCTGAGTTCGGGAGCGAACTCTGATGTTGGGAGTCGGCAGGGGAGGAAGATGATCGAGCATCCGATGGGCAGCTCTCTCTCCCAGGGGGCTCTGGGCTGTTCTGGTGTTCCAGTAACTCCCAGTGGAGAGCAGGCGCATGCAGAATGCAGACCACATGTTGGGGTGAGTGGGGTGATGTGTAGGGTTGCCGTGTGACATGGCGTCAGGGGATGTCACGCTTGTGTGGGGGAGGGAGCAGGGACAACCACTGAAAATCCCTCTGGCCCGATAGGCAACGGCCCTCCCAGTGCCATTCCACCACATTCTCAATGCTGGTTATCTGCCACTGCCCCTTAGGTCTCCTTGGACCCATAAGGGGCCGGGCTCGGGAGAGAGTAACGCCTATGAAGATGGCAGGTCCACAGTGGGTGGTAGAGCAGATTCGACGAGAGGAGAGGCCAGAGAGAGTTCTGGTGCTGGGGAGCAGAAAAAAATAAGTTGAAAAAAGGAAAAAAAGAGAGAACATCTTATAACCACAATAGTACTTATATTTTCTTACAAATAATTGTTCACATCAGAGAACATGCAAAATCGTTTAGATGGCATACTAAATCAGAGACAAATTCTAAACTGAATTTAGAGATGAAAAATTAAGTAGTTGAACTGGTATTCTTAAATGTTGGCTACTACACACTGACATAGTCTACTAAGCACTAGGCTTCACTATCTCTCATTTAACAAAAGAGACACCAAAGAAGCATTTGGACAGCACCTGTTGGCAAAGCAAGAGAGATGCTGCCCTCAAACACCAGTGACCTGTTAGGTATTTTTTATGTAACGCAGCCCTCTACTGGACAGTTGTGCAAACAGAGACTCATAAGAGATTGTGACAAAATCCCAGATCTCTGCATTACAGCAGTAGGGGAGTACGTGCTGCTTATGGCAATGCCCTCTGCTGTTAGGTGAGGGGAACATGTCACCTTGTTCCACCAGACACCCCTACAGCAGGACCAGAAACTGCCCGACATGATATGTTGGTGACTCCATCTGCAAGGGATTCATGTACTGGTATGTCAGAACAGGGTGAGGATGCAGGAACACAAAATAAGGCTAGTATAGGGTAAGCAGCAACAATCCAGTCAGGAGGCCACAAAGGTATGGATTAGTGTCTCTAGTGAGAACTAGAGAAGAACGGCTCATGGTCTGGCAATTCTGTGTAGATGATAAAATGCCTCCGACAACTACCAAAACCAGGGCATTCATAATCCGTCAGTCTTGGTGCCCAAGAGTTTTCCTCAGTTTGTAAAATAAAGAGGGTTCTGCTTTTATACAACTTTGCTCAGTGTGTGTGTCTCCAGTTAAGTTCTTGCTGCTATTCAGGAACAATGTTAAGAGAGAGAGTCCACCGAAGCTACATTCAGTCAGGGATGGCTTGCAACTCTGTCTTGCCCAGTCTCAGAAACAAGTAGTTCACACTCACTGGGGAAGGTTGGCCACATGATCCTTTTGGGGGCACTCAATATAGTAGACTAATCTGACAGGGACTGAGCCTTACTGTTCTGTTTTGAAAAGAGTTTTGACATTACAAAAGGTTGCGTGATTTGTTTACATCAAAATATAATATACAGTTTGCATGCTTTTTCTGACCTCAAAAAGTTGTTCTCCGCATACGTGTTCTCAACATACATTGATAACAGCCAGCCTGTCCATGCAGCGGTAGTGCTGCTGCTTGCAACGCCAGAGACCTGGGTTCAAGAACAAGCCTGGAAGGTTGGAGGTCCAGCTGGGGAAGGATGGTTGAGTGTCTCAGTGTACACTCACCTCCTTGGGGAGGAAGGATCCTGGTCTCCACCACAGTATCCCACCTGGGTGACCACAGGTGATGGGGAAGGCTGGAGTCAGTGGTAATAGATGAGGATAGTGTTGTTCTGATGCATCCAGTGTCAAATGCACCACCTCCATGAAAAAAAAACTGGAAAAGACCGTACTATGCTATATGCCATCTGCCACTGGCCGCAGGTCTTGCACTGTCGACTGGGCCTCGCCCCACAGTGAACATCAACTCTGTCCGGGTAAGGGTAGCTCTGGCAGCCGCTCCCATGGAAGGTTGTCCATGGGGAACAAGGAGTGCAAAGCATGTCCCAGAGATGACAGGTGATGGGGCTGAGGAGCAATGCACTGACATAGGCTGGTCGAGTGATGGGGAAAGTACAGTAAATAAAAACATATATTGAGAACAACTTTGGGGAACGCTTAAAACAACTTGACATATTCAATGCATACTCACCTCCAGTTGCACTCTATGATAATCAGAGCTGCACACTCAGTTAAACTGCATATTTGGAACTCAGTCACCACCAGCACTGTCTGAAGCACCAGGCCCCTTAACAGCTACATGCAATCCCGGACCTTCCCACATTTTGTCTCCAAGAGATGATTGTCAAAATGAAGCTGCAAATGAGACACATGAGCCCTCAGCCACCACTTACCATCCTGATCCCATCCGCTTCTTGCTTATAAGAAACGTGCGTCACACTGAAGAAATCTGTGACATGCACCTGGCTCCACGCTGCTTAGACCCTGCTCTATCTCCACCGTCGAAAAACCCGCTTGCTGACTCACGCAGCAAAACCGTCCAAACTTCTGACAAAAAAATGGCAATTCTTGAAGAAACTCCAGCAAATGCTTAAAAATATGTTAACTTTTAATAACAAGAATAAAAAAATAATTTAAGAAGAAAAAAAGTGTTAAGAACTCATAGGTTTTCACACCTCAAGGTGCTCTGACATCACTGAGGTGCATGAACTTCTCTCTTGTGCCAAATGATGTCACAACACCAGCTAGGTATGTAAACAGCTTGTTCTTCCTTTTGGTGTTAGTTATTCTCTATGTTCCTTTCAGGCCAAAGAAGTATAACACATTTTGTATATTTCAGTTCCTGTCCAGCTGCCGGTGTTTGTCTATATGTAGCTAAGAAATAGCCATGCCTTTATTTGAGTGATTTGTGAAGAGGTTGGCTATATGCAAACAAAAAAATGTATTTATCTACCTATTCACTTATGAAAGCAGTAAACTTATGTTTTGTGAAAACAAACTATGATTCATCTTCATACACACCTACAGCCCATGCTGTACCACTCAGCTGGCTGACAACTAGCAGCTGTGAAATCTTCACTCTGTTTCACCCACACAGTGGAGTGGTGAGCCTTAATCCAAATGTTAAGTGTAGGATTTCCTGAATCCCCTAACGCTGCTGGCAGCCCACCCTCATTAGGGATTACTTGTGTTCTTAGGAATGAACTCCAGTGAAGCACTGACATTGTTACCTCCGGTACCCAACCGCTGTGCTATCTGGATCAATGAGGACCCATCTTCTCACAGAGAAAGGGTGGAGTTACATGACTTATGACTGTGTTTTCAATCAAAGCAAAAGTAAAACCTTATGACTGTGTTTTCAATCAATGCAAAAGTAAAACCTTATGATTTTCCAAACCCTATCAATTACAGTTACATATGAATGCATTTCAAGTCACGAAGGTCATGCATTATTTCACTGGAAGACTCGAGCATCATGCAACCATAAAATTTAGAGGGGCACAAAATCTCAACTTCCCTAGGCAGGTCTGGGAGCATGCCCCCATAAAAAGATTTAAAATGGAAGTCAAATGGTGCATTTTGGTGACTTTTAGCAGACCGTGAAGCTGCTTCATGACATCCTACTGTAACCTCTAGATGGCGCTATCCCAGGGGCTACTACCCCTGCCTGATTTGCCACTAACAGGTTGAGGGGCCTGGATCCAATGGCGGGTGCCTCCACCCAGAGGTCAGGGTTTGCAATAGTTAAACTAACTTGGTCACAGCCCTCTGGGACACTGCAACCCCCCTTTCTTCCCACTAGTGGCCCACACAATATATCAGAATTACCTTCACAGTATACACTTACCCCCAGGTCTGGTTCCGGCACTGGGACCTCCTGTGAAATGAGATACAGTGCAACAATCACAGTACAGTACTTTAACATAGACAAATACCTCAGGCAGTATAACTTTGCTGAAACAAGCAGCTCTGATTTATTTAGGGGATATAACAAGGACAGGGAAATCAGGTTAATTAGCTTATCACTTAATAATCTATTTATGGCTCTGTGCACAGGCCTATCCCTATCAGTTACTGTCCCTGGGTACCCAAGCCCTAGTGGCTAGTCCAAACGGTGGCAGCTGGTAGGGGCCCTTCACACAGAGAAAAGGAGAATTAAACAGTCAGCAGTACAGTAATTCCATTTGGATTTAATGTGGCAATTCAACAGGAGCAACCCTGAATTAGTACTCACACTTCCAAATAAGATAGGGTCCTTCAATGTCAGCAGGGCTCACTTGAGGTACACAAACCTCTGCACACATCCATATAAAAGAAAGCACTATACCAGGCAGGCTGCATCTGTTCCCGATCGCAATTACTGCACAATACCCGGAGAACACACAGCAGATTCAGTTCTGACAGACCGAATGCAATTTTCAGCCATTCCTCCAGTCTTCTACAGGGTGAGCCTGGTTTCTACTCTTCAGAGATCCTTTGATTCTTTTCACAGGACGGATTCAGTCCTACAAGCTGTTACACAAGCTGCAGACCGAACTTGGGCCTTACACACGCTTTTGACTAAACTGCACACTGAAAAGCACAGGGCTCCTTCCTTCTTCACTGCCAAAGCTCAACTGAACTCCAACCGACAAAACCGGCATTTCCTTTGAGTTCCTCCCAGTTCTTGACTGGATTGGCTGTCACCACAATAGACTGCTGCTGTTGGTCCAAAAGGCACTGAAGTCTAAACTACATCTCCCAGAGTCACTGCCCATACAATCCTCTTGTGGCTGGCTCAGATTATGAGTCCAAGTTCTGATTCGTCCAAGGCACCATTTTAGAGCTAGCTATCCCACACTGATTGGTCCAGTTCAGCAGTTCAAAACTAGAATGGGGAACTAGCAGACACTGTTCTGACTGCAAAAGAAAGCAGGTTAGACAAACTGTAATTTCATTATTACTGTAAATGATTTCTGGCAAACAGTTACATCTTTCAGATAGGTTCCTTGCACTCCTAGTGACTGCAAAATGGAGTGAATTGGCAGCAGCTTGAGTGGTACTCAATCAAAGAAACACACAGTCCCCATACAACTAATTATGTCTGCAAGCAGACAGCTCTTAAAGAGACAGTACCAGAGGCTCTAAAAACACTCACTGATAAATGGCTTAAATGCCAAACACCATTCAGGCTTGGAGCATTCAAGCAAGCTCCTGGAAGTCTTTTGGGGAACCCCCATTTGCAGGGGGGTTACACTACTATAAGGCAGCAGAATACTGACGCATACAAACAGCAGTGTTAACATTGCATAATTAATGATAGAAGTCACTCCTCACCCACACATTTTTGTTCTGTAAGAACATTTTTATGTTTGCTTGCATGCATGTGCAAGAAACATAGTGCCACATATGAGTTTTTGTAGATGTGGCAACCCCACTTCCAATGTCCTGAGCGTTTCTGCAGGCGTGGCTGCGCGGCACCAATGAATGTCCCAGCTGTCTATGACAGCAGTTCAGATGCAGTGCCATATAGTTGAGTAATGATCACATAATCATGGTAGATGTATAATTTGCATACTGCTGTGCCATCAGCAGTATGCAATTGCCTTCACGCCACCACCGCTGACTGTAGCGGCCAGGCGGCACTTCCCCCATTTGTTGTGTGCCAAGGGGAGCCTAATCCCCTCGCTCATGTACACTTCCCCTGCTAATACTGTATGTCCAATGGGGTGCCCAATCCCATCAGCTCCATTGCCCCCAATAAAAAACAAATGTCCAGGTGCCACGCTGGGAGCCCACCCCAGTGTGGCACAAGTCCAGCATCCTGATGTGTCCCTCCGCAATGTATGACCAATGGGGTGTCCAATCCCCACTGGCTCCACTGCACCCCCAAACTTTCAGGTGCCACACTGGGAGCCCACCCCAGCATGGCAAAAGTCCCACATCGTCTTTGTAAAAAAAAACTGTAGCAAAAGAAAATGGTCCCTGTTGCCTCTCTTCCCCTCCCCAACCCGCGGCCATCCTCTGCATACCCACCTCCCCACACCCTCCACCCTATACTCACCTCTGGAGGCTGGCATGACAATCTTCAGTGGAGCGGAAACAAGTCTGCACTCTTCAAAGTTGACCAAAACTGAAGAAATGCCAGTAAGTTGTATAATGGCATAAATAACTTTGGTGCATATCTCAGTCATTTTTCGATTTTTGCACCAAATTTTCAACATGGGTTTTAGACCCCACCATGACTTGTGACTGTTCATTTAGTTAATCAGTCCCGAAAGGTGATTTTGTGGTCACTGTGTGGAATCACCTTCGACTGATTAACGAAATGACAGTGTCACTGTTCATGAGGTGGGCTCTCAAAAGCCTATATTGCAAATCTCAGAAAAATTCCTAAAAATGACTGTTTAGCGTGTGTTGTACAGTTTCCATGCACACTTGCAAATTCGTGGATTTGTAATATTTTCACTCCAAATTTTCAACATTTGCATTTTTTCACACCTCCTTATGAACAGTACAGCTGTCATTTTTCATACCCTGGCCGAAATGTGTTTTCGCACTTTCAGGGCAGAATAGCATGGCCACTGTGGGAAATCAGTGTTTGGGACAGAGTAAGAAAATCACAGTGACAATGTTCATGAGCAGAGGTCCTAAAATGCCTATGTTGAAAATCTGGTGCAAAAAATCCCCCAAATAATTGCATTATGGGTGTACGTTGCACAGTTTCTATGCTCGCTCATGACTTCACCAGTTTTTTTTTTTATATTTTCACTCCAGATGTTCAGCATTACCAATTTTTACACCTCCTCATGAACAGTACAGCTGTCATTTTTTTCATCATGCTCGAAATGTGTTTTCGCATCTCTGGCGCCAAATGGCGCAGTCAGTGTGCAAAATCACCTTTCAGCTAACAAACTGATAGAGTCACTGTTCATGCGGTGGTGTCACAAAAAGCCCATGTTGAAAACTTAGAGTAAAAATACCAAGAAATGCCCCGGGCCTTACAGTTTCCGACCACAACGCCCTACCCTGTAGAGTCTGATAGGCGTCCATCCTGCCCTGTAGGGGACTGACAGGCGTCAGGGGTGTGACTTGGGGTTGTCGCCAATAATGCTCATGCCATTCCACCCACACCCCCACCCTGCAGTCAGTGACAGGCATCGAGGTGCACCTTGGACTCTTTGGCCCCAGAATTCACACCATTCTCCTATATTGCACCCATTTCAGTGTATTTCCTTATGGAATGAGGTGAGTGTAAAGCCCGAACACTCCAAGGCACACCTCGACACTTGTCACTGTCTGCAGGGCAGGGTGAGGTGAAATGTTGTGACTGTTATGGGTGATGACCCAAAGGCACATCCCAATGCCTGTCCACCTCTGCAGGGTGGGGGTGGAGTTGGTGTCAGTTCAGTACTTCACTGCCATTACTATACTACATCTGTCTAGCTCCTGCACTTCCACTGCTAATGCCAGCAAGCACAAATTCGGCATTGACAAATGCTTGTTAAAAAGTAAAGTGACTTGGTGCACTGTAGTGACTTTTAGCAGGCTGAGCCTGTGAAGCAGTACCACAACCTGTTTAACTTCAGCAGAATGGTACAGTAATGGTGCATTTTGATGTCTTTTGTCAGTGATTGCACAGTGTGCTAAAAGACAACAGAGGACTGAGGCAAGCACACAGCAATGACTGCACAGAATAAGAACCAACAGTGTGTCACACACCTTTTGCCAATGCCTTCTACTGGCTTCTAACAGGCAGTGTATACTGGATTCCCAGATATGACTGCTTGTCACCCCAGCCATGTAGCACCATAGAGACAGAGGCATAATGAGGAGACACACACCTTGACTGCCCCCACCCCCACCCCCGCCATTCAGATAAACAGAACTTGCAGTGAGCCTGGGCACCATAGCAACACTAACACCCAGCATAACTTAACCAATCTAAGCAAATGTCGACCTGACAGTCAGGACAGGTCGGACCTGTCCTGACTATTTTTAGTTAAATGGCTTCAAAAGGCTATATTAAAATAAATGGGAGATAAAGGTTATTTATGAGAAATTTATGGTGGAGAATGTCTAATGCTGATTTATGCTAAAGCGGTGGAGCTGAGACATCAATCTGTGGCACATTATTTTAGAAACATGGCAACAGTTTTGTCTGTTCAGATAATAGTTATTGAGAGATCACCTGTATTTTATAAAAACACCCTGTTACTCAGAGCAATCCCTTCTGCTGCCCCTCGTACACCCACAGTTTGCTTATTTCTGTTTATTTGAATTTGAGCACATCATTCTCTTTTTTGGCTGTGCAGTTTCACCCCTGCCAAAGAGGGAACAGTGAGGCCTGTGTGGAAATGGGCTCAGCTGGCTAACACCTAACCTGCTATGCTGCTTGAGCTAGCAAGATGTTGTGGCATGCCACAAAACAGGTGTGTGCATCCCTCAGCATCCTTACCATCCAGCACTGTATCTGTCAATATACTGTAAGCACATGATATCCGAAAAGTGTCCTATAGGTAAAACATCAGTATAGTGCATACCCGACCCTTCCTAGAAGACTAGGATAGCTGCAGTAGCCATGGTGGGTTTCTTCCAATGAATACAAAAACATTTGAAGAAATCTTGACACATCGCACCAACACTTGCACAGGTCTGCTCGGTTACCCTCCAGCGCAACACCGACATGAATCTGAAAACAGACCATTACAGTGACAGTTACTGTAATGGTCTGTTTTCGAGTGATGCTTTTCTCCGTGTTCTGCCCCCTTGGGCAACTCCAACCTGGAGTTGATTATATAAAATCCGGGGTGTGGGGCATGGTCCCCCTCAAAAACACTTCCTTTAGGGATGGCACAATACCAGTATCGGTACTGTGCCGTCGTTGTGTGAGTTGGCAAATTTACTGTCAGCCTCAGTGGTGCTTCCAGGTCTGTTGGGGTGGGCAGTCCATATGAGTTATGCAATAAGAATAATTTCATCAGCACACAAAACCGACATACATAGTAACATCTGATTATTATAGCTACATTGCATCAGTCACGCCAGATGAAGCGGTACATATACTGTATACTGCACTTTTTTTTTTTTTTTATCATTTAACATTTTTTGCCTCCCTCCACTGGACAGCCCCATCTGAGCGACCCCCCCAGCCCCATCACCCGGAATTACCGGGGCTTACCTTACGCCCGGCCCAGGAGCGGAGCTTATGGGGAGTTGGTCGCCATCCTGCCGCTGGCTTTTTCCTCCATTTTACCCCAGGGGCTCGAGGAGGGGTACCATGCATGTGGAGGCATGCATTAGTCCCACGGCCCCAGTAATGGCCCCTTTCCACCCACCCCAGGCCTAGCGTCTGGCTCCTCCTGGCCTGTGTTGCCCCCAGCCTCCATCAGGTGACAGCCATCAGCCGGAGGAAGCCCCTTGCATCTCCCCAGAGAGGAGAGCTTGCCTGCCGGCAGCTCCATCCAGCTCCCCTCTCCCCCCCACTGACCTCCGATGGCCCAGGCTCGTTCCCAAACCTGGGTCGCCGGCGTGCCGCAAGATAAGGCGTCCAGCACCTCAGCCCTCAGTGCCACCGGGCCAGCTTATTTTATTTATTTCTTTATTTTTTGTTGACCGGGTAGGGTGCACTAGACATACATTTACCTATTTTCAGGCATGACCCGGTAGCTTACAATGGGAATTACACATAATGGATAGCAACAACAAGGATTGTACAGACTTCAAGTAGGAATACACAAAAACAAGGTTGGTCATGAGAAGAACAGTAACAAGGAAATATAAAATGCAGTAGGTAGAATGGTACACAGTTCATAAAGTAATCTCTGAGTGCACAGTAATGGTACATTGAAGTTCGATTATAATTGGTTGCACCACTCACAGTGGATGCGATATACAGGCGAGAGCTGAGTGGTGGTGAGGAAGTGCAGTAGATAGATAGATAAGTGCTTCAGCTGAGAAGTTAATTTGGTTGTGGGAAGGTCGGGAGTTAAGTTATGTGCAGTTGCATTGGTGTCTTTGGAGCAGGAAGGTTTGGTACTGCGATCTGAAAGAGCTAGCAGATGAGTTCTGCCAGGGTTACCAAGGAAAAGCAAGTTTGACATATTTTGTTCTGGTTCTGGGGATGTACAGCTGTTCAGATTCAGAAGATCTTAGTGCGTAGTGACTGATGTTGGGTAAAAGCGGGTGGTGAGAGAGAAGGGTGCTTTGTTCTATTAAACTGTGGCCCACGCCCCTAAGGTTAGTTTAGTTAGTGCATGTGGAGAGAGCCATCCTAACTTGTTGTAGAGTTGGCAGTGGTGGGTTAGCCAGTTGCAGGCAAGGGCAAAATGGTAGATATTGTTATAGCCTATAATCCACTCTATGCATTACGGATGCAGAGGGGTTGATAAAATTGGTAGGCCACAGGTGACTCTGGGCAGCAATATTTATTTATTTATTTGAATTTTGATGACCGGGTAGGCCCACTGAGATGAACATATCCCTTTTTCAGGGGCGACCCGGGGAAATACATTCCCGTCAGTTAGAAACATGAGTTTAACAAGGTAGGATTTACCAGAATACAGTTTCCAGAATAGTATTAGCTAACATTCACATCTATAAGTGCCATGGTCATTAAAAATTAAAAACATGTCATGGATAGCGAGTACAACATGACAAAACATTCGTTAACACAATCAGAGTAGTATTAGGCAAGATTAGACAATGAGGTAAGGGTATACACGCCATAAAATAAATATTCAGCAAGAGCTTTGAACTGATCTGCAGTATGTGATAGCGTGCCATAATGGATGGAATAATAGAGGTAACGTAGGGAAGCGGAGTACAGGGATGCGGGAGCACAAGATAGAGGGAGACAAGAGTCCTTAGTAACAGTGGCAGATGGGTGGTGAGAAGAAGAGGGCTTTAAAGCAGTTTTGAATTGGGAGAGGGACGGCAGGAAAGCAGTCCATGTGGGAGGTTATTCCATTTATGGGGTGCTATGAAGTGGTATTTTGTGTCTACTGCTAACCATGTCCTGGGAAGACTCATTAAGGGAGGTGAGAGTGTGAGAGACCTAGGGATGGGTTTCCAATGTAATCAAGTTGGTGAGGACAGGAGGGGAGGGGAGATGGATAAGTCTGAACATTACACAGAGTAGGGAGAAGTCAAGCTGTGCCTCGAAAGTCAGCCACCCTAGGGTATTGAGGATGTCGCAGTGATGCATGCGAGCAGGTGCTGATGCTCTGAAGCATGCAGTCCTGTGATATGTTTGTTTTAATTTAGTTAAAATCGATGATTTGGCCGAAAGAAGTAGATGGGCCCTATAAAAAAGACCAGGGAGCAGAGTTGCTGAGGCAAGAGTTATCCGAAATTGAGGAGTCAGGTAAGGGGCAATTCGATAAAATAGGCCCAGTTTTTGATGTGTAGACTTGATAATTTTGTGAAAGTGATCTTCAAGGGTTAAACTTTCATCCAGGGTCACTCCTAAATACTTAAAGGAGTTAACTCCTTCTAGGGCCATACCATTGGAGGTGTTGATTATGAAGGGTTGTTGGTTGGATAAGTCAAAGGTAGAGTGTCGGAGCAGCAGTCTTTTGGTTTTCTTGGTATTGAGCACTAGTAGGTTTTGCCTAAACCATGCTTCGAGTAACCAGAAGTCATTCTCAAGGCCCGAATTGATAGCAGAGATCTTTTGTGTCAGATCTGTAAAGAATAGCGTCATCTGCGTGAGTTGGCCTGCTTGCACTCTCACAGTTGTGGGTAACTCATTAATACACATATAACCCCCTGCAAATGGGGGTTCCCAAAAGACTTCCAGGAGCTTGCTTTCGAATGCTCCAAGCCTGAATGGTGTTTGGGCGTTTAAGCCATTTATCTGTTCGTGTTTTCAGAGCCTCTGGTACTGTCTCTTTAAGTGCTGTCTGCTTGCAGACATATTAGTTTGTATGGGGGACTGTGTGTTTCTCTGCTTGAGTAACACTCGAGCTGCTGCCAATTCACTCCATTTTACAGTCACTAGGAGTGCAAAGGAACCCATCTGAAAGATGTAACTGTTTGTCAGAAATCATTTAGAGTAATAATGAAAATACAAGTTTGTCTAACCTGCTTTCTTTGCAGTCAGAACTGTGTTTGCCTAGTTCCCCATTCTAGTTTTGAACTGCTGAACTGGACTAATCAGTGTGGGTTAAGGTAGCTCTAAAATGGTGCCTTGGACGAATCAGAACTTGGACTCGTAATCTGAGCCAGCCACAAGAGGATTGTATGGGCAGTGACTCTGGGAGATGTAGTTTAGACTTCGGTGCCTTTTGGACCAACAGGGGCAGTCTATTGTGAGTGACAGCCAATCCAGCCAAGAACTGGGAGGAACTCAAAGGAAGTGCCAGTTTTGTCTGCTGGAGTTTCAGTTGAGCTCTGGCAGTGAAGAGGAAGGAGCCCTGTGCTTTTTCGGTGTGCAGTTTTAGTCGGAAGCGTGTGTGGGCCCCGAGTTCCGGTCTGCAGCTTGTGTAACTGCTTGTTAGGACTGAATCCGTCCTGTGAAGAGAATCAAAGGATATCTGAAGAGTAGAAACCAGGCTCACCCTGTAGAAGACTGGAGAAATTGCTGAATTGCGCTCAGTCTGTCAGGAACTGAATCTGCTGTGTGTTCTCCCGGGTATTGTGCAGTAATTGCGATCGAGATAGAGAAGCAGCCTGCCTGGTATAGTACTTTCTTTTTACCATATAAATGTGTGAGGAGGCTTGTGTAGCTCAAGTGAATCCTGCTGCCATTAAAGGACTTTTGCCTGTTACTGTTTACCATATGAATGTGTGAGGAGGCTTGTGTAGCTCAAGTGAATCCTGCTGCCATTACAGGACTTTTTGCCTGACTGTTTACCATATAAATGTGAGGAGGCTTGTGTGGCTCCAGTGAATCCTGCTGCCATTAAAGGACTTTTGCCTGTTACTGTTTACCATATGAATGTGTGAGGGAAGCTGTGTAGCTCCAGTGAATCCTGCTGCCATTACAGGACTTTTGCCTGTGACTGTTTACCATATAAATGTGTGAGGAGGCTTGTGTAGCTCAAGTGAATCCTGCTGCCATTAAATGACTTTTGCCTGTTACTGTTTACCATATAAATGTGTGAGGAGGCTTGTGTAGCTCAAGTGAATCCTGCTGCCATTAAAGGACTTTTTGCCTGTTGCAGTTTGTCATATAAATGTGTGAGGAGTCTCGTGGAGCTCAAGAGTAGCCTTGCTGACGTTGAAGGACCCTATCTTGTTTGGAGGTCTTGAGTACTAATTCAGGGTCGCTCCCTGTTGAATTGCCACATTGAATCCAAATGGAATTACTGTACTGCTGACTGTTTAACTAATTTTCTTTTCTCTGTGTGAAGGGCCCCTACCAGCTGCCACGGTTTGGACTAGCCACTAGGGCTTGGGTACCCAGGGACAGTAACTGGTAGGGATAGGCCTGTGCACAGAGCCATAGGTAGATGAGTAAAGTGATAAGCTAATTAACCTGATTTCCCCCTATCCTTGTTATATCCCCCTAAATAAATCAGAGCTGCTTGTTTCAGCAAAGTTATACTGCCTGAGGTATTTGTCTATGTTAAAGTATTGTACTGTGATTGTTGCACTGTATCTTCTTTATTTTAGGGGTCCCAGTGCCTGAACCAGTCCTGGGAGTAAGTATACACTGTGAAGGTAATTCTGATATACTGTGGGCCACTAGTGGGAAGAAAGGTTGCAGTGTCCCAGAGGCGGTGACCAAGTTAGTTTAACTATTGCAAACCCTGACCTCTGGGTGGAGGCACCCGCCATCGGATCCAGGCCCCTCAACCTGTTAGTGGCAAATCAGGCAGGGGTAGTAGCCCCTGGGATAGCACCATCTAGGGGTTACACACATGAGAATAGCAGAGGGCCCAGGCTAGACCCCTGGGGAACCCCGTCCATGATGAGTGCAAGGGGAGAGGTAACTCCAGCCCATTTGATGCACTGTGACTGATTAGCTAGGTAGTTATAAAACCATCTAATTGTATTAGAGTCTAGACCGAGTTTGCTTAATTTTGCTAGGAGTAGTCAGTGGTTAACAAGATTGAATGCTTTTGTGAGATCCACAAAGACAGCCCCAGTAGCGCACCTCTGATCCATGGCATGAAAGATATCCGTGGTTATCTTTAAGAGAGAAGATTCTGTCCCATGTAATTTCCGAAAACTGTTATGAAACTGTACTAACATACTAACATACTAAAATGCCAGCAGAATAGGCCTAATGGTCTTTCGTGTCTGCTCGTTTTGTCAGCCCTCACCCTGGGTGCTGACCTTGCTGTCCCCCTCGCCTTCTCTGGCTTCTCCCTTCCCAGTTCTGGATGTTCTTGCTGCATTGGATTTTGCTTCCTGAACCCTTCCCTGTACCTGTCCCACCCCCTCTTGAACCCCTCCACTGTCTCTGCCTCCACCAGCCCCCTAGGTAGTGCATTCCATGGCTCTACCACCCTCTCAGTAAGTAGCACCTCCTCCTTTCTCCCTTGAATCTTCCCCTCCAGCTTCCACCCATGCCCTCTAGTGGCCCCCTCCTCCTTCCTTCGAAGCACCCTCACTGTTCCTCCCCTATTTACCCTCTTCACGTACCTGAAGACCTCTATCATGTCCCCCCGGTCCCTTCTCTCTTCCAAAGTGTACATATTTAGCTCTTCGAGCCTCTCCTCATAGGTCCTGTCCCCAAGCCCCAAATCATTTTGGTTGCCCTCCTCTGGACCCTCTCCAGGAGGTTAATGTCCCTCTTTAAGTGCGGCCTCCAAAACTGCACGCAGTACTCCAGGTGCAGCCTCACCAAGCAGTTATACAGAGGGTCATCACCTCCTTCTGAGGTGATCCCAGCGATGCATCCCAGCATCCTGTTGGCCTGGGGCTACCCTCCACAAGTCTCAGAGTTGTTCATCTTGACATCCACCACCACCCCAGGTCCCTCTCAGCTATTGAGACTTGTATTTCCCCAGGGTGTACACTTGGCCTGGGTTTCTGCCCCAGGTGGGTACTTGCATTTCCTGCATTAAACCTCAGCTTCCACTTTCTAGACCATCTTTCCAGAGCCTCCAGGTCCCCTGCAGGGCCACCCTCCCTCCTCCCCATCCACCACGCCCCCAGTTTGAGTCATCTGCAAAGAGACTCATCTCACTCCTGATTCCTGTCCTTATGTCAGATCGTGGCGTTGAACAGAAGGGCCCAAGGACTGATCCTGTGGGACCCCACTAATGATCCTCCTTGGGAAGAGACTATCCCACCAACTATGACCCTCTGGGTCCGGTCCTGGACAATTGCCTATCCATCGGATCATCTGGTTTCCCACCCCATTTCTCCTAGTTTATCCAACAGGCCCACGTGAGGAACAGAGTCAAATGCCTTGCTGAAGTCCAGAAAGAGGACATCCACTGGTCTACCCAGGTCCAAGGCACTTGTCACCCAGTCATAGAACTCCACCAGGTTTGTCTGACACGATTTCCCGGGATGAATCCATGCTGTCTATCGTCCAGGCACCCTGACTTATCCAGGTCCCCTAGCCTCTCCTTGACAATGCCCTCCATCACCTTGCCCACCACTGATGTCAGGCTGACAGGCCTGTAGGTTCCCTGCCACCTCCTTGATCCCCCCTTGTGGATAGGCACTACATGCGCCACCTTCCAGTCTTGGGGCACCCACCCTGTCCTCAGAGAGATGGTGAAAAGCTCTGCCAGGGGTTTCGCCAGGACATCTGCAAGTTCCTTCAGCGCTCTAGGATGTAATTTATCTGGCCCGGTGCTTTCTCCGTCTTAAGGGAGCTGAGGGCATCCCTACCTCTCTGCTGTGATTTCCACTTCCAGTACCTCTTCTCCTGCTTAGCCCTCCCCACCTGCCAGTGATGCCCCCTCTCCCCAGACCTGCCGATTGGTAAGGGTCCCCCCCTCCTCATTATCTCTGTCTCCTCCCATGTATGATGTAGCATCCCCATTTTCCCTGGTGAAAACTGAGGTGAAGTACTCATTTAGTACCTCAGCCTGCTCCTCTGGGTCTTGTGCCCATCTCTCCCCTGATTTAATCCTGCTAATCTGCCCCTTCACCCTTCGTCTTTCCCCAATGTATCTAAAGAACCCCTTTTTCCCTCTCCTAATTTCCCTGGCCAGGTTCTGCTCCTTCCTTGCCTTAGCCACCCTCACCACTCTAGTGGCCCTTCTAGCCATCAGCTCATACTCCCCTCGATCCCTTTCACTCCTTGAGCACTTGAATTTCTTATAGGCTGCTTTCTTTCCCCACACCACCTCCTGGACCTCCTGGTCCACCAACAAATTTTAGGCCCTACCCATTTTATCTTACTCTTGCACAGGTGCTGGTAGCATCCTGCACCCCTCTCCTGATGATTTCCCACCTACTATCAGTGTCCATGTCTGACCCAATCCCATCCAAATGCTCCTTAAGGATCCTTCCCATTTCCTTAAAATCCACCCCTGAAGTCGGTTACTTCCGTCTTTGTGCAGCCTTCTACCCTCCTAGGTCCAGGCAGAACCAGACCGTGGCATGGTCCCTCCGCCAATGGGTCCCTTACCTCCAGGCCCCAATCTGGTCACTGTCTGCCAGGACCACATCCAGTACCCGTGCCTCCCTGGTGGGTTCCCTCACCTGCTGAGTTAGGAACAGCGTCTTGAAAGACATCCAACAACCTCTGTTCCCTGGTCACAGAGGATGTCATAGTCTCCCAGTCTGTTTCTGGCATGTTTAAGTCCCTAACACCACCACCTTTCCTCTGCCCAGTCTGCAGTGTCTCCTAACATCTGCCACCAGACTGTCCTCCAGCTCCTCCGCCAGAGCAGGGGGTCTATACACCACTCCTATTTTTACTCTCTTGCCCCCCCTTGTTATCAAGGTGACCCAAATCGCCTCCACGGTTCCCTCCGCCTCTTCTACTCCCCCTATGCCAATGCAGTTTTTGACTATCATTGCTACCTCCTCCTTCCCTCCCCCCTGTCCTTCCTGAACATAGTGTAACCCTCCAGGTTCAGGTCCCAGTCATGTCTTGTAGTGGCCCAAGTCTCAGTGACAGCTGCCACATCCACTGCTCCCTCAGTTAACATTGCCTGGAGCTCAGGCATTTTTTGCCAAGCTCCTGGCATTTAGCAGGACCACCTTCCACCCTTTCCCTATAGTTCCATTTCCCTGCTCGTGTTCCTTGGGGATTCTGTTTTCTCCTGGTCTGCACTTTGCCAGTTGGTCTTTTCCTGCAATCCTCCCTGGTCCCCAGGGGTGGAGACAGAGTCCCTCCTTTATCGGCATCCCTTGACTGCCTTTTCTCCCATCCACACCCCTTCACAAGTTTAGACCCCACTTTTCACCAATGAACCTCTATTTTCAACTTAAGGATTCCCTCCTCCAAATTGAGATGTAGTCTATCTCTAGCATACAGCTCCTTATCCTCCCAGGTCTCCCCAATCCCCCATCAACCCATACCCTCTGGCCTCACACACTCCCCGAGCCACTGGTTTATCTCCTAATTTTTCTTTTGTGTTTCCCACTAGCCCTTGGCACTGGCAGGATTTCTGAGAAGGAAACTGTGCATCCTATGTCATGACAGACTCTGGCGAGCTCCCTGAATCTTGCCTGTATCTCTAGCTCAGCTATTTCCCTCAATGTCATTTGTGCCCAGGTGACCAGTATGTCTGGGAACCCCCACAGTCCTTTGCCAGCTGATATACTCGTGCTTAGCCCTGTGCACCGTTAGTCCAGGGAACTCAATAGTAATATCTGTTCTAGGAAGGAGTAAAGCTGATTATAGAGTATTTTTTCTTGTATTTTTGCTAGGGGGCACAATATGGATATGGATCTATAGTTTTCAGTGAGGTTAGATGGGCCGCTTTTGTGTACAGGGCTACTATTGCTATTTTCCACTTATCCAGTAGTGTTTGTGATAGGAAGGATCTATTGATTAACTGCGCTACCGAGTATCCAATAGCAGAAGCACCAATCTTAAGGAATCTGGGAGGAAGGGATTCAAAACCTGGGGAGCTATCAGGGTCAAGTTTGTTTAGGAGCTTGAAAACTTCTGAGCATGTGGTGAGTTTCAGATGGAAAGAAGTGGGAGTGGGGTCAGGACTGACTTCGACAGGGTGGGGTGGCGCATTTGGTAAGCCTTGTTTATATCTGTCTAGGTCAGTGAAAAAGTGATTTATACCAGTCGCGATTCCCAGGGGGTGGTCAGAACTGCACCATTATTGGTCATGGTCGGGGGGATGGCACACTTCTTGCCCTTTACAAGGCCATTGACTTATGTCTAGAAGTTTGTAGGGTTAGTGAGATGGTTGATTTGTAAAGTTTGGAAGTAATCTCACTTGGCCTTGGTGACTTTTGCCTTTCAAGCATTCCGCAACTGACGGTAGGTTTGCCAGTCAGAGTTGCGGTTAGATTTTTTAAAGAGTTTCCAGGCTCTATCTCGAATGTGGATTGTATACCTCAGGTCCTGGGTGAGCCAGGGGTAAGCCCTTGGCTCTTCTCAGTTTGAATGGGGGTGAGTGTTGAGGATGGAAGAGAAAGTATTAATGAAGAAGTCCAGAGTTTGGTTTATATCTGGGAGGGAATTGATAGGATCCCAGTTGAGGAGTTCAGATTATTAAGGAATGCTGTTGTGTTGAACTTAGTGGGGTCTTGAGACTTAACAGTTCTGGACGGGGTGTGTGGGTTGTTATTCCTCCAGATGCAGTAGGAGGGGGAGTGGTCACTTACAGCATCATGGAGAATTCCTGCTGTTTTGATGAGGTGTTTGTTGTTGGTTATTATCCAATCAAGTAGGCTATGCTTACCCATCTTCATATTGAGCCGTGTGGATTGGTCTAGTATTTTTTCCAGGTTGGCGTCTGAGAGTGTAGCTAGGTACTGGGTTTTGCTGGCACCTAACCAATCGAGATTGAAGTCACCACAGAGGATAATGTCCCTATGAGGAGGCGTTTCTAACTTTGAGAAGAGCTCAGGGTGGGAGGAGGAAGTGAGGCAGGTGGGTAGATAGATACACCCTATTACTAATTTCTTGATTTGCCCTAGGGTAACTGAGAGAAAAAGGTGCTCTACTGCTGCTGAGAATTCTAATTCTGATAGTTCATGGACTGCCAGTTCTGCCCTGGTGTAGATCATTACTCCGCCTCTCCTGTTTGAGAGCCGATTTCTCCAAAATAAGGCGAAGCCAGGGAGTGCTATCTCGTGTGACAGAATGGAGGGCTTCAGCCAGGTTTCAGTGATGCAGAGTATGTCTGGCTTGTAGTGCTGGACCCATGTATCAAGCTCAGCCATTTTGTTATATGCTCTGTATGTTCAGGTGGGCTATTTTAAGACCTTTTTCACATGACCATGGTTGGCATGGAGTTAGGGAGGGAGGGAGTCTCAGCCCCGTTAATGGGTCCAGGTTTCAGTTCCATGTCACCTGATAAGAGCAGAAGGCATGTGAGCGAATGAGTGGAGGGGGGAGACCTTTTGGAGAGTCTCTTAACCAGGAGTATGTGCAGGATGGTTTTATTACGCTATGTGAAGGTTAGAGCAATTAGGGGGGAGCTCAGATTGGGTGGGGTACAGTCTGGGTAGCGAGTGTGAGATAGCAGTGACAGGCTGCTGGGCTGAGGAGGGGTGGTTGTCCTGCTTTGGTGTGGCAATATAAGGTCAAAATAAATACAGATGGTATGCAATTTGTGAGACAAGAGGCACCTGGGTCAATTCCTATAATGGAGTGGGTGCCTACAATGCTGTAATGGATTCAATAAAGAATCTTACAGTAGATTATGCATGGAAGGCGTCAAGACAGGCTGTGTCATAATGTTAAATACTTAAGAGCTGGACTCCGTGTTTGGACAACCTGCTTCTGTTTTCCCATATTTTGGGGAGTATCATACCAGATGCTGGAAAGTGTTTGGGTAGTACAGACTGTCACGATCTATTCTGTAACCCCCCCCAAGTCACCACCAAGTCTACATCTACTGTACACAAAAAGGTGCAATCATTATGTAGGCTGAGACAGCAGTCAGCTTCTCCAAGCATTCCTGCATCTTCAGTTAAAGTTTCCCCATCTGGGGCCCCATATTCAAAAGTTGCAGGCTGCATCACGCAAGTGCCTGTGCCAAGCAACTGAGGTGCGCTGGCACAAACTAATAGCAAATTCAGAAGATGTGCCAGGGAGATGCGATTGCATGTCTGACTGAATATCCCAAGCATGTGTTGTCATGCAGTGGTAGATGCGCTGCACGTGATCTGAGCCCAGTTCGTGGAGCATAGGAAATGCACGATAGGTGTCCATATGCACAGTGCGCAAATTACAATATTCAGCCAAGATATACAAATGGCCTCACTGCACCTACTGAACCCATTCCCTACATGCGCAGCTCATTACTGGAATGTATTGAGGTCATTTGCATACCCCAGGCATGCGAAGTTCCAGCTTTGTATGGTTGCTCCACCACCCCACAAGGGTGAACAGGAGGTACTGTAGCCTAGCAGACAGGTGTGATGGAATGGTTGTGTGTGGGTGGGTGGGTGGACTGTATTGGTCTGGTACAGTGTTATTATGCACAGCACTGTACAGGGTCAGACTGGGGTACAGGGGGCCCACCTGGACAATGGCCACAGGGGCATACCAGGACAAGCAACAGGGGAGGGCACAGAGTGACACAGTCTGATCAGTATACCACATGCATGTGATACACCAGCTCCGTATGCAGTGTACAGTCACCTGCAGTGCCCCACACACCCCTATATGAGAGGAACATGGTGATAACTGGAAGGAATGGCAGTATGCACAGGGTGACAAGCTACCTGAGTAGGTAGGTCCCACCTGTGTGCACCTATGGTGTACCACCATGGGTGTGTGCCACATGTCAGTCTCTGGCCCATGCCAGGCTGCCACTCATACCACCAGGCTACCTGGGCAACATTACCCCAGACATCAGCCTGGGTGCATGCCACCACCGGGTTGGCACCCGCAGGCTATATGGGCAGGGCAAGAAAAGCGAATGGTGCTGCCACTGAATATCCTCGCTTTGTTGATTGGCAGTTCAAAAAGTCCACCTGCCCTTCACAAGAAAGCATACGCTAAATAAAAACTGCACTGGGCCAAATAAATAAATAGTACCAACCAAGGAATTTGATTAAGTGGATGTTTATTCCACAACCCTGGCAAACGGCCATGGTAAAGATAAATAAACCTTTGCTGCCCAGCGCTTCGATTCAAGAAGAATCTTCCTCAGGGGATGGAGCTCATAATGAGGACACTCTCTCTCAGGCTGATCGGAGCCCACTGGGCTGGTACCGCTAACGTGGTCCCCCTCCACAAGCAACCTGCCTGCCTAGCACAGGCCGAGAAGGCGCCTGCTGCCCATGCTCCTATTTGGCCCATAAGGCTGATCGGAGCCCACTGGGCTGGTACCGCTGACGCGGTCCCCTCCACAAGCAACCCACCTGCCTAGGACAGGCCGAGAAGGTGCCTGCTGCCTATTCTCCTCCTTGGCCCATAAGGCTGATCGGAGCCCACTGGGCTGATACAGCTGATGCGGTCCCCTCCACAAGCAACCCACCTACCTAGGACAGGCTGAGAAGGTGCCTGCTGCCCACGCTCCTCCTTGGCCCATAAGGTAACATCTGGTCCTGGACCCTGAACAAGGGAAAGAGAATTTTTGAGCCTTCCTCCCATTTGCAAATTATACTGTAAAGCCACTAGAGGGCAACAACACATGTAGGTTACAATCCTCTACCCACTAGTCTCCCCTAATCACTTCTAGTCCTGGGTCATTCATGCCTAAAGTAAATAATCAACGTCCTAACATTAAGTGGCGTGGTCTGAATCTGTAAGCCTGTACAAAGCCTCTACTACTCTACCCAGAATGGTTTTCATCTCCCTCCTATTCACACCCTTCATGGTTCTTACCCTTATCCCAGTCTCCCCCTCTACACCTATTTCCACTTCTCTCTCCCCTTCCTTTCCAGATATCTCCTTCATTCTGTCAATCACCCCTACAGCACCCCCTTGTAAGCAGACCCCACTTTCACTACTACCCTCCAGCATCTCTGTTTTCCTTCCTAGTCACTTTGCCTTTCTTTGTTTCCTTATCTCCTTCTCTCCACCCCTCCCTCCCTCACGTATTTCCTACACCAATTACAAAGTCCTAAACTTCACTATTTCATCCTTGCCTCCTCCTTCTTCTTTCATCAGAGAACATCCACCCCAACCCTGGCCCTATTTCTTCTCCTCCCCAGGCTCCTTACCCAAGTAACATGTCTCAAACCCCACTCCTACTAACCCTCCTAACGGGCTGGAGCTCCTCCACCTGAACATCTGCAACCTGTTACCTAAAATCGACCTCCTACAAACTCTTATGATTTCACACACCCCTGATATCCTAATTATTACGAGACATGGCTCAAAAAGCACCCTGACAGTGCCATTGCTATCCCTGGGTATTCCATCTCCAGACAAGATCGATTGGTCGTGGAGGAGTGGCCATGTATGTCCTGTCCCTCTCTGCAGTTTACCACCACCCTATCTACATCAATCCCAGCTACCTATGAAGCTCTTGTCACCAGCATCTATCCTTCCTTTCTCAATCCCAGTCTTTGTGGCTGGCATTTGTTGCTGCCCAAGCATTCAACCCTCAGTCACGACTGAACTCTTTGCCAATATTACTTCCCTCTCATATTATATGGTGAACTTTTCATAATGGGTGGCGTGAATCTAAACTGGTTGTCTCCCAAGTTAAACAAGCTATGCAATGATGTTGCTGCTCTAAACCTCACTCAACTTATACTTGAGCCCACACGCCCTAATTCTAAAACACAAAACTACACCCTGCTTGACTGGGCACTCACAACCCTGCCCGCACCGCGTCATTAAATCTGGTCTCCTCCCTGATGCCCTTAGTGACCACAACCCCATTTTCATTGTATGTAAGGTTCATCATCCCAAACCTCCCCATAAAATCATGCAGCTCCAGTCCTTTAAATCCTTAGACCTTAAGCCCAATCAGCTCTGCACTCGCTTCCACCGACTGGGCCCCCCTCTACACTGCCATTTCTGTTGACCAAACACTTGACTGTTTTAAGGACAAATTCATTGCCACCTGGAATGCTTTTGCTCCTTTCAGATGGACCAGAGTCCGTGGGCTTCACATCCCCTGGATCACCCACGAACTACTGGCCTGCTTCATGGAGCATGGCTGGGCCTGGAGAAAACACAAATCTACTAAATATCCAAACGAGTATGCCAAGTACAGAATGCTACGCAATTCGTGTACTAAAGCTACTAGACTGGCTAAGTCTGATTATTTCAACTCCTCATTCCTGACTAACACCAACTCTCCATCTAAATTCTGGAGGGTAGTTCATGCCCTATTCTCTCCCCCCTCACCCCTTCCCCTTCCAGTTCTCAAAATAAATAACTCCCTAGTTTCCGACTCTGGCTCCGTGTCCAATGAATTTAATGCCTACTACACCTGGTGCACCACGTCTCTTCTAAATTCCTTCTCCCCTTTGCCACCTACTAACTTCAGCCCTTTGCCTCAGCCAGTGCCTACCCATCCCCCATTTTCCTTTTCTACTATCTCCCCTGGTGATGCTCTTAATGCTCTCCTATCCCTCGACCCCTCTAAAGGCTACTCACCAGATGAGCTCAATCCTAAACTTCTCTACCTTTCTGCTCCTGCAATTGCTTATCCTATCTCCCTAATCCTTAACCTGTCGTTTATTTCTGCCCAAGTACCCTCATCCTGGAAACACGCTGTAGTCCTTCCTCTCCCCAAGGGTGGTGACACATCCACTCCTGGCAACTATCGCCCCATTTCCCTCCTTCCTACCCTTGCCAAACTTCAAGAACATTTAGTTCTCTCTCAACTATCACCCTTCCTCTCGATTCCTCCATCTTCACCCCTTCCAATCTGGTTTTGGAAGAACCACTCAACAACCACCTCCCCTCCAGGCTTACTGACTCCATCCTTTCAGGATGGATGATGGTCTGATCACCTCGGCCATCTTTGTCAACCCTAGCCAAAGCTTTTGACACTGTTTCACATCCCCTACTTCTTGATTCACTCTTCTCAGCTGGTCTTGCTCCATCAGCCACCAACTGGTTTAAATCCTACCTCACTGGCAGGGCCCTGTCAGTGAGAATCCTTGATTCCATCTCCCCTCCACTCCCCATCAACACTGGTGTCCCTCAGGGCTCAGTGCTTGATCCACTACTCTTCTCCATTTTCCTTAATGATCTTCCCACGGCCTGCTCATCCTCTTCTATCCACATGTACACTGACAATACTGTTTTGTACAGTTCCGGCAAAAACCCTGCTACTGTGCAAACCAGCTTACAGCATGACTTCAACCAAGTTCAACTCTGGTTTACATCTCACCAGCTTTTTCTAAACGCCAAGAAGACAGTCTCAATGACCTTTGGCACCAGGCAGAGACTCTCTAGGCTCCTGACCCTACCCACCTTCCACATCCTTGATGGGACCATCTTGGAGGACACCTCCTCATTTCGATATCTGGGAGATTGGCTGGACCAGCACCTCAATGTCTCTGTGCATATCGATGCTATCCTGAAGAAACTGCACCCCAAGCTTGGTGCTCTGTACAGGAATCATAATTGAATCCCACTGACTGTGAGGCGCGAAATTGTCCAGAAGATGATACTCCCATCTTTGACTACTGTGACGTAGTCTATGGTGCTGCTCCCAAATCTTCCCTGACCAAGTTGGACACTCTCTTTAACTCCTTCTACCACTTTGCTATTGACTCCCCTTCCCGCTCTCACCACTGTGAACTCTATCGTTCTCTAACCTTCCTTCCACTGTCTCACAGACGCATCTCTCACTGTGCCAAACTAACCTCCAAATTCTGGTTCAGGGGGCTCCCCTCCTATCTCTCATCCTCTCTCTACACTCCCCCTACCCACTCTCTCAGATCAAATGATGCCCGCACCTTGATGGTCCCTCACCACTCCACCCTCATCTGTCAGACTGGTTTTGCCCATCGTTTCCCTAAAATCTGGAATTCCCTCGTCCCTGACATACGTCACTCCTCCTCCAACTACTCCCTTACCTCTGCCCTACACAATTACCTCTGCTCCAGCTGTTCCTGCTTTAACCCTCCATAATACCTATCCCCAGTTTCTGCCTTCCTACACAGACCCACCCCCCCGGCAGGGTTCTCAACATCCTGATGGGGGAAATCAGGAAATGGCTACCCCTTCTCCTCATATTCAGTTCTTGCCTCTCCCCCCCTCTGCTCCTCCTGCCCTTCTGAGTCACCAGTGTGCATAGCCTAACCCCATCCTTTTTACTCCAACAGCACTTGTATACTACCTCGAGCCTGCTCCTGGTACACTCGAGCACTATAAATGGTTCTATCACATTATTACTGTTTGTACATTCATATGTTCTTTTGTATGATTTTGGACATGTAATTTACCAATGTTCCACTACTGTTTATTGTACAATACCTTGTGTTCCAACTGTTGCACAATCTTACAATGTTGCATTGGTTGTACTACCCACATACTGTTGTAACTGATCATCCTTCACACCCTATGTACCCTCCTCCCCACGGTCGCGCCGTGAGATGAGCAACTTGTTGTTCAGTGTGCCCTCCTGGTGAAACATTTCAATAAATAAATAAATAAAAACAGTTTATACATACATCAAACAAGTGTAATCAATTACAAATAAGTGATCAATTCAAACTAAAAATCAGCAGTAATTCTATCTTGCACCACTAGATGGCACCAAAGTAGTGTTTGAACAAAAGAAAACAAAACCATTTTTATGTTGCTTGCACGCATGTGCAAGAAACATAGTGCCATCATCGGAGATTTCGGAGGTGTGTCACCCCCTCCTCCAATTTAGTCAGTGTGTTGACAGGCGGGGCCCCTGCAAGCCAGTGCATTCTGGAGCTGTCTATGACACGCTCCAAAATGCAGTGGCATACAATTGAAAGGGGGAGCTACGCTTGAGTGAGCAGCGATAAGATAAGGCTGCTCATGCGCAGCTCCCCCCCCCACAGACAGAAGCCCACACAGGGCACGCATGCACTGTATAGCCGATGGGTGCCCAATCCCCGTTGGCTGTGCTGCGTTCTCCCCGCCTCCCCAAACCCTTGAAATGCCACGCTGGTGCCCACCCCAGCGTGGGCAATATCCTTAGCCGACGGGGTACCCAATCCCCGTCGGGTGAACGCATCTCCAACCATTCTTGTGCCACACTGGGAGCCCACCCCTGTGTGGCAACGTCTCATGTTGTCCGCTTTTTTCCCCAAAGAAAAACGGTCCCACTGTAGTCTCCCCGCCTCCCACACCCGCACCCACCCACTGCGCACCCAGCCTCCCCACCCCCTCACCCATACTTACCCGAGCTCGCGCGGACGATCTTGATGGACTGGGAACACGTCTGCACTCTTCAAAGCCGACCGCGAACTAAGGAAATGCCGGTAAGCTGTATAATGGGCTAGATAGGGGTTTCAACTTTGTTGCATATCTCAGGATTTTAATTTTGCACTCTTTTACAGAGGAGTTGACCTTCATGATTGATGTCACTGTCATTGCGTTATTGTGCCTCAAAGGGTGATTTCGCAGTCACTGCACAGTCACTGCGCCGAATCACTCTTCAGGCCTGAATAACGCCATGACAGTGACATCATTCATGAGAAGGTCCAAAACCCCTGTTGAAAATTTGATGCCAAAATTCCAAAAATGACTGCTTTACGAGCTGCGCAGGTTATGTAGCGTTCCTACGCAGGCTCGTAAGTTCGCGAATTTTCAATATTTTCACTCCAGATTTTCAACATTGCCATTTTACCACACCTTCTTATGAGTAGTACAGTTGTCATTTTTCACATCTCACCCAAAATGTGTTTCCACCCAGGTAGCGCACAATGGCGCAGTCGGTGTGTAAATTCAATGTACGGGACAAATTAAGAAAATCACAGTGACACTGTTCATGAGCAGAGGTCTTAAAATGGCTATGTTGAAAATTTGGTGGAAAAATTCCAAAAAATGACTGTTTTATGAGCGTGCGTTGTACAGTTCCTATACACGCTTGTAAGTTCGTGAATTTTCAATATTTTCACTCCAGATTTCCAACATTGCCATTTTACCACACCTTCTTATGAGTAGTACAGCTGTCATTTTTCACATCTCACCCAAAATGTGTTTCCGCCCAGGTAGCACACAATGGCTAGTCGGTGCAAAATCAATGTCGGATAAATTAAAAATCATAGTGACACTGCTCATGAGCAAAGGTCTTAAAATGGCTATGTTGAGAATTTGGTGAAAAAATTCCAAAATTGACTGTTTTACGGCGTGCGATGTACAGGTTCCTACACCCTTGTAAGTTCACGAATTTTCAATATTTTCCTCCAGATTTTCAACATTGCATTTTACCACACCTTCTTATGAGTAGTATAGCTGTCATTTTCAAATCTCACCCAAAATGTGTTTCCACCCATGTAGCGCTTACAATGCGTATCGTGTCAAAGTAAATCAATGTATGGGACAAATTAAGAAAATCACAGTGACACTGTTCATGAGCAGAGGTCTTAAAATGGCTATGTTGAAAATTTGGTGAAAAAATTCTTCAGATGTTCTACAATATTACTAATGAAGACATTGAACAGAACTGGCCCAGGACCGATCCCTGCAGCACCCACTGGTCGCCCTCTCCCTAGACTGCATATCATTTACCACCACTCTCTGCCTCCTGTCTGTTAGCCAGTTTCTAAATCCAGTTTACCACCCTTTCCCCATGTCCAGCCTACCCAGCTAGTTTATCAGCCTCCTATATGGGATGGTGTCAAAGGCTTTGCTGAAATCAAGGTAAGCGTTGTCCACTGCCCCACCCTGATTCACTTCCTTTGTCACCCAGTCAAATAAATCAACCAGATTTATCTGACATGATGTCCCCACTGTGAATCCATGTTGTCTATGGTCCTGGGTTCCGATGGCATCTAGATGCCCCACTATCCTTTCTTTAAGCAATGTCTCCATGATCTTCCCCACTACTGAGGTGAGGCTGAATGGCCTATTGTTCCCTGCCTCCTCCCTGCTGCCGGACTTGTGTAGAGGGACCACATGTGCCCTCCTCCAATTCACTCATGTTGAATGACTCAGTGAACATGGCTGCCAGAGGTACTGCTATCTCCTTCGCAGTTCTGTTAATATCCTTGGGCGTATGCCATCTGGTTCCATCGCTTTGTCTACCTTCAATTTAGTGAGCTCTACAGGACTCTTTTGCCTTTGAATGGACTATTGTCCACCTCTTCACCCCTTGGCAACTGCTGTACTGCGTGGCCCTTGCCCTCCCACTCTTCTGTGAATACTGAACGGAAAGACACAGTGCATGTCTTGGGAGGAAGGCATGGAACTATCACTTCAAATACCTAAACAGCACATACAAGCAAGCAATTCGGTATTGACAAATGCTTGTTAAACTACGCATTGTAACGTGTTTCAACTTATAAATAACTATTAATTCATACAAAATAAACTAAGCATAAATCAGGATACTACCTGCAAGGTATAGTCAAAATTTAGTAGTCTTACTAATATAAACCATCAACTAGTAGGTGCTTTCTATAATAATATATTGTTATGATTTATTCAATGCAGTCCAATGAAAGACAGAGCAAAGAAAGACAAAGGTGACCAAACCACATAGTCTGCCAAGGCAACTCTTACGCATTTACAAGGCAACACTCTTATTTCGAGGGATTTTCCAAGTTCTGGGACCTCCTTGCAACTGAGACCAGAACGGTCAGGAAACATCAGGGGGTTTGGGCACCAAAATAGTTATGAGACCTGAAAAGAAGAAAAGAGAAAAGGAAAAAATGAATAAATGAAATAACATACTTTACAACAAATTCAGCATTACATCTCTACTCATTCACAAAATCACTTTTTAATCAGAAAGGGTTTTAAGTCTCATTTTTCATTCAGTCCTGAAAGTTTTATTTATTTATGTATTTATTTATTTATTTATTATTCTTCGGAAAATACCTTTGAGCCAGAAGCTCATTTACAGAGGTTCCATGTCAAATACAATTTATACAAAAGACTAATAACACAACATAAAATCTGGAGCATTAGAGTAGTAGAGAGAAGGGGTAGTGATAGCAAGATGGGGAGGTAGGAAGAAGTGAGGAGGTGAGAGGTAGTGCAAGATCTGCTATACAGCAGCTCTGTTGTCAGAGGTTTAACGCTGTCCAGCCTATAAATCCAGTTGCTCTCTCATTGGAGCAGCAAGTTTGGTCTGTTGCCACCATTTTAAGGTGGGGGTACCATTTCCAGTCCCACAAATTGTAAACATCTTGGGTCAGAGTTATGCACCTCAACAAAGCGTGTCCCTACTGGAGTGTCTCTTTTGCATGTAAAATGGAGCGAATATGTTCCTGTATTCTTTCTTAAGTGGTCTAACAGTCTTACCTACATAAACAAGATCACAATCACACCAGAGCCCATGCATTACATACATTGTGTCACATGTTATGAGCTCATATGTTCACTGTCATATTCTCAATTAATGGGTGTTTAAAACACTTGCTATTGGTAGCATGTTTACAAATGTTACACCTCATGCATCTGTAAAAGTCTGCTGGGAGCATCAGCAACCAGGTTCCTTTCTCTTTGGCTGAGTTCTTTTCCATCCTACTGTGGACCAATATATCCTTAAGGTTCCTTGCTCTGGTGGAAGTAACCCTAGGTTTTACTCCCACCACTGTGTTAATCTCTGCTCCCTGTAGAATTTGCCAATTCTGATATATTATGTTGCCATTACGTCCAGCTAGGATTATACTCAGTCACAAAAGTACAAGGAATGTGCTCTGATGTGTCTTTTTCTTTTCAACCAAAGTGTCTCTCTGGAAATTCTGTTTACTTTTCTCTAGTCTCTTCTAAGAGCTTTTCTGCATAACCTCTAGCCTTAAACCTTTCTGTCAATTCATCTGCCTGACTGGCAAAATCAGTATCATTACTACAATTCCTGTATACATAGAAACTGCCCATAGGTATCGAGTTCTTCAACCTAGGGGTGGGCACTGTGATTGAGAGCAGGAGTTTGTGGCTGTGGGTTTTCTATATCCTTTTGTTTCCACCTTTTTCTGGGGAACATTACCACTGACCGTTACATCCAGAAAATCCAGTGACTCTTTACATGTTGTATATGTAAATCTAAGGTTTAAATTATTTTAGTGAACCAAAGAATAAAATCTGGAATTAAATCCCTGTTCCCTTTCCATATGCACAAAATGTCATCAGTAAAGCGGTACCAGCCAGTAATGTGCATATGGAAAGGGTTCTTTTCTTTGTCAGATATGATCTCTTCTTCCCAGTGGCTCAAAAACAAGTTGGCATAACTAGGGGCCATGGCTGCCCCCATTGCTGTGCCACATCTTTGTTTATAAAACACTCCCTTAAATTAAAAGTAGTTATGTGTAAGGGTGAATTCTACTAAGTCTAAAATCAATTCTGTTGGCATGACACTGTTCTGTGGTAGTTGATCAAACCAGAATTTTATGGACTCTAAACCTAAATGATGTTCTATGGATGTATATAATGACTTCAAGTCTATCCCTATCCAAGCATTGTCGTCCTCCCATTTTAGATCTTTCAGAACTCTCAGAAGCTCTGTACTGTCCTTTATGTAGGATTTTAGATCTTATATCAAAATCTGTAAAAAGAAGTCTATAAATTTACCTACATTCTGAGTAACTGAACCACAGCCTGAGACAATGGGTCTCCTTGGGGGTTCCTGTTGGTTTTTGTGTATTTTTGAAGGGCATAGATACATGGAATTACCGGTTCTCTGACCAAAGGTATTCATGTTCTTGCCTGATATGTCTCCTTTATCTAATGCTTTTTCAATATTTGAAACAATTCTTTTTGTAAGACAAAGTAGGGTCACTATTCAGTTTTTCATAATTATGCATATTCTGCAACAATCTAATACTATTTTCTCATACTTATATACATCCATTACAACAATATTGCCCCTTTGTTCATGGATTTAATAACAGTGCCTTCTCGAGCTGATAAACTATCTAGTATTCCTTTCCTTTTGTAAATCATTATATCTAGGAGAATGATTTTCCTGTAAAATAGTTTTCACTTGCCTGCTAATCTATAGAACATCATTTAGGCGCCTCTTGTGGCGCGAAGGACCTGAATCTTTCCAGCTGTAAATGGGAAAGGCTGTCAGCTATGTCATTTTTTACCCCCTCTATATGCTTGCCTTTAAACGACATGTTTAGTTTAGTTGTAATCCCCTCAACACTAACTTCTGAGTAAGACAGGTGATGAATAAGCCTAAATTCCCCTTGTTGCTTCTTGGGCACTAAGCTCAAAGGGGAAACCCGCAGGTAGGGTAATGGGAGTGTCCGGAATGGCCCCTCCATTCTCCCACTTTCTATTTCTTTCCTTATTTTCTTGGAAGCTATGTCCTCCTTCCCCTTAACTGATGACAAATTTTTGGCTCTCGTGCCTTTCTCTTCCCTTGATATTCTAAACTAAATCCCTTTTCGAAGCCTTCCACTAACATCTGTCCTGCCCTCCCATCTGGTTATCCTTCATCCATTCTTTTACCACCCCACCCTGACCGGCGTTCTGGTCAGCCTAAAAACTCCCCTTGTTGCATACCTTCCCTCTCATTGGTTCCCCACTTCAATTCTCAAACCCCCTCTTCCTTGAAATCCCTCCCTCTCCCCATTTGGTATCCCCCTTCCCCCTCAAATGGCTGCCCGTTTCCCATTGCCCGTTTTTCTGTCCCCATTGTTCTGCACTGGGCTGGTGCTGACCTGCACATTTAGAACAAATGTGCCTGAATTTGCAATTACCCAGGAGCACAATGCCTTGTTGAACCCCCAACATGCTTTTTCCTGCAGCCTCACCCCTCCTTGTCTGTTGCCTGTTCCAGCTCCTGTAAAACCTGCTAGGCTCCTCACCCATAGTTCAGAATGGGTCGAATCCCACCTCAGATTCCCCTGTTTGCCATTCTGTGCGGAACCCCTCATCATACTTTAGCCAACCTACCCCCATCCTTGCCTTGTAGGCATCTTTTATAGTGGTGGCATATGATACAACGGATGGCCAGGTCTGTTTTTTCTCCAGCATAATGGCACTGAATATCGAGAATCCTGCCTGCCAGGCCTCTATACTCTTCCCTTGTAACTCATCTCTTCTACTTTGTTTCCCATGATCGCCAGAGCCACCGCCATCTCAGATTTTCCTACGTCTCCTTCTCGCTGCCTCTTCGAGACTCCTTATCCACCAGCGAATAAATCCATGTATTCCCCTTTCCATATCTTTTCTTTAATCGTTAAGGGACGTGATTCCCCACTGTCATACCTGGTATCCTTATTACCCACTCTAGTTTTAGCATTCCTTTCTACTCCTGCAGCCTTAATTTCCTGCAACGCCTTTTCCATTCGCTCTAGCCCTTTTCTCCCATGTTCCCCAGCAAACCTGCTAGATAGTCAGTCAAATGCCCCTCTGGGGTCTGTTCGCCCGTATCCTTACTACTCGTGCCCTCGTCTGTGTCCAGGTCCACCAACCGCTCCAGCTCCGGCACCACTTTTGGGGCTCTTTTTTCCGCTGGGTTCTTCCCTGACCCTCCTGTCGGAGTCTTCTGCTTTCCCACATAATCGTTGGCCTCTTTCTGCTTTGCTGCCTCTCTCAGCTCATTTATTTTCTCCATCAGGCTTTTTCCTTGACCTTTTTTGCTCCTTGCCCTGTCCGCCTCTTCTTCTGCTTCCCTCTTCCTTGCCATATTCAGAATCTCCGCTGCCTTCTTCATCATTTCTGCTGCCTGCTCCATCATCTGCATGCTTGTGACTTCTGCCATCCTGGATAATTAAATACTTGAACGGGTATACAACAAACAAAGTTATCCCTTGCCCCACATTGAAATTCACCCAATATATGCCCACTACCATTTTGTAGAGCTCTCCGCACACCTTAGCCCCTTTTTGGTCCCACCTTCAAATGACTGCATCCCATCTTTGGTCAGTCTCCCCCGCCCTACTAGCTGGGAAATGTCCCTGAATCACCCCCCCCTTATATATATATTTTTAAATCAATAACCACCTCCCCACCTCTTACCTAACTGATAGGGAAGGAATTCCTCATGTGGATCACAAGAATGTGAACCTGACTTACCCAGGAACCTGTGCATTGCTAGTGCTGGTCCCTGCTGTATTCCCTTGGTCTCTGTTGCCTTTTTGCCCCCTTTTTTTTTGCTGTTCCATACCCTGGCTCACTGCCTGTTCCCACCAAAATTCTCAAAATGCACCTTGTCATCTATAGGTCTAGATAGAGAATGAGCGAGAAAGAAAGAGATAAGCAGTCTATAGATGCATGTATTATTACCATTGTCTACCCTGAAACATATTCTGAATCACATTTGTAAATTATCTACTGTGTATTTTTTGTTGTAGTTTCCATGTTCCATAATTCAGTTGTAAGAAAAAATCCTTTAATCTATTCCCTTTTGTGTGGGGGGCTGCTTAGCTCACCCGCTAATTTTTGCTGCTCTTCTGGGATTGCCCCCTCTGGCCACGCATGCGCCTTCTTGCATTGTGTTCCACATGCGCGACCTCAGCCTTCCAGTGTCCAAGCTGCTATAATGGCCTACCCCTTCAGTAAGCCCCTGGCTTGGGCTACTCCAGCCCTCCGGCCCTGCCAGCCCCTTTTTTCTTTATCCTCCCCACGGAAGCCACCAACTGTCCCGACTCCAAGAAGAAAATAGGAACCCCCGCCCACTTCCCTGGTGGATCGCATGGCTCCCCGTGGCACCCTCTCCCTTCGGGCCCGAAATGATTCCCCTTTACAGCCACTGTCTGGCCTATTGGCGGACCGCAAATCATCGAGACCCCCAGCAATCCTCTGTCACCTCTCCTGGACGCGTTCCTTCCCTTGCGTGCCCTCTTCCTCGCTGTCCTTACCTCCCTCGGGTTGCAACGTGTTTAGCCCTCCTCCATGGTTCCTGTGCCTCCCGTTGTCCTCCTTCTCTCCCCCCAGTGCTCAGGTACCCAGGACTCTGTAGAAGCAGAACACCCCTCCCCTTAAAGTGCCTTCACCGGCTGCCTAGCCTTCCTGGAACCACAGCAAAAACACAGACCAGGAGGAAATGCCACTGAGGAGGAACTGCTACTCTGTCTCCCTTCTCACATGCCCGCCCTGGCCTAACTCTCTGCCGGCCCCCAAGGAGAACCAGATGTCCTTTGTTTTGCCTTTTATATGGACCACAAATCAGCTGGAAGGACACAGAAAACCAAGCTACTAGCCTGGTAAGTGCAATTATCTTCTTTTTTTTTAATTCCTGGCGCCCCCTGATTAAATGACTTGCTATTCTGTACTTGCTGGCAACAACCGAACTCCCCAAATATCTCATCCTAAACATAATATTGAATTCTGGCTCTTCCTTACCCTGACCTGGTCTGCAGACTGTACCAAGCTCCCCCACAACCCCCTACCAACATGAACATTGTAAGTGCAGCAATCAGCCCTATCACAACCTAAGTGCAGTACATAGCATAGGTTAAATTCGCAAGCCTCCCTACTAGCCTACTTAGACGCCTGGGCCCCCATGCAGGCCTAGCTAGGCCTCCTTGCCTAACAAAGCCACTGCCATGAGGCCGGGCCTACCAATCCCAAAACCAACCTTACCTCCTGTCAACTCCTGACAGTCGAAGTGCTGAGCTCTGTTAATCTTGAAAAACCCAGTAAAAGAGGGAGACCTCTTCCTCTGCTGGCTCCTAAATACCCACAAAACCCCCTCCCCTTCTCCTTCCGGCCAATCCTCACCTGGCCTACCTGCCTAGTCGTATCAGTCATATCAAGGTATGACATCACGACCCTGCCCTCTTTACCTGAGCCCTCCTTTCCTCCCCCTTTCTTTCTTTCTACCCCCCCGCCCCTGATCTGACCTATATTTTGCCTAGCCTTCCCTCCCCATCCCCCCATGCCCCCTTTTCCTGGGATCCCCTGACAATTTAGGTTGTCCCTTAGGCAACTGTATTTATTTTGGGAGTTTGTTACCTAAATTTTTAACATAGGCATTTTGGGACCTCCCTCATGAACAGTTGTGCTGTGCTTTTGTTAATCTGTCCCAAAGTTGATTTCACAGCGACCACACCATTGTGTGCCACAGGTGCAGAACACATTTTGGGCAGGATGTGAAAAAATAGCAGCTGTACTGTTCATAAGAGGTGTGAAAGAATGCCAGTGTTGAAAAATCTGGCATGAAATATTGCAAATTTGCGAAGTTACGAGGGTCCGTGGAAACTGCGCAACGCATGCTTGTAACACAGTCATTTTATGGACGTTTGGCACCAAATTTTCAACATAGGCATTTCAGGACATCTGTTCATGTACAGTGTCACCGTCATTTCCTCAAACTGTCCCGAAAAGTGATTTCGCAGAGCGACCACGCTATTCTGCGCTGGATATGCGAAAAGACATTTTGGCCAGGATATGTAAAATGACAGCTGTACTGTTCATAAGGAGGTGTGGAAAAATGGCAAGCTTGAAAATCTGGAATGAAAATATTACAAATTTGCGAACTTCTGACGTGCGTACCAAACTACCTAGCTATGCGCTCCGGTCATTTATAGATATCGTGCAAATTTTCAACACAGGCATTTTAGGACCTCTGCTCATGAACAGTGTCACTGTCATTTTTGTTATCTGTCCCGAACACTGATTTCCCACAGCAACTGCGCTATTCAGCGCCGGAAGTGCGAAAAACACATTTGAGCCAAGATGTGAAAAATTACAGCTATACTGTTCACAAGGAGGTATGGAAAAATGCCAATGTTGAAAATCTGGCATGAAAATATTGCAAATTCACTGAAGTTACGAGTGTGCGTAGCAACTGCTCAACGCATGCTCGTAAAGTAGCCATTTTTTTTATTTTTTCCACCAAATTTGCAACATAGGCTTTTTGAGAGCCCACCTCATGAACACTGGCACTGTCATTTTGTTACTTGGTCCCAAAAGGTGATTCCACGCAGTGACCGCAAAATCACCTTTTGGGGCCGAATAATGCCATGACAGTGGCAGAACTCATGAGAAGGTGTCTCAAAAACCCCATGTTGAAAATCTGGTGCAAAAATTCCAAAAAACGCCTGAGATATGCAGCAAAGTTGAAAAAACCCTATTTATGCCATTATACAGCTTATTGGCATTTCCTCAGTTCGCGGTCGGCTTTGAAGAGTGCAGACATGTTCCTGGTCCACCAAAGATCATCGCGCCGGACTCTGGAGGTAAGTATGTGGTGGGGGTGTTGGGAGGCAGGGTGCACAGAGGGTGGGCGCGGGATGCGGGCAGGGGGCAGGGAGATGGCGAGGGATCGTTTTCTTTTTTCACAGCTTTAAAATAAAAAAAAACAACATTGTGGGACTTTTTTTTTTTTGGCAGGGCATTTGGCACGCTGGGATGGGCTCCCAGCATGCCACCTAAGTATTTTTTTGGGGGGGATTCTTAGCTGATGGGATTGGGAACCCCATTGGCACATACTGAGGGGGGGACACGAGCCGAGGGGATTGGGCACTCCTCTGCAAAATAAAAGGGACAGGGAATAAATGCCGATGGGGATTGGGCCCCGTCGGCAAAGGAAAACTGTTGGCGGGCGCATGATGCCGGGGATTGGCCACCCTCGGCATACTGTACTGTGAGGGGGCACATTATGCTGATGGGGAGCGGACTCCCCTGTTGGCATTGACAGGCAGTGGTGGCGGCAGTCACTGCCGCCATGTTGCCTGCACGTTGGGAGGTGTGTTGTGGTCATGCTACATGAGAGCTTCGCTCTCATTGCAGCGGACCTTTTCTTTGTTCTGGTGGCCACATTTGGTATGCGTGAGGTCAGAGCCTGCTGCTGGCTGATTGGGGAATAAGGGACGCACCTTCTGATACGTGCCCTGCATTCGCCCAGCTACTGGCGTGCCTCCAAATGTGCTACAATCCGCGAAGATAAAATATTGAGCATAAAAGCGCTGAGCCAACGTGAAAAAAAAGTAAACAGGATTTTAGAGAGACGCTTTTGGTTGAAAAGAAAAAGACACATCAGAGCACATTCCTTGTACATTTGTGACTGAGTATAATCACCTAGCTGGACGTATTGGCAACATAATATATCAGAACTGGCAAATTCTACAGGGGAACCCAGAGATTAACACAGTGGTGGGAGTAAAACCTAGGGTTACTTCCACCAGAGCAAGGAACCTTAAGGATATACTGGTCCACAGTAGGATGGAAAAAAACTCAGCCAAAAGAGAAAGGAACCTGGTTGCTGATGCTCCCAGCAGACTTTTACAGATGCATGAGGTGTAACATTTGTAAACATGCTACCAATAGCAAGTTTTTTAAACACCCATTAATTGAGAATATGACAGTGAACATACGTAAGCTCATAACATGTGACACAATGTATGTAGTTTATGAGCTCTGGTGTGATTGTGATCTTGTTTATGTAGGTAAGACTGTTAGATCACTTAAGCAAAGAATACAGGAACATGTTCGTTCCATTTTACATGCAAAAAGAGACACTTCAGTAGGGACACGCTTTGTTGAGGTGCGTAACTCTGACCCAAGATGTTTACAATTTGTGGGATTGGAAATGGTACCCCCACCTAAAAATGGTGGCAACAGACCAAACTTGCTGCTCCAATGAAAGAGCAACTGGATTTATAGGCTGGATAGCATTAAACCCTCAGGACTGAATAAAAATGGGACTTAAAACCCTTTCTGATTAAAAAGTGATTTTGTGAATGTGTACAGATGTAATGCTGAATTTGCTGTAAAGTATGTTATTTAATTTATCCATTTTTCCTTTTTCTCTTTCTTCTTTTTTCAGGTTTCATAACTTTTTTGGAACCCAAACCCCCTGATTTTTCCTGGCCATTCTGGTCTCAATTGCAAGGAGGTCCCAGAACTTGGAAAATCCCTCAAAATAGGAGTGTTGCCTTGTAAATGTGCAAGTGTTGCTTTGGAAGACTATGTGGTTTAGTCACCTTTGTCTTTCTTTGCTCTGTCTTTCATTGGGCTGCATTGAATAAATCATAACATTATGTTATTATAGAATGTTAAAGCACCTGCTAGTTGAAGGTTTGTATTAATAAGGCTACTAAATTTTGACTATACCTTGCAGGTAGTATCCTGAACAATGCTTAGTTTATTTTGCATGAATTAATAGTTATTTATGAGTTGAAACACTTTACAATGTGTAGTTTAAAAATGGTTTTGTTTTCTTATGTTTAAATACTACGTTGGTGCCATCTAGTGGTCCAAGATAGCATTACTGCTTTGGAATTGATCACTTATTTGTAATTGATTACACTTGTTTGATGTATATATAAACTGTGTCCTCATTATGAGCTCCACCCCCTGAGGAAGATTCTTTTTGAATCAAAGCGCTGGGGAGCTAAGGTTTATTTATCTTTACGTGGCAGTTTGCCAGTGTTGTGGAATAAACATCCACTTAATCAAATTCCTTGGTTGGTACTATTTATTTATTTGGCCGAGTGCAGTTTTTACATGGGTGGAGGCCATGGCCCTGAACGTGTGCTGCAGTACGGCCATCTGCTCCTCTGGTGTGCAGGGGGGACTCCCGACAGCACTGGCATGTGGCAGGTGGGTGTCTGCGTTCTGGGTGCGGTGTGGGGGGATGGCTCTCTGGGCGGTGCCCATGGTGTGCCAGCACCTGTGGCTTTGGGTATTTCCATCCTGGCATGACTGCTGTGTATGGATGCCTGGAGCACGTCCTGGTGCACCTCCACGGGCTGTCTCAGGATGGCCTGTTTGCAGTTCCATGGCTTTCTTGTGGTGGCTGGCCAATTTAGGCCATCCTTTTGTCTGCCTAACTTTGCATGTCACATTTCTGAGATGCGCAGCACATGCACTGCACATTTTGGCTAAATATACGGATGCGTGGCATATTCATGTACTCTTGCCCTCTCTTTTTGCGCCGCATACATTATTTCTGCACGATGGCACATCCAGAAACGTGACACATCTCCCTTTTGAATATCACACTTCCATGCATTTTCTGAGATGTTCCATGCATCTCCATTTTGGGCAGCTGCTCTCTTTAAATATGTGGGCCCCGATCCATAATGATAAATCTGAGCTTCAAGTTCAGCAATTTTTTTACTGCGGTTCTTCCAGTTTACAGTGCAGTACTAATCCTCCCATCCATGCATTTTAAAGGTGCAAGAGAACCAATCCATTGACCTAACCCTTCCCCTCGCCCCATCAACGTACACAGCATTTTATGGAATCACGAAGGCTGGAGTGAGTGAAGGTATCAGTGAAGAAGACAGCAAAGACAGTCAGATTATTAAACCCACTTTAGTCCCAAATTCCCCTTTGGCATAATCTGACACACTTGGATCTAGTCTGGAGTACTACCAGAGCCAATCAGACAATGTGAACACAATTCTGACATCAGACCTCTCATGGGATCGAAGCTGCTCCCGCTCTCCCTCGTCTCATTCCAAACAATTTACTGCATTGACACAAACCTAATCATTTTGTATACATTTAAAGTTGCAGTTTCCAGTTTCTAATTATGTTTTTATCAGGTTTACAGACTGGGACCAGGCTCACGATCTAAGAAGCATCTGATCATTTACTATAGATCTAATAAAACCAGCAAACACTTTGTGTCTCAAGATGCAGCCTGGATACTTCATCGTTGATAATCAATCTGTACTGTCTATGGCACTGCAGACATATTCTAAGGAAGTATGATGAACCAACCTACCTAGTGACCGATTTATGAGCTCATCTCAGTTGATTGACTCTCTTCTGACCTCGTCTGTCCAGTGGTCCGATGTGACTCCTGTCCTCACTCCTCCCATGATTGGTCAGTCCTACAATATCCTCCTCCCCCCTCTATGTTTTGACCTGTACCTGTCTCTACTGTCTTCCTTGCACTCGGTTGGCCTAGCTAACATGTGCAGGCAAGTGGCTACTCAGCACCCTGGCAGGAACTACAAAGGCACACAGCAGGGCACACTTGGCAGAGGTAGCACACTAATGCAAAAACAGGTGCATGGAGTAAAACTCCCAACTCTCTTCTTCCCTGATTTATTTTAATTAATTGGCCTTTTTTGGTGGCAGAGGGCCTCACCCATCACCAAAGAAGGGCAATTAATTAAATAAATCATGGCCCTTAAAACAAGTGGCCCAATTCTTGAAGCACTTAGAATGATGCAAGATGCCTGCAGCAAAGTTTTCTGACGCAGTCACCTTGCATCAAAAGATGTACATGGGGCTATTTTGGCAGCCCGCGCCAAATGCAGGCTTACCTCCCTCACACCATCTGCTGTCCTTGCCTCCCCTGTCTACACTTCCACCCATCTTCCTTCTGTCCCACCCCTGGTACCTCTCCCCCAATCTCCCCCACCCCACTGCCACTTCTACCCCTCTTCACTCCCCTTTCCCTCATCATCTCTTCAGTTCTTGTTCCCTTTGCAGGGTTCTTAGCATCCTGAAGGGGAGTATGTTCTTGGCTACCTTTCTTTTTGTTAGCTGTTTAACCAGGACTAGCACACTAAGCTGAAAGCTTTTTTACAGGTGCGACCTCGGAGCACTGGGAAGTTAAGTGACTTGCTCAGGGTCACACAGTCTGCAAGTGGAAGCTGTGGGATTCAAACCCAGGTCTGGTTTGTTGGATGTCACCAGATTTGCAGCTCAGAGCCTTAAACCACTGCGCTATACTGCCTTCCTGCGAACCTCCCTACCTTCCTTCCCTCCCCTACTCACGTCCTTACTCTACCCTTCCATACACCTTCCTTCCATCCTACCGCTGCTACCTCTGCCCCTCAAATCTTTACTCACCCCACTGCTACCTGTCCCCTTCTACCTCCCTCTCTCTTTCATCTTGGCTCAGTCACCCAGATCTTCAAGGTCCCGCGCTGCCATACTACCCAAGGTCAAAGATCCTTTGCCTACTGATATACCCACCTGACTAAACTCCATCCCTGGTGATATCTCCTCAGTCCCCAAGCCTGGCCCCTTTAAACATCAACTCCACTGGCCCGGTGGCACTGAGGGTTAAGGCGCTGGACGCCACACCTCACTCCACATCGGCAACCTGGGTTCGGGAATGAGCCCGGCCTTTCGGGGGTTGGCTGGGGAGGGACAGGATTGAGTGTCCATAGGACTGCTCTCCTTTTTCTGGGGAGGGTTTGGGGCATCCGTCATGCTGCAGTGGCCCTCGATCGAAATTGGGGGCTCTGCAGGAGTGGGGATACATGTGGGAAGAAGTGCGGCAGGCGTTGGCACATTGTGCCTTGAAGTTGCATGTGCACACTTCTCAGGGGAAAATACAGGAGAAAAAGGCAGATGACAGAGGCAGCTTGATGGCCGCCCTTCAGCAACCAGGGGACCTGTCATGGAATTGCACTGCGGTATTGGTTCCTGGCCTGGCTCAGGGGAGACATAGGGGAGGTCCCCTTGGCTGGTGCAGTGCTTTGCCAGCCGGTATGTGAGTGAGCCTGCGGGCTGATTGGGGATGAAGATGGTGGCTGGATGTCGGCAGGTCGGACTACAGGAGTATAAAGAATGATATGATAAAAAAAAAAACATCAACTCTAGCAGCACCTCATCCTGCATACTACATATGATTGCTTCTGCTGAGCCATGTGTGCTGTCCTCCACTGTGTGCTATCCAATACGCTCAAAGTTCTCTACAAACCCCGATGTGGTCCGCAATGTCATCTACCGTTCTCTTAGCACTGCATGCCCCTGATCCTTCTCCCAGCACATCCCCTTTGCCTGCTTATCCACCAACCCACCCTGCGCCCATGCCTGGTCTACATATCATCACCTTCTACCCATGCCTGCTCTAACCATCCCTACCACACCCTCTCCACCCCAGACAAGGCCCACTGGCTGCTTCTACCTTCCTTAACCAAATCCCTGCCCGCCCTGCTTCCCTCCATCCCTCACGTCCTTACCCTCCCCCTCCTCTTGTCTCCTACCTGACAAGGCCTCCTGGCTGATTCTCTGACCTGTCTTTTTGTTAATTAAGTTACTACTCATAAGTATGCTGCCTGGCATACGTCACAATGCCAGCCTTACCAACTGTCTGTGCTCCCGCTCTCACAAAATACTGCATCTCTGCTGTTTTTGACCCCTGTTTATATGACTGATTACCTGATCTATTTTCCTTGCTTAAGTTTCTCCCCATAAGTTTAATGCCTGGCATACAATGTACAATGCCTGTGTATAATCAACTGTCTATGTTACCCTATTCTTGTAATATACTGTAAACATTGCTGTTTGTGTATGACATGGAACTTATGTAAATGAGCCCGGCTCATAGGTGTCATCCTAGATTCAAATAAATAAATAAATAAATCTTACCAGTCCCCTCCCTTGCAGGGTTCTCAGTACTCTGAGGGCAGTAGGTCTAGTGCTACCTCTTCGCCTCCCCGATTACCCCTTTCCTTCCTCCAACCTACTGCTTGTTCTACCACACTATTCCCTCTCTCCTTCATCCTGCCAGTTCCCCATTCCCATGCAAGGTTCTAAGCATCCTGAAGGGGCATAGGTTTTTGAACTCTTCTCTCTCCTCCCTTATCTATCCGCCCTGCTCGTTTGCCTCCCCTTCACCTCATATAAAACTGGAAATGAGATAAATAGGAGCAGACAACAGTTATCGTTGACATCACGGATACTGATAACATTCAAAGGTGACCTGCAAATGAATTGTAGCAGCCTGCTCCCATCCACATACCTTTCTACAATGCTGCAGGAATCCGGGCTGCTATGATGATGATTTTGAATAAAAGGAATATTTAAAAGCAGCTAAAATTTTCAGTGAGCATGAAGTGCCCAGCGGGTCCAGATTGACGAGGCGCAAGTTCTATCAGTATTCCACCAGTTTGTGATGTGGCAAACACCACTGCTATGAATGAACAGCAGTGGCTGCAGCTTATATTTTTTTGCTTCTAGGGTCTTCATGCTTAAATCATCGTCACAGCAACACCTGAGAGGTCCTTGCTGTACACATGATTTTATGCATCAAGATCCACGTAGAAGCAATAAAATAAATAATATTAAACTGCAGCCACTGCTGTTCATTCATAGCAGTGGTGTTTGCCACATCACAGACTGGGTGGAATACCCATAGTAACTTGCGCCCGCTCGATCGAGACCCACTGGGCACTTCTGCATTCGCCGAAAAGTTTCTGCGCGCTTTTTAAATATTCCTTATATTTGAAAAATCATCATAGTAGCAGCCACGGATTCCTGCAGCATTGTAGAAAGGTATGTGGGATGGGAGTGGGCTGCTACAATTAGTTTGCAGGTCACCTTTAAGAAAAAATAAATAGAAAAAAAATACTTACCTTCCATGGTAGGAAACGCTCCTTAATGAAATAACCAGATCTGGGCAAGATCCATGCAGCAACTGGATTCAATAACCCTGGTGATAATACTGCCAAACAGAGAACAGCAACAAAAGATGTTTAGGAATACAGTGGTTTAAAATATCCTCCCACTAGCAGAATTCCACCAGTGGAATTAGTGCAAAATGACCTTTCCACCAGAATTTCACTAGTTCTTCTGCAGAATTCGCCTACTGTGATCCGCTGAATATTATTCCACGGAACAGTATTTTTCTGCCGAAAATCATTCTGCAACTATTTCTGAGAAAATATGAGATCCACGGAACAGCTTTTATTCCATGGAAAATCATTCCACAGTCATTTCTGCAGAAAATATTAAGATGCACAGAATAAAATTCTGCAGAAATCCACCATTCCATTTCTGGCAAAATCTGGCAGAAATTCAGCAGAATTTTGAAAATTCCGCACAACACTACCTCCCATCCCCCACAACGCCCAAGAAAGAACAAAAATACCTACCTTTGCTGGTAGGTCATTGCAACGCGACACTTGAATTAAGATCTTCATCCAGATCTAGTTGTTGTGCACTAGCAACAGCAGCATATAAGAATTAAGGGCACACATCTCATTTTGGGAAGTCATGAGAGTTTTTCCAGCCATGAGAATTCAGTTTCATTTTCCAGGCACTAAAGAACATCTTGACAGTTGCTGTGGTTGGAAGCTCTCACAACACAACACCAGCTTACAGCAGCATATATATCTTGGGGGAACAAGCACATCTCATTTAATGGTGTCATAAGTAGGGCCAGTGAATTCTGGCAATCACCAAAATTGCTACAGTTTTTGCCAGAATTACAGTCTGGATCCAAAATTGTTGTTTTTGCTTACTTGTCTTCTGAAAATGCTGCATCTTGCTTCAGTGCAGAGTTGCCATGGAGAAAAATCCACATAGTGGCCATCAGGAATGTGTAAATATTTATTTTACATAAGTTGGGGGCTGCAGAAAATTGGGAACCTTCAACTTATTGTTTTCTATGCTCCTAGAGTATCTTGCACTAAATCAGACAGGTTTAATAGCTGCATCTCGATGCAAGTTTGCTGAGTTCACAAACACTTTCTGTATGAAAGCAGACTTCCCACAAAATTCCACAGAGTGCAATAGAACAGAAATAAAGAAATATAAATAAGAGAAATGCAGAGAGGCACATTTATGTATTGGCAATAATTTGGCTGTAATTTTGCTGTATTTGTGCAAGTAAGGGTGGATTAGGGATGGTGTGCATATGACAGTCAGGGAGGCTGAGATCTGGAAATCAGGAGCACATAATTCAGCAGTAAGGACCACATGTGGACTGTTGTCCTAAAACACAGGTTTTCTTTTTTGTGTGTGGTGGTGGTTGTGGTGGGGGGGGGTCACTGAGTTCAGCTCAGTGCAGCAGTAGCCAGCGGGTGAGGTGAGGGTATACACTTATACAGTACACGATGGGGCATTACTAAAACAATGCTGTTAGTCTAACTCAGCAAGTTTTAGAATTAGGATTAGAAAATTGGCAGGTTGAAAAAGTCAACTAATCCAGTCAGGTTTTCTTTTTGGAGAGAACTGTGGTCGACAGAAAGTAAGACATCTAATTCAGATCACAAACAGCAGGGCATGGAATTTCAACAAGCAATGAGTGTTTTGGGCATGTGAAGGCAGGAAATGAAATGCATAAAATTAATGAAAATTTTCACTGTAAAACTAAAATATTTTTATAGTGAAAATTTCCAGTTTTGCTGTATATTCTGAATGGTACCTGGAATTGTCTGAAATCGACAATTTTAACCACCAGAACTGAGATAATTCCATATCTGGAAAACACTGGCCTTAATCATAAGAAACATTCATAGCAGCAATGCATGTTGCAGCATGACCTGTTTATTCTGCTACTCGTGCCCCAAAATATTGGAATACAGAATATATATGTATTGTGCTTTTCAAAGAATTTTGTGCAGTATTTGAGAAAATTCTGAGAGTCACATAATTAATGTGAATCATGAGTAATGCTAATTAACACAAAGTGTGTTACAATAAGACTGTTTGGGGACAGTAACACATCATTAACTACCATGTGGCAGCATGTAGCAGCCTGTCAAATTTTGGGCAGTACTTGGAGAACAATTCTGGGATTCACATAAATAATGTGACTTGTGATTAATGCACAATTAACACAAAGTGTGTTACAACAAGATGTTAGCAGCAGTTACACACTGTGCAGTACTATGTGTCAGCATGTAGCAGCCGGCCAAATATTTGGCGGCACTACAGAAAATTTCTGGTCATAGAGAATTATTGTAAATTGTGATTTATGCACAATTATACAATGGCAAGAAAGAATCTTGGACTGTGATTGGTCAGTTTGGGGCTGGACCCATGGCGTTATCCCAGCACGTCACCACAGATCTAGTCTCAGCCTCGCTGTGAACCTGCTGCTGAGCATCTGATTGATTATTTCATCTTCTCTTAAAACCAAAAAATATGTTTCCATACAAAAACATCTTTAAAATTATTTTTTTTATTCAGTATAACAATGAGCCATTGTATAATAGGAATAATGCACTCCAGGGTGTGTGTCGTTTGGATAACGCCAACACCTGGGGTATTAGACACACTCGGCCCGGCGGCCTCGCGTCAACCCCCAAGGCGTGATGTTATCTCAGCATGACACACACCCTGTCGCGCATTATTCCTTTATTAGCACACTACGCACAACAAAAGTGTTGGAGGGAGTTATACACAGTAGTACCTGGTGGCAGCATGTAGCAGCCTGTCAAATTTTGGGGAGCACTCAAGAAAATTCTGGGAGAAGAGAATTTATGTAAATTGTGATTTATGCACAGTTAACACAAATGAGTCAAAACAACGGTGTTGGGGCAGTAAAACACACAGCACAGTACCATGTGGCACTACCAGCTGCCTGTAGCAGCTTGACATTTATTCTGGTAGTTGAGAAAATTATGGAAAGAGATGAAAATAGAGAAGAAAGCTATCAAGGAAATATAGGTAGGAAAGATGAATTGTTTGTTTGTTTTTAAGGACTGTAGCAAGAGTACAGAAATAAAGACAAGAAACAATGAGCGAAACAATATAATGTAGTTAGACAGACAGTAAAGATAGATTACATTTTTATTTTAAGAAAGAAACAAATAGGACAGTTTGAAGGTAAGACTAGAAACAGGATAGGAAACAGTTAAACATTAAGAGGTATTTAAACTGCTTTAATATTCTTCAGCAAGTGCCAACTGCCAAGCTCACTGACCCCCACTAACACTAGCACTTGCACCGCTGTTACGATGCTTAGCCATCCCCTTGAGCAGCTTCTCCTGATTTGAGAGTATAAGTTCAATATCTTGCTCCAACGAGGTGAGCCAGCGACGGAGGTTCCCCACTTCCTCCCTTAGGCTGGCAAGCTCCAGTGGTGCTATTATTGCTGGTGCTGTGGGTGCTGCTGATTCACCCAGAACTGGGGCGGCGCAGGCGTTTCAAGTGGGTTTGCCTGCTGCCCTACTGTGTGATATGAACTTCCCTGATGCACACTTTGTCGGACCTCTGCCGGCAGAGATGGACCACCACCTCCACCACCACCACTTTCTGCTTCTTTTTGTTGCTTCTACTACTCTGCCAGGTGTTTTATTTATTTATTTATTTTTTACTTTATTTATCTCTACTCCTGGAGAACTCCTTCCAGCAACCTCAGGGCTCCCAGCCTCTACCTTCCTCCCTGACCAGTCCTCTTCCATTGTGCCACCGAGCACCACCTCTGGGTCTGAACCCTCCGGACCCTCCGGAGGTAGGGCTGCCCCATCTGACTGGTGTGCTCTATCTATAGGGAAAAGTGCCAGACACATGAGTGGCCCTGCGGAGAGGAGATAGCCCGGAACTAGAAGGGTGGGCTTGGGCAGTCGAGATGCCTTCATCTATCCACAGGGATGGGGTTTTTATCTCTTTGTTTCCCATGTCCCCCCCCCCCGCAGAGCCCAGCCAGCAAGGCAATGAATTGCCGTGGCTCAGCCCCCAGGCAACCACCGCACCGCTATAATCGGTGATCCCCTAGCCACCGCCAGAGGTCATTCCAAGTGCGAGCGCATCCCATACCCATCCCTGGGAAGAGAGAACAGTCCTTCGGATGCTCGATCTCTTCCCTCCACTGCCGACCACTGGTGGCCCCAGCTCGTTCCCGAACCCGGGTCGCCGGCATGGTGCGAGGTGTGGCGTCCAGTGCCTCAACCCTCAGCACCACTGAGCAGGTCAGGTGTTTTATTTTTAAGTGGGTTATTTGATCTCAAGCACCCAAGTGTTCCTTCTTGCTCAGCTGACCCTGGTCTTGCATAACCTAGAAGTGGCCATGCTGTCATCACTGGGAACACTTGTAAAGAATCCCACTAGGGAAGATTTGGGGTATTGATGGCACAGACGAACTGCTGGTGCTGGAGGAATAGAGGAGCCCAGGATGATGAGCAGGGTTGTGGGATGGGGTGGGGCTGGAGATGGTACCAGTGGTGGAATCATGATGGGAGGCACAGGGAATTCTGGCTGCTCCATCTCAGGGGCGGCAGGGCTGCTGTTCCTCACAATTTTCCATCTCCTGCTACTGCTAGTCCAGGGCCTGCTGCATGTTAGCCAGACTTGTCTCCTTCTGCTGCAGATACTGCCCTATTGGAGTATCAGGAGGGTTGCAGCTGAATGGTTGGGAGGAGTTACTGAGGTGAAATTGGGGGCATGCTCCACAAAAGCCTGACAGCAAATCTGTATGGCACAGCCATGGCTACAAACGTGTCCCACACAATGACTTTTCCAGTCAACAATTTACATATAAACCCCAAGTGCAGAGACAAGCCTTGGCTCAGTGTGCCTTTCCTAGTCACCAATTTACGTATAACTGCACACCTAGAAACAAGCTTTGGCTCAGTGGGCCTTTCCTAGTCACCAATTTACGTATAACTGCACACCTAGAAACAAGCTTTGGCTCAATGGGCCTTTCCTAGTCACCAATTTACGTATAACTGCACACCTGGAAACAAGATTTGGCTCAGTGTACCTTTCCTGGTCACCAATTTACGTATAACTGCACACCTAGAAACAAACTTTGGCTCAGTGTACCTTTCCTAGTCACCAATTTACGTATAACTGCACACCTGAAAACAAGCTTTGGCTCAGTGGGCCTTTGCTAGTCACAAGTTTACGTATAACTGCACACCTGGAAACAAGCTTTGGCTCAGTGGGCCTTTTCTAGTCACCAGTTTATGTATAACTGCACACCTAGAAACAAGCTTTGGCTTAGTGGGCCTTTCCTGGTCACCAGTTTACGTATAACTGCACACCTGGAAACAAGCTTTGGTTCAGTGGGCCTTTCCTGGTCACCAGTTTGTGCATAGTTAAAGAAATTCACCTGGCATTATCCTTGTTTAGTTTGCTTCCTCACTTCATACAAAACATCCAAAACTTAAAATGTAAATACTGCACTCTCTCAGGCTTGACTGGGCCTCCCCTAGAACAGTTTGGGGCCTCCCATAAGAGGCTGGACTCAGTATTTGAGAACCACTGCGGTACAGAGATATACCGTGTGACCAGCAGAAGATCTTCCATGTGATCTTTTTTTTTTCGATTATCTTTTGCTCCTGTCATGGTCCCAGGAGACTCTCTCAGGCATCCAACTTGTATCCTGCCCTGTCTGAAGCCTCCCTCGACCGCCTTCCTCACCTCCGCCCCAACTCACAGCTGGCACCTCCAGCTTAACTCCTCCGTGGGTCACCCTCTTACTTTGGGGTGCACTTAAACCTTGTAGACTCCAGCTGCAGACATGGGCCCTGGCTGAGGATCTGTGAAAGTTGGCGAGGTCGAGCCCAGCAGTGGGCATGAGGGTAGGTGCCATCGTCTACCCCTGGGACCAGGTTTTTCTGTGTTCTATTCCCTCCCCCATGCATGGGCATGCCCCCAACGCTATCTGGTGCATGGCTACCCTGCCAGCATCGGCCACACTAGTACGTGCCTGCCCAGCTTGCTACAGTACCCCTGGTCTCCACTGGAGGTCTCTGGCTCGCCGGGCCATCCCATCCCCTTGATCTGGGGAGGAGAGCACCACACGGGCACTCAGTCCTCAACCCTTCCCCTGCTGGCCCCCGGAGCCCGAGTCTGTTCCCGAGCCTGGGTGTGGTGCGAGGTGTGGTGTCCAGTGCCTCAACCCTCAGTGCCACCGGACCGGCCTTCCATGTGATCTTGAGACAAGCTGTTTACCAAAAGCCTCATTTTCACAAAAAGTCACTTCTGGCAACACCAAAAGTGAAGTTAAAGGTGAAATTACAATGCAAAGCTGAAAAAAAGCACATTTTAACATGGGGAAAAAATTGCAAAATTCTCTATGAAGGCAGATTTCGGTAATCTGCTTGAACTTCACGGGTGAATTAATACTTCAGAACATCCCTAAATGGGGGAGGGAGCAGTAGCTACCAGGGAATGGGGTATATTCTAATAGTGACAGTTCAGACCAGCAATCAAGATTTGGGGAGCTGCTAGACATCAGGGAATGGCCATATTCTTATAAATGACAGCTCAGACTGGCAATCAGGAGTGGGCGGGGGCATTAGACACTAGGAATGGCCATATTCTTATAAATGACAGCTGAGACCTGCAATCAGGGAGTGGGGCAACTAGACACCAGGGAATGGGAATAGCTTGGATGCCCTCTTATCCCTGATATAATGCTATCATTGGAGACTGGATTTCCAGACTTTCTCTGTGTGTGGCTGTAGTTCACACATTTGTGTGTGTTATTGGCAGAACACGCACACACTGACACCTGTCACAGGTTAGGGGAAAAGAGGAATGTTGTAGATTTATTAGTGAAATAGTTACATATCAGTTTTTTCAACTTACATACTCTGGTATCTCAGATTAGGTCCCCTCCTTGCAGATAAACAATCATATCATACAGTTCAGAGGGCTCAGCCTCAGACTGCAAGGAGAAAGATACAGGGGCAATGTGAAAGGGCGTTTCTTCACTGAGAGAGTAGTGGAGATCCTGGAACAGACTACCAGATGGAGTGGTGGGGGCTTAATCAGTGGAAGAATTCAAGAGGGCATGGGACAAGCATATAGGACTGAATATCGGGGGAAGGGCAGGGGCTGGCAGGGAGGGAGAGGTGTAGGGGGGAAAAGAGCAGACTAGATGGGCTGGTGTGGTCTTTTTCTGCCATCAACCTTCTATGATTCTATGAGTTCAACAGGTTATACATGCATCACAGCCCTTCCAAAGGAGCATCAGTATAATTTTTCTGATCACATTTTGCTCTCTCTCACATATCCTAATTTAGGTATTTTGTGCACTGATGTGTGTTCTCCCAGTTCATACCATTTTGTCCCCTATTTTATTATTTTGTTGTGCATGAATTTGCTTGCAGTCCCACTGTACCTGCAGATTAGCTGGCTCATAGAAACATAGAATTTGTCAGTAGATAAGGATCGCTTGGCTCAACTAGTCTGCCCAGTTTGTCCCCTACCGATACTCAGTTTGTCCCTGCTCTATGCTTGGCTCCAGCTCAGCACGCTTATCCTAGTGAAAATGTGAATAGATAAGAGAGAATGTTTGCAGCCATGTTCGTTCTTGAATACTGGATTTATTGCAGACTGTGTTACCTGACGAAGGGACCTATGTGACCCCAAATGCTTGTGTACTGTAACATCTATGTGCAATTTCTTTGATGGTCCAATGCAAGGTATAATCTGCAATAAATCTACTAATTAACCACCCAACCAACCAACCAACTACTAATCAACCAACCATCCAACATAACTAACTAACTAACTAACTAACTAACTAACTAACTAACTAACTAACATGAATGTTTAGCTTCCTGCAACCCTCAGCATTCTGACCAGACACAGACTGCCCTGAGCAAACCCCTAGCTCTGACTCTCATGTTCTCAGTTGTTCTTTGTACAGCTGAGAGGCAAAACTCAGAGAACATAGCTACAGTCCCTCCCTCGACAGAACCCCATAGAAAGTTTTTTACACGTACACATAGCCATTAAACTTTTAAGGCTGTTGCTGGAGTCCATCTCATCAATCAAATACAGTAAGGGTTTTTTAGTGCCGATCATAAAAACCTTTTATTTTAATGTCCTGGTCTCCTTTTATGAAATACATGCATGTCATTAAAACACTTAACCCTTTTTGCTGTTTGTGATAAATGGCACAGATTAGAATAATTTTTTTATAAAGAAATATTATTTTGTGTCACAGGCCTCTCTAGTTTTTGTTCTCTGGACAGGGCCCCCTCACTGCTCTGGAGTTGAAAGCATTCCCTTTCCAGCAGTCAGACACGTGACAGCAGCAAGTTATGGGGAAAATTATCTAGTTGGCAGGGATGGTGATAAACCTTTCTTCAAACCCCAAATGTATTTATGTTGTCCACTGGCTTGCCATAATTTATCACTATGCTACTGGGAGGAATTGGGGGGAGCGTACCAGGGAGGGTGACATGGAGTCATGTTGGCATCATGAGTGTGATAGCTTTCTCCCTTTTTCTAGCTCTCTCTCATCCCAACTTCTGTGAGCCTCTCCACCTGCATGCCAGTCGAGGGGAGATGCAAATCATCTTGTTGTCACCGACAACTTCCAATGCCTCCCTTTCCTACCAGAGAAGGCTGTCTCCCTCTCCCACCCCAGCATCTGAGAACGCATTGCCTCACCAGGGCTTCTGAGACTCTGCAAGGTCTGGTCCGAAGAGTCACAATTGCAGCACAGATCCGTGTCTCCCATATGGTGGTGCATTGCAGTACCACTGGTGACACTGGGCCAGCATTTATAACGATGCTAGGTGAATCCGAATTCTATTTTATCCCTTTGTAGGAAACCAAATGGCTCTTCTACAACACCTTTCATAACTTTATCCTAAAGCCTTTACAATCCAAGAGAGGAGATACTGTTGCTGTCATTAGGAACATAGGGAGATTCAGACAGTTCTAGAGCAGCAATACAGAGAAGTTAACTCAGGGAGGTTAAGTGACTTGCTCAGAGTTACACAATGAGTTAAGTGGCAACTGTGGGATTCAAACCTGGGTCTCCAGGCTCACAGCTCTGTGTTCTGATCACTAGGCCAAACTGTCCCCCTTTCTTTGCAGATGTCATGTAAATGTCTCGGTGCATTTCATGCACACTGAGTGCATGGGTTGGTAGGGAATTTAAGAGTAGTAGGTAACAGTAAAAAAAAAAGTCACTAGTTTTATGATAAAAAACACACATTTGCAGAACCTTCCATCAACTTGCAAATGCTCGGGCTGGCAGTATAGCCTAGAGGTTAGAGTAATGAGCTTAGTACATCCAGCAGACCTGGGTTTCAGTCCCACAGCCTCCATCTTCAGACTGTGTGATTCTGAGCGATCCAGTGCTTATGGAACACCCCTGAAAACAAGCTCTTGTGTCTAGTGGGCCTTACCCAGTTACCAAAGAACAAAATGCAGCTCAGAATGGCTTTATGAGGGGAATATCATGCCAGACAAGCCTGATCACCTTTGGGCATAACGTAGGAGGTGGGCTGGGGCAATGCCTTAGCCATATTCTACATGAATTTCAGCAAGGCGTGTTACACATGCAGTGCATGATAAGCTTATGTTTGAAGTACACTAGTGTGGTATATGTAACACATACATAAGGGCCGTTTACACGATCAAGACTGCACTATTTTGTGCGGTGCAGAGCTGTTACATCGGTGCCTCTTAAGATGTCTAAACACAATATACATCACACTGGATGTGTTCATTGCAACTCAGAGCTATCCCTCTTTTCTTGAGAATGCACAGTAGTGTGGCGGTTTTGAGCCACCTTGTAAAGTGCTAGCACCACTCAAATCGATGCAGGTGACCTATTCTGACTTCCAATTTCATCCCTGTTGGGTGGCAGAAAACACAGTCAGAATTCAGGAAGTTCACTGGAAACACTGCAGAGCTGTAGCATTTGAACAGCAGTCTGTGGCAGTGTGAGTGGAGTGGTGGGAGCCGATGCAGACGGCAATGCTGTAGGTTGCCACATTGTGAACACACCTGTAGATCGCTACTGTAACTGACTTGGGGGCAGGAAGCAAAAGACTGTGATTGATGGGTTTTCAGTGAGTAGAGAGGGGTACACAGTGGTGTCCCTCAGGAACCCTGAGCCAGTGGCACAGGGCACCAAAAAAATAAAATACTTACATTCGTGATATTACTATTTTTTGAGATGGTTCCTCGATGTTAGTAATTTTTTGAAGCCTTTTACTTGATTTGTGTGTCATTGGGTTGAGAGGTACGAATGTGGAGAAAAGAACCATCCCAAAGAAAGACCACACTGAAATAAGAAACAGGTTTTCTAGGACTGCCCGATGGCTAAGCTGAAGTGCTCCATGCTCCTATGCCAGCAACCCCAGTTCGGAATCAAGACTGGGTTTTATGGGACTAGGAGGCAAGGCTGGGGACTGCTCCACCCAGGGAGAGACGGCCAGGCTCAGGTGCAGCAGTGGCCCCTTGCAGGTGAGCTGGGAAGTTTGCTCCCTTGTGAGGGGTGGTGCATGCCCAGAGTGCTCTATTGCAGTCGAGGTCACCAGGGACTATGCTTGCCATCATGGGGTGGTGGGGGGATGTGGAGTAAAACCAGGAGGAGAAATGGAGCCTGGGCTACGTGACACCCTGCTTGCTCACTGAAGATCTCTGTCATCGCCCTGGACATCTTGCCACATTTTGGATGTGTACCTGGGGGAAAAGGATGGCCCCCCCACCCTGCCATAGAGGGGTAATCTGAGGGGATAGTGTGACAGTAAATGGGGATACAGATGTGGGTGGTACAGGAGCGAGGCAGAGGCTGTAGCAGCCACCCAGAGATGTCCCAGGAGGATAAACAGGAGATAAAAAAAGGAAAAAAAGAAACCGCCTTCCTAAAATAGATTTTACTGTCTCCCTGCAGTCCTAAGCTCAGTGGAGATGTTGGATATGATGCTGTGTTGATCTGAAACTGCCACATGCCTGTGCTTTCTGCATTAAACTGCTGCTTGTCTGTTACAATAATCCAGCTGTCTGAATAACACTGCTTTATATACAGTATGTAAAACCATGTCCTCTTCTTTCTACACTACATGGTGCCATCTACTGCTCACACTGGAGTCTACAGAACTTTATATTTTTGAAATGACTCCAGCAGGGACAACTGCATGAGATGCAGCATCTCATTTTCATGGGGGATCCAGGAAGGATAGCAGCAGTTAACACATTAACGTAATCCAGCAGAAACAGTTACTTACAGCTATATTCACAGGAAAGAAAAACTGCATAATAAAGCCATATAAGTACATCCAAACAGTAATGAAAGCAAGTTACAAAGTGAGTCACAGCGAACAAAGAGCATGAACATTGCTAGGCAACATGATCATGTGTGGGAGATGGAAGTTTGACAGGATGGTCCAGAAGGATGCTAAATAAGTGTTTTTTGGAAATGATCCTTTAATCATTTATATCCATGGGGGGGGGGGCGCGTTGGAGCCTCAGACACCAATGTGACATCTTACAAAAATATAACAAGTGCACACAGCTTAGCTTACATTACATACACTTATCTTACTCTTGTTCTTTATTGCTTGTGACATTTGCACACCTGGCTGTCATCTCACCTGCTGCTTGTCTATGAGTGACATCATAATCCCCTGCTTGTCACATCATAATCATCGCCACAGCAGCCAGTTGTGAAGTCACAAGGATTATAATGTCAGTGGCAGACAGAATCCAGAGCAGACAAGAACTACGGGCACAGTTTCCAGCCCTTCAGAGCATGTGGGAAGGGGGCAGGGCATGCTGCAGAGCACCCCCCGCATGCACTGTGTGCACTAGCAAGCACTTTGTGGGATCCACAAAGCAGGATGTGTGCCCCTACCACACCCAATCCCGGTCCATGTATATGGCAATACAGGCGGCCAGGACAGGGGCAGGCCAGGGGTCAGGTGCCACATGCACTTCATCCTGAAAGCAATCTCCATGATACAGAGAGATAATGGAAAGGGCAGGATGCTACACAGCTAAAGGGGCTGCATTAGGGGCTGTGTACTCCCCTCTGCACCACCACAAAAGTCTATACCAGGCCTGATCATCCCCGATCTACTTGCCCACAGCCTAGAAGCCTCCACAGTGGGCTGGGGGGAGTACCAGCAGTGATTGGCACTGGTTCAAAAACATACACACTTACACTTGTACCTACACATGCACTTGGGGCACAGAAACCCAAGGGAAGAGTAGTGCATGATGGGGGTGGTGGTGGTACTGATGACATCCAAGTAGGAAAGGGTCCTGGGAGTAATCATTTCTGATGACCTCAAGGTGGTCAAGCATTGTGACAGGGCAGTGGGAGAGCTATGCGGTTGTTAGGGTGCATGGGGGGGGCATTGTTAGCAAGAAGAGGGAGGTAATTATACTGTTATATAAAACATTGGTGAAACCTCACCTGGAGTACTGTGTTCTATTTTGGAGGCCACATCTCTGCAAGGACATAGAAAGAACAGAGGCAGTCCAAAGAAGTGCAGCAAAAATGGTGCTGGTCCTGCATCAGAAACCCTATGAGGAGAGACTAAAGGACCTCAATAAGTATACCCTCGGGGGAAAGAAGGGAGAGAGGAGATATGATAGCAACTTTCAAATACCTCATGGGTATAAATAGGGTACAAAAGCAAAGAATTTTTCAGAAGAAACGGTGCTCAAGAACAAGGGGACATGCTATGAAGCTGGAGGAGGTAGATTCAAGGGAAATGTTAGAAAGTACTTCTTCACAGAAAGAGTGGTGGATGCCTGGAACAGACTTCCAGTAGAGGTGGTCGAAGCAAAAACTTTAGTGGGTTTCAAGAATGGATGGCATAAACATAAAGGAATTTTATTAGTTTAGAATGGGGGGCAAAGCTGGAGACCAAGTAGGGTTTGGAGTATTACATTAAGTAGGGAAAATGGGCAGACTGGCTGAGCCAAGAGGCCCTTATCTACTGACAATTTCTATGTAATTCTATGTAAAGGCACCCTGATGGGGAGAAGGCAGTCCTTTGAGGACAGACATATCCCATCATCCCCTGCACCCTGCACAGGCAGGGATCCACTGAAAACCTAACATGGGCATCTGATTGGATGCCCATAGTCTGGGCCAGCACAGCCCACCCCTGTTGTACCCTGTCTTAACACGTGCCTCTGTACTAGCGGAGCATGGTGCATGGGGACTGCGGATGCCCTCCAGTGCAGACCAGCATCAGGGATCCGTAGAACCACAGCTGGGATATGTTGGAATTCTTACCTGAATCAGGCCCAAAGTGACACTGTGGCACGTGGACAGCTGGTTCTGATTACACTATGATATTTTTTCTGCAATATAAAATATGCAGGGGAGTGTCTGTCAGAAGAAACTACTGTCTTGCTGAAATGACACATCAAACCCCCCCCCCCCAGGTATATGTTTAAAGGACAGAATGTAGGTTAAATTACAGATATCTGAGATGCAATTAGCTTGTCAGTTTGCTTTGAAGCCAGGAACTAAAATATCCATTTATGACGTCCTCAGGAAATCCTTTGATTTGCACTAGGTGTCATGAAGAAAGGGGCATATGCATGTTTGGGTGTCTTCAAGGAAGCTAGTGAATTACATCAAAGAGACTTGGATGTCTATGTGAAGCAGATCACAGACTGGTTTGGGGAAGTCACATGAAGAGAGGAGATTCACTGATGTCACCTGTTTTTTTAAATATCTTATTAGGACATCCTGTGTTATAAAATATAAATTTTAATACACCAAGATGGAGTTAGGTGACCTCAGAGAGAAGGCCGGCTCAAGACTGCTTTTAAGTATACTGAGCAGGCCTTAGAGTCACAGAGAGACAGTCATTTTCTGACTGAAAAAGAGGAACATCAAAACACTGAAGGATTAAGAAAGTAAGGATACATTAGATAAGACCAGTCTGAGTGTATGGGTTGTAGGAATTTGCATTTTTAAACCTGTTATGTTTTTAAAATTGATTGTGTTGGGATATATTGTTCTGATTTACTGTTTTCCTATTTTTACCTATTTTAAAGTAGAAACATAGAAACATAGACTTTGATGGCAGATAAGGACCACTTGGCCAACCCAGTCTGCCCATTTCCCTACCTATTGGATAAGCTACAGATTCTAGTTAACCAACAGCCTACTTCCTGCAACCCCCCACTATAATTACCTTATGTCTGTCCCATGAGTGTTTGAATTCCCCCACTGTTTTAGACCCCACAACCTCTCCAGGAAGGCAGTTCCATGCATCCACCACTCTCACCGTGAAAAAGAATTTCCTCACATTACCCCTGAGCCATCCCCCCTCTAACTTTAAATTGTGTCAACTTGTTCTTACACATCTCTTTTTCTGAAAGATGCTACCCACCTGGACTTTGTTGAGTCCCTTGAGGTACTTAAAAGTTTCTATCATACCCCCACATCCCTCCTTTCATCAAGGGTGTACATATTAAGCTCTCTCAGTCTCTCTTCATATGGTTTCTGATGTAGACCCTGCAACATTTTAGTTGCCCTCCTCTTTTATTTTTATTCAGTAAAGAAATATATTTTAAAAACAGAAACTGCCTGGTGTGCCTTGAAACTTTTTTTTTTATAAGTGAAGCTTAGATGGTTCCAGCTGACACTGTGCATGAGCTTACTGTGGTACCAAACTGGGAAACAGGTAAGAGTTCTCTAGGTATTGCATAGAGTTCTAAGGGTTCATTTTGTAATACCTGGTTAGGTGCCTCTAGGCAAATATATCTGGCCCCCCAAAGACAGAATTATCTGAACCTGACAACTGGGTATGCTAACAAGAGTTTATCAGTTTGAATTCCTCCAGAACTTGGGACAAAGCTGACTCGAACCCACAAAACAGACAAGAGGGTTACCTTGTTCTGTTAACTGTTCACAATTCTACGCTCAGAGGTTGGCACTTTGGGAGTAGAGGGCTGACCTGCTGAGTGGGGTTGTGACAGATTGGTTGGCAGCAGTGCAAAAAAGTTTGGTGGTATAAGCTTTATTGTTCAGTGTGTCAGCTTGAGACTGTTCAACTCACTTGGAAAAAAAAAGAAAGGCAGTGTTTTATTTCAAAAGGAAACAGAACTATATCCCTCGGCTTACAGTCAAGTTCCTACCCATTTTATTTTATTTTTTCTAAAGTGGCAGTCAGAGTAGCAGTAGTTAGGAAAGATGACTTATGACTACAGCAGGCACACTGTAGACTCCTTAAAGCAGTTGTGTGGGGACAGATGAGTCCCGTTTGTGGTGAAAGCCAGCAAACAGAACCTCATAGATGCCCTGATGGTAGCAGATACCCAGAGCAGCGAGTCACGGACCATGACTGAAAAGGACCAAACCTCAAGTGTGGCAGGGCTAGCAGCCAGTGCAGTGTCCAGATCTGATGAGAAGGACAACAGGGCCACAGCAGCAGCAGGGGAAGGTCACCAGTATCCTGGATCCAGAGGTGCTCAGGCTGCAAATTGAGTTGCGAAGGATGGAGCTGGAGTTCCAGGAGAAGAGGGAGCGAGAGAAGCGAGAGGCGGACCATGAGGCAGAGCAAGAGAAGCGAGAAGCGGACCGTGAGACAGAGCGAGAACAGAGAGACGCTGACCGTGTGGAGCAGGAGCACCAGAGGCAGCATGAACTGAAGAAGCTCCGACTCCAACCAGCGGCACCAGAGCAGGTAAGTGGCTTGGGTTTAACTGGGACTGCAGGACTGGGTTACAAATTGAACTCCAAATTAACAGCCAGATTTAAAGAGGGGGAGGATATGGATGCCTTTTTAAATTCTTTTGAAAAAGTTTGTGTTCAGGCTAAAATTCCTAGAGAGTCCTGGTGCTTCCAGCTATCTCCACTACTTACTGGGAAAGCTCGGGATGCATTGGATCAAATGGACAATGAGGACAGTGATGATTACAGCAAACTTAAAGCTACACTGTTAAAAAGTTTGAATTAACTGCTGAATCATACAGAGCTAAATTCTGTAAGCTCAGGAGAAGCCCTGACATGAGCCATGAGGAGCTAGCCACAGATCAACGTCAGTTTTTAAAACATTGGTGGGAAGGAATTGAGGCAAACACTGTTGATAGAATTAAAAATGTGATTCTGTTAGAAAAGTTTTTCTGGGCATGCCCAGCAGAACTAAAAACCTGGCTAGAGGACTGAGATACCAAAACAGTGCAAGAGGCTGCTGAACTCACAGACCGCTATGCCAAGAGCAGACCTGCTCTGGAGAGCGGTCGGCAGACAAGGCAGCGCAGAATAGAATAGGCTGGGCCGCCCAGGGCACAAAACCTTCTCCGCTCCACCGAAACCAAGTTAGTCTCAGGTTTCAGAGAAAAGATTTCTCTGAGAGAAGAAATGAATGCTGGTTGTGTAAAGAAACTGGGCATATTGCCAGACAGTGTCCCAAAAAGGCGAGCAATAATACACAAATGGGTGCTAGAAAAGAAGTGGGTTGTTTGTGTGTCCCTGGAAGCATGCCAGTGAACATGAGGGAACACATGCACACAGTCATGGTGAATGGTGTACAGACACAGGGGTTAAGGGACACAGAGGAATCCCTGACCTTGGTAAAGGGGGATCTGATACAGCCTGGTCAGCTTATACCCAATAAATACGTCACTGTACAGGACTTTGCAGATGAGGAGAAAACATTGCCACTGGCCAGTGTTCTCCTGGACTGGGGTGAAACGGGGGAACTGTGCAACAGGTGGCTGTAGCCAAAAAATCAGCAGTGGATGTGATCCTGGGTAACAATCACCAGCAGGGTATGGTATGTGCAGTTACCCGTAGCCAAGCGGCAAGGGAAAATTGTAGTTCCCTGAACCCCACAGAAACCATTGTGGAAACCACTGAGAGGCTGGTTCCCCAGCCTGTGTCTCCAGATGGGGAGACTAATGAAAAGGGGGTAGAAATTTCTCCAGTAGCAAGTAACCACACAGCTACAGAGGGTTACTCCAAAGAGGGAGGCGTGACCTCTTGTCAGAGGGTTGGGATTGACAGTGATCCTGAGGGCCCTGATGCTAGTGTTAGGGACCCTAGTTTAGCAACTGAAGGGGACCAGTCCCATGCCTTGGGAATGTGTGAGGGGTTCGCAGCTACTCAGAGAAGTGACCCTAGTTTAGAGAAGCTGAGGGCTTGGGCAGACTCAGACGGCACACAGGGAGGTGACGGCAGACATAAGGTTTATTTGGAAAATGGACTTATGTATACTCAGGCAGTACAGACAGAGGGAGGGATGCTAGGCAGGCAGCTTGTCATTCCCCAGGGGTATCATGAGCAGTTACTCAAGATTGCCCATGATATTCCCTTGTCTGGTCATCTGGGAATCACGCGCACTATGCAGTGGTTGGCCCAGAATTTCTATTGGCCTAACTTCACCCAGCAGATGAAGGTGTATTGCAGGTCTTGTCACCGGTGCCAAGAAATAGGGAAGGTGGGCAAGAAAACTCAAGCCGCCCTGATCCCACTGCCCATAGTGGAGGAGCCATTCCAGAGGGTGGGAATGGATATTGTGGGGCCTTTAAATACCCCAGCTCCTCAGGGAAGAGATTCATCCTGACTGTGGTGGATTATGCCACCCGGTACCCAGAGGCAGTCGCCCTATCCTCTCTGAGGACAAACAAAGTGGCAAATGCCTTACTTTGGATTTTCTCCCATGTTGGGTTTCCACAGGAGGTAATCTCTGATCGAGGTGGTTCCTTCATGTTGGACCTGATGAAATGTTTATGGGAGAAGTGTGGGGTGGTACAGAGATGCACGACACTATATCACCCACAAGCCAATGGACTTGTGGAATGATTCAATGGTACCCTAAAGTCAATGCTCTGGGCGTTTGCTGAACAGCATGGGAGGGACTGGGAGAAATACCTTCCCCACCTGTTGTTTGAATACAGAGAGGTGCCTAAGAGTTGACAGGATTTCCCCCTTCAAACTCTTATATGGACGCCGGGTATGTGGCACCCTAGACTTGATCCGGGAGGTCTGGGAAGGCAAGCATGCCACCCAGGGAACTCCCATTGTGGATTACATTCTTAGGTTTAGGGAAAGGCTGAAGGAGCTTATGGGGACAGCCCAGAGGAACCTGGCAGATGCCCAACAGAAACAAAAAGTGTGGTACAACCGCAAAGCCAGAGCTCACTCGTACATGGTGGGTCAGGAAGTCATGGTCACAGAAACATGGTACACAGAGAACCATGTCTGGGATGTTAACATACCAGGGTACACAACCTACAGGAGAGACAGGGAGGGCAGAAGAGGGGGGGAGTAGCTCTCTATGTAAGGGAAGGGATAAAAGAAACCGAACAAAAGAGTAAACAGGGAGGAGAGGAGGCACTGTGGGTCACCTTAGAGACTGGAAATGGCACCACAACCGCATAGGGGTTAGTATAAGACCCCATGTCAGGGGAGGGAATGGACAAAGATATGATAGAAGGCATACTTAGGATGGCAGAGAAAGGGGAGATACTGTTGATGGGGGACCTTAATATGCCAGATGTTAACTGGAGCACCTTTGTGGCAGCCACATCCAAAAGCAGGGCCGTTATTGATGCCCTTCAGGTGGCATGCCTCAGACAGCTAGTTTTGGAACCTACTCATGAGGGAGCAATCTTAGACCTTGTATTCTCAAATGGGGACAGTGAGAGGATCTCAGATCTAGAAGTGGGTAGTCATTTGGGAACAAGTGACCACCAAACAGTGTGGTTCACGATAAACTCAGCTATAGAGTCAAGCCATACAAAAGTGAGGGTTCTGGACTTCAGGAGGGCTGACTTTAGCAAGATGGGAGAGTACTTAGAAAAGCTAACAAACAGGCTAGAAGGAGGGTGGAGCAACAATGGGGAAATATCAAACTGCCATCACAGAGGCAACAAACCTTGTGTGAAGCAAATAAACAAATCAAAATGAAAGAAAAAGCCACTATGGTTCTCAAAGAGGTGGCGGTGAAGGTTAGGGAGAAAAAGATAGCATTTAGGAAGTATAAGAAAACACAGAAGGAGCAGGACAGAGAACTGTACCAATTAAGGCAGAAGGAAGCAGGGAGGGTAGTCAGAATAGCAAAGGCACAAACTGAGGAAAAGATAGCTAACTCAGTTAAGAAGAGGGATAAAACCTTTTATAGGTATATCAGGCAGCGTAGAAAGACAAAGGGAGGGATAGTGAGGCTGAATAGAATGGATGGTGGGTGGGCAGAGAGTGACAGTGAAAAGCAGGGATACTGAATGAATACTTTGTTCAGTATTCACAAAAGAGGAAGTGGGGAGGTGCAAACCAATTAACAGAAGCACTCTGGAGGGGTTCGATCCCAATCATTTCACAGAAGAAAGGGTTCTGAAAGAACTCCTAAAACTGAAGGTGGACAAAGCAATGGGGCCAGATGGAATTCACCCCAGAATTCTAAAAGAATTAAGGAAGAACTAGTGACACCACTGACTCACCCTTTAACAAATCATGGGAGGATGGTGTGGTACCCGAGACTGGAAGAAGGCGGATATGATTCCCCTTCACAAAAGTGGGACCAAGACAGAGGCAGGAAACTACAGACCTGTCAGTTTGACCTCTGTGGTAGGGAAAGTGATGGAATCACTTCTGAAGGAAAGAATTGTTGAGTACCTAGACGCCAGTGGGGCATAGGACCCAAGGCAGCATGGGTTCACAGCGGGAAGGTCATGTCAGATGAATCTAATTGATTTCTTTGACTGAGTGACCAAAGTAGTAGACCAGAGAGGGGCTGTGGACATGGCCTACCTAGACTTTAGCAAGGCATTTGACACAGTCCCACACAAAAGATTAGTAGTCAAATTAACCAGCCTGGGAGTGGGTCCCAGGGTGGTAGCCTGTAAAACATTGGCTGAACAACAGGACACAGAAGGTAATTGTAAATGGAGTCCACTCTGAAGAAAGGGGGTTACTAGTGGGGTACCACAGGGTTCAGTACTGGGTCCTGTCCTTTTAATGTCTTTATAAGAGACATTGCCGAGGGACTGAAGGAAAGTATGCCTCTTTGCAGATGACACAAAGATCTGCAACAGGGTTGATACACAAGGAGGCATGGAAAGGATGAGAAGGGACTTGGCAAGGTTGGAGGAATGGTCAAGTATGACAGCTTGATTCAACTAAAGAAGTACAAAGTAATGCACCTGGGAAACAAAACCCAGAGGAAAATTACACAATGGGGGGTAGTAACAACGACAAAATGGAAAGGGACCTGGGGGTAATCATAACAGATGACCTTAAGGTTGGCAAGCAATGTGAGAAGGTGGTAGGGAGGGCTGGGGGGATACTGGGATGTATAGGGAGAGGTAGCACCAGCAGAAACAGGAAGTTATTATCCCCCTGTACAGACAGTTGGTGAGACCCCATCTGGAGTACTGCATCCAGTTCTGGAGACCCCATCTCCGCAAGGACATAGACAGGATGGAGGCAATTTAGAGGAGGGCAACTAAAATGGTGCAGGGTCTGCAAGAGAAGCCATACAAGGAGAGACTAAAGGAGCTTAATATGTATACCCTTGAGGAAAGGAGGGAGAGGGGGGACATGATAGAAATGTTTAAGTACCTCAGTGGAATCAACAAAGTCCAAGAGGGTAGCATCTTTCAGAAAAAGAGATGCGCAAGAACAAGGGGACACAATCTGAAGATAGAGGGGGGATGGCTCAGGGGCAATGTGAGGAAGTATTTTTTCACAGAAAGGTTTGTGGATGCATCGAACAGCCTTCCTGAGGAGGTTGTGGGGTCTAAAACTGTGGGAGAATTCAAGAATGCATGGGACAGACATAAGGCAATTTTTGTGGGGGGTAGGAAGAAATAGGCTGTTGGTTAAATAGGATCTGTAGCTTATCCTCTAGGTAGGAAAATGGGCAGACTAGGTGGGCCAAGCGGTCTTTATCTGCCGTCAAAGTCTACGTTTCTATGTTTCTATGTTATTCCGGTCCAGAAAGACAAGCTGAAGGCTGAGTGGGCGGGACCGTACAAAGTGGTTAGGAAGGTAAATGACGTGAACTACATTATGGAGTTACCTGACTGAAGACAGAAAGGATGTACCATGTCGACATGATGAAGCCATATGCAAATAGGGCTGACATGGTGTTTGCAGTGTGTAGTCATGGGGAGGGGACGGACGAAGGAGACCCCCTTCTGGACTTGCTGGAAGAGAGTAAATGGAAGTCCTCTGTGGAGCAGTAAAATTGTTTCCCCAGCTGACCCGGGCCAGATCCAGGAAGTAAGGGAGGTTTTAGCAGATTTCAACCCCTTGTTTAGCAGCAAGCCTGGACAAAACCCCTTAGCAACACACGATGTGGAGACAGGGACACAGACACCCATACGGCAGACAGCATATCGGGTGTCAGGGGCTGTCCAAAAGGACATTAGGAGGGAAGTGGGGGAGATGCTGGATTTAGGGGTAATCCAGAGATTCCACAGTCCCTGGGCCTCACCCGTAGTCCTTGTACCCAAGCCAGATGGCTCGACTCGTTTCTGTGTAGACTATCATAGACTGAATGCAGTCACAAAGTCAGACGCCCACCTGATGCCCTGGACGGACGAACTCCTGGACAAGTTGGGGGGGCGACCTACCTTACGACCATTGACCTGACAAAGGGGTATTGGCAGGTAGAGTTGATGGACAGAGCTAGGGAGAAGTCAGCCTTCATCACTCCGATAGACTTATTTGAGTTCAAAGTAATGCCTTTCGGAATAAAGAACGCCCCGGCCACTTTCCAAAGGTTGGTGAACCAGGTGTTAAATGGTGCTGAGGAGTATGCCGTGGCGTACCTGGACAATGTTGCCATCTTCAGTACCAGCTGGGAGGAACACTTGTCACACCTTAGGGAAGTGCTGGGCAGAATACAGAGGGCTGGGCTCACTGTCAAAGCCGAGAATTGCCAGGTGGCCATGGGAGAAGTGGCATACCTCAGGCATGTGGTAGACCTGGGACAACTCCGTCCTAACCAGATAAAAATACAGGTAATACAGGCATGGCCCAGACCAGAAACTTGGAAGCAGGTCAGGAGTTTTGTCGGGACAGCAGGGTACTATCGAAAATTTGTTCCAAATTACAGTGCCCTGGCTGGTCCCCTATCTGACCTGACAAAGAAAAAAATGCCAAGGAAAATCACCTGGGGTCCAGCCTGTGAGGAAGCCTTTACCAAACTGAAGGAGGCACTGTGCAGTGCTCCGGTTTTGACAAGTCCGGACTATAGCAAAACTTTTGTAGTTCAGACGGACATCTCAGACGTGGGTATTGGGGCAGTACTAAGCCAGACATCCAGCAAAGGGAGGGACCACCCGATAGCCTACCTGAGCCAAAAGCTGCCCCCAGGAACAGCATACCCACGGTGGAAAAGGGAGTGTCTTGCTCTAGTGTGAGCCCTAAAGAAATTGGAGCCCACTTGTATGGGCAGCCTTTTGTGGTGCAGACTGACCACAACCCCTGGTTTGGTTGTCACAGATGGGGAAAAACAATGGCAGACTGCTCAGATGGAGCCTTGCTTTACAAGGGTATGATTTGAAAATCATACATAGGGCCGGAGCCAAAAATAAGAACTCAGATGGACTGTCTAGGGTCTATGAGGAGTGAACTGATTTGGGAAGCTCTTCTAATGTAGGGGATGGATCCCCCAAATTCAGTCTAGGCGGGGAGGAGTGTGACATAGACAGCCAGCTCTGAGTGCTCGAGTGCTGTATTAATTTTTGTTATTACATATAAAATATGTGAAGGGGAGGTCGCGTGATGGCAGCCTAGTAAGAAGCAGCAGTTCCAGGAGAGCTCCGTTCTCACTCGTTGAATTTCAGCTTAATACAGTAATTAGACGCAAGCTCTATTCTACCGGAACGACAGGCATTAAGGCAACAAAGACTAGACGTTGCAGATTGAGTCTCGGATGAAGATTTACATGAAAAAGGCGCTTCCAAGACGATCTCCGCCACTAACTCCGGAAAAAGAGAAGGCCGCAAAGCGGCCTAGGCAGCAAGCCCCAACCTCACCAAAAATGGCAGTAGCTCTGACTGCGTTGTCGGAAGAAATATTTCTTGAGGTAATGCAGCCGCTTCAATTAGCAGTCGCTTCCATCACCGAAGACTTAAAGGAGATTAAAAATTCTGTGGAATCCTTAAATCGGAGAGTAGGTGACTCAGAGACCAGAGTAACCTCGCTAGAAAAAAGGCTAGACAAAACGGACCTGGGGTCGGTTGTAATGGGACGCAGGCTGAAGAGAATGGAGGAAAAAATTGAGGATCTCGAGGGTTGCTGCAGACGGAACAATCTAGTGATCATTGGAATCCTCGAGAAAGAAGAAGGGAATGAGCCGGTATTATTCACGCAGAGGTTCTGCGCTAAAATAGCTGCCCCCCCAAATGGAGGAGAATACATCGTCGAGAGAGCTCACCGAGCCCTACGCCCGCCCTCGGCTCCTGGTCAGTCTCCTAGACCGTTGATCTGCAAATTATTAAATTATAATGACAGGCAACACATACTAAATAAGGCAAAGGAAGCCCATGAAGTAACCTGGGAGGGCAAAAAAGTGCGGATCGTGCAAGATCTCCCCCATTCAGTGCGACTGAGGAGGCAAGAACTTCACCCCTTAGTATCTAAGCTTATTGCTGCAGCCAAGCAGTTCAGAGTTAAGTACCCCGCAATATTAATGGTAAAGAATGAAGATAAATGGATCTCTTATGAGTCCCCAGCGCAAACTCAGTCAGGACTGAAATAACTTTTTCCAGATCTGTTTAAATGATTGGCGACTACGTGTGAAGGATTGTACTGAGACGCCTGTAGTTCTCCGGAGTTACACTTATGCTTTAATTGGACTGTGACAGAGTTATGGCTGCTGGAGAACTTGGAAGCCTGTGATTTACTCCGTTTGAATCGAAGTCCACCTGTGTTTATTTAATAGTTGGCTTCCCACAAATATGATTTGCTATCTACAGTATTTGGCTGGTATTGGTATTGCAGTGGGAAAAGAGAAACAATATAACGTATAAAGTCCTTGCCAGAGCCATGTCTTGACTCGCTGGTGGCAGAACGGCGATTTTCTTATCTGCTCCTTGATTGGCTTCTAGCAGTCTGCCAGATTACTTTATTTCACTAAGGACAGTAAGAAATGGACGTTTTGCTCAGTGTAGGAGCTTAGATCCCAATGTAATTGTTAACATGGATCCAAATTATTTGGCTAAAGTGTTTAATTTGATTTCGCCAAATATAAGCTTCTACTAATGGAATGGTTGCGGTAATCATTTTACGGTTAAGGGTGGGCCAGATTGACGGCAAATAACGGGCTATGGCTTGTATGGCATGCATTCTAAGATATGGGACAAATTCGTATTTACCCTCAGCCCAGTATCTTGCTAGTTTTAAGAATGTTATTAGTGTTAGCATGCAGTTAGGGATATTAGGCTTTAATATATAGGAACAACAGCGCTATCAAGCCTATTATGGCCAGTGTTCATAATTACCTAAATCTTGACGCTATAGTGAAACTGTCTGCCTAAACGCTGATTATAGGGGTATTATGCTCTTGGAATATGTAGTAAGGATATGAGGGATAGTTAACTTTCAGTTATTACTGCTGTTCTCTACTTCTGTTGGTAAATGCTGATGACTACAGTTTACCTACAGTTTATTGGAATGTGAATCAAATATGGAAAATAAGAAGCTTTTACACATTTGCTTATAATATAGGTTTCAATCGGGCGGGGGGGGGGACTCCGGGGACAAGGCTATTTGAGCTGGGTCTGCTTATGTCTAAATCACGTGATATATGATGTTTAGGAGTACAGTATGGTGGTACTGGGGATGTTGTGTTATGCAATTTGTTAAGGTTTATAAATATAATAAAAAGTAGAATATGGGGCTCGGAGGGGTTGGGTGGGTGGGGGAAGACTACGCACGACTTAGATTTTGGCTCTGTTGATTTAACTGGTAATGTCTTTGCACTCTACGTATTTCTCAGTGGCCTAGAGTACAGAATCTGGATAGCTCTTTCCAAAAAAAGAAAAAATACACGTTTACTCGCTATTTATGGTTACCCTTTTACATTGCTGATTTAAGATATAAGTAATATCTATCGTTTTGTGAGCTGGAATGTTAAAGGAGCCAAGGATAGGGTCAAAAGAGGCAGTATAGCGCAGTGGTCTAAGGCTCTGAGCTGCAAATCTGGTGACATCCAGCAGACCAGACCTGGGTTTGAATCCCACAGCTTCCACTTGCATACTGTGTGACCTTGAGCAAGTCACTTAACCTCCTTGTGCTCCCAGGTCGCTCCTGTAAAAAAGCTATCAGCTTAGTGTGCTATACCTGGTTAAACAACTAAAAAAAAAAAAGACAGGTCATTTTAAAACACTTGCAGTTATTGTGAGCACAAATAGTTTTCTTGCAGGAAACACATCTTAAAAGAGAGGATGTACTCCTCTTTAGAAAATTGTGGGTTGGACAGGTATTTGGAGCAGGAGCCTCCACAAGCAAAGGAGGGGTAGTAATACTGCTGGCCAGGGGTGTTCCGTTAAAATTGGCTCAGGACATATGGGATCCCGAGGGTAGGTACATAGTAATTCATGGATCTTTAGAACCCTGTCCGGTCCTTCTGGGATCTATATACGGCCCAAATAATGATTCTCCCCAATTTTTTGTAAATCTGATAAATACCATAGTAGTGAGTCCACCTAAACTTACAATACTGGGAGGGGATTGGAACTTAGTTCTGCAGACAGATATTGACAGATCAGATCGAACACGGCGAGGCCTATCCCCAGCACAAAGAGCATTGAAAGAACTTATAAGCAGTGCAGCATTAGCTGACATATGGAGAGTTCTGAACCCCACCGAAAGACAATACACTTTTTCCTCTGCAGTACACAAAACTCACTCTCGAATTGACTATTTACTTATAAGCTCTTATGCAATATCGGGGGTCGTGCATGCAGGAATCTCAGCCAAGGTTATATCTGACCATGCACCGGTTGACATGGAGTTAAGCTTGGGGTTAGGGGCAAACGCTCTCCGGAGTGGCGTTTGAATAACCAATTATTAAAAGATCCAGCCTCTCTGGAACACACTATGGAGCATATTGCCCTTTTCCTAAGTTGCAACTTAGGGACGGTTGATAAATACGATCTAGTTTGGGCGGCTCTAAAATGTTCTTTGAGGGGTGAATTTATCAAAATGGCTTCTAATAGGGTCAAGTGTCAAAGGGTTCAGTTGGAAGGGTTATTAACTAATATTAAGAACATAGAATGTAATCTTTCCCGTACCTCCCCAGCAGAGGCATGGACCAGGTTATATTAACTACAGGCCCAATATGCAGATCTACAATCACAGAGGGCCGAGTTATCTCTACACAGAACTAAATTGCAATATTTGGAGGCTGGGGAGAAAGCAAGCAGACTACTTGCGATGCGAATCCGTCAAGTAGAGGCTTCGCAATTCATTGCTGGAATTTATGCTGGGAAGGATTGCAAAGTCTGTACTGATCCCAAGGAAATGGTGGAATTATTTGGTTCCTTTTATCAAGAATTATATTCAGTAACTCTGTCTTCGTTACCCGCAGAGTCAGAAATAATCTCGTATCTTAAGACGGTGAATTTGCCAAAGGTATCTGTGGATAACACGGCCTTTCTGGGTGCCCCAATCACTTTAGGTGAAATACAGGAGGCCATCCAAAAGTTACCTTTGGGCAGGTCCCCTGGACCAGATGGGTTGTCCAATAACTTTTACAAAACTTGTCAAGCTGCCATTGCACCTGTACTAAAAGATCTCTTTAGTTTTTGGTTCGATAAGGGGATGTCAGAGTCCAATTTTTTAGAGGCGGTAATATCTCTAATCTTAAAACCTGGGAAGGACCCCGAAAATCTCAGTAGTTACCATCCTATTTCACTATTAAATACTGATATAAAAATTCTGGCCAAAGTCTTGGCTAACAGACTTTCTAAAGTTATAGATAACTTAATAGGGCATGAGCAGGTCAGATTTATGGCGGGAAGATCATCTCAAGACCATTTGAGAAAGTTGTTACATCTCATTTCGGTGGCGAGGGATTCTGATTTACCTATGGTGCTGATTTCACTCGATGCTGAGAAAGCATTTGATAGAGTCTCCTGGGATTTTCTTTTTGCCACTTTAACATCCTTTGGTTTTCCGGGAGACTTTCTCAAATGGGTCAAAATATTATACTCCTTTCCCTCAGCTAGAGTAAAATGTAATGGTCTTTTATCTTCCCCATTCAAATTAGCCCGGGGTACTAGGCAGGGGTGTCCCCTATCCCCACTGTTATTTAACATATACCTAGAGCCTTTGCTCCGCCGGATGGCGAGCAATACCAATATAACAGGAATTCAGGTGGGTGGAGTTAGATATGCATTCTCGGTTTATGCGGATGATATCTTATTACATTTAGAGAGTCCAGCTGCCTCAATTCCCGCAGTCCTAGAGGAAATTGAGGAGTATTCTAAAGTATCCTATTGCAAACTTAACCGGGAGAAAATGAAGATAATACCCCTTAACCACAAAGTCAATAAAGCAGAACTAGCCCCCTTAGGCCTTACTTGGGAGACGAAATCCTTAGTTTACTTAGGAATTAAGATTTTTAGGGATTCCGGCACTATTATGAGAAATAATATAGATAACCTCATCAAAGTAATTGCAAAGGACCTCGAAAGATGGGGATTGCTTTCTATTTCATTATGGGGTAGAATAAGTATAATTAAAATGAATCTACTGCCGAGAATATTATACCCCTTACGAATGCTGGGTATGTATCTTCCCAAAGTTTGGTTTTCCAGGTTACAAGGTATGTTAAGCTCCTTTCTGTGGAACAAAAGAAATGCACGCAGGTCTTATCTCAAATTGACAGCCCCAAAAGTGAGGGGGGGCCTTGCAGCCCCCTCTTTCTTCCTGTACTATATTGCACAACACTTGAGTAAGCTGGCCTATTGGCAGAAAGAGATAGATCATACAGAATACTTTCCTTTGTGGTTATCCATTGAAAAGCACCTGGCATCTCATGAGAAATGTTCTCTCCATGCCCTGCTATATGCCTCCCCATCCCACATTCCCAAATCTCTCAGAAATAACCCTATGGGCTGGTCGATGAAAGCCTCTCATCAAGCCCAAGTTTATTTCGCAGTTAAATGGAGCCAGTCCTCTGATCAACCAATTACAGAGAACCCACACTTTAAAATTGCCGGTGCACCAATATCGCATTCCTTTTGGCCTGTATTAAGTCAATATAAGGTCTTGGAGATATGGAGGGATGGAAAAGTGATCTCCCTCACTCAATTATGTGCTGCTCCTGGTGCAGTAAACAACGATCCCTTTAAATACCTCCAAGTCAGTAAGGCCCTATCTTCGTTCTTCCGGCTCTTCGCAGTAATAGATATGGGGGAAAGAGACCCTATCGAGTTCCTGCGGATTGATCCCCAAACACAAAAAGTGTCCAGTTTGTATAAAATTCTGCAGAGTTGGGATCATAAATTACCTTCGGGAGTTTGTTTTTACTGGGTAAGGGAATTAGGCCTCCCTGATGACATTAATATATGGAGGAAGCTCTGGATATCTGTGTATAAATATGTCAAACAAGATAGACTCAGATTAGTTCACTACAATATTATGTATAATATGTATATGACACCAGTAAAACTTTTTAGATATGGGACCCTACACGCACCAACTTGTAATAGGTGTAAAGAGGAGACAGGGTTGTTGTTTCACATGTTATGGCTATGTCCATATATAAAAGTATTCTGGCAATCCATTAATAATTCTTTAGACACTATTCTTGGATTGAGGGAATTATTTACACCTGAAGTTTGCCTTACAAACTATTTCCCAGTTGATATTCCAAAAACTAGGAAAGCACATATGATGCTTATTTCAGTAATGGCTAAGTTAGTAATAATGAGACATTGGACGGATGGAAACCCACCTGGAATCTTGGAATGGTTTAGGGAATGTGTTTTGGCCGTACAGATGGAAAGACATATTGCAAGTGTAAGGAATAGAGGCAAAGCCTTTACCTCACTATGGGGAAGCTTAGAGGCTATCCTGACGACGTGGAAATCCTAATGAAAATAGGGCCTCAGTACATCTATAGTTAAAATAGTATTAGTGGTGCTTAGTCTGGGGGGGGGTAATTTGAGTTTTTTTCTTTTTTTTCTTTTCTTTATTTTTATTTTAATGTGGAAAGTATGCACCTGATGTTTTCATATGTACAAAATTATTGATGTTGTTTACCTGGTGCTGATATATTAATAAAGTTTTTAAATAATAAAAAAAAAAATATGTGAAGGGAAGGTCAGGTCAAGGAAAAGACTATCTTACTGGAACTGACACATCAAGACCCCCCCCCAGGGATAAGTTCAAAGGACAGGAGGTATTTTAAAATGTAGAGATCTGGAGTGCAATTACCTTGACAATTTGTTTTCATCCCAGGAAATAAGATTGGCCATTCATAATGCCCTCATGGAGATCCTTTGACTTGCATATTTGCCAGGAAGGACTTGTGGGGAGGGGTGTCGGAGAGAGGCCAGAATGGACATTGAAGAGGTTTGATGTCTGAGCCAGGGAGGACCCAGACGGATTTGGAAGGTCCAAAATACATTTCCCGGGGAACCCTTGAATTACATCAGAAAGACCTGAGGTGTACATACCTCTCAACTGTACCACATTACGAGGAACGTTCCTCATTTTACTTCACAAAAGCTCCCTGTTCCACGTTGTGAGGACTTGTTCCACATTCAAAGTCAACATTTTATAGCAAAAGTCCATAGTAAATTATGCAAAAATATATTATTCAATTAATAACAGACGTCTTGAACATAAATGCAACATGTTAACAGTGTTTTGAGCTTCTTAGGTAAATATGTGATTAATTGTTCCACATTTTGCCCATTTGTTCCACATTTTGACAGGCAGTGTTCCACATTTGGGAGAAAAAAGGTTGAGAGGTATGGAGGTGTAGATTCCAAGGTCCAGATGGGATTAAAGAGGCCAGTACACTTTTGCTTTAAATACAGTGACTTAGATCAAAGAAACTTTTGAGATGTATGTGTAGCAGAGCACAAACCAGTTCTGACCAGTTAACCTGTGGAGAGGAAAGTCAGTGAGGTCATCTCATATGTTTTTTTAAATATTTTATTTGGAGACCCTGTATTGTAAAATATAGAGTTTGATACACCAAGGCGGAGTTAGTGACCTCATGAGAAGGCTGGCTCAGAAGTGTGTTTAACTGCTGAGAGAACATGACAGAGACACAAAAAAATATTTCTGACTGAGAGAAGAGAGAGACCCTCAAAGCACTGAAAGAAAGTAAGCATTAGATTATACCAGTCTGAAGTTATAACTTTTAGGAACTGTACTTTTTTTACCTGTTTGTTTTAAGGCTGTATGTGTTGGGATATATATCTGTTCTGTAATTATTGTTCTGTTTTGATATTTTTAAAGTAAAGATATTTTTTTTACAAACAAAACTGCTGGAGTGCCTGGACATTTCTTTTTATTTTAAGTGGAGCTTTAAAGGTTATAGTAACACTGTGTATGGGCTTATTGTATACCAAACTGGGAAATGGATAGAGTTCTCTAAAGTCTTGCATAGAATTCTAAGGGTTCATTTGAAAGACCTGGTTGTGTGCCCATAGGCAAAGATATCTGGCCCCCCCGAAGACAGAATAATCTGAGTCTGGGTACGCTAACAAGAGGTTATCAGTTTGAATTCCTTCAGAGCTTGAGACTAAGGTGACTTGAACCCACAAAACAGACAAGAGGGTTACCTTGTCTGTTCACTGTACACAAATCATACGCTCAGAGGTTGGCACTTTGGGAGTAGAGAGCTGGCCAGCTGAACGAGTTTGCGACAGGCATTACTTAAGAATAGCATGAAGTTTTATGCCTACGAAATATATGCTCTTATTCATATGCCTGGGGACACTATATATGATATTAGTTTAAAGTATCCTAATGGGCTTGAATAGTTTTGGAAACAATATAATCTTCTTAAGAATGGTCCAGTATGGTGACCTTTTCTCGCTATTCCCCTGACGAAACCCATGACTAAAACCATCAAAGTCCTCTTTCGTAATGAGGGAGTGAAGGTGGTGGATATAACTTATTGGTTGAAGCAGCATTGCTTGGTAAATGGCTTCCCAGACCCTATTCCTGATGGGGAATACCTGTGGACCGGGGGCTGGAAATATAAAGTTACCCTGAAGCAAGAACAGGGGGCAATATGACATCTGCCTAATTGTTTTTTTTTGGGCAGAGATAGGGGAGCGATCTTCTATCCAGGCCAACCTAGAGCCTGCTATAAGTGTGGTGATCTTGGGCATCTGAGTAATGTCTGCAAAAAACAGAAATGTAGTCTCTGTGGGGATATAGGGCATACTGGAGCACATTGCAGACAGCCTCAGAAATGTGATTTGTGTGAGGAGACAAGTCACAATTTTTGATCTTGTGTTTGGGCTTCTCATAATAGCATAGACCAGTCTGTACGTGCTGAGCATTATGTCTATGTTGTGACTGCTCAGAAGGAAAAAATGAGAGCCAGTAATTTAATGGAAAAATTGGCGGATGGGGAGCAGCTGTCTGTGGTTGATTCTGATCCACAATCATCACCTACTACTGCAGTGGAAGCGGTGGATGACCTCAACATTACCCCGACATCTTCACTGCCCTCTCAAGATGTCTCACGGGCTGTTGTGGACTTGGAACTTCCTCAGGTTTTGGAAAAAGGATTGACTGACCAGGGTCTGAATCAGGAGTTGCAGCAGGGAGATCATGTGACACCAGATTTAAACTTAGTTCAAGATGACCTAGTGGAGGTGATGCCCCCGCCTGGGACTTAGGAGGAAATGCCATTCCAAAGGGTCACACGGTCTAAAGTGGCACAAAAGGGGATCTGTGTGGGGGATGAAATACCGGTTCAAAATCCATTTGACATTCTTATGGATGTGCCAGATGATGATGGGGGTGGTGAGTCTGGTGTCTCATCAGTGGCTTCTTCACAACTGGAAATCTCTGAAGGAGCTGGGAAGGTTGAGAAGCCTAAACCGAAAAAGAGAAAAAAAAAAAGAAAATTATGTGGATTTGCTGATTATTTTCTGACATTTTTCATTATGCTATCTTCTATTCTTTTTACTACTATAAATGTCAATAGTATACATAATTCCCAGAAGCGTATTGTCACCTTTGCTAGTATACGTAGGATTTCAGGTCAGATTGTTTTTCCTGCAAGATACTAGATAGCATACCATTTCTGAGATGAAACAGGTCAGAAAGGATTGGAGGTGGGGGCCATCCTTGTGGTCAGTGGTGGAGGTACTGTGTTCAGGTGTGGGTATTTTATTTTCTAATTTACCTGTCCATATCCTGAAAGTATTGGATATCTCCCCATGTAGGGTGTTATTGGTGGATGTGGTTATTGGTGGTTTGGGTTATCGACTGATTAATGTATATGTGCCTCAAACAAAGACAGAGTAGCCTTATTTAAGATTGTTGAACCTTTCTCTCTACCACTAAGTTGGTTTTTTGGGGAGGGGATTTTAATTGTGGTTTGTCACCCCAGGATTGGGGTAGACAGACTACAAAAATATTTAGTGACACAAATGCATTGCTGACTATCTTGACTAATGCTGGATTGAGTGATATTTATGATATTATGGATAAAACGCCCAAACATGCTTTCTATAAGGGAAAGTTGTCTACCCGTTTAGATTTTTGTTTTGTTTCTAATAGGTTGATTTGTACTGATGTTAGAATTGTGCCTCTGGAAACCTCTAATCATGTACAGGTTCAAGCTAGAATTGGTTTAGTGCACAAGATCACATTTGGTAGAAGTTATTGGAAATTGAATGCTTCCATTTTACAGCAGGATGTGGTACAGCGGGAGTTATGAGACTTATTGACTATCTGCCATGATGTGCAATTTTTATGATACTTGGGGTGAGTGGTGGGAGGATACTAAGAAGGATGTTAGGGATCTTTTACAAAAAGCATCAAGCACTTTGGCTAGTTCAAAATATTTGGATTACTTTAGCTACAAACAATAATTGTTTCTGTGTGTGTGTATATGTGTGTGTATATGTATATATATATGTATATATGTGTAAGTATATATATATATATATATATATATATATATATGTATATATATATATATATGATATATGCACACACATTTAAATAGGTCTAACTTTTTTAAGAATGCAGCTCTGTTGGCTTTCTTTTCCACTCAACTGTTTTGTTATATAATGTCCTGGTTGTTGCTGCTACGAAAATATTTTACTTCTTCCTTGATATAATTACATTGAATTTCTTCATTTCTTTTTTGATGAAGCTGTTATACGAACATATGAACATACGAAATTTGCCAGCAGATAAAGGCCTAGAGGTCTATCAAGTCTGCTCGAATGTGCAGCTAGCACCCCTTATTCTGCAGCTGCCTCTCCCTTCCACCCTTCCCCGTCATTAACCCTCCCCCTTGTCCTGTCCCATCCCCTTTTGAAGCAGTCCACTGTTCTACTGGATACCACCTCTGCAGGTAATGCATTCCACCCAGCCACAACCTCTGTAAAAAGTGTCTCCTCATCTCCCTCCCGAACCTTCCTCCCTCCAGTCATCATCATGGCTGCCCCTGGTGGCCCTCCCTCCTTACTTTGAACAGCCCTCTGTACCCGCCTTGTTTATTCTTTCATGTATTTAAAGGTTTCAATCATGTCACCTCTGTCCCTCCTCCTCCAGTGAGTACATGTTCAGCTCCTTCAACCTCCTCTCGTATGATAAGTCCCCAGCCCCTTGATCATCTTTGTCGCCCTGCGCTGCACCCCCTCCAGTAACTTAATGTCCCTCTTCAGATACGGGCGCCAGTACTGCACACAGTACTCCAGGTGTGGTCTAACTAATGACCTATACAGTGGCAGAATCACCTCCTCCCTCCTCGAGGATATACCCCTTGCAATACAACCCAGCATTTTGTTGGCCTTTGCAGCTGCTCTTCCACATTGTGCCAAGTTGTTCATTGACCCTGTAATGAGCACACCCAGATCCTTCTCCTCCTCTGTCTGGGCTAGCTGCACCCTCCAACTGGTAACTCCTCCTTGGGTTCTTCATCCCAAAATTCAGCACCTTGCACTCTTTTGGCATTAAACCCCAGTTGCCAGGTGTCTGACCAGGTTTCAAGCTTTGCCAGATCATCCTGCAACCCCTGCCATCCCCCTAGGTCATCCACCACCGCGCCTACCTTGGTATCATCAGCAAACAGACTGATCTTGCTCTTGATGTCCCATGATATGTCTGCAATGAATATCCCAAACACTGGTCCCAACATCAAGTCCTGTGGAACACTGCTCGTCACTGCCCTTGGGTGTGAGAGCTCCAAACCCACCACCACCCTCTGTTGCCTTCCCTGAAGCCAGTTTCCTACCCATCTCACCAGCTTTGCACCTGACCCTGTGCCTACTAACTTCCTTCCCAGCCTTCCATGTGGCACCGAGTCGAATGCCTTACTGAAGTCCAGATACAGGACATCCACTGCATGGCCCCTGTCCAGTTGCCTAGTTACCCAGTCATAGAACTCCACCAGGTTGGTTTGTCAGGATCTGCCATGTGGAAGCCATGCTGTCTGCTGTCCTGTAGTCCTTGGCCTCTAGGAGGGCCACCAGCCTCTTCAGGATAGTCTCCATTAGCTTACCCACGATGGATGTGAGGCTCACTGGTCTGTAGTTTCCCGTTCATCCTTGGGCTCTCTTGTGGAGGGGCACCACATGAGCCATCCTCCAGTCCTGAGGTACACCCTGAATGTAGTGAGGCATTAAATAGGTCTGCAAAGGTCCTGCAAGGAGCTCCTGCCACTCCTTCAGTACCTCTGGGTGGATGCCATCTGGGCCTGGCCTTGTCCACCCTTAGTGCCTTCAAACCCTCCTCGAACTCTGCCTCCATGATTTCCCATCTGTCACCCCTTCCCCCTGCTTCTGCCATTTCTCCCACCTTGGGTGTCACCCCTCTCTCTTTAGTAAATACTGAGCAGAAGTACTCATTTAGTGCTTTGCCTTATCGCACCCCTGCTTCCACCCAATCCCCTCCTTCCTAATCCTTACTATGTGGTCCTTACAGGTCCTTTTCTCCCTGATGTACTTAAAGAAGTCCTTCTCCCTCTTAATGCCTTGTGCCAGCCTGAGTTCCGTAGATGCTTTGGCTCCTTACTGCCCTTGTCACCTCCTTCGATTCTGTCAAGTATCCTCCCTGTCCTCCCCCTCCCTGTTTTCTTGTACTTCCTAAAGGCAGCTCTTTCTCCTTACCTTTCCATGACGCCCTTGCTCAACCAGCTCGGTTTCTAGCCCTAGCCTTCTTGCTCTGGGCTTTGCAGCAGGTTTGGTTGCCTCCACTATCCCCAGCTTTAGTGTCCATACTAGATTGAATTCTGGCCAGGTACCTTACCACTTCCCCATTCTCCCAAAGTCGGCCCTCCTGAAGTCCAGCACCCTTGTGCCAGATTCCACTCCTTCCTTGCCCATATCCAATGTGAGCCATACTGAGTGGTGGTCACTCCCTGACAGCGGTTCCTCCACTGTAAGTTCTCTCACAAAGTCCCCATTTGCCAGCACAAGGTGAAGGGAATTCCCTAACCTGGTTGGTTCACTGACCATTTGCAGCAGGAAGCTGTCCTGGAAGGCATCAAGCAGTACCTGCTCCCTTCTGTTCCTGGTTGTTGGGGTACCCCAGTCCACTCCTGGCATGTTGAAGTCCCCCACAATCACCACACTACCCTTCTTGCAGGTCCTCCTGATCTGTCCCGCTAGTTCCCTGTCTAACTCCTCCATCTGAGATGGTGGCCTGTACACCACTCCCATTCTAAGAATCCTATTCTTGGAATCCTGGATTTGCATCCAAAGTGACTCCGTACTACCCTCCTTCCCTTCCTCCCTGACACAGTTCAGTCCTTCCTTCACATATAGTGCCACACCCCCTCCTTTCCCAGTCACCCTGTCCCTACGAAATAACCTGTACCCTGGTACAGACAGGTCCCAGTCATTGTATTGGGTGGCCCATGTTTCTGTGATGGCTGCAATGTCCACCTCTCCCTCTGCCATGAGAACCTGTAACTCTGCAGTTTTCCTCCCAAGGCTCCTAGCATTAAGGGTAACCACCTTCCACCCTTCCCCCCCCCATCCTGCTCCCCTTTACTAGCACCACCAATAGTACTTGCCATGTGTCCTTTGTCACTGTTAAAGGGGGAATATATGGTTTCCCAACCTGTAGTCTCTGCATATCTCTTCCCCAATTGCCACCCCCACTCCTAGTTTAAATTCCCAACTTCTCTATGTACTCCTCCATTCTCTGTTTCAACACTTTCTTTCCTCCTCACTCAAGTGTAGTCTGTCCTTGGCAGAGACTACTGTCCTCCCAGGTCCCTCCCCACCCCCCAACAGCCCATACCCTTTAGCACAACACCAGGTTCTTAGTCATCCATTAAATTCTCTATTCTCAGCTTTCTTGTTGTGCTTGCCTTTGGCACTGGAAGTATCTCTGAAAAGTTACTGATCTTCCTGCCCCTCACACATAATTGTGCTAGTTCCTCAAACCTCCTCTGGACTATATTCACCGCCTTGTCAGCCAGGTCATTTGTCCTAAGATGTATAATTAAATGAGGCTTGTCCCTACCCTTCTCTAGCATATTTCAGAACAGATTGTCCCACCCTTTCTGCTGTCATTTCTGGCATGGCCTCCACCAAATGCGACTATGCCTCTCCTCCTTGCTGCCCCACCTGACTCTCTTAGTATTGAGTCCCCAGCACTAAGATTCCACCCCTCTACTCCCTGCTTGCTTCCATTCATCTCCTCTCATTTCCAGTCCTCTTCGTCCTCCTGCACATTATTTCCCTTTACCCTGTTGCAATTCTCCCAGCAGAATTTCCCGCTCCAGTTTGGTCCAGGCATTTATCAAATACCTCTAATTTCATCATTTCCTCCTCCACCTCTTCCTCTCTAGCAGTGCAAAACTATTTTCTGAAGACCCTTCACAAATGCCCGCCTCTCTCTATAGTAACCTGTTCTTCCTTTCCACTCCATGACTCTTTGCCACTTCCTCGCCTCCCTCACAAGTCCCTATCTCCTCCTTCCATTTGTCTTTTGTCTCCTGACCTGGTTTCCGGCAATCGTTTCTTCCTGGCCTGGGCCCTTTGCCGCTTCCTTCTTCTGACCCTCTCCTCACTACTGTTGGCTTAAATCGCCCTCCCTCCTCTCCCCTTCTTCCTCCCTCCAGTATTGGGCTAAACCCACCCCCAATCTGCCTTACCTGTCTTAGTTCCTCCTGCAGACCCTCAATCTCCTTTCTAAGTTTTTCTATGTGGTTGCACACTAAACATCCTCCCACACTCCAGGCAATTTTTAGAAAGATTGGTGCACCACAGTTGTTGCAGCCTACCACCCTAACCATTGCTGTTGTTGCCCACCAATGACCCCCCACCCTTCCAGATGCAGGATACCAAACATTCCCCCAAGCCTCCCCTCTCCCCCCTCTATCACTGCAAAACATTATTTTCTTAATTTCCCTTACCTCCTTTGTTGTACACATTTAGATATTTTGAGCAACTGCTTTTTATATTTCTATCCTTCCTATCCACACTCAAAGAGAGAGATTAAGTAGCCATTGCACAACCTTCTTCAAACTCCTACTCTTCCTTTCCCCAATGCAATATCAATGCGAAGAAGTAATAATGAAAGCTCCTATCTTTGCATTTACTTCCCTTCCACTGAGATAGCAGTCACCTTTTCACTTGCTGCTGTTCCTTTCCTGGATGTCTGCTTCTGCCATGACAGGTGCATATCCCTTGCCCGTTTGTGGAAGTGATGTCAGAACCCTGGTACAAAGGAAATCATGGACCAGGGGTGGGTGGGTGAGGGGTTTGGGGTGGGACCAGCCCAAGTCTTCCAGAAACAATCAGGTAGTTGAGGCTCTGGTCAGACCATTAGCACCCTTCCCCACTCTGCATAAAACTTTGCAGCTAGTGAAGCCAGCAACAATGACTCACATTCTACTCCAAGCCCCCAAATAGGTTTTGCTACCCAAAGAAACAGGACTCCAATTCAAACAGCTTCACCAACAACACATCAAAATAGGCTTGGAATTAGAAGATATAGGTCTCCAATTCAAAGAAACAGATCCAGTTAAATCACACCAATTATATTCTAAAACAGAAGAAACAGGCCTCTGCAAATGCAGCCTGCCACACAGTGAATCATCAAACAATGAGCCCACTTATAGCTACCAAAACAGGTTTCAAAATTCCAACAGCCCCAAACAATACCCTGCTAGCCCCTTAGTAGTAAGAAAGGAAAGAAATAATTTTCTACCAAGTAGAACCCACAAGAAACAATGTAAAAACAAGAAGAAGAAGCTGCTGTACTGTAGATCTGATCCTGTCCCCCTTCTAGTTCCTTCTGAGAAGCCAATGCACTGACACCACACCTGATTCAGCTCTGCCTCCCTGAGTCATGAGTTATGCTGGTTTCCCCTTGTGAATCGTGTTTGTGTTTTAATCTTGACTAAGTTTGAAATAGTTCTTTCACTACATCTATGATCCTCATGTTATTAACTGTCTAATTTAACTTCATATATATCAGTGCTACCTCCACCTGGATTTAGTGCTGGTTAGCTACTGCATGCCTAATTGCTTTATGAGAGTCTGTGTACCTCTGTACTGACTCATATCTCATACCGCAATACAGAATGTTTAATTGTTATATATATAAATATAGAGCGTTCATATTTAAGTGTTGGTTAATTTGTTTACAATTCTTGGTCTTTTATCACTTGTTAAAGAGACACATCAATTATAACTGTTGTAAAATCATACTCCTGCAACTCGCAATACTTTTTTGGTCCTGCACACATTCCCATACTCATTTCTTCGTGTTTCATAAACTATCTTTCTATTGGCCTCTCAGTGTCCCCCAGCATGATCTTTTTGAGTCCCTTTTACCTGACAATCTGTACCTTAACATTTACACTAAATATGGCTGATCTATTACTACACCTGGAATGTTATGGGACTCAACTCTCCTTGTAAATGCAAACAAATTCTATCCCACCTTAAAAACAAAAGACAAGGATTGCATTCTTACAGGAAACTAAGCTCTCAGGAGGACATTGATAGGTAAATGGATTGGTGGTCATATAGTTGCTTCTTCTTACACTTCTAAAAAAAGAGGCGTAGCAATTCTGATCCATAAAAATCTTAAATGGTCCCATTTAAAAACAATTACTGATACCAAAGGCAGATGGGTAATTGTTAGATTTAATACACCTTCTGGCCCTTTAACACTGGTTAATGTGTATGTCCCCAATTCTGACTCACCGGAATTTTTTAATAATTTGGCCCAACAAATTTTGTCTAACAATACGGATAATGCTCCTATACTGATGGGTGGGGATCTAAACCTCGCTCTAGATGCACATTTAGACAGAAGCAACACTTAGTTGGATGCCCACCCTAGAAGTATTGATGCCCTATCTTTACTCATGAAAGAGTTTGGTCTTACAGAGCTCTGGAGACTTTTTCATCCCAGAGAAAGAGAATATACCTTATATTCTCCACTTCATAAGTCTTATAGTAGGATCGACTATTGGTTTACATCCCATTCTATTGTAAATAAAGTAATTGAAACCTCAATTCTCCCAATGGTCTTATCAGACCATTCTCCGGTTTGTATTCACTTACTCTGGGGCCCACCAATAGCTAAATCACCCATATGTCATCTGGATCCCCTATTAATTAAAGACCCAGAATTTATCTCATGGGTTAAAATTCAAATCCAGGAATTTCTCTGTTTTAACAAATCCTCAGATACTTCTATGAGCACATTATGGGAAGTCTTAAAAGTTACCATTCGAGGTAAAATTATAAGTTTTGCAGCTCATTGTAAAAAAGCGAGAGAACATCAACTAGCTACCATGGAGAAACAACTTAAAGAAAAAGAATCCCTTTATTTCAAATCTCCAAAACCTGATCTTAATTCACCCCTCCACTTAGAAATTTTAGATCTAAGAATAAAAATGAATGAGCTCGTAACTCGAAAAACCGAACTGGCATTATTCAAACTTAAACATAAATACTGGGAGCAAGGCGATAAATGTGGCAAACTACTAGCTTACCAACTTAAAAATCAACAGACAGAAAGGCATATAGTGGACATTAAAGCCCAATCAGGTCAGCTCCATACTGATGGTCCTTCTATTAATCAGAACATGATATCCTTTTACAAATGATTATATACTCAGCCTAACTCTGTCCCTAATCCCCACATTCAACACTTTCTAAATAGAATACATGTCCCCCATCTTTCTAATCAAGACAAAAATGACTTACCAGCCTGATGGTGCTGAGGGTTGAGGCACTGGATGCCACACCTTGCTCCACGCTGGTGATCCAGGTTCGGGAATGAGCCTGGACTGCCGGGGGTCGGCAGGGGAGAGAGAGGATCGAGCATCTGGAGGACTGCTCTCCTCTCCCGGGGAGGGATCCAGGGGTAGCCCGGCACAGCAGCGGCCTCCGGTGGAGACCGCCGGCACTGCAGTGCACAGGTGCTCACAAGCGGGGAAGATGCTGGGCAGCTGTCTTCCGGACGTGACTGGGAGCACCCACGTCATGGGCTGGCAGCATTGCACATCCAACGTCTGGGGTGTAAACTTTACAAAAAAGCCCCATCAGCCCGGATAGGTGATGGCCATCCCAGTGCCAAACCGCCACACGACCAACACTGGAGCCCTGCCACTGCCCTTTCAGCCTCCTCGGACCCTTCATTCCCCTTGGGGCTTGGGGAGAAAGTAACACTCTTGAAGATGACAGGGTTCATAGTGGGCGGTAGAGCGGCATAGGTGAGTGGAGAGGCCCGAGAGAGTTCTGGTGCCTGGGGGAGATAAACAGAATTGGAAAAAAAAAAGACAAAAAAGACTTAGACTCCCCTTTCACTTTGCAAGACGTCCGAAATGACCTTCCATCCCTAAAATCTGGCAAAGCTCCAGGCGGAGATGGCTGCCCTGTTGACTTTTATAAAGCACTTTCTGATATTTTATGTCCCATAACCTTTAAGGTCTTCCAGAAAACTAATCAAACCGGTAGACTCCCCTCCTCGATGTGAGAAGCCATTCTAACAGTAATACCGAAAAAAGATAGAGATCCTTCTCCCTCCTCTAGTTACAGACCAATAGGGCTCTTAAATATGGATGGAAACATTTTTGCAAAACCTTCAAACTCCCAACTGGAACCATTTATCTCTAAATTAGCTCATAAGTCCCAAGCAGGCTTTATTAAGGGAAGAAATGGCTCCTATCACCTACGCTCATTATTTAGTTTAATATATAAGGCTAAATCTCTAAAAACACCCGCTGCTGCTATAGCGATTGACTTTGAAAAGGCCTTTGATTCTTTAAGTTGGAATTACTTATACCAAACTTTAAATTTTTTTGGTTTTCCCAATATGTTTTGCTCCTGGATTAAATTATTACATGCATCCTCCTCAGCTAGAGTACTAACCAGCTCCACACTTTCTTCCTCCTTCCCTCTGGCCAGAGGTATCAGGCAAGGTTGCCCGTTATCACCCTCCTTTTTTATCCTAGTGATGGAACCTCTATCTGCCCACCTTCACTTATCCAGCAATATTAAAGGGATTCCCATCAGTAATCTTCATTATACCTCTCTATCGTATGCAGATGATCTCTTAATTCTTCTAGAAAATCTCGAAGAAGCAGGGCATCCGCTGGTAAACCTACTTAATGAATTCACCACAATCATGGGCCTGGCATTAAACTTCAGCAAAACCAAAACATTACCCTTAAACTCTCTTTGTAAACTGTATATGAATAACTCTTTGGGCTTTCATATCTTGGAATTAAAATCATCCCAAACTTAGAGAAAACATGGGAAGCTAATTTTACTCCTCTTTTATCCAATATTAGAACCATTTTAGATCGGTGGAAACTACTCAACTTATCTTTCACGGGAAAGATAGCAGCTATTAAAATGACCATTGCATCTAAAATGTTTTATCTTTTCGCTAATATCCCTTTATTTCTTCCTATCAGTTTCTTAAACAAACTTGACAAACTTATTAGTAATTTTATATGGCAGGGGAAACCTCCGATGTTTAGTCGCACTTAGCTGCATCTGCACTGGTCTAAAGGGGGCTTTGGATTGCCCTGGTTTAATGCTTACCTATGGGCCTTCCGCACCACTCAAACCATCAAATGGTTTAGCAAGCCCCCCCTCCTTATACACCACTATGGGTGGAAATGGAAACCTCAGTCAGCGTAAGTAAATCCCCTACAACCTTTTTCTATAATGTCCTTCCTCCTACGTTAAGATTTCATCCCACAATTTCATCTTCTGTTTACTATTGGAAACAAATCCATAAACAGCTAAAATCTAACCCAACTCCTCTCTTTTATGCTCCTATTTGGGGCAATCTAAATATTGCCCTTGAGAAGTAGCCCATCTTTTGTTGCTCATGGCATAATAAGGGTGTATCCTTCTTAGGAGATACTCTAATAAAAAACACTGTCATCCTAAAACCTTTCAATGAACTGTGCATTCAATGGGAACTCCCTAAGAAAGACTTTTGGAAATATCTCCAACTCCGTACTGCATGCAACACCTTTTTTCAACACTTACATACACATGATATTCCCGACCAACATAATTCCTCATGGATCAGTTCTACCTCTAATTTGACCAGTATCACATATAAGGATATCAGAAATACATTGTCAGACCAATCCCTGAAAGCTAAAACTAAGTGGAGCCAACTTCTGAACTATGATATATCAGACTCCCAATGGCGTAAGTGCTGGTTCCTTATCCACAAAACATTCATGGATACTCATAATTCTCTAATCCAGACAAAAATCCTTCACCTCTGGTACAGAACACCTTCTGTTCTATACCATATAGGCTTAATTAACTCCAACAATTGCTGGCGTTGTAACAAACCTAATGGGAATTTACTTCATATATTATGGTACTGTGACCCCATTCTCAAATTTTGGTCTAAAGTTCAACAATTTGTATCTAAAGTGATGGGCCATACTGTCACTTTTGACCCTAAATTTTCCCTACTTGGAATTCCCTCTTTCTCTAATGTCTCTCTCTCTCTCTCTCAAGCTCAATTTAAAGGGCTTAACTTGCTCTCCTTGCAAGTTAAATGACTCATATTAATGTCTTGGAGAACAACAAACATCCTCACTTTTTCTGATATCCTTAAAAATCTTTCCCAATGTGCCTCTCTGGAAAGTATTACCTACACTGCCCATAATCGGCTTAACGACTATGGTAAATGTTGGCAGGGCTATCTTAACTTTATTTATTTATTGCACTCTATTTATTTATTTATTGGAACATCAGTTTACAACCTTTGAGCCAGGGGCTCATTTACAAAGGTACCTCGTCACAGAGAGGACAAAACAGTGCAAACAACATTTTTACAATAAAACAGAGTACAAAAAATTTGTAGGACATGAGGACATAGGACAGATACAATTTTAGTAATACAGGAATTGGCAAAGCACAAGTCGGTTCAGAGTAGTTTAAACAGTTACAATATGGTAATACAGGATTGGCACAGCACAAATAGGTACAGAAAAAATTTGTACAGTAGGCTAACAGTGGTGGAACTAAGCAGAAGTAATCATTGTAGAGACGTGCGGAGAAGAGAATAGGATCAATTGATAGTGATAAGTAAAGGGTTAGTGCAGTCACTCAGGGAGCTTTGTCAGAGCAATTAAGTTGGAGTAAAGTTAGAGGCAGCCACAGCTGCGTGTAGTAAGTAGGTGTTTTCGAAGGGTGGTTTTGAAACGAGAGATAACTACCTTCACAATGCAAATAACTAACGGATATTTAAAAAAACACCTTCTGATACTTATAACAGTCTCTATGTTATGACCTCTCCTTAGAATTGATGCTGTCTCTCTTTATTTAGAAACTTTTTATTTCTTTTTAGACTCTGTTCATGTCTTTATATAATTGTTATTTTTTTGTAGAAGTTTAAGTGATGCTTCCCTAAGCCTTACTCAGAAAGTAAATAATGTATTTTTTCCACTCACAATATGCTTATACTCCATAACTCTCTCTTATCAGAACACAGTTTTGACTTACTGAAGTTTATTACTTTTTAGCTCAGAGAACTATAACTGATAGTTTTTCTTCAACCAGATTTAGCTAAAAAAGAATATAATCTTATAGTTTATAAGACTCTGTCATTTAATATACTTGCTGTGCCTTATATACATCATACCAGTACAATATATCTGTATTAGGAAGTCTGTTTGTATTCCTAAAATGTTTGAATAAAAAGATAAAGTAAAAAAAAAAATACTTGGATTACCTGCATTTGAGGGCTAAATATCTAAAGCTTTTGACACGGGCCTGGGAGGATGGTACTGGGTCTCAGGTACAGCTTCAAATTCTTAAGGAACAAATGTGTGATTATCATAAACAGAGGGAAACTGAGACGGCTAGGTGTCAGCGATATGTTATACAGGGGAGAAAGGAAGTCGTTAATCCTTATGACATGGAATTGCAGGGAGTGCAGAAATTGACGATGGGGGCTTTGATTGGACGAGATGGGATATTGCAAAACACACACCATGGTATACATAGAGTGGTGTTTGACCATTTATGTTCTACTTATCAGAAAGTTATGGGTAAAAAGCAAACTGTTTTACTAAATTTTGGGGCTTTACCTGAGATTCCCTTGAGTGAAGTGGAAGCATTGATGAGTCCAATATCTGAGGAGGAGATTGATCTAGCAATTGATCGTTTATCAGCTCGTACTGCCCCTGGTTTAGATGGCATCTCTAATGAATTTTATAAGCTCTATAACTCAATAATAGTGGCTGACCTTCGGTCGGTGTATCAGGAGATTTTAGATGGTGGGAGTTTGACCCTGAGTATACAGGAAGAAGAAATGACTTTTATATACAAAAAAGGTGATCTGCAGCAAATCCGGAACTGGAGACCTCTGAGTTTGTTGAATTCAGATTATAAGATATTTACCAAGATCTTGACATCACGGTTGGCAAGGGTGGCAACATATGTAATATTGCCACATCAGACATGTGCTGTACCTGGCAGAACAATACACCAGAATTTGATTTTTATTATGGAAATTGTAGAACACGGATTGAATATGCAGTTGGATGGGTACTTAATGTCACTGGATCAGGAAACAGCTTTTGATGCAGTGCAACTTGATCATCTTTGGGATACTCTATTACAGTATGGAGTTTCACATTCTTTTGTAGGTGTACTTCAATGTTTGTATGAGAAGAGATGATGAGTCCACTCTAAATGGACATTTGGGGACCCCTGTTCAGCTTCAGAATGGAGTCAGGCAGGATGTCCATTAAGTCCACTCATATGTCTTTGCCATTGACCTATTGTTAAGACTTATTGAACTTTCAGATGGAATACGGCCTGTTTGTGATAGTACTGGCACATGGTATCCGAAGGTGTCTGCTTATGGATGATTGTACAGTAATAGTGCATGATTTAGAATCTGGATAAGGTGTGATTGATGTTTTGAGCATGCATGATATTACGGGAATTAAAATTAATGTTGCTAAATGTAAACTATTGATTCTGGTAATCGTCTTTTCTTTGCAATTCCCCATTCCAGTTGAATAAAATGAAATTAAGATTTTAGGGTTGTGGTTTGGTACTAAACGAGCTGAACAAATGAATTGGGATCTAGTTTATGATGATGCACATAGGAAGGTTATGTCTTGGAAGTCTTGGAAAATGAGGAAAAAATAATTTATTTATTGAAAGCCTATGCTATGCCATGCCTGTTTTATTGTATGTTTCTCATATTTATCCTGTACCTTTCAGTATGCATGCAAAGATAATGGGACTGTTCTTTTTGTTTTTATGGGGTAGTCGATTAAATCCGGTCAAACAGGCACATACCTATAGGGCTAGCAAGGAAGGTGGACTGGATATGATACAGCCGTTAGCCTATTTGTTTAGTAATTTTTTTTTATAGTCATATTCGTCTGCTAGTTTTGGCAAAACGGGTTTGGGTATAGTAGGTATGAAACGCTGGGAAGCTCAGTTTTTGGCTGCATGGGGGAGAGGTAGATGGCATGTTTTGGACAAATGTTTGCCTGTGTACATTCAGAACATATTAAAATATGTAAGGATGTAGAAAATAGTGTTACATTGGTTTATAGACTCTGATACAAAGGAAATTCTGTGAAACTGTGGTTGCCCAATGTTATCTGGAAACACCTGTGTTTACTGTCCCTGCTCACTTTGATAGTCGACTTTTATTGGAAAGTATTATTGAACCAAGAATTCCATTAAAAATGCAGGACATGATTTGGTTGTGTGGGCATCAGAAACTGAATGTTAGTGGGAACCAGAAACACAAAATGTTAAATGACAGGATTTGCCTTGTCGGGACGTGTTTAGATCAAATAGAGACCATGCATCATTTATTTTTTGATTGTTCCTGCATACAAGATTTTTGGGATTCCTTGGCTGCATTATGGGGGGAGAGTCTATTTGCACAAATGGTTTATGATATTTTGGTTTTGGGACAGTTGGGGACAGGGTGAAATAAATGGAGCATGAGTACGGTTTGAGTGATTCTGGCCTGTTTAAAATGGGTAATTTGGCATGCTAAATGCCTTAGAGTGTTGCAACAAAAAGAAGTCACTGTGTGGGACATGTTATGTCAGGTTCAGATGGAATTTGATAAAATTTATCATTATGAATTTCATGCCACGGGGAAAGCTATCTGTCAATGTTTTTGGATGGCAGTGGAGTGGGTGGGGTAATGTATTTTTATTTTAATGTTTTTTCTGTTTTCAAAGCATGGGATGTAATGCTTTTTTCTGTTTGCAATTCAATATATTTTGGGTTACTAGGCACTCTTCTGGTGATGTATCGGGGTAGGGAATTGCTGCTTTGGTCATGGATGGGTGTTTTTTTTTCTGTGCTATATGTTCTCTTTTGATTATGATACCAGTGTGCTGTATTTGAATTTGTCCTTTGTTTGCTTGTATCTGTTTTTGTTTTTCAATAAAAATTTCCCCTACTCTTTTCGATAAGTGCCATGGGATCTTTAGCATCCACCTGAACTACCACCAATCCAGGCAGATGGGACCTTGGTTTAACGTCTCATCTGAAAGACAGCACCTCAGATGTGCAGCACCCCCCTCATGCTGCACTACAGTGTCAGTATTGGGATATTAACCCAAGTGCCAGATGTAGGAACTGAACCCACAGCCCTCTGATCTCCTGGCCTCAGAGGTGAGTGTGCTACCTACTGAGCCACTGACACTTTGGTTTGGGGGTGGGGAGGTGGAGGACAGGTGTTCTCCTTTAATCAGTCTCTCCATATTTTAAATATATGAAAGAGTGGAAAAATATAGCACATTTATAAACAATATAGAACAAAGCATGGAGTCCATTTACAGCATAAGGATAATATATTCTAAAAGAGTTGCATGCATGGTACATCTATTGTCCATACGTGTGTTACATATTTATTTAATAAAATGTTGGACTAGGAAAGGGAGGGTGATGAACAGCAGTCAGCAGCAGTGCAAGCAGAGTGGTGGGAGCTGATGCAGACAGCAATGCTCTAGGTTGGCACATTGTAAATACACCTGTAGAGCACTACTGTAACTGACTTGGGGACAGGAAACAGATTGTGGTTGACAGGTTTTCAATGAGTGGAGAGGGGTACTCAGCGGTGTCTCTCAGGCACTTTGGGCCCGTGGCACAGGACACCAATGAAATAAAATTCTTCCAAGATATTTCTATTTTTTGAGATGGTTCTTTGATGTCAGTCCTTTTTAAGCCTTTTACTTGATTTGCATGTGGTTAGTCTGTTTTTCACTTTTTAAAAGGAAAAGGGAATCAAAATCAAACAGCCAGCTACAGCAGGAATCTGTACAGAATGTGAGCGTTCATAACATGTGTTGTTTGAACTTGGGAAAATGTGAAGCCTAAGGGGGTTGACAGTGTCTCTCTAATAAATAATACTCATGGATGAATAAATAGAAGGAAAAGCAAGAGACAAAAAAGTAAACATGTCCATAATAGTGATGCAGTGGTGATGAGTGTGATTTGAGATAATGCCACCCCGGGATACTTTGGACACAGCAACTGGACAGACAGTAAGGCTTTCCTCTGCTATCAATGTTCCATGTTTCTGTGTCTCTAACTGCTCAGCTTTGCTTCGCAGTTTCAAACCCAAGGATGTCACAAGATGAAAATCACATCTCGGGCCTCGCATTTAATTATAGAACTCTCTATTTGGCCAACTGTTCTAAACAGAAATAACATGTTCTATGTGGAAATAATGTGTTCCAAGTGAAAATATACAAGAAATATGGAATAAGCCTAACAAATATGCCTGATGTTTTATAAATGGTCTGTGATGTGGAAACACGAAACATAGAGAATGATGGCAGAAAAAGACCAAAGGTCCATCTAGTCTCCCCGGAGTTCCCTATCTACCCGGGGACCTATTGTCCATAGGGTGTTTATCTCTTCCAGTCCACCCCCCTGCTCCCCTCCCTACTGCTAATGACCTGAGCAACTATCAAACCTTTCACTCTGTCCCAGCCATGCTTTAAACCATTTACCATCTTGGTGCCCACCACCTCCACTGGCAGACCGTTCCACAGCTCCACCACCATTTCCATAAATAGATCTTCCTCACATCCCTCGACAGCCTTCCTCCTATTAGTTTCCACTCATGACCTCGGATTCTTGACTCTCTACTCCTGCTAAATAGTTCCCCACAGTTCACCTTGTTTATTTCCTTCAGGAACATGAAGGGCTCCATCATATTTCCCCCTCTCTTGCCTGGTCTCCAGCCTGCACATGTTCAGTGCCTTGATATGATCTTTGTAAAATCTGCCCTGTTGGCCCCAAATCATCTTGGTCACTGCACTGCACCCTCCCCAGCCTTTCCCTGTCTTTCCTTAGGTGAGGACACCAGAACTAAGCACAATATTCCAGATGTGGCCCCACCAGTGATCTGTACAGAGGTAGTAGTACCTCCTTTTTCTTGTTGTCAATATCCCTTCCTATCCACCCCAGCATCCTATTAGCCTTACTACAGGCCTTGTTACACTAGTTTGATTGTTTGAGGTAGTTACTAATGATGACTCCCAGGATCCTCTCCTCTGCCACAGTGCTCAGTTTAACCTTTCCCATCCAGTACTCTGTCCTATTGTTCCCTACGTGCACAAAGTTGCATTTTTTTTATACTGAGTTTCTTTTCTTTTTTTTCTTAATTCATATTGGAGTATCATACCAAATACAAATAAACAGCATATTCAAACCTTGCTGGGATTATTCCCTTGGATGAACAGATTAAGAGAAAACAGACATTTGTTTTATTTTTTCCTTTCTAAAAATGATATATAATAGTAGAGGATTACTTATATACTATTCAATAAAATCTAACAGCTTTAGTATTCCTAGGAGTTCTAAAGTTTATTGACAGGTTGAACAATGTGGTCCAACACTTTATATAAGAGTGTATAACACAGGATACTTGAAAGATACTGAGAGTTAACTGGCATTAAATTTCAAAGGCCAAACCTTAGATCACCCTTCTAGCCTTTATTGATCCCTTCTGGGAGTGGCTCGACTAGGCACCACACACAGCAACTTGATCCCTTCCAGAAATCAGCACAGAGCAACAGGGGTAGCGGTAATTCCCTACCGTTATTATACCCCTGTCCCTCGAAACGCTTTGTGTGAATGTGAGAAGGCAGTAAGGAGGGCTGGGGGGATACTGGGATGCATAGGGAGAAGCATCAGCAGTAGAAAACAGGAAGTTGTTATCCCTCTCTACAGACAGTTAGTGAGACCCCATCTGGAGTACTGCGTGCAATTCTGGAGACCCCATGTCTGCAAAGACATAGACAGAGTGGAGGCTGTTCAGAGGAGGGCAACCAAAATGGTGCAAGGTCTGCACCAGAAGACATATGAGGAGAGACTAAAGCAGCTTAATATGTATACCCTTGAGGAAAGGAGGGAGAGGGGACATGATAGAAACTTTCAAGTATCTCAAGGGAATTAACAAGGTACAAGAGGGTAGTATCTTTCAGAAGAAGAGATGTGCAAGAACAAGGGGGCACAATTTGAAGATAGAGGGGATGGCTCAGAGGCAATGTTAGAAAGTATTTTTTAACAGAGAGAGTTGTGGATGCATCGAACAGCCTTCCTGAGGAGGTTGTGGAGTCAGGAACAGTGGGAAAATTCAAGAATGCATGGGACAGGCATAAGACAATTCTAGTGGGGGGCAGGAGGAAGTAAGCTGTTGGTTAACTAGGATCTGAAGCTTATCCATCAGGTAGGGAAATGGTCAGACTGGGTGGGCCAAGCAGTCCTTATCTTCCGTCAAATTCTATGTTTCTATGTTTTAGCACTTTTCACAGCAGAGTTCTTGCTGCGCTGTTCTTGAAGCACTATATTGTCCTAGTACCTACATCCGCTACCTTCCACTCTTTTGGAACCCAGGACATCACGAGTGATGAAGCTACGAATTATGTTACAGGGGTCACTGATCAAAAGTAAAACTATCGGGCGTGTTTGTACTAGGACCATACCTCATGCATGGTTGGCCACAAACAAGTAGCACTGTTACAAAAAAGTGATTCAATCGCAGTGAATTAGCCTGGGTTGAGCTTGCTGTGCCATTAATGATTCAGTAAACAGGAGAGATGTGGACTGCTCCTATTTAGCAAGCTCCCACTGGCCATCTGTGAGCTCTTATAGGCCAGCACACAGTATAAACAAAATGCAGGAGAGTGGTTTCCATACAGGACAAACTGAGAAAGAAGTGTGCTCAAATTAGCATGTTACAACTGAATGTGTAGGGATCTGACCAATGAGTGGGTCACCTTGTCATTGCTAGTAAGGCTAACCATGGTCCAGTCAATTACTGAGACCAAGAATCCCCTTTTAAAATGATGGAATGAAGACAGAAAGTGAAAAAGAAAATGGATTTTTTTTTTCTTAGTTATTTTTCTCCCTCTGGGCAACCAGTCAGCCTACCTTTCACGCCTTGGCATCCTCCATGGTCTCCGGCCACCATCCCAAGGATCTTCCTTGGCTCCTATTTGGGTCCTGCAGCTTCATCCCCATGGCTTACCCCCACGGCGGGAAGGTGGCAAGCCCCCCTCTTGCTGGTCCGCCAGGACCGGATCCAATGTTGCTGCACTCCCCTCGGAGTCAAAGCTTCCTCCATAGAGAGGCCATCATCCCGGGCCGTGACTAGTGGCCAATTTTCCCTATTCAGATTGCCCAAGATGTGTGTGGTGTGCAATGACGCCAAAGGACAGGAGCGTGCACGCTTCTGCATGCACTCCTTCCCGGTGTCTGCCCCAGCACGTCGCCCTGTACTGCTAGGAGCACTGCACCACCCCAGCCTCCACAAGGGTCCACCAGTGCTCTGACAGCTGCACACCCCCCTCCCCAGAGAAGGAGAGCAGTCCTATGGATGCTCAATCCCTCTCCTCCCCTGCTGACCCCTGACAATCCAGGTCCGCTCCCAAACCCAGGTCGCTGGCGTGGCATGAGGTGTGGCGTCCAGCTCCTCAACCCTGAGCGCCACTGGGCCAGGCCAATGGACATTTTTTTTATGATTTTTGAGCAGCAATTGGAGTGGGTGCACTGGTATTATAACTGTTTGATTCTGGTGTTGCCACACACAGTAGTACTATCTACATAATTTAAAACATATATCAAAACTGTTTAACTATTCCTGCCGGTGGTGCTGAGGGTTGAGGCACTGGACACCACACCTCACACCATGCTGGTGACACGTGTTCAGAGGAATGGCGCGGAGCCACTGGGGATGGCAGTGGAGAAAGAAGGACTGAACATCCAGGGATGCTCTTCTTCTCTGGAGAGGGGTTACGGTGGTTAGTGAATGCCTGGCCCCAGCACAGAGGCTGGGGTGCAGCACACTGATGCTGACAAAGGTGGGTGGGGGATGGGGCAGATGCTCGAGGAGTGCACAGAGGTGCGCGTTCTCCGCAAGTGTCGTTGTCATTTATCCTGGAGAGGAAGAAAAGAGAAAATGCGTGGTTGCGCAGCTGATGGCTGTCCCAGGATACACTCGGCTCCAGAGGTGTCACCCCCAGTGAACTTGGTGGTGAGTAAAGGGAGCTTGCTGCCACCCCGCCATGGGGGGGGCAAGCCATGGAGATATGACTGGGGGCGAGGGCCTTAATGGGAGCTGGGGTGCGCCAGGATGGCGGCTGGATGTGGGCCGACCACAGGGGGCAAAAAGTATCAACAAAAAATAAACAGTTCAAGTATCAGAGAATTGTTTATTTATTTGAAAATTAGTAACTATGAAAGGCACACTGAGTCAAGGCTCATTCCCAGGTGTGACCCATGGAAGAGGAAATGGGCCTATAATAATCATACATGAAATCATAGTCAGTAGTATAGAAGCAAATCCACAAGATAAAATGCAAGCAGTAAATAGAGCAAAATTGTACAAGTACAAGATAACAGTAACAATAAAGGGTGGTAGAGACTGAAGCTATGAGCACCACCACAGCTGGGTGCAGTGGAGACAATGGTTTAACAATTCAGTGCAACCATATTGGAGACATAAGCAGATCCCCAGAGAAGAAGTGACATGAGGGGCAGGCAAGGAGAGAGCTTGCAGGAGCAGGAGGGTGGGGCAGGAGTCTAAACTGGTGCCAAATGGAAGTGGGGGTAGATATGAGACAGAGAGAGGAAGGGAGCAGATTCTAGAGGGATGGAAGACAATAGGAGAAGACTGATGGCTGATCTTGCCATGTGCTTAATTATTCAAATCCCACCAGAGCCACATACTCATTACATGACCCTGAGCAAGTTACTGAACTTCTCAGTGTTTCATTGCACCTAGAGGAGAAGGACAACACCAGTACCCAATAAGATTTTGTATCTCTACTAGGCTATCCTGCATCAATAAACTGTAAAAGTAAAGAAAACAATGCAACACCTTCTGGAATGACATATAGTGATAATAACATGGCCACCAAGGCTGGATTTTCGACATGCATCATTCACCTTGCATCTAGTCCAGATTTCCAAGGGCTACATTGGTCCCTATGTGTCCAGGCACAATTTTCAATCAGAGAATTGAAGGGATTCAGGTTAAAGTTCATGCATTCATTGCTGGGTTATTTTTATTTTTATTTTAGTCTTTGGTAACAGGTAAGGCCCACTCAGGCACTAGTGCCTGTTTTCAGAGGTGACCTGAGAGCACTGGAGAAGTTAAATGACTTGCTCAGAGTCACACAGTATGCAAGTGGGTTGTGGGAATCGAACCCAGATCTGTCTGCTGGATGTACCAACTAATTCACAGCTCATTACTCTAACCTGTAGGCTGTACTGCCAGCCCCAGGGGCCAAGGACCAAGTTATCCTGTTGGACATTATGACTTATTTGTTTGAAAGTGTAGGCCAGAAAAGGCATACGTAGCCATAAACAGCTTGTTTCCAGGTGTGTCCTGGGGACATTGGTACATGGGAGATGATAACAACACTAAATAGCTGTCAGTACAAAATGACAATCAGCAGTAAAACAGCAGTCAATATTAGTGCTGCTTGAATAGTATCCTACCAGGTTAGATACCATCAAATGGGCTGGCAGTATAGTCTAGAGGTTAGAGGAATGAGGTGTGAACGAACTTGGTACACCCAGCAGACTAGACCCGAGTCTGATTCTCACAACCTCCACTTGTATACTGTGTGACTCTGAGCAAGTCACTTAACCACCCAGTGCTCCCAGGTTGCCCCTGAAAACAGGCACTTCTGCTTATTGAGCCTTACCCGGTTACCAAAGACTAAAATAAAATAAAATAAATAAAAAAGATACCATCATTGTGACCAGATATCAGATAGCATCAGATGGTGTAGACATCCAACCAAGGATCCCAGCTGCTAGGATCCACAGTAAGTATCCAAGGTATCCGTGGATCTGACCTGGATCTGACCACAGGATACAGGTATCCGATCATCTGATCCAACTATCTGACTATGGATCCGGAATCCAACATTGGTCAGATACCGGAATTATCTGATGGAGGGTAATCAGATCCACAGAAGCACTATCTGAGCACCACTAGTAAAAAAACAGAAATGTAGAAAGCAGTCAAAAACATCACATACCTCCATGCATTTGTAGTCGATGAAGGTTAAAACTCAACATTTATTTTAGTGCCGGTAGAAAGACGGCCTCCACAACCTGACTCAATGTTTTGCCCCAACACTCTAGGCTTTCTCAGGTATACTGCCTCGTAATGGAGTGTCAGTTATATAGTACACATTTAAAGTGACCACAGCACATACAGTGCATGAAAAACACATCATTGCAAAAAAAGAGTTAATGTGAAAACCAAATATTATTATTATTTTTTTAAAAAGCTTCATTATTTCTATCAGATATATATCCAAGGTGATATTTCTAATAGATAATACAGTACTGAAAAACTATTTTCATGCAAAGTAATTTTAGTGCAACCCAAAATGCAACCATAATTGCATAAATTTAATTTAGCGGTAAGTCATCAGTGCTACATTTACTGCAATGGTAAAAGTGCTTAATAGTGCCAGTTAACACAGATTTATTTAGTGCTAATTAATGCTTCAGAAAAAGAGAGAAAATTATTTTGCAGTGAAAATTTCAAGTTTTACTGTACTTTAGATATCAGATTAATTTATTGCACAAATTGCTCACTGCTCTAGTTTCCCTGGAAATAGCCCCCAAAAATTGCATACTATGGTAAATAATCAAACAGCATGTATAGGAGCTTAATCTAAGACAGGTTTTAATTTAAAATTAATCACATTTTCCCTGTTATCTGGCTGCCTCTCCCTAACCTCTAACAACTCTTCCCTAGTTCTCTGTTCCACCAACCCTCTGGATCTCTGTATAGTGTGGGCCACATAACCCCTAGCATGGAATGTACTTTCCAAGTAATCCACAGAAGTCTGACATTCTTCAATACTGGTGCAGATACATTTGACACAGTAGAACTGGTTCCTAGGGATGTTGTCTATGGTGTGGAGATCTACAGAAAGCCAGAAAACAGATGTGCTAAACACAGTATGTAATACATAATATTTGCAGTAAAATAACACGTTCAGGCCAGATTGCTGGGACAGAGCGGCAGTAGAGAGGAAATTGGGCAAAGCGAAAAGGGAGAGGGGCTCAAATTGATAATGGCGGTAGATGGACAAGATGGGGGGGCATGGTGAGCACTTGGGAAGACAAACTACTTAGAGGGAGGGGAGCAGGCACAGTTACTGTACTATGACTCAGATCCCAGGGTGCCTCTTTATGGACGAGCAGGAAGTATAGGATGGAAAGAGCGACCTTGCATTCAAGCCAGATACACTGAGGTCCCTTCTGCCTGTCCCTGATGGCTGTGTGAAGGATAAAATCCCATGGCATGTTTCATAAGATTAGGGGGATTAACTCATTGTCCTGATTAACATTCTCCCTCCTCATTAAACAGGCTACGTGTAATGCACCTGTCCATGCGTATGTGCGACTGTCAATTGACTAATACCTTTAGTTAATAGGCACACAGTCCCTGCACTACCAGTATCTAAGTCATTGCTCTGTTGTTGTTTTTTTTTTCAAATATGGGCTCACTGTCTATTCTGCAATGAATCACAGAGTTTTGTTTATACTGAAAGTAACTTATAACTATGTTTTTCAGTTTAATATTAGTCTCGCAAGGAGAACACATCATTGTACACTATGTAAAACAGCAGGTTGCCTTACCTTGGAGAATAGATGCGGTCTAAAGATGGATAATATGCTTCATAAAGGAATCATTGGGAAGCATCCACAAACAGTTACGTCATTTTTCCCTAGGGCTGTCAATACTCTGAAAATGAGCTCACAAAGCAAATTTGTGTTACCTTTTTTCTTTCTTTTAAGTACTGTTTATTCAACATTTCTCATAAAAAAACATATAACAATACAATGATGTAATAGTACAATACTTTTAACATTAAAAGTCAATATTGCCCACCCCAATTTTTTTTTTTAAATACCTCAGTTACCAGCCAACTGAATACAAAGATGCTTCACAACACTGATACCATTAGTTAAACAAAATATACAAACATCTAATACCCGACACCCAGGCAGACAACAAAAACAAGAAAACATCTATAGTTTAATTTAACAACACTACAAAATCAATCACAACTCCCGAACCCAGTGCTATGTCAACCTATCTATCAAAGCACAAGACCTGTTGTGATGAAAAGATTAGAAGTGAGAATCCGAGCGAGAGCAGCTATCCCCAGAGCGAAGGAAAAAAGCTCAACCAATACCCATCTTAAAAAAGATCAACAATTTAAATAAGCGCATTAAATAAGTGTATGAAGAGTGTTAATCCAACCTCATCCCAAATGGCCAGCCCATTAACCTAAGTGTATTATTGCTTGTTCCAGAGGGGAGAGTGAATCCAAATACCTACCCCACTGCTGTTCGAACTTATCAGACCAACCCTTCAGGTCATGTGTCAGATGCTCCAGTTGGAGCATATTAATAAGAGAATCTTTCCACATCTGCACCTTGAGGTACACATAGGAGACCCATGTATTTTGATCACAATGCCTCACCACAACCAGCATAATCCTAATACGCCTCGGGTAAAACTCCCAGTCCTCCATGCCCTACTCCTCTACTCTGAAGAGCAATCCCCACAGATCTAGGGGTATCAGAATTTGCATTTTTCAGGAGATAGTCCAGTACCGAAGAAGATCGAGACACTGCCATAAGTAGTGCAGATATACCTCTCTTAGTACCACACCTCCCACACAAAGGCATTAGAAGAAAACTTGTTTGCCACCATCGGAGGAAGGTATAGCCTGTGCAACAATTTAAATTGGGCTTCCTCATAGTGATTACAAATATTCAGACGTGCTGGCCTGGTGGCGCAGAGGGCTGAGGCGCTGGTGCCTTACCTCACACCACACTGGCGACCCGGGTTTGGGAATGGACTCGGGCGCCGGAGGGTCGGCAGAGGAAGGAGTAGGACTGAGCGTCCGGAGGACTGCTCTCCTCTCCTGGGGTGGGTTGGAGATTGGCATCACTCTGTAGCGGCCCCCAGTGGAGACCAATGGAAGCTTAGAATCAGCGCAACTAGGGGGAATCAGAGGAAAAACTGAAAATGGTGTTGCCTCCTACCGGATGACATCCACCCCGGACCAGTGCTCCCTTGAGCTCCATGACAGCCAATCCGACTGCAGCAGCACCCAGGGCCAATGCCTGGGCTCATAGGCCATTTCTCCTCAGAAGAGGAAGACCCACCCGATGCAAGGGTTACATCGGGTTACCCTGAGGTGGCTGTGATGTGGGGTCAGGATTGGCAGGGGAGATGAGTGAGATGTGAGTGTCCTTGGCAAATTGGCCTGTAGGAGAGGGTCGCAGGGGAAATAAATAGATAACACAAATATATCTATTTATATTCAGACCTATATGGGACTCACAAAGCTCTTTCCTCACCCATCTGGTATTAGGCCCCCCCAAATCATGTTCCCAAAGGATCCTAGCCTTCGGTGAAGTATCAGGCAATCCTTCTTTAATGTTGTAATAGTGCTTAGACAGTGCCCCCTTTGGCTTGATCCAGGCCTGTAGAAAACCCCATTCCAAATCATAAAGAGGAGAGTTTTGTGGTCTAAGACAGTCCATACATCTGGTCCAATCTCTTATCTGCATGTAATGAAAGAACTGAGAAGACTGGACCCCTAACCTCTCCACTAGTTCCGGATAGGTAGTAAATCCCTGGTTATTATATAGGTCCCCCAAACATCGAACCGCTGCATCCTCTCATCTTTGAAAGTCCCGATCCTTAAGTCCTGGAAAAAATTCCGGGTTGGAGACATCTGGAGCCGGCAGACTACCTCCAGTTGTGTCTCCCAAAAAGTTCCTAATCCTCCCCCATGGCTGTATTAAATGTTCCAAAAAGGGACTCCTGGGACAACCCTAACAGTATGCCCTCAGCCCACCCTGGCCCAGATAAGCTGTAATATGGTGCCACCTCCAATCTTGATCTAGGAACACCCACGTCGCTTCTCAGGAGCCTTTAATCCAGTCTGTAAGCAGCCTAGCCTGTGCTGCTAAATGGTACAGATTAAAATCTAGATAATTTAGGCTACACTTGGAGGGGAGTTTTAAGCCTTTGAAGTCTAATTCTGGGCTTTTTCTGCTGCCAAATAAATCTAATACAAGCCCTCTCCAAAGTTTGAAATTCTTTTTTGTGTAGTCCCACCAGGATCATCTAGATAGGATATAACAACCGTGGCAAAATGTTCATTTTGATCATATTTAGTCTCCCAAGCCAGGGTACCAGGAAGCCCTGCCATCTCTGGAGAACCCCCAGAATTTTCTCAAGAAGGGGTATGTAACTAAGTTTGTACAAAGAGTCCAAGTTTCTACCCACCTGAATTCCTAAATATTTAATATGGGAGGCCACAATCCTGAAATGGAAGAAAACTTCTCAAGCCTCCTCACTAGGGCCTTCACCAGTACCTTGATATCAGAGTTCAATAGGGAAATCGGCCTATAAGCAGAGCACAGTGAGGGGTCCTTCCCTTCCTTGTGTGTGAGGGTGATAGTGGCCAGACCACAAGTGGGTGGCAACTCTCCTCCACCCCTCTTAGCCTCTTGGAACATATCAAGCATGTGGGTCCATACTATATCACCTAGAGACCTATAAAATGTAATTGGGAGCCCATTCAGGTCCACCGCTTTGCCCCCAGCAAGGCGAAGAGAGGCCTTCCTAATCTACTTCATTATCAGCGGACTTTATAAAGCCTCCCTTTGTGCTTCAGAGAGCCCAGGTAGCTTCAACCAGCCCAGAAACTCAGCAGCCCCTGTCTTCTGGTTAATAGCAACCTTGCTCGTATATAATTTAGTATACAAGTCAACAAAGTATTGCTTTATTTGTTTAACCTCTGCAGTCAGCTTACCAATCCGATCCCTGACTGCTGGGATTCGGTTAGGTTTATCGCTCCCCTTCCCCAGCCTTGCCAGTAGTGGACTGGGCTTGTTGCCCCATTCAAAAACTTTCTGGTTAGCATAAATAAGGGCTCTATTATCCACACCAGTTAGTTTCTTGTTAATGGTTTCCCTAGCTCCCTCATTCTGTTTTCTTGGGGATCTCAAAAGGCCACAAGCTCAAGTCTCCTGGTAGCCTCTTCAAGCCATTGCAGCGTCTCCAGCTTTTGCTTCTGCATGGCGGCCATATACGCCACCACTGCACCTCTCATATATGCCTTTCCCGCCTCCCACAGGACCATTTTAAATGGAGCTGATTGGACATTAGTAGCCAAGTAGTTCTCCCAGCTAGCCACCAAAAACTTTACATTTTTGATTAGTTAACATATATGTGGGAAATCGTCATCCCCTAGCAGCTGTCCATGCCCCCCCCCCCAGATTCAACGTCACTGACATCGGGGCATGGTCAGAGACTGAGACTGGGCTAATGAGCGCAGCACATAGTCTCCAATACCAGCCCCATAACACCATTTATGTAGTCAATGCATGACCAAGTGCGGTGTAGGTTAGAGAAAAAAGAAACTTCTTAGCCCCTGGGTTGGCCTCCCACCACGCCTCCAGCATATCTAATTTGGCAAGTCGTAACTGCCATCTCTCCCTTGCACAGTCCCGCCTATAGTCAGAAACTAAGTGTCCAGGTGTGAGTCGAATACTCAGTTAAAATCCGCCCCCCCCCCGGATTAACTCTGGGAACCACTCTTTCTTTAATAGGGCTAGCAGTTGATCAAAAAATACTGGATCTCTTTCTGCCGGGGCATAAACATTGCCGAAGGTAATGGCCTCTCCCTCTAGGGTTCTACTGATGAAAACATACCTACCATTAGTGATGTCTGTCAGCAGCCTCATAAAGTAGGATTGCCACCCCTCTCCTATGTCCATTATAGGAGGCAGAATAACATTGGGCTACCCACTCCCTGACCAATTTATTATGCTCATTCACAGTAAGTTGTGTTTCTTGAAGCATGGCCACTCTCACATCACACCTCTTCAACACAATATAGATTTTCTTATGCTTGATAGGGGATGAAATGCCCTGGACAGTCCAGGAACAGATAGACATTTTAGTCATATTTCAAGAGAAAGACATCAACAGGACCTGGGGAGGAGGTGGAACCCCCTAATCAAGGACAACCCAAGTCCTCACAAAACAAGACCACCCATCCTAAGAGAAAAAATTCCCAGTCCCTATGTCAGATTGTAAGGAGCTGTATGTCTCCTGTGTGCCGGGTACAAGCAAGATAATTAATAAACCAGCAATGCATAACACATAAACACAGAACAAATAACAGCATAACATAGTAAGCATCATAACCTACATCAACTAACTCCCCCATATCCACCATCACACAGGTCGACCTCCTAAAATATAAGGTGTCCCCTCCTGTCACAAGCAGACATGAGTAGGTGCACATTATGGCAAAAAAACATTTGCCCACAAAAATACAGTCCCCCCCCTCGTCCTCCTTTTATAAGAAGCAAGTTTCTATCTATTGTTCCCCCTTGTCACACCAGGAACATAAAACAATCCCAAGCCAATAATGGTTAGAGCAGGGATATACCCATCTAAATCCTACCATTCAAAGAAAAAACCTTTATCTCCAACTGCTGAATCGCTCCCCCACCCCAGACCCCAGAAACATGGGTCTCCCATCTGGGTCAGGGGTCTAAGAGGTACAGGACGAGAACAGTGAAGCCATTCAACCATACCAGCCTCAACTTGTCTCAACCCCCCCCGGACTATGCTCATTGTTTCCCCTTCCCCTGATGCCTGCTCCCTTCCCCACTTCACTCTCAGCCTTTACTGGAGGGTCCGCATGGCCCTTAAATGGCATACCTGCTGGGTGATCCATTACCCATTACAGAGATGTGCGGGTGGGTGTAAACCCTAGCAAACGGAGAGGGTGTAATAAAATCAGAAATCACCTGTATGGGGCCAGCTGCACCGCCCCTTTATTAGTACTTATCCATGGCAAGTAGGCCTGGTCCTGCTATCGCAGTAGTTCCCCCAATCCTCTGCTGTACTGAGTCTGTACAGAAAGATCAGCCCAATAACCTAGTGGCTGGATTCCATAGTATACTATCACCTGGAGAGAATCTGATTTGTCACCACACAGGATCCCACTCTGGGATTGATTTACAAAATCCAGGTGTCCAGGGAAAAACTATACCCTTGCACATGCCATCCCTCTCACAGAACTCTAATATTAGTCTCTTAGTCAGTGGATGTTTTGAGATTATCCCAGGCTCTAATATCGAGAGGTCCACATTTCCCATTACTTTATCTAAAATATTTGGGATAGGGCAGGGTAATGAGCCCGTAGCAGAATTGCTGACCACCATTCTAGAACCCCAGAGCTGTCAGCTTACCAATTCCCCACCCAGGCATTATTAGGAATTAAAATCCATACAAAGGATCAGCATCAGCTGATCACCTAGCGTTTGTGGCCTCTTACCCCCCATTCATAGTGATATGCACAAATATTTCCATGGCAGGTATGAAAATCTCTTTTTTCAAAAGAACTTCTGGTCAAAAATCGCTGTTACTCAGGGCACCTTCCTTTTACAACTCTTTACCCAATGAAACTGTCACCTGTTGGAAGATCATGCCATTCAAAGTCAGATTGAAACAATGGCTCTCTTAAAAAAAATGAACGCATCTGTATTTAGTGGTTATTTGTGTGTTTTGTAATTATGTTTTCATATAGTATGTTATTGTCTTTAATGGATTTATATTTACGTACTTGTCACATGTGAAAATGGATATTTTGCTCATCAGCTAACAAGTATAAAAAATAAACAAATGAAAACGAAATGAAGTTTTTTATCCCTCCCTGTCACAGGCAGGAATCTCCTTCCACCTCCTACCAATGCCCAGTTCTGACTCATCGAGATTCCACCACCAGCTTACGCAGTACCCCACACCTCAACCACATCACATTGCTGTGCTGTCACTCTGGCTTACCCCTAGGGTCAGGTACGTCTTCAGCCACCTTGGCATTTCTACCCTTCTGTCTATCCAGCCACCCACCCACAGTGGAGGTGAAAACCTGGGGTATACCTGAGATGTGGTGGTTGGAACCTGATTCAAGCATGTTGGGCATGCAGGGGCTTCTTCTGCCACACCTACACCATTTTTACCATGTCCTCATTGCTTTATAGAAACATAGAAAGTTTCACTAGAAAAGGGCCATTAGGCTGATCTAGTCTGCCCTATTGTCCCTGCCTAACACAACACCCTGCACCCTACTTGGCCACAGGTGTCTTTCCTTCCCCCTTACCTGTACTTATAATACGCATGTGCCTGTCCCATGCATGTTCAAAGCTCCCCACTGTCTTTTCCCCTACCACATCTTCTGGCAGGCTGTTGCAGACATCTACCACCCTTTCTGTGAAGAAATATTTCCTCATATCCCTCTTAACCCCCCCCCTCAAGTTTCATAGCATGCTTCTGGGTATTGGTGCTCCTACTCCTTTGTAAGAGGCTCCCCCCACATGTTTTTCACACCCATGAGGTACTTATAGGTCTCAATCATGTCCCCTCATGCTCTCCTCTCTTCCATGGAGTACATGCCTAGATCCCGCAGCCTCTCCTCATATGGCTTCTCATGCAAATCCTGCACCATTTTAGTAGCCCTCCTCTGGACTGCCTCCACCCCATTGATGTCCTTGCGGAGGTGTTGCCTACAGAACTGGAAGTGGTACTCCAGGTGGGGTCTTACCAGTGAGTGATGCAGTGGCAACACAACCTCCCTTCTCTTGCTAGAAATCCCCCTCCCTAGGCATCCCACCATCTGGTTCGATTTGCCTACTGCCTTATCACACTACCTTTCCACCTTGAGACCATCATATATGATCACCACAAGGTCTCTTTCTTGCTTGATAACTGCAAGTATCTCTCCCAATATTACACACAGTCCCCAGGTTACCCCGCCCCAGATGAATGACCTTGTACTTTTTGGCACTGAAACCCAGCTACCACTCTCTAGACCAATCCACTAGTTTCTCCAGATCCTGTTGCATTATTTCCACCCCTTCCTGGGTGTCCATCCTGTTGTAGATTTTTGTGTCATCTGCAAAGAGACATGCTTTCCATTTCAGTTCCTCAGCAATGTCACTTATGAAGACAATGCAGAGGACAGGATCCAGTACCGATCCCTGCAGTACTCCATTGGTCACTGTCCTGTCCTCCAAGTGGTAACCGTTCACCATCACCCTCTGCCCCCTATCTTTCTACTAGTTGGATACCCAGCACACCCCCTTCTCACCCACCCCTACACTGCTAAGTTTCTTTAACAGCCTCTCATGTGGGACAGTGTCAAATGACTTACTGAGGTCCGGACAAGCCACATTCACTGCCCTCCCCTGATCCACTTCCATAGTTACCCAGTGAAAGAAATCTATGAGATTTGTTTGACATGACCTCCCCCCTGCGAAGGCATGCTACTGGTGATCCATCAGCCCATATGTCTCCAGGTACTCCATCAGTCTCTCCTTCAGTAGCAACTTCATTAACTTCCTCACTACTGATGTGAGAGTGACTGGTCTGTAATTACTGACCTCCTCTCTGCTGTCACTCTTGTGCAGAGGAACCACAATGGCCCTCCTCCTTTCCTCTGGAAACACCCCTGTCTCCAGTGAGGTGCTCAGCAGTGCTGCCAGAAGGGCAGCTAGGGCCTCGCTCAGTTCCTTAAGTACCCTTGGATGGATCTCATGCAGCCTCATTGCCTTGTTTTCCTTTAAGGCTTCCAACCCTAAAAAAATAAGATAAAGCGTTTTGAGATTTAGAGTGTCTGACAGCTACAGAGTACATAACAGGTGCTGTAATATATCAAAATTCAGTTCAATTCAAGTAACAATCATACATTTTCAAAGAACAGATGGGTAAAAGGAGGCTGCAGCTAGGAAGAAGAGGTTGTTCTATATACTTTTATTGGGTGACTTCAAAAGCTATCAATAATAAAAGTAAAAAGATTTAAAACTGGTAAGACAAAACTCTCTGATGTTGGCTTGTGCCCATGAGCCTTGACTAATCTATACTCTTCACCAAACATTTCAATAATGATCAGTAAGCATAACACCATAGCGCCGCAAGAGGGAAGACTTTACCATGCAACAGATCCATACCCCTGCAAAATGTCTCCAGAGGCAACATAAATAAACACGTCAGGGCTTATGCAGTCTTCCATGTGGCTGTCTGGGTAAGAGATAGGTAGCGAGATCTACTTGTTAACAGAAACTGGAACTTGAAACATGTAGATTTCCAGCTTCAGTCCTTGTCTAACAAATATTCAGGGGAACAGGGTTGAAAACATCAAGTCTCTGCTCTTAAAAGCCACCAAGATATAAGGAGAGCAAAAAAGGACTTTAAATGTAACCTGCCGAGGAAACCAATAACTCTAGGAGTAGTGAGCCATAAGCAGGGCAAGGACGGACTTTTAATGCAGCAAGTAGGCCAAGTAGCTCTCGGAGAATCTCCTTCTGTTAGAGCAGGACATCTCAGCCGCAAACAAACACCTCGTGTCTAGCTAACAGCTCACCAGCAAATAAAAACCAGGGCGTGGTTGTAGGATTACCAGAAATTGTTTATTGAAAATAAAAAAGTTTCAGTACAGCAGTCTACAACCTCAACATTTTGTGCATGTGCAAATGTGCTTTTTCAATGCAATCTATGCAGAAAACCCCAAATCTGAGAACAGTGAGATGTAAGCAGGACAAAAACTGAATTTTAATGTAACCTACCCAGCGAACCCTGGGTATGGTGAGCTATAAATGGACTTTTAACATAACCTACCCAACAAACCCTAACTCTGGGAGCAGTGAGATAAAAGCAGGAGAAGAACGGACTTTTAATGTAACATACCCATTGAACCCTAACTTTGAGAAGGGTGAGATAGAAACAGGACAAGAATGGACTTTTAATGTAACCTACCCAGCAACTCCTAACTCTGGGAACAGTGAGATATAAACAGGTCAAGAATGGACTTTTAATGTTACCTACCCAGCAAACCCTAACTTTAGGAGCAGTGAGCTATAAGCAGCACAAGAACGGGCTTTTTTTTTTTTTTTTACTTCCCCCGGGCAGTGGCTCAGGGATACCACCACCCCTCCTCTGGTCATTCATCTGAGTCCCAGCATACCGGAATCTCCAACCCTCATGGCTGGGTCCCTGCACACCGGGATCCCGGCATCATGCTGCTTGATGCCAAGGATTTGTTTTGCTTTTTTCCCCATTTGTTGTCTTAGCCCCAGAGGGTGCCAGTGCAAAGAATGTAAATCCAGGCTGGTAATGAGCTAATGCATGCTGCAGCCAAGTGCCTAACAGTGCCCTCCCCACCCTGACTCTGTGAGTCTGAGCCTGCCACCCATGCTGCCACCAGAGGCAATACTTGTTAGGGCACAATAGCAGCTCTGTTTTTCACTCCCTCCATGGAGGAGGAAATCAGCCTCTGTGACGCTTTATTCTTCTCCCCCTGGCTGACCCCCAATGACCCAGGATCATTTCTGAAACTGGGCCACCAGTGTCAGGAGCAGTGGGGCTACTGCTGCACTGACAGGTCAGTTCAATGGACTTTTAATGTAAACTACCCAGCAACCCTTAACTCTGGGAGCGGTGAGATATACGCAGGGCAAGAACGGACTTTTAATGTAACCTACCCAGCAAACCCTAACTCTGCGAATGGTGAAATATATTCAGGATAAGAACGGAGTTTTAATATTACCTATAACTCAGCAAACCTTAACTCTGGCAGAGGTGAGATATACGCAGGGCAGGAATGGGCTTTTAATATAACCTACCAAGCAAACCCTAACTCTGGGAGCGGTGACATATACACAGGGCAAGAACAGACTTTTAATGTAAACTACCCAGCAAACCTTAACTCTAGGAGTTGTGAGATATACGGAGGACATGAGGGCAATAACAGAGTTTTACTGTAAACTAGCCATCAAACCCTCACATTTGGAGCAGTGAGATGTAAGCAGGACAAGAACAGACTTTTTATGTAACCTATCCAGCAAATCCTAACTCTGGGAGTGGTGAGATATAAGCAGGCATGAGTGGACTTTTAACGTAACCTACCCATGAATCCCATGTAAATACCTGTAGTACAGTAGTGAAGAATGGAATAAAATAAATTTTTTTGTAATGTAGTTCTACTCAGTTCAGCTGATGTCAACAGTGATTTTTTTGCTGCTGACCAGAACCCCTAATTTAAAGTTTACACCCAAGACCTTTGGGTACAGTAATCTAACTAAGGGATTGGGTGAGTCAGTGCAAGTCTATTTGGAACGGGTTCTACCTGGAACCCCAAGCTGTAAATTGTTCTTTTGTTTCAAGTCTTGCATTTTGTATATATAGGGATATACAATGGCCTGGCTCAAAATATTAAAACCTAGAAATGTAGTTGATGTCGGTGGCAGGAAAAGGCCCAATAGCTCGCTGAGTCTGCCCAGTGCCTGTAATATGCCATTTACATTCATGAATGAGGGGGCAGAAGCTTAACTCATGAGTGGCAGAGCCATGAGTGGGTTATGAAAGTCCTACCCACTCACAAGTGATGTGCCATATTCTGAGTCAGGTCATTGCATGTCCAGGTTATACCCCATGTTTTCAAAACTAAAACTTTTGAATGAAGCTGTTAAAGCAGCAGTGCAATGAAAAATGTTGTTCCAAAAAAGCTAGTTTCTGCTACAATTATTAAAAATATTTGCATACCTGTCAAATCTACTTTTCTACGCTGCACACCAAAAGTTTCTTTTATTTTCTCGATCCTGACCCTTGCCAGGTTTACAATGGTATTTCAAAGCTAAATTTGGTATCAATCTTTTTTCTTGCCAAGCAACTAAATGAAAACATTTATAAAATACTCACATTTTGGTAAAACTAGAAAATGTTACCACCAAATAAAAACTAGAAGGTGCCTGGAATCTTTTATAGTGAAAAAAGGTAGGGTCACATTTTTTGCCCACATTGTTTGCACTGTTGCTGTAACTGTTTATTTTGGTTCACTAGTCTGATTAGAATGCCAAGTTAGATTGCTACATGACTCTATTCTGATGTCATTGAGCATTGTTAAACATAAACCACTGTTCATTTGGTTCAGTAGTCCCCACACAGCTAAATAAAACTGGGATTTTCAACTAACATAGCTGACCTTTAGATAACTTGTTATCTAGAGGTCAGTTGTGTCTCATGTCAAGATATGAAAGGTTAGGATATTGCAGGAAACAGCAATTTCTTAGTATCAGTAATTTCAGAGCTGTGTGTTCTGTATTCATAAAACAATGCTGTGGTAGTGGCACAGGTCAGGAAGCACAGGCAAACCAGGAGAAGTTACAAAATTTGCAAGTAGCATTTTATTATCAATAAGAATAGAATAGAAAAAAATACAATTGTACAGGATATCTCTTCTTAAAGGCAGCACAAAAAAATCCTTCATCTGAGTCCCTTTTTCAATTTTAAATCTCAATCTCTCTAAATCTATCCAAATAAAACATTGCTCTCTTTATAGAAGATGTTTTTGCCTGGCAGTTCAAACTCTGCAGCCTGTTGTTGTAAGTTACAGCTGCGGTTTCTCACACAATGTATCAAAACTTTGACACTCCCCTTCCTGTGACCAGCCCGAAGAGTACATCTAGTCTTAACAGATGCCATGAAATGGAACATTCTGTCCCAGAGCTGGTCTCCTGTTGACAATTCTCAAAATTAATCTCAAGGTCAACCCCCTGTGTTCCAGTTTGTTATCTTTCCTGATAAACCCAAATAGCTTTCTGCAATCATTTCAACAATATAAGTATATACATTTGTAAACCAGGGGATCCCAGTTTCATATATATATATATATAAAACCACAGGGAAGCAAGGGAAGAAAGAATAGAAACAGCATGTGTAGGAAGGGAGATAACGGGGAAAAGTGTTGGACCATCGGAGTGGCCAAGTCTGAGGTGCCAAAAGAAAAATGTGCAATCAGACAGGCAAGAAACAGACAAGTGGCAGAATAGGAGAGGGCAAAATAGATTCTTGCTTTTAACTCTGTCTCTCTCTCTGCATAACAAATTGAACAGGGTCTTACCAAACCCTGTCACCACCTTCCCGCCCCCCCACACACACTTTAAGAGGGAACCTGTTTTTTAAGACAGGTTTCCAAAACCTATTATTTTTCTTTTAATAGTACCTTAAAACATTTAGTCTTTTTGCATATGCAGTATCCCTTTTCTCATAACACCTTTTACAGTAAACATTTCAGCTAAGCACACTCATTGTTTCAACTTTCTGAATTCTCAATTTCTGAACCATATCTTGACAGAAAATCAGCACTGACATTCTCTTTTCTGGATCTGTGCATGACTTTGAATTTAAATGGCTATAGTTCCAGGTACCACCTTGTGATTCTGGGACTTGTTATCCTTCATTTGATTAGACCAACAAAGAGGGCTGTGATCTGTTATAAGTACAAAGACAGTTCCTAGCAGATAAAACTCAAGGGACCCCATTGCCTATTTCACAGCAAAGCATTCTTTTTCAATAGTGGAATACTTTTTCTCTATGTCATGCAGTTTCCTACTGATATACAGAAATGGATGTTCCTTCCTATCTATATTCTGACTCGGAACTACACCTAGGCCTACCTCAGATGCATCTGTCTGTAACAGATATAGTTTCTCAAACTCTGGACTCCTTAAAAAAGGGGTTAAACATTATGTAGCCTTGGTGGCCCGAAAAGCCTCATCATACTCTGGGGACCATTTCACATGATTTGGGTATCATTTTTTTGTTAGTTCAGTGAGGGGATTAACTAACTAGGCAAAGATGGGAACAAATCTCAGGTAGTAACCAGGCAGACCTAAAAATTACCTGACATGTTTTTGTTTTAGGGACAGGACTAGTAGCTAAAGCTTCTATCTTAGAAATCTCTTGCTTTACATCTCCGTTTCCTCAAATAAAACCCAATTATCTGGTTTCCTGCTTGCCTAATGTGCACTTGGTAGGATTAATGGTAAGCTGTGCATTTTGGATAGATTTGATAACTGCTCATAGGTGTTCCAGCTGGCTGTTCCAGACTGTACTTTTGTTTCTGCTTCTGGTTTGGCTGCCATTCTTCTAGTGATCACTCCTGGACTTGCTGTTGCAGGATCCATACCTTTCTTCTATGCTTCCCTGGTACCAGGTCTAATACCCATGCACAAACTCCTGGTGTAGAGTATGCATTGTATAAATCCCACTTCTAACATCAACTGTGGTAGCGGCATAGGTCAGGAAGCATAGGCAGACCAAGAGAAGGTATAACATTTGGATGTAGGTTTTTATTATTATCAATAACAATAGAATAGAAAAAAAATTGTACAGGATAGCTCTTCCTAAAAGCAGTACAAACAAAAATCCTTCATCTAAGTCTCTCTCTCTCTCTCTCTCTCTCTAATTTTAAATCTCAGTCTGTCTAAATCTAGACCAGAAACACATAATATCACAGACAGACACAAATTGCAGAGATAATTAAAGTAAGAAAACAGTACTCAAAAAATGGCACGAAGAACTTATAAGAACACTTCCCTGCAGAACCCTTAAGAGTTAGGAGGCGAAACTTTGGCATTCAGTGGAATAAAAATAAAGCAAAGAAAAACCTATTGAATGTTGTTAGCTTTGAAGCTGTGAGAGTGCCTCTCCCCCCCATTTTTACGGGACATAATGTCAAGACACACCACATTATTACTGCATTTTATGACACAAATGTGTTGTATTAACTTGTGCATTAATTATATGTTAATTGCATGCTAATGTCAGGTTTGTATTTTGAACAACTAGAGCTCTATTTTTTGAGACAAAGTTCATCTTGGTTCTAAATTTTGGAATTAGTCAGGTTTTAGGAAGTAGTTTTTATCCAGAACTGGGTCTGTCCCACCATAGTCTCAGTACACTACTGCACGGGTTCTAAATCAAATTCCTAAATTAAGATGATTGAACTCATTGCACAAAACATTTTTTTTTTATTCAGGTGCTTATTTAAGAAATAAAAAATGAGAAGTCAGTCCGTTCTGAGGGATTAATGACCAGTTGCGGGGTATGGGTTGCCTGACGCCGAGCTGAGGGTCACCTCCCTCCAGCCGGGTGTTAATCCAAGGAAATGAGTGGCTTCAATGTTGTCATTGTGATAATAAGCCTAATCACAATAATGACTTCCATTTTTCCTGTTTTTTTTAACTTACTTAGAGGTTTTGAGCAGAGTGGCATGCACTATGCATACCACACAGTGTTAACTGGCAGCTGGATTGGTAATTTTTAAGATGTTAATAACCAATCAGGCAGCCAGTCAGGAGCCTTGCTTTGCTCAAGAATACTGAATTGGACTTATAACCACCTTCACTGACATGCCTCTCCCCATTCCCATCTGGTCTGCCCACAGCACCAACACCCACCTTCTCCAAATATAGTATTTATGGTACCAGGTAAAAACAGCACACCAGGAAGAGTGCTGCAAGAACTGTGCTGTGCAAAGTGTGAAAGGACTGAGAGCGACAGGGGTATAACAGCGATAGGGCATTACTGCTACCCCTGTTGCTCTGTGGATTTCCAGTATAGGGATCAAGATGCCACGTGCTGGGGTGCCTGGCTAAGCTGCTCCCATGGTGTAGTGGCTAGGACACCAGCGCACGGTGAAGCAGGAGACCTGGGACCACGGTTTGGTTCCCTCCAGGTCTCCTCCTGCTTGAAACTTTTTTTTAAGTGAAGAAGAAATTTTTCCCCATCCTGATGATTATTTTAAGTCTGAGGGGTTGGGGGCAGAGTCCCCTTAAAAAAAAAGAAACCTCATTTTTTTTAATGGGGCTATGCTCTTGTTGTCAGGTTGCTCCTGTACCTAACATTGTTTGTAAGGGTGCTGTTTTCCATGAGGCATTTATTGCCGTGCAGTTTTTGTTTTCGGTGACATGACCCCATGCCAGTATTTACCCAGCTCTCTGTCTCCATGGCTTGCCCCAGTGGGGGAACATTTATGGTTTGCACTTACCCTTCTGGAGATCTGTAGGAGGAGAGTGCCATGGATGGTGGTGTGGGGATGGGGTGGGTGGGAGGAGACTGACCTTCATCTGGCATCGTGTTATTTTCTGTTACCATCCTCAGGCAGCACATACTGTGTGTGGGCAGGCACCTCAGATGAATACAGCAAGCTCCTTCTGGGAAACCAAGCTCCCCTGCCCACCAGCGAGAGGCGCTGTGGCACCAGAGTGCTTCACCTCCCTTCCCCCAGCTGGGACACGCTTCCCAAGACAGCATACCATACTCAGTCTGGCCACTGAAGTGACAGCTTCCAGGTTTGCTCCTAAGCCTGGGTCACCTACGTGAACGTGGAGTGCACTTCCGTTGGGTCATCAGGAGCCAATCAGAGACATTTTGTAAAGGTCAGCAGCAATGAAAAAAGAAAACTGTTTTTCATTACTGGTTTTGAAATTACATATTTGTTTAGCCTACACTCCTGTTTTCTGCATTTGAAGAGGCATGATAGCACAGTGGTTAAGGGCAATGAGCTGCAAACCTGGAGACCTGGGTATGAATCCCATTAGCTTCCACTTGCATACCGTGCAACCCTACGCAAGTCACTGAACTTCTTTGTGCTCCCAGCTCTCACCTGGAAACAAGCTTCAGCTCAGTGTGCCATTGCTGGTTAAACAATTTCCCCTTTCCCTTTCCTTAAAGAGCTTCTGACACCATTCAGAAAATTTTGAAACCTGTAAGATGTAGACACAGCCAAGTTTATGTTTCATATATGTTCTGTAATTCTTTCCCCTATGTCTTCATTACTTACACTTGCATGAAACAATATATCTGTCTCCAGAGGCTTTATCTGCTCTGGTTACATGTGTAAATGGACATCATAAACCCCATGTTTATTACATCATAACTGTCTCCACAGAAACAGATAGAGATGTCATAAATGGAGATTGTGATGTCAGGTCCAGGCAAGAAGCCAGAGCAGATAGAGTGGAGATCCTGTTTTCATACAGACATCCTTAATGATAAAGAAATAAGGGTAAGAAATGCAGAAAGAAATATGAAATATAAGCTGAACTGTGTCTAAATATTAAAAGCACAATACTTAGTCACAAGGAATTGTCACAAAATTGGTGCAAACCAATTGTGTGACAGTCCCTTGACAGTGAAACCCTTGAGCTATACACAGAGGTGGTTTTGGGGGGTCTTCTGTGTCAGCATACATCAATGTGCATTGGTGTGCAACAGGGGGAAGAGCTGACATGTAAATAGCCTGCAGTAACATTCACATTGCCAGCTTGATTCTGGGGGGAGGGAGGTTGTTTTCAGTAATCACATCCTTATACACACTGTGACACTCACAGCTTGATTTAAGAGTCATCTGCTCCAGCAGTGTTATCTTATGTCAATTAAATTTATATGCAGTAGGATTCTTTGTATGTGTTTTGCACCAAGCACCTTTGACCCTGGGAACCTCCTGGCTGAAGGTAATATGGTACTGTTAGACTTCTCTGACATCATCATCTGTATTTTTTAAATGAGTATTTTAAACCATTGGGGATTTTTTCTGTTTTTTCTGCATGATCTAGCTGTTAAAAGTATTGTTTTTTTCTAAACAACGGCCATTAGGCTTCTGAAGAAGGACTGGTTAGTCCGAAAGCTAGAGTACTTTGTTCTTGTTGTTACATCTATGTTGGTCCATTAAAAGGTATCAAATCATTTGCTTCTGGATCAGATTCCATGTGTAACCTACAGTAAGTCAAACAGAAATTAGACACAAATGCCTACCTATTTGCAAGTCAAGCAAATGTGGTTATTATTCAGTTGTAAACACCTATAGTCACAGCCAGGATTCACATTGCTAGACTCTGGGTAAGTATGACAAGTTTCCTAAATACTGGTACCTTATCCAGCTGTGTTCTGCTTGTGTGTGTGTGTGTGTGTGTGTGTGTGTGTGTGTGTTTAAACATGTAACTTTCTATAGTATATTGTGTAGCACTGTGAATCCTGGCTGCAGTGTTTTTTTTTTCTCTGCTGTGACTAAGCAAAACACTGTAACAAGACACTGGCCTGTTGTAGGGGCTATTATACACCAAACCAAAGGGTAAGCTGTGAAAACTAACTTGGAGAAGATACAATAAAACAAACTTGAATGACAGCCCCCAGAGATCATAAAACACCCAGGGGAAATTAGAAAAACTCCTCTAACAACCTAGGCAGAAACAAAACACTGGATTGAAGTGAGAACTCAAAACTGGTAGTAATACATATATTCCTGATTTTAACATGCGGTTTTCTTTTAAGAATATTCAATAGAATATAAACAGTAGCCTAGAACTGCCTGCCTGAGAATGAAGTTGGTATATTATTTGGAAAAAGGGAAGGCTAGGTCTCTTGTTATGCAATGTCCTGTAAAGTATCACACTGACTGCTCTTAGGATGTTGATGTCAAATGCTGTGAGGTGCCATGGGGAACTTGTTATGCAGAAAGTTCCAGGAAGTGTTTAACCCATTCTACTTCTAGTAGCTTTCTCAAACTTAAAAAGAAAAAATACACTTCATCACAGACTGTGTTTACCAAGCACTGTGCCCATGGTTAAAATTATTTGAACCCCATCCCCCCAAAAATGCGCCCTCTTATGAATATGCATGATTTATCTGTAAAGACAATTAAAAAAATGTATTTCAAATAGCATTAGTAACACCAATGTTTTCAAGGTTATCTGTAAAGACAATTAAAAAAAAATGTATTTCTAGATGCATTAGTAACACCAATGCAAGATTTAGAAACTACTAAAAAGACAAACTATATATATAGATATATCGAATATGGTAAACAAATATTGTTAATCCCAAAAGCTGAACTTTGTTTTTAGTATGTAAATGTTTAAGAAATACCTGAAAGCTGTCTATTTTCCTTAGTTTTTAGACACTTCTTAGTCTTTCCTTTTGAGACACCAGGTGACTCTGATAATCATTTGTTCCAAGGGTTTTTAAGTCAGTTTGAAGGCATTTTAAGTATCTTCTGTTCTAGTCCTTAACAACATTCAGGGAATTCCACAGAATTGTTCTGTTCCTTGGTCCACATCCCAAATATGTGAGTCTTCTTTCAGGATAAAAGATCCACCTCATGCCCCTCCCACATGAATAAAAAAAAAGGTGGGATGGACCTTTTGGAGCTTCTTGGGTGGAGGTGGGGTGGACCTTACTTCCCCCCAAAAAACTATGCTGCATCCCTCTACTCAGGTTCCAGTTCTTGTACCACCCATTTAAGAAAGAAAATAGTACTCTGCAACTATTGACTAACATGAAAGCGTATTTATTTGAGGGTGGAAAACATTTCTTGGAGGAGGGTAAGGCGGAGGAGACTATTTACACCTTCAGTCAGTTTCACGGACAGAAAACATTACATCACTGCTTTTGTACATGCAATACTCCTGTAGGCTCCACCCACAGTCGTAAAAAAAGAATAATAATGACGAGAATGGGTCATTCTGGAATAAATAATGCAAAAAGTAAGAGATTTTAAATTTTCATGGCTCGTCACTTTTAAAGGGGAACAGAAACACTGCAACATTCTCTTTCACAGGTACCCCAGTAATGCAAAGCACCATGGGATGTATATACAAATCACCATGAACGTTTAGACTGGTCTTGCTTTAAGCAGGAGTGCATGGTGCCTGATGGCCTCTCACATACTCTGCAAGGGCTGAGAACAGAAAACACAGACACATTTCATCTTTCTCAGGACTCACCAGTGTGCCTTATCTGTATCTCAACTTGGGGGGGGACAAGGAAAGGAGAAACTGTTTAACCAGGAAAGGCACACTAAGCCATAGCTTGTTTTCAGGTGCAACCTGGGGGCACAAGCAAGTTACGTGATTTGCTGAGGGTCACATAGTATGCAAGTGGGGGCTGATGGGATTCAAACCCAATTCTCCAGGTTTGCAGCTCAGTGCCCTTAACCACTGTGCTATACTGCCTTCAAACAAAGCAGCCCTTATGTGGTCTTATGGGTATGGGTCATGGTGAACCTAAAATAAGAAAGTAAGCTGAAATGACAAAAAACCTCGGCACAAAAGCGCCGAGGCAATGATTACCCAAAAATGGCATTGACAACAAAGCCAGGTTTGAAAGAAATACTATACTTTAGAACCTGGCTTTGTTGCTAGTACCCTTTTTGGGTAACCCGTGCCTCTGTGCTTTTGAGCTCAGATTCTTTGTCTTATTAAAGTTCTCAAGTCATATTTACTTACCCCTTTCTGTACCTCTCTTGCTTTTTTGTTTTCTCTTTCTCATTTGTTTTCTATCTTCCTCATCTCTAAAACCAAATTAGTATGCAACCACCATACTGCACCATTCTAAAATGCTCCAACCCAGTCCATGACATCGTCGGTTAGAATCAATCCATGGTCCCAGTGCTGATGCTGCTGCTGTTGCAATGGCCTGCCACTTCGATGCAAACCGAGCTTTCATCAGTGTAGCCTCTCATGCCAAGAGTGGGATCTGTGCTGGAAGCCACTGACTGACTCTAACCAATGATGTCATCAGCTGGAGTGATTAAAATGGTGCACTAGGGGGTAGCATACAGAGCTAGTTTTAAAGACGAGGGAGAGAGAAACCAAAAAATGAGACATATGTCCAGAAAGAGAACAGTGGGAAAGCAAATATGAAATGGGGATGTTGCTGTGTTTCTGTTCCACTGTAAGCTTCTGTTTGTTCTATTATTCAAACTTCTGAGAATGCTGATCAATGTGACTGTTCATCGCTGAACTGGTATTGACTGCCATGCTTTCAGCCAGCAACTACAGGCTAGTTAGCTCATTCTCCACAGACGGTCCTGTAACTCTCAGTGTTGCATTTCCATTAATCACTGCCTTGACCTGCCTTGTTATTCTACCCCATTTTGTGTGTCATGATTTTGAAATAATGCAATAAAAAAAAACCTAATCTACTGCGGGGGAATCGATGTGGAAAGAAAAGTGCACAGTCAGCAGTTTGGCTGAGTCATTCGAAAGAACTTTTCAGTAAGTCTTTCTTTTTATTTTGTTATTTGAAATAACATATATTTAAAATAAGTTAATTTATGAAAGAGCTAGGTGGCAGTTGGTAGTATGAGCATATTACTTTTGGTGAAGGGAAAGGGAAATTGTTTAACCAGGAAAGGCACACCAAATGGGAGCTTGTTTCCAGCTGCGTTCTGGGAGCACAAGGAAGTTAAATGACTTGCTCAGGGTCACACAGTATGCAAGTGGGGGCTGATGGTATTCAGACCCAGGTCTCTAGGTTTGCAGCTGAATGCCCTTGACCACTGTGTTATACTGCCTCCTATGACTAGTGACTGCGGCTTGTGTACTATGAAGGAAAAATCCTCACTGTCTTTATCTTTCCCACATGCGAATTATGTGGCACACTGCTACTGAAGAAAGGGACCTGGGAGTCATCAGAAGTAAATACCTGAAACAATCTAGCCAATATAACAAGACCGCACCCCCTGAGGAAGGATCATGTCAGACCCGATGTGCCAGGGTTTAGCTGTGTAGTCTCAATAATTTTTTTGGAGTTTTTCCTCCATTGCAGCAGTTTGGTGTGTTTTATTCTAATGGAGTTCTTCTTTTTGTGCTATTCTGGTCTGGATGAATTATGGAATGCACCCACTGCAAGACTATGTGTGCTGGTAACAGTTTGCCTTCTTTTGAAAAAAAGATCGCTAAGTATGTGTAGTGCTACTGGAGTGTACTTCTTTTACAATAATTAAATAATACAGTGCTATAAGAGTGTGTACCTGAAAAATCCACAAGTGTTTTGTAGTGCTGTTGGAGTGTATATCTTACAATAGCAGTTTTTTTTTTTTTACTTTTATTTTTTTGTCTCTGTATCTCTGGCCTGGCTTCTTCTTTGCTATTCCACAGCAGCTCCCCCTCTTTCCTGGCTACCATCCTGCCCTCCACCCCCACGGAGCCACAAATTAGACCCCACGTAGGGTACAGAGATGGGGGGCTATGCACCTAAGCTCACAAGTCATCTGGTGATGGCAGAGGTGGCAAGAACCATCCCAGATGTACCCAGGTCCTTCATAGATCCAGCATCGAGGCTGAGATTTTATCCCTTGTTTTCACTCCATTGAAGATAATGACATGCAAGGGGATACCAATGTGCATTCACAAGTAATGAATGCCCTAGCATGGGCCCGTGGCTGGCGATTTCCCTTCCCATGCAACTGTTCTTGACTGCACTGCCACCTGTGGTCACTCACCCAGGTGGTTGTATTGCAGCAAGGACAGGAACCCTCCCTCCCTCCCTCCCCGGAGGAGGGGAGCGCCCCCTGGGATGCTTGATCCACCTCACCCGGGCTGATCCCCAATGATCCAGGCTCATTATTGAACCTGGGTTGCAGGTGTCATGAGGAATAGGGCTAGTGCTATGCTGAAGGACCATCTCTACAATAGCAATGGTAATACAGTACTGGGGAATGTATCAGAAAGTACATACAGTGGCATTACTAGGCAGTCAACAAAACCAGCAGCAAACCAATGAGCACTTCATTTACACAGAAAGATAACTCTTGATTGCACTGGGAACTCTAATATCCTCTGGGATACTTCCTAGCATGAGCAAGATGGTCCTAAGCATTACCCCACACTCATCCTTTGACTTTGCAATTTCCTGTGGTTTACTTCTTTCTGTAGAATGGCAAGTCTTTCAAACAGCTCTGCCAACCCAGTAAAATCAAATTGAAATAGTTGCAGTAGGTGTATCCTTAAATCTAATCTAGATCAGTTTATTTCTGGCAGCAGACTGCTGTTCTGAGGTCACGAGCTGCTTGTCAGGTGTAAAAGATGCAAGTCTTGCCCTCCCTTCACTGCATCCTTCTTACCAGTCAAAGACCCAGAGGGAATCAGTAATGATTCAGCTCTGTGAAGGTTAAATGGGACTGGATTCCTGGCTGCATAAAAATAGACCTACCTGGTGGTACTATCTGCCCACTCATTTATTGTATCAATTCTCCCTCTTCCCTCCATCAGCCAGAGAAACTTCTCATTTGTTTGAAGGGGCAGAGTAGAAACATCAGCTTGCATTTATGAAGAGATGGATAGTGTCCAGGATATGGGGAAATGCAGACCTCCCTGAAGTTCACTGGAGGCCCCTTTCAGGCAAGAAGCAGCTTGAATAATCCCTTTAATATGGAACCTGGAATGTCTTATATAGATATTCATATCCCTTATTTTCACCACCCATCTTTGTCACATACTGTACAAGGATTACCTGAAGCAGTTAGCATGGTAGAGACTGCTATGTCTGTCCTCACTACTTGGACAGACAGCCCTTGCTGAGAATCAAACTGGCTATCCAGAATACTGAAGGCAGCAGCTTTAACCAGTCAGATAAAAAGAAATTCTGTCCTTGCTGAGAGATAGGAGTGCCCCGTTGACTTCAATGGTTGCAATCTTGTGACCACCACTAGAGGTCTCTATTGCTCAATTACTCAGCACTGGTTTAATTGTTATTTTTATTTATTTACTGAAAAGTTTTACTAGGTGAGCGTACTGAGCAGACTATCACTCAATTCCAGGTGCGACTTGGGGGATGGGAGCAAGGGAGTCAACACAGAGAATAAATACAACAATGATACACGAGTACAATCAGAATCAACAATGCATAAGTACAGGACATATTATGTACAGAAAGGTAGGTGAGTTTTGATACAGACAGCTTATATGTTGTCGAGCGGATACTTGGAGATACAGTTTGGCATGCTAGCAGTGGAGTTACACAGAATATAAACAACAGTATGAGAACCAAAAGCAAGATTTAAGGTACAGCACATTTTGCACAGAGGTACTAATCCAGAAATGACCCATTACAAGCATACGCACTGGCATATTGGGATCAGCCTGAAGGGGTGAGATGGCCAGAAATGCAGCTGGGCCAGCACCAGCTAAGCACTGGCAGCCGTGGTTACTGTCCCTGACAAGGGACCCTGGCTGGCCATGGTGCAGAGTCTGTAGTCTAGGTGCATGCACATGAGGAGCAGAAATGGGCTCGGAGGAGGGAGTGGCCACGTTTCAAAATAAAACAGTAAACTGAATAATTAATCCCTGATGAAGTTAGAATAATCAAATGAAACGCTAGCATTGGATTAATATGGATAACGTAATTCATGCATCACTTTAATGGAGTGAACATCATTCATATTCTGGATATTTCAATTGCCAACATTCCTCCATTAATAACAACAGGTCCATGTAACTCACCCCCTGTACGCACCTGGAAGTAAGCGGTCATAGCTTAGTGCTTTTTCCTGGTCAAAAATTACAAAGAAAATAAATACATAAAATATTCTATACTTAAAAAGAACATTTACGTACGGTGGCCATCACAGACACAAAGTCCCTGAAAATCCCTTAGAAGACTGTGGACGTATATATATATATATATATATATATTAGAGGCAAAAAACTCTGTTTAATGCATCAGTTAGGGTTGTTCCACAGAGACAAAAGTGAGGAAATTCGGTGCTAGGGTTGAAAGCCCCCTTGGACCACCCCCAGTCCACCCCCCAATCTGCATTGGCAGACATTAGTCGTTGGCCCTTACTCTCACCCCATCACATGTGTAAAGAAGCAGAGGTATAGGAGAATGGAATGAGAGTTAGGACCGACGACCCCAATATATATCCAGAATCTATATACGTTAAAACATATTCAGTTCTCAAGTGAGGTATTAGGCTCACCTGTAGCTGCCAGAAATCCTGAGATATCCATGGATGTCTATCATACAGCGATACTAGATTGCCACCAATTTACGGAATCTTGTGATGTCATGGAAGAAGAGGCTATACCTGATTGCATGTAGTAAGATGATCCAGATAGATTATTCCCCCATGATGTGGCCTGACACCAGCCAACAAAGATATTAAAAACAAATCCAAGAACAGCATACAAAACACACTGTAACAAAGCAAACGTCACACAAAGCCAGATCTAACTCCCCCACTGTATGAAAAGAATTATGCCTAAAAAATAAACCAGAACAAAATATGTGACAGAGAAGACATAAAATCAGTGCTCACACACGAAAATCCAAACCCATTACTCAAGAAAGCCTCCACACTCAGCATACATTAATATAACCAATGGATTTTGCCCCCAAATTGAGCAAATATTGGAGCTGGTAACGTGTTAAATTCTCTCATTCTGATGTCCTTTAATTCATTCTCATTAAACGAAAGTAAATATTTCAAGGAAATCTCTTTCTTCCGTAATACTTATTGGGAGTGCATCTGCCATAGCCACTCTTTGACACAACGAAACCTACATTTCGAGTACTACTGCTCCAGTTTTCCCAAGGAGGAGTCCTGCCCCCCTAAAATTGAACTACTATTTGTAATGAATCAAAACTCATGTATTTTGCAGGTAGTAGAAATAATTGTATTTATTTTATTTTTTTTGGTAACCAGGTAAGGCCCACTAGGCACAAATGCCTGTTTTGAGGGGTGACCTGGGAGCACTGGGGTGATTGATTGACTTGCTCAGAGTCACAAGTATGTAAGTGAAGGTTATGGGAATCAAACCCAGGTCTGATGGATGTACCAAGCTCATTCCCAGCTTGTTGCTCTAGCCTCTAGGCTATACTGCCAGCCCCAATATAATATCACAGAAGTTCATACTACAGTTCATATTGCGGTTGTCTAGGGAACTGAAGGCAAGATGCCCATATAAGCTCCTATCAGAATCCTTACCTGTATAGATATGAGTTATGCAATAACCAGTTATCCAATCTAGTTTTGAAGGCCGATTTATTATTGCTGATGATTATGTGTAAAGGTAAGTTATTCCAAGCATTCACCACTCTTTGTGTGAAGAAAAACCTTCTTTTGCTTTTAAAATATAACTACAATGAAAATATAAGTGCTTCATGCTTTCCTCCTGAGTTGTGTAACATGGCCTGGCACAATATATGTCATCTAGTTGCATTTATTTTGTGTTCCCCCTTCACATTTAGATGCCCATGTGCACAAAGCCACACAACATCCCACATTTCAATTGCACCCTTTGATTAGTGAGTTGGTCAGTAATTACCTTTTCCTCTATCCCAAAGTTTAAGGAGAATACTGGGGAAGTGAAAAATAAACTGTGGTAACTATCGAGTTATGCATCTTTCTCCCTGAATTGCTTATAACAATTAGTCTTTCTTTGGCCTCCCTTTACCCCTCACATTTTTTAATGATCCAGTTTCCCATAAGGCCAATAAAGAACCACATTTAGATTTAAATAAGGCCAAACCCCTGGAGAAAGGACCTAGAATGGCAGGTTTAAGATTAAAAAAAAAAAGAAAAAAAACAAATGGGTTAATCATCTTGAGATCACCATCCCGTAGCTCGACAAGCATGACCCCTCTTATCAAGATTTAGTCTGCTCCCCCATAATAAATTTAAGTAAGCAATAACCCATGATAGATTGTGGGGTTATAGGGATTTAATCCATGCCTGGGGTGCATTGTGAGGCAGGAGGCCACAGGCTGAGTGTCCTCACAGCACTCAGGCATGGATTAAATCTTTATAACCCCTCACCCTGGAGTGAGTTATTGCACTTATAACATGGGCTACCTTCCCCAAAGGACAGAACCCCCCACTAATGATGTTTCCCCCCTCTTTTGCTGCCTGAAAGATTTATCATCCTTCCACTGTGCAAAGTAGTTCCTTAGAAAGCATCTCTTGTTTTTGTTCTTATGCATGCTGAAATGTGATTATGTGTCTTTTAATATGCTTACACTGGTTTGCGATGCATTAACAGGTAATAGAGGACAGCTGAGTGCTATGGTATGCCTTTGTGCTACACTATCACTGGCTACTTTTGTATGAACAGTTAGGTGTGGATTAAACTGCACCATCCATTCTTACTATGTGCTGTGTAGCACTACATAAAAGTGGATGAACATTGTATGTGTAATCGGTAGCACTGTAAGCAGACTAGCAGTGATTACCTGTGGAATGATGTTTTCTGATGTTAGCATTTCTGATGATGTCTGATTATTTCTGATGATTTACAGTATGTGACTGCATGTGTAGACAGTGGTGACGGCTGCACTTTGCCAATGTGCATGGAGAGAACTCTACCTTTGGAGCTTAACATCCCTAATTGTTGAGGGTACTGCATACAAGTGCGATGGTACAGGCAGAGTGCTGCAGTAGTAGACACTCAAAAACATCTTACAGACCAATGCAAGAAACTTACCATGCATTTTGTTTGCACTTGCGGGGAGGGGGGAAATGTCTTTCTCTCCGCACCTGCACTGCTGACACTAGTGGAGTTACTCATGCTGCTGCAACTATGTATTTGCTGTCTCTTTCTATGTCTCTCACTCCCCCGCTCCCAGAAGCGCTGAGCCCATACATAACCTATTGCCTCCAAAACAAGCCCGCCACCTCACTGCAGTCCCAATCCTTCAATCGTCCAGTGCACTGCTGCCTTTCACCGTTTTGCTGTCGGGGCTTTCATGTAGAGTTTTGTACTACAACTGGTGGTAAAGATAGTTGCAGTAAGAATGCAAGTTATCCTGATGTGCTGTATTGAATGGCAGGGTGGTGGGGGGCTGCCATGGGGGACTAAGCATGAGCTACACATTATTACAACTCACTGTACATACGTGAACAATAACATCCACATATGGTGGTTCGGTACATCATCGTTCACCCTCACAGTTTGTACCATAGCCAGTGCTCAGTATTTTATCTCTCAGAACATACTGGCAGTGACAACGGAAGTTATGGTGATGTGGTGTGTTCAGTCAGGGAGGGTGGGAGTGGGGCCAGACGATGGAGAGCTAGGGAGCAGCTAAAGATTACCAGAACTGGAGACTGCAATTGTACTGCACAGCACTTCTATCAGGTACGTGACATTTTTACAGTTCTTCTCTTTGAAACAAGATACTGTATATGTGCTACTGGTTTTAATATAACGAAATAAATACCTGGTTTACTACTACACAACCATAAGTAAACTCTCCTCACTAACATAGGCAAAACAAGCATTTGTCAATGCCGAACGTTCGTTTGCAGGTATTTGCAGTGGTGTTTGGTACGTATGGTGCTTTACCCTAATGCCCTGTGCGATTGCTGGTATTTGCACAATAAATTTTCAGCATGACCTTTTTGTTACCCCCATTGTGTGCTGCATAGGCGGAAACACATTTTGGGCAGGATGTGAAAAATGACAGCTGTACTGCTCATAAGGAAATGTGGTAAAATGGCAATGTTGAAAATCTGGAGTGGAAATATTGAAAATTCGCAAACCTACGAGCGTGCGTGGGAACTGTGCAATGCACGCTTGTAAAACAGTCATTGTTAGGAATTTTTTCACCAAATTTTCAACATTGGCATTTTAAAACCTCTGCTAATGAACAGTGTCACTGTGATTGTCTTACTGTGTCCCATACATTGATTTTGCACACCGACTGCACCATTGTGCACTACATGGGCGGAAACATGTTTTGGGCAAGATGTGCAAAATGGCAGCTGCACTGCTCATAAGGAGGTGTGGTAAAATGGCAATGTTGAAAATCTGGAGTGAAAATATTGAAAATTCGCAAACTTACGAGCGTGCATAGGAACTGCGCAATGAACACTCGTAAAACAGTCATTTTAAGGAATTTTGTCACCAAATTTTCAACACAGTCATTTTAAGACCTCTGCTCATGAACAGTGTCACTGTGATTTTCTTAATGTGTCCCATACATTAAGTTTGCACACCGACTGCGCCATTGTGCGCTACATGGGCGAAACACGTTTTGGGCAAGATGTGAAAAATGACAGCTGCACTGCTCATAAGGAGGTGTGGTAAATGGCAATGTTGAAAATCTGGAGTGAAAATATTGGAAATTCGCAAACTTACGGTGATGCGTAGGAACCTGCAATGAACACTAAATAAAACAGTCATTTTAGAAATTTTTCACCCAAATTTCAACACAGCCATTTTAAGACCTCTGCTCATGATCAGTGTCACTGTGATTTTCTTAATGTGTCCCATACATTGATTTCGCACACCGACTGTGCCATTTAGTAAGCTACATGGGCAGAAACACGTTTTGGGTGAGATGTGAAAAATGACAGCTGTACTGCTCAAAGAAGGTGTGGTAAAATGGCAATGTTGAAAATCTGGAGTGGAAATATTGAAATTCGCAAACTTACAGTGTGCGTAGAACTGCGCAATGCATGCTCGTAAAACAGTCATTTTCGGAGAATTTTGCACCAAATTTTCAACATGGAGTTTTGGGACCTTCTCATGAATGATGTCACTGTCATGGCATTATTTGAGCCAAAGGGCGATTTCGGCGACAGTGACTGCGAAATCACCCTTTGGGCCCGAATAACGCCGCCATGACAGTGAATCATTCATGAGAAGGGGTCCCAAAAACCCCATGTTGAAAATTTGGTGCAAAAATTCCCAAAAATGCCTGAGATATGCAATAAAGTTGAAAACCCCCTATCTAGCCCATTATACAGCTTACCGGCATTTCCTCAGTTCGCGGTCGGCTTTGAAGAGTGCAGATGTGTTCCCGGTCCACTGAAGATCGTCATGCCGAGCTCCGGAGGTAAGTATGGGGTGTGGGGTGTGGGGAGGCTGGGTGCACAGTGGGTGGGTGCGGGTTGTGGGAGGGGACTGGGAGAAGCGCCGTGGGACGTTTTGATTTACAGGTTTAAAACAAAAAGACTACATGGGACGTTTGCCATGCTGGGGTGGCTTCCAGCGTGGCAGAGATGAACTGGGGAGTCGAGGAGCTGCTGACGGGGATTGGGCACCCCATCGCAAACAACGCAGCTGCTTGCCACGCTGGGGTGCGCCCAGCGTGGCACCAAAGCTTTGGGGGCTCGCGTGATGCGGGGCGGCGTGACGGAGGGGTGGCGTGATGGTAGTCTGTATGACAGCTGTGGTTTTCTTTAGCGAAGACCACCGCTGTCTACATACAGCTCCTGCACCCATTGGTGCAGAACTCGCCACGCCTGCTCAACGGAGCAGTGGATTGCAAGGGAGAGGCACACCTCCAAAGTGTGCTACTCTCCCAAAACGTTCCTTGCGCATGCGCGCAAGTGAACGTAAAAATGGCTGCTACAGAAAACAGAGCTGCACAAACTTTGTAGATCACTCCATGATGTGAAGCAGCCTAGAATAGTAGAACAAAAAAAATTCCGGCACCACAACCATGGATTAAAAAGGAAATTTCATGCATGGCCAGCTGCCAGGACTGCTCCAATGAAATACATTGCTGTAGGTAACCCATGTTATAAAAGTGCTATATAATTTGGCTTCTAAGAACACGGGGAAGGAAAGACAAAGCTCAAAAATAAGAAAATCAGGATTAAAAAGTTTTAATCATGTAAATCCATTTGAACTTTGACTTTGGCCAGGTACACCACTTTGTGACCTAAGAGTCTACCATTTCAGTTTTCATTTTCCAATTAAATTCAGCCATGTCTGTTGCACAAACCAGACCCCAATGATTTTAATGGGTTCTGTGGTAATTTTAACACTGTCACTATCTGCAGGGGTGTCGTTTGATGCTTACCAACATGCATCTCTACACTTGTTTTCCATATTAAGTTTAGAACCCAAGATATCTCCAAATGTGATGAAATATTCCAGGGCTAGATGTCCAGCTACAGGGCCCCCTACAAAAAAAAATATAATCTGCATAAGCAGGCATCTTATTTACTAACGGGTCTGATAGTACCTTTAAATGCTGTATAGACTGGTTCTATTTTCTGGAAGACTGGGTCAATACAAAAAGCATACAGGATAGGTCTGAGGGACACCCCTGTCTGACCCCTCTCACCAGCTGGCACTGCAGGAAGAATCCAAATTACCATTCAAAAGTGGAGTGACTGTCACATTCCTGTATACAATTCTAATCCACTGGATAAACAGTGGTAGATAGTTACACTGCTGTAGGACAAGAAATACAAATGTATATTGGGCTCTATCAAAAGCTTTTTCTTGATTAAATGACAGGAGGAGGCTGTCCGATGTTTCACATTGCCCCCTTTCAGAAACCTCCCTCAGCAAGACAGAGCTTTCTGAAAGGAGGCAATGTTGATTGCCCTGTATCTTCAACAACACAAGTCTGGGATGGTCCCAAAAGCGTGGATGCTGCTGCTAGACACTTACTTAATATTTTTGCTGCAGTTTTCAAATCAGTGTTCAGTAAAGTCAGAGATGAAGAGCAGGAAAGTTTCCCTGGTGTCATGGCCAACATTCCACTGGATCGGAAACCTGAAGTCCACAGTCCTGTAATGAAAAAGATCTGGGGAGTACATGTTCTGTTACCACTGACAAACAACTATCCAACAGCTGTACTATACTCACCTCTATTAAATCGATGAATAAATTACAGTACTTTATTCATATTTGTATTAATCCAACACAAGCATTTTGTTGGATTATTCTAACTTCATCAGTGATAACTTATTCAGTTTACTGTTTTCTTCTTTTTGCAGCTTAGCATAAATTCATGCTTTTTTTTTTTGCTTATTGGTTTTGTAAAGCCCCTGTTCAAATGTGCTTAAAAATGTTTTGCTTTTAACCAGCGCCCTTGTTGTTGTTCTGTAATTTTTATGTTGATTGCGTGCCGTGCAAGAAACATATGGGACAGTTTGCTCAGAAGCAGGTTGTGGAGGTGTGGCACTGTTGTGGCCAATGCCCCCACAGCCTGCAAAGACTTGTCCCGCTTCCCCCAATGCCCTGGCACGCTGCTGGTGACAGTAGTTTGGAACCTTGCCACCAACTTGAGACAAATCAGCCGCTGCAATCAGGGACTGCCTCGTCATTGCAGCATAAGCCATCCGCTGCAATGAGGGAGCGACCCGTCATTGCAGGGTGGGATCTTCACATACTGATATTGTTTGTGAACATGGCAAGTTTGCCCCATGTTCACAAACAATATTCCCTCCCACCATGTTTACTTGCCGACGGGGCCCCAATCCTGTCCGCTTCAGTACCCGATGTTTCTGTTGCCGATGGGGGCCCATTCCCGCTGGCATTAGGTAAACCTCCCGCCGCTTTTATTGTCTGTCTGCTGACGGGTGCCCAATCCCCATCGACATAATGATACCTCCCCTTTTGTTGTGTGCCGACGGGTGCCCAATCCTGTTGGCTACTGCTGCCCCCAAAAAGAAGCCTCCGTGACATACTGGGAGCCCACCCCAGCATGCCACATGCCCCTGTAGAGTTAAAAATGGTCCTGCGACATCTTTTTTTTTCTCTGTAAAAAAGGAAACTGTCCCTCGGCCCTCTCCTTGCCCCCCACCCGCAATCCGCGCCCACCCACTGCGCACTCTGCCTCCCCACATCCCCCTCACCCCATACTTACCTCTGGAGTCCAGCGCGATGATCTTCGGTGGACTGGGAACATGTCTGCACTCTTCAAAGCTGACCGCTAACTGAGGAAATGCCGGTAAGCTGTATAATGGTAGAAATAGGGTTTTTTCAACTTTAATGCATATCTCAGTCATTTTTTTGAATTTTGGCACCAAATTTTCAACATGGGGTTTTTGGGATGCCTCCTCCATGAATTCTCAAACTGTCATGGTGTTACTCAGCCCGGAAAGGTGATTTCACATCACTGCACGGAATCACCTTTTGGTGCCGATTAACAAAATGACAGTGCCAGTGTCCATGAGGTGGGCTCTCAAAAAGCCTATGTTGCAAATTTGGTGGAAAAAATCCAAAAAATGACTGTTTTATGAGCATGCATTACGCAGTTGCTACACACGTTCGTAAATTTGAGAATTTGCAATATTTTCACACCAGATTTTTGACACTGACATTTTTTCATACCTCCTTGTGAACAGTACAGCTGTCATTGTTTACATCCTGGCCAAAATGTGTTTTCGCAGTTGCAACGCAGAATAGCACAGTCACTGTGGGAAATCCATGTTCAGGACAGATTAAGAAAATGACAGTGACAGTATTCATGAGTAGATGTCTGAAAATGCCTATTTTGAAAATTTGGTGACGATACTCCATAAAATGACTGTGTTATGAGCGTGTGTTGTGCAGTTTGCACACACGCTCATAACTTCGCAAATTTGTAATATTTTCACTCCAGATTTTGAACATTATCATTTTCCCACACCAACTTATGAACAGTGTAGCTGTCATTTTTCCCATCCTGGCTGAAATGTGTTTTTGCACTTCTAGCGCAGAATACGGCAGTCGCTGTGGGAAATCACTGTTTGGGACAGATTAAGAAAATGACAGTGATACTGTTCATGAGCAGATGTCCTACAATGCCTGTGTTGAAAATTTGGTGATGATAGCCCATCAAATGACTGTGTTACAAGTGTGCATTGTGCACTTTCCACGCACCCTTGTAACTTCGTAGATTTGTAATATTGTCACGACAGATTTTCAACAGTGTCATTTTTTCACACCTCCTTATGAGCAGTACAGCTGTCATTTTTCACATCCTGACCAAAATGTGTTTTCACATTTCCAGCGCAGAATACCGCAGTCACTGTGAGAAATCAGTGTTCGGGACACATTAAGACAATGACAGTGGCAGTGTTCATGAGCAGAGGTCCTAAAATCCCTATGCTGAAAATTTGGTGATGAAACTCCATAACATGACTGTGTTACAAGAGTGCGTTGAACTGTTTCCACGCACCCTTGTAACTTCGCAAATGTGCAATATTTTCAAAAGTGGCATTTTTTCACACCTTCTTATGAACAGCGCAGCTGTCATTTTCCACATCCTGCCTAAAATATGTTTTTGCACTCCTGCTGGAGAATTGCACGGTCACTGTGGGAAATCAGTGTTTGGGACAGATTAAGATCGAGTGATTGGGGGGGAGTGATCGAGCTCAACTGAGCTCTGTCGGGACTGCAGCAGATTTGTTTGTGGGCAGAAAAAGGCCCCAATGCAAGAGTCCAGTACAAAAGGGCAGCCTGCAGCACTAGGAGAAACAGAACGAGAGAGCGAGTGAGGGAGGGAGGGAGGGAGAGTGAGTGAAGTCAGCGGAGCGCTGTCAGGACTGCTGCAGATTTCTTTGTGGGCAGAAAAAGGCATCAATACAGGCACGGGCCTAGTAGAAAAGGGCAGCCTGCAGCGGTGGGAGAAACAGCATGAGCGAGTGAGACAGGGGGACTAAGTGAGCTCAATGAAGCTCTATCAGGACTGCTGCGGATGTCTTTGTGGGCAGAAAAAGGCACCAATGTAGGCAGAAGCCACATACAAAAGGGCAGCTTGCAGTGCCAGGACAAAATGAATGAGCACGTGAGAGAGAGAGAGAGAGAGAGAAAGAGAGAGGGAGAGACTGAGTGACCTCAGCGGAGCTCTGTCGGCACAGCTGCGGATTTCTTTGTGGACTGACAAAGGTGCCAATGCAGCCAGGAGCCCCGAACAAAAGTGCAACCTGCAGCTCCAAGAGAAACAGAACAAGCCAGTGACAGAGCAGTAGTGAGCGACCTCAATGGAGCTCTATTGTGACTGCTGTGGATTTCTTTGTGGACAGAAAAAGGCGGCAACACAGGCAGGAGCCCAGTACAAAAGGGCAGGCAGCAGCGCCAGGAGAAACAAAATGAGTGAGTGACATGGGGAATGAGCGACCTCAACGGAGCTCTGTCAGGACAGCTGTGGATTTCTTTGCGGGCAGAAAAAGGTGCCAATGCAGGCAGGAGCCCAGTACAAAAGGGCAGTCTGCAGTGGCAGGAGACACAGAATGAGCGAGTGAGGGAGAGGGAGTGAGTGAGCTCATTGAAGCTCTGTTGGGACTGCTGCAGATTTGTTTGTGGGCAGAAAAAGGCAGAAATGCACGCAGGGGCCCAGTACAAAATGGCAGCCTGCAGTGACGGGAAAACCAGAATGAGCAAGTGAGAGAGGGGGGTATGAGCGAGCTCAACGGAGCTGTATTGTAATTGCTGCAAATTTCTTTGTGGGCAGAAGAAGGCGGCAATGCAGGCAGGAGCCCAATAGAAAAGGGCACCCTGCAGCGCCAGCAGAAACAGAATGAGCGAGTGAGAGAAGAGGAGTGAGCGAGCTCAACGGAGCTTTGTCAAGACTGCTGCAGATTTCTTTGTGGGCAGAAAAAGGCACCAACAGAGGCAGGAGCCCAGTACAAAAGGGCAGGCAGCAGAGCCAGGAGTAACAGAATGAGTGAGTGAGTGACACAGGGGGAGTGAGCGACCTCAATGGAGCTCTGTCGGGACAGCTGAGGATTTCTTTGTGGGCAAAAAAAGGTGCCAATGCAGGCAAGAGCCTAGTACAAAAGGGCAGTCTGCAGTGGCAGGAGACACAGAATGAGCGAGTGAGGAAGGGGGAGTGAGTGAGCTCAACGGAGCTCTGTTGGGACTGCTTGCAGATTTGTTTGTGGGCAGAAAAAGGCAGAAATGCACGCAGAGACCCAGCACAAAATGGCAGCCTGCAGTGGTGGGAAAGCCAGAATGAGCGAGTGAGAGAGGGGGAGTGAGCGAGCTCAACGGAACTTTGTTGGGACTGCTGCAGATTTCTTTGTGGGCAGAAAAAGGCGCCAACAGAGGCAGGAGCCCAGTACAAAAGGGCAGACAGCAGCACCAGGAGAAAGAGAATGAGTGAGTGATACAGGGAAAGTGAGTGACCTCAACGGAGCTCTGTCAGGACAGCTGTGGATTTCTTTGTGGGCAGAAAAAGGTACCAACGCAGGCAAGAGCCCAGTACAAAAGGGCATGCTGCAGCGCCGAGAGAAACAATGAGTGAGTGAGAGAGGGGGAGTGAGCGAGCTCAATGGAGCTCTATCGTGACTGCTGCGGATTTCTTTGTTGGCAGAAAAATGCAGCAATGCAGGCAGGAGCCAAGTACAAAAGGCCAGCCTGCAGCGCTGGCAGAAACGGAACGACTGAGTGAGAGAGGGTGAGTCAGCAGGCTCAACAGACCTGTGTCGGGACTGCTGCAATTTTCTTTGTGGGCTGAAAAATCCACCAACACAGGCAGGAGCCCAGTACAAAAGGGCAGCCTGCAGCGGCAGGAGAAACAGAATGAGTGGGTGAGAGAGGGGGGGGGAGTGAGGCACCTCAACGCAGCTCTGTCGGGACATCTGCAGATTTCTTAGTGGGCAGAACAAGGTGCCAATGCAGGCAGGAGCCCAGTACAACAGAGCAGCCTGCAGCACCGGGAGAAACAGACTGAGCGAGTGACAGAGGGGCAGTGAGCGAGCTGAACACAACAATGCAATCAACATTCGGCATTGACAAATGCTTGTTTTTTTAATTTGTGCTACGAGGTGGAGGAGGTGGTAAAATTGGATAAAATCGGATAAATTTAATTACCAGTTCTTGTCCATTTTGTCCATCTGGCTGTTCGATCCTGTGGCCTAACGACTTGTGGTTGGACTTTGGCGAGGAGTCTGTCTTGCCTTACGCCCCGCTCCGGAACTGTTGTCGGGGGAGCAGCACTGGGTCGGTGCTGGTGCATGGGAGAGTGTGCAACTGGGACTTGTTTCGCTACTGGACTGTTTGTGGGCCCGGAACTGCTTCGAGGGACTCTGGGTTTGATGTGGATATCGAGGAAATCGAGGAGGCCTGTGGTGGAGTCAATTGTTGGTTCGCTGCTGGCTTCGATGTCTGGGGCCCTTTACTCTTCCTTCTCTTGCTGCCGGTGCTCACTCAGGGGTTGGGTTCAGGGTGTTGCCTGAAGGCTGACCCTGTGCCCATTATCTCTAAGCTTTTTGTGGATTCAGCCAGTGGGCTGTGTCCGATGAGCGCTGAAGAGTGGAGTTGCTGGTGATTGAAGAGGAGGGGGATTGTGGTGGAATATCTTGGTCCCAGTTTTTGGAACAACTTTTTTAATTTTTTTGATTTATAGAAGGCTGGAGGTTCCTCGTATGAACTGTTGGAGATCAGGGAAGCCTAGCTGGAATTGAACTGACAATTGGACTACAATCTGGTTTGACTTTTTCCTCATTCCTTACTGTTTTGGCCAGAGTACTACTATAATTATTATGGGCAGTGAGAGTGCCTAAAGTTTAGATCTGGACAGTGAAAATGACTAAGACTTATGTTATTTAAATGTTTTTTCCCTAACATATGTGAGAGGTAGTGTTTGGGAAATATAATTGTTTTATTTTCTGGGGAGGCGAGAGCACCCTAAATAGAGATAAATATAGGTCTTGGACTATTTTTCTGCTGCTGCTGTGAAGCTGTTGCATTCTGTTTTAATAGTTTTGTTTTACTTTAGGGGTTGGGGCTGGTATTTGTTACATGGTTATATATTATTTTTGGTTTGGGTTATTTATTTTTTATGAAAATGTGTTGGCCTGGGCTGATGGTTAGGCAGTATTCCCCCTCCAGGCTGACGGATCTTCACCCTTTTGGTTGTTCCCCTCTATCCCCAGAGGTGTACAGACAGTGTAGGGGAATGGGAATAGTTAGGAGGGTTAGGGCAGGAACTCGGCCTGTTGGGGTAATGGGGAGGAGTGGGCGGATTGGGATTGTGGGACAAGGAGATGTCCTGGGGCAGAATGGGTCCAGGAAAGGGGTCCTCCCTGTCTGGTTCCCATACCCAAGGGTTCTGCTTATTGCAGACAAGAAACTCGGTCTCCCTCGGCTGCTCATCGAACTCAGGCAGTGTTATGCAATGCCAGATCTATTAAAAATAAGACCGCCATAATTGGGGATCTTGTTAATTCAACTGACCTGGCTTTCATCACCGAGACCTGGTTGGATGGAAATACAGGCCAAATTTTGGCTTCAGCGATTCCACCCGTGTACTCGGTGATACATCGCCCGAGGATCGATCGTAGGGGCGGGGGTGTGACCCTATGTTTTAAATCATAACTGAACCTGAGGGAAATTCCAGTGGGAGCCACCAACTTATTTTAATGTATCGTGGGCGAGGGTGTGGGGTGCAGGATTCTTCTCGTCTACCGTCCACCAGGAGATGTTTTCCAGCGGGAAGTTGTGGACTTCATCGTCGACCTAACATTGGGATCCCAAAGATGGCTGATCCTTTGGGATTTCAATGTGTGGGTTGAAGATGAACTCTCACAGCTTGGACAGGACTTCCTCCAGCTAATGAGCTTATTGGGCCTCACAAAGGTTGTTTCCTCCTTGACCCACATTGGTGGTCATTCATCGGACCTGGTGTTTCTCCTGGGGATGGAGATATCCGACTTGGTGGTGGAACCAGTTGGATGGTCAGACCATCATACCATCAGCTTCAGTTTTGAGGCTCCCCCCAAGAGGCCTGCCACTATGGAGATGGTCCAGTGCTGCTCTTTGAGGGGTGTATCCCTAGATGGTCTGATGGCGGTACTGGACCTATCGGGTATACTGAGGGAATGCATGGATCCAGGGGATCTGGTATTTGCCTATAATAAGGCAGTAACAGAGGACCTGGTTCCATTGCTCCTGTCTGTGTTCGTCCACTCTCCCTTCGCCCTAGGTCCCCATGGATTGATGGGGATCTGAGGGAATTGAGGAGAGTGGGACGAAGGCTAGAGAGGCGATGGTGGAGGTCCGGCCTGGTATGTGACAGGCTTAGTTTGATGGACCATTATTTGGTCTATCAACCAACAATTTCCTGTAAGAAGGCAGAATTCATGTCCAGGGAAATTGCTGCCACGCGGAATTGACCAGCTCAGCTTTTCTGGACTATGGACAGATTGTGCAATCTACTCTGTCTTCAGCCCAGAAATTCCTTTTCACAAGAGAAATGTGAGGAGTTTGCTTGATTCTTCGCAGATAAGGTTGCCATGATCAGGTCTGATATCTGCCTGACCCTTCCTCTAGGGAATAGCAGTGGTCGGCAGGACAGGTCAGACTCCCGGTTTGAGTGGTGTGACTTTGCTCAGCCTACAATCAGTGATATTGTGATGGTTATCCAGACTTTACATTCTATCAACTGTAATTTGGATCCAGGCCCCGCATGCTTGCTTGTTGGCTGCGTTGATGTTATCAGCCCGGTCCTTGCTGAGATAGTCTGGTTATCCTTGGAGAGGGGAGTTTTTCCAGCTTCCCTTAAGGAGGCCGTAGTTTGACCTCTCCTTAAAAAACCTTCCTTGGATCCTGACTGTCTAGCAAACTATAGGCTGGTCTCTAACCTTCCCTTTTTGGGTAAGGTTATTGAGAAAGTGGCGGCATTGCAGCTGGAAGACCATTTGACCAGACATAATATCTATGATTCTCTCCAGTCCGGATTCTGGAAGAGACATAGTACTGAGACGGCTCTTGTTCGGGTACTAAATGACTTCCTGATAATGAGAGATTGAAGCTCCTGTTTCATCTTGGTCTTTCTTGATCTCTCTGCAGCATTTGAATACTGTGGACCATAGTGTGCTGTTGGATCACCTGCGGTTTATCTGCGGATTCTCAGGGGTTGTCCTCAGATGGTTTCAATCTTACCTCATGGGTAGGACTCAGCGAGTGGTGTCAGAGGTTTGTACCTCGGCTCCATTCTTACTGCCCTGCGGGGTTCCACAGGGATCCATCTTAGCTCCCATGTTGTTTGCAGTGTATATGCTGCCATTGGGAGCGATTATTAGATGGTATGGCTTGAGTTTCCACTGCTACGCAGATGACACTCAGCTATACATGCCTTTTGTCCTGGAACAAGATGATGCTGTGTCGGTGCTCAACAGCTGTCTGACTGAAATTCAGGCCTGGATGAATGTGAGCTGGCTAAGGCTGAACCCTGAAAAAACCGAGATGTTGGTTGTGAACCCAGATCGTCGTGAGGTGGGTATGTTGGCAGGTTCACCTTCAGGTCTATGGCTCGGAGGTGTTCAGCTAGCTACCTCAGACCGGGTGCAGAACCTGGGCATTATATTTGATGACTGCTTGACCCTGAAATCACAGGTATCAGCAGTTGTTAAAACTTCTTTTTACCATCTAAGAAATATCGCCTGGCTGAAACATTTGGTTCCTCCCGATGATCTTCCAACATTGGTTCACGCCTTCGTTTCCTCCCGTCTTGACTACTGCAATGCCCTTTACCTAGGGCTGCTGGGGGTTGATATCTGCCGCTTGCAGCTGGTGCAGAACGCGGCAGCCAGGCTATTGACTGGTGCATCAAGAGACAGTCATATGACGCCTGTGCTCCGTGGTCTGCACTGGCTGCCTATACAGTGGCGGATCACCTTTAAGGTTGCTTTGCTAACCTATAAGGGCCTACACGAACAGGGACTGGGTTACTTGAAAGATCTCCTTTTTCCTTACCATCCCCTCTGTCCTCTCCAATCCTCCGACGAGGGATTCCTAGAGGTTCCCAGGGTACGTCTGCAAACATCTGGAGCAAGGGTGTTTCGTTTTTCTGCCCCGTCCCTGTGGCACTCTCTGCCTCGTCAGGTTCAAGACTGCCTAACCGTCCAGAGTTTTAAAATAGCTTTGAAAACCTATCTCTTTAGCCTGGTGTTTGTTGATTGAGGTTTGGTTTGCTCTCCTATGCTGCTATTATATTGTTGTCTGTTGAATTATGTGTTTGTTAGAATAATTTATTTCGTTTTATGTATTTATTGTACAGGCGCCTTGGTTTTAGAAAGGCGCCTTTTTATAAATAAAATTGATTTTATTTTATTTGATTTGATTTTTGTTGCTTCTGCTTGAGAAGCCTCACTGCAGGTTCACCTGACTTCTCAAGGGTGATTTTTTCTTTCACAGATACACTTCCAAGCAGTAAACAAAACAAATGTATGAATTTATACAAAGCTAAAAAAAAACAATAAACTGAAATAATTTAACCCTGGTGCGGTTGGACTAATACAATGAAATGCTAACCCACCCACTATATGTACCAGAAACCAAGCTGTCACAGCTTAGTGTGCCTTTCCTGGTCAAAAAATACAAAGAAAATAAATACATAAATTATTCTAAACTTAAAAAGGAACATTCATGCACAGTGGCCATCACAGACAAAAGTCCTTGAAAATCTCTTTTTTAAGTGAGGTATTAGGCTCACCTGTAGCTGCCAGAAATCCTGAGATATCTATGAATAAGTCTGTCATATAGCGATACTAGATTGCCACCAATTTACGGAACCTTGTGACGTCATGGAAGAAGAGGCTGTAGCTGACTGCATGTAGTAAGGCACTCTAGATAGATTGTTCCCCTAAGATGTGGCCTGAGACCAGGAGCTCAATTTTAAAACAGCCTGACATGGCTCAGGGACCAAGTTCTGATAGGCAACTCAACTTCAATATGATACGCCGTTTGCTGCCTGTTTGCACAAAATGCTGAAAGTAGACTATTTTCAGCATTTTGTACGAGCAGGCAGCAAATGCACAGCAGGCACAGCTGTGGATGGATGTTATGCCTAGCAATGCCAGGTACAGCATTTTGGTGCTGCTGCTCATGAAATCCATGCAGAAGCTGCTGTAACTCATTGAAATAGTCTTAAAACTGCTCACTGATAGACAATCGTGCATATGCGGGGAATCTTGCGAGTGCACAAGGTAAGTCACCCTTGTGTACTGTTTCTGTTGCCTGTGTACACTTCAAACTTATGAAAATCGGAGCCCAGTTTCTTGGTTGCACTTAATATTTTTCTTGTGCTTTGCACCCTTTAGTGTAAATTTACTATTCCAGAAGCACGTCATCATGGATCGCCACTTCTGTGAAATTTGAGGTTAAAAGAATTTTAGTGGAAATGGGATTCAAACCCAGATCTCTGGATCACAGCATTGTGCATTCTCCACTAAGCTACGCTGGCTGCCGCAAGCTTGCGGTAAGGCACATCTAGGACACTAAGGCCCTGTCCATACTATGCTCTGTAGCAGTTTTCTGAGCTTAGTTCAGATTAAAATTAGTAAACAAATTTTTTTTTTTAAATCATGTTCAAGTCCAAGTCCTGGGGTAGTCTTGAGTCTGTTTTTAAAAGCATCTTAAATCAAAGACGCTTTTACCATGCAATCTAAACAGTAATATAAACCGTGCTCCAAAGGTAACATGTAACAGTATAAATTAAAAATGTATTCAAACCCCTGTAATGAAAGTGCAGTGTAAATATAACACAAGTGTGTTTAAAGTGTGTTTAAAGAGACCTTGACACCAGTAGGAAAAACCTTGAAATAAAATGTGAGATTTAGACACAATTGAGTTTATATTTCACATATTTTCTATAACTCTTCCCCTTTTTTCTTTATTACTGAAGACAGATGTATGAAAGAGGATTAATATCCCCTAGACTTTATCTGTTCTTTCTGCTTGCCTACACCTGACATCATAGTCCTCAGTTTGTGGCATCATACTTATTTCCACAGCAACAGACTGTGATGTCATAAACAGAACTGTGATGTCAGGTGAAGACAAGCAGCCAGAACAGACAGGACAACCACCCTGTTTACATGCAAACTACCTTAGTAATATAGAAGTAAGAGTGAGAATTATGGAGAAAAAAAATTAAATGTAAGCTGAATTGTGTCTAAATATTTTTTTCAGTTGTCACAATGGTGCCAGGGCTCTTTAAACCATGTTCAAACACACTTTGCAGGTAGCCTGGAAACACTAGCTCAGTTTGCTTAAAACATTTTAAAAAAATGTTTTCAAAAACAGATTAACAGTCTGGGTAGAGCCTAACTGATCCCAGCCTTGTTCAACTGGGAAAAAGAGAAACTAGTCTCAGGATGGGTATTAGGGCATGATCTTCCAAGCCCTGGTCAGGTACACTCTGTTCCTCCATAACATCAGATGGTTCCATATGAAGGCAGCAGTGTAACAAGATTGAACAGACTTAATCAGGGATATCTCAGGACTCCTGCCAGTTATGGGGGAGCTCAATATGAATTTACCAGGGTTTCAATAAGTCAAATCAAATTCTAAAACCCGACAGGCACTATGGGGTTCTATCTCTTTTTTGGAACTGCTTCTGTATTCCCCTTCATGAATATTTGTTTTTAAGACAGCAATGATGTGGCTGATACCAAAAACAGAACTGTTGGTAAGCCAGTGCTGTTAAAGTGAAAAATAAATAATAATTTAATCTTGGAAATTAAACAAATTCTATCAACATTCCAGAATTACTCTGTCATTAACAACTGGAGCCACAGGCTGGATTCGGGTTTGCTCAGCTTTGTATTTTCCATCCTGAATTTAATTTTGAATTGAACAATTTTTAATTTAAATTAACATGTTACTTGCATTATTTTTTTGAAAAATCTGGGAGGTCCTGAGTGATGTCACTGTGCTAGATCTCTTCAAAAAGTGCAGTATCTCCTTTCGTGAGGCCCAGTCTGTGAGCATGATTTCGAGTTGCAAGGTTTCTGGTGAGAATGCGGCAGAGCACATAAGTGGTCCATTCCCTGGGGGTCTGCATGGCCTTCAGGCTGACCTTTTCCTGGAAAGTAGCTGACTTGCCATGCAATTCCCCACTGAGAACATGCAGTATCTCCTCCTTCTCCAAAACACTGTACGTGCGTGAGTGTGTGTGTGTGTGTGTGTGTGTGTGTGTGTGTGGTGGGGGACTGTCATGTTTTTTCAGGTGGTCCTGGGCAGACAGATGCTGCCTCTTTGCAGGTGTTGCTGCAGACAGGGTGGCACAGATTTTCTCATGCCAAGAGACCAGTCTCTCAACCTCCTCCCTCCTCATGGCCCCCCCCCCCGGCTGCTTTAAACTCATCGGAGCAGAGTCATCGTTCTGGGCAAAAGGACATTACAAGGGAAAATGCATTAGCCACTTTTTGATGGAGTTCAGGCTTGAATCACAAATTTGGATCATGTGGGAGATTAGTTTAGAAGCCTCAGCTCGGTTTCTTGTGGATCACGGTCTAGATCCCAAACTCTGGAATATAAAAGGAAACAGAGCGACAAAAAAGGCACCTTTTTTTTTTTAAAGATTCTCACTCGGGGTGAGGGAGGAAGCCGATCAGGGGGCAAGTTACATTTCTGGGGCCGTGGATACTATTGCTCACAGCCCCTTGAAAAAAAAAAAAAAAAACAAGTCCCGAAGCAGGCAAAATGACTGGAGACCAGAATTAGAACCCTGGTCTCCAATAGCGCTGGCTGAGCTGCTGTATGCCCCAGCCGTCCATGCCATGGGAGCAGATTGGCCAGCTACTGGATCCCTGTTGCCCTTGTCATTTCTTCAGGACAATGGACAGTGACCAGGGCAGTGCTTATAGCAAGCGTTTTAAATCCCTGGTCACTGTCCGTGTGAGCACTTACCAGACTAGCACCATATAGTGAGGTGCTATTCTGGTAGCACTTATCTAACCGGGTACCAAAAGGGGAGTGACTCTATCAGCCCCATGGGCTGATGTTGGGCCCATTAAACTAAAATAAATGTCTGACAGCATTTTTATTTCTAACAAAAAACAAAATTGTGTGCTAACACAGAAATGTAGATGCATAGACTCTTATGGCAGATAAGGACTGCTTGGCCCACCCATTCTGCCCATTTTTCCCTACCTACATTCTCACCTCAGATCCTACTTGATCTACAGCTATGTCTCCCTCCCCCCTTCCTTTCCACTATGATTCCCTTGTGCCTATCCCATGCATTATTGAACCCCACTACTGTTTCTGCCTCCACCACCTCTGCTGGAAGGCTGTTCCAGGAATGCACCACTCTTTCTGTGAAGAAGTACTTCCTCACCTCTTTCCTGAATCTACCCCCTTCTAGCTTCATAGCATGTTCACTTGCTCTTGAACACCTTTTTTCTGAAAAATACTTCCCTCCTGTACCTTATTCACTCTTGTGAGCCATTAAAAGGCCTCTATCATATCCCCCCTCCCTCCTGTTAATTTTTTATGAATGTGCTATCATTTATAGTAAATTGCACATATTTTTCCCTGGTAGTATTGTGCTACTTTCTTCGGGTATAATAAACAAGCATTTGTCAATGTCGAATGCTGTCTCGCTGGCATTGGCATTGGTAGTGCAGGAGTTAGAGATGCATAATAGGAATGGCAGTGAAGTATTGAACAGATGCCAACCTCACCCCCACCCTGAAAAGACACATTTTCAACATAGGCATTTTGGGACCTCCCCTCATGAACAGTGGCACTGTGATTTTGTTAATCTGTCCCAAAAGTTGATTTCCCACAGCGACTAGCCATTCTGTGCCACAGCTGCAAAAACACATTTTGGGCAGGATGTGAAAAATGACAACCATACTGTTCATAAGGAGGTGTGAAAAAATGCCAGTGTTGAAAATCTGGCTTGAAAATAGTGCACATTTGCGAAGTTACAAGGGTGTGTTGAAACTGCACAATGCATGCTTGTAACACAGTCATTTTATGGACTTTAATCACCAAATTTTCAACATATGCATTTTAGGACCTCTGCTCATGAACAGTGTCACTGTCATTTTGTCAAACTGTCCTGAAAACTGATTTCGCTCAGCGACCGTGCTATTCTGCGCCAGAAGTGCGAAAACACATTTTGACCAAGATATGTAAAATGACAGCTTTACTGTTGATAAGGAGGTATGGAGAAATGCCAATGTTGAAAATCTGTAGTGAAAATTTTACAAATTCGCGAAGTTACGAGTGTGCATGGAAACTGTGCAATGCACACTCATAAAACAGTAATTTTTTGGATTTCTTTCACCAAATTTACAACATAGGCTTTTTGAAAGCCCACTTCATGAACAATGGCACTGTCATTTTGTTACTCGGTCCCGAAAGGTGATTCCGTGTAGTGACCGCAAAATCACCTTTCAGACCAAATAATGCCACGACAATGACTGAGTGTTTGGAGGGGGCAAGCCGACAAGGGATTGGGCACCCCCGCTGGCACGTACTGAAGTGGGGGGCCACGAGGGACTTTTTTCTTCTTTACAGGTTTAAAAAAAAAACATTGGGGATGGTTTTTGTTTACAGGGCCTTTGGCACGCTTGGGGTGGGTTCCCAGCATGCCACCTGAGTATTTGAGGGGCTAGCCGATGGGATTGGGCACCCTGCCAGCACATACTGAAGGGGGCAAGTGCTGGGGGATTGGGCACCTTGGCAAACAACAAATGGGGGCATTATGCTGATGGGGAATGGCTCCCCGTTGGCACATGAAATGGGTTAGGGCATGCCAACAGGGGGATTGGGCACCCCTAAACTTTGGCATTGTGGCAGGTGGTGGTGGCAGTCACTGCCACCATGTTTGCTTCATCAGCAAAGGCACGTCAGAAGGTGCCGCTGCATGACGAGCTTGGCTCTCATTGCAGCGGACCTTTTCTTTGATCTGGTGGCCATGTTACATGTTGCTGGTGTCAGCGCCTGCAGCTGCCTCATTGGGGAATGAGGGACGCACCTACTGATGCATGCCCTGCATTCACCCACAGTGACCGCTCCTCCAAATCTGCTACTACTGCAATATGTTGACTGTGCAAGTGCAAGCCAACATAAAAAACAGACAAAAACTTGTCATGAAACATTAATTCCCACTCACCTGGTTTTAAGACTAAGGCACTCGCGGATTCTCCACATCTGGATGATGGACCTGTCCTCATACTCAAGGAGGTGGCAGCTCCAGATTTTGTGATGAAATAGAATCACTTGCTGTTAGATGTGTTTTTCAAATAGCCTGCCATCTTTGGTAACATATCTCTTTCACAAATGCAACATTTGGGCTGGAAGTATTTTTTTTTAATTCTTTGGTAACTGGGTAAGGCCCACTAGAAAGAATGCCTGTTTTCTGGAGCAACCTGTGAGGACTAAGGAGGTTAAGAGACTTGTTCAGAGTCACACAGTATGCACGCGGAGGTTGTGGGACTCAACCCTGGTCTGCTGGATGTAACAAGCCCATTCATAGTTTGCTACTCTAACCTCTAGGCTATGCTGCCAGACCCAGTATAGCCTAGATGTTAGAGCAATGAGTTGTTAACAAGCACACCATGAGTTTGAGTCCCACAACCTCCACTTGCATACTGCGTGACCCTAAACAAATCACATAACCTCCTTGTAAATGGGCTTTTATTTCCTGGCTGAAGAGATTAGTCACCCTGGAGTCATGTTCCAGTCCCTCCGGCTGAGTATTCTTAGTTTTGACTGCTGTTTCATTGTTTTGTAACAAACTTTAAGTTCATTTGATACTCTGCGTTAGTTTATCTTAATTTTATTGGAACTTTCACCCTCTAGAAGAAACATCATTACTACAGTGAATAATTTTCTTTTTTTTTTTGGGAATTTGATTTACTCAGGGTCCAAAGCTATAGCTCCATACTTATAATTCATAAAATGTACTAGTACAACTCCCCATTAAACAATTTCTACCTCAATTGTTTCTTTTCGAAATAGGTGTTTATTTACCTTTTGTTAGTCTGCCCCTCTGTCAAACTCTCCCAAGCCCCATCACCGGTCTTCTCTTGGTCTCACTCCTGCACTGCTCCTATGACTTACCCTTCATGGTAGGGCCAAAGGTGGTCCCCAATCCTCCTCTGGAGAAGGACCCAGGTGTAGGGTGCCACAGTCAACAGCGTAGTGCCTGTGAGGAAGGTCAGTGTCATCACACTCTGGCTGGGGTTATTCCTCTGCATTTACTCCCATCCCTGGGGCATTGTGCATTGGTTGGGACTGCGCATGAGAATGCAACCACATGCCTGTGCCACTGCCAAGCAACATCCCCATCCCAAAAAGGGTCTCCTGTTGCAATACCACCTGTGGATCACTGGAGGAGGAGGAGAGTGCCCTCTGGGATGCCCAAAACACCTCCCGCTGGGTGGCCCTTACAACCTAGATTTGTTCTTGAACTTGTATTGCCAGTGCAGTGCACTGTAACCCTACAGATGCACTGATAGACTGGCTGACTACAACAGTTTTAAATATAAAGCAGTAATGCTGATTCAACCAATCAGCACATGCCATTACCTGGCATGTGAAGCCATCTTATATAAGAACTGTTTTAGACTGTCTGTGAAAATCGTGGAAAACGAATCACATAGGAAACCTGTAAACACAATAAACACACCAGCAATTAAACAGTTAACCAGTTAGACCTAATAAAGAACCTAACAACTAATTAACATTAATTAACAAAAGTTCCCATGATTGACAAACCCAATTTACATACAATGCTAGAAAAAATGTGAGGCGAACACATCCAGAACACCTCCACCATTTTTCTCAGCTAACAACCATGTCACTTGATGCTTCACTTCTGTCCTCAGCTTCTAAGCCCTATGTGCTCCCACCAAAATGTCCCTTGATGCTCCAGCTGTATCTTCAGATGCCTTGCCTTCCATTCTGCCCTCACTACCGATGCCAAGCAGCTCCATCCCACAGAATCCTCTGGAATGATCACAGATGCTGCTTCTGACCACTGAATTCACATATCAATATTGCCACATGCTGGCCCAGTAGCATGGAGGGCTGAGGCATCATGTCTTACCTCCTGCCATGCTGGCGACCCGTGTCCGCGGTGTGAGTGGGTCATCAGGGGTCAGCCAGGGTGGGAGAGGATCAAGCATTCGGAGGATGGCTGTCCTCTCCTGGGGAGGGTGGGTAACAGAGACCGGCACCTGCCTGACACCTAGTAGTGGCTGGGTGTTAGCACGCTGGGTCCTTTACACTGGGGCATGGAGGCGGAGCAGCTGACTGGTGCGCTGTGTGCAGGCGTGCGTGCAACTCGGCCATTGTCGGCAATGCAGGCTCCCCTCTGCAGAAAAAGTGGAAAATTTGGTCCTGGCCGAGCAGCATGATGGCTTTCCTCTGCAGGTGCCACCCTCTGAGAAGACACCTCCCCCACGCTGGATCCAGACTTGGTGGGTTGAGTCACTCCCCACCACCCTGCCATGGAGTGCAAGCCATGGGGGTAAGACGAGAGGGGGTCTGACATTCGGGGGACGGGGCTGGGAGGACAGCAGGAGAAAAGGGCTGGCCAGGACAGGGGGAGAAATAATTACAAAAAAAAAAATGCCACATGCTTCACTCAACCAGGGACCTGACCACGAAACCTTCCAAAAACAGCAGTACACCATGATGCCTCCAGAGAACTAAAGGATAACCAGTGACACACAGGCACCCTTCTATAGGAAATCCTACTCTATGAAAAATCACAAGGGCCAGAAAAAGAGCCCATAACCAAAACACCACTATACTATGGAAACACATGGACAACATACAACAAGGCTAAGCCACAAGGTGGTTGCAGACTTCAAAGGCGGCTCAAGCATGTGCAGCCTTGGTCCAACTTTATTCTCTTTCTTTCTGTCTGACAGGGCAACAGAAATAAAAAAGTTGGCGAAAGCATTTGCTGGTGACACAGTGATAGGAGGAGGAGTAGTACAAACACCATCCAAAAGGCTGTAACTACTGAATGACCAAAAGCAAGTAGAAATACGATCCCTCAAAAACAACGTACCATTTAACATGGGCAAATGGATCATGATGCATTTTGGCAAAGAAAATGCCCATCAGGAATACGGTCTCAGTGGGACCTCTCTCACAAAAGTAACCAAAGGAAGAGACCTGGCTGTCATCATAAATAAACTTAAGGCACAGGACCAGCACCACACAATAATTAAATAAAGCAAACAGGAGTATATATACTATCGTGAAAACATTCATATATAAAAACCCTAATGTAATTGTCCCCCTTTATAAATCAATAGTAAGACCACCTATGGAATGTTGTTTTTTCCTTCTGGAACCCGTTACAGAAAGGGTTAATAGCACCTTTACAAAGGGTCCATAGAAGGGCAACAAAAATGGTATCTGACCTTAGAAGCTGTACCTGTGAGGAAAGGACAGAAAAACAGAGCATGTTCACATTTGGACAGAAGGAGACTTAGGGGCGACATGCAACATGTGTTTAAAACCATAACGGGCAATACTTCTACAGGCTGGCCTAAACATGGAGTTCAAGAACACGGGGCATAGTCTAAGTGGGTATGATAAACAATTGGAATCCATTAGGTGTAAGACCATAAATAAGAAGAGGTTGAGTGTGTCATGTTCCTGTCATCTGCTTTTGTTATTTTGCACTTTCGTCATGTTGCACTACATCTGTTTGCATCTCATTTGCATGGTATTCCTCCACCCTCCCCTGGGTCACACCTGGAAATATGTCTTGACTCAGTGTGTCTTTCCTGGTTACCAGTTTTAAATAAATAACTAAATAAAATGCATTATATAAAACAAATGATGGTTAAGTCCGTTGTACTGAGAATTATATTGAGGTGAAACCATTGTAGCCAATCGGATTGCTTATTTACGGGGTACTGTGTGGCGACAGTGCCCTGTAAAAAAAGCTGACAAACAGCTAAGACCTTAGGAACATGTGAATTAGATGAAAAAAATATCTTTGGAATATGCAAATTAGTCAATAAATGCACTTGGAGCATGCAAAGGAGACAATTCATTCCTTTGGAATATGCAAATGAGTATTGAGGCATTTCAAGCATTCGAACATTTTATGACCTAATGTTCACCTCCTGAACGTTCTGTCAGAAACCCAGGCTGAAACAGCACCCCCAATCTCTCTGCTAGCCTGAGAGCTCAACTGACAGTTATACTGATGATACTGTGTTTTTTACCGCTTGGCTTTTGTCCCACCGATATCCCCATGGTGCCTGCCTATGCTGACTGTCAGTCCTCACCCATGTAGACATCTCCTTGGTGAAGCAAACTCCATGTGGGTTGCTGTGGCACTAAAGTGCTGTGCCTAGCCTTCTCAGCTGGTAGCATTGCCATGTGGCAACACCTCTCATCCTCCCCTGGGCCATCTGGCCAGTCCACTCCCAAACCCTAGTTATCATCATGGCAGTGCAATGCAGTGCTGTTGGGCCATTGGTGGACTGTAGGGTTGTTTTTTTTCCACAGAGATTTTTCTGCACCGTGGTGGCCAGAGCGACTGGTCAGCTCTGTCTCCGCCCCCTTTGACCAGTGACTACTTCCCCTTGGGACTCATCTGGGCTTCAAGTTTCCCCCATGACTTTCCCCCTGTAGTGGGGCCAGAGGATGGAGGCCTGTATCCCCCACTCCATAATCCGGATTGGAGCTAGGGTCTCTGGGTAGCAGCATAGGTCAGCAGTTGGTGGGCAGGGCTTCATGAAGCCCCTGCCATCACTTTTTCCATTTTCTGGTTTCTGCCCCTGGCGTAATGTGCGTATGCATGTGTGTGAAGGTGCATACCCATCACGCACTTATGACCCTTCCCTAGTTTTCCACCCAAGGTGAAATGTCTCCAGGCCTCCCCCTAGTGTCAGCCTAGGGCTGGGCAAACAGGTCTTCCCACCCTGGGAGAGGAAATCAGTCCTTTGACTGACCCTTGGCAACCCAAGCTTGTTTCTGAAGTTGGCTCACTGATGTGGCAGGAGGTAAGGTGCCCAGTGCCTCAGCCCTCCATACCACCGGGTCAGCCGCTAGGGTTTTCTTTAACGATGACCCAAAATAACTGCTGTGGGACAAAATCACAGATCTGGGGGATTCCACTGTTGACAGTCCCATGAATTAGTCTACTATCTCTACTGTGGAGAAGGTAGATTGGAGAATATATCACATATAGCCCTCCTGTTTTACCCATCCCAAATTTTTCTCTTTGAATCACTTCATCCCCTGCACTACTGTTCATTATTGGCTTTTTACTGCACCCCCTAGTAATAGTAGCTGCTGGTGGTGACAACACTTCAAACCAGCCAGGTTACTGGTGACTGCTGCGGTGCACACCAGTTAAAGGGATAAACAATGCTTGAAATCTATCATATGATTTCCAGTCTACCTCCAACCTCAACAGCCTTCGTAGACACCTGCTTCAGTAGGAAATGGGAGCTGGGTCTCACTGCAATGCATTTTCAAGCCACTGAGCTGTGTAGCTTGTTAAAGGGGAACAGTCAGCACAATGAACCCCACACCAAGCTGTGGGGCTGGTCTCAATTTGCAATTTGTGCACAAAAGCATTTTTTTTACATACTATTTACTGCAGTATAGCAGATTGTATCAGGCGGATGCTGTTAACTCCCAAGCTGACATTTGCTGTAACCAGAAATTCCAGAATCCCCTGCAACTGATGTCAGAGCAGGGCTGCAGAAGTGGGAATTCAATAGCCTGCAGTGCATGTTAGAGTTTATCAGGGGCTCTTTAAGGAGAACATAAACAATATGTAATATAAACCAACTATTGCTGGTGTTTTCTGTTCATTATTGACATGCTGTTAACATATTTGATACTATAATATTTGCACTCTACATGCTGAGTGATTTTTCTTACTTTGTTTAGTGTTTTCAAAGAGACAATCTCCAGACTTGTGTCTGTAACTAGGGGAACCATTAAAACTAGGAAACACACTCATGTGCGCGGGCGCGTACACACACACACACACACACAGTGAGGCTTGATGTTACTCTTCAAAGCCTGATGATGATGATGTCTGTTAGCTGGCTAAGGGGTCAAATACCAGTGTGATTGGTGGGGCTGCATCCTTTAAATTACACAAAGTTTATGCCCATCAGCCAGCTGACCATTGTCATCATCTGCCTTCTCAGTATTGGCTTATACAGTACAAACCTCCACAGCCTCCTACACTGCTCGAGCACCACCAATATGTTTGCTTTACATATGCATGCAAGGAAACATAAAAATTAAAATATGACATGTTTTGACCAATGAGGTTACAGGATTTTCAATGCCCAGTTTATAAATGATGCATAACAGAGTCCTGTAGTGTTGAGGAACTGCAACATCAGTGTCCTCTAGTTTTGAGATACACAACGTAATTGAAGGTTACCCTTCCTGCTAATGGAACTTTCCCATTTACTAAATGGTTACAGCTGCCATCTTTGACATTTAGGGTTCTGGTTTCATTCCCAGCAAGTGCGCTTAGTAAGTCTGTCCTCCGAGACAGAAATAACAATGTCAACGAGGATGGGTTGCTTCCACCCTAAAAAGGGAAAGGAAAGCAGTAGTATTGCATATGTGACTATCAGCACCTTCTAGAAGTGACATGCTACACATGATAACAGAGACCTATAGTGTTGAGGAATTGTAATATTAGTGCCCTCTAGTGGTGAAATACATATAGTGATATTCAATAAAAAGATGAAAAGCTCAGTCAAACTTCCCAGTGACTGGGGACTTTCCATTTAGCTGAATGGTTTGAGCTGTTGCCTTTGAGATTCAGGATCCCTGGTTTGATTCTTGGCGAGTGCTCTTGGTGAGTCGGCTCAACAGAAGGAGACAAAATGCCCACAGTGGATATTGACTCACTGTGGAGCCATGAGCACATCATTTGACCCTGCACCCCCCTGCTTTATCATTCCAGGTTCAAGAATGGTATCGAGGCTGGATCCAGTGCAAAACTAGATGCTGCATCTTGGGCTTTCTCGGATAAATTATTTGCTAAAAAAGGTTCCTGCTTTTATCAATGTGAAATTTAACCTCTGCTAATAGGTAATATTCTTACTCTGCCTCAGACCTATGACTGAAGGTATTGTATATGTAAAATGCAACCAAGAGCCACACCATCTGGATGTGAGAAGCTGCAATGGCAAATTCCCCATGGGCTGCAAAGAAGCAACCTCAGTGCCCTCTAGTTGTGAGAAACTGTGATGGCAAATTCAATTAGGGCTGCAAAATTGCAATGGTAGCACCCTCTAGTTGTGAAAAACTGCAATAACAGATTCCCCTAGGGCTGCAAAATTGCAATCACAGTGCCTTTTAGTTGTGAGAACCTGCAATGACAGAGTCCCTTAGGGATGCAAAGTTTCAACCACAGGACCCACTAGTTGTGAGAAACTGAGATGGCAGATTTCCCTAGGGCTGCAAAGTTGCAATGACAGCACCCTCTATTTGTAAGAGGATAAAACAATAAGAACATTAAATGCACCAACGAACCTCCCAAATAAAAGGGGAGTTTTTTTTCCTTAGATATTTTCCAGTTACTTCCATCCCTGTTCTGCCACCTATGTCCATCCACCACTCCCCCCTATACCGCTGAGCCCCATGTCCCCCATAGATTACTCCCGTGGCAGGGCCAGGAAGGGGAGGGCCATCCTCACCTCTATGCAGGACTCATCATCCAGATTTGGGGCTTCCAGTGATCCAGGAGTGGAGCGGGACACCGGTCGGCAGGCAGGGCTTCACATAGCCTGTGGTCACCTCCCTTTTTCCATTTTCCATCCCTGCCCCTTCATGACCATGAATGCACATTTATGGAGGCATGTGTGCCCCACGTAGCCATGCTCTTTGCCTCCCTAACTCGTGGAGCGAGGTGTGGTGTCCAGTGCCTCAACCCTCAGCGCCACTGGGCTGGTCAATGAAAGGGGAGTTTGTTACCCTCCAGTGGAGCATAATGAAAAACTCATCATTATCCAGCATCCTCTTTCTTTCAGACATGCCCCTCCTTTTGGTTTTTTTCCTGTGTGTGAATTTTTTGAGTGCTCATGAAAGATGCTGGATAGACAGCACCATACCTCTAAGCTGTCCTGATTTTCAAGGATTTCCCCAATTTTGCCCCAAAATGTTTCTGTGTGCCTCCAAAAATTGGGGTCTCTGTGACTGAACTGTGGGGATTCTAATCACAAAATAATGCCAGGCATTATAGTTACAGACTTGTTCTTGCTCAGAAAAAGCATTTCACACTAAATCTCCTATTCTACCAGCTTCCTGAGTGGATATCAAAAACCAATGCTTTAAGATAGGACCCTGATTTTGGTCTTTTGTCCCTGAGGTGTTTAAGTCTTGACCCCGATTTCTGAGGCAGGGGGTTGAGAGGTATAGACAGCACTGGAACCTGAAGTCCTCTACTTATCCACATGACAGGTACAGCACGGGCAAGCACAGTGCAAGGTTCCCCATACTGCCCCAGCAATGTGTCTGAACTCTGCCACAAAGGGACCACCACGTAGGTGACAGGGTAGTTCAGACTCCATGCCCAATTCAATCCTTGGGCTGCCAACAAGGGTGTCGAATTAGTGCCAATTGTGTTGGGGGTGTTTGTGATGTGGATACCTGCTCATTGGGAAATGGACTGAGACCACCACAACTCATTTCATGCAGGCCACTAAACAGCTCTCAGGAGATAATAGCTTTTGTCCACTAGGCTGGATTTGAACCACTACGCTGGAAGTGAAAGGCTCATTAACCCCCTACCAATCCATCGAGGCATCCAGCTTCATTTCACCTCACCCCATCTGTTGGCTACTGCTGCACGGAGCCGAACTCAGTCAACCCCACCCCACTATCACACACACAAAGAAAGCTTGACTGGATTGCTTTATTCTTTAGGACACCAGTGCACCATGTGGTGTCTGACTACTAAATGATATGCTCCCGATTTCCTGATCTCATCCTTCCTGACTGTCATACTCATAACATCCTCTAACCTACCCTCACCAAATTACAGCCAAACTATCACCAATACATAAATGTGCCCCCATTGTATTTCTTTTATTCATATTTCTTTATTTCTGTAGTGAGGTCATCCACTGCTCCCTACTGGTGATTGATCAGAATACAATGTCATGGATTTTTACCCTCATGCTTTCATTATGTATGTAAAAACATACTAACATAACATAGTACTTTAAGGTCGAAAGAGACTCTAGGTCAGTCATGTCCACCCACTAACAGGTATGGATAAGTGTGTTGTGTGATAATGTGCAAATTGATAGAGTGTCTCTCTACCATAATAAAAAGCTGAAAAGAAATCAATTTTCAACAATTATGGTAATTTTTGGTTATTTTCTAGATTTTTTTACTTGCTCCTATTGTTGGTCTACTAAATATTTCAGATAATGCAGTTAGTATTTTATTGAATTTATAAAAAGTCTTGGGCTTTCCCCAATTGACTTCACAAGGGTGGTTTGTGATGTCACAGTCTGTTGTCATGGTAAGTACTATGATGTCATAAACAAAAGCATTATGAGCAGGGGTTTCATTTAGGGGGTAGCCAAAGGATGTAGTAGAGACCCCTAGGATTTCTTTGCAACCCATGTGAACCCCTAAAACAACATTTCCATGGGATTTGATTGCATTCATTTTTGTGTTTGGGGGAGCTTTGCATCCCCTTTTTTTTTTTCAATTGTTTAACCAGGAGTAGCGCACTAAGCTGAAAGCTTGTTTACAGGTGTGACCTGAGAGCACAGGGAAGTTAAGTGACTTGCTTAGGGTCACACAGTATGCAAGCGAGGGCTGTGGGATTCAAACCCAGGTCTCCAGTTCTGCAGCTCAGAGCCTTAAACCACTGCGTAATACTGCCTCCCTCTCTTGAGTCTGTGGGAAGAAACTTTGCAACCCCTATGATTCTCTGGAAATAAGACTTTGCAACTTGTCCTTATAAAATGACTCTACTGACTGCTGCAAAAGCCCAGTTGGGGGCAGCCAATTGTTTTATACAGATAGTTTGGATGGAATGGCAAGATGTGTTATAAGCCTTGGAAAGGAAAATGAAAAATTTTACGAAATAAACATTTTCAGGTAAATGTATATAGCTGAAAAATGTTTGTGAATGTAAATGATGAAGTGTTGAGTCCCTTGTTAAAGGGGTTCCCTACAGAAACTATGACATTCTAAATTGAGAAACTGCTAAGCAAGTATAAAAGTGAAATACTGTAAATAGATAATTTTGGAATAAATTCTGAAAAACATGTATTATTTTTACATTTATGATATTTTCTTACCAGTAATGGTCAGAACCTCACCTCTGGGATGGGGTCCTCAGCGAATCCTCTGCTGCCCATCTGGCCCATCATACAGGACATGATAGCATTAACATTTTGTATCTGCCAGCAACTCCCCCAAACCAGATAACCCTGCAAGCGACACTGAATGTGATTCAAGAAGACTGTCTCTCAGTTGATAACAGCCGGCGCCAAAACCTCCAGGGACTCGGCAGTGCTGACAGTTTCAGGTGAGCTAGGACAGGCAAAAGGAAGGTGAACTCTGCCAGGTATAACCATTTGTCATGCAGTTCACTGGGGAATACTCACCACATTTGAAAGATGGAAAAGCACTATGACCCACTTTTTGTATTTGAATTAGTGAACTAAAGAAGGAGGCATTACAACAACAGAATAAAACCTGTATATCTCAGCATGTAAAAAGTGTTTGTTTAATTGTTTTTTTTATCTTTAATTCTTGTGATGAAGTTACATTTGTGTGAACGCTTTAGAGTAGGTGTTACTAAAACATGGCACTTGGGTTAATATCCCAGTACTGACACTGTAGTGCAGCATGAAAGGGGTGCTGCACTTCTGAGGTGCCGTCTTTCGGATGAGACGTTAAACCGAGGTCCCATCTGCCTGGATTGGTGGTAGTTCAGGTGGATGTTAAAGATCCCATGGCACTTATCAAAAAGAGTAGGGGAATTTCCCCGGTGTCCTGGCCAAATTTCCCTCATTCACTAAAAATACCACCAACAGCTTAATCTGGTTCAAGGTCAGTTGGCATTCATCTGTATCCCCTTCCCCCGGGTTGTGCCTGAAAATAGGCAGGATTTGTCTAGTGCACTTACCCGGTCAACAAAAACTAAATAAATAAATAAATAAAATGCTTGCTCTCGCCAGATTGGTTCTGGAACAGTGCCTGTGTACGATGTGGCCAAGAAGTATGGTGTGACAATGTATAGTTCAGTTCAGGTACAAGGTGGCAGGTAACATTACAACCGCTACAGCCCAGATCATGTACAATGTACAGTGTGATCAGGAACAGTGTAAGCTATGTACAGTGTGACCAGGAACACTGCAGGCTGTGTACAGTGTGACCAGAAACAGTGCAGGCTATGTACAGTGTGACCAGAGACAGTGCAGACTATGTACAGTGTAACCAGGAACACGGCAGGCTGTGTACAGCATGACCAGGAACAATGCAGGTTATGTACAGTGTGACCAGAAACAGTGCAGGCTGTGTACAGTGTGACCAGGAACAGTGCAGACTACGTATAGTGTGACCAGAAACAGTGCAAGCCATGTACAGTGTGAGCAGGAACAGTGCAGGCTATTTACAGTGTGACCAGGAATGGTGCAGGCTATGAACAGTGTGGTCTGGAATGGTGCAGGCAATGTACAGTGGAACCAAGAACAGTGCAGGTCATGTATATCATGACCAAGAACAGTACAGGCTATGTACACTGTGACCAGGAACAGTGCAGGCCAGATACAGTGTGAATAGGAACAGTGCCGGCCAGATACAGTGAATGAGACATTAAACCGAGGTCCCATCTGCCTTTTCTGGTGGTAGTTCAGGTGGATGTTAAAGATCCCATGGCACTTCTCGAAAACAGCAGGGGGAATTTCCCCAGTGCCCTGGCCAAATTGCCCCCAATTCACTAAAAAAAAATACCATCAACAGCTTAATCTAGTTCAAGGTCAGTTGGCATTCATCTGTATCCCCCTCTCCCAGGTCATGCCTGAAAATAGGCAGAATTTGTCTAGTGTACTTACCCGGTCAACAAAAACGAAATAAATAAAATATGAACAGTGTGACCAGGAACAGAGCAGGCCAGGTACCATTTGATCAGGAAGAGTGCAGACCAGGTACAGTGTGATCAGAAACAGTGCGGATCATGTATAGTGTGACCAGAAACAGTGTGGACTATGTACAGTGTGACCAGGAACAGAGCAGGCCAGGTACCATTTGATCAGGAAGAGTGCAGACCAGGTACAGTGTGATCAGAAACAGTGCGGATCATGTATAGTGTGACCAGAAACAGTGTGGACTATGTACAGTGTGACCAGGAACAGTGCATGCAGTGTACAGTGGAACCAAGTATAGTACTGGCCATATACAGTGTGACCAGGTACAGTGCAGGCTATGTACAGTGTGACCAGGAACAGTGCAGGCTAAGTACAGTGTGACCAGGAACAGTGCAGGCTATGTATAGTGTGATCAGGAACAGTGCAGGCAATGTACAGTGTTACCAGGAACAGTGCAGTCAATGTACAGTGGAACCAAGAACAGTGTAGACAATGTATAGTGTGACCAGGAACAGTGCAGGCTATGCACAATGTGACCAGGAACAGTGCAGGCCAGATACAGAGGGACCAGAAACACTGCAGGTCAGATATAGTGTGACCAAGAACAGTGCATGTCAGATATAGTGTGACCAAGAACAGTGCAGGCAATGTATAGTGGAACCAAGAACAGCACAGGCTATGGACAGTGTGACCAGGAACAGTGCAGGCTATGGACAGTGTCACCTGGAAGAGTGAAGGCAATGTACTGTAAGTGGAAAGAAGAACAGTGTGGGCCATGTACACTGTGACAAGGAACAGAGTAGTCCAGATGCAGTGTGATCAGGAACAGTACAGGCCATGTACAGTGGAACCAGGAACAGTGCAGGCTATATACAGTGTGACCAGGAACAGTGCAGGTTATGTACAGTGTGACCTGAAACAGCACAGGCCAGATACAGTGTGACCAGGAGCATTGCAGGCCATGCACAGTGTGACTAGGAGCAGAGCAGTTAAGGTACATTGTTGCCAGGAACAGTGCAGACCAGGTACAGTGTGACCAAGACCAGTGCAGGCCATGTACAGTGTGACCAGGAACAGTGCAGGCCATGTACAGTGTGACCAGGAACAGTGCAGGCCATGTACAGTGTGATCAGGAACAGTGCAAGCTATGCACAGTGTGACCAAGAATCGTGCTGTGTATATACAATAGTTACTAGTTCTGATACTCTTCTGTACAACACTACGACTGTATGTTCTTCTCATCAAATGTAGCCAGCTGACTGTATCATCCTGTAGTATTTCAATACCATACAGTGTTATTTATCAATGCTATGTAATCCTGGGTCGCCCCTGAAAAAGGGACCTCCGGGGCTCAGTGGGCTTACCAGGTCACCAAAATGTAATAAATAAGTAAACACAGTGTGACCAGGAACAGTGCAGGCCAGGTACAGTCTGACCAGGAACACAGCAGGCACTATAGAGTGATCAGGAACAGAGCAGGCAATGTATAGTGGAACCAAAAACAGTGCAGACCATGTACAATGTGACCAGCAACAAAGTAGACACTGTACAGTGTGACCAGGAACAGTGTAAGCAATGTACAGTGGAACCAAGAACAGTGCAGGGCATGTATAGTGTGACAAAGAACAGTGCAGGCAATGTACTGTGAAACCAGGAACAGTGCAGTCCAAGTCCAGTTTGACCAAGAACTGTGCTGTCTATGTGCAGTGTGACAAGGAACAGAGCAGGCCTGGTACAGTGTGACCAGGAACAGAGCAGGCACTGTACAGTGTGATCAGGAGCAGTGCTGGCAATGTAGAGTGGAACCGAGAACAGTGCAGGCCATGTGCAGCGTGACCAAGAACAGAGTAGGCACTGTACAGTGTGACCAGGAACAGTACAAGCAATGTGCTGTGGAACCAGGAACAGTGCAGGCAATGTACAGTGTGACCAAGAACAGTGCAGGCCATGTACAATGTAACCAGGAACAGAGCAGACACTGTACAGTGAGACCAGAAACAATGCAGGCAATGTACAGTGGAAGCAGGAACAGTGCAGGCCATGAACGGTGTGACCATGAACAGTACAGGGCATGTACAGTGTGACCAGGAACAGAGCAGGTACTGTAAAGTGTGATCAGGAACAGTGCACTCCAGGTATAGTGTGATCAAGAACAGTGCTAGATATGTACAGTGTAACCGGTAACATAACAGGCCAGGTACAGGGTGAACAGAAACAGTGCTGGCAATATACAGTGGAACCATGAACAGTGCTGGTCATGTACAGTGTGTCCAGAAACAGTGCAGGCCACGCGCGCAGTGTGACTAAGAACAGAGCAGATCAGGTACAGTGTGAACAGGAACAGTGTGGGCAATGTACAGTGAAATCAAGAACAGTGCAGGCTGTTTTCAGCATGACCAGGAACACAGCAGGCACTGTACAGTGTGACCATGAACAGCAAAGTTTCTATACAGTGTGTCCTGGAACAGTGCAGGCTATGTACAGTGTGACCTGGAACAGCACAGGCCAGATACAGTGTGACCAGGAACAGTGTGTCCTGGAACAGTGCAGGCCATGCACAGTGTGACTAGGAACAGAGCAGGCACTTTACAGTGTTACCAGGAACAGAGCAGGCACTGTACAGTGAGACCAGGAACAGTGCAGGCAATGTAAGGTGGAAGCAGGAAAAGTGCAGGCCATGAACAGTGTGACCATGAACAGTGCAAGTCATGTACAGTGTGACCAGGAATAGAGCAGGTACTGTACAGTGTGATCAGAAACAGTGCACTCCAGGTACAGCGTGATCAAAAACAGTGCTAGATATGTGCAGTGTAACCAGTAACAGTATTACCAGGAACAGTGCAGGCCAGACACAGTGTGCCCAAGATCAGTGTAATCCATGTACCGTGTGACCAGGAACAGTGTAGTCAATGTACAGTGTAACCAGGAATAGTGCTGTCTATATACAGTGTGACCAGGAATAGTGCAGGGCAGGGACAGTGTGACCAGAAACCGAGCAGACACTGTACCATGTGATCAGGAACAGTGCAGGCAATGTACAGTAGACCCAAGAACAGTGCAGGCCATGTACAGTGTGCCCAGGAACAGAGCAGCCACTGTACAGTGTGACTAGGAACAGTGCAGGCAATGTACAGTGGAACAAGGAACAGTGCAGGCCAGGTACAGTGTGACCAGGAACAGTGCTGTCTATATACAGTGTGACCAGGAACAGAGAAGGCACTATTCAGTGTGAACAGAAACAGTGCAGGCAATGTACAGTAGAACCAAGAACAGTGCATGCCATGTACAGTGTGACCAGGAACAGAGTGGGCACTGTACAGTATAAACAGGAACAGTGCAAGCAATGTACAGTGGAATCAGGAACAGTGCAAGCAAGGTACAGTTGAACCAAGAACAGTGCAGGCCATGTACGGTGTGACCAGGAATAGAGAGGGCACTGTACAGTGTGATCAGGAACAGTGCAGGCAATGTACAGTGGAACCAGAAACAGTGCAAGCAAGGTACGGTGGAACCAAGAGCAGTGCAGATCATGTACAATGAGACCAGGAACAGAGCAGTTACTGTACAGTGTGATCAGGAACAGTGCACTCCAGGTACAGTGTGATCAAGAACAGTGCTAGCTATGCACAGTGTAACCAAGAACACTGCAGGACAGGTACAGTGTGACCAGCAACAGTGATGGCAATGTACAGTGGAACCAAGAACCGTGCAGGTTATGTACAGTGCGATCTGAAACAGTACAGACCATGTACAGTGTGCCCAGGAACAGAGCAGCCACTGTACAGTGTGACCAGGAACAGTGCAGGCAATGTACAGTGGAACAAGGAACAGTGCAGGCCAGGTACAGTGTGACCAGGAACAGTGCTGTCTATGTACAGTGTGACCAGGAACAGAGAAGGCACTTTTCAGTGTGATCAGAAACAGTGCAGGCAATGTACAGTAGAACCAAGAACAGTGCATGCCATGTACAGTGTGACCAGGAACAGAGTGGGCACTGTACAGTATAACCAGGAACAGTGCAAGCAATGTACAGTGGAATCAGGAACAGTGCAAGCAAGGTACAGTTGAACCAAGAACAGTGCAGGCCATGTACGGTGTGACCAGGAATAGAGAGGGCACTGGACAGTGTGATCAGGAACAGTGCAGGCAATGTACAGTGGAACCAGAAACAGTGCAAGCAAGGTACGGTGGAACCAAGAGCAGTGCAGGTCATGTACAATGAGACCAGGAACAGATCAGGTACTGTACAGTGTGATCAGGAACAGTGCACTCCAGGTACAGTATGATCAAGAACAGTGCTAGCTATGCACAGTGGTAACCAGGAACACTGCAGGACAGGTACAGTGTGACCAGCAACAGTGATGGCAATGTACAGTGGAACCAAGAACCATGCAGGTTATGTACAGTGTGACCTGAAACAGTACAGGCCATGCACAGTGTTACTAAGAACAAAGCAGACCAGGTACAGTGTGAACAGGAACAGTGCAGACTATGTTCAATGTGACCAGGAACAGAGCAGGCACTGTACAGTGTGACCAAGAACAGTGCAGGCCATTTACAGTGTGGCCAGAAGCACAGTAGGCACTGTATAGTGTGACCAGGAACAGTGCAGGCAATGTACAGTGTGACCAGGAACAAATCAGGTACCGTACAGTGTGTGATCAGGAACAGTGCACTCCAGGTACAGTGTGATCAATAACAGTGCTAGCTATGTACAGAGTAACCAGGAACACTACAGACCAGGTACAGTGTGACCAAGAACAGTGCTGGCTATGCACAGTGTGACCAGGAACAGTCCAGGCCATGTACATTGTGACCAGGAACAGTGCAGTCTATGTACAGTGTGACTCTGGAATAGTGCAGGCAATGTACAGTGGAACGAAGAACAGTGCTGGTCATGTACATCATGACCAAGAACACTGCAGGTTATGTACAGTGTGACCAGGAACAGTGCAGACCAGACCAGGAATAGTGCAGGCTAGATACAGTGTGACCAGGAGCAGAGCAGGCCATGTACAGTGTGACCAGGAACAGAGCAGGCTACGTACAGTGTGATCAGGATCAGAGCAGGCTATGTACAGTGTGACCAGGAATAGAGCAGGCTAGATAGAGTTTGATCAGAAACAGTGCAGACCAGGTACAGTGTGATCAGGAACAGTGCGGATCATGTACAGTGTTACCAGGAACAGTGTAGACTGTGTACAGTGTGACCGGGGAACGGTGCATGCAATGTACAATGGAACCAAGTATAGTGCAGGCCATGTAGAGTGGAACCAAGAACAGTGTAGGCCATGTACAGTGTGACAAAGAACAGTGCAGGCTGTGTACAGCGTGACCAGGAACAGTGCAGGCCAGATACAGTGTGACCAGGAACAGTACAGGCTATGTACAGTGTGACCAGGAACAGTGCAGGGCAGATATAGTGTGACCAAGAACAGTACAGGCAACGTACAGTGGAGCCAAGAGCAATGTAGGCTCTGTACATTGTAACCAGGAACAGTGAAGTTAATGTACAGTGGGAACCAAGAACAGTGTAGGCCATGTACACTGTGACAAGAAACAGTGTAGTCCAGATGCAGTGTGATCAGAAACAGTACAGGCCATCTACAGTGGAACCAGGAACAGAACAGGTCAGGTAGTGTGATACAGAACAGTGCAGGTCATGTACAGTGTGACCAGAAATAGTGCAGTTTATGTACAGTGTGACCAGAAACAGTTCAGGCCATGTAAAGTGTGACTAGGAACAGCAGAGACACAGTACATTGTTACCAGGAACAGTGCAGGCGAGGTGCAGTGTGACCCAAATCAGTGCAGGCCATGTACAGTGTGACCAGGAACAGTGCAGGCCATACACAGTGTGATCAGGAACAGTGTGAGCTATACACAGTGTGACCAGGAGCAGTGCTGTGTATATACAGTGTGACCAGGAACAGTGCAGGACAGGTACAGTGTGACCATGAACACAGCAGGCACTTGAGAATGTGATCAGGAACAGAGCAGGCAATGTACAGTGGAACCAAGAGCAGTGCAGGTCATGTACAGTGTGATCAGCAACAGAGCAGGCACTGTACAGTGTGACCAGGAACAGTGTAAGCAATGTACAGTGGAACCAAGAACAGTGTAGGGCATGTATAGTGTGACCAGAAACAGAGCAGGTACTGTACAGTGTGACCAGGAACAGTGCAGGCAATGTACAGTGAAACCAGGAACAGTGCAGTCCATGTCCAGTTTGACCAAGAACTGTGCTGTCTATGTACAGTGTGACCAGGAACAGTGCAGACCAGGTACAGTGTGACAAGGAACAGAGCAGACACTGTACAGTGTGATGAAGAACAGTGCAGGAAATATACAGTGGAATCAAGAACAGTGCAGGCCATGTGCAGTGTGACCAGGAACAGTGCCGGCCATGTACAGTGTGATCAGGAACAGTGCGAGCTGTGCATAGTGTGACCAGGAGCAGTGCTGTGTTTATAGGGTGTGACCAGGAACAGTACAGGCCAGGTACAGTGTGACCAGGAACAGAGCAGGCACTGTACAGTGTGATCAGAAACAGTGCAGGCAATATACAGCGGAGCCAAAAACAGTGCAGGCCATGTAGAGTGTGACCAGAAACAGAGCAGGCACTGTACAATGTGACCAGGAACAGTACATGCAATGTATAGTGAAATCAGGAATGGTGCAGGCAATGTACAGTGTGACCAAGAACAGTGCAGGCCATGTACAATGTGACCAGAAACAGAGAAGACATTGTACAGTGAGACCAGGAACAGTGCAGGCACTGTACAGTGGAACCAATAACAATGCAGGTCATGTACAGTGTGACCAGGAAGAGAGCAGGTACTGTACAGTGTGATCAGGAATAGTGCACTCCAGGTACAGTGTGATCAAGAACAGTGTTAGATATGTACAGTGTTACCAGGAACACTGCAGGCCAGGTACAGTGTGACCAGGAACAGTGCTGGCAAAGTTGAGTGGAACCAAGAACTGTGCAGGTCATGTACAGTGTGACCTGAAACAGTGCAGACCATGCACAGTGTGACTAAGAGCAAAGCATATACATTAACTCACTTAAAAAAAAACATATGCCAGGTAGGCCCATTACAGATTAACGATAATAAAATTCAAGAACCCTATGATATGGCCAACATTTTTAATACAACATTTTCTGAAATATTCCAGTCTTCTTGGAGCATAGGTAAAGAAATAACTTCCAAGGAGGAACCCATTACTATATCTAAGGAGTGTTTGTTGAAAAAATTATCCTCTCTCGGGGTGAAACTAGTACTTCACCCGATCAGATATCTGGCCACCTCCTTTAGCTGCTCGCCGATTGTCTGGCACATCCCCTCAAGATATTTTTGGAAAAACGTATAAACCTAAATTGCATTCCTGATTTATGGAAAACAGCCTATGTCATCCACATACATAAAAAGGGGCCGAGGATTATCTGGGAAAATTATTGACCTATAAGACTTACATCTCCCCAATGTAAAGTTCTGGAAAGCATAATAAAGGACTTCATTCCTCCAGCTCTGGACAATCTGGATAGTGAGCAGTATGGATTTAAAAAAGGTCGTAGCTGTTTGACAAACCTACTTTGTTTTTACGAAGAGGTTAGCTGTCTGTTTGACAATAAAACATCATATGATATTATTTTCATTGACTTTAGTAAGGCATTTGACTCGATGCCTCACTGGGCCTTAGTACAAAAACTAAATAATGTAAAGATTAACCATAATATAGTTAACTGGATTTCTAATTTGCTAACAGATAGGACACAAAGGGTTCTAATCACTGGACAACTTTCTGACATTGGTATGGTCACTAGCGGGGTTCCGCAAGGCTCCATGTTAGGCCCTTGTCTGTTCCAAGCTTTTATAGTAGACCTGACATATAAGTGTTCTTCTACTGTTGGAAGGTGGAAGGGTGAGGGGGGAAAAGAGGAGAAGGTTTTTCACTGAGAGGGTGGTGGACCCTTGGAATGCACTGCCTGGCGAGCTGGTTCAGAGATCCACAGTGGAGGGTTTCAAGAGAGGGTGGGACAGACACAGAAAGTGGATGTATCAGATGATGGCCTGCCCCGGGGGGGTGGGGATGGATGATAGGGGTTTCTGGAACACAAGGGGGGGAGGGCCTCGGTACCCAACTAGGGATCTGAGGTTCGAGCAGACTCAATAGACCGTAAGGCCTAATCTGCTGGCAAACAGTATGTTAGTAAATAGTACTGCCAATAAATATGCTGAAGATGTTAAAATCAGAGGGCCCTGTTCTAACACCGAGCAAACAGCTTCCATTCAGAAAGACCTTGATTACATCACACAGTGGGTAACTAAGAAGGAGATGAAATTGAATTCCAACGAATGCAAACTTATGCACCTGGGTCCAAATAATCCTTGTTTTTCATATAAATTAGACGGTAGAACTCTAAAAACAACATCCAATGAAAAACATCTAGGGGTCAATATATCAGAGGATTTTCTTCGGGCTTCTCAGATTAATGGGGCTATTCTAAAAGCAAACAGAGCTATCTGGTCAATTAAAAGAAACCTTAAAATCCAGAGATAGTAAAGTGATGATGCCATTATACAGAGCATATGTCCGTATACACCTAGATTATGCTTCACAATTTTGGTACCCATTTTGGAAATCAGACATTATACTATTAGAAAAAGTACAAAGGAAATACACTAAACTCATTACAGGTTTTTATGTTGTCCCATGTGAATCTAGACTCAAATCTCTGAATCTAATGCCACTAACTACCAGATGTCTCAGGGTTGACCTCCTCTTCATGCATGACATTATGCAGGACCCATTTCTACTAACAGTATTAAGATTTAAATTTAAAAACAATGCATATAACACCAGAGATCATCCTTTACAGTTATATGGCAGAAAATTCAACTTGAAGGCACGAAAATATTTCTATACCATTAGAACCATCAATCCTTGGAATGCTCTCCCTATTGAGATAATTACAAGTAAATCAAAACTAGTATTTAAATGGAGAATGGATAAATTTATATGCTCAGGTGCTAAGAGCAACTATTATTAAACACACGGAGCAGTCATGGGCCTCAAAGCCTCCTAGTTCCTACAGCTCCTTAATATGAACCTTAGCATAAGCAGATCACGTACAGTGTGAACAGCAGCAGTGAAGGCCAGGTACAATGCAATCAGGAACAATGCAGACAATGTACAGTGTGATCAGGAACAGTGCAGGCAATGTACAGCGTAACCAAGAAGAGTGCAGGCCGTGTTCAGTACAACCAGGAACAGAGTAGATACTGTACAGTGTGACCATGAACAGTGCAGGCTCTATACAGTGTGACCTGGAACAGTGCAGGTTATGTATAGTGTGACCTGGAACAGCACAGGCCATATACAGTGTGACCAGGAACAGTTCAGGCCATGTACAGTGTGACTAGGAACAGAGCAGGCACTGTACAGTGTTACCAGGAACAGTGCAGGCCAGACACAGTGTGCCCAAGATCAGTGCAGGCCATGTACAATATGACCAGGAACAGTGCAGTCAACAGTGTGACCATTAACAGTGCAGGCCAGGGACAGTGTGACCTGGAACAGAGCAGGAACTGTACTGTGTGATCAGGAACGGAGCAGGCAATATACAGTGGAACCAAGAACAGTGCAGGTCATGTACAGTGTGACCAGGAACAGAGCAGGCACTGTACAATGTGACCAGGAGCAGTGCAAACAATGTACAGTGGAACCAGGAACAGTGCAGGCCATTTCTAGTGTGACCAGGAACAGCACTGTCTATGTACAGTGTGACCAGGAACAGTGCAGGAAAGGTACAATGTGGCCAGAAACAGAGAAGGCACTGTACAGCGTGATCAGGAACAATGCAGGCAATGTACAGTGGAACCAAGAACAGTGCAGGCCATGTACAGTGTGACCAGAAACAGTGCATGCCACGTACAGTGGAATCAGGAACACTGCGAGCAAGATACAGTTGAACAAAGAACAGTGTAGGCCAGGTACAGTTTGACCAGGAACACAGCAGGCACTATAGAGTGTGATCAGGAACAGAGCAGGCATCGTACAGTGTTAATAGGAACAGTGCAGGCCAGAAACAGTGTAACCAGGAACACAGCAGGCCAGGTACAGTGTGAACAGCAACAGTGTAGGCCATGTGCAATGTGACCATGAACAGTGCAGGCAATATACAGTGGAACCAGGAACAGTGCAGGCCATGTACAGTGTGACCAAGAACAGAGCAGTCCAGGTAGAATATGAGTAGGAACATTGCAGACCAGGTACAGTGTGATCAGGAACAGTGCAGGCCATCTACAGTGCAACCAGGAACAGTGCAGGCAACGTACAGTGTAACTGGAAACAGTGCTGGCTATGTACAGTGTAACCAAGAACAGTGCAAGCCAGGTACAGTGTGACTAGGATCTGTGCAGGCAATGCATAGTGGAACCAGGAACAGTGCAGTATATGTACAGTGTGACCAAGAGCAGTGCAGGTCATATACAATGTGACCAGGAACAGAGCAGGTACTGTACAGTGTGATCAGGAACAGTGCACTCCAGGTACAGTGTAACCAGGAACAGTGACGGCAATGCACAGTGGAACCAAGAACAGTGCAGGTCATGTACAGTGTGAACAGGACAAGTGCAGGGCATGCACAGTGTGACTAAGAACAGAGCAGACCAGGTACAGTGTGAACAGGAACACTGCAGGCTAGTTACAGTGTAAGGTGAAATGATGCAGGCAATGTACAGCATATCCAGGAACAGTGCAGACTATGTTCAGTGTGACCAGGAACAGAGCAGGCACTGTACAGTGTGACCATGAACAGTACAGGCAATATACAATGGAACACGGAACAGTGCTGGCTAGGCACAGTGTGACCAGGAACAGTGCAGGCCATGTACAGTGTGACCAGGAACAGTGTAGCCCATGTACAGTGTGACCAGGAACAGTTTGGGCCATGTACAGTGTGACCAGGAACAGTGCAGGCCAGATACAGTGTAACCAGAAACACAGCCGGCCAGGTACAGTGTGAACAGCAATAGTGCAGGCTATTTCCAGTGTGACCAGGAACAGTGCTGTTTATGTACAGTGTGACCAGGAACAGTGCAGGCAAGGTACAGTGTGACCAGAAACAGAGAAGGCACTGTACATTGTGATCAGGAACAGTGCAGGCAATGTACAGTGGAACCAAGAACAGTGCAGCCCATGTACAGTGTGACCAGGAACAGTGCAGGCAATGTATAGTGGAATCAGAAACACTGCAAGCAAGGTACAGTTGAACAAAGAACAGTGCAGCCCATGTACAGTGTGACCAGGAACAGAGTGGGCACTGTACAGTGTGACCAGGAAAAGTGCATGCAATGTACAGTGGAATCAGGAACACTGTGAGCAAGGTACAGCTGAACAAAGAACAGTGTAGGCCAGGTACAGTTTGACCAGGAACACAGCAGGCATTATAGAGTGTGATCAGGAACAGAGCAGGCATTGTACAGTGTTAATAGGAACAGTGCAGGCCAGAAACAGTGTAACCAGGAACACAGCAGGCCAGGTACAGTGTGAACAGCAACAGTGTAGGCCATGAGCAATGTGACCATGAACAATGCAGGCAATATACAGTGGAACCAGGAACAGTGCAGGCCATGTACAGTGGAACCAAGAACAGAGCAGTCCAGGTAGAATATGAGCAGGAACATTGCAGGCCAGGTACAGTGTGATCAGAAACAGTGCAGGCCATCTACAGTGTAACCAGAAACAGTGCAGGCAATGTACAGTGTAACTGGAAACAGTGCTGGCTATGTACAGTGTAACCAAGAACAGTGCAAGCCAGGTACAGTGTGACTAGGAACTGTGCAGACAACGTATAGTGGAACCAGGAACAGTGCAGTATATGTGCAGTGTGACCAAGAACAGTGCAGGCCATGTACAGTGGAACCAGGAACAGTGCAGGCCGTGTACAGTGAGACCAAGAGCAGTGCAGGTCATATACAATGTGACCAGGAATAGAACAGGTACTGTACAGTGTGATCAGGAACAGTGCACTCCAGGTACAGTGTGACCAGGAACAGTGACGGCAATGCACAGTGGAACCAAGAACAGTGCATAGCATGTACAGTGTGACCAGGAAAGGTGCAGGGCATGCACAGTGTGACTAAGAACAGAGCAAACCAGGTACAGTTTGAACAGGAACACTGCAGGCTAGTTACAGTGTAAGGAGAAACAGTGCAGACAATGTACAGCGTATCCAGGAACAGTGCAGACTATGCTCAGTGTGACCAGAAACAGAGCAGGTACTGTACAGTGTGACCATGAACAGTACAGGCAATATAAAAAGGAACACAGAACAGTGCTGGCTAGGCACAGTGTGACCAGGAACAGTGCAGGCCATGTACAGTGTGACCAGGAACAGTGTAGCCCATGTACAGTGTGACCAGGAACAGTTTGGGCCATGTACAGTGTGACCTGGAACAGTGCAGGCCAGATACAGTGTAACCAGAAACACAGCCGGCCAGGTAGAGCGTGAACAGCAATAGTGCAGACTATTTCCAGTGTGACCAGGAACCATGCTGTTTATGTACAGTGAGACTAGGAACAGTGCAGGCAAGGTACAGTGTGACCAGAAACAGAGAAGGCACTGTACAGTGTGATCAGGAACAGTGCAGGCCATATACAGCGTAACCAAGAACAGTGCAGGCCGTGTTCAGTGCAACCAGGAACAGAGTAAATACTGAACAGTGTGACCATGAACAGTGCAGGCTCTATACAGTGTGACCTGGAACAGTGCAGGTTATGTACAGTGTGACCTGGAACAGCACAGGCCAGATACAGTGTTGCCAGGAACAGATCAGGCCATGTACAGTGTGACTAGGAACAGAGCAGGCACTGTACAGTGTTACCAGGAACAGTGCAGGCCAGACACAGTGTGCCCAAGATCAGTGCAGGCCATGTACAATATAACCAGGAACTGTGCAGTCGACAGTGTGACCATTAACAGTGCAGGCCAGGGACAGTGTGACCTGGAACAGAGCAGGAACTGTACTGTGTGATCAGGAACAGAGCAGGCAATGTACAGTGGAACCAAGAACAGTGCAGGTCATGTACAGTGTGACCAGGAACAGAGCAGACTCTGTACAATGTGACCAGGAGCAGTGCAGACAATGTACAGTGGAACCAGGAACAGTGCAGGCCATTTCTAGTGTGACCAGGAACAGCACTGTCTATGTGCAGTGTGACCAGGAACAGTACAGGAAAGGTACAATGTAGCCAGGAACAGAGAAGGCACTGTACAGTGTGATCAGGAACAATGCAGGCAATGTACAATGGAACCAAGAACAGTGCAGGCCATGTACAGTGTGACCAGGAACAGTGCTTGCCATGTACAGTGGAATCAGGAACACTTCGAGCAAGATACAGTTGAACAAAGAACAGTGTAGGCCAGGTACAGTTTGACCAGGAACACAGCAGGCACTATAGAGTGTGATCAGGAACAGAGCAGGCATCGTACAGTGTTAATAGGAACAGTGCAGGCCAGAAACAGTGTAACCAGGAACACAGCAGGCCAGGTACAGTGTGAACAGCAACAGTGTAGGCCATGTGCAATGTGACCATGAACAGTGCAGGCAATATACAGTGGAACCAGGAACAGTGCAGGCCATGTACAGTGTGACCAAGAACAGAGCAGTCCAGGTAGAATATGAGTAGGAACATTGCAGACCAGGTACAGTGTGATCAGGAACAGTGCAGGCCATCTACAGTGTAACCAGGAACAGTGCAGGCAACGATCAGTGTAACTGGAAACAGTGCTGGCTATGTACAGTGTAACCAAGAACAGTGCAAGCCAGGTACAGTGTGACTAGGATCTGTGCAGGCAATGCATAGTGGAACCAGGAACAGTGCAGTATATGTACAGTGTGACCAAGAGCAGTGCAGGTCATATACAACGTGACCAGGAACAGAGCAGGTACTGTACAGTGTGATCAGGAACAGTGCACCCAGGTACAGTGTAACCAGGAACAGTGACGGCAATGCACAGTGGAACCAAGAACAGTGCAGGTCATGCACAGGTGAACAGGACAAGTGCAGGGCATGCACAGTGTGACTAAGAACAGAGCAGACCAGGTACAGTGTGAACAGGAACACTGCAGGCTAGTTACAGTGTAAGGTGAAACAGTGCAGGCAATGTACAGCATATCCAGGAACAGTGCAGACTATGTTCAGTGTGACCAGGAACAGAGCAGGCACTGTACAGTGTGACCATGAACAGTACAGGCAATATACAATGGAACACGGAACAGTGCTGGCTAGGCACAGTGTGACCAGGAATAGTGCAGGCCATGTACCGTGTGACCAGGAACAGTGCAGGCCATGTACAGTGTGACCAGAAACAGTGTAGTTCATGTACAGTGTGAACAGGAACAGTTTGGGCCATGTACAGTGTGACCAGGAACAGTTCAGGCCATGTACAGTGTGACCAAGAGCAGTGCAGTCATATACAATGTGACCAGGAACAGAGCAGGTACTGTACAGTGTGATCAGGAACAGTGCACTCCAGGTACAGTGTGACCAGGAACAGTGACGGCAATGCCCAGTGGAACCAAGAACAGTGCAGAGCATGTACAGTGTGACCAGGAAAAGTGCAGGGCATGCACAGTGTGACTAAGAACAGAGCAAACCAGGTACCGTGTGAACAGGAACACTGCAGGCTAGTTACAGTGTAAGGAGAAACAGTGCAGACAATGTACAGCATATCCAGGAACAGTGCAGACTATGTTCAGTGTGACCAGAAACAGAGCAGGCACTGTACAGTGTGACCATGAACAGTACAGGCAATATACAATGGAACACGGAACAGTGCTGGCTAGACACAGTGTGACCAGGAACAGTGCAGGCCATGTACAGTGTGACCAGGAACAGTGTAGCCCATGTACAGTGTGACCAGGAACAGTTTGGGCTATGTACAGTGTGATCAGGAACAGTGCAGACCAGATACAGTGTAACCAGAAACACAGCCGGCCAGGTACAGTGAGAACAGCAACACTGCAGGCTATTTCCAGTGTGACCAGGAACAGTGCTGTTTGTGTACAGTGTGACCAGGAACAGTGTAGGCAAGGTACAGTGTGACCAGGAACAAAGAAGGCACTATGCAGTGTGATCAGGAACAGTGCAGACAATGTACAATGGAACCAAGAACAATGCAGCCCATGTACAGTGTGACCAGAAACAGAGTGGGCACTGTACAGTGTGACCAGGAACAGTGCAGGCAATATACAGTGGAATCAGGGACACTGCAAGGAAGGTACAGTTGAACAAAGAACAGTGCAGCTCATGTTAGGTGTGACCAGGAACAGAGCGGGCACTGTACAATGTGACCAGGAACAGTGCAGGCAATGTACAGTGGAACCAGGAACAATGCAAGCAAGGTACAGTGTGACCAAGAACAGTGCAGGCCAGGTACAGTGTCACCAGTAACACAGCTGGCACTATAGAGTGTGATCAGGAACAGAGCAGGCATTGTACAGTGTTAATAGGAACAGTGCATTCCAGAAACAGTGTAACCAGGAACACAGCAGGCCAGGTACAGTGTGAACAGCAACAGTGTAGGCCATGTGCAATGTGATCAGGAACAGTGCAGGCAATGTACAGTGGAACCAGGAACAGTGCAGGTAATGTACAGTGGAACCAGGAACAGTGTAGGCCATGTACATTGTGACCAAGAACAGAGCAGTCCAGGTAGAATATGAGCAGGAACATTGCAGGCCAGGTACAGTGTGATCAGGAACAGTGCAGGCCATCTACTGTGTAACCAGGAACATTGCATGCAATGTACAGTGTAACCGTAAACAGTGCTGGCAACGTACAGTGTAACCAAGAACAGTGCAGGCCAGGTACAGTGTGACTAGGAATAGTGCAGACAATACACAGTGGGACCAGGAACAGTGCAAGTCATGTACAGTGTGACCAGGAATAGTGCAGGCAATGTACAGTGGAACCAGGAACAGTGCAGACCATGCACAGTGTGACCAAGAGCAGTGCAGGTGATAAACAATGTGACCAGGAACAGAGCAGGTACTGTACAGTGTGATCAGGACAGGAACAGTGTACTCTAGGTACTGTGTGATCCAGAACAGTGCTAGCGATACACAGTGTAACCAGGAACACTGCAGGCCAGGTACAGTTTGACCAGGAACAGTGACAACAATGTACGGTGGAACCAAGAACAGTGTAGATCATGTACAGTGTGACTAAGAACAGAATAGACCAGGTACAGTGTGAACAGGAACAGTGCATGCTAGTTACTGTGTAAGCAGAAACAGTGCAGGCAACGTACAGCATATTCAGGAACAGTGCAGACTGTGTTCAGTGTAACCAGGAACAGAGCAGGCACTATATACTGTGACTATGAACAGTACAGGCAATGTACAATGGAACACAGAACAGTGTTGGCTAGGCACAGTGTGCCCAGGAAGAGTGCAGGCCATGTACAGTGTGACTAGAAACAGTGCAGCCCATGTACTGTGTGACTATGAACAGCTGAGGCCAGGTACAGTGTGAACAGGAACAGTGCAGGCCATGTACAGTATATTCAGGAACAGTGCAGGCCAAGTACAGTGTGAACAGTAGCAGTTCTGGCCATGTACATTGTGACAAGGAACAGTGCAGGCCAGATACTTTGTAACCAGATACACAGCAAGCCAGGTACAGTGTGAACAGCAACAGTGTAGGCTATGTGCAGTGTGACCAGGAACAGTGCATGCAATGTACAGTGGAACCAGGAACAGTGCAGACCATGTACAGTGTGACCAAGAACAGAACAGTCAAGGTACAGTGTGAGCAGGAACAGTGCAGGCCAGGTGCAGTGTGATCAGAGACAGTGCAGGCCATCTACAGTGCGACCAAGAACAGTGCAGGCCATATACAGTGTAACCATGAACAGAGCAGGCAATGTACAGTGTGACCTAGAACAGTGCAGGCCATGTACAATGTGACCAGGAACAGAGCAGACCAGGTAGAGTGTGACCAAGAACAGTGTAGGTCATGTACAATGTGACCAGGAATAGTGCAGTCCATGTACAGTGTGACCAGAAATAGCACAAGTAATGTACAGTGGATCCAGGAACAGTGTGAGCAATGCACAGTTTGATCAGGAACAGAGCAGGCAATATACAATGTGACCAGAAACAGTGCAGGCCATGTACAGTGTGACCAGGAACAGTGCAGGCCATGTAGAGTGTGACCAGGAACAGTACAGGCCATGTACAGTGTGACCAAAAACAGAGCAGGCCACGTACAGTGTGAACAGGAACAGTGCAGGCCATGTACAGTGTAACCAGGAACAGTGCCAGCCAGGTACAGTGTGAACAGGAACAGTGCAGGCCATGTACAGTGTGACCATTAACAGTGCAGGCTAGGTACAGTGTAACCAGGAACAGAGTATGCCAGGTACAGTGTGAACAGGAACAATGTAGGCCATGTACAGTGTGACCAGGAACAGTACATGCATTGTACAGTGGAACCAGGAACAGTGGAGGCCATGTACAGTGTGACCAAGAGCAGAGAAGGTTAGGTACAGTCTAAACAGGAACAGTGCAGGCCATGTACAGTGTGACCAGGGACAGTGTAGGCCACGTACAATGTGACCAGGAACAGTGCAGGCCATGTACCGTGTGATCAAGGTGACCAAGAACAGAGCAGTCCAGATGCAGTGTGACCTGGAACAGTGCAGGCCAGGAACAGTGTGACCAGGAACAGTGCAGGCAAGGTACAGTGTAACCAGGAATAGTGCAGGCAAGGTACAGTGTAACCAGGGACAGTGCTGTCTATGTACAGTGTAACCAGGAGCAGTGCAGGCTAGGTACTGTGTGATTAAGAACAGTGCAGGCAATGTACAGTGGAACCAGGAACAGTGCAGGCCATGTACAGTGCAACAAAGAACAGTGCAGGCCATGCACAGTGTGACCAGGAACAGTGCAGGTAATGTTCAGTGTGACCAGGAACAGAGCAGGCAATGTACAGTGTGACCTGGAACAGTGCATGCCATGTACAGTGTGACCAGAAACAGAGCAGCCACTGTACAGTGCTACCAAGAACAGTGCCGGGTAGGTACAATGTGACCAAGATCAGTGCAGGCCATGTACAGTGTGCCCCTGAACAGTGCAGGCCATGTACAGTGTGGCCAGGAACAGTGCAGTTCATGTACAGCATGTCCAGAAACAGTGCAGGCCAGTTACAGTGTGACCAAGAACAGTGCAGTTTATGTACAGTGTGGCCAGGAACAGTGCAGGCCAGTTACAGGGTGACAAGGAACAGTGCAGTCCATGTACAGTGTGACCAAGAACAGTGCAGTCTAAGTTCAGTGTGATCAGGAACAGTGCAGGCCAGTTACAGTGTAACTAGGAGCAGTGTAGGCCAGTTACAGTATGACCAGGAACAGTGCAGGGCAGGTATTAACAACTCTGCCTTACAGTAGGGGGAAGGTGGTTGTTCACAACTAGGATCCAAACTGGGACTGGTACTCAGGCATCTTCCCCAGTGGGTACGGGGAGGAGCTATAGTGTAGATAAAAGCATGGTTCCTTGCTGCACCATTTGGTCCTCTGGTGGTCCTCAAAAGTTCTGGGTGCACAGGCGCTCAATGTTCAGATTAGGATGAAGTGCCTCAGCATCCAGGAGCTAGCGGGAGAGCACTGGTGCTCGCAGAAGGCATGCTTCAGCCTCATGGATATCTAGGTCAGGCATCAGAAGCTTGGGTGCCTACCCCCCTGGTGTTTAGGCAGTGTGTACCCTGTAGGGTCCCAGGGCCTGGGCACAGCAGGTTTCCTTCCCCCCTTCCATTCTACCTCACAGCCTGAGGGAGAGTAGATTGCCAAAGTTGTGGCCTGGTTGGCAGCTTGCTAACACCCATTGGCCAGAGGGCACAGGTGTCACTGTGACTGGGCTGCTGCAACCCATGCAGCTAAGTGCAAGCCACTTTCAGGGCTCAGAGAGTGGCAGAGGTCCTAGGCACCTTGAGGCTTTGATGGTACCATGAGAGCAGTGTGTGAGACCCTGGATTTTACCAGGGTGGGACATCAAGCACCGGAGATAGATCCCAAGTTGATCGGATCTGTGGGTCATGTAGTGGTGCTGCCCATACAGAGAAGTTGTAATAGTACTATGTATGGGTCAGGAAGCCCCAGAGAGGTATCCCCTTAAGGGAGGTCGACCATTGGCTTTCGGGCCTGTGGCGCATTTCCCCCAAAGTCATAGAGGGAGATTTTGTTGGGGGGCTACCCCAGAGACTGGCCCATGCAGAATCATTGCACCTGAAGAGGATTGCAGAGAGACGCTGGTTCTGAAAGTCTGCAGCAAAATACGGTAGAAGGTCCATCTCCAGGCAGAAAGAAAGGGAGTCCCGCGGACAACAGTGCCCACAGTCTGGCCCACCAGAGAATGGGATCTCTCTGGGTGAATTGGACAATTTGCTAGGTACAGTTGCACACACAGCTGTGTGTGGGATGTTGTCCAGTTGGCCCTTACTGGGAATGGACTAGTGGAAAATCAGAGAGTAGTTGGCAAGAGAAAGTGCCAACCCCCAATAGTGTCCTCTAGGAAACTGGAGCTTCACAATCAATGAACTGGTGTCCTGTCAGCGTGCAACACCATAATTAAGTAAGAAGAAACATCAGTCAGGAGAAAATAGAGAATTCACTGGCAGAGCCATGCTCTGGCAGTCAGGGAGAGGCATGCTCTGGCAGTCAGACAGAGGCCAACAGTGAAGTGCAAAGTGCATGACAGGAAAGAGCAGAGTACATCAAGAAACTGGCAACAATAAATTGGAGGCTGCTAGGAACAAGGCATGGTTAACATTCATCCCGGCAAAGGTGTCGTAAAGAAAGAGGTTCTGACAACCATGAAAGCCTAGAAGTGGGGTCAGGTGGCTACCAGTGCCCTGGCGAGCGAACTTTGTAAAATGTATTAGAATCCAGTGAAGAAGTGTACAGGAGGAACTGCTAAGAATGAATTATGATCCCTGGATCCACCACCAAGTGTACGTATGAACTTTGTCAGAAACATGCCTCAGTAAAGAGTCAAGTGCTTGAACTTTTCAGAGCAGGTGTTGATTTGTGAATGTTAAGCAGAGTTAACAGTGCCCTGGAAACCCTTACTGCCAAGAACCTGTAAAAGCAACCAAAGAGAGTCCTGCACCCATTCCGGGACAGCAGGTTGGTTTGCATGCCACTTTTTTTTAATTATTATTCTTTGGTAACCAGATAAGGCTCACTAAGCACAAGTGACTGTTTTCAGAAGCAACCTGGGAGCACTGGGGTGGTTAGTGACTTGCTCAGTGTCACACAGTATGCACGTGGAGGTTGTGGAAATCAAACGGAGTTCATCTGCTGGATGTACCAAGCTTGTTCGTAGCTAATTATTTTAACCTCTATTCTATACTGCCAGCCACTTGAAGGAGAGGTTGCATTGTGGTGTCTCATCTGGGATTTTGAGCTGATTCAGTACACAGATTTGAGATTTGTGGAGGGGGGACTTGAAGATTGAGTTTGAATGGGAGACTGGCAAGTTTTGCTTTGAATGGGTTGCTGAGATTTCTTGGACCAAATTGTAGCCTGTAAAACATTAGACTGTAAAATGAGTTCTGACACAGAAAGGACTTGAGAAGAAACTCTTAAAACCGTAAGAGACATAAAACTGTAAGAGATACAGAAACTGTACATATAAAATATAAATCACATTGAGGATTTCTGCTTTAAAAAATGGAATGGGAATTTAAAATCAGTTTTACTTTGCAGAATATTAGTGAAATCTATCTGTGGCAGAAAATTAGAGAAACCCATGTGTGAGAAATGGATTATTGCAACTGAACTTTGAACTTACAAAGCTATTAGAATGAGACACCCTCTTATGTGTATTAATACTGCTGTGGACAGCAGTCTTATGGTTGTAATAAGAGCAGACTCCCATGCATTGTATGGGTGGGACAACCGCCAACCGAAGGTGAGCGGTTCTTATACCTTAAGAGAGTGAGACCACTCATATGACCAAGAGTGGTCACTGCGGCAGTATTAATAGATTATTGATTGAGTCGATCAATAATATAATAAAAACTGTAACAAGTGAGCCGACCTGGTAGTGTAAGGGTAGCACAACTGCACGTTATGCTGGTGACACGGGTTCAAGAACGAATCTGAGTCGTTGTGGGGTGGCCGGACAAGGGACTATGGATGATCCCGTGGGCTGCTTTCCTCCCCTGGGTGGGAAGGGACATGCCTCTCAGTGTGTTTGACATGTAACTGAGACTAGGTGTTGTGGCAGTCATGAGGCTCCAGTAGGGGAAGGTCACTGGCAGATGTGGCTGGGTCGTTGCACCCTAGTCATCTCAGGGGTGAAAATGGAGGAAAACTCCTCAGCTGCTGCAGCATGAAGGACGGCCCCCACACGCCCTGCACCATTGGCCAATAACATCTGAATATGGATGCTGCTCCAGAAAGGGTATGACCAGCCCTTCCGGCCCTGGCATGAGGGACAAGTTATGGGGGAAGTTGAAAAGGGTAAGTCCTGGGGTTGGTAGGTGATTGGGTTTCAGGGAACCATCTGGAGGAAGGGCCAGCTGAAGGAGAAGTTGAATCAAGAAAGGACTGAATTTGTTTTAAAAGAGCTCCCCTGATCGGGCCTGTTTCGAGGACACCTGCTCGTAAGACACCGTGCAGAATAAGAATGTGTTATGCCTATGGAACAGGAGCGCTCTGATTGGTTGATAGTGCCCCCTCTATCTATACTGGTTATCTGAGAACCACAAATGTTAACAAATAAACAATTCTGATTGGCTGAAAATGATGCCTTAATTTATTCACTTCATATAATTTTTGCAGTTGGAAGCTCTTCTTGGCTGGGGGGAAGAGGTGCCTTCCTTCTGCTCCCTCAGTGACCTTTGCTGTGGGCCAAGCAGGTACATCTGCATCCATTGCCATGACAATGTGGACCCTTAGGCAGGCTGCAGTTGGTGTTGGAATTACAGTGGGGCTTACCAGGGCTTGCCCCCACCAGCTCTGAGGTGAGCCCCGGAAGCTCACGCATCACTGCCATTAACATATAATGGGGAGCAAAGCTGAATTTAAAGATAGCACCCTTATGAGCCCCCCCTAGCTCTCAAAGCTCATAAATTACAAAACTGGCTGCAGTGTCTATCTGAGGAGAGACGGCGTGAGTAGAAAATCTGGGTAGGAAAGTGGGAAAAACCCAGAGCTGTCATGGCACTCTCAAGTGCCATGTCACACAAGGAAATGTGCCATGGGTGTTGGGGCTTGGTGATTGCCAGTGGTGCCTCTGAAGGGGAACTTCCATGATGAACACCTATTTTTTTATCCATGTTTTTCTGCCGCCTTGTCACTGACCTGCCACCATTGGCTGTGGTCCTACCAGCCCCATCACCCATCTTCTCTGGGACTGATCCCTCTTCTGGGATTCCTCCACAGATAACCCCCTGTGGCAGGGGTGTTGAGGCTGGCCAGATCCCTCCAGGAGCACAACCCAGATAGATCTGGAGGAGGTGCCTAATCGGTAGTGCAGAGCCTGTGGTGGGCCGAAGCATCATCCTGCTTGGTTGGGGGTTTCCCTCATTTTTGCACCCAGGGCTGCCTGTCATGCAATGATGCACTGCATGGGGATATCAGCATCAGGTGACTGTCCCATCTAAGTGGACACTCCTGCTGTGCTGTCTCTCAGCTGTAGCAGTGCAACTTGTCTCCTCTCCCGCAGGGATGAGGGCAGTCCTTAGGAAGCTCTATCCTCCCACCCCCATATGACCCAAGTCCGCGCCACACCTTGGGATGCCAGCATGGCAAGCAGTAGCACTACCACCATGCTACTGGGCCAGGTGATAAACACTTATTTAAAAAAGGGGGGTTATATCTGGCACGCTGGCACAGTGGTAGCAGTACCACTTATGATGCCAGTGACCCTGGATCAGAAGTGATCTCGGGAGTCAGAGGGACAGCTGGGGGAGGAGGAGGATTAAGCATCCCAGGGACTGTTCTCATATTCCGGGGGGGGAGGGTGGAGGCATCACTGGTGCAGTTCTGACCACTTGTGGCAGTTGGGGGTCCGACTCTTGGGACTAGCTCTAGTCGGGGGGTGTTCCAGACGTACGGCATCTGTCTCACTTATGTCATTGCATGCCACACCCCCTGATGAAAAAAATATGTAGGAAAATCCCAGCTGGCAGGATAACACCTCCCTCTTCACAGGCTCTGCACCTGCCTACCAGACTTACTGGTTGCAATTGAGTTACAACTCCTCCCGAGCTGAGGACTGGTCCAGAGGACCCCACCATGGAGGGATAAGCCTTTGGGGCACTGTAGACTCATTGGTAAGTCCTGGAGATGGTGGGATGACAGAGCTAGGGGAATGGTTAGTCTGAAAAGGGCAGGCTGGTGGAAGAGGGAAAAAAGCAAATTTAAAAATAGAAAAGTGGGAGGTTAGAAATTAAGACCTTTTTCAAGTATTTTTTGAGCTCAAGCTTGAGGCGAATTCATAGAGGCTGCTTCATCCCCAATCCATCTCTGCTATTGATAACTCTTGTTCCTTGTGAACCTGAATGGGATTTGAACTTGAGTCTCAGGCAGCAAAAGGCTTTTACTTTCCTGACTCACAGCAGGCGGCATTAATTGGGGAGCTTAGATATCTCTCTGTCTCGATCTCTCTCTCTCTTTCTCTGCAGTGGAACTGTATGCAGACATATCATTAAAGCCTTGCAGGCTTGCCTTGCATGTTAAATTGGGATACCTTGGCTCACAGATGCTGGAGTTGAATGCACAGAGGACATTGTATAGCCGAGAAAGGCCAGGGTTAATCTTACGGTTCTAAATGATGAAGAGCAGGGCACGCAGACGAAGGTGGCCCGTCGCTGAGGTGCAGTCACTTGGATAAAAATTATGAGCACATTAACAGCAGCTGGTGGCCAGAGACACCATCAGCCAATACCTAAATTGGCTGTTCATTCACCAGAAGTGTGATATGAATCCCCTAAACACATTGTTCTTCTGTTTTTTAAAGAGCTCCCCCACCACAGAGAAAACTGAAAAACAAGACATTTAGACACAGTTCAGCTTGTTTTCCACAGATTTTCTACAGATTTTTCCTTTTATTTGTTACTGGGAACATTTGCATGAATACAGAGCAGTCCCAGCAGCTCCTTCCCACTTGAAGTCAAAACCCTCTGTTGTAACATCACAATTTGTTGCCATGGGAATTGCTGTGATGTCACAAGCAGAGTATTGTGACCTCAGTTGCGGAATAAGCAACTGGAGCAGAAGTGAATTCTTAAGGAACAAATATCCTATTTTCATGCAAATGGCCTCACTAATAAATAATATGGGAAGGGAATACAGAACTAATTTAAATATAAGCTGAATTGTGTTTAAATATCATGGGCCTGACTCTCAAAGCTCCCGGGGCAGGGCAAGGGACTTGCATCCCAATGTTTGGTGCAAAGTGCCCCTTGCACCAAATGATGCCCCAGGAGTGATTCACAAAGACAGCCTGCATCTACCACAGGCAGTCTGTACTAAACGGGCTTGCACCGCCCACGTGCCACATACTGGGCTGTGGCATGGTGCCAGAGCTTGCGGCAGATGCAGGCTGCCAAATCCACTGAATCTGGATTCACAAAACTCTCTCAGTGGGCAAATTTCCAAGTACCATTAGACCACTCAGGGTGTCACTGAACCAACAAGAGCTGAGGCAAGTCTTGATCTGGTGCTCACAAATGGGGAGCATGTACAGGAAATAATGGTCATGGAGCCACTTGGTGGAAGTGACCATTGCACCATGTGGTTTCAGTTGGATACAGGCAGGGAAAGCATCCTGACTAAGACCAAAATCTTGAATTTCAGGAGAGCGGACTTCAGGAAAATGGGTGAAGTGCTAAGGAGCCATCTGATGGGAATCAGAGCAGAGCAGATATGGGGGTGGACCAAAGGTTATCCATCATTAAATATCAAATGCACACCTATTTCATAAAACGATTGAATTCACTTGAATACATGTCCCTAGGTGTTATGATTAGTATTTCCTAAAAATAGCATGCTGTCTGGTTTTGAGGTTTTCTTTAAATCAGCGTGTAACATGGCATAAAAAAGAAAAATGAAATGAAGCACTCAGGTAGGTACAAACACACTATGTGATACAGTAGAAACTATGGTCTAATACCATGCTAGATCATGGTTTCTGATGTAATACCTTGGCAATCCACTACAGAAAAGAAACAGTACACAAGTGAAAGCACTATACAAGTAGTTTGTATTTTGTAACTATCCCACCTTGTACGTGCTACGATTTTTCCTGGCACAGGATATTTGACATTTTCAAGATTGTTCTATGTTGTAACTGGGACAGAAGGTCATGAGTTACTAAAGATTGTACATTTGAACTCCACATATACTGTTAATTATGCTGCAACAATATTTCTCTAGAAGTGAACATTTATATACTGTTACCATCCCTTCTGATCTACTGCTTTCTAAGCAACTGTGGGTGCAATGCATTGTGGATGACTGAATAACATTATCTGGCCTAGCCTTGTTTTGGTGAATACACAGTGGTAAAGATGAGCATGCAGCTTCTATAACCGAAAGCAAAAATAACAGACACTGAGATAAACAAAGCAAAATTAAAGAGAGAGGATACTTCTGTGGGTGGAAAGAAAAATAAATTGAGAGAAACAAAAAGAGATCAAAGAAACAGACTAACAATACTAGTCAAAACAAGTATTTGAAAGGTGAAAGCAGTAAACGTTATGTTGTTCTATGTCCTGCTGAGTTAGATAGTTTAGAGGGAAAAAAAGTGAAAATAATATTCTGCAAAATAGTAGTTGTCCAATAAAGTGTTTTTCAGATTGGCTTAATTCAGTATATTTGGAAAAACGGTGCTTGTGCTACTAGGATTTTTTGATAGCCACCTATTGGTCTGCAAAGGAACTGCAGGAAGAAAACTAAAATGTACCATAGCACACTCCCATCATGCAGTGCAGCCCATATCTTCTAAAACACAAAGAGGAAAATCAAAGCACCTAGAATAGAAAGTGAATTGCAAGTTTTTGAAAAGTTGTAAAATATGTTTTGATGTTAGAAAGCTTAAAGCTTGTAATGAAAGTTATTTTAACAAAAAGTGAAATAGCAGCACGATATTTTCAATAGGTGTGTTCCAATTGTTTTGAAGTATATGTACGTCATGTTTAACAGCCCAACATACAGTATTCTGAGAGTAAATCAGTGTGATTGTACTCATTTATTCAAAGACTATTAGTTATACACTCATTGCCATGTTACAAGCGGATTAAGCCGCTCAAAAGGATGGGTCTACAGTGGAATTAATCCATGGTTGGTTGGTTGGACCCATGAGGCTGAACCCCCCCCAACCATGGATTAATTCCACAGTAGACCCATCATTTCTCGTGGCTTGATCCTTACATGTTAATGTGCTCTGCAGTAACTGAAACAGTAAGGAAAAAGTGAAGATGTTTCAGTCCCTGTCAGTGAGCAATGACATCATACTGTACCTGTCCAGCCTGCTGCTTCACCAAGTCCCTGATTGACTGAATAAGCTGTTGCAGTTCCTAGTTAGAGCTGTCTGTAGAGCTAATTGTTTCCACTCAGAGTTTGTTACTAACCCATCTGGCTTGTGTTTAGAGAGATATGCTTAAAATCTATCTTTCTGTTCTCATAAAAAGTTGATCATTTGGGGTGCAATGCTGAATTTTAGTAGCATGAATGAATGTCTGTGAGAAATTACCTTGCCTGTATCACATATGTCAGTTCTCTGTCATCAAAACTCTGCATTCTGTTCTGGCTATATAACACAGGGTTGTTTAATGGATATAAAATACATCTGCATTCCATTAATTCATAGACGCAGCGTGTCTTTAATGTAACCTCAATAAATAGGTTCATGTGAGAACAATTTTGTTGTTATGTCAGATTGACAAACATGTGTCTGCCACACTGCTATTTCAGGAACATGTACTGTATGAACTCATAAAATTCAGTTCCTTGTGGGGTTCTGTGTGAAAATAAATCATGTATGTGTGTAACTAGAAATACTATATGGCATCATGCACCTAAAATAGAATCTGATCATTTCTTAATTTAAAGTGGTTCTTAACCCCTCTTCCCATATCAAAATATAGAATTCTTTAGAGACCTGATATAATAATTGGAATCACTGGACACAAGCTTCAACTATTATTTTGATATTTATAGTTAGTTTTTCTGAGTGTTCTATTCACTTTAAAAAAGCAGACCAGTGTTTTGGTCCACTGTGGCTATTAAAATATCCAAGAAGTTCTGCTTTATCGAGTTCTCACAGTTAATGAAACTTTATAGGGATTTCACAGAATCACAGAAGGCGATGGCAGAAAAGGGACGCCACGGCCCATCTAGTCTGCCCCTTGCTACCCTAGTCCACCCTACCTTATCTTGAGACCCCCCTTCCCCTTAGCCCTATGTGTCTGTAACCCCCTTGTTCCCAGAGGTTACTAGAATCCCACTTAGAGTCAGTGGCAGACAGGGAGAGGCAGCTTGTGAGATGCCAGTTAAATGGGTTTCACACTGTCACACTCTGTTTTCAGTTTCTGCTGAGCTGGAGTGATGATGTCACCTTAGAATTCTCGCAGCAGCATAAGCCACAATGGAATGCTAGCTGCAGGGGTTAGCAGTAGAACGTTGGGAGATTCAAGTCAGTTTCTAGAGAGACTCAGGGGAGTGAGGAGTGCTGCAGCGTGCAGCTCCTCAGACCTAGCTCTGAGAGAGAGCTACCCTAGAAAGAGGGGTTGTGTGTTCTCACTCTAGAGAGGAACACAGAAGACCATTTGTGAAGTGGTAGAGACGTTTCTGGGAGGTTTTCCAGTGCCCCATCCCCCAGAGGGATGGGGGGGGAATTCCAGGATTATGGGGAAATCCCCTGGTCCAGCCTGGAGAGGGCGAAGCTGCCTGAGAGTCATTGTTCTGTCACTACCTGAGACATTTTTGTGAGAAAAAGCCCTGGGGCACCTGCAATAACGTAGTGAGTTTTGCTCTGACAAAGAGACTATGTTCACCAAGACTGTGTTTAAGTAAAAGTGTCTGCCTACTGTGGGGTCAAAGGAAGACTTGCCAAGAACAGAACTTTTAGATTGTGTATGACTCAAAAGCATTTGGAACAGTGGGGGTCTAGGGTAAAGACATAGCCACATATGGAACTTTTAAAGTCAGGATACCTCCGTAGAGTGAACTGTAGAATGTTAAATGTGCAAAACATTTCTAGAGAGCACCTACAAACAGTGTTTCGAAGAAAGGTGTTGTAACCAGATGAATGGCCGAGTATAGATTTGGGAGCGAAAGGTGGGAGACCCCCCATCTGGAGTTACCAGGTTTACCTCTCTGGGTTCAGTTTGGGCACCTATGTTTTCTCTCGGCACATTTAGCCAATGCCTGAGGAAAGCATCCAGACTTGGGATTTTGGATTTCCCTGAGAGCCGGAATGTGCTCGTGGGTGGTTTAGGGAGCCACCATCAATCTCCACGCAGTATGAAAAAGTATCCTAGTACTCGCAGGGGTGCCAAGTCAAGGAAAAAGAAGAGAAGTGTACCAGTTCAGGCCGTGTGTGCCCAGATCCGTTCAGAACCTGAGGGTTCACTGTGAGGGAGTGTGCTCTGTACATCTGTAATCTGCATTACCAGTGAGAGTAGCCCTGTGGGTGTCCATCTTTGCTTTGTTATTCTCTATGTTATGTGAATAAAAGCCACACTCTAGAATCCCAACCTGGTTTGGACATTACAGTTATTGCTTCCAGTGTCTGGATTTACTTGGGTGCCCCTGACCACAAGTACAAACCTAGCATAATGCTGAGCAAATGTTTTCTCCCAGGGACCCAGGTTGATGGCCATGCTAAATGGTCCCCCCAGGTGTGAGCCAGGTAGTTGCCACAGTTGGTTTGCCTGTCTGAGGATGGCAGGCTCCATAGTAGAAGTAATGGGTCCACAGAGTTTTGTAAGATATTTGTAGTGACTACCCCCACCCCTCTCGGTGGTGCCTAGAGGTGAGAGGTGCAGCCCTGCTAGTAGAAACAAGAGGGGCCAGTGGGGGGAGGTTACATGTCTGTCCCAAGCAGACTTAAATCCCTCTACAGTCTCTGAATTCATAACCTCCTCCGGAAGCCCGTTCCAGTTCTCCACCACCCTCTCCATGAAAAACTGGCCTCTCACATTGCTCTTGAAATGCTCCCCCACCTCCTGGAGTCTAAGTCTGTGCCCCCTTGTTATGTTTCCTATCTTCATGTGGTACAACTTCCCTGGGCCTCCCTTGTTCATCCCTTTGGTTTTCTATCATTTAACATTTTGTCGCCCGCTGCGGCACACTCCGGCTTGGGGCATCCAGCCACCGGCCCCGCCTGCCCGAAGAACTGGGTAGCTCAAACTGCATCCAGGAGGATTCGGGATGGCCATCTTGCCATCCCACTGGAGGGCTCCCCTCTGCCTCAGCCAGCCAGGATAGCCCCAGACCCTCCCCAACAGGACTTCACCAGGGTCCTCCAGGCGACTCGGAGCGCGGCCATCAAGCTGCACGGTCATGCCTAGCCATTTTCCTCCTAATTGGGCCCCCAAAATGTGGACATGCAATCACGTCCAGACACAACGTGCCGACATCTGCCACGTTCCCCCTCTAGTATCCCTCGCTCCAGTAGTGCCCCCTGAGTGTCCCCAAGGGGCCGCTACAGCACAGCGGTATTCCCCAACCCACCCCAGGACAAGGAGAGCAGTCTATGGATGCTCAATCCCAGTCCTCTCGGCCCGGGCTTGTCCTGAACCCAGGTCGCTGGTGTGGCATCCAGCACCTCAATCTTCGGCGCCACTGGGCCAGCTTTGTTCATCCCTTTGGTATGTTTAAAGGTCTCAATCATATCTCCCCTCTCCGTCCTGGTCTGCAATGTATATAGCCTCAACTCCTTCCACCTCTGTTCATATGGCTTGCCCTAGATCCCCTGCACCATCATGGTCACCTTCCACTGGATCCTTTTGATCGAGTCTACATCTTTTCGCAGGTTTGTATCTTATATCCTCATACCAGGACAGTCAAACATGTAAGCAATAAGACACAATGGGATGATGGTTGTTCTGCCACAACCACACTCATGGGGGGTGTAGTAAGGTATGAGGCCACAGGTTGAGTGTTTTAAGCACCATAAGTGTGGTTGTGGCAGCACAATCAACATCCTGGAGTGTATTATTGTGTTTTTATAAAATAGGTAGAACATTTCCTGACTTTTGTTTGGCTAAGAGGTACCATTTGCCGTCTCCTTATCAGGACATATTCTGGTAACCGGTACTACTTATGCCAAGCAGCACACAGCACACCAAGAAATCAATGTATGCCAGAAAGCCTCTTTTTTTTAACAAAAAAAAACTTCTGGCAGCCGTTTTAGTATAATAAACACCTACCTTGCCGTAAAGCTTAAAATACATTTCCTGACCCATTTTACTATGTACACATCACTGCCCTACAAGAAACAACACATTAGGCTTTAACATTTAAGTTACTTACATAAACTGGATTTTGTGTTAAAATGTGAGAAAATAAAAACTTGAAAGTGTAAAAAAAAAAATGCAGTAGTTTCGTGTAAAATAGTCCCTCCGCAGATGGGTTGTCATTATAGGGTGCAAGCCTGAGTTGCACTGTGTGAGCAACTATAGTATGCGTGCTTTTTGTGTGAACTGCCTCCTAAAGTAACTCCCCCCGCCTCCCAAACACAGTTTTGTTCCACTTTTTTCTTTAAAAGGACACTGTCACCTCAGTTCAAGCCTCAAAATGTCCCTAGTTTAAAACAAGCATTTGTCAATGTCGAATGTTTGCTTGCTGGTATTAGCATTGGAAATGCAGGAGTTAGACAGATGCAGAATAGGAATGGCTATGAAGTAGTGAACTTCACACCATCCCCAACTTCACCCTGCAGAGACGGATAGGCATTGGGGTATGCGTTTGGGTTATCACCCCTTAACGTTCATGCCATTTCACTTCACCCTACCCTGCAGACACAGACAAGTGTTGAGGTGTGCCTTGGGGTGTTCGGCTTAACAGTCACCCCACTCCGTAAGGACATACGCTGAAATGGGTGCAATATAGGAGAATGGGGTGAACTCTTAGGCCAAAGAGTCCAAGGCACACCTCGATGCCTGTCACTGGCTGCATGGAAGAGGGATGGGGTGGAATGGCATGAGCATTACAGTCGGCAATCCAAAGGCACACCCCGATGCATGTCAGTCTATACAAGGTGGGACGTTATGGTTAGAAACCCTAATACCCTAGGCGTTTATTGGTATTTGCACTACAAATTTTCAACATAGACTTTTTGCAACCGCCACCTCATGAAAGCATTTGGGACCTCTTCTCATGAACAGTGGCACTGTGATTTTGTGAATGTGTCCCGAACTTGGAGTTCCCACAGCGATCGTGCCATTGTGCGCCAGATGTACGAAAACACAGATGGGGCAGGATGTGAAGAATGACAGCTGTACCATTCATAGGGAGGTGTGAAGAGATGGCAATTTTAAAAATCTTTAGTGAAAATACTAAAAATACTCGAACTTCCGAGCGCATGTGGAAACTGCGCAACGCATGTGAGTAACACAGTCATTTAGTGGAATTATTTTACCAAATGTTCAGCATAGGCATTTCGTGACCTCTGCACATTAACACTGTCAGTATGATTTCCTTAGTCTGTCCTGAACATTGATTTCCTACAGCAACCGCGCTATTCTGCACCAGATGTGTAAACGCATATTTCGGGCAGAATGTGAAAAATCACAGCTGTACTGCTCATAAGGAGGTCTGAAAAAATGGCAATGTTGAAAATCTGAAGTTAAAACACTACAAATTTGCTAAGTTACGAGGGTGCGTGGAAACTGCACAATGCATGCTTGTAACACAGTCATTTTATGGATGTTTTATCACCAAATTTTCAACATAGGCATTTTAGGACCTCTGCTCATGAACAGAGTCACTGTGATTTTACATATGACCATACATACGAACATACGAATGTGCCAGCAAAACAGACCAATCGGTCTATCTAAGTCTGCCCGAGTGTGCAGTTAGCACCCTAGACTGCAGCTGCCCCAGCCTCCTACCCCGCAGTTCCTCCCCACTTGTCCCAGCCCCTGCCCCCCCTCACTCTTCGTCTTGCTTTATCCCACTCCTTAAAGCTATTGACTGTCCTACGTCACCACCCCCTCTGGCAGTGAATTCCAACTAGACACCACCCTCTTAGTGAAGTAGTGCCTCCTTATTTTCCTCTTGAAACGTTCCCCTTCCAACCTTAGTCCGTGCCCCTTTGTCTCTCTTCCACTCCTCAGTTTAAACACCACCTCAGTGCTAGGTTTATTTACCCACTCAGGTATTTAAACAATTTAATCATATCCCTCCATCCCTCCTCTCCTCCAGTGTGTACATGTTCAGCTCCTTCAGCCTAACTTCATATGCCTTTCCTTCCACCCCCTTTAACATTTTTGTTGCCCTCCTTTGCACCACCTCCAGTAACTTTATCTCTCTCCTCAGGTATGGCCTCCAGTATTGCAGACAGTACTCCAGGTGCAGTCTGCCCAATGATCTGTAGAGAGGTAGGATCACATCCCTGTGTCTGGATGAGAACCCCCTTGCGATGCACCCCAGCATCCTGTTTGCCTTTGCTGCTGCTCTCCTGCACTGGGCTGAGTTGTTCGTGCTCCCAGTTACCAACACCCCTAGGTCCATCTCCTCCTCTGTGATCCCCAACCTCACCTCCCCAACCAATAGTCCCTCTTCTGGTTCTTGGCCCCAAAGTATATCACCTTACACTTCTTTGCATTGAATCCTAGCTGCCACTCCACCAACCATGTCTCTAGTTTGGTTAGGTCCCTCTGCAGTTTTTCCCATCTGTCCTCTTCACCTACTACCGCCCCCAATTTGGTATCATCTGCGAAAAGACTAACCCTGCTCCCAACTCCATGTGCTATATTGGAGATAAAGAGCCCAAATAGCACTGGGCCCAGCACTGATCCCTGCGCCACTGTGCTTGTCACTGCTCTGGATGCCAAGAGCTCCCCACCACCACCACCACCCTCTGCATCCTCCTCTGTAACCAGTTCTTTATCCATTTAGTCAGGTTTTTTCCCACCCCCACTGCCGTCAGCTTCCCCCCAGTCTCCCATGAGACACTGTATCAAAGGCCTTACTGAAGTCCAAGTACAAGACATGTACCGCATGGCCCCTGTCCAACTCTCTTTTCACCCAGTCATAATACTGTATTGGGTTGCTTTGACAAGACCTCCCTGAGATGAACCCGACCCATGTTGCCGCTCATCTGGGAGGCCATTACTCTCTAGGAATGCCACCAGCCTCTCCTTCAGTATCGCTTCCATAAGCTTAACCACTATGGACGTGAGACTGACTGGCCGATAATTTCTTGGCTTCTCCCTAGGCTCACTCTTGTGTATGGGCACCACATGGGCCACCCTCCAGTCCTAGGGAACACACACCTCATTTCAAGGGAGGTGTTGAACAGATCTTCCAGTGGCTCAGCCAACAGCTCCACCATCTCCCTCAGCACCCTGGGGTGGATGCCATCGGGACCTGGTGCCTTGTCCACCTACTGCACTCAGCCCCTCTAGCACCCTACTCGCTGTGATCACTTTGTCCGTCACCTCCTTCCATCCTTTCCCCACACCCCCCCCCAACCCATGCTGGTAGTGGACCATCCCTCTCCTTAGTAAAAACAGAGCAGAAGTACTCATTTAGAATTTCTGCTTGCTCCTCCCCCTTTTCAACCCAATCTCCTCCCCGCTTTATCCTCACAATATGTTCCTTGCACTTTCTCTTTTCCCAGACATACCTAAAAAAGTCCTTTCCCCTCCCTTTATGCCCTGTGTTAACCTTAATTCCCTGGAGACCTTAGCTTTTTTCACCCTCTTGGCCACCTCTCTTGACCAACTTCCATAAGTCTCCTTATCCTCTCCCTTTCCTGTTCTCCTGTACTGCCAGTATGCAGCCCTCTTTGCCCTCACCCCTTGCAGCACTTCCTTGTTCAGCCAGCATGGTTTCTTGGCTCTGCTCTCCTTACCCCTGGCTCTGGTGCAGGCTACTGTGGCCTCTGTTAGCCCAGTCTTTATGACTCCCCACTTTTGTTCTGCATCCATCCTGGCTTTTATCCTGGAGGCTCCCTTAAAGTATTGCTCCCATCCTCAAAAGTCCACCCCACTAAAGTCCACCACCTTAGTGCCTGTGCCTCCTGTCTCCCTGACCAGCACGAGAATGAGCCACACTGTTTGGTGGTCGCTACTCGCTAGTGGATCCTCCACCCTTACCTCCCTCACCACCTCCCATTTGTCAGTACTTGGTCCAGAGTGCTACCAAGCCTTGTAGTCCCACTTACCAATTGTGTCAGAAGGTCGTCCTGGAATGCATCAAGGAGCACCTGCTCCCTGGTACTGCTAGTGACCGTGACCGTGGTGCTCCAGTCAACCCCTGGTAGGTTAAAATCCCCCCACTATCACCACACTCCTCCTTTATCTGCTCTACGAACTCCCCATCCAGTTCCATGGATTGGGCTGGCGGTCTGCACACCACTCCCAGCCTCAGCTTTCTGCCCTTGGAGTCCAGGAGCTTCACCCAATGCAAATCTGTCCTCTCCTCTTCTCTTCTCCCTCGTCCCTTATGCATTTGATCCCTTCCCTCACATAGAGTGAACCCCCTCTTCCAACCCTCCAGTCCCTCCTGTATATCCTGTATTTGGATTGTCAAGTCACAATCATGGTACTCTGTGGCCCAAGTCTCTGTCACTGCAGCAATGTCCACCTTCCCCTCTGAAAGGAGTGCCTGAAGCTCTGCAATTTTGTTCCCCAGGCTTATGCATTGAGAGAGACCACCTTCCACCTGTACCCCTCCTTCCCCCACTCTTATCCTTGGCCTGTGTCCCTCCTCCAGGTAGTCCACCCCCTTTGTCCTCCTTATTCTTATTGGGTGGTGGTGCCTTCTGTACTACACTCAGACCACTCTGCCCTCCCCCTCCCAGGATTACTACGCCACGCCTTTACCTATATCTAGGGGGATGAGCTCATTAGGCTCCTCTGTCCGGACCTTTCTACCAACCTCAGTCTTTTGGCAACCCCCCCCACTAGTTTAAATCCCCCTTAGTAGAGATACACCCCTCTAATCTCACCTTTAATACTCCCCTCCCCTCCCTGCTCAAGTGTAGCCTGTCCCCCTCGTGCAAGTCACTATTCCCCCAGACCCTACCCCAATTAGTCACTAAACCATAATTTTTGGTGTGGCACCAATCCCTCAGCCACTTGTTGAACTCCTCGATCCTACCCTTCCTCCCCGTGCTTGCACATGGTATGGGGAGTACCTCCGAAAATGCCACCGACCCCAACCCCCTCACACTGCCTGCCCAACTCCTTGAAACTCCCCCTCACTACTTCCACAGTCTCCCCCACAAAGTCATTTCTACCCACATGCAACACTAAATGAGGTTTCTTCCTCCCCCTCGCTGCACACTTGAGCAGTGCCTACCCTGCCCCTCCTGCAGTCAACCCGGGGATAGCTTCTACAAAAATACGGCTGTGCCTTCCCCTCCCTTCCGCCCCATCTCACCACTTTCAGTACAGAATCCCCCAGGACGAGTACCCCCCGTCCCTTACCCCCTTTCCCTTCTAATGCCCCTCCACCACCCCAGTATTCATTCTTTCCTGCCCTTACCCTGCCAGCTGCACCCTCTGTGACTTCTGTATCTGCACCCCTACTTCTGCCTCACCCCTTTTCTCTGCCTCATTCCTCCCATCCCTTGAACTCCTTCCCAGCCTGACTACTTTCTACTGGGCTTCATGCCCACCTCCCTCCTCCACTGCTGATTTTGGAACCCTCCTATCCCTTGCTAAGTTGTCAATTTAGGGCCCCCATTCCTTCGACCCCGAGTAGTGATGCCCCTTCCCCCTTCCTAGTTAGCCTTTCTTCTCCAGTCACCCTCCTTCCTTCCTTACTAGCCCCCTTCTACCCTTTCGCTCGCTATCTCTTCCCCTACCTGTTGCCATCCCTCTTATGCCCCGCTTGTTCTCCCTCAGTATGTTCTTGCTCCCTCTCTCCCATAGCAGAAGCTCAAATCTATTCCTAATCGATACCCTCCTACACCTCTTCCCCTCTCAGTTCCCCTCCTTACTTTCCCTCCTTGCCCCTGGTCCCTCCCTACCTGCAGCCATCTGATCTCTTCCTGGTACCTGTGGTCCCTTCCTCCCCCATCAGGAGGCCCCCGCCTCGGGCACCCCTCCCTTCTCCTCTCTTTCTGCTAGTGCCTCTGATACTGGGGTCAGTTTCAGTCCCTAGTTGTTCTTCCTCCGTCCCCTTGCCATCCCTATTCCCCCAGCCAGGATGCCCACTGTACTCATCTGCCCTGCCACTTAGACTCCTCCCTAACCTCCACAGTTCCTCCCTCAAACTAGCCAGTTGTATACGGACCATACATCCCCCCATCCTCCAAACCCCGTACAGGTTCATGGCAGACCCACACCCTGTACACCTCACCACCCTTCCAAAGATGCCCGCCCTATTGACATGCGGCACCTGCCCCATTTTTGCCCCCATCTTATGTTTTGGGCTCTTACTCCCAGTTTGTGTACCCTACTACAACTGTTAGGCCCCTATTTACTCAAATTCCTGTTCCCCCCTCACTAGTCCCCCTACTGCTCCCTTGCTGACCAGGTTAATTCAGTCTCAAATCTCATCCATTAGATACTGTATTACTGTAGCAATTCTACAGCCTCCTTGTCCGTTTTTCACCCCTCAGCTACCGTACTTTTTGTTCTCAGCCCTTGTATAGTTTCACTTAGCCCAGTTAGAAATCCTATTGAACTCCAAGTATTACTCATCTCAGTTAGAGAAATAAACAGACAAATAAATATGTATTATTACAGCAATCATAACAGTACAGCTCAGTACTTAGCTCAGTAGGAGAAATAAGCAGAATAACTAAATCTGTATTATTACAGCAATCGTAAAAGTATCCAGTCATTGCTTTGTCTCCACCCCAGAGACCCTGCTGTAATATAGGACCACACAGGACCCTGGGCGGTAGGGTGGGCAACTCTAAAGTCCTGACAGCACTCCATTGAACTTGCTCATTCCCCCTCTCTCAGTTGCTCATTCTGTTTCTCCCGGCGCTGCAGGCTGTCCTTTTGTGCTGAGCTCCTACCTGTGTCGATGCCTTTTTCTGCCCAAAATGAAATCTGCAGCAGTCCCGACAGAGCTTCATTGAGCTCGCTCACTCCCCCTCTCTCACTCGCTCATTCTGTTTCTCCGGGCGCTGCAGGCTGCCCTCTCATACTGGGTTCCTTCCTGCATTGGCACATTTTTCTGCCCACAAAGAAATCCACAGCAGTCCTTACTGAGCTCCGTTGAGCTCGCTCACTCCTCCTCTCTCACTCACTCATTCTTAATCTGTCCCAAACACTGATTTCCCACAGCGACCGTGCTATTTTGCGCCGGAACTGTGCAAACACATTCCGGCCAGGATGTGAAAAATGACAGCTGCACTGTTCATAAAGAGGTGTGAAAAAATGCCAGTGTTGAAAATCTGGCATGAAAATATTACAAATTTGTAAAGTTACAAGGATGCATGGAAACTGCACAATGCATGCTTGTAACACAGTCATTTTATGGACTTTCATCACCAAATTTTCAACATAGGCATTTTAGGACCTCTACTCATGAAGAGTGTCACTGTGATTTTCTTAATGAGTTCCGAACACTGATTTTCAACAGTGACCATGCTATTCTGTGCCAGAAGTGCGAAAACACATTTTGGCGAGGATGTGTAAAATGACAGCTATATCGTTCATAAGAAGGTGTTGGAAAATGCTAATGTTGAAAATCTGGAGTGAAAATATTACAAATTCGAGAATATGAGCGTGTGTGGAAACTGCACAATGCACGCTTATGAAACAGTTATTTTTTGGATTTTTTTCACCAAATTTGCAACATAGGCTTTTTGAGAGCCCACCTCATGAACAGTGGCACTGTCATTTCGTTAATCAGTCCCGAAAGGTGATTCCACACAGTGACTGTGAAATCACCTTTTGGGACCGAATAATGCCATAACAGTGACTGAATTCATGAGGAGGGGTCCCAATAACCCCACGTTGAAAATGTGGTCAAAATTCCCCAAAATGCCCGAGATATGCACCAAAGTTGAAAAAAAACTATTTATGCCATTATACAGCTTACCGGCATTTCTTCAGTTCACGGTCAGCTTTGAAGACTGTAGATGTGTTCCCAGTCCACTGAAGATCGTTGCGCCTAGCTCTGGAGGTAAGTATGGGGTGATGGGGGTGTGTGGGGAGGTAAAGTATGCGAAGGGTGGATGTGGGTTGGGGGGAGGGGCACTGGAACACTTCGAGAGACCATTTTCTAATTTTTCAGGTAAAAAACAAACGGACAATGCGGGTTGGTTTCCTTTTTTCGCAGGTGTGTTTGGTACACTGGGGTGGGCTCCTAGTGTACCACCTGCATTTGTGGGGAGGGGGACCGCAGCCGATGGGGATCGGGCTCCCCATCGGCACAGAAACAGGTGGGGAGGTGCATGATGCTAAGGTGAATTGGGCACCCGCTCGGCACACAGCAGAAATTGGGGAGTGGGGACATTATGTTGATGGGGAATGGGCTCCCCCGTTGGCAAATTGAACTGGGAAGAGGGGACTGAAGCCGATGGGGATCGGGCCCCCTGTCGGCAAAGAAAGACGGTTGGGGAGGCGCATGATGCCGAGGGGGATTGGGCACCACCTTGGCACACAACAGAAATTTGGGAGTGGGGACATTATCCCCATCAGCAAATGAAGTGGGTCAGGGGCATGCTGGCAGGGGGATTGGGCACCACCCATTGGCTTTGAGGCAGCTGCATAGAGCCGCCATATTCCTTGTACTGTTACACCAGGCAGGGTACCGCCCTGCAATGACGGGTTGCTCCCTCATTGCAGCAGAATTGCTGATGCTGCAATGACAAGGTGGCCCTTCATTGCAGCAACCAAATCATTTCAAGTTGGTGGCACTTCTGCAGAACCGATGTCATCAGGACACTGGACCTGCATTGGGTGCACACCGCCAAGCCCACAAATGCAGTGCTGGCATTGGCCACCACACTGCCGCACCTCCGCAACCCACTTCTCTCCTAAGTTGCCACATAGTGCTTCTTGCGCATGCTCGCAAGCAAACATAAAAACACATTTTATGATTGTTCACATTCTGAAGAGACTGTTGATGTAATTGCTTGTTGGATTCTGGTTCTTTTTTCTTTCAAAAAGTGAAAAACAGGCTGCTCACCATACTGATGTCACCACACAAAAACATATTTGTTTACGTTTCTTGATCAACTCCCATTGCTTCTCTCCTGGACTTAAGAACACCCCTAACACAGCCTGATCACTCATGATGCAGTGGGAGTAGAGGAGACTATTACATCCTGAGTTACTGCACATTTTGGGGGGGGGGGGTTTCTAATGTTCAGGAAGTATGCAACAAGGGTAGATCAAAAATTTGAAACAAAACAACGTTGTGGATAGCTATAAATTAGCATGCATTTCAGTTCTGCTAAGCAAGGAGGTAGATAAAACAACCAGCAGTATTAATGAATTTTAGAGAAGGTAAGCAAGCATATAATATGAGGTTTTAACTAGAAATAATATGATGTAAAAAAAGATTGACAGTGTCCCTTTAAACTAAAGAAAAACCACTGGACTTGAACTGGAAGAGATTGGCGTCAGGTGTTTTAGTTCAGTGACTGAGTGGACCAAGTAAGGCAGTAGTGTGAATGGCAGTGAAAGCAGGATTTGGGATTGCAGCACCCAGGTGCTTCACACTGATATTTGTAGTAATTGAGCAACGTTGGTACTAGGACTTTTTCATAATGATTGGTTGTGCTGTCTCAAACCAATGGGTAGGAACAAGTTTCAGCCAATCAGGATGCAGGATTCCCAGTAATGTTCCCAAATGAGGAATACAGAGTCCTAGTAACCATTTTAGAATGCATGGTTTAGATCCCCCCACAGGCCAGTATTACACTGGCATTTACTGTAGGATCAACACTGTGTAACTAATTAGCCTTCATGTGGAATCAAAAGTCTTTCACCTTGTGCTGTACTGAGTACAGAATTCTGCTGGTGGAATTAACACAGAATGACTATTCCACTGGTAGAATTTCTGTCAGAATTTCACTGGGCCTTCTGCGGAATACTGCCTGCTGTGATCTACAGAATTATATTCTGTGGAACAGCATTTTCCCCTGGAAAATCATTCCAAAACCATTTCTGTCAAATATATTGAAATCTGCAGAATAGAATTATGTGAAAATGTAGTGGAAAACACATGCTGCATTTTTCTTCCATGGCATTCTGCTGTTTGTTCGAATTGGGGCAGAATTTCAAAAATTCTGTGAAATGCCATTCTGCCAAAATTTGAAAATTCTGCATATCCCTACTTTCCCCTTAAATGGAAAAAATTCCAGTCTATAGGAAGTGAACCATTTTCTGTCCTCCGATATTTTTAAAAGTGTCAATATATGGTTCTTGGACAAAGTTGTTTTGATACAGATGGCACCAAGCTGTTCATCTAGGCTTTTTGATAGTTTGTAAGATTTTGGCAGACTGTTTCCAACCAGTTTTTGTTTAAAAATTGTTGTATGACTGCCACTAATTACTATCTCCAGTAGGAAAAACAACAATAATTTATAATAGCCCAAGTTTCTCAATGTATTGATCAAGCAATCCATGCTAAAATGAATCCCTTTTCCACATGTGATATTTTCTCCTGTGCACATTGACATGGTAGTCTGTCTTTAGATGGTGTAAGTCTTTAAACTGACATGCTAATAAATATAGTGAATGTCATTCACAAGAATAAAATATTACATTATAAGACGGTTATTAAAATATGTGTATACAGCAAACAATGTGTCAGTTCTAGTGCTGAAAGAAATTAAAATTGTGCCAGTGACAATACTGCTAAAGTCAAAATTCTGTTTCTGCGAAATTTCGGAATGAACTTTGGCAGCTGTCATGAAATTCTGACTTAGAACCACAGAATGAACACATCCCATCTTCATAGTGCAATAATATACTCCAGAGTGGGTGGTTTTGTCTATAGCCACCCTTATAGGTGCTGTAAGGCCCCTCCTGCTTAGGAAGTCAGGCCTTTCTACACCCCTGAAGGGGTGGGTATAGCCCAACAGTGACTGATCTGTCATGTGTTATTGCTTGCTCATTTCGTCGTTTTAGCTCTATTCATAAAAAAAAAAACTGCTTGCTCTATGTACAAATCAGAGGCAGACCCATACAAACTTTAGTTGTTTTAGTCTAGATCAAAGGAGTGGTCCCAACCAATCAGAGTGCTCCTTTCCTCTGCATGTGAGACACTCTTATTCTGTGAAAGGTGTTTTACATTTATTTAGTTGTTTAACCAGGTATAGCACACTAAGCTGAAAGCTCTTTTACAGGAGCAACCTGGGAGCACAAGGAGGTTAAGTGACTTGCTCAGGGTCACACAGTATGCAAGTGGAAGCTGTGGGATTCAAACCCAGGTCTAGTCTGCTGGATGTCACCAGATTTGCAGCTCAGAGCCTTAGACCACTGCGCTATACTGCCTCCGCATACATGCAGCTGCCCTGGAAATGGGGACATTCAGGGAAGATTTTTTTAACATTTTGATATATCGCTGATCAATCTTGATCAATAATATATCAATATCGCCATTGAGCCCACTGTTATGTTTGTAAGAGTGGTCTCATTTACATCCGTAGGGTATCAGAACTGTTCTCCTGCAGTTTGCAATTCTCATATCCTAAGAACACGTGTGAGACCACTGTTACAATTGTTAGAGTGGTCTTAGTGGTAGTATTGACATTCATTACACAAACTAAGTAATTAACCATGACAATTTAATTCTTTTATTAAACTTAATCTTTTCTAACGAATGGCTCTTCTTGCTATGTACTTTGCAATTCGTAACTTACCTTATGCTTGCTTTTGTTTCGGTTCTTCTTTCACATGGAGTCACTGCTCACCCTTCTTTCATGAATAGAAAAGCCCAGCTGCTCTTCATGGCAGCGTAATCTGGAACTCTTTTAAAATGTGTCAAGTTTCAATGTTAATCTTTTTGGGTGCTCAAAGAGTGACTTGCCTTGTAAAAGATAGATTTCTACGCGTAAACTGAAAAAAGCTCTGATTTTGTGACGCTTTTTGTAACTCTTACAGTAAGAAACAGTGCTCTTTTTGGTCATCATGGTCCTAAGGTTTCAGAAACTTTGTGACCTCTGTGCTGAAGAACCATTCATGAACATTCATCAAAGTTCATGAGATGATGAACGGCATTTCACCATGCATTTGGGCATGGGTGTAGGCAGGCATACTCCGAGCACTCCGTGGTGTGCAATTTTATTTAAGGGGGTTAGCAAATAGGCTCTGAACTGCTTCCTTTTTCCATGAAAACTAAAAGAAAATACTGAACCTTTCTGTAATTTTATTCATAGGAGTTGAAACTAGAAGGACTGGTCACTAATACTGTCGTTGTATCCCAAGGACAATACAACTTTACAGGCTCTGGGCTGGTCTGTGGGTGTCTTAGGGAGCAATGCATGGCATTTGTATTTACCCATGCATGGCAACAACCATTGTCACGAGATACAAAAGTTGTGTTTATTGTGCCAAATAAGGCAACAAACACGGTCCTGGTGTACATTTGTATACTGTCTAGCTACACCTGGGGGGGGGGGGTAGCTCACCCTAACAAGGGGGGGTGGGGTAGTAGTGAGTCCACTTGGTGTGCAGATCTGAAATCCCTGGCTACACCCCTGGTTCTGGGAGCTGAGGTCTCCAGCATGCTGATTACTGTAAGTCTGCCGACAACACTAAGATTGCCAGGGTGGGGGACTTCCTTGAGGATGGGGGCAAATGCACACTCTGTCGTGGCTCATTACTTACTTAAACTTACATAAAAAATACCTTACAGTTTTGTGGTCCTGTTGTTGCAGCTGCAATCAAGTTAGCTGTGCCGGGGGTTTCTAAGACATTAACACTTAGTGCAGTAGCCAGTCAGAAGTGGTTTGGGCTCATGAATAATTCATTGGACTAAGAATCTCTTTTTATTACACCTCTTGGTGGCAAATTAATTAATTAACATTCATCAACCTATCAGAGCCTGTATAAAATGATACTGGGTTTATTATAAAAGATACATTTTTAATAGAACTTTATTGTACATTGTTGAAGATCATCATTTCAAAAATAATTGAAAATATTATTTTTGAAGCTTCCAGTCATTAGTTAAGACATCCTTGTTCTCAAGGGGGTTCATGGACAGTTTTTTATCATTTAAATGTTATTGATAAATTATAAATAATTACGTCATAGTCAATAAGAAAATTCATATTACATACATTTAGAAAAGCATAACAAGCAAATAGATTTGACTGTCTAATACAAACTACAACTAAACTAGAAAACATAAATAAATTGCATCTAATCCATCACATCCAAATATATTGTATTTAAATAGTTCGTCAACACATTGTAATTTTACACCTTTTGATCAGTAGAATTATTTCAATAACTTTACATTATTACCACAAGACTGCTGTCATTGAACAAGCATCAATGGTGAGTGTCAGTTTCGGTGTAACTGTGGAGTAGGTAATCATTAATTACATGAAACAGCGGTAATTACACTATAGTTACAGTGTAGTTAAGGAAACTTGGAAGTGTTGCCACATTAACATCAGGACACCCTCGTGCTTGAGAGACACGGGGGAGGGGGGGAGAGAGAGAGAGAGATTGGCAATATGGTAATAGACAGTGGGCACTGATAGTGCAAGAGATGCAGGACACTACAGTAAGAATGCCAGGGCAGGTATGCAGGTGCTGGACTGACACCTGAACACCTACTGTTCAGAAACAGGCTGTCAGTAGAATGGGAACCAACACTTCTAACACCTCCCCCCCCCCCCACCAAAGCCTGACAGGTAATCGTTAGGCAGCAGAGTAATTCTGTTTTAACTGTGGGCATCAGCTTTTTAGAATGATTGAGATTCAGTGAATCTGTACTGTGCCGAGGGTCAGTCTGAGTGAGACCGAGGCCATGTGTTCCTAGGGCTGAATGTTTATTACTAAACTACTTGGCGCAAGTAATTAATTATTAAAGTCTCTTCTGCTGTGTAATTTGTTTCTTATAACCTGATAAGTTTCAGTTAAAGTGTTTCTTTTCCTTTCGATTTAACCCCTTTACTCTCCCCATCCCCCCACTTCAATGACAGAGGACACCACTGCCACACTTGCCCTTTGACGTGGAAGGCATGTATTAGTGCTAGTGGGCCTGTGCTGTTTGCCTGGCAAAAACATTTCCACCTGTACCCACTTAATCCCAACAAGAACTTTAAACAAAAAGGCACTGAAGATGGCACAAAAGATAACAAAGACAACATGGGGTTGGGGGTTACAATCATACATTTAGCATCTTAATATTAAAGACAATATATGTTGTAGTTCTTGCCATCTAGACTCTGTTAAAGCAGCAGTGCAATGCAAATGGGCTAAAATTTGACCCTATCTTTTTCTCTTCCTAATTGATGCCAAATGTCTTCCAGTTTATTTTAGTGGTAAAATGTTCATCCATTATTATTTAAAAATGTTATGAAAGTTTTAAAATAATTATTTCTCAAGAAAGAACGATGGCCACCTCAGTTTTGCATATAAATAATACTGAGGACCTGAGGAGGGTAAGAATCCAGACAAAAATGCAAAAGTACAGTACATAGCATAGGAAGCATTCAGAAGACCTAAAATCAACAGTTCTGCTAATATATTTCATAAACATAGCAGAAAATTAGCTTTTTGGAATAACTTTTTTCATTCATTGCACTGTTGCTTTAAAGGAGAACATTTATGAACAGTGCTCGTCAAGGCTTGAACATCCAAGTAAAACTCTTTTAAATGAAATATTGGACTTACCTGTAGTTGGCTGTGTCCAGAGATGTTGATGACTATGTCTGCCCCCTATTAATACTACAATGTCACCATTTTTAGAATCTTGTGATGTCACTGATGATCAAGCTGGACTTGATTACAATGCCTTTGCCTATCTCACTACCCTGTTTGCTGCCCTCATCTTTTCTTAACATGCCCCTCTGTCTTCTTCTGTCTGACTTATTTTGCATCTAATGAATGCTTTTCTTTTCTCAATTGTGTGATCTCCCACCCCCAAAATTCTCATGCATGACAGCCCTGGCCTCGGACTGAATTTCTGACTTCGGTTGAAATATTGGTTTGACTGTGGTTTATAGATCAGCTGACTCTCTCAGGACAGGCACCTCATGGCAAGAAGCTGCAAGCCCGAGACCTCAGTCAGCTATAATTTGTTTAGTTTTTTTTGTAAAGTGGTTACTTATTAAGTCTTCTGAGGTACTTCAGAGGTCAGTCAAGCTGCTGAGAATCCACCACAGTCCATCCTGTACATGCTTTTATTTAACTTTCCTGGCAATTGTACATGTTAAAGGGGAGCAGTCAGCACTAACAGTGCCATATCCCAGTATGGGGCTGGTCCAAATTTGCACTTTGTGCACAAAAGCATTTTTTTTACTTACTGTTTATTGTAGTATTATACATATCACACTAATTATGCATACTTCCAGGCTGACATTATCTGTAACTACAAATCCCAGAATCCTCTGCAGTTGACATTAGAGCAAGGCTGCAGCAGTGAGAAATTCAATAGCCTGCATTGCTCGTTAGAGTTGATATAAGCTCTTATCTTTTGTTTGCTGGTCCTGCTGTCCTCCCAGGACTAAGTACTGTCACAGAGGACTGTATGTAGCCCCGGGAGAACAGCAGGCCTGGCAAACATCTGATCAGTGCTTGTAAAAGCTCTGACACTCACTGTAGGCTATTGAATCTCCCAGTACTGCAGCCCTGCTCTGACATCATCTGCAGAGAATTTTGGGATGTGCAGTTACAGAAAATGTCAGCCTGGAAGTAAGCAAAAGTAGTCTGATACAATCTACTATACAACAGTAAACAGTATGTAAAAAAAAAATGTTTTTGCACACAAAGTGAAAATTTGGACCAGCTCCACACTTGGGTGTGAGGCTCTTGGGGCTGACTGTTTAAGGTGGTAGCATTATAGGGACGTGCTTTCCCTTAACATGCTCTATTGTTACTGAAATAAAATAACAGCATATAAATGCCACTGCTGCCTCCGATCACATTATATGGCTACGTATAGCATTGTAGCCCCTTCCCTACTTTGTGTCATCAGAATACAGTCTGGGGTACCAAGGTGGTAGGAGAGAGACAAAGGGGAACCTAGCTAGTACTCCTGCAAGTCTTGAGACTCATACAGACACAGCAAACAAAAATTGGATTGAGATTCAAACTGGGCTGGGGAAGGGATCAAGGCAGGGGAACACAGAGACTGCAAACAGCAAGAAGGTAAGGGGACAAAGGGGAGAAAGACAAAAGGCAAGTAACTAGCTAAAGAGGATCAAGGGTTAGAGGGAAGGGGATCAGCCCCAACACTAGCAGTCTAAGCAATAAACTCAGCGAGTTTCATGTGATAGTGGCACTCATTGAGGTGGACTTCATAGCAATCAAAGAGACTTGGACCTCGGAAAATAACATCTAGGACCTGACAGTCTTAGGCTACACCATGTTTGGGAAGGATATAGTAAAAGGTAACAGAAGAGTTGTAGCCTTCAATGCCAGGGATGGCACTGATGCAGTGAAACGGGGACACATTAGGGGGACAAATGGGGAGACATAGTCACTGTGGGTGCAGCTCACAGCAGCCGCGGGTAAAAGAAAATATGGGTAGGAGTGATCTACAGACTGCTAGTACAGCTGGAGAAGAGGAATAGGGAATTTGGGGAAGAATTAGTCAGGGGAGTGACAAAAGGGGAGGTGCTGGTGGTGGTGGGTGATCTGAACCTGCTGGACATTGACTGGTTTGTCAGGAGCATTGGAAGTCAGGTCTTGCTGGATACAGCCCCCCACTGGTCTTCTGGTGCAGCTAGTTAGAGAACACACCAGGCAGGCTGACATCCTTGATGTGGTGCTCACCAGCTTAGAGATGGTAGAAGTGGTGAGGGTAGGGGAGCCACTAGGGAACAGTGACCATATCTCTGTCTGGTTTGCGCTAGCCATGGGGATTGGTAAACCCCAATCAAAAGCTGAGGTCATCGATTTTAGAAGTGCAGACTTCAACAGATAGAGGCAGCTGGTTTGGGTCAAGTTAGTCAGGGTAGACTGCATAGGAGGGGTGGAGGAGAGATGGGAGGCAATAAAGGGGACAATTCTTGGGGCATCAAACATATGCCTGAAGACAATAACCAAGAAAAACAGGGACACGCGAACAATGTGGTTCACGGAAAGGGTCAGAGAAGCAGTGAGGGACAAAAAAAGCCTTCCAAAAGTATAAGGAAAAGCAGGGGGAGGAAGAATGGGGAAAATACCAAATAAGAACTAGGAAAGCTAGGATGGCAGTTAGGGAAGCTAAGACAGACACTGAGCTGCCTATTGCTGAAGGGGTTAAGAGTGGAGAGAAGAAATTCTTCAGCTATATTAGGGAAAAAAGGAAGACTGGGGTGGAATTGTTAGGCTATCGGAAAGTACTGGAAGAAGACGGGCAAAAGGCAGCCATCCAAAATGACTACTTTTGCTCTGTCTTCATCAGGGAGGACAGTGGGCCCTTACCACAGAGTGGCATTAAAGTGGTCACTAAAGGGGTCCTGGAGATGAGGTGGCCAATATTCACTAGTGAAAGGGTCGAGAAGGGGCTAGCAGCCCCTAAGATAAGGCTGAGGGACCAGATGGGATGCATCCGAGGGTGCTCAGAGAGCTGGAGCAGAACTGGCTGAACCCCTGATAGGGCTATTAAGTAGCTCACAACAGTCAGGGATAGTTCCAAAGGACTGGAAAGTGGGGGACGTGGTTCTGCTCCACAAGGGCAGGGAGCAGGCAGGGAACTACAGACCTGCCAGTCTTACCTCAGTTGTAGATAAACTGATAGAGGTAATAGTCAAGGAGGACCTTGTGGACTACCTGGATAGCGATGGCCTCCAGGATAGTAAGCAGCATGGGTTTGTGGCAAGGAGGTCTTGTCAGACAAACCTAATAGTTTTCTTTGACTGGATGACAAAGAATCTGGATGGGGGCCACTCCAGGGATCTGCTTTATTTTTATTTTTATTTAGCAAAGCCTTTGACTCAGTGCCTTACAGGCAATTGTGGAAGAAAATGGAGGATCTGGGAGCAGCAAAGGCTAAGTAAGATGGGTAGGAAATGGGTAGAGGGGAAGGCAGCACAGGGTAGTGGTAGGTAGGGTCAAATCAAAAGAGAGGGAAATCATTAGTGGGCTGACACAGGGATCTGCCCTGGGCCTGGTCCTCCTCAATTAGTTCATCAGGGATATTGAAGAAGGAATTCTAGGTAGCTTGTGTCTCTTCACAATTGGTTGTGTGGGAGGGTAGACAATGACAAGGGAATTAGGGAGATGCAGAGTGACCTGCATAGATTGGAGAGGTGGCTTAAGGTTTGGTGGTTGAAATTCAACACCAAAATGTGCAAAGTGATGCACCTACGGAGCAAGAACATCAGGACAGGGTACTGGATGGCAGGGATTAAACTGAGCACTATGACTGAGGAAAGGGACCTAGGAGTTATCATTAGTGACACCCTCAAGCAATCAAGTCAATGCAATGAGGCCATCAGTAAAGCAAATAGGATGCTGGGATGCATTGGGAAAGGTACAGACAGTAGAAGGAAAGAGAAACAATTACCTCTTTATAGGTCCATGATAAGGCGGCACCTGGAGTACTTCACCCAGTTCTGGAGTTTTCACCTCTGGAAGGATAAGGACAGGACAGAGGCGGTGCAATGAAGGGTGTCCAGGGTGATACATGGCCAGCAGGGCAGATCTTATGGAGACTGGCTAAATGTGCTAAACGTGTACTTACTTGACTCCAGATGGAGGAGGGGAGATCTGAAAGAGACCTTCAAATTCTTGAAAGGAATAAATAAGATAACTGCGAGGATTTATTTAGCATAAGCACAACTTCGAGGTTACAGTGGAGTGGAAACTGAAAGGGGGGTTAAGGGGGATTTGAGGAAGTGTTACATTACTGAGAGGGTGGTGGAACTTTGGAATAGTCTGGCAGCAAAGGTGGTATGAGCCAAAACTATAAATTGCTTCAAGGGACAGAGTGAAGGCTTTTGTGACTACTCAGGGTGATAGTAGCAGGAAAAAAATTAAGGGAAGGAAAGGGAAGGCTAGTGCCCTGGAGGACAAATAGGTCCTGGGTTAGTGAGAGAACCAAGGGCAGACCGGATGGACCAACAGCAGTCTTTTTCTGCCAACATTGTTTATGTGTCTGTGTTTCTATGTTTTTTGGGGTGCAGCAGCAGTGGGTGCTCTTTGGCTCAGCTAATCTCAGACGTACCTCTCAGGACTTTAGTAAATTAAATAACCTTAAACCCACATTAGAAAATATTCCAAATTATGACTGACTGAGGTCCTCAAGCAAGCAGCTCCTTGCCACAAGTTGCCTGCCCTGAGGTAATTAAGGTGTCAGCTTGCCTTTAAAGGCAGTCCTTTGAACAATGATCATACATTATGATTTTTTAAAGCACTATTTCACCGCCAGAATTGTGCATGAATATTTTCCTAAGGCACAGTTACTGGCAATGTATCATGGGTTAAACAATGGTCATGGCATATGATTGGACCAATAAGGGGGTCCAGAGTGACACACTCATAACGGTATTCCACTTCAGTTTGACACACTAGCTCTGTGTTTGCATCTTGCATTTACTTGCAGTACCTGAAGCACCACACTCAATTCACTGACCTACGCAGCCAGTACAGTGTTCTGCTTGTGCAACTGTGTTAGTTTGGTTTTGGCCATTCGCACTCTCTATTCCAGAGGAATTACCACCCTGTAGGGGTACAACGGTAAGGAACTCTTGGAGAGGGTTCCACCCCTAGAGGTACCACGGGATGGTTCCCACGGCTAAAGGTACATTAGGAATCCCCCTAAGGAGAGAGTGCTGCCACTGAAGGAGGAGGGGAGGATGGTGGGGCAAAGAAAAAATGCTTCACAGTAAGGTTTAGAGGAACTGCTTATATAGCTCAGGAAGTGGGACTGGCTGGCTGCTTGGCCACTGAACTCCAGGCATAGCTTCATATTTGACTGACCTATGCAGCCAGTATAGTGTTATGCTTGTGCAGCTGTGTTAGTTTAGTTCTGGCCGTTCGCACTCTCTATTCCAGAGGAATTACCACCCTGTAGGGGTACAACGGCAAGGAACTCTCGGAGAGGGTTCCACCCCTAGAGGTGCCACAGGATGGTTCCCGTGGCTAAAGGAACCTTAGGAATCCCCCCCAAAAATGTAGTATCATCCCCAAAAAGGAGGCAACATGAAGCATAATGCAAGCAGTAACAGTGACGTAGAAGCAGTAACTGTAATGTAGTAGTAGAGAAGCATAGGCAGTTTGATAATGCAATGATATGCTCAGTTGTCATAGTAACAGCCCAGCTTTGCGTAGCATGATACTGATGGTTTGATTTGAGAGAAGAGGATCCCCTGAGGAGAGAGGGAATGGCAAGACATCCTCCACCTCCATCCAACAATGGAACCTACCTAAAGAAACTAGGGAAAACAACTCTGCTAACTAAGTATCATGGCCTGAGGCAATGGAGGGGAGAAAGAAAACCCTATGAGGAGAAAATCTCTTTGGATCCAAGGCCTAGGTCGCCTTCCCTCCAGGCTTGGGAAAATTTATTTAGTGATGGCTCTGCAGCTGCAATTTCGAAAACCCAATTAAAGGGAGGTGGAAAATATTCAAATTTGGAGGGAGGCTCTCACTCAAACCCTCTAAAGGGAATGTCGCGGAAGGTTGCGAGAAAACTCTGCAACAATACGTGCATCCAAGGCACAGGAGGAGAGCAACAACTGCTGAGCCACTCACCTGACCTACCCATCCTAAATCAAACCAGGTGAACCAGAGGCAGTTGTAGGGAGAATGCGGTGAAGGTGCCTTGCTAGGGAAACCACTAAAGTCAATGGCCAACCGTTATAGTGGAACACTAGAGCCAAAGGAGATCATCGTAACCACCCTTCACCGCTAGTCTTAAATTCTACACCAGGAGCTGCTGTCGCATAGCAGGCAGCTAAAGCCAAGCCTGGGGTGAGGACATTCCGAGCTATGGGCCAGGTGAGAAGAATCCCGCCCCAAGTTGGACACGCTCGATGATGCGGACTAAATGCAGAGCGAGACTGTCAGCTGCAGGAACCCTGCACCAGATAGCTGGCATGCCCCAGAAATTAATTGAGAGCTGAAAGCTGGTGAGTTGAATGAGCACAGCGTGCTGAATTTGTAATGAGCATGGAGTGCTGAGACCTTGCAAGGTCGAATGCAGATAGAATGCAGCAGAATCCCAGGCCGAAGCAGAAGGGATGGCAGCATGCATGAAGTAATGGATTGCGTAAGCAAGGAGTAACAGCTGCATAAGCAAGTGTAGACCTGCACATAGGTCAGTAAGCTGTAGTCATGATAGGTGAACCAGCATATCAAACTGTATAGCAATTAAAGAGCACTGAATTGGGAGAAAGCCAGCCAGACAGTTCAAAGCCAAATCAAGGTGACAGACTCTGAGAATTTTTGGCGGTGAAGCAAGATTTAACAACAAGCTATATTAACAGCCTCAGCAGGAGCATCAGCTAACCTCAGAGTAACACAATGTACAATAGCAATGGGAGTAAACAAGCAGTAGCAGGAAGCAGTCAGGCCTGTGCAGTAGTAGTGAAAATGAACGAGTACACTGAGCTGTAGCAGTAAAGCTAGGTTGTAAAACTGAGTCAGGTTTGCAGTTGCAGTGCTAGTAATTTGAAAGTTGTGAGTAACTGAAAGCAAGCAGTATGAGCTGAAATAGCAGCAAGCTAGGAGCTTAGAAAAGCCCCCCCCCCAAAAAAAAGAAGGAAGCACACACAGCCAAAGGCAAAATACAAACCAAAGCAGGAAATAAACACAGAAGCCCTGCAGAGACAAGCGGGGGCAACCAGCTCAGAGAACAACCCGCAGAGCCTTCGGCTGCAAAGAAAAAATGATTCACAGTGAGGCTTAGAGGAACTGCTTATATAGCTCAGGCAGTGGGAGTGGCTAGCTGCTTGGCCACTGAACTCCAGGCACAGCCTTACATTTAGAAAAAAGGTGATGCATGCAACGATCTTTAGAGCTTAGAAGGTTGGCAGTTACCCATCAGAGGGGAGCCCAACTGCAAATTTCCAGGTGTCCTACAGGGCCAATTTGACTCTGCATTTTACAGTGTTTTTTAATCATCTTGTATTAAGAAGCCATCTGCAAGTGGTAAGGCCTGGTGGGGACCAAAGAGCCCCTGTTTGGTTAGTTAAGCTGTGGATGAACTTTGCTGCAGAGGCCTGGTGGGGACCAAGGAGCCCCTGTTTGGTTAGTTAAGCTGTGGATGAACTTTGCCGCAGAGGCCTGGTGGGGACCAAAGAGCTCCTGTTTGGTTAGTTAAGCTGTGGATGAACTTTGCTGCAGAGGGCTGGTGGGGACCAAAGAGACCCTGTTTGGTTAGTTAAGCTGTGGATGAACTTTGCTGAACTTCTGATTTGAAGAGAAGGATCTTAGGGGAGAGTTAATTTTCGGCTGCTGGTGTTGCCTTGATGTGATATCGTGCTGGTGGTGATTTAGTTTTGGTTGGTCATGAACCCCTGGAGGGGTATGTGCAACCTCTCTGAGCAGACTGGATAGACCACATGGCCTTCTTCTGGTCTTTGTTTTCAACGTTTCAATCCAAAGGACCAAAGATTCCTGAAATGGCTTTTAGGAAACCAGCACAGAGCACATCAAGGGAAGAACTTGCAGTCTAGAACATAGACTTGTGAATGGCGGTTTATATCAACCATGAAAAGTTTGCCAAAACTACCCCTGATTAAGAGGAAAAACAAAGGGGGGTGTAGTAACTGCGCTCAAATTTGATATTGGGGTGCTTGGCTAAGGGTGGCTAACCCCAATAGTAACCAAGACAAATGAAGTAGCCAGCATGACCCAAGTGGTGTAAGAAATAAAAGAAAAAAATGAACCAGAAACTGCTATGCAGATTGTAAAGCTTTTAATAAAGCATTTTTTTAATTAACATTTTTTTTAAATGTTTGATATCCACTCACATAATATGTCAAACCTAGCCGGAGTGAAAGTTCACTCCATGGAAGCACAATACTAAATGTGCCTTAGTAAATAAGAGGTGTCCGATTTCATACTTCCAAACGTAAGATATCTATCACGATGCATAGGAATAACTATTATGTTAAAAATACATGTTCATAAGAATAAAGAAAAGATCTGTATGAAATTATTCAGTCCACTGTAAGATGCATTCTTTTACACTCTCATTATACAATGCAGTCTTCAGTTTATGTTATGTAATACAGCTTCTTTAATATCTACTACTAAGAGAACTGGGGGGCTACACTCAGGAGAAAGAACTTGGATTAGGGGAATTAATAACCATGAAGGATATGGCAGGGAACAGGCATGGTGGAGTCTCTGATTTTACAGTAACATTGTCAGAACTTATAATGTCAGTATCATATCTTAATTTATTTAATAAAGATTTTAATGGCTAGTGCCAACAAGGTAACAGTTGTAACATGAGTTCAAGAAATAAATCACCTCAAAAACAATTATAAAACAAAAGTGCTAAGTGCAAGATACATTACCAAATCCAGACCCTCCTAGCAGTCACCCCAGTGTTTGGCTCCTATATTGAACCTTTGTCAGGGGGCTACTTCATTTGCCCTGATTAAGTGGAAGTGCCCCTCGAAAGGCTTGGCTACTGGATTCTGTGCCTCTCCTATGCTGTGATGAAAACCTTTTCTGGGTTCATAAGTTGCCTTTCGCAGTTCTGTGTTCTTCCCTTAGTGTGTGCTGCACTGATTTTACCGACCCAGTTGGAGCTGCAGGCTCATTGAGCTGTTCCTGGCCCTGGAGAGATGTGTTGCTGGGTGTAGTTTGCTGACATAACTATTGAACTGTGTTGGTGGATAAGTGTGATCTCTCTCTCTCTCTCTCTGTCTCTCTCTCTCTCTCTCTCTCTCTCTCTCTCTCTCTCTCTCTCTCTCTCTCTCTCTCTCTCTCTCTCTCTCTCTGTCTCTCTCTCTCTTGTGTTTGTAACCCTATAAAGATTGCAGGCTTCTTGCTACCCCTCCTCCAGGAATTCCAGCAAACACAAGATGCTGCATCTCATGGGGTCAAATCTAAGCAAACTTGCAGCTATATCAATAAACAAATTAGTAAATAAACAAGTATTAGCATGGACATTGAGTACACGTGAACAGTCAGAGGCAAAAACAGAGAAAGATTTTATTCGAATTTCACAGCAAAAAAATGAACTGGTATAGATACACCTTACTATGCATGCTAAACACACAGCTAACAGATCTTCGCTTTATTAAATGTTCAGGCAAGGTTAAAAACAGACAGGCCCAATCAGAGAAGTGGCATTGTGCTGGATTCTTTATTTCTGTTTTCTACATACCCAAGAATGGTAAACCCACCCCCCATTATATCTGTAAAACATTTGCAGTCGGCACACAGGAAGCTAAAGGAACCTTCAGATCAATGCAACAGGAAGATGGAGATTTACTTGTATCAATTTCACTGCTGAGCGGCAACTGTTAATGACCTAGGCTCAGCCCATCTGTTTACATGGAGCTGGGCAGAAGGGTTGGGGGGGGGGTTGATGGATCTGTAGACGTCAGACATCATAATTTTCTTATCGACAGCGTCTTCATGCTCGTTTGTCTTCGGCTCGCTCCGTTTGTCAGGCCTCCCAGCGGAGGGCTTGTCTGCTGCAGATAGCACTGGGGTGATCAATGCACAGCTACAGCTGGTTGAAGGGGACCAAATCCATTGAAGAGTTGATCTGGTTCCATTTTACCAGCTTTAGCAAAGCATTTGCAGAGGACTGTGTGGCGGGAGCGCAGCCCTGGAAACGCAGGTATAGATGATTGTGCACACAGCCATCCGACAAATCCTAGTTTAATTTTCCACGTAGATTTCTCTTCTCCTCTCACATTAACCATTTCTTCAATGGGCTTGTGGTCAGTGAACTCCATCTCCCCCCCCATGACAACCACTCACCAGCACCTGCAGTCTCAATGGTTTGCTCTTTATAGCGGGCCTTTATGTGCTCCCCCTCCCAGATGCACAGTCATGTGTGGGGTTTTACAGTCCCTAACGTGTGCAACTATCATTGCTTTTTCTCCTTATTTAACTTGCCCTCCTGCTGAGTATGCTGTCAGTGAGATGTGACTTGGGGAAAGTCGGCGTCTTCCTGTCCCAGTCTTAACAACACCAGACTTGCACTACTTCCCTAGGGACACCAGGCCTCTTGGGGGTCTAGGACTCCCAAAACAAAAAACTGGTAGCCCTGGAGTGAATTTTGGTAGTCCAGCTGTGTTTGGTTTTAACCGCTTTGACCAGTCCTGCTACAGTGCAGGTGGGCACAAGGCAGCTTCTTGTGTATCTTAAGAAGCTAGCAGTGTGTCCAAGGGACCCTTCCCACTTGTGGATGTGCATCCTGATGGGCTGCAGAATATCAAGGACTAGAGATGGGCAAAGTTGGCTAAATTCGCTCCATGAATTAATCTGCAAATTTAGCGCAATTTGTGGAGTATGGATCGATCCGCAAAGTGTGGAATTTCACTGCATATGGCAGAATTTCACCTGCGAAGTGCAGAATTTCACCTGTGAATGGTGGAATTTTGCTGATCAGTGGTGAAATTCTGCTGTTTGTGGGCAAAATTCCTCATTTTACAGACAGAATTCTGCCATTCGCATGGAAAACGTGATTTGGGGTGAAGTCGAAGTTGCTGAGGGTAGGGAAAACTTTGCAAAACTCCTCAGATGCAAATTTCGGCCACTTCGCGGCAGCTTCTCTAGTGAATTAAAACTTTGGCACATCTCTATCAAGGACATAGGACCCAGTGTCCTCGACAGTCCTGGGATATCAGAAGGGAGTATCCCCCTCAAATGGGTGCATCCAGGGCCAGGCGCATGCCTCCTCAGACTCCTGCTGGTATGTAGTTTCAAATCCAGCTTGGCATGTGAACTTGGGTAGCCAGCAGAGCTTCAGTAAACCACAGTCTAGAAGTATCTGACTTCCAGAATAATTAAGATGGAGGAAGTGTTTATCTTCCAAATGAGAAAAAAGAAAAGTTGCTGACTTTCAGTTTTGTAGGTATGGAATACATAATGGTGGATTTTTCTGAAATAAAGGTGTCTTTTATCAGCAGTTATTGGTATAAAAATTAGTTTTTTTTATTTTATATTAAAATTAAATATTGCTCTCTCTTAGAGTATTGGCTTCCAAAATTTGGGATCTGGGAAGTATTCAGACTTCCAAATAACTGTACTAACGTCCACATTTGGACAAGTTTTTGTCTTCCATCCCCACCCCAAAAATTAACTGAGCCCCTGATTGAAAGCAGGACAAATGATTCACCAGTTGCTTTTCCTATTGGTTCAGCCTCACAAATACTGCCTTTTTATAAAAGTAAATCACCTGATGGTTTCTCTTGGTCAGTTGACACCCTGCTCTCCTCTTACCTTCACAATCCTGTCATCTTCTGTCATCTCAAACAGGGAAGTGGACCCACCTATCCCTCCCCAAGCCCATATCCACGGAACTGGTATGGGGTTAAAGCAGAGGTATAGCTAGGAATTTAAAACTTTTACTGAAGAGTTGACAGAGCTGACCCCCCATAAACACAAACCAAAGATGTCTGCCGTGCACACAAGCATGGCCCCATCCCCTTTCTAGTCAACAATATACAGTAAGCTAATGATATTAATAGATTCACATTTTATTTTATCTAACACATACACTGCCACTCAGACAGAAGTTGGCTGGCTTTTAGTTACAGTGTTTAACATACATTGTGATAAGCCTCTGCACCACATCAAGATAGCCATCCTTAAGTTACAAAAGTCCATTCACACCAGCACTCATGCATACATCCTCGATCAGGTCACTCGTACAGTCATGGCCTCTAAGGGTAGCACCCACACATCTTTCAAAGATCATTCACAGACCCTCACTAAAGCATCCAAGGATAGCTGGCCCAGTGACGCTGAGGGTTGATGCGCTGGAAGTCACACCTTGTGCCACACTGGCGACCCGGTTCGGTGACGGACTCAGGTTGCCGGGGGTCAGCAGGGGAGAGAGAGGATAGAGCATCCAGAGGACAGCTCTCCTCTCCCCTCCCTGGGGAGGGATCCAGGGTCACTCGGAGTCCTGGGGCCCCCCTATGGAGATCGGGAGTGCTGCAGGTACACCAGCTAGCATAAGGGGTGGAGTGTGGCAGAAGCCAGCAGGACAGCCATGCACAGGTGTCATTGCTCGCCGCAATCCAAGGGGGAAACACTAAGAAAAAATCCACATCCTCAGGGATAGGCAATGGCACCTCTTCCCCGACGAGCCACACTCCAGCACCGGTCTCGTCTCCTCTCCTCTCCTCTCCTCTCCTCTCCTCTCCAGGATCGACTGCACAGGCCAGCACATTAGATTACAAGATAGGGTGCCCTGGGCAGATAGGGTGGCCCCACCTCAGGGGGTTCAGAGCCAGGGGATCTGCCAGGCTGGTGCAGGGGTGAGGAGAGAGCATCAGGTGGGAGGAAGAGCTTGTGGTGTGTATGGTGGATGCAAGAGAGAGTTCCCGAAGGTGCGGAGCAGAAAAAGAATATACAAAATTAAAAAATCATCCAAGGAGGAGAAAAAACATTCTTAAGGTACATCAGGCTCTGTTTGTGTTTGTTTCCCTGACCTGAGGTTCATGTTGCCTCTGGATTTTTCAGATTTTACTGTACTCTGCAAAGTACACTGAGTATGCCTGCCAACACCCGTGGGTTTGTGGAGTACACTTATGTATGGGGCTAATGCCAGCAGCCATCCCTTTAATTGCTCTCTGAACAATGTAGCTAATATAATGCTAATTATGAAATGGGTAGAAAGAATGCTGAATTCTGATTGGTCGATAGCTGCTTTTTGCTGGGCCGTTATCCCAGCACAATGGCCCAGCTGAAAGTATTATGTTTAAAAATGCATAAAATTTACTAAATATAAGCCATTTCATAATCACAATAAGGCACTCCAGGGGTTGTTATGGTGGGCTAACGGCCCTTCTTGGGTGGTGGAAGCCCTCGGCTACACCACTTGCTTCAACCCACCCCGAGGTGGGCCGTTATCCCACCATAACACACCCCCTGTCATGCCTTATTGCTTAATTACTGCCTTAGCAGGTGCTACAAACCCCTTTAGTCTCTGTCAGTCCTGTCAACACCAAAACGCCACAGGTTAAAGGGTCCCTGATATAGAGACATATCTCCCAATGTCTCCCTCTCAGCCATCAAATTTCCAGCACTCTGAGTCATTCCAAGAGATTCCCTGTCAGCCAATCCAGGGAGTTCACTGGATTCACTGGCTTGTGGGAGGAGTCAGCAGCATGGTGGCTAAACATCTGTTTATAGTAATTACAATTTGGTGATAGGGAAAGGCCCACTGAGCCGAGACTCATTTCTAGATGCTACCCATAGGGGGAGGGGGCAGAGGAAATTTGAATATTGCAAAAGCAAATCAAACCACCAATTATAAATAAGAAATAAAAGATAAAGTCAGTGGGAAAGGACTGGTAGTAAAAAGTAAATACAACAGAACATGCTACCAATGCAAATACAAATGACACTTTAGTGATAGGATGGCTGAAAATAGATTAAAAAATTAATGTATAAGGCAAATAAGTGGCAGAAAGTGCAAATACAGTGGAGACATGTTAAACACATAACTTAAAGCTCAGCCGATGTTACTGCATTGCATTTCATTGTAGCCTTCAGCTTAACTTACATCGCTGGGCTCAAGAATGGCCATGTAATAACAAAATGAATACTGGGTGGGGAAAAAAGCTACATTTGTAAGGGGCCCTAAATAAGGAAGAAATAGGACTATTTCTAAACAAACACACAAAACTGTACACCTGGGTGACTAAACAACTGTCATACATACCCAAATTTACAATTATATAAAAAAAAATGTAAACAATGGGGTTCTTATTTCCTTTAACAGATTGGAAAATCGTCATGCTCTAGTCTTGTAAATGTAGCTCTTTTATTCATTTAACAGACGTATTCCTTTATCAGGAGCTGTTCATTTAAGAGGGTTTCTTTATATGCAAAAATACACAAAAGAATCTGTCCCCAGTAAATGGATTCAATAGGTTTATACTATTATTGGCTGTTCTTTTCAGTGGTCTCTACTGTACCATATTTCAAGGTGCACATCTAAGTACAAAATGAAACCTGAGCTGCAGTAGCATCATTTCACCAGACTCGCAGGGCTTGCAATGCTCCCCACTCGTCAGATTTTCATATAAATAAATGCTAGGGAAACCTTCTCTTAGGGGTTCCCAGTGGCTGCAGTCAGTGAACATTGTAGGGGTTGCAAAGTCCCATTTTAGCAGTATCGTAGGGGTTGCAAAATCCCATTTCACCAGAATCATTGGGGGTTGAAAAGTCCCATTACAGCAGAATCATTGGGGGTTGCAAGGTCCCATTACACCAGAATCAAAGGGGGTTGCAAGGTCCCATTTCACCAGAATCATAGAGGTTGCAAGGTCCCATTTCAGCAGAATCATTGGGGGTTGCAAGGTCCCATTACACCAGAATCATTGGGGGTTGAAAAGTCCCATTACAGCAGAATCATTGGGGGTTGAAAAGTCCCATTACACCAGAATCATTGGGGGTTGAAAAGTCCCATTACAGCAGAATCATTGGGGGTTGCAAGGTCCCATTACACCAGAATCATAGGGAGTTGCAATGTCCCATTTCACCAGAATCACAAGGGTTGCAATGTCCCATTTCAGTAGAATCATAGGGGTTGCAATGCTCCCCACTCATCACATTTTCACATTTTTATATAAATAAATGCTAGGGAAACCTTCTTTTAGGGGTTCCTAGGGGCTGCAATGAACATCATAAGTGTTGCAATGTCCCTTTCACTAGAATCATAGGGGTTGCAAAGTTCCATTTTAACAGTGTCGTAGGTTTTGCAAAATCCCATTTCACCAGAATCATTGATGCAAGGTCTCATTACACCAGAGTCAAAGTGGGTTGCAAGGTCCCATTTCACCAGGATCATAGAGGTTGCAAGGTCCCATTTCAACAGTATCATAGGGGTTGCAATGTCCCATTATACCAGAAACATAGGGGGTTGCAATATCCCATTTCAGCAGTATCATAGGGGTTGCAATGTCCCATTACACCAGAAACATAGGGGGTTGCAATGTTCCATTTCAGCAGTATCATAGGGGTTGCAATGTTCCATTACACCAGAATCAAATGGGGTTGCAAGGTCCCATTTCACCAGAATCAGAGAGGTTGCAAGGTCCCATTTCAGCAGTATCAAAGGGGCTGCAATGTCCCATTATACCAGAAACATAGGGGTTGCAATGTCCCATTTCAGCAGTATCATAGGGGTTGCAATGTCCCATTTCAGCAGTATCATAGGGGTTGCAATGTCCCATTATACCAGAAACATAAGGGGTTGCAATGTCCCATTTCAGCAGTATCATAGGGGTTGCAATGTCCCATTACATCAGAATCAAAGGGGGTTGCAAGGTCCCATTTCAGCAGTATCAAAGGGGTTGCAATGTCCCATTATACCAGAAACAAAGGGGGTTGCAATGTTCCATTTCAGCAGTATCATAGGGGTTGCAAAGTCCCATTTCACCAGAATCACAAGGGTTGCAATGTCCCATTTCAGTAGAATCATAAGGGTTGCAATGCCCCCCACTCATCACATTTTCACATTTTTATTTAAATAAATGCTAGGGAAACCTTCTTTTAGGGGTTCCTAGGGGCTGCAATGAACATCATAAGGGTTGCAATGTCCCATTACACCAGAAACATAGGGGGTTGCAATGTCCTATTTTAGCAGTATCATAGGGGTTGCAATGTCCCATTACACCAGAAACATAGGGGGTTGCAATGTCCCATTTCAGTAGAATCATAGGGGTTGCAATGTCCCATTACACCAGAAACATAGGGGGTTGCAATGTTCCATTTCAGCAGTATCATAGGGGTTGCAATGTCCCATTACACCAGAAACATAGGGGGTTGCAATGTCCTATTTCAGCAGTATCATAGGGGTTGCAATGTCCCATTACACCAGAAACACAGGGGGTTGCAATGTCCTATTTCAGCAGTATCATAGGGGTTGCAATGTCCCATTATACCAGAAACATAGGGGGTTGCAATGTCCCATTTCAGTAGAATCATAGGGGTTGCAATGTCCCATTGCACCAGAAACATAGGGGGTTGCAATGTCCTATTTCAGCAGTATCATAGGGGTTGCAATGTCCCATTACACCAGAAACATAGGGGGTTGCAATGTCCCATTTCAGTAGAATCATAGGAGTTGCAATGTCCATTACACACAGAAACATAGGGGTTGCAATGTCCCATTTCAGCAGTATCATAGGGGTTGCAATGTCCCATTACACCAGAAACATAGGGGGTTGCAATGTCCCATTTCAGTAGAATCATAGGGGTTGCAATGTCCCATTACACCAGAAACATAGGGGGTTGCAATGTGCTATTTCAGCAGTATCATGGGGTTGCAATGTCATTACACCAGAAACATAGGGGTTGCAATGTCCTATTTCAGCAGTATCATAGGGGTTGCAATGTCCCATTACACCAGAAACATAGGGGGTTGCAATGTCCCATTTCAGTAGAATCATAGGGGTTGCAATGTCCCATTACACCAGAAACATAGGGGGTTGCAATGTCCCATTTCAGTAGAATCATAGGGGTTGCAATGTCCCATTACACCAGAAACATAAGGGGTTGCAATATCCCATTTCAGCAGTATCATAGGGGTTGCAATGTCCCATTACACCAGAAACATAGGGGGTTGCAATGTCCCATTTCAGTAGAATCATAGGGGTTGCAATGTCCCATTACACCAGAAACATAGTGGGTTGCAATGTCCTATTTCAGCAGTATCATAGGAGTTGCAACGTCCCATTACACCAGAAACATAGGGGGTTGCAATGTCCCATTTCAGTAGAATCATAGGGGTTGCAATGTCCCATTACACCAGAAACATAGGGGGTTGCAATGTCCCATTTCAGCAGTATCATAGGAGTTGCAACGTCCCATTACACCAGAAACATAGGGGGTTGCAATGTCCCATTTCAGTAGTATCATAGGGGTTGCAATGCTCCCCACTCATCACATTTTCACATTTTTATTTAAATAAATGCTAGGGAAATCCTCTTTTAGGGGTTCCTAGGGTTTGTAGTGGACATCATAGGGGTTGCAAGGAAATCACAGGGATCTCAACTTAAACCCCTAGCTACCCCCAAATGGTGACACTGTTACATAGAAACATAGAAGTTGACGGCAGAAGGAGATCGCTAGGTCCAGCTAGTCTGCCTATTTGTTTGACACCTAGTTTGACACTTTAGTTGACCTTTGTAGTCAGGGCTCCCTTGTGTCTATCCCATGCATTCTTGAATCCCCCATAGTGTTGATCCCCACAACCTCTTTTTTTTTATATATAAATTTTTTTGTGATTTTACCCAATTTTTCTCCCCATCCCGGGACCCCGGCAATCAGCAGTGCAGCATGGAGGCACATGCACTCAGGCGCGGCTCAGCCCTTCCATCCCACCCCTTGCAATCACCTGCACTCTCCCTTCTACGCTACCCACCAGGCCTCCACACAATGGGAGCGGAACTACGGGTTGGGGGCAAGCAACCTTCCTGGCAGAGGAGAGCTGCCTTTGGCTGCTCAGTCCTGCTCTCCCCAGTGCCAGCTCCCGATGACCTGGGGTCATTCCTGAACCCAGGTCACCAGCGTAGCATGAGGTAAGGCGTTCAGTGCCTCAGCCCTCAGCATCACTGGGCTGGAAACCCCCACAACCTCTTGAGAACAATAGATGAATACTGCTATCAAGGTAGAGGGAATGAATGAGTGGGGGCCACAGAAATAAATGCTAAATACAATACAGTCCCAAGTGTAGAAGATGTGGCAGAGGCTGAGGCTGTGAAAAGAGGAAAGAATGACATACATATGACTTCAGCAACTGCAATTCCAGTTATTTAGTGCCTTTCAAACTATATCGCAGTCAGATTCACATCCAAGAAAAAGGGCTGCAGTGCAAACCCTAGCCAAAGTGTCCCAGACGGTGCTTAATGTCCACTACATGCTGAAGGGTGTGGGCTTAATTTTTTTAGTTACTGGACAGGGTCCAAAGTCAAAGCAATGCAAAGGCTTTGCTATTAGCGTACGCCAGAAATAGGGTTACTTCCTGGAGTGCCTATCCTTATGAGAATTAACAAAAAAAAAGCAAGCGGTGGAATACCTTGTTGGCATTGTTCTAGTGCGTGTGTGAGTGTGTGTGTGTGTGTGTGTGTGTTGGTAGGGGGAATAATAATCACACCTGATCTGTGTTGCCAGTACCATGGCTCTCAGCAAGATTTTCATTTTGAGAGTCCTGGACAAAACTGGGGTTCCAGGAAACAGTTTTAGAGTTCTGGAGTGTGCACTTTTCGTAACAAGTGTTAAACTGTGGTGGGAAAATGACTCCAATTCAGCACTTTTTTTTTTTTTACAAAAAATCAGGAGAAAACTACTGCAGCTGCAGGAAAAAAGTGGCAAACTTGACATTAATTACCACAATTGTGGGCAGCTCTGCATTTTGAAGATTTACATTGGGGAAGCATCCACACCCCAAACTGCTTGTTGTATATAAAGGATGAACATATCTGCATTCCCAAGAGCACTGAGTGACATGGATGGTACAGTTAGGGAGCTGACATGGTGGTGGGGGACCGTGTATAAGTTAAGGAACTGATGTGGGAGGGGGGGGGATGACAGTTGTATTGCTGGACCTGACCTGTACTGCCAGTATTAGGCCTGATATAGATAAGTTGCTGATGTTGGAGGAAGGTGAGCCAGCCTCCTTACCTGACCTGGTTAGCAGTTCCATTATCATGTCTGGTATAGTTATCAGCTAAGGGGGGAGGGTGGTGGTATAATTACATCTTACCTAGCCTGCACCAGTATAGTTGCTAAGGAAACCAGTATAAATGCATCTGATATGGGGGAAGAGGAGAGCATGTATAAAATGATGGAATGATATTACAAAACAAATAAATCATTAAGACGTGTTAAGTCTGCCCACATACTAGGTGTGTCTATATCTCCAGCAATCACCTTAGACACTGTTGCCTCCCACTGGAAGGGCTGCCTAAGGCAGTACAAAACGATATACTATTATTTGTGCAATACAATTAGGGCACCGCAACCAGTTTGCCTTTCATGCTGGTTAACTGGATATTGCAGTGCTCAGCAGGGATGGGGCTGCAGGGGAGTTGCACCCCTTGCCCCACACACCTCCGACCTGGTGGTGATTATAATATAGTACGGGGTGTGGGGGGGGCACAGTCCCCTGTAAACAGCCAGAACATCACCCAGGGCATTCAGCATGATGGGGGTCAGGGGGCACAATGGCCGGGCATGATATTCGCTATTGGCATTGTGCTGGCGCCCTCATGATGGTCGCCCTTTTTCTTGTGGCCACAACATAGTTGAACCATACAAAACAGCAAACCAGCAGGCATCAGCCTGTGCATTGCAAAGCTAATGACTGAGGCCCTGAGTCACCAGACACCCCTGCACACTAAACACGACATGAACAGCATGTAAGCCACAGAGGCCCAGCAATTACAACTTCGCAAACCTTAGATATACATGTCTTTTCATTTCCAATAACCACACAGGTCAGAGGAGCAGTTGTAATGAATTACAAACTCAGCTGTAGACTGTCTGCAGTGGGGTGGGTGTGTGGGCTTAGAGCGAGAGCCAGAGAAAGCAGATCAGTAATTAACCTAATCAGGTTATCTCCAGGTACCACTTAAGGAGATAGAGTCAAACGGCTAAAGAGAATGAGACATTAATGGGGGAAAGGAGGAGGAGGAGTAGTAGTAAAGCTGATATGAATTATCTTCAGCAGGGTTTCAGGAAAAATAAACATCCCTACATCCCTACAAATCATTAGCTTTCACCTTCTAGCAGAAATGTCAAAGGGAGTCATTGCCTTTCTGCAACAGGACCCAGTTCTGTCATAGAAAGGAAATTATCCCTCCCTCCCTGCCCCAAAAATGCAAAATGTTACACTGATTTGTTTTCTGCGATACCTCCATTGGTGCTGCATCGAAAGAAACTGAGGTTAAAGGCTAAAAGGAATGACGTCACCATGGCTGATTGTATTTGTGGTAATGTGTGTACCATATTTCTGCATAGACACCTTAGCTTCATCACTGTGGGTGTACGTGCCCGCGTGTGCATTAGGTTTAAGAAATTTCAAAAAGCTCCAATCAGGACATTTCCTAGCAAAACAGCATTCTCACCTGCAGGGCCATATGCAATTCCAAATAATGCTGCAGGCGTTTCTTCAATGCTACAAAACTAGAGTTTTGTAGAATGTGGAATTTAGCCACTGAAACTCGTGCGGCATGGCAACTGAGCTTCCAAAATGCTTGTCAGATTTTTTTTTTATCTAAAGTGGAACTGCATTAAACGTGTAAGTCATTTTACTCTTTAGAAGCCATTTTTAAGCACTGGTTCAAATTCTGTTTTTGTTCCGTCTACTTGGGCCTTTTAGTAACTGCAGTGGACATTTCTGACTGACATTCTGGTGGAAAGTACCATTTTAGAACTGTATGATGTAGCTTATGTCTCTCTCAACCAGATAGTTCTGTAGCAGAACATGGATGCATTGTGTCAACAATAGAAGAGCTTAGAAAGGACATAAACTACATCATAAAAAAAATGAAACTGTGGGATAAATCTAGGGTCAGGATGAGAAAGTATGAAAAAATCTATTTTTGTGTGTCATTTAACATGAAGTGTGTGTTGTTATAAAATGTATTGTTTTTGTCAAAATACATTGTTATAGGATTTATCGTTGTTGAGATTTGTGCACCTGTAGCAGTAATTACATAACCGGTGTCAATTTAACTTTTGTAACCTGACTGATATATTTATTTGTAATGTACATCAACTAGTCCTTGTGACCAGTTGCAATTGCATATTTTAAATCAAATCAATATATAACATTCTAAAATGGTCCTTACCAGCAGCATTTGAATCAGAAATGCCTGCTGGGAGAACTAAAATGACTATACAGACAGAGAAATAGCACAGTTTGAACTGCTGAAATATTGGAGTATGTAATCAGTGGAACATAATAAATATTCTCCCATGGATTGCTTTTTATTACTGCCCATGTATTGTTTGTTTTTTTATTGTTGTATATGTATGTACTGGACACTTATGAAATAAGGGATATGCAGGGGGCGCCTGTAGGATAACAAAGTTATTTGTACAGTTGCCTGTGACCTTGAGTAACCTCACGAGTGGTGAAGCCATGAGTGAGAGTTACGAGTGGTCACTGGCAACTGAACAAATAACTTTGTTATCCCACAGGCACCACCTGCATATTTGATTTATGCAACAGGATTTTGGGGGGTTCTGGTTTGTCATATATTTTTTTTTTTTAGTTAAGTTCCTTTTCATGTTTTTTTCTCTGTGCCTGGTTGCTGTGTTTGGTTTGCAGGATTGCTGTGCTGAGAAAGAGGGAAAAAAATGCGTTTTTTTCTTAAGAGTGTTTTCGTTTAAAATGTGGTTCCAGTTTGGGGGGGTTGGTTAGGGTGTGCATTTTGTGAGTGTTTGGGACTGTGATAGCTTGGCTTTTAAGAGCACTGTGAGGAGGTGAAAGTGAAACTGGGAGACAGTGCTGGTAAGAAGGCAACACAGGTGGTGGTAGTTAGTGATGTAGTTACTGTGTGGATAAATGGGTGATGTAGTTACTATGTGGATAAATAAATTTATCCACATAGTAGCACAGATAAATGGATTTATCAGTGCAGATTTATTCAGACACCTGTTGCATAAAAAGGGTTTATGCCCATTAAGGTTTTTCCAGTATAATAAATAAAATGGAATGGAACTAGTATTTAAAATCAGCTTTTAGTGGGAAAAGTGGCATGCAGATTAAGTACCATTCTCCTCTAATGCTGTGGAATTCTGAAAAGTATACTATGTAAACCACAAAATATTGGATTATGTAATCCATAGGATGGAATAAATATTCTCCCATGGTTTGTGGAAAATAAATCCACAGTTTACATAAACTGACTATTCTGGGGTTTGTGAAAACTCTGGATTGCTTATTCTCTGATTAAAAAAAAAAAAAAATCTGTTTTTAGATTTTGGAATTTCTCTTCTGATGGAATTCCACAGAAGTTGAAAAATCTGGAATGCCACGGAATGCCAGTGGAAGTGGAATTTGAAAAAAAAAAATGCACAGCCCTTGGCAAAACCTTTCTGGCCTCATACTGCTTCTAGTTGAAAAGGCACACTTGATGACTGCTCACCTGTGGCAGAATTTGTTGGTCTAGCTGATTGTTTCCTTCCTGCTTCCTTTTTCTCAGCAAAAGTGTGAAAAAATCCCCCACAGTCTTTGGTGGAATCAGTCCTATTCAAAACTTGTTTTTTTCAAATCTCACTGTATCCTTACTGAAATTTGGGAATGCCGTGCACGTGAGCATGCTGCGTCTCCATTTTGCACACTTTTCATTGCACTTGAATGGTTACACGTCTAAAATGCTCGTCTGCCCATGATGACACACAGCATTATGGAATGGCATGAGCTCCTCTAACCAGCATTTATATCTGCCGACCTGAAATTGCAGAAAAACATTGCTTAGAAAGGTATCTCCAGAGAGCCCCTTCATATTAGCCCTGTCACTGAGCTCCAGAAACCAGGGAACCCTTTTACTGTTGTTGACAACTAAGTTAAGAATGAAGACTGATGTTTAACTTTGCACTGTACAAGGCTATGTAACTAGTGATGCGCTGCCATGAATTTAATAAAGGGTTCTGACAGGATTTAACAAATGGCATGCTACCCCTGCTGCCCCATTCATTTTAATGAGATACAATTTTGTTTCTTTATATAGCTGTTTGTACCCCCCCCATCCGCCCCTCACACCTGCTTCAGGATTCTTTGCTCAGTGCCGAAGTCCCATCCACCACTCCCCTTGCCATCACATCTCGGGGCTCTCGGGGTGGGACCTGAGGGCACCATTGCTGTTATCCATGGCAGCCAGTGTACATACTTATTTTTTCTTGTTTTTCTCCTTCTTTCCCTCATGCCAAGCCACATGCATTGATGCTGGTGCTAATGCATGTGCATATTACAGACGGGATGCCCCAGAGCTAGGTACTTACCTGTTATGCCCCCCAGCCTCTGTTGGGTGATTGTAGTGCAGTGATTCGCATTGCCCCCCCCCCGAAGGAGAAGAGCAATCTGCAGGATACTCAATCCTCCTTCTCCCAGCTGACTCCTGAGCGAACGTCTAAGGTAGGACCATGATACCCCTCCTGTGTGGTGGGTGCAGATCGAGGGCGGCAAGCCCAAATGAAGCAACAAGTCCAAATCGAAGCTGCACTCCAGAGTTCAGAAAATAAAGCACACTCACCAGGATAAAATTGATATTTAAAGCTTTAGTGCTTTTTGAAAGAGTGTGCTATTTGGTGATGACCACAAATACCACTTCGCCCCAGCGCTTCGGGTCCAAGCCCTTCGTCAGGGGGCATGGTTTTTGGAAGAAGCACATGACTTTTTTATACCCAACATCATTAATTACACATGTACGTCACAGTCATTAGTAATTAATCATATAGTGCTCAAAATAATCAAAACGAAGTGAAATCAATTAGAAACTCCATTCTTTGCAGGTATAAAGTGAAAACTTATTTGTATACAAATAGGAATGGCTACTATTGGACCCGAAGTGCCGGGGCGAAGTGGTACTTGCGGTCATTACCAAATATCACACTCTTTCAAAAAGCAATAAAGCTTGCAACTCTTGAGTGACCCTAGTTTGTTCCTGAACCCGGGTTGGTGGTGTGGCAGGCATTAAGGCAGCCAGTGCCTCTGCCCACCTCAGCACTGGGCCGGCCAGATGGGCTACAATTTTAATGACCTCCTCAATAAAGGCCTTGAGAGCTCCCTTTAGCTCGTTCAGGAGAAACTTTACTAACATCTAAAACTGGCGTACCTCAGTCCAGCTTGTGTTAAACCAAAAGAAAACTGTTGCAATGCTTGTTGGCTCTTAACACTGGCCTTGTATAGCAGCTCCACTACTGAAACTTGTAGTGATGATGTGTTAGAAAACATATTTCAATTTTAAAATATCTGGGCCTTTTGCTTGACTGGGAATTAACCTTCTCTTACTCATATTAATTCAGCTGAGGCAATGTGCTTTACTAGGTTGGATGCCCTCTATAGGTTACAAGGTAGCCTTTTCCTAAATGCACGAAAGCACAAAGCACATAGTTGAACAAATGTTACTACCAACATTTGACTGGGGGACATGTCATCTATATCACAGCCCCCCAATTTCCTCCCTGCAGACTTGACTGTCTAGCTGATGCACTATGTAGAGTTGTCTTGAAGTGTACCCCCCATACTCACCACTGCGCTATGCATGACAACCTTGGCTATTTGGGTTTGGACCTCAGGCAAATAAGCTACATGGCCCCTCCCTAGGTGCAGAATTCTGAGTTGGATAAACTCCCAGACTACCTCTGCAATCAGTTTAGCCCTGTCGCTAACACCTCTTACTATGATCTCAACTGGACAAAAGGTTGCAGATCCCCTCTGTCACAGTTTTCTGTGTAGCCATTGACTGCCATACCAGGGGATGTCATCGATGACATCATATATCAAGCATAGGGGAGGGGCTTCAGGACAGAGTAAGGGGAAAATGAGCCCTGAATGAGCCTGGAATTGCAGAAAACTAGTATTTTTAAATGAAAAGCAACATAAATCGATGACTTTTGTGGCACTACTCAAATTCTGAGGTAGACCTTCCATTCTGTGGCCAGTTCTGCAGCCACATAGCCACAGAATTCTGAGGGCCTTGATAGTAACAGCTTGACAGCAAAATGAAGGAGCTATTATTACCTCTCTATAGATCGCTGGTGAGGCCCCACCTGGAGTACTGTGTCCAGTTCTGGAGTCTTCACCAAAGGAAAGATAAGGACAGGCTGGAGACAGTGCAGTGTAGGGTGGCCAAAATGATTCAGGGTCAGCAGGGCATATCTTATGAGAACTGTCTTAAGACACTGAACATACACTTGCTGGAGGCCAGATGAGAGAGGGGAAATAGGACAGAGACCTTCAAGCTCCTGAAAGGAATGAACAAGGTGAATTGTAAGGGATTATTTAGCATAAGTAGCACATCAAGAACATGGGGCATGAGTGGAAACTGACGGGAGGTGGTACAGGAGGGAAACGGAACATTTTATTTTACAGAAAGGGTGGTGAAGCCATGGAACAATCTTCCAGTTGATGTGGTGGGTGCCAAAACTATCAATGGTTTTGAACATGGCTGGGACTGAGTGAAGGGATTAGTGATTGCTCAGGCCGGGTGGGAAGGGTAGGGCGAGGAGTACGAGGGTGGATAGTGTGGGTTAGAACCCTGTAAGAACAACTGGTTCCATGTTTGTTATGGTTTTATGGGCAGACTGGATGGACCAATGATCCCTTTCTGCCATTTTCTATGTTTCTATTAAGTGCCAGGACTGAGTCATGACTAGATTCAATACCTGTCAACATGGGACCCAAAGGCTCTCTAGACTGCTGAACAGCTGGATGGTGGAAGGAAGAACCATCTCATTTCTCAAGCTTGTAATTTCATTAGGCTTCTTCAGTAAAGATGGGGCAGAGACAGTGCAGTAATGCAGTGCAGTAGCCTGTCCTGAGCAAATTCATCAGGACTTGTCAATTTGGCTAATGATGCAGTCAAAATTCAACCAAGAAGCAGGCCAGAGCTCAGAGAACCCTAACCTGCTCTCTGCAACCCCCAAAACAAAGCGCTTGTGTGACTCTGACTGGCCGCTTCAAGGATTGAGGACAGACTGCCTTCCAAGGCATAGGCTTCTTATTCCTGCTAATTTAAAAAAAACAACAAATTATTTTTGAGATTTATTGCACTAGCAATCCTTCATTCTGAAATCCAATCAAGAGGAAAACCAATAAAACAAAGCATCGATTGGGGACCGCTTTATCTTAATGAACCATACTCTTCTTTTCTGTAATTACAGTATTTTCTAAACTCTTTTTTTTGTTCTCAGGTTAATATTTTCTTTGCTTTTCCTCCAAATATTACTGTATCTCTCAAATCAAGTATATTAATGACTTTTCCTTTGCTGGCCCACCAGCAAACTCCCGCAAGGCTTAACTTTCTTGATCATGGTACTCCATCACTTAAGAGAAATTGAGCAAAACAAAAAAACATAAACTAGAATATTGGGGGAAAAAGAAATCTAGCTACAGAAATTTAAAACTGGAGAGTCTATAGTAAACAAGGTCACTTCTGTCCAAACATCCTGGTGCTTAAAAATAAACAGCTGTATTGTCAAGGAAATGCACCACTTCTATAGGGCATTTGCACTACCTGTGACATAACTGGGAAGCCACATAAAAGGTGGTCTTTGCCATAAAGTGCATAAATTGTCATCAAAGAACACAAATGTTTGAAAATATGCTGAAAACATTTGGGTGCAGTTAGAACGCTGTAGAAATTGACCCAGTGGTACAGTGGAAACGCTACCACCTACCACACCGATGACTCAGGTTCATGAGCGAACTTGAGTCATCAGGGGTCAACGGGGGAGGAGGGGAGGATCGAGTGACCAGAGGGCAACTCTCCTGTCCTGGAGAGGGTGTCCAACATGTCCCACAGTGTACCTGACACCTAGCGGAGGCTGGGTGTCAAGGCAGCTGGGAAGCCCAGTACAGCAGGAGGAAGCTGATATGATGCTTTGTGTCATTGAGCACCGATGGTAGGGAAGAAAAAAGCATAGAGGAAAAAGATGTCCTGCTATGTGGGATGAAAGTCAGCTCACCCACAGGCTTGGCACCATAGACCAGGCACCCGAAATGGATCCTTCTGCAGGGTGGACAAGGGCAAGTCTCCCCCATCCTCGCCACAAGGAGTAAGTCCTGGGAATGGTGGGTGACTGGGCTGAGGAGAGCCACCACGATGGGGCTGGCAGGACAGGGGCATAGACCTATGTGAAAAGAAAAAGACGCCGTGGAAATTCTGCCACAACTCATGTGGCAAGCATTTTGAAAATCCAATCCACAAAATTGTCAGAAGTTCTGAACTACTGGTAGAAACTTGAGTGCTGTCCTGAAATATATTCCAGCAACTACTGTTCTTGTCTGTCAGTAGAACTAGCATCATGGACTGCCAGTGGTGCACTAGAAGCACATCACAGTTCCATGCTGATGCACCATGCCCGGGAGCAAGCTCGTGAGTCAGCACTGGAGTAGCCAGGCTGGGAGAACATGCTGGCACTGGCAGTGTGTCCCAGCTGGGAGTTGGGAGGTGACATATTCTAGAGCTGCAGCTGCCCTGCATGTGGGCTGGGGAGCTCTGCCCCCCCAGCAGGAGCATGCTGAGTGCCTGCGAGGCACAGTCCCAGATACTGCACATGTTGCCTGGGGACAGGGAACAAAAATAGAAGGGGAAAAAACATCTTCAGCCGGATGGATAAAGGTCTTCCCTCTCTGCTGGCCCCAAACCACCCATCATGGCATACACCTCCACTGGATCCTGGTCCCTGGAGGGACTTCTGGAGCGGTTCTATTACTAGTGCTGAGTGACCCTGCCATATGGGGCAAGCTATGGGGGACAGAGTCTGGGGTAAACACCTGGAGAAGGTGGGTGATGGGGTAGGGGGCAGACTAGATGGGAGCCAGTTGGAGAGAATAGAAGCAATAATGTATGGGTGACCATACACATCCAGCCTGTGTTTCCATCGAGAGGTAGAGATGACAGCATATGGACCTCAAGATCAAAGCTCAAAATGTCCATTCTGTTATCTCAACCCTGAGGTGGAAATACAGAGCAAGTTGTGTCTGGTCATCCATATTACATTTTTTATAGTACAGTATATGGTTTTTGTGTGAGATCGTAGTGTTTGGTGTGCCACTGGAGTGAAGTGAGTGAATGGAAGTGAATGCGGGAGCAGGGAAGCAGCAGCAGTCAGTGCAAGAGGGAAAGCCCGGTACACTGTTTATAGAATTTGCACAACATCTTTAGAACATGCAGAACAACTTTTCAATTGTGCACACGGTTTTTGAACTGACTGCACACTTAGCCTTAACCATATACCATAAATTAAATAAAATGAAATGCTAGCAGTAATGTGGAGGAATGTACCAAAAAGTGGGGAGTCAGAATTGCATAGAACACCTCAGCTTAGGGCACTGTATAATTTAATGTCTGACCCTTCAGCTACAAAAGTGAGGGGTCGCCTGACCCTTCTGACCCCCCGGCTCCGACGCCTCGAGGCATGCATTGGGGGCTGGAGGTATGGTGAAACTCCTACTGTAGCTGTAATTCAATCTGCACAGCTGTGACTTACAAATACAAATTACAAATGCTTAGCTCAGGTAAGAAAGTTGACAAGGATGCACTTTACAACTGCAGTATTTGTCCTTGTCCCCTTTCCTACCTGAGATGAGTGCATGTACTGCGTACTGTATGTGTGAGCAGTGGCAGGGCTGTCTCACAGTAGCAGGAGTTTTATCATAGTTCTGCCCCCTAATGCAAGCTCTTTCTGTCAGGCTAATAGCAGTCATCCAGGTTTATCTGTCGCTTGTATTTAAAATATAACATCACATGGGGTGCCAGGAATTAACGCATCTTGGCAATTCGGCTGGGGAGGCACACAACGGTATATATAGTGCCATTCCCAACTCTGCTACCAGCAACATGACATTTCCACTATAAGATAACCCTTGTGTTCTGTTTGCAGCCCACACTGATGCAGTGCCCCTTTTTCATTTTTCCATTTTACGAATGTGACTGTTAGTCTTTCAAGGCAGTGGGCTAACAGTTTCTCATCTCAGGTGAAAAGAAATTACAACTCATGATTCTTGTGAGAAGGCCAAGCAGATGCATTGGTAAAGTGGGCCTTTGCAGTCTCCGACTCTCATAGAGTGACAAGTGTTGCTAACGTGGGGACAAATTAAAAATTTTCAGGAGGTGGAACTCTCATATTGAGATTTATAGGGTGGAGCTGGCATTTCTATAGTACTCAGTGCAGAGAGGAACCAGATGAGCAGGAAGTCTTGTGCAATTTTGTAAAAGGATGGGGGGATGGGTTTCTGTGGGTTCCTGTCCAATTTAACCCATTCTTCTGTGGGTACAAGAACACTGGCAAACCTTCCCCAGTTGTAACTAGAACCCACAATAGGTTCTAAGAAGTTCTTATTTTGATACCTCTTGTTAAACCTAGCAACCTGCATGCATTTGCTTATTAATTTAGTTATATTAAGAGGAGTGGTAAGTAACAGTTCTAATTACAAGCATTTGAACAGCCCCGTCAAACTTGTGCTTCGTCTCTGCAAAGAATATGGTGCCCCGGAACTTGGAATCTTTTTCAAAGATGCTGTCTGTGTCTGTGCTGGTCTCGAGCCTCCTAGCATTCCAATGGTAGATCTTTAGTCTTTGCTGAAGAGAATATAGGATCAAACACTACCTGATCAGAGATTCCAAACAAAGGCTAATCCTGGCATCATTCCTATCCCTCATTGACTATGCTGACTTCCTCTATGGCCACTGCTCCCTCTCCCATTTAAATAAATTAGACACCTTGTATCATAGAGCTATTAGATTCATTATAGATCTTCCCTCCAGCACCCATCATTGCTCTCTCTACGATGCAGTCAGTTGGACATCCCTGCAACACAGAAGAAACAAAAATGCTGCTGTCTGGATCTACAAAGCTCTGACAAACAAACTCCTTCCTACATCTCAGACTGTTTCAACTGGATCACATCCAGGCCTTACACCCTAAGGATCAATAAACTCATCATGCTGAAGATTCCTATCACCTACCCGGTATGGAAGGGCTGCAATCAACTATTCCCTAACCTTATCTGAAATTCTCTTCAAAAGACCTTGAAATTGGATACCCTCATTCCTTTAACATCCTTCAAAAACTGTACATTAGTCTATTCCAGAATCATGCAACTGCTTCCATAAGGCCTAGTCCTCCCACCCCTCCTTCCCCACCTTTTTTATGCTACCCCTATTTCTCTATCGTTCTTCTAGCTTGTTCTCCAACCAACTTCATACAAAATGCCACCCAAGTCCAACTATCCGAGCTTTATCCCTACTATACTGTTTGTTTCTTTCCTTTTAATATGATTTAGGTTTACTGTCATTTTGCCTTGTATATATGTAAATATTTGTATATCTGTCTCATTCATAAATCATTGTATCTGTGTTTATTCAGTACCATGTTTTTTGTGTAAAACTTGTAACCTTATATTGTTATGACCACTCAGGTCCATCTTGTAAATGAGCTATGCTCAATGATGTTCGCCTGAATAAATAAAGATTTTGATTGATTGAGAATGGTCACCCCACATGGTGTTGCCAGCTAATTTGACAGCTAAGTCCTAATGATTTATTGTTTTATAAAGTATAAAGTTTATTTGCTTAATATTTTCTAATTTTAGTTTTTGTTGACCAGGAATAGTGGGCTAAGGAATGCTACCTAATTTCAGCCTTGTCCCCGGGGGAGGGGAAATACAGATGGAAACCAACTGAAATTAAACCAGATTAAGCTACTGCTGCTATTTTCAGTGAATGGGGGAAATCTGGCCAGGACACCAGGGAAACTCCTCTACTCTTTTTGAGAGCTGCAATGGGATCTTTAATGTCTACCTGAACAACTACTAGAACAGGCAGATGGGACCTCAGTTTGATGTCTCATCCAAAAGACGAAATATGCTTGCTCTCTCTTCCAAATAGTGTTTCCTTATCTGCTTTTTGCTCCTTCACCAGTGGGGTGACTAACTGCCTTCAGAACATTTTTGTCCATTGTGCTGCAATTGTTGAGAAGATTTACCCCTTAGTTTCCTCTCCCTACCCCACAAGGACATCAGCACAAGGACAGAAGTTCAGGCTGCTGAGTGCATGAGCACACCCTGCCAAGCACCTTTCAGCGTCCTCCCCTCCCTCACACCACAGCTACTGCACCACTTCCTGTGCATCCACAAGCATCAGTAGCAGAGTGAGGTGTTACTTCCCTCTTTCTCCGGAGGAGCACAGTGTCTACTAGGATACGCAAGCCTCCTCCTCTGGCTCAACCTTGGCATCTCTGCCTCATTTCCAAAACCTTGTCATCAGGGTCACAAATGGTAGCCTTACTGCTGTGCCAATGGGCTGGCCAGAACTGTGTTTTTGGACAAATAGGATCTGTCAATGAGACGGTCATGGCTGCTATGAATTAGATAAACTACATAAGCCAGGATAGCACACAGAGAAAGGTCTGGGGCTCCATTCAAAGTTGGGTTTTGTGTCGGGGTAAAAACAGGGTGCAAACAGGCTCATGGTTGCCTCACCAGCAGTTTCCACTATGTAGAAATGATTGACTTGATTAGTGGGGGGAGGAGCCTTCCCTGTGACTAAGTCTCAATGCATATAGGGCCACCAGAAGTTAGTGGTCAGAATGGGGTCTGGGCCCAGTAACATACTGGTTAGCAACATGCACAGAGATCTGGGCATGCCCAGTGTGACAGGGAACCATACTACTGTCATAGGGCCTCCCATTACCTGACTGCCCTTACCTTCATGTCCGCTTCTGGGCTAATCTCCTTTCACTTTTTGTGTCTCATGTCCTCTCCTGGTGGTTCAGTGGATTCCTCGCCAGCACTGTGGTTCATACACCATCCCTGAAATCTTTTATAAAATGGGTAGGGAAATCTCTGGATCCTGATTGGCCAGGACCCATGCATGGTGACAGTACTACCAATGGATAAATATTTTTCTTCTAAATATCTTGTTTTGTTTTTAAAATGTACTGTATAAACCCATTTTATAAATGCAATAAGACACTCCATGGCATTGGTAGTACTGTGACAACTGCTCATCCAGGGGCTGAAGTCACTCGGCCTGGGGCCTCATGCCTTACTACACCCCTGGGTGTGCGATTGTCACAGTACTAACAATGCCATGTCATGTCTTATTGCTTACATAGAACCTTCTTCTCTAGCCCCAGTCTTGAAATTCCTTGCCAGCCTGATGGCACCCCAGAAGCGGCCTTTACCCATCGACCTCACTGCTGTCCCACTGTGGGATGGTGGGCAGGTTGAGAGGGATCAGGAAACAAGTAAATGCTCCTCATAACTGCTGTGGAACTGACACACATAATATTAATGTTATTTCTCCAGTGCATTGCAACTTAATATTGTTGTGCCCCAAATGTATAGGTTTAATTCTTTATTGAAATATTATGTTTATTAACATATTCTGTGTGCACAGGCTGTATATATGTGCTGTTTTACTGCAGCCCTTGTAGCTGCACATGTTCTGGATGGTGTTGAAAATACACTCAGCTCAATTTTTCTCTGATTCTCTCTGAATAAATATAATGACTGAGTGAGTATGAGTGAGTGAATGAGTGAGCGAGCGAGCGAGTGAATGAATGAATGAATAAATGAATGAAAAATTACCTGATGAAGTCTTTCCTACTAGTAAGCCTCACAACAGTCCTGTCAGTCATGTTCCCAGTCGCTGAGTAGAGACACCGTCATTGCATGGTTATGGAAATTCTACACATAGGCGGTGTCACAAAACTCTTGCCTGTGGGTCATTTACATGGAGACCTGCCCGTGGCCGATTTTCATGATGACCCCTGCCCTCTTCCCTATGCAGTCACAATGTTTAGCATCCATGCAAGAAAGGATTATGACCTCAGCTTTGCATAAAGTAATGGGGCACAAGACCAGTGACTGTTGCTAAGTGGTCATTGCAATTATGTAGTGTAGCGACAGTCCCTTGTGGCTGTGTATTGGGTCATTGTGACCGTTTAGCTGGAGTCTCTTATGACTGTGTATAGTCATTGCAACCACTTAACGGCAGTCCCTTGTGGCTATGTATGCAGTCATTGCAACCACTAAATCACAGTCCCGTGTGACTGTGTATTTAGTCATTGCAACCACTTAGTTGGAGTCTCTTGCAACTGTATCTGGAATCATTATAACCACTTAACGGCAGTCCCTTGTGACTGTGTATTAGGTCACTGTGACCACTTAATCACAGTCTCTTGTGACTGTGTATATGGGGTCATTGCAGCCACTTACTTTGTGACAGTCCCTTGTGACTTTGTATGAGGTCATTGCGATCAATTGACAGCAGTCCCCTGTGACTGTGTATGCGGCCATTGTGACCACTTAATGGCAGTCCCTTGTGACTGTGTATTGGGCTATTAGTGACATTCCCTTGTAACTGTGTATAGGGTCATTGCAGCCACTTAGTAAAAGTCCCCTGTGACTATGTATGAAGTCATTGTCCCATGTGACTGTGTATGGGGTCACTGCAACCACTTAGCTGGAGTATCTTGTGACAGTATCTGGAGTCATTGTAACCACTTAATGGCAGTCCCTGTGACTGTGTATTGGGACTTTGCAACCAAGTAGCGTCAGTCCCTTGTGACTGTGTATGTGGCCACTGAACCACTTAGTGATTGTCCCTTTTGACTGGGTATGTGGTTGTTGTGACCACTTAGTGACAATGCCTTGTGGCTGTGTATTGGGTCATTGCAACCACTAAGTGACAAGTCACTTGCAACTGTATATGTGGTCATTGTGACCACTTCCTGACAATCCCTTGTGACTGTGTATTGGGTCATTGTAACCACTTGGTGATAGCCCCTCATAGCTGTGTATGGGGTCTTTGTGACTGCTTACTTAAAGTCTCTTGTGACTGTGTATTGGGTCATTGTAACCACTTGGCAATAGTCCCTCACAGCTGTGTATGGGGGTATTTGCAACCATTTAGATACAGTCTCTTGTCATTGTGTATGAGATCATTGAAACCACTTAGCAACAGTCCTTTGTCATGTTTTATGGGATCACTGTAATCACTTAGCTACAGTCCCTTGTGACTGTGTATAGGGTCATTGTGAACATCTAGCTACTGTGTATGGGGTCACTGCCATCACTTAGTGTCAGTTCCTCGTGACTGTGTATATGCTCATTGCAATCATTTAGCAACAGCCCCTTGTGACTGTATATGGGGTCACTATAACCACTTAGCAACATGCCCTTTAGACTGTGTATGCAGCCCATTGAAACTATGTATGGGGTTATTGTGACCACTTAGTGACAGTCCTTTATGCCTGTGTGTAGGGTCACTGTGGCCACTTAGCAACAGGCCCTTGCAACTCTGTGTACACAATCACTGTGGTCACTTAGTGACAGTTTCTTGTGACTGTATATGTGGTCATTGCAATCACTTACTGATAGTCCCTTGTAATTATGTATGTGGTCATTGCAATCATTTAGTGAATGTCCCTTGCAACTATGTATGTGGTCTTTGTGACCACTTAGTGACAGTCACTTGCATCTGTGTGTGGGGTCTTTGTGACCATTTAGTGACAGTCTCTTGCAACTGTGTATGGGGTCCTTGCAATCACTTAGCAAAAGTTCCTTGCTACTGTGTAAAGGGTCACTGTGACCATTTAGCAACGTCCTTTGCCACTGTGTTTCTGGCCATTATGACCACTTAGCAACAGTCCCTCGCTACCATGTATTTTGTCATTGCAATCACTTAGCAACAGTCTCTTGCTACCATGTATTTTGTCATGCAATCACTTAGCAACAGTTCCTTGCTACTGTGTAAAGGGTCACTGTGACCATTTAGCAACAGTCCTTTGCTACAGTGTTTGTGGTCATTACGACCACTTAGCAACAATCCCTTGCTACCATGTATTGGGTCATTGCAATCACTTAGCAACAGTCCCTTGCTACTGTGTATGAGTCTTTGTGACCATTTAGTGACTGTCCCTTGCAACTGTGTATGGGGTCCTTGCATCACTTAGCAACAGTTCCTTGCTACTGTGTATGGGATCATTGTGACCATTTAGCAACAGCTCCTTGCTACTGTGTATGGGGTCATTGTGACCATTTAGCATCAGTCCCTTGCTACCGTGTATTGGGTCATTGCAATCACTTGGCAACAGTCCCTTGCTACTGTGTAGGGTGGATCTACTTCGACTTATTTATATCATAAAGCCAATGCCAAAAATATGAAAAATACTTTAAATAGTATAAATTGGGATCATATCCATGACTTAACTAGCATTGAATATTTTTATAACTTTTTGATGAATACACTTTCCGAGCTGAAAAATGATTATATTCCAACTAAGCTCAAATATGGAAACACAAAGCATTCTCTGTAATGGTTTGACAATTCTATTAAAAAAATAATTAAACAAAAAAAACAAAAAACATAGTATCTATTTAAAAAATAAAACTAATGAGAATTGGGCCAGTTATGTAAAAATTCAGAAAAAGTGCAAACGGATTATTCACAAAGCTAAACTCAAATGGGAATATAAACTGGCACACAATGCAAACAAGACCATTAGTAAACAGTTTTATACCTACATCAGTTCACTTAATAAACCTATTAATCAGGTGGGCCCACTTCAGGAGAACAATAAATTAATACATAATAGTAAAGATATTGCTAATCTGTTAAATAAAAAATTCTGTGGGGTCTTTACTACTGATGACAAACCAGTTGGTCTTGCATCTAGTAATAATATCAACACAATCTCTATATCCCTGATATGATTTAAAACAAATTAATGACACAAAAAAACAAAACTAGCCTGGGACCTGATGGGATAGCAGGCCATTTTTATATCTATTAGCTGACTCCCTTGCATACCCTCTTAAACTCCTTTTTGAGGGTTGTTTATATCACAACTTCGTATCTGGCAACTGGAAAAGCATAAACATTACCCCAATTCATAAAAAGGGCCCTAAAACATCATGGGAAAATTATAGGCCCATTAGTTTGACCTCGTCCCTTTGCAAAGTCTTGGAAGGTATCCTCAAAGATATGATTACTCCAGTACTTGACCTATACGATAAAGACCAGCATGGTTTCAAAAAGGCTGGGGTTGTCTATCTAACTTAAGTTTCTTTGAATCAATTAGCTATGCCTTAGATCAATGCAGCTCTTGTGACATCATTTATGTAGATTTCAGTAAGGCATTTGATGTAATGCCACATTGGGCACTTAACAACAAAATGTGTAAGTTTAATATCAACACATATATAATAGACTGGATCTGCAACTGGTTAAGGAACAGAAACCAGAGAGTGTTGATTTAAGCAATAATGCCCGACAGGGTGTGTGTCATGCTGGGATAACGTCATGCCTCAGGTGGTTGGGCACGAGGCCGCAGGCCGACTGCATCCAACGACTGAGGCATGACGTTATCCCAAATGACACAAACCCTGGAGGTCATTATTGCTATTATACAATGGCTCGTTGTTACATATAAAATAAAAAAAATAATTTTAAAGAATGTTTTTTAGTGTGGAAAAATATATTTGTTTCTTAAGAGGAGATGCAAAAAAAAAGGGAATCTAGCTCATCATATAGCTCATCTCCAGGTTCACAGTGAGGCTGAGACTAGAGCCATGATGTTTTACTGGGATAACAGCACGGGTCCAGCCCAAGACTGACCAATCAGAGTCCAGGAAATGTTCTTGCCGTTGTATAATTATTGACATCTCTCAGAGCAGGGACTGGTGACCAGTGGAGTGCCACAGACCTTGGTGCTGGGCCCATGTCTGTTTCAGCTTTTCATTGCAGACTTGACAGCAGAGTATGAATCTACATCAGTTAAATACGCAGATGATGTTAAGATTGGTGGACTCTGTAATAACACTCTGGATATAGACATCATCCAACATAACCTCGATATAATCACCTCTTGGTTGGATACTTGTGGGGAATTAAATTAAATCCCGGTAAATGTAAGGTTATGCATCTGGGCCCAAAAAACTCTAATGCTAGCTATACTTTGTGTGGTAATCAACTGCCAGTAACAACTGATGAAAAGGATCTGGGAGTCACTATTACTAATGACCTAACCCCCTCCTCTAAGCATATCAATGAAGTAATATCAAGGACTAAAAGTAATATAGTCAATTAGAAGGAACATCAAGTCTAGAAATGTAAATGTGCTGATGCCCTTGTTTAAGTCATATGTCAGACCACACTTGGAGTATGCCACCCAATTGTGGAACCCATATAAACAAATTGACTGCTTATCACCAGAAAAGGTACAGAGAAAATTTACTAAACGTATGCATAACTTAGAGCATATTTCATATGAATCTAGACTAAATCACCTAAATTTATTCACATTAGAGGAAAGACGCTTGAGTGAAAATTTACTGCTCCTGTACGATATTCTATTAGACCCACATCTAATGGTAGATTTAGGCCTCAAATTCAAGGATACCAAGTATGATACTAGGGGCACCCGTACTAACTACAGGGAAGAAAGTTTAATTATGCTAAAGGAAAATTATTTTATTTAGTAAGAGTGATTAACCCCTAAAACAGATTACTTTTTAGGAGTAGTTAAAAGTAAAAGCAAAGCTGAATTTAAATCTAAATTGGACATGTTCTTACTGTCAGGCTCCAATTTGAAATAATATTATTTTTGATGGTTAGTATTGTGATGTAGACAGCCAGTTCTGAGTGCTGTATCATATTTTTTATATAAAATGTATTAATGACTATCTCTGCTGAAAAATATAATGCTCTAGGAGTGACCTCAAGCCCCCCCCAGTTTTCAACTGACAGATGCAAGCCAAGAGAAATGCTGACAGTATGTGATTCACACACACTCAGTTTTTAGATACAATATATTACATGGCAGACCAGAAGCTAATTACAGAGTTGTTTAAGTTAACTTTGTTAAGAGGGAAAATCATAAAAAAGGTTTATGACGTTGAAGAGAAAACCCAGGTTATTACGTAGGGTTGCATACATTGTAAATGCTCCTATGAAGCCTGTGTGAGGAGGATGCAACATGGATCAAAAGAGATGTCATTTGAAACATGAGTCATGCTGAAGGATTGCAAAATTAATATTTTGAAAGGACAAGTTTTTTATTAAATATATTTTTGAATATAATCTGACAGAGAAGGAGCTAGTTGACCTCACCAAAAAGGGGTTGGCCAATACAGTTGTTTAAGGAATAATTCTGTTTTACAGAGACACACTTTTGCCTAGACTCTGACCAAGCAAGATCAGTGAGCACTTAAGCAAGTATTTAGAGACTAAGTACTGTAGTTGGAATTTGCACGGTTTAAACCTTGTTTCTTTTAAAATATTTGTACGTCTTTTGATATGAGTTCTGTATTTTGTGTTTTACATATTTTTAACTATTTTTAGTAAAATTCTTTTTAGAACTTACTTGGTCTGTCTTTGACTTCTTTTTAGTTGTAAGAAAAGTATATGGTTATTGCAGATACTATACATAAGCTTGAATGGTGATACCAAACTGGAAAGAGAATCGTTTTAAATCTAAGGTCTTTATTAAAGTTTTAAATGATTCATCTCTGTATACCTGGTTAGGTGCCTGTAGACAAAGATATCTGGTCCCCTGAAGACAGATATATCTGAACCTGTGCATTGGATATGCTAGCAAGAGGTTAACAGTTTGAATCCCTCCAGAACTTGAGACCAAAGGTTGATCTGAACTCACAAAACAGACAAGAGGGTTACCTTGTCTGTTACACTGTTCACAAGACTGTGCTCAGAGGTTGGCACTTTGGGAGTAGAGGGCCTGACCTGCTGAATGGGTTTGTGACAGATTGGTGGTAATGGTGGGATAATTTTGGTATCACAAGCTTTATTGTTCTGTGTCAGTTGAGACTTTAAGCTCTCTTGCAAAGAAAGAAAAAAGGCTGAGTTTTATTTTAAAAAGGAAACAGAACTATATATCACTTAGTTTACAGTCAAGTTCCTACCCATTTTATTTTTTTTCTCTAAAGTGCAATCAGAGTAGCCATAGTCAGGGAAGAAGAAGAAGATGGCTTCCAACTACAGCAGGCACACTGTAGATTACTTGAAGCAGTTGTGCGGGGACAGGGGAGTCCCATTCGAGGTGACTGCCAAAAAGCAGAACCTCATAGAGGCTCTGATGGTAGTAGATACCCAGAGCAGTGAGTCACCGACCATGACTGAAAATGACAGCAGGGCCACTGTCAGTGAAGGGCCACAGCAGCAGGGGGAAGGTCACCAGTATCCTGAATCCAGAGGTACTCAAACTGCAAACTGAGTTGTGCAGGATGGAACTGGAGGCAGAACGAGAACAGAGGGAGGTGGACCATGAGGCACAGCAATAACAGAGGGAGGCAGACCGTGAGGATCGTGAGCACCAGCAAGCTGCAGAAGAGAAGAGAGAGTGAGAACACAAAGAGGCAGAGTGAGAACCGTGAGCTGCAGAGGAGAGGAGAGAGGAGCGCCAGTGGCAACATGAACTGGAGAAGCTATGACTCCAACCAGCGGCACCAGGGCAGGTAAGTGGCTTGGGTTTAACTGGGACTACAGGACAGGGTTACAAATTGAACTCCAAATTAATAGCTGAGTTTAAGGAAGGAGAGGACATGGATGCCTTTTTAAATTCTTTTGAAAAAGTTTGTGTTCAGGCTAAAATTTCTAGAGAGTCCTGGAGCTTCCAGCTATCCCTGCTACTTACTGGGAAAGCTCTGGATGCCTTGGGTCAAATGAACAATGAAGACAGTAATGATTACAGCAAGTTAAAAGCTGCCCTGTTAAAAAAGTTTGAATTAACTGCTGAATCATACAGAGCTAAATTCTGTAAGCTCAGGAGAAGCCCTAATATGAGCTATGAGGAGCTAGCCATGAAACAATGTCAGTTTTTAAAACGTTGGTGGGAAGGAATTGAGGTAAATTCTGTTGATAAAATTGAAAATGTGATTGTATTAGAACAGTTTTATTGGGCATGCCCATCAGAGCTAAAAACATGGCTAGAGGACCGAGATCAAAAAACAGTGCAAGAGGCTGCTGAACTCTCGGACTGCTATTCCAAGAACAGACCTCCTCTGAGAGTGAATGGGGTGGGCGTGGCAGTGCAGAAAGGGAAAAGTGAGCCTTCAAGGCAACTAAAACTCTCACTGCCTCCACAGAAACCAGTTACCCCCAGGTTTCAATGAAAAGATTTATCTGAAGTAAGAAATACATGTTGACTGTGTAAGGAAACTGGACATATTGCCAGACAGTGCCCCAAAAAGGTGAGCCAAAATACACAATGGGGTACTAGAAAAGAAGTGGGTTGTTTGTGTGTCCCTGAGAGCATGACAGTGAACCTGAGGGAACACATGCACCCAGTCATAGTAAATGGTGTACAGATGCAGGGATTAAGGGACACAGGGGCATTCCTGACATTGGTAAAGGGGGATCTGGTACAGCCTGGTCAGCTTATACCCAATAAATACATAACTGTACAAGGGTTTACTGGTGAAGAGAAAACATTGGCACTCGCTAGTGTTCTCCTGGACTGGGGTGAAACAGGGGGAATTATGCAAAAGGTGGCTGTAGCCAACACATTAGCAGTGGATGTGATCCTAGGTAACAATCTCCAGCAGGGGGTGGTATGTGCAGTTACCCATAGCCAAGCGGCAAGGGAAAATAGTAGTTCCCTGAACCCCACAGAAACCAGTGTGGAAACCACTGAGAGGCTGATTCCCCAGCCTGTGTCTCCAGATGGGGAGACTGATAAAAAGAGGGTAGAAATTTCCCCAGTAGCAAGTAACCACACAGCTACAGAGGGTTACTCCGAAGAGGGAGGGGTGACCCAGTGTCAGAGGGTTAGAATTGACAGTGATCCTGTGGGCCCTGACGCTAGTGCTAGGGACCCTAGTTTAGCGATGGAAGGGGACCTGTCCCATGCCGTGGGACTGCATGAAGGGTTTGCAGCTGCTCAGAGGAGTGACCCTAGTTTAGAGAAGCTGAGGGCTTTGGCAGACTTGGAGGGCACACAGGGAGGTGACAGCAGACATAAGGTTTATTGCGAAAATGGACTCATGCATACACAGGCAGTACAGACAGAGGGAGGAATGCTAGGCAGGCAGCTTGTTGTTCCCCAGGGCTATTGTGAGCATTTGCTCAAAATTGCACATGATATTCCCTTGTATGGTCATCTGGGAATCGCATGCACTATGCAGTGGTTGGCACAGAATTTCTACTGGCCTAACTTCACCCATCAGGTGAAGAAGTATTGCAGGTCTTGTCATCAGTGCCAAGAAATAGGGAAGGTGGGCAAAAAAACCCAAGCCGCCCTGATCCTCTTGCCCATAGTGGAGGAGCCATTCCAGAAGGTGGGAATGGATATTGTGGGGCCTTTAAATACCCCCAGCTTCTCAGGGAAGAGATTCATCTTGACTGTGGTGGATTATGCCACCTGGTACCCAGAGGCAGTCGCCCTATCATCTCTGAGGACAGACAAAGTGGCAGATGCCTTATTTGGGATTTTCTCCAGTGTTGGGTTTCTGCAGGAGGTAATCATCGATTGAGGGGGTTCCTTCATGTCGGACCTGATGAAATGTTTGTGGGAGAAGTGTGGGGTGGTGCAGAGATGCACGACACCATATCACCCACAAGCCAATGGGCTTGTGGAATGATTCAATGGTACTCTAAAGTCAATGCTCCAGGCATTTTCTGAACAGCATGGGAGGGCCTTGGAGAAATACCTTCCCCACCTGTTGTTTGCATACAGGGAGGTGCCCCCAAGAGTCAACAGGATTTTCCCCCTTCGAACTCTTATATGGATGCCGGGTACGTGTGCCCCTAGACTTGATCCAGGGGGACTGGGAAGGCAAGCACACCACCCAGGGAACTCCCATTGTGGATTATGTCCTTAGGTTTAGGGAAAGGCTGAAGGAGCTTATGGGGACAGCCCAGAGCAATCTTGACAGCTGCCCAACAAAAACAAAAGGTTTGGTATGACCGCAGAGCCAGAGCTTGCTCGTACATGGTGGGTCAGGAAGTCATGGTTCTTATTCAGGTTCAGAAAGACAAGCTGCAAGCTGAATGAGCAGGACCGTACAAAGTGGTTGGGAAGGTAAATGACGTGAACTACATTGCGGAGTTACCTGACTGTAGACAGATTGAAAGTATGTACCGTGTCAACATGATGGAGCCATATGCAAATAGGGCTGACATGGTGTTTGCAGTGTGTAGTCATGGGGAGGGGATGGACGAAGGAGAACCCCTTCTGGATTTGCTGGAGGAAAATAAGCAGGAGTCTTCCATGGAGGCAGTAAAAAAGTCTCCCCAGCTGGCCCCGGACCAGGTCCAGAAAGTAAGGGAGGTTTTAGCAGACTTTGCCCCTTTGTTTAGTGCCAAGCCCGGACTATCCCCCTTAGTGACACACGATGTGGAGACGGGGACAGACGCCCATACGGCAGACAGCATATCAGGTGTCAGAGGCTGTCCAAAAGGACATTGGGAGGGAAGTGGAGGAGATGCTGGATTTAGGGGTAATCCAGAAATCCCACAGCTCCTGAGCTTCACCTGTAGCCCTTGTGCCCAAACCAGATGGCTCAACCCATTTCTGTGTGGACTATCATGGACTGAATGCAGTCACAAAGTCCGATGCCCACCCGATGCACCAGACGGCCGAACTCCTGGACAAGTTGGGAGGGGCGACCTACCTTATGACCATTGACCTGATGAAGGGGGTATTGGCAGGTACAGTTGACAGACAGAGCTAGGGAGAGGTCAGCCTTCATCACTCTGATAGGCTTATTTGAGTTTAAAGTAATGCCTTTTGGAATGAAGAACGCCTCAGCCACCTTCCAAAGGTTGGTGAACCAGGTGCTAAATGGTGCTGAGGAGTACACTGTGGTGTACCTGGATAACATTGCCATCTTTAGTACCAACTGGGAGGAACACCTATCCCACCTTAGGGAAGTGCTGGACAGGATACAGAGGGCCGGGCTCACTGACAAAGCCGAGAAGTGCCAGGTGGTCATGGGTGAAGTGGCATACCTCAGGCATTTGGTAGGCTGGAGACAGCTCCATCCTAACCAAATAAAGATAGAGGTGATCCAGGTGTGGCCCAGACCAGAAACCCAGAAGCAGGTCAGGAGCTTACTAGGGACAGCAGGGTACTACAGGAAATTTGTACCCAATTACAGTGCCCTGGCTGCTCCCCTATCTGACCTGACAAAGAAAAAGATGCCAAGGAAAATTACCTGGGGCCCAGCCTGTGAGGAAGCCTTTACTAGACTGAAGGAGGCACTGTGCAATGCTCCTGTTTTGACAAGTCCTGACTATAGCAAAACCTTTATAGTTCAGATGGACACCTCAGACATGGGTGTTGGGGCAGTATTGAGCCAGATGTCTAGCCAAGGGACAGATCTCCCAGTCGTGTACCTGGGCAGGAAGCTGCTTCCCAGGGAGCAAGTGTACTCCACGGTGGAAAAGGAGTATCTTGCCATAGTGTGGGCCCTAAAGAAATAACAGCCATACTTGTATGGGCAGCCTTTTGTGGTGCAGACTGACCACAACCCCCTGGTTTGGCTGACGCAGATGGGGAAAAACAATGGCAGACTACTAAGATGGAGTCTTGCTTTACAAGGGTATGATCTACAAATCTTACATTGGGCTGGAGCGAAGAATCAGAACTCAGATGGACTATCTAGGGTCTATGAGGAGTGAACTGATTTGGGAAGCTCATCCCATGTAGGGGATCGAGTCCCCAGATTCAGTCTAGGTAGGGAGGAGTGTGATATAGACAGCCAGTTCTGAGTGCTGTATCATATTTTTTATATAAAATGTATTAATGACTATCTCTGCTGAAAAATATAATGCTCTAGGAGTGACCTCAGCCCCCACAGTTTTCAGCTGACAGATGCAAGCCAAGAGAAATGCTGACAGCATGTGTATCACACACACTCAGTTTTTAGATACAGTGTGTTACATGGCAGACCAGAAGCTAATTTCAGAGTTGTTGAAGTTAACTTTGTTAAGAGGGAAAATCATAAAAAGGTTTATGACATTGAAGAGAAAACCCAGGTTATTACGCAGGGGTGCAAGGTTGTAAATGCTCCTATGAAGCCTGTGTGAGGAGGATGCAGCATGGATCAAAAGAGATGTCATTTGAAACATGAGTCATGCTGAAGGATTGCAAAATTGATACTTTGAAAAGACTATTTTTTTTATTAGATATATTTTTAAATATAATCTGACAGAGGAGGAGCTAGCTGACTTCACCAAAAAGGGGTTGGCCAGTACAGTTGTTTAAGGAATAATTCTGTTTTACAGAGACACACTTTTGCCTAGACTCTGACCAAGCAAGGTCGGTGAGCACTTAAGCAAGTATTTAGAGACTAAGTACTGTAGTATGAATTTGCACAGTTTAAACCTTGTTTCTTTTAAAATATTTGCATGTCTTTTGATATAAGAGTTCTGTATTTTGTGTTTTACATATTTTTAACTATTTTTAGTAAAATTCTTTTTAAAACTTACTTGTTCATCTTTGACTTCTTTTTAGTTGTAAGAAAAGTATGTGGTTATTGCAGATACCAAACATAAGCTTGAATGGTGATACCAAACTGGAAAAGAGAAGCATTTTAAATCTGAGGTCTTTATTAAATTTTAAAGGGTTCATCTCTGTACGCCTGGTTAGGTGCCCATAGGCAAAGATATCTGGCCTCCTGAAGATAGCTATATCTCAGCCTGTGCATTGGGTATGCTAGCAAGAGGTTAACAGTTTGAATCCCTCCAGAACTTGAGATGAAAGGTTGATCCGAACTCACAAAACAGACAAGAGGATTACCTTGTCTGTTACACTGTTCACAAGACTGTGCTCAGAGGTTGGCACTTTGGGAGTAGAGGGCCTGACCTGCTGAGTGGGTTTGTGACAAGTATAAGAGCTCATATGGGTCTCATTGATTCCCTTGGTCTTTTTTGACCATAGTATAAACCATAGTAGTATGAACCATTGCAATCATTTAGCAACAGTCCCTTGCTACCACATATTAGGTCATTGCAATCACTTAGCAACAGTCCCTTGCTACTGTGTTTGTGGTTATTACAACCACTTAGCAACAGTTCCTTGCTACTGTATATATGATCACTGTGATCACTTAGAGACAGTCTCTTGTGACTTTTGCAACCACTTAGTGACAGTCTCTTTCAGCTGAATATGGGGTCTTTGCGACCACTTAGTGACAGCCCCTTGCTACGATGTATGAGGCCTTCCTGGTTTGTAGCCAGATCCTGCTGTGTAGGACAAAAGTATCTACAGTGAGGAACGGAAAGGTAGTTTAAATGAAGAAAGCAACCCCCCCTTATTTTCTCTCACAGGACAGATCTCACAGCAGGAGTGCTTCCTTATGATGACATTCTACAGGTCTTGTTCCTTTTAGTGGGGGCTGATTTTTTTATGACATGGGTGTCCATAAGCATCTGGAATAATTATTCTAAATTCCAACTGGATGAATCACTCATGTGGCTTTCTCAGAAAAAAAGGCCCACTCTGAGCCTTCCTCATCCCCACTCTAACCATCAATGGGTGCCACTGACTGTTTTGAATCTAGAGCAGCATGCTTTCATTGAAGTGTGCATACTGAGACACAGCTGATCAGGCTTTAATAACTGCAGTAATCCCACACACTGGAATCCACTCGTCAGTTTCCAAATGCTCACTGACACCAGGCTACTGCTGTATCAACAAGTCAACATGATCCTGTTAAAACCAATAGGAAATTAGCATTTACAAAAATGCAATAGATGTCCACTTAGTTATAACTAGAGCAAATGGTGCCGTGGATCAAGTCTTAGAGTGAAATGGATTGGCTCTGTCCACTGCCTGTCTCCGTCTAAGTGCACCGCAGGATGGGCTGTGTCTGCAGAGCTGCTAAATCCAGCAACAGAAAGAATGAGCCGGCTAACAGGCATATGTGAACTGTTACTGAGTTATGGTGAGAAGCACAGGGGAGGTTATAAAAATGTGCTGGTGTGTTAACTGCAGTACATAACAAATGTCCCTGATGCTCTCAAAACCTAAAGGCTCCCAGGCTCACTTGACTCAGGCTTCCTTGGCTAACTTGGCTTAGAACTAACAGGTCCCCAAGGGCTGGCATTGTCAATACAAATTATGGTACATCTATTATTAAATACCCCTTTTAAAAAGGATGGGAATTCATTCAGAAAAAATATATTAAGGTACCAGTTAGAGTTGCATCAGAAAGTCACAGAAGTAGGGAAATGTAATGTTAGGGTAAACATTCCCCGTAATCTTTGGGATTATGTGGTGTGGCATTCCAAAGGTTCGCACAATTCTGTTTCCGGGTAGTGCTTGTCTTCTAGTGAAGAAATTTTGGAGATAATGTGGGAGGAGCCTCACGTGACCTGATCAGCTACAGATGCTATTGAAACTGGCTCATTTACAGATATCTAAGTAATAATTTTGTTATGGCATTTACTAAGGCAGATGTCTGTGGAAAGTATACATTATTCACTTTTACATTTTGTGCATTTTTGGTGCAATGAAAATTGTATACATTGGAGATCCTGTAATTCAGCGGCCTCATTTTTCTTACCCATTTCAGAAATACCAATAAAATTAAACTGATCCGAACACTGAAAGTTTGAAAAAAAAACAACAACATTTTATTTGATTTTACTTGAAGGCCACTATTTTCCTTCTCTTAGAGTTTGAAAGATTGCCCAAAGCAATGTTGGTGTTACCCTAATTTTCAACACCCTCTCAGAGCATAAAGAACAAATTTGTTGGTATGTGAGGATATTTCCTTGCTTTGAAACACAGTGGTGAAGTTTTGGCAATGCCAAAGATGCATGGAGCAATTGTTCAAACACAAGGAACACCACACCAAAGTGCCAAACAATCATGAAGATTCTGTGGAATTTTCACCCTAACACTGCATTTTCCGACTTTTGTGGTTTTATGCTACAACCCTAACTGTTGACCAAACATAATTTTTGCAATTAATCTTTTCTATATTATGGTGAGCAGAATGGAGCACTTTACTCTGCCAATTACCAAGGATCTAGGTAAAAGCATTACGTTGCTTTTGATAAAATTAAAACACTGCTCTTAAATCAGCAGTATTTGTTAGTCAGCAACAGCTTTTATCAAATAGTGTTTTAGCAGTAATATATTTCTGAGGTGCTTACATTCATCATTAGAAGATGGCAAGCCAGGAATTTTTCACCTAGAGCCAAGCCAGAGCTGAGCCAGTAATCTAGCTTAACTCTACGAGCCAAAACACAAGACAAACCCTGGCTATTGTAGGCTAATCTCTACATTTCAGACACTACAATAGCTGCTCAGGCTGACAAAAATGTTTACTTTGAGCATAACTGGCTTGGCTTGATCTTGGCTGCTAATTGCTTATAGAGGTCGAGCCAAGCAAAGGAAGCATTAAGTTTGAGCCAGCCAGGCCAGCCCGATGGTGCTGAGGGTTGAGGCACTGGATGCCACACTTTGCGTCATGCCGGTGACCTGGGTTCGGTGACGGACTTGGGTAGCTGGGGGTCAGCTGGGGAAGGAGGGAGAGGATGGAGCATCCAGAGGACAGGTCTCCTTTTCCTGGGGAGGAATCCAGGGTTGCTCGGTGTCCTGGTGACCCCTGAAGGAGATCAGGGGTACTGCAGGTACATCAGCCAGCATAAGGGGCGGAGTGCGGCAGACGCTAGCAGGGTAGCCGTGCATAGTTGTCATTGTATGCTGCACTCTGAGGGGGAAGCACCACAGGAAAAATCCTCTGTGGTGCCGCAGAAATGAAGGGGACTGCAGGGGCAGGCCCAGCACACCAGGGGACTCCATGGACAACCTGACGCCCAGGTAGGCCTCTCTAATTTCAGAAAGGCCACCACAGGAGGCAGGCCCTCCTTGGGGGGATGATCCAGGTGGCTGGACCTGCCTGAGTGTTCAGGGGAGGAAGCTGGTAGTGGGGGTTTCAGGCAGGGAGTAGAGACCTCTGCCGTGAGAGTACCCCAGAAGGATGCCTGGGCCATAGGGTGCAAAGAGGGTAAAAAACATAAAAAAGTTTGAGCTAGGCTCAAGCCTGCTGTGGCTTGCCCACCTCTATTCATCATGTGCATTTTTATTTTTCTCTGATGTTTTGGAAACGGCTTTTGTTACTGTTTTTATGATTGACTCAAGTCCTTAGAGATGATTGCCACTAGCAATTTTTTTTTAAATCCCTCCCCTCAAGTTACTTTTTGACTTTGCATGTTGGATTCATACTGTGGATGTATAAGGAGGGTGCAAGCACACATTTCTGATGGCAAACAACACCACACCACACCAAGATATTTTAATTTACTCGTAGTGGGCATGACCAGAAAGCAGTTACTTTTTGAAAATTTCAAAGTTCAGGATAAATTACAATGAAAAGAAAAATATACATATCTATGTTTTTACCAGAATGTATGTATATGTGTGTGTGTGTGTGTATATATATATATACAAAGTATATATAATTAATATGTTTTTCCTCTAGTAAATACTGTTGCTTTAATACAGACAAAGGGTTTTGTTTGCATTTTCTTGCTGCAGCTCTGCAATGTGCCGCCCTTTCTAGTATGCAGCTTTCAGTGATGCTGAGTCCTTTTTTTTGGTTACTAGTCATAATCTAATTTACCAAATGTAATTATGTTGTTTCCCTCCCTTGTACCTTCGTGATTCATCACCCCAAGGTCGCATCTGTAATGGCACTTATCTCTGTACTGCTTACCTGAATTACATAAATTTCAATAAATAAATTAATTATAGAAGCAAAGAGCCGCTCACTTACCAAACAATTAAATCTCAATCAAATTCATTTTGCAGTTCGGGTCATTGTTATCACCCGGCGTTTTGAGGAATTTACCACTTCTGGGGAGCTGTCTTATAAACAGATCTTTTTTAAATAATAAAAAAGATAATAAAAACAGTTGTTTCAAGTGAAATCCCAAATACTTTTATAGTACATAAAGTCTTAGCTCTTGAATAAAGAAATACCAGCTACCGTATTTGTTACCCAGACTAGTTTACAAAAGGGACACTTTTCTCCACAAATGGAATTTCTGCCGAGACACTATTACAAATAAAATTATTTTAATTTCTTATTCAGTATTTGTTTACCTCAACTACAGTGCTCCCTCCTTTATCTGCCTCCTTTTGTCTGCCACCCTTGCTTAATGCCAGTGTGAGCTCCTGTCCCATTTTCCAGAAATGCTATCTCCCCCTTTATTAGCCACTATCTATTATCTGCCACAATTTAGAATGTACAGAGGTTGGTGGATAAAAGAGGGAGCGCTGTATTTACTCCCTGTTCTAACATGTTTTATTGCTTATGTTCCCTTAAATATGTATTACTATGCCTGAAATTGATATTAGTTTTTTAAAGTGCCCATCTGCTGCTTTGTATATTAGAAATTTATTTTTTCCTTTTCCTTTAGGATAATTAGAAGCTTTTTCACCTGACAATACTAGCTGTGTGATGTTTGGAGCAATACTCTACCTGAAGGCTGATGTACCAAGTTTTACTTCTTTTCCTACCTTATCAGCATTATGACCTTACAGACAGTGATATCACACCTGATCAAGCAGAGGCACTTCCCTTCTGCCAGACTGTTCCCCTAATGTCACTAAAAGTGAGGTCACAGTGCTGATGAGGCATGAGTGGTAATAACACTAGATATTGCATGTTAGCTTCAGGGCCGAGTGCTGTTCTGTGTATCACACCTAATACTGTCAGGTATAACCCTTCTAATTAGGGTTAAAATGGCAACTAACTACTGAAAAAAATAATGACATTGTCTGCGTTTTTTTGCTGTGGCTTCAGTAGCTCCATAAGGTACTTTACAGTAGCTCGTTAACATTCCTTTTAAAATGGCAAGAAAAAAATCTAGAAATGTCACTGGTAGAGTGACACCACCTGACTGTGTATTAAATCTCTATAAAGGTGTGGTCAGGTGCTGAATCTCACTTTCCTCGCCCCCAAAAAACTACTTAGAGTCATTTTATAAGTGTAATAGGCCCCTCCAGGGTGTGCATTATGTAGACAATAATGCCTGTGCAAGTGCGTATTGTGAAGATTTTTCACCCGACACGTGTAATAATCCATAAACCCTGAGAGAGACATTAGAGGGGTTTATAAGATTATCACACACCAAGGGTGTGTGAAAATCCTCTTAACACACACCTGTATAGGCATTATTTTTTATAATATCTGGTGTAAGGTTTCAACAGAAAAACTAGCTGTATTTGTGTGAGCGAGCGTGTCTGTGAGAACCTGCCGTACTTGCACAAATACAGTGAGGTGAGAGGGCAAGGAAGAAAATGCTGTAACAACCTGCTATCAAGTTATTATGGAATTCAGCAGGTTTTACAGCATTTTATCAGGAATGGAAATCCAGTCATTATAGGGGAGTCACCAGTCATTATAAGATTTTACTGAACTTCCCAGAGGCATAAGGACACTCAGCCTTCAATCTTGTGCCTTACTACTCCCCTGAGTCGTGCACTAAAATCCTATAATGCACACCCTGTCATGGCTTATTACTTACTTACATCACATTTTACCATGCTGTTGATATGGCTAACTCTTTTTTTATGATTGCTTATGTGCATGCACAAAGTGAACATATTGGTGGTGCTCAGGCAGTGCAGGTGGCTGTTGAGGTGAGCGCAAGTACAAATCAGTGAATGTAGAGATGCAGGAGGCTTGCTTCTCAAAAGCCAATGCTGAGAAGGCTAATGATGACAGTGTTCATCAGATGATGACAGGCTGATGATGACAGTGTTCAGCTGGCTGATGGCCCACCAGTCACATTGGTTTTCTGCCCAATAGCCAGCTAACAGACATCATCATCAGGCTTTGAAGATGAAGAACATTGAGCCTCACACTCTTCGCGTGTGAGTGTGTGTGTGTTTCCCACTTTTAGTGGTGTCCCCTAGTTATAGACAGGAGTCTGGAAAGTGTCTTTTGAAAGCACTGAAAAGAGTGGGGAAAAATACTCAGTATGCAGATTACAAATATTATAGTATTGAATATGTTAAGAGCATGTCCACTACGAACAGAAAACATCATCAATATTTGATTTAAATAATATATTGGTTATGTTCCCTTTAGAGGGCCCCTGATACCAGTTGGATAACTTTGAAAAATGTGAGATTTAGACACAATTCAGTTTACAGTTCATATATTTTTGCCTATTACTCTCCTTGAGTCAGAGCTGGTGGCGGGCAATGGCGTACACGTTGACTATGAAGATGGTGCATGCTCTCAACAGCCAATTTCACCCTTCAATTTTGGTGACCACTGCTGTACCAACTATCCTCCACTAGGTGGCAGCCAAGCAGCAGCAATCACTGTCCCCTCCACAAACCCTGAAGGAGGAGAACCACTGATGAATGCTTAAGCCTCCTGCTCCCCACCAGCCCCCTAGTGACTCTGGTCTATTTCCAAATCTAGTTTGCTGGTGTGGTGATAGGTGAGGTGTCCAGCACCTCATGCTACTGGGCCAGCTAAAAGTTCTCTGCAGCTCAGATTTCATTAGACAATATTTTGTGTTGCCAGAGGGGAACTGAACCTGCAACCCATTTTGTTCTCTACTTTTACCCTCCGAACTATTTAGCCAGGACTATATTTTTACAATTATTTCCCCTTTTTTACTTTATTACTGAAGGAAGTGACATAAAAAACAAGAGTACTGTCCCTTGGACTTTATTAGGTCTGGCTGCTTGTCTTCAGATGACATCATAATGCCTTGTTTATGACATCATATTTATCCACAGCAACAGACTGGGATGTCATAAACAGAACTGTGACTGCAGAAATAGACAACCAGACAGAGCAAATAGGGCAGAGATCCTGTTTCTATACAAATGTCCTTAGTTATGAAGAAATAAGTGTGACAATTACAGGAAAAGTGTGAAATACAGGCAAAATTGTGTCTAAATATATTTTTCAAAGTTGTCCCAACAACATCAGGGGTTCTTTAAAGCTCTATTACACTGCAAGCAAGCAGTCATAATTGACAAATGCTTTTTTTTACTTAAATTTCTTTAACCAGGATAGCCCCTGGGGTCCTGCTTCCACCCATTTCCATGGCTGGATAAACAGGAGCACTGAGAGAATAAATGACTTCTTCAGGGTCATACTGTGACTACTTTGGCTTTAACAGGGTTTGAACCTGCACTCTCTTGGTTCCACAGCCAATGCTCTGAACACTAGACCACACTGCTTCTTGAAATCTTTAAAACTGTCTATTTATAATTTTAGTGGACAGAAATGACCACATGAAGGTTACTGAGAGAAGGAGATCCCAGTGTAACCTTGTTCCCTAGACAGTGAAATAATGCACAGGTAGGTGCCCTTTTCTCCAAATACCTAGTTAAGTGCCAAGAAAAAATGGAGTGATAGACTTACTCACCAAACTTTGAAGCTTGAAAGCCACAGAAGGATAGCAAACTGAAATACTGCAGACTTTTATTGGAAGTCCAACTGCTTGACACAGCAGTGCAATCTTGTTTCAAGCCAGTATGTAGGTAGGATATATGAAAATAAAGGTTCTAGAGACTCTAAATGAGTCTTGATAAATATGTACAGTTACACAAGCTATCATGATAACCTAGTGAAGTGGCCCATGTCACAAAATGTTGGTGTAGCCAATGGATTTATCTGTATCATGCTTACATATTTAATACAAATAAGAGAATTTGAAAAATGTTTGGTGAGTGAGTATGTCATTCAATTTTTTTCTTGGTATTTATAAATGTAAGTATAAGCAGATGCTTTATGTTGTTTTCCAGTTACATGCTACATTACTACAAAATAAACCTGAATAAATGTGATTGTGATTTAAATTTGGCAAGGGTGTATCTCCTCTCTTTTTTAGATGGTTTCAAAAGTCATCTGAGCCAGCTCCTATCCCACACCTATCCCATGCCTTTTGCATGAGTTTCTAGACTTAAAGAGTTCTAGCCCTCTTTTTTAAATAAATAAATACATTTCTATTTAATTTAATTTAAATAGTAATTTTATCTATTATTTTTTGACCAAGATGCTTAATCCAACAGTTCTTACTTTCCAGCTTAATCAGTGGAGTTTTACTAAATATTTTCACACAACTAAACCTTGCAATTGTATATTAATAGTTTGTAACTAAGACAGCTATGAATAGGTTGATGTGTGTTAAGTTTATTTCTTTTCATATTTTATTTTTTTGCCTTTTGATTTAACGCGTGAATAATTCACTTGTATTGATTGCCATTGTTGTTATTGGTTGACTTGAAAACTCAATAAAAATGTATGTAAAAGGGGAAGGGAAACATTGCAGAGTGTTCCCAGTTCATATCTGCTGACCCCCCTGCTCTCTTTCTGTGTATGTGTTTCTTTTTTTTTATTTCTGTTTTCTTAGTTTTAAAACCAACTCTATATGCATCTCCTCATTGCGCCATTATAGGTGTGCCAACCAGTGACATCATTGGCTGCAAAAAAAAAATTAAGCAGCTCCTTGGGAGAGCTCTGCAGAATTTTCATATTCAACTTCTGCTGAAATTCCATGGAATGTCAGAAATTTTGCCTAATTCCAAAAGCTGTATTTTTGTTTTAAAAATTGATAGTGTTCCACAGTTTCATTAAACTGTGAATTCTTCTTCTGAAAACCATGAAACAATATTCCACAGATTACGTAATCTTCAGAATATTATTCCACGGTTTACAAACAAACACTGGTGAACCAGATTTGGGAACAACCTAACGCTGCTGGAGATTGGTCAGGGAGGGGAGAGGATTGAACATCCCAGGGACTGCTCTCCTCTCCCCGTGAGGGGGTGGACAAGCTATCTCAGCCTTTGACAGCAATGGAGCAGAGGCCTGGGGATAGTGCAGGCTCTGAGAGGCTTCAAAGGGAGGGACTGCAGTTCCACAGCATGTGTGCGCCTCCTTGCACACACAATGGGACTTGGGGAAAAAAAGGATAATGGAAGGCAGGTGGGCTTAATGAAGTCCCACTCCACTTTCCCCTGGCCTGCACCTGCACTTGGTCCCTGGGCCACTTCTGGATTGTGTTCTGGGGGAGGAGAACATCCCTCTCTCCTCTGGCCCTGCCGTGAGGGGAAATCCAGGGGGGACTCAAGTCCTTGGGACTGGGAGAGATGGTAGCCAGTCATGGGGGGGTGGGGTCGAGGCTGAACAGCCACCTGCCTGGCCTGCAGAGGATAAAAAGCTTTGTGGCAAAATAAATAGTATCTGGAATTTCCAGAAATTAAAAACAATTCTGAAAAGCATTTCTGCATTGCCGGCAAATATCTAAATTTTTTAACAAAAACTAAACAAAACATTTTATAGGTGGGATAACTAGCTTCATGGTGTATAGTTATAAGGGAATCCTGCATTTCTCCGGTGGTGTTGGCACTTGGCTATGCCTCATGTATAACTGCACACCTGTCATTTGTATACATTACATAATGGCCTACATACACACAGAGCTGGTTATAATTATCATGGAAATGGAAAAGAAACAGGGAGAGACGTACAAAATATGTAGAACATGAACAGGGGTAATCAGTTATGAATTGGCCATGCTGCAATGCTTCCCTTCCCTTTTAAAATGAATTGGCTGCCTTGACAGTGATGGTGGCAGTAGTATGTTGTGCCCTCACACAGAGGACCCAGATTTGTAATGTTATCTGGGATGCTCTTTGAAGGCAGCATGTGCAGACCCTTGGGGGGGGTAGAGATGCCTGCACTCACTGTGCTTCCAAAAGTGGCCAGCCATACTGCATTGACAACGTGGGTGAGCATTTGCCATCTGCTAAGGCCCTGTCTATAGGAGAAGCACTTGAAGCATCTGTCTGAGACAAAGGAGTTTGGCAGAGCACTGGGGAGCTAGTGGGTAAAGCACTGGACAGCATGTTGGATTACAGCTGCCAGTCTTCCTAGCCTAATGGTCCTCTGACTTATCTCCTCCCAACCCCAGCTAATGTGAGCAGCCTGCACCCCCTGGTTGGAGCAGGGTACTCCTGTTGATGAGGTAAGGTGAAGGCCTTTTGCTTTGGATAAAGAGGGCTGTTTAAAGAAGGATCTGGGGAGGCAGGGAAGTGCCCCAGTTGGGCAGTGGGGCATAGCTGAACCAGAAGGAGTGACACACGGGGGCACATGGGTGCAATAAAACCTCATTCCCCATTTGCTATTTATCTGTACATTACCCTACATAGTTACCCTAGTTTGTTTAAGTTATCCTCTTACAATGCAGAGGTCAAGAGTTCAAATCCCAGCACCACTCTTTCTGACAGGGGCTATAGTGGAGCCCAGGCATGACAGAGTTTTGTTTTTTCACTGGAGATGTGGGTAGCAGTGGGATGGGGGTCATCTCAGTTGGAGATATAATTGTTGATTGGATTTTATTGGCTGGAGATGTAGCTGCCAATTTGTTTTTGGCTGGGAATGGCACACTGAGCTGAAGCTCATTTCTAGGTTGTCCTGGAAGCACAGGGCGATTATGTGACTTGCTCAGGATCACACAGTACACACGTGGAGGTTGTGGTAATCAAACCCAAGCCTGCTAGATGTACCAAGCTCATTTACAATTCTTTGCTCTAATTTTTAGGTTATACTGCCAGCCCAGATGGATGGAACCATCTCTACTTACAATATGGGTACCAGCTGGAAGGCAGCTTAAAATGTTACCCTTACTGGGATGGTCATCGGAGATGGAGTTGTGAGTGCTCATGTGATGGGTGACGGTGTCACCTCAGATGAAGATTTGGGCACCCATATGATGAAATCTCTGTGCTGGAGTTGTAGGTGTCAATGTGATGGATTTACCTCCGCTGGAGATGTGTTTAACATTAAGACTGAGCTATTTTAGAAGGAGATGTGTTGGAGTCATCTTGGCTGTAGAGGAGTGCTACTGTGATGGTATTATCTCAGCTGGTGATATGAGTGCTGGACTCATGTGATGGATAACAGTGGGATGGAGTAATCTTAACAGGAAATGTGGGTACCAGTGTTATAGAGACATTGTGACGGGAAACATGGGTACCAGTGGGAAGGAGACAACTTTGGTGAACATATGGGTGCTGTAGCAATGGAGTCATCTCAGCCAGAGATAAGACTAGCATTGGCATGGAATGATCTTGGAAGGAGATGTGGTTGTTAGTAAGGCAGAGTTACCGTCACTGGAGATGGAGGAATCAATATGATGGAGTCATTCTGGCGGAAGATGTAGGTACTTTCAGTATGATGGTATTTCCTTGAGTAGAGCTGTGGTCACGGTCCAATATGTACTCTGATAGTCTGTAGCTATTTGGAAGCCTTCAATCACTATTTTTCCACCCTCTTCTAACAACTGTCACAGAACAGCAGTGGTGTTACCAGTAGGAGTATACTGCTAACCCAGGAGCAGGCATTGACAAGTGGTCACTGGGGGAAGCCTGCAGTTACTCACGTCCCTGACCTTTTCAGTAGGTGTCGTGTCCTGGTCCATTTCAGCAGGTGCCAGATCCCAGTCCTTCTCTGTAGGTGTCAGGTCCCAGACCTTTTCAGTGAGGTTCAGGTCCAAGACCTTCTCAGCAGGTGTCCAGTTTCAGACCTTCTCAGTAGGTGTCAGGTCCCAGACCTTCTCAGTAGGTGTCAGGTCCCAGACCTTCTCAGTAGGTGTCAGGGTGTGGTGTATAGCAGCCTAAGCTTGATCTGTGGGACTAAACAGGAGAGAAAAATTAATTAAAGCCTTTTAATGAACCAAATTTGCCCTCGGTACAAGTCAGACACTTTCTTTTTTGTTTCAGTACCACATCAGTAGAGGACACTTGCACAGAAAGTTACTCGTTTTTTTGCTAAGAAGTTGCCTTTTCAGAGCACCAACAAAATGTGGGCTGTGATCTTGGGAAGCTGGGAATCAAAGCCATATGCATTTCATGGTCATAGATGCTCAGACTCATATTCTCAACTGCCTCATGTCGTGGGGATGGGATATTCTACATTTTACTACACAGAAACCTTCTGACCCACGTGGAAAAGGTATTGTCCCACATTTTACAACAGGACATTCAAACAGAAATTAATCTTGATTTATAATGAACAGCTAACCAGAAACTTTATAAACACAAACGCACTAAGTAGTCTGTGTTCTAAACTGGTACCTACAAGATTTCATGATGCATTCCAACATTTTGTTTCTTTCCCTGTGCCACATTTTGAGGTCCATTGGACTATAATCATGAACATTACCTCAGAGCTAGCACAACTTATTTTGCTTTTACTAATCCGATTCAGTCATTCAGTAACATGGTCAATTTCAGATGGGGTTAGTTAGGGCAAAGTGAGGCTAACACTGGAGTAATTGTTTAAGCAATTATGACCGAACAGCTGGTCATTTCCTGGGGATTAACAACTAGCTGGGGGGGAGGGTGGCCCGAGGTATAGCCGAGCGCCACTCCCCCAGCTGGTCATTAATCCCCAGGAAATGACCATCCTTGAGGTCATTATTGTGATTATAAGTCTACTCATAATAAGTCTAATCATAATAATGAGGATTTTTCATCACTTAGTGATACTGTACACTGACAGCAGCACTGAAAAGAGTTCTTGTTTTGACATTGTTACTGTCAGCGTACAGCGTGCGATCAGCTGAGTGGCGCTGCCATGCTGGGCATTTCTAAGAGACTTGAGACCAGTATGGCAGCAGTGAGCTAGTTCAGCTCATTACTAATTAATTGGGCTTACAATTGTGAATATGGCCCATTGTACCCCAGTTGGGTAGTGACAGGTTAAGAGGCATGCTAGGTCTACATGTTTGTTCTGTTTTGTTGTCAGTCCATTATTTCTTTCCTTGATCTCCACTGACCTGCCTCCATCTGTACTGGTGCTTCCAGCCCCATTATCTGGCATTCTTGGGTCTTACCTTTCTCTGGTGCCCTCACCACAGGACCTGGTCATCAGTTGTCAATGTGGGGCCTACAGGGGGTGCAGGTCATCATCCAGCCACAGTTGGAGGTATTTCTCCTCTATTTTTCTCCATGGGCCCACATGCAACCAATGATGTGCTATACATACTATGCCTCAATGGAGACCTTCCCCCCACATCCAGCTGTGGGGCCCCTTCCCATGCAGTACAACTGCACAGCCAACTAGATTCCTCCAGGTGGCAGCTGACCAGCGGGATGCATGTACCCCCTCCCCAGTGGAGGAAAGTTGTCTAAGGGCCACTCAGTCCTGCTCTGAGTGACCCGAGTCTGTTCTGGAAAGCTAAAAAAAGAAGTTTGATACCTAATAAGATGCATCAAGATGGGGAGTCATTTAAACATCATACATAAAAACATATTTCAGACATTCAAAATGTGTGATGAAATATCACAGAAGAATCATATGCATCAAAGAGCCACTGATGCTGTTGAAAAAATTGTAATAGTTACACACAATTCAGCCTATATTTAATATTTGTTCTGTAATTCTCACCTTTGCTTCTTTCTTACCAAGGACATTTGCATGTAAACAGGACAGTTGTCCTATCTGTTCTGGCTGCTTACCTAAACCTGATATCACAGTTCTGTTTATGACATCACAATCTGTTGCTGTAGAGATAATTATGATGCCATAAACAGGAGATTATGATGTCAGGTTAGGCATCCAGAAAGAGCAGATAAAGTCTAGGGGACAGTAATCCTCTTTCATACAATTATTGTCCCCAGTAATAAAGAAAATAAGGGAAAGAATTATAGAAAATATATGAAATATAAAAATTGTGTCTAAATCACACATTTTGTTTTCAAGTTTTTCTACTGGTGTCATGGGCTCTTTAAATCAGCCCCTTGGTAGAAAGGCTTGTACTCTTACAGGTATATCATTTCAGTACACAACATCTCTTAAACAGCACTTTCACCAAGGGTTACTAATAGGACTACACACTATAACAAATATGTCAACACAACATGCAGGGTTCACATTAACGAGCTAGTGTACTGCCTGAAATTAATATAAATTATTTACAAGTAGACAACTGTTACTTTTTATTTCTTTTCCTTTAGTCCAGTTAGTAGATATTTTACCTGACATTACTAAGTGTGATATCCAGAACACCCTTCTGCCTGGAGGCTAATGTATCCAGTTCTAATCCTCTTCATAATATATCTTCAGCATTGTGACCTCACTGACTGTGACCTCACAACTGACCAAGAAGAACAATCAACTGCTGCCAGATTGGCTGCTTGTAGTGCTGTGCAGAATATGGAATTCTGCCAGTGGAATTACCACGGAATGAGCATTCTGCCAGTGGAATTTCCACTGGAATTTCACTGGTCCTTCTGCCGAATTCCACCTGCTGTGATCCACAGAATTATATTCCATGGAATAGCATTTTACTGTGGAAAATCATTCCACAACCATAGCCGCAGAAAATATAAAAATCTGTGGAATTTGATTCTGTGGAAATGTAGCAGAAAACCCATTCTGCATTATTCCACTGCAAAACTCTGCTGTTCTGCTTCCAGTGAAATTCGGTGGAATTTTGGCAGAATCTCACAAATTCCACAAAACGTTGTTCTGCCAGAATCTTAAAAATTCCACACACCAGTAGTTGCTTGTGATGCCGCAATGAGTGAGGTCATAATGCTGATAATGTTTGAAGAGGAATAGAACTAGCTATGTCACTCTTCAGATAAAGCACTGTTATACATAGCAAGCCTAATACTATCACATAGCAAAGTTTCTTCTTTTTTTTTTTTTTTTGCTGCCACCCTGCACCCTGGCCAATCCCTTGTTCAGGCCCCTCATGGACCTCTTCATCCCTTTGAATCCCGACCCCACTGCCCCACATCACAGCCATCCCAGGTGACCCCAGTGTATCCCTTCACTGGGAGGATCCCTTACCTTTATAGGGGATGAGCCTTGCAGCCTTTCCCAATGATCCTGGGTGCTGCTGAGGCAGCATAAGGAGGTGGAGGAGCTCAGTGATGATGGTCCAGGGAGGCCATCACCTGATCAGCCAGGGTGCCATTTTTCCCATTTTCTCCCCAGGGAGTGATGTGCCACAGACGACATGGCACGTACGCTGACGTCCGTCACTCCCCTAGTGCACTGGAACCTGACATCCTGCTGTGATCCCAGCCTCCACTAGGGGCCAGCAAGCACTGAGCCATGTTCCCACCCTCCCCTTGGAGAAGGTGAACCATCTGTGGATGCTCCAACCTTCTCCCCCCGGCCAGCCCTCCAGTGTCCCAGGTCCATTCCTGAACCTGGGTTGCTGGAGTGACAGGCAGAAAGCAAACTTTCTAAAGAGCAAAAGGAAAAGGAAAAAGAAAAATACTTCTGAAATAAAAAAGTAAGACTTGACCAGTTGTGAAAATAAATTACATTTTCTGTCTGTTAGTTTTTGGTGCTACTAGCACTTTAAGACTTTCAGCACAGGCTATGAAGATGGAAGAGTTCAATGGTTTAAGTTAAAGTGGCCACTCAGTGACATTCCTGGCCCTTAGCTGGCCACCATGTAAAAATTTCAATCTGAAATGCAAACCTCCGTCTCCCAGGTCTCCATGCAGTATTGACCATTCCTTGCTCATCTAAACAGAAGCAGCTTTGACTGGTTCGGGCACTGTCTTTCAGGTAGTACAATACACAAAAGGAAAATATTTTGCATTTTTCCTTTTTGCAAAGAACAGCAAAATCAGCCCCTTGCTGACTTCCACTTGCCCTCACCGTTTATTTAGTCTCATGGAAATTGAATTTATTTCCCAGGGATGTCCCCACCAATTTATTTTCTTTTATTGTTGACAAGTTTATTACAATAAAAAAAAAAGAAAAACCACTGAAACTGTGGATTACATTTTTATCAGCATTGAAATATAGTACATTTTCACAATAGAAATAAAAGGTGTGGGCATATGTGCACAGTCAAAGTTTTGCTGAATAGACATAATCGATGAAAGCATTTTTATGAAAACCTTGTTTCTCAGAAATAGGAATAGCTAAATACAAACATCTTCCAGCTGTGCATAACTTGGGCTGAATTAATTAAACCTCTGCATTTGTCCATTCTTTGAAAAAGATTATTAAATGTCAGGATTGACAAATGTTTTTTTTTCCCCCACCAATCTTGCCAACATTATACACACACACACACACACACACACACACTAAGGCTCTGTGAGGTGGGAAGATAAAACATTTTGCATAAACTCTTCAAAGTGAGTGAGAGTTGAGGCTGTGAGCCGTTGTGCTATGTGGGAAGATTAGAAGAGTATGAACTGCTGGCCTGTCAGCGTTAGGGCAGGGCTACTGACTGCTTCTGGTGCTGGAAACCTGGCTTTGGGAAGGAGGCTGTGTCATCACAGGGCTGGCAGGGGAGAGGAGGACTGAGCATCCCCGTAGATGGTATCCTTCTCTGAGAAGAAGGCATGCCATCTTTGCTGCAATACTGCCACCTGGATGACCACAGGTCACAGTGCAGCAAGGCACCAAGGGGGGGGGGGTGGAGAATGCTGGCCAGGGACCCACATTGGGCATGCTGGGGAACTGGTCACCCCTACGACTAGGTAACAATGCAAACAGTGCTGCCAGATGTTAGTTGGTATAATAGTTTTGCTTGGATAGCATCCAGTGGAACTGAACACCAACCGATACCACTGATTTTCTCAGTTACCAGATGGCATCAGAGAACACTGGTATCCTACCACTGGATCCTGTCACCTAGAATCCAATAGGATACCAACTATCTGATATGACTATCTGGGAATGGGATCTGAGGCAAATATCTGACCTCAGATCCCACTATTCCACCTCAAATACCACTATCTAACCCTGGATCCAAATTCCGAATAGGGAAAGATATGACCTTGGATCCAAAGTCGGATAGATGTAGTGTTATGCTGTTTACCATCAGAAATGTGTGCTCACACTCTTCTAATTCACCCACACTATGAAACCAGTATGTAAAGTCAAGAAGTAAGCTCGAGGGAAGGGATTTTTAAAAATTCCGAGTGTCGACCATCTTTAGTGACTTGAGCCATTAATTATATTATTGGCAATATGAGCTGTTTTAAAACATCTAAGATAAATAAAATATACTGATAATGAATCTAACTGTGTTAGAAACATTTTAATGCTAAAAAAAACTATCTGAGACTCCTTCCCCAGAGACTAAGTTGTATCATGCATAACAAAAATTGGTGGCATTGCAATAGGGAGCCAGTTTAGCCCCCTCCAGAGAATCCCACACTCTGGGAGCTGTCCCTTGACCTCCTTCATGAAGACTGAGAACAAGTATTCATTTGGAATATCTGCTTTCTTCTTGTTATCATCTTCCTCAGTTTCCCCTTAATTGCTCAGTCAAACGTTTCCCCCTTCTTTGCGGAGTCTAAAGATTCCCCCTTTGTCTTCTGCTGTTTCTTGATATAACAGTAGAATGTTTTGTCCCCTTCCTTTATACATCTGGTGTTTTCAGCTCAATCTCCCGTTTTACTGTCCTTTCCACTCTGATAGCCTCCCTTGCGTTTTCCATATAGAGTTCCCATTTGCTAGTCTCCCTACTTCCAGAAAACTGCCCTCTTTATCCTTATTGCTTTAGCCATTTCACATGAGAATCAAAGTAGTCTTTTCTGTTTAAACATTATTTTTTGACTGCCATCAATTGTGACAGTGAATGGGGCCCAAGCGCCGAAGAAAGTCTGGAGATTAAAGTGATTTTTCCAGTTTCCTTCAGAACAAATGCAGCTGGCATTAGCAGGACTCTGATCTCACAACAGTCATAAAATGGGAATTTCAGGATATTCCATTCTTTATTACTGAATATATTTACATGGAAATTGCCCTCAGACTGCAGCTGTTCCTATAGCTTTTCCAGTTCTGGGGTTCAAGGGCTAGATTTTCAAATCCCATGATGCAGGCACATGTTCTTATTTCGGACACAGCCTGCATTTGGGCAAATTCCCCAAAACACTTGTGTACTATTTTTAAAATGTTTTGACACGTTTGCAATATTTTCCTCTCTGTATGGCAAAAAATGATGTAGTCGGTATTTTGATGCATGCCTTATTTTTGTGATGCTGCTCGTGGCACTTGCAACATGAAGTTAGACAACAGTTTCACTGGTCTAACAGTGTTCTTGCAAGTAGCACACGTGCAGCAAAAATTGTGCTGCAGCTCTCTGAAAATCCAACCCCTAATCTCCTACTTGTGAAATCAGAATCAGAATAATTTCTCCGGTAACAGCTTGTGATGTCAGAAGCTGTGTATTATGGCTTTAGAGTAGGAATAAGCAATGTGAGCTGAAGAAATCTACAAGGAAAAAAATCTTATTTTAATAAAAATGTCTCAAGTACAAATGATTCTGAAATTCAAATGTTAGGGGAATTTTTTATAACAGGGTCCTACTATTGCCAACTAGGACTTTTTGATGGAAACTGGAAAATCTCTTTAAATAATTATAGAAAACAAGATTCATGCTCCACCTCTTTTAATAGTAGTTCCCTTAAATATACTGCACACAGTACACAAATTTAAAAGTAAAATTCCAATAATGCAAACACTTTCTTGAAAAATGAATTTCCAAATGCTAGAAAGAACTGTCCCTTTTGAAGGTGTCAAACACTAAAGCAGCAATGCATGTCATGGTGAACATTTTGATCTATACTTTTTTATTCTATCTTAGACTGCCCCTTACCTCCTTTCTTGTCTTGTACCATACATTTCTATCCCTATTTTAAGCCTATTTTTAGCAATTTTTTTCACATTCCATATAATTAAAGGAGTGTTTTTTTTTAATTACTCTTTTTCCACCCCTTTACCCTGCTGACTCCGACCCTTCAGAGCTCCTAAGGAGTCATCCTCCTGCCTCCTGCTCCCCCCGAACCTACCTCCAGGCTCCATGGAGTTGTGGCTTGCCCCCTGAGTGGGGACGAAGTGGGAGAAGAGACACCCCATAATCCTTCATTGCATCGGTCTGGAGGTGGCCAAGCGAGCAGGGAACATAGGAGGCATGCTCTGGGGAACCCATCTTCCTGGCACTGGCAGGCATTTTCATGCTTTTCTCCCCTCTCCTTTTTACTGAGTGCGATCCTCTGACATCAGGGCACTATGCACCGATGTCCGCATTGCGTGTAGGCTGCCCTTCCCCTAACATTGGGGCTTGCAGTACTCAGAGCCTCCGCTCAGAGTCAGGCAAGTGCATGGGCATCAGCCTCCCCCCTCCCCAGGGAAGGCAAGCTGTCATGGGATGCTCAAGCCTATCTCCCTCGGCCAGCTCACCGGTGACCCGAGTCCACTCCTGAACCCAGGCCACTGTCATGGAGTAAGGTGTGGCATCCAGCCCCTCAACCCTTAGTGCCACAGGGCCAGCCTAAGGAGTGCTTTTTTTATACTTTCTGTTTATGCCCCCTTCGGATCTCCACAGCCTTACCTTCCTTCCTTTCAGGTCCTCCAAGGCATCAGGCTGGCTGTACCCAGACCTCTTCCCTGGGCCACCGCTTCACTGCTTAGGATTACTCCCAAGTGGGAAGGGAGGGAGCAGCTCCCCTTTCCATTCCCCCCTACCTGCTTGAAGTTTTCGGAAGACACCTCCTCAGGATCATCAGAGTGGTTGGGTTACATGCCAGAGGCCATCACCAGGTTCAGCTGTGGGCATTTTTCCTGTTTTTCTCCCATCCCCTGAGGACGTTGGCTCACTGGGAGAGCCAAGGGACATAAGCTAAGGCATGCTGGCCATCCCAGAACTCAGCCGATGTCCTCCCCTCCCACGGCATCCCCAAGCTGCACCTCCACCCGTGGTCACTCAGGTGGGGGTATTCTAGCAGGGATGGCTGCCTTCCCTCCCTGGAGGAGGACAGCAGTCCTGAAGATGCTCTATCTTCCTCCCCGGGCCCCCCCGATGGCTCAAGTCTGCATCCAAACTCGGGTCACCAGCATCACGATGATAGCTCTACAAAGGAGTGCTTTTTTTGTGTTATTTATTTATCTTCCCTGTGACTCCCCTACTTCTCCTTCAGGTCAGTTGCCAAGGACACTCACCTCTCACTCGTCTTCTCCGCCAACCCCACATTGCAGCCACCTCAGGGTAACCCGACATAACCCTTGCGTCGGGTAGGTCCTCCTCTTCCAAGGAGAAATGGCCTATCAGCCCAGGCATTGGTCCTGGGTGCTGCTGCAGTTGCGTTAGCTGTTGCAGAGCTCAAGAGGGCACTGGTCCAGGTGGCCATCATCCGGTAGGAGGAGATGCAATTTTTCAGTTTTTCCTCTGATTTCCCCTAGTCGTGCTGCCTCTCAGCTTCCCCTGGTCTCCATTGGGGGCCACTACAGAGTGACGCCGATCCCCAACCAACCCCAGGAGAGGAGAGCAGTCCTCTGGATGTTCAACCCTACTCCTTCCCCTGCCGACCCTCCTGTCGCCTGAGTCCATTCCCAAACCCAGGCCGCCGGTGTGGTGTGAGGTAAGGCGCCAGTGCCTCAGTCTTCTGCACCACCAGGCTGGCATAGTGCTTTTTTTAATGTGACTCAATCCAGGTTTTCATGAGTATTCTCAGCTGTTTTAGTACGCCAGTGGTCTCAAGGTCAATATTCCTCCTGTTAATAAAACAGATTCATGCAACCTACCCCCCAGGATGCACCTGGAAGCAAGCTGTTATAGATTAATATGCCTTTCCTGGAAAATTACAAACAAATAAATAAACACAAATATGGTCAAGAAGCAGTGTCTACTATATGCTAGTTCATTATAGCCACAAGAGTATTATGCAGTAATGCATGACAGAGTGTGTGTTATGGTGAAATTTACCCATGCCTGGTGCAGCATGTCATGAGGCTGCAGGCTGAGTGACTTTAACTATACCCAAAGTGGATAAATCCCACAATAACCCATGCCTCGAGGAGCATTATTACGATTATGCAGTGCATTATTTTTTTTTAATGAAAGAATTAGTAAAAAATGTTGGTAAATGTACAGTGGAGGTTATATAGGTTTGAGTTATTTTCAATAAGTTAAAAATATGTATCTTTACTTGATGTAGAAAATAGTCCCTTCCCCCTTGAGCAGGTCAGTAGAGTGATAGAAAGTAGTCTGAAGCCCAATTTAATCTCCTTGGGATTTAGTCTGAACTTGGTTAAATGGGTGCAGAGGTGGCTCTTGCATAGATTACAACTTGTCGAGATAAATGGGAAACTGTCAGACGAGGATGTGTTGCCAGTGGAGTACCCCAGGGCTCCATCCTGGGCCCCACACTGTTTAACATCTTCATCAGTGACATCAGTTCCACCTCAGGCAATTTTCTTTCCAAATTCACAGACGATATTAAACTGGGAAGTATGGTCGACAGTGACATCAAACATCAATAACTCACCAGTGATCTAGAAACAATGGAACAATGGGCAAAAATAAATAAGATATCCTTCAATGTTGAGAAGTGCACTGTAATGCATTTCAAGAAAAATAACCCTTTACACGCGTACTCTCTAAACAACAAATATATTCAATCTATTGATGAGGCAAGGGACCCTGGCATTACTGTCAACAATAAATTATCCACCATGGATCACTGCAAGAATGTGATAAGAACATCAAACGGTATGATCAAATGAATCCAGCACACCTTTATTTCAAGGAGTGAACAGTGTCTGATACCCTTGCATAGGGCTTATGTTAGACCCTGTTTAGATTCCCCGCCCCCTTTTGGAATCCTTACTTGAAGGGTGATATTGACTTGATTGAAAGAGTGCAGAGGCGTGTTACCAAGATGGTTCCTAGATTAAGAAATAAAACATTAAAACACAGAATTATGTATTAAGCAGGTAAGCAAGAGGAAACCATTATGGTTTTCCAAAGAGGTAGCAAAGAAAGTGAAAGCCAAAAAGATTGCATTCAGGCAATACAAAAAGACACAGGCAGAAGGGGATAGGGAGAAGTACCAGGAGAAGCAAAGGGAGGCAGGGAGGTCAGTAAGGGAAGCCAAAGCTCAGACAGAAGAACACATTGCAAAATCAGTGGGTAGAGGGTACAAAACCTTTTACAGGTACATAAGTGAAAAAAGAAAGACAAAGGGAGGGATAGTGAGACTGAAGGGGAGGATGGGGGCACTGGAGGATGACAACAGTAAAGCTGACATAATGAACAGGTATTTCTGCTCAGTCTTTACTGAGGAAGAGGAGGGTAATGGGTCTGAAGGGAGTACAAGGGTGAGAATGGTGCAGAAATGGACACAAGTCCTTTACACGAGAAAGGGTCCTGAAGGAACTGGAAGTAATAAGAGTTGATAAAGCAATGGGGCCAGATGGGTAAACTCCCAGGGTCCTTAAAGAACTAAGAGAGGTGGTGGCCGAATCTCTGGCTATCCTGTTAGCCGATCACTGGAAACAGGGGAGGTACCCAAAGACTGGAGGACAGCAGATGTAGTCCCCTTATACAAAAGTGGGAACAAAGAGGAAGCAGGGAACTACAGACCAGTCAGCCTCACCTCGGTAGTGAGGAAGATCATGGAAGCACTACTGAAGGAGAGATTGGTGGAACATCTGGTTGTCAATGGACTACAGGACCCAAGGCAGCATGGTTTCACCAGGGGGAGGTCATGTCAGACCAACCTCATTGAATTTTTTGACTGGGTGACTAGGGAGGTGGTTCAGGGGAGGGCAGTGGACATGGCCTATCTGGACTTCAGCAAGGCCTTTGACACTGTGCCACATAGAAGACTATTACACAAACTGGGGAATATGGGTGTGGGTAGGACAGTAGTGTGGTGGATAGGTAACTGGCTGGGTGGCAGGACACAGAGGGTGATGGTAAATGGCTGTCACTCCACAGAGGGAAGAGTGACCAGTGGGGTACCACAGGGATCAGTGCTGGGACCGGTCCTATTCAACATCTTCAATCAGTGACATGGCAGGACCTAGAAGGCAGAATTTCACTGTTCGCTGATGACACAAAGCTCTGTAACAGAGTAGACACACCAGAGGGTGTAGACAGAATGAGAAGCGACCTGCAGAAACTTGAAGAATGGTCAGGGTTTGGCAGTTGAAATTCAATGCAAAGAAGTGCAAGGTAATGCATATGGGGCACAAAAACCCTGGCACAATATATCAGTTGGGGGTGAGGATATAGCATGCACCAAGCAGGAAAGGGATCTTGGGGTTATCATCTCTGATGACCTCAAGGTAGGAAATGTGTGACAAGGCAGCAGGTAAAGCAAATGGGATGCTGGGATGTATAGGCAGGGGCATTACCAGCAGGAAAGGGAGGTCATAATTCCGCTATACAAGACACTAGTGAGGCCCCACCTGGAGTACAGTGTACAGTTCTGGAGACCATACCTCACGTAAGGACACAGACAGGGTAGAGAAGGTTCAGAGGAGGGCAACAAAGATGGTGCATGGATTGCATCACAAGTCCTATGAAGACAGGTTGAAGGAACTGAACATGTACTCCCTGGAGGAGAGGAGGGAGAGAGGGATATGATAGAGACATACAAGTATCTTACAGAGAGAACAGGGTGCGGAAAACACTATTTTTAGCAAAAGATGTTCCAGGACTAGGGCATGGGATGAAGTTGGAGGGAGGACGATTCAGGAAACATGAGAAAGAATTTCTTCACAGAACGGGTGGTGGACAAGTGGAACACCCTGCCAGAGGAAGTGGTGGGGGCTGAAACAATCACGGGATTTAAGAATGCATGGGATAGACATAAAGGAATTCTGGAGGTCAGTGGTAAGGTGCAACAGACTTCTAGGAAAACAAACTGAACTTACAAGCTCAAATGGGCAGACTGGGTGGGCCATAGGCCCTTATCTGCTGACACTGTCTATGTATCTATGTAACATATGAGGAGAGACTAAGGGAGACCGGTCTGCACACTTTACAGGGTAGAAGGCAGAGGTTAGACTTTTTACTTATGCACAGTATAAGACTGTTCATTCAGTTGACCTAATGTCACAATGTGGGCAAAAATTTTGCACCACAGCTGCTTCCTTGAGATCTCATAACAGGCAACTTGTGGTGCCATGGGCAGATACTAAGAAAAGGGTCTACTTCTTTACAGTTCGTACAGTAAAGGCTTGGAACCGACTACCACAAGAACTAGTAAGCCAGAAAACTATAACTAGTTTTAATAAAAATGGCCTTGATAAATTCTTTTACTCTAATCATATTATGGTATAATCCACCCCACATGTAGTGGGAGACAATCTCAATGGGCACACTTGACTACTTTTGTCTAGCCAAACCTAGTAAACCAGCATGGGAAACTGGTTAGCTTTTTCACTAATTCTGTTCCCCACCACTGTCTTTAGTTGACTAGGAGAATGAGTTAATTTTTTTTTTGGGGGGGCTTATCAATACAATCTGTAGCATCAAACTATACAGTGATAGTGGCACTTGAAACATTGCAGCTGATCAAATGCATATCAAGAAGGGCTTCTGCTGTTGCAACGGTAATGTGACAGAGAAACTTATTTTTGTGAGCGGTAATATGAGGTGAGAGGAAGTTTTAATTTTTTTAAAATATTGTAGCAAACTAGTTGTTTGTTGTTGGGCAGATGCCAAAGTTCTGTGTTGGGTGTACATTGTAAATGAACGTGGGCAGCAAGCACTGATGATATGGTTAACAAAAATCTTTTTAAAACCTGTGCAGGGGCTTGTTGAACAGGAGAGAATATTTTTAAATGCTGAGAGACAGGGCTAATTTTAGCCGGCATCGGAGTTCCCCATTGTTTTTGTAAGCAGGTTTTTAAAAAAAGATGGAGGAGAAATGGCATTTTAAAAAATGAAAAAGTGTGCAGTGATCGCTAGATTTTTAAATTGATCGGCTGACACTTTGTGCATGGGTTGTCGTGAGATTTACCCATGGCTAAAGATACCAGCTGACCAATCAGATCACAGGATTTTAGGTAACCATGGTATAACTGAAGTTAAACAACTGGTGTCTAAAAACAACAGAGAATACTGATGAAAACCTGGGCTGAACAATTTTAAAGGGTCCTCCTTTAATTAATAAAAACATAAAAAAAGTTCTAAAGCAGACTCGAAATGGATAAAGAAGGGTACTGTATAAATCAGGAGGCAAGGTGCAATCTTCCTTGCTGACAATTACACTGCTGCTTTAAAGAAGTACTTCATTCAAAACTTGCAAAAACATATTTTATTTTTTGTTGACCGAGTAAGTACACCAGACAAATTCTGCCTATTTTCAGGCATGACGAGGGGGTTATAGATGAATGCTAACTGATCTTGAACCAGATGTTGGTGGTATTTTTAGTTTATGGGAGGAAATTTGGCCAGGGCACTGGGAAAATCCCCCTACTCTTTTTGAGAAGTGCAACGGGATCTTTAACATCCACCTGAACTACCACCAGAGCAGGCAGATGGGACCTCGGTTTAATGTCTCATCCAAAAGATGCACCTCAGGAGTGCAGCACCCCCTTCATGCTACACTACAGTGTCAGTATTGGGATTTAACCCAAATGCCTGATGTAGGGATAGAACCCACAGCCTTCTGATCTTCCACCCTCAGAGGCAAGTGTGCTACCTGCTGAGCCATTGACACTGTTGTGTAGAATGTTTTGATTTGTGTATGTAATCCTGGTGTGTCCTTCCCTTTGTTTATTATTAGGAGTTTTTTCAAATTAGCCTGTTAGTTTTATGGCCCCTGGGGATCTCCATCTTAACATGGTTTATTGCGCCTCTTTTTCCTGCAGTGCCTCCTGTTCCATGTGATAGTGGTTCACTCAGAATCATTGATTCAGCAAGCACTTGAGATAGAAGCCTGGGGCCCAATTCCAAGATGGATACGCCGTGGCGCAGTGCGACTTGTGCCAACACATATGAAGTAAGTCGCACTTTGTGCCAAGGGTTCCACCAGCTGGGATTCTAAGAGGTGGCCTCCACCATGGCATGGGCTGTCTGCACTCAGGGGGACATATGCCATCCAAGACTCCTATGGCATGGCAGAAGGGGGGGGTTACAGTAGTATCTGCACCCAATTCTGAAAGGGCAGCTACCGTAACCCCTTAATGCCATTCCAGGAGACTCAGCGGCACTGTCAGTGGCTCAGTAGGTAGCACACTCTCCTCTGAGTCTGGGAGATCAGAAGGCTGTGGGTTCAGTTCCTACATCTGGCACTTGGGTTAATATCCCAGTACTGACACTGTAGTGCAGCATGAGAGGGGGTGTTGTACTTCTGAGGTGCCATCTTTTGGATGAGACGTTAAACCGAGGTCCCATCTGCCTGGATTGGTGGTAGTCCAGGTGGATGTTAGAGATCCCATGGCACTTATCGAAAAGAGCAGGGGAATTTCCCCGGTGTCCTGGCCAAATTTCCCTCATTCACTTAAAATACCACCAAAAGCTTAATCTGGTTCAAGGTCAGATGGCATTCATCTGTATCCCCCTCCCCCGGGTCGTGCCTGAAAATAGTCAGGATTTGTCTAGTGCACTTACCCAGTCAAAAAAAAATAAATAAATAAACTGTGGGGTTAGACCAGCTCTGAGCTGGCGTAAGGGGCTTCTGTCATGCCCAACTGCTGGATATCCTCCCCGTATGGCCCTGACCCACACACTGCCATGCCCACCAACCCCCCTTACTGCACAGTAGCCACCCAACCCCCGGCTATATCGGGGTCCACCCACCAGCTCCTGGTACTGTGATGTGGGGATGCCACCAACCCCGGTGCCAGTGTGATTCTGCCAACACCCCCCATGGCCCTCAGGGGCTTTCAAGCATGTCTTGGAGCTTGGGGCTGGTGGGGGCTGTCATTGGGCTTGTCGGCAGCTTGTGGCACCCAGGTCAGGTGCACCCTTACTGTGACACACCACTGGAGGTGCAGCAAGTCACAGGGCATAGTTGCCGGGGACCCCACCTGTTCTTGAATCTGGTGCAAGGTCCCCGGTGTAGTGGCATATGTCACAACTCGCATTCACCAGTGAGTTGAGCCATATGACTTAGAATTGGGTCCCTGATGTTCTAGCTTCCACTAAATAGCTCAAAATCAATATTTTTTTATTTGTGTGTCAGATCTAGCTAGCAGGAGTAAATGTTTTTGTTTTAAAACTTTTCATTTCAGACTACACACAGCCATAAAAAGCACACAAATCATCCCAGATCATCAATGCTATAATTAGTAAGGACTCTAGCTGTTTTCCTGCAGAATAACCCACTCCATTAGCCCTCAAGTATTTGTTAAACTGTAAATGTAGCCTTTAGTGCTCACTGGATAAGGAAACTTACTTAAAATCCCATCTCTACCATTGTAAAATTGACTCTAAACTAGTACTTGCTGAATCTATGGTCCCGGATGCATTACTCTCACATGGGACAGGAGGCACTGTAGGTAAAAAGACGAGCAATACACATGCTAAGACAGAGATCGACAGGGGCCATACAACTACTATAAAACTAGCAGGCTAATTTAGAAAAAAACTCCTAACAGCAGTGAAAGGGAAGGACATGCTAGGACTACACACACAAATCAAAACACTCTGCTCAACATATGTTTTTGTAAATTCTGACTGTAGTACTCCTTCAATTTATTTGATTTATTTCAGTAGCAAAAATAAAAATTCTAGAAGTCCCTGAGATTTTGTTTGCTGGCTGGCTGCAGTACAAGATCAAAAGACAAATAAGAAATGGCCTGAACATCTCTGAAGCACCACTCCAGCTCTGAATGTTGTTAATCAATTGGCAATCCCTGCCCTCTAGATTTACATTATTGATTATGAATTGGCAAGATGACGAATCAGATCAATCAGTTTTGAAAATTTCCACCCTCTAGATTTACATTAATGATTATCAGTCAGTGTGGGGCAAGTCCGAGTCGATCACTTATAGCCCTTTCATTGCTTAGGTTATCTTTGGTCAGAAAGAAACATTTGCAGCCATACTGGTCCTTGTACTAACAGCGTGGCTGATTTGATGTGTATTTATTGGTTAAAACAGCAGCTCATTACTACTGTAAAAAGCTTAAACCATTAGAGTCCCATAAATTACGTTTTAACTTTAGTGTATTCTAGTATTTTTCTTTCTCCTGTTGTTGGTCTACCGCATATTGCAGATAATGCAGCAATTATTTCACCAAGTCTTTTAAAATGTGTCTGTCTCATCCCCAGCTGACTTCATAACTGTTGCTTGTGACATCACAGTCTGTTGTCTTGCTGAGCACAATGATGTTATAAACAAATGCACTGTGAGGTGAACTGGGGAGAGATAAATGACTTTAATACTGGCTTATTAGATATAGGTTACCAAGGTTTGTGCTACTGCTGGACAGGAAAATGAAAAGCAAAATGCATTCTCTAGTCAATTATAAAAGCTGAAACATCGTATTTATGTAAGTACATGCAGAAGTGCAAAGTTGCTGTTTAAAAACATATTTTTACCAGGTAAGCAAGCAGAGCCCATAGAAGGCTCATTTCCAGTTGGGACTTGGGGGTGAGAGTACAGAGGTATGTGCAGGAAATACAGGGTTGTAACTAATTTACAAGTTACAGTTATAGTAAGAAACAAGGAATAACAACCAGTAATATAAATATAAGTGTAGCAGTATTAGCAAAGATATGGGAACTTATGTTGGCACAACAGACAATCAGAGTGGCCAGTGACCAGCATAGCAGTCGGGCAACTAATACAAGTCATGTGGCTGGAAGTGGGGGGCTTTCAGAGTCCTGTAGCTGAAAGTACTACATTTATTGGGCCAAAAGGACAGTGCAGTACTTCTCATTTATTTATTTACAAGTTTTAACCAGGAAAGCACACTAACCTGAAGCTCATTTCCTTTTGTGACCTAGAAGGGACAGGATTACGGAGGGAAAAGGATTGGTGTCTATGTAAGTTATAAGACACAAGAGGCTGTGCATTATAGAATTTTAATGCATGCCCTGGGGTGTAGTAAGGCATGCGGCCAAAGGCAGAGTGTTCTTACATCCCTGGGAAGTGCATTAAAATCCTATGATGCACACCCTGGAGGGGCTTATTACACTGATAAACTGGCTCTAAGTACTTTTTTTGGGGGGAGGATGAGTTTTGGCACCTGACTAGGCATTTATAGAGATTTAATGCACAGCCAGGTGACGTCTCGAGGCCAATGACATTTCTAGATTTTTTTGTTGCCATTTTATAAATACAATTAAAGGGGAACACTCACATGTTGAGTCCCACACTGTTGAGTCCCACACCTTTGTTTTTGGTGCCTCCAGTTGAGAGATTTTAAGCATAACAATTTGTTTACTTACTTGACTAAAGGGTGGGTCTATTATTTTTCTTAATCTGGTTGAACTTGTCACCCCCCCCCAACATTTTATACTTAGTGTCACTCGGGGGCATATCCCAAAATCCCTGTCTGATAATGTCAGACACTGGAGTCAGCAATGGAAGATTTAATGACATGTAATATATACAGGAGTTTTATAATGCTCTGATCAGCTGTTTGCTACTACAGTTATACTCCCAAGGCTAATTATGGGTTGCATGACTTTCAGTTAGCCTTGGTAGTAAAAAGGGATTGGTGATCAACTGATCAGTGCTTTATACAGCTCCTGTATATATTACATGTCACTGACTCTCCTACAGCTGACTACCGTGGCTGATGTCAGCTGAGAGGGATTCTGGGATGCGCCGCCCCATCACCAGGTGTAAACTGTTGGACCTGGGGATGTCAGAACCAACCAGATAAAACTAGAGTTTTAAAGCAGCAATGTCATGAAATTAGCCAAAACATTTGACCATATCTTTTTTTACTATAAAAGATTCTGGGCATCTTCCAGTTGTATATGGGAAGAACATTTTCTAGTTCCACCAGAATGTTAGTATTTTAGAAACGTTTTAATTAATTTTTTTGTCAAGAAAAAAATAATGGCCTCTGTATGTAACTTGGACATTGCACTGTAGACCTGGTAAGGGTTAGGATTGAGAAAATAAAAAAAAAACATCATGGTGAGTAGCATAGGCGGTACCTAGAAAAGTATATTTGACAGATATGTTAATATTTGTTTTTATTATGGCTGAAACTAACTTTTTGGTAAAATATTTTTGTTGCATTGCTGCTTCAACATCAGTTAAGTAGACAAAAAGATATGTTATGTGTCTCTGCCTCCACTTTTAGCATAACATATATTTTTTGTCTACAATTATCTATTAGGGATGGGAGAACTGGGCTAAGTTCAAAACCTCCCAGAACTTATGCCATTTTCTGTAAAAACACCTTATTAGAACCTTTTTTTCAAGTTCTGAAAAGGTTCTGATAATTTTTAAAAGACTGGTTTTGGAGCAAGTCTTTATCCTAAAGGAAGTGCTGTGAGCGACGATAAGACCCAGACAGACAGTTAGGGTGGGTGTGGGGGAAGGACTCAGTGAGCCAAGTCTGTATTAAGTTATCATGTGATCCGTGGTGTTACAGAAGGAACACTAATGACATTGCATTTAATTAGTACATTTCTAAGATGTATTTGCAGTACTAATATTTCCTTTCAGTGAGTTTTTAAGTGGAAATTAAGTTAAAATCCATTTTTTGTACATCAATTCAGTAAAAAAACTGAAAAAAAATCAAAGCACTGATAAGGGTCGGATAACTGTTAAAACTTCTCATAGCTTATCAGAACCTTTAAGAACCTTAGAAATTTTGAGGATCTCCCATTCCTAGTACACAGACACACACACACACACACACAGATTCATATATATTCATTAATGCATCAGTTAGGGTTGTTACTAAAGTGACAAAAGCAGGGAAATGGGGTGTTAGTGTTTTCAACCCTAACACCCCACTCCCACCCTGCAGACACTGACAGGCATCAGGGGTGTGCCTTGGGGTTGTCATGCCTCACAGTAACCCTCTGCCTCTCCACAAGGAAACTTATTCTAATGCTTCCTCTAGTGCTATCTGGGAATGTACATACCAATCCTAGCCCTCCATCCAAGGGCTTAAAATTCGCAGCCATGAATATTTGTAGCATCCCTGCTAAATTTGTTCAATTCCAGGCCTGGATGGCCCTCCATAGTCCAGACATTTATTTATTAAATTTTGGTGACCAGGTAAGCCCACTGGGCCCCGGAAGTCCCTTTTTCAGGGGCGACCCAGGATTACATAACATTGATAAATATCACAGTATGATAATGAAAATATACAGTATGATACAAGTTATACAGTATTGTACAATAATCTGTCTTATGGAGAAGTGGTTGACAGACAAGATCAAAAATAACAAAATAGCACTACCAGGATACCAAGCATTTAGGTGTGACAGGAGGGGCAAGAAAGGAGGTGGCTGTCTCATCTACACCAGGGACTCCCTCCATTGTTCTGTCCTCCTGATCTCCAGGATGACTGATGACCACAAACTCCTAGCAGTGAAAACTCGGGTTGGACAGCAAGGCAAATCCCTGATCGTAGCATCAGTCTATCTCCTACAAATTCCAGCGATGTACTGCTGAAGGTCCCGGGTGCTGTGGCCACTCTCCCTAAGGATCGTGAGCTCATTGTAACAGGTGATTTTAATATTAATTGGGACAGCACTGAAGCACCCCACCGGAAGGATATCATGGTTAGCAACTACTTAACACAATTAGTCACTAAGCCCACTAGACAGAACAATAAGTCAGACAGTAGCACCCTCCTGGACTGGCCCCTCTCTAACTCCCCCTACTGGATTTCTGAGATCATGGTGCTGCCAGATACCTTGAGTGACCACTCCCCCATCACCTTCAGGTGGACCAACAAATTCAAAAATAACCCCCCATTATAATTGGGAGCAGGGTCCTGAAGAAAGGTAAGCTTGGTCTGCTTAAAACAACCCCCTCTTATTTGACCCCATCGATGTGATGACAGACCTTGACATGGCCCTAAAATACTTTGTTGATGGATTCAACAGTATTTGTGACCTTTATGCCCCAGTAAGAAAAAGGAAAGCTTGCATCAAAAACAATGACTGGATCACAGGTGAACTCCTGGCCAAAATGAAGGAAACGGACAACCTCTGGTCAAGAACCAGGCCCACCAGTAACAAGCATGACCTCCAGTGCTACAGGGCTGCCAGAAACCTCTGTATGAATCTAATTAGGCAGGCCAAAGCCAACTTCCACAAGGGAAAGCTGAGCAGAAGCTGGGGAGATGGTAAGAGACTTTGGGAAAGCATCAAAAACCTCATTGGGAAGGACAAAAAGAAGCACCCTCAACTGCTCAACATAAACGGCTCTCCCACAATGGACCCACTCCTAATTGTGCAATCCTTCAGCTCTGCCTTCACAGACCTTAGCTCAGCCCTCCCCTCTGACTATCTACACCCCACCAGTGTTACCCCCTGCAAGAAGTCAACTGTTAACTCCCATCCAGTCTTTTACTTCAAGAGAGTGTCAGTGAAGGAGACTGCAGACTATGTAAGGAAAGTGTTCGGTCAAATCAGAAAGGGCAGTGATGTAGTAGACATGAAGCTACTATCCCACACTCTGGACATACTCATCGTGCCCATAACCCAGCTATTTAACAAATCTCTGGCTCTGGCTAAATTCCCTGCAGTCTGGAAACAAGCAGTAGTGACCCCTGTTCACAAGAGCGGTGATAGGTCCTGTATTTCTAACTATAGACCAATTTCAATCCTCTCCCCACTATCCAAGGCCCTGGAAAGGATTGTATTGGACCAGCTCACTAAGTATCTCAGCAAATATCAACTGCAATGCCCAAACCAGCACGGATTCAGGCAAAACTACAGTACAACCACTGCTCTTTTGGAATACACCGACTTCGTACACTGAGCTATGGATGAAGACAAGTTGGTAGGGTCGGTGTTTATCAATCTAACAAACGTCTTCAACACCGTGAACCACACCCTCCTCCTCGATTCTCTCCACACCACACTACGGCACTCTTTCAACAGGACAGAGGACTGGTTCCATGAGTACAAGCTCCTGCTCAACTATAAAAAGACTAAGACCATGATCCTATCCAGCCCCCAGCCAAAGAAAAGGACACCCACCTTCTCCATCCTCAACAACGACCAAGCACCTCTGGAGCAAGTGCACTCCTTTAAGTACTTGGGGGGTCACCCTTGATGATATCTATCCTTTGCTCAGCATATTGACTCAGTGGTTAAGACAGTTGACATTAAGTTGGGTCTGCTTTACAGGCACAGGAAATACCTCACACCAGCGGCCCTCTGCCTCTCAGTCACTAGCTCCATCTTATCAACCATTGACCATGGCCTGGCAATCTATGGTGCAGCCACAGAATCTGTGCTAAAAAGGGTACATACCACACTCAACAAGGCCTGCAGACTTACCCTTGATGCTGATCGCCTCACCCATACTTGCTCCCTCTATGAACAAACAAACTGGCTGTCGCTAGGAGGCAGGATCAAATTCCAAACCTGCCTCCTTGGAAAAAAAGCACTGCTGGGGAAGGCACCCCCAAGAGTATCTGCAATCTTCTCAAAATCTTGCATTGGCTAGGGGACCAGAGACACCAAGCAGGGAGCACTATTGGTACCATTTCAACAACTGCACTTGGTCAATGTGCCTTTTCCTACAGAGCCCCCCTGTGGCTAAACGAGATCCCTGAGGTCACTCACAACACAAGTCTCGCCCACTTCAAATCCGACCTCAAGCACTACTTTACCTCCAGTACTACATGTGCCTGTTTCCTGAATGCCTGACATACCACCCACTTGTAGCCCGTCAGGCCTAACTCAACAAGCTACTCCCTCAAGCAAGGCCCTGGGCTGCACCCCAAGTTCCCATATACTCAGTCTCTTCTCTTTGGCAATCTCACCTCCAGGACCTCCCTTCCTCGCTCTCCCTCAAACTCCCCACCCCTGCCCCCCTCCCACACCTTCCTCTGTCCTGCTTCCTTCTGCCCCGTGGCATACCTGCCTCCCTGTTCCTAATGATCTGACCTCCAAATCCTACCCATCCTTGTGTGCTGTTGACAAAGCTTTGCACGAAGATTGCTAGTAACCCCCCACCTCCCCCTCTCCCTTGGGGGGTGACCCCCTTTTCTCTGCTCTGTACCAGGCAACACCTGGGAGCCTCATCTCTGTGTCTCCCATAACTTCAAGCCTCACGGCTACCTGCTATTGTCTTATGCTGAGCAATGTTTAATGATTGTTTCTCTGATTTAACTCTGCTTTAATCTGTGTATTACTATGTGATCGGTGTGTATGTTTGTGTTTGTTACTGTTACATGATGTGGAACCTTTGTAAAACAGGCTCGGCTCAGAGGTAATTTTCTGATGCCATAAATAAATAAACGAAATTTGGCAGATCAAGAGACTTTCCCCTAGCCACAAAGCATGCCAAATTTCATGTAAATCCATTGAACTGTTGCACATTTATTAAAGTGCAACATTTAAGGTTTAACATTAAACTGCCCAGCCAATCCTAACTATACTGGTGCTATCATGTCAGTATAATATATATATATATATATATATATATATATATATATATATATAATTTAGCTGCAAAAAATAAGTTAATGCAGAATGCAGAAATTAGGATTGCTGCACAAAGCATAAAAACTATGTAAATGTAACATTGGGGTAAAAAAGTCCACTGGGCTTTATTGAATTTATGGGGTCATGTTCCTCAGACATTGAATGATCTCCAATATCCTATATTCTCTGGATTAACCTGGTTTGATGTTACACAGTTTTGTTGTCTTACCTACTTACCAAAAAACAAAACAAAAAAACAACAGCAGTGACAGTGGCTTACTTGCACTCTCATTGGCTTGTTTTATACAAGCTTACTTGCACTCTCATTGGCTTGTTTTATACACGCTTACTTGCTTTGCCAAAACTAAGCCTAACAGCCATATTTAATTTAATGTACGGTCAGGTGACATCTCTCGGCCAATTAAATTTCTAGATTTTTTCTTGCTATTTTACCAATGTGTATAATTAAAAAGGCATGTAGGTTTTATGTTGTTAAATACAGCAGAGAACAGAAGATACAGAACATATAAAATCTCCATACATTGGGCATTGCAATGGCTGGGGCAATCATGTGTCATCATAGTATGGTATTAGCACTCTCATCCAGTGTGATCTTGGGGGTGGGCAGAGACACAGTATAAAATCCCTGACTGCTGTCTGTCAGTGTTTTTTGTGAGGGCTCCATTTAGACCTGCAGTATATACTGTGAAGTTTGTTCCTGCACAGTAATCCTGTTACTGACACTCCAATATCTTCAGAATTGGCTTGCACAGGTCAGCCAGCAAGTCTCCCCTGTAGCAAGGGAGAAGCCAATTTATCTTCAGACAGAAGGTGATGTGAAGTGAACAATGCCTGCTTCCTTGATTTAAAGGGCAAGCCCCCTCAATCGATTTTCTGTATACCTGTGTAGTTTGTAGGCATGAACAATGATTCCCTCTGTTGCATCCCCCTAATTTCATCCTAATTTAAACATAAATGAGGTTGCTTTACTTGTTTAGCCCTGGTGTGAAAACCTGTTTGCCTCCATTGCAAAGGTCATGTCCCCACTCATGCAAAGTATCAAGGGAGTTGATGCGTACGTGCACAAGCCAGAAGAAATTATACTCTCATTCAGTTCTGTTACATGTCTTGTGAAGTCCTTGTATTCTCTACAAGCATTTGTTTCTAACTCAGATACACTTTAAACTACAGAACACAGCAGGGCACTTACTATGCCTTGAAAAGTTTCATGGCCAGCATAAGACAAGAACATATGGACTGCAGAGGACAGCAATAGCACTGACTAATACAGTGTAACTACTGCAGGCTTTAGCACCAAAACATCATGACGTTCCAGTATGCCTTACATGAATCGGGTCATGACCTTAGCAATGGAGTCAAGCAGGTTTTCATACCAGACTTAAGTACCTTCATTTACATATAAATCCTTATGAACTTAGGAGGGTGCAACAGAACCAATCATTGTTCATACCTACAAACTACAGAGGTAAACTGAATGAAAGGCTGATGAGACCTTCCCTTTTATTTACAGATGATTTAGATCAATAGTTCTCAGACTTTGTCACAGTGAGCCTCTCCAAATCCATGGAAAAGATTTTGAGCCTCCCCTAAAAAAATGAAATAATCTTGGGCCTCCCCAAAGAAAAATAACATACTGTACTTTACGCAGTACACCATGAAAAAATTGAAACCCCTTTGAGTACTTGGCTCACATTCAGTTCTTTGTCTTATACTGACATGGAACCTTTGAAAAAGAGCTCATGTGCTCAAAGGTGTTACCTGAATAACAAATAAATAAAATAAACAAAAATTATTATTCAGCTTATTTTAACACCCCCAACAGGCCAGCCTACTTGCTCCACTATTTTCATTGTTGAACCATTGTTACAGTACCTTCATGGGTCAGACTACTTTCTCTGTTTCCTCTCTAAATGAAATAACCTTCCTACATACTTTGCCTCTCCTGCTTCTAAGCAACTTCTTGAGGATTACTTTGCTCCTTCCTGTTGTTGCTCATAGTACTTCTATGCTCAACCTTTATATCTGGGCAGTTCTGCCATCACTCTACAAATTAATCAATTACCACCACTCATTATTAGTTTATTGCTCATATTTGTTTGCACTATTGTTTATTGTGTATTTCTTGATTGTTTTGCAGTTACCTTTTGAAATGTATTCACTCCCTACTCTTCCCCGGATACACCTGAAATGAGCCTTGGCTCATTCACCTTCCCTTGTCACCTATTAGTAAATACATACATAAAATTCACCTACTCTTACCTTCTTTCAGTTTGCTTCATCTCTTCTCACAAAATACATAAAACTCAAAATTTAAATACAGTACTTTTTCACACTTGCTTGAGCCTCCCCTGGAACAGGCTGGGTCCTCCCCAGGGAGGCTGGCCTCACCATTTGAGAACCCCTGATTTAGATATATATGTCTTTGGACTGCTGACACCTAGAGGTAATTCCAACACTCCATTTGAAAGATTCTTTCATGACGTTTGCAAATGCAAGGGACTCAGCACATTTACCATCCCCTTTAAATCATAGCAGAACATGTAAAATGAAACAAAAGGAGCTATCTTCCAATGTGTGTTCTGAAAAAAATATATACCACAAAAACAAACTAACCCTCCGTGAAACCTAAAGTCTGTGATGTTCTAACATAATTCTAACCAATGGTATTTTTAAATACAAATAAACTAGTGGTTCCTTTTCTGTGCAAGTTTCTGAAGGTGCCCATCGGTCATTGCAAACCCAAATGCCAGCTTCTTGATAAGATCTGGGAATGGATATTTGAAGATATCCATTTGTGCACACAAGACATTTGCAAACCACTGGTATACCGAAACATGTCCAAAGCACCTAGACAGTGCTATTGGTACGTTTCAATATACCACCCCAACTGGGCCATGCACTATTATAATTGTTTCTGCAAACCACACCACCTACTGGCTACAGGAGGAATAGGGCCAACAGGGAGCTATGTACCTCTCAACTGTCCCTGATTATGAGGGACATTCCTCATTTCGTCCCTCAAAATTAGTTTGTCCCTCTTCCATCTGTCATAGAAAAAGTGCTGCCCATACAGAGAATGTGCTGTAAATTAAGACTTCAAAGCAGAAATTTATGATATTCCAATACGCAAAGTCAAAAATAAACTTCGTACAAGTAAGGACAATTGTTTCCACAGTATTTTGAACTTGTATCACTGAGGATGTGTCCCTCATTCAGAGGTTCAACGTCCCTCATTCTGAGATTCATTGTCCCTCTTTCCATCAAAAAAGGTTGAGCGGTTTGGGGAGATATGGGGCTTGCAGAATCAAATGGGGGGGGGGGTGAGGTCCCACAAATGGCATCTGATCCTGTGGAGCAATCTGCCACATTCACACATCCCCATGCAAATTACCCTATAGCGCAGAAATGGGCTGTGGTATAATTAGCATCTTATATTACAGCCTCATTACAAGCCTGGAGTTAACCTGGACTGCACCCCCATCACTTGCCAGTCAGTGTTATTAAAGAGCCTGGCATTTAGTGGTTCCCCACCCCCCTTGATTTCTCATCCATGGCACAGCCCACTCCTGTGGTAGTTCCATTGCCTCTCACCTCAGACCAGCATGCGAACACCCCCACCACCTCGAAAGGGTGATTTGTGGCAGAGCACGTCTGATCAGTAGCACTCGTTGCAATGGGGGGGGATGGGGGACCACTATATGCCAGGGCAGTACAACAGCTTGTCAGAATGAGTGATCAAGGGTTGGGGGACCAGTGACACGTGATGCCAGGGCAGTATAATACCTTGACAGAATGGGTGATCGAGGGGTGGGGGACCACGAGATGCCAGGGCAATTCAATACATTGACAGAATGGGTGATCCAGCAAGGGGGGGCATGAGATGCCAGGGCAGTACAATACCTTAACATGTTGAGCAACATGGGGAGGGAGGCACAACAGCCTTTAGGCCAGGTTCAGGGAGGTACTAAATAGTGGGGCACTAACCGCTATTTACCACAGCTCCAAACCTTCGAATACACCAGTGCACCTATGTGCGAGTGCAGTCAGCTGCTTTGCATTAAGTGCACTGGTAGATTTTAGTGTGGCTCGCAAACGGGTTAGTGCCTCGCCAGCTATGGCTTCCAATATGCCACATATAGAGGGTCCTCTGCTTTTGGGGCACTAATTGGTGTTAGCGAGGCGCTCACCCATTTTGTGCACACAAAACAGCTTCAAATAATCCAGGCTTAATGTTCTGTGATGGGGTTGGTGGTGGTTGGCTGAGGCAGTTAAACTTCATTCTAATTCAAAGTCTGGTTTCATTCATGATGCCATGTGTAAGATTTGTTGCTGTAAGAGGTTTATTGAAGTCAAACGATTCTTTTAATTGCAGAAAATTGATTGGCCTGTCAAGGGCTGGTAGAGTCAGTGCTGTGGCCATTTCAGCTACCTGTGAAATGATGAGGGACCACACTACATTTTCAGGGAGACCACCCGACTGGCTGTGAAATTTCTACTGTCTCAGCAGTCTTATTCTTGGGAGACCCTTATCAGGAGCCTTTTTCCACTTGCTGGTTTCAAAATTGGAGGGCTAGCTACATTTTCTAGGATTCGCATTTCAAGCTTTGATTAAAGAGCCACAGATGGAAACTTTCGAAAAATATGAATGTGAAATACATTTTAGCTCAGAACTGAGATATTCTCTGTTTTCAGCATCCTGGTTTTCATCATAAAATTTGCATAAAAAAATATTGCTGCTCATTAGATGCCATCTGCTTTGGATGCTTGTCTATGCCTGACAGCATAATCACTTGTTTTTGAGATCACAATCGTTCCCACAGCAACAGACATTTGATGTCACAAGAAGAAGATTGTGACAAGGCATAGACAAGCAACCTGAGCAGATAAAGAAAGTCTTTGAGACAGCTTGCTCCTTGGTGCCGAGTGATGGGGCATTGTTCAAGCATGCTGGCGACACAGGTTCATGCCCTAACCCCGGGGTGTCAGGAGTGGAGGCCCGCAGGGAAAAGTGCGGTGACCCGGATTTGCACCATGACCCCAGGTGTCAGGGGTGGAGGCCCACAGGGAGGAGTTAAGGGTGTTCCTTGAATGCTACCCTCCCAGGGGGAGAAATTTTGTGGACTGCTCTCAGAGCAACACCTGGTAGAGGCTTGTGGAGACACTGTAGGTAGTGTGGAGTGACCACAGGCAACTGATTGTCTCTGACCCCAGGATACTGCTGTGGCTGCAGATGTAGGAGGTGGGTGGGGAACCAAAAAAGTGGAAAAAGCTGAAATAATGCAGGATGCTGCCTGTTGTGTACTGTAGGACCCATGCAGCCTAATCTGAGGTGCTCCCCATGGAACCCGAGTAGAGTACATCCTCCAGGGTTATCCCCCTAGTGGTCTTGAGGGCCCTGCCTTTGAGGGCAAGCCAGGGAGGAACACTGTGGTGGAGGTAAGTCCTGGGGTGATGGTCTGGGCTGCACGACAGGGCTGATGGGGGCTGGTTTGGGTGGAAGCAAAAAAAAAAGTCTTTGAGGCAGAAATCCTTTTTTTTTTTTTTTTTTAAATCAAGCTGTTTTTGCCACCTGTTCACCAGCTGATCCCCTACCCCATCACCCACCCTCTCTTGGACTTACCACTCCTGTTATGTACTACACTGAACCCCCCCCCCCGTAGCAGGGCTATCAGAGCAAGCCAGGCCCCTCTGGAGCACAATCCAGATTTTAGAGGGGGGGACCCAGTCAGTGGTGCAGGGCCTGCAGGGATCCAGAGCATCATTCTGCCAGTCAGAGATTTACCTCCCCCATGTCCCCCCCAGAGGCTGCTGGCTACATAGTGACATACTGCACATGTGCACACAAGCACGCATGTGCAAGCATCCACCAGCACGGCTGTCCCAGTCTAGGTAGACTGACTATGCTACCACCTTTTCTTCTCCACCAGATGACCAGATGGCAGTCAAGCAGTAGATCGATAATTGCCCATTTCCCGAGAAGGGAGAGTGGTCCATGGGATGCTCATCCTCTTCCCCGGCCATCCACTACGTAACCCGAGCTCACTCACAGACTCAGTTGCTGTCATGGCAGCTGCAGGCAGAAGCATTACCACCCGGCCACCAGGCCAGCCCAGTCATCCTATTTTTATACTTATGCGCTTCATTATAAAGAAAAATATATAAAAATATAAGCTTTAATATGCCGGTGTATGTTTTTTTTCAAAGTGTCCATACTGATGTGAGGGTCTCTCTGAGACTGAGGAGTGGTGATAATGAAATCCTTAACTTAGGCTGCAATATTTGCCTATGTAAGGTCCTCTTGAATACAAGGGGTGCCTGGTCCCTTTAAGTCTGGCAGTTGTTCTTTCGCCAGTCACCTTACATGTCTGCACTGGGTTAAGAGGGACATTGCAGTGTTGTTTAACCCTCATTTTGTTTGATTGCCTTTCAGTAACAAGGGCAGCTGGGAATGAGGACTATTCCCTTCAGCTGTTCTATGCTCCTGCCTGCCCATCCCCCTTCCTTATCATCCAGGCACAGTGGGCTGCCATGGGACTGTTTGAGTCTGCAGCTCTGGCCATATCTGGGCATTGCACACAGCACCGTGTGCCATAAAAATGCTACTCATCTGTTCCCTGTGCCAGTCAGCCCTTCAGGCTTTTCTAACACTCTCAGCTTCTCAGGAAGTGTGATACATTAATGGCTCAAACCTTCTACGAAGAATCAGCCAAACTGTGGTGGTAACCTAAGAACCAAAGACACATATCCACATCTCTGTCTGTCTGTCTCTATATATGTGTGTGTGTGTGTATATATATATATATATATATATATATATATATATATATATATATATAAAATGGATAAAGAATCAATATCCAAATCCAAAGTTCTGATTGTATAAAACACATCACATGGCCGTGCGTATATCAGAGCATGACCACGCACCTGCACTTTAACCCCCCTCCAAAACAATGTTGCCATTTTATAAGATAGATAACCCACTTTACGTTGTGCTGTCGTGCTTTGATATATGCATGCCTTGGGTGGTTCACGCATTCGGCCTACGGCCTCGAGCGTACAATGCACAACAAAGTGTGCATATATCAGTGCATGACCGCATACCTAAGAGTGGGTTATCTATTACACACACACACATATATATATATATATATATATATATACACGATACATCGATTGGAACACTTGATCCATTGAAAAGCCTATCATGGACTTAAGTAATATTTGAAAAAGTAGAGGAATGTTTATATGATAATTTAGAGGGATTCTGAGTCACTTTGATATATTACACCAACTGTACTATGCCAGTATCTCTCAATAAACCTGAGTTATGAACAAAAAAAGAAAAGCCCATCATGAATTTCCCTGTATATTATGACAATGAAAGTCATATACCACAGTCATTAAAGTCATATACCATGGCTGGTTGTGGTATACGACTTTAATGACCGTGATATATGACTTTTACTGCCAAGATGCATTGCTTTGGCCCTACAGCTCCAGTCTTACTCCTCCCAGAATCCCCAAGCAAAAATGATCCTCACCACAGCCCCAGCCCTCTCTCGAAAAAAATCCCTCCTTTTAGCCAAACACCCTTGCCCCTCAAGAGTAGCTCCTGCAACCCATGCAACTCACGCATGCCCTCCATGCTGTTACTGATGCTGCTGTCTTCAGGCTTCTCGGGACTGCTGCACCAGACTGTGGAACTGCCGTTCCAATCTGTCGAACCATCGCTGCACACTGCTGAACCACTGCACAGCACCATGACACTGACCCTACCTGCATGCCATTCCCAATCCTCGCAAACACTAAGAGTCCAACCTGCCAAGCCACATCTCCATTTTTTAATTTTTTTTTTAACCAGGAGAGACACACCAAGCTGAAAGCTTGTTTACAGGTGCGACCTGGGAGCACAAGGAAGTTAAGTGACTTGCTCAGAGTCCTTACACAGGAGGACCCTGCACTACAGAAATGAAACAGTGCCTAACACAAAAATGCCACTACACGATTGAAAACTGGGAGGGGAAAAAAAATGGCAGATCAAACCTGGAAATGATCGCAGGTGCAATCTAAACAACAGAAAACAGCCATCCTAATGTATTATATAAAATCAATGCCAGGTAAGTGTGGTATATGGGGAAATATACCATCTGAGGGGGCTAATTAGCTTATAATTCCACTTACCCTTCGGGCTCATTGGTTATCATGTTGATTAGCCCCCCTCAATGGCATATTTCCCCATAAACCACACTTACCTAGCATTTATCCTCCATATAATGTGACAGCGTGGTACATAGAAACATTGAATTTTGCCAGCAGAAAAGGACCCCATGGCCCATCCAGTCTGCCCGATATAACCCCCATCTAATTCATCTTACACCCTCTATTCCCTTACCCCTCTCTCTTATTTAGCCCCATGTAGGTGTGCCAAGCTCTCTTGAATTTGTCCACTGAATCTACCCCCACAACCCATTCTGACAGCCTGTTCCATGGCCTCACAACCCTCTCAGTGAAGAACTTCCCCCTAGCATCTCCTCTAAATCTATCCCCCCCCTCCAGTTTGAATGCATGCCCCCTAGTGGATTTGTTCTCACTCATCTTGAAGATGCTACCTTCCCTCACCCTGTTTATTCCCTTCAGATATTTGAAAGTTTCTACCATGTTCCCCTTTTCCCTCCTCATCTCCAGTGTGTAGAAGTTTAGTTCCTCCAGCCATTCATCCTATGTCCTCTCATGTAGCCCTTGCACCATATTGGTTGCTCTTCTCTGGACCCTCTCCAGCCTGTCCCTGTCCCCTTGTAAGTGTGGCCTCCAGAACTGGACCCTGTATTCTAGCTAGAAGGAATTTATGTCAGCAGAAGAATGTATAAAGCTCTGTTCCCTTTTTTTAGAAATGCTAAAAGGGTTACACAGAGTTCTGGAAGCATACAGGTAAGGAGCTAATCAAACGGTAGGGAGCTAATCAAACATAGAAAACTCTGGAAGCATCCAGGTAGAAAAAACTCTGGAAACATCCAGGTAGGGAGATAATCAAACACAGATGCAGTCAATTTTAAATAAGCCCTGTTTACACTGCTGACTTTGCAGTGCATCAGCCCATGTGCATGGGGTGATGCGCTGCAAAGTCAGCAGTGTAAACACTCTCTGGAGTGCCTTAAGCTCCCTTCGGATCCTTTTTTTGAACTGAGTTAGTGGGGAATCAGCAGCAGAATGAGCGCTTTACGCGGTGGTGTGAATGATTTGCTGTGCTTGCTCCGCTGCAAGGGCTATCTTTCCTTCATCCTCCAGTGAATTCACAGCCCCTCCTCGGAGTGACCTGCAGCACTGTGAGGGTGGGCTGTGTAAATGTGAATTACTGGAGGAGCAGGCAGCACAAACTTAAGGGAGCGGCACAGATGCCAGAGCGCTGCCACTGTGTAAACACGGCTTCAGAGGCAGTGTATAAAACCCACCTAGGCAACAAAGGAGGGAGAAAGACTTGAGCAATGCTGGAAGTTGGGCTGCAAAGGGTAAGCTCGAGCTACAGAGACCTTAGGAAAGGACTGTGAAGTTTGTAAGTGGACTTTATTATACTACCTGGAAACTGGGAACCAGAGCAGCTGGTAACCAGAAGTAGTGAGGGAATTACTTTATTTAATTGGAACTCCAGACAGGAGCGTGTTTTTTTTTCTCTGTTTGTTAAAGGGGCTGTGACCCCGGTTAGTTGGTGACAACACTGTCTTAAATACACTGCACTGTCTTACTTGACCTCAGACTGTGTACACCTCCTTGGACACACCTTCACCTGCCCACCCCAGGAGAATACTGGAGGTCACTCTACCACAATGAACACATATATCTTGGGATATAATGTCAGAAGCATGTAGTCTACTTGGAGATAGTGCAGGTGAAGGGGTCTAGCCAAATGAGATTAAAAACCACAAGCCCATGGCTGCTGTTTGCATGATGATGTATCTGTTTCTCTTTGATTTCAGCTGCTGACTTCAGTGCTGCACATGGCTACTGTAGTGTCATCAGCACTGTAATTTGACTGTGATGTACTTAACCTTCAAAATATCAAGTTTGACAGCACCAAAAACAAAACCATCATTACAGCTTGATGTTAGCATTGTCATCAATAAAGATATCTCTTGTTATCCTGTCATTTTATCTCCTCTGGAGTTGTTTGTATGTATGTGTATATATCTAAATCTATATCTATCTCTATATATAGATATATGTGGGTATATATATATATATATATATATATATATATATATATATATATATACATATATGTGTGTATATATATATATATATATGCACACACACACACACACACACACACACACACACACACATATTTATATATATTAGATAACCCACTCTGAGGTGTGGTCATGTTTGATACATGCATGCCTTGGTGTGCATCCGCCACCCAAGGCATGCATATATCAGAACATGACTGCACAACCTAGAGTGGGTTATCTATCTTATAAAATGGCAAAATTGTTTTGAAGGGGGGGGTAAAAGTGCAGGTGTGCAGTCACGCTCTGATATATGCACGGGTCATGTGATGTGTTTTATACAATCAGAACATTGGATTTGTATTATCTCCCCATTTTATAAATACATATATACATGTAATAGATAACCCACTCTAAGGTGTGCGGTCACGCTCTGATATATGCGTGCCTTGGTGTGTGTTATTATGCACGAGGCCGCCAGCCAAGTGTGTAAACCACCCAAGGCATGCATATATCAGAGTGCAACAGCACATCCTAGAATGGGCTATCTACCTTATAAAATGGCAAAATTGTTTCGAAGGGGGTGAAAGTGCAGGTGTGAGGTCACACTCTGATATACGCATGGTCATGTGATGTGCTTCAACCAATCAGCAGAAATGATTTTTCCTACCCATTTTATAAAGATATATATATATATATATATACACACATTGCAAAAACTCCATTAATGCATCAGTTAGGGTTGATAGTGCAGTGACAAAAGTTTGGAAATTTGATGTTGGGTCCCCCACCCTCCACACACAACAGACATCAGAGTGTGCCATGGGGTCATCAGGCCCAACTCTCACCCCATTCCATATGTAAACATGCTGACATGGTACAGTATAGGAGAATGGGGTGAGAGTTAGGCCTGATGACCCCATGGCACACCCCGACACCTGTTGATGTGGGGAGATTGGGGGGTGGTAGGGGTGGGAACCCTAACATCGAATTTCCAAACTTTATGTTATAGTGGTGCCTAAATGTGTCCAGAGTCCTGGACACAACCTACAGTACTACATGAGGTACCTCTCATCTGAGTATCCCCATAAAATGGCGACTGAGTTCAAGGGCAGGCTCTGTGGTGGGGAAGGGAGCTGCTCCTTTAGTTTGAAGGCAATTCTGGTCTTCAGTTCTAGTCAGTCCTATAGGCAATGATTGAATATATAGCCAAGGTTAAGTGTATATTTGAAATTAATTTCATGTGTAATTCTCTGAAAAACCCATAGAGGGCAGCAGTGAATATTGGCTTGTATGGCTTTCTTATGTAATGTACTTTACCTAATGCCCACACTTGTATATTTTGTCTATGTACAAAATATCTCACAAGCTCAAACTATCCACTCCAAAGCTCTTTCTATTCTACTTCTCTAGCATGTATTAGATTCTAGTGTGTCTTTTATTTTCCTATATACTGTAAACACACACATATACGAAAACCGCCAGACTGCTGACAAAGTCCATGAAGTTACACATGGCAGCCTCTAGTGTAAAGGCATCATGTATTGGGACATCTGTCACTCTGTGGAGCTGTAGCCCATCCCCATTGGTACTGTTATGCAATATTCACTATTCATTTTCCTTTAAATCACAGGTTATTCATTTTGTGTTCACCTACAGTGCATCTCTGTCTGTCTGTCTGTCTATCTATCCATCTGTCTGTCTATCATCTATTTATCTATCTACAGACAGTGGGCCCAATTCTCAAACTGTTACGCCTGACGTAACTCAACTTGCACCAAAATAAATGGCGCAAGTAGCAAGTTACGCCAGCAGTTGTGACATTCGGTATTCTGCAAAGCAGCTTGCATCAAAGTGGACATACACCACCAGTTATGCCCTAAATCCCCTGCGACATGGTGCTAGGAGGTTTATGGCAGCAATTGCACCCTATTCTGGAAGGGCAGGAACCAAGTCCCCAAGGCGCTATTCTCAAACTACACCCAGAGAACATCTGCCAAAGTACAGTTACACCAGCTTTTAGCTGGTGTAAGTGTAAGTACACCCTCCGGGGGTTGTGAAAATGTGCCTCCGGCCCATCCTCAATGATATGTCACCCTCCCTCCCCAATGCACCAATCCCCAAATTGCGCAGATAAAAGCTCTGCAGGGCTAAGTATGCTCCCCTAATCCTAATGCCCTGATCCCCAAATTGCAGTGATAAAAGCTCTGCAGGGCTATGTATGCCCCCCAAAGCCTTGATCACCAGCTGCCCACAATTGGCACATCCTGTGAAATAAAATACTGTAACCCATTATCCCTGGTAGACTAGTGACCCCCCCACCTGGCAGTGCCAGACCACCCTTCACCCCCTCACCCTTACCCAGCCTGCGACTGGGCAAAGCCCACCTCTCACCACCATAGCCAGCTGCTGACTGAGCTCCGTATGAGTGTGCACTCCTGTATACAGTATGCGCTCAGTGAATGAACTGCCATTCATTCATTGGGTGCATACTATATACTATACTATACTATACTATACACACTCAGATGGAACTCAGTCGGCAACTGGCCATGGTGGTGAGAGGTGGGCTGTGCCAGTTGCTGGCTGGTAGTGGTGGGGGCACGGGTGATCTGGGCACTGTCGGGTGGGGGGTGGGGCCATAGCCTACCAGGGATAATAGGTTATGGTATTTTATTTCACAGGATGTGCCAACGCGGGCAGCTGGCCATCGCATTGGGGGATATACTGACCCGCGGGGCTTTATCACTGTAATTTGGGATCGGGGCATTGGGGCATACTTAGGCCTCAGGGGCTTTAATTCTCAATTTGGGTTGGGGCATGGGGGCTGGGCACCTGCACCTCTTCACGCCTGTTGCAGCTATGCATAAGCCCTTCAGGTATGCCTTCATTTGGCACACCTGTGGGATTGTCGCAAGTCACTGGACTTAGTAGCCGGGAACCCTGCTCCTTACAAAATCGGGTGCAGGGTATTTGTCGCTAATCCGTATCTTCACATGCTCTAACTTTGGCGCATACATATAGGGTTCTTCCAGAATCTGACCCAGTATCTATCTCTCTATCTATCTATCTATCTACAGACAGTATCTATCTATCTATTTATCTGTCTGTCTCTCTATCTAGCTGTCTTAATTTATTTATTTATTTATAAGTCAGTAACTGGGAAAGACCCAGTGAGCCGAGGCTCATTTCCAGGTGCGACCCTGGGAAGGGTTTGTGGGAAGTAGCAACTTAGAAAACAAATACAGATGCAGCATTACATTACAGGATAATGGGTACATATAGAGGCATCACTAATTGTGCTAGTGTGATTTCAATAATAGCTTTTATACAACAGTGAATTGTGAACCATCATGTGTGAGGCAAAGTGCACAGTGTGTGTTTAGGTAGGAGTAAAATGGTGAAAGGCATCAAGCTAGGAGGCTGATGCAGGAGAGGGTCAAGGGAGAGGATATGGCGTTGGCGGGGGATAGGCAGGAGCAGAAGGGTTATGTATATAGATATACGTAGCAAGCTATACAATGCTATATAAACTACATGGGTAGGCCTTTTATCCTTCATAGTAAAAGTCCATGTTTACCAGCCTTAATACACGTTAATTAAATCCATAACACACACTAATTAATCAATCATGGAATTTTTTTTTAATTTCTTATCTCAGTCTCATGATCAGGCTTTCATAAAAAAATAGTTTCTCTAAAAACATGGAAATGATTCAAAACATGATTATTTAAAACATAGCCATGAAAAGCAACAAAAACAACTCTAAACTACACTTAAAATCTAAGCTATGTATTTATTTATTTCTATTTATTTATTGCATTCTCGGATGACACCTTTGAGCTGAAAGCTCTTTACATAGGTTCCACATCAGGTGATTACATAGACAGGTCACAAAAGATTGTCACTAAGCGACAAGCACTTGAAAGTTGTTATAGTGTCAGGTAAATAAAACAATGACAATATCACAGTAAACATAAAATAGTGAAAACACTAAAGTGACGGTTTTTGAGTGGCATTGTACAATGTGTGGCAGAGAGCAATGGTTATCCAGATTAGTGCAGACAATCGGAGACGGTACAAAAGTAACAATAGAAGTGAGAATCAGCCCTTGAGGCTTGTCAAGGGTGGGTGGGGAGGCATGAAGGAAAGGTAAGTGAGGGGTGGAGGAATGAAAGAGGATGGGGAAGGAAGGGAGGGAGGGAGGGAAGGCAGGGAAGGGATGGAAGGGGGGAGAGAGTGGGAGAAGCAGAAAGAGGAGGAGTGAGGGGGTGAGGAAAATTGGGGGGGCAGGGAAGATGTGGTCAACAACGCAGGAGGGAGGCAAGGGTAAGCAGGTTTTAAGTGCCAGTAGGAAACACAGTTATGGAATTTGGGACATGAAACAGATGCAGAAAAAGAAAACTTTTAAAATTAACAGCAAACGTTTTCAAAAGCAGTAATCACTAAAGATGAGTCTGTAATTCAAGAAATGCTTGGTTCTGAAGCACACATAAAATCCAAGTCTTGAAACAAAAATTATTCTTGCATGAGCCAAACTTTCAAACTCCCAGCCAGCCTTTTCACAAACTAAAAGTAACATATTTCCACATCTAGCAAATTGTGTTTTATACTAGAAATGGAATCAAACTCAAATAACTTGCAGAACACTTCAGTGTAAACAGCCAAAGTGAACAATCCACTGCATTGCTGCTCTGACTGTGGCCGCAATAGGCTGTCACATGAGCTGACAGTCACGTGGTCAAACTCAGACTGGGGTCTCTGTTGAAGAATGACACATGTACTCACTTACCTCATCCCTTTCAGCTAACAGGTGTTAACGTCACCGCTGACAACATTTTATAATCCCTAAAAAATTTGAAAACAAAGCAGTTTTCTTGACTACCAAAATATATTGTATGAAACAAATATAAGAAAAGTATTATATTGTATGGGAGAGGGCTATTATATATGGAAGTTGATGAATTCAAAACCTTGCAGTACCATCAATGTGACATCAAAGTGTTGTACCATCTTGACTATGTGTTGTCACATCGATGGTACAAGTTAGAATGCCGGCCCGTGCTGCTGCTTACATCTCTGATCGTGACTCCGGTGTTCAAAAAGTTCAATGGCATCCAATTACCACCGTCGTCAAAGAACCCGGAGAGCTGCACCAAGGAAGACCCAGAGAGACTCTGCAGATTGCAAGGTGGATAGGTTTCTAGGAGACTCGTTCTTGTTCATGCTGATTTATTTATCTTGAATAAATATAGTCTGTGTAAGTGGGGACGGAGCAGGGCTTGATCATGGAGGGGGGGGTGGATTTGAAAACAGCCGCGCAATGCTGAGGAGAGGCAGATCGGGACAGGCTGGGTGTGAGGGTGAACTCAGCATTGGTATTTAACTGTTGCCCATACACTATGAAATGTGTATAAAACTAAAACTATGCTATTTGGCTCTGCAGCCAGACTTAAGACCAGTAAGAATCATCTAAAAATCATCTGTCTAGATGGCTCCGTTCTGGAAACAACAAGCTCCTTCAAATATCTAGGGATACTACTAGATGAGTCCCTTGACTTTGATCAACACATTCTAGCCACATGCAAATCTGTTAACTCCAAAATTGGGGTAGCTTACAAAACTAGCTACACTCTGACCCCTTCTGCGAGATTGGCTATTGCCAAAGGCATCCTACTCCCATCTCCCACCTATGGTGCAGCAACCTATGTTAATGCATCTAAGGCTTCTCTCCTAAAGTGGGATACTACATACACCAATACTTGCTGCTATGCCTCTGGATCTCCTTGGTTAAAACACCATTGTCTACTCTACTCCAACCTCAAGTCCCCCCCCCCTTCGGTACACATGTGTCTTGCCCTTGGCACCATTATTGATAGCATCATGTGATCCAATATCCCTATCTCGCTTGCTTCCTTACTGCTCCCCTTGTCCTCCTCCTATGACCTTAGATCAGTTGATCAAGCCTTGCTACATATACCAAGGTGTAAAACCACCAAGGGTGCCGCTGGTGCTTTCTCGCATGCTGACACTAAATACTGGAATGGACTTCCCCTTGAGCTACGGCTTGCACCCTCCCATACCCAGTTTAAGAAGAACCATCAGTGCCCAATGCAATTGTTTCTATCCCCTCTGAATTCTATCTTCCCACCACCTGCACTCTCTTCATGCTCTCGCTACCTACCTCTACCTGCATCTGACAAATTCTCCCCCTCTTTCTTCCTCTTCTGCCTGTTCAGATACTTTCCCTCTCACTCCTTTGTGGACCCTCTGCTGTTCCCTGCAGGTAAATAACTACCCACCTTATCACTAGTGCCCTACCTGCTTTGTACTGAAGATCACTGAGATGTTGTATTCAAAATGTTATGATAGCACTTTTATTGTACTATAACATGCATATTATGTGTGCTGCCAAGCTTTTCTCCTTTCATATTGTTTTTACCTTGCCCATTGTATTATACATTACTTCTTCTATTTTCTGACGTTACTGATTGTATCATGCATTTTACCCTTTTTGCTGAGCATTGTCAATGTTTTGTATTGTACTGATTCCTAGGTTGTATTTATATTCCACAGCTTTGTAACCTCCCGGGTCATGCCTGAAAATAGTCACTCTGTGGCTAGTGCACCTAAGCCGATTAACAAAAACAAATAAATAAATACACTATGAAAGACAATGGATGAGGAACAGTGAACAACAACGCTGTGTTTACTCCTCGAGTTTGTATGACAACTGAAAACCTCTCGAGCTTCACACTTCAGGTTTACCTGTTTATCATGACAACCTCTCGAAGTGAACACACCGTTGTTGTCCACTGTTGCCCATCCATTATCCTCTATGCATACTTGAAAAATAATAAAATCTCAGGGCTTGTGGTTAATTATCTTGCTAGTACTGCTAAATGGTATTATTTTCTCTCACACAATGATTTTCTAGTGTACAAGGTTTTAGTCAGAATTTAATTGACAGGTAACTCTTGTAATTCAAGACTAGTTGGGGGTTTGAACTCCGTTCTGCCTGCGATCGGGCCAGTCGGGGTTCATTTTCGTTATGCCCGTGATCGCCAGTGGGGAGGTTCATTTCGTTATGCCCGCGATCGGTCCAGTCGGGGGGGGGATTTATTTCATGCCCGCGATCGGGCTGCAGGGGGGCATCGGTCCCCTATGGCTGCTGCCTGGCAGGGTGCCAGGCGCAAGTCGTCGGGGATCGGTGCACTTGCATGCTAATGGCATGCAAATGGGGCCATAATTAGATGCAAATGGCCCCCCGTGCGCCTTGCATAAATTATGGCCCTATTTGCATGTCACCTTTTGAATATCGGAAATTTGCACATGGCGCAATGGAACTTGCACCACTGCATCTGAATGCTCCCTCTGACCACTTGCGGTGGCGCAAGTTCCACTGCGCTACGCACAGTGGTTGGTCGGGGGCTTATATTCAAAGGAGTTGCTCAATAGCGCAACTGCATTGAATATCACCCCGGCCACACCCCTGCACAACTTTTTTGAGCAGCGCAAGGGCTTGCACCACAGAATGGTGCAGTTTGAATATCCAGCCCAATATCTATCTGTCTATCTGTATGTCTATCTATCTGACAATATCTGTCTGTCTATCTGCTGTATTAAGCTATGTACTGTATAGCTATAACTTGTAATACATTATATTGCCTGCTATATGAAACTGTTTATAGCTATAATACTGCACATCACAGGCTGTATTATATTCAGGGACCCTAGATCTTGGTGACACTTCAACCCTAATTTCTGAGTCAGGGAGCCTGGGCTTCAGAGGTCAGTCTTTGTTGGCTTACAACATTGCATTGCTTATTTGTTGCTGTGGTAGAATGCTGTTTAGCCATCAGCTATATTATCATGAGCTGTCACTGATGTCAATCAGATGCCCATGCATGGAGGAGGTGCTTCACACAAAACAAAGAGTTGCAGAAGCCAGCTAGTGTGGCAAAATAGTGTTTTTTAAATACCCCCCCACACATACACACCAAAAATACAGAATTCTGTGTCACCAGTTAGATTCTGCAGTAGGATACAAGCTCTGCAGCTGCTTCTGCATATACAGTCTGAGAATATCAGGGATTTTGATTACACTGTGCATAATTCAAACAGTAGAGACTGAACTCTCCCCATCTAAGATCCTTCTGCTCCATTAAATATCTTGCACACGGCCTGAAAATAATATTAACTTTTAAAAGTAGACAATGGTTACTTATTGTTCCTCAAGTACTTTTCCTTTTCTCTTTTGCTAATTAGAAGATTTTTGACCTGTCAGTACCAGGCAGGATGCATGTACCTCACCTGGAGCCTAACACATATATAGTTCTAGTCTCCTTCATACTGCATTAGCATTCTACCCTCACTGACCTTGACATCATAACTGGCCAGGAAGAGCCAATCATCTTCCGGCAGACTGGTTGCTAGTGAAGTCTCAATGAGTGGGGTCACACTGCTGATGTTGTATGAAGGGGGCTAGAGCTAGTGTAGAGATTTTAGCTTCCAGATAGAATGCTGCTGTTCTGTACATCGCACCCAATGCTAGCAGGTAGAAACCATTCTAATTAGCAAAAAGAAAAAATATGGTTATATATTGCTCTGATCTCTGCCAAGAATATACTATTAAGATACTGGAGACAGTCTAACCCCCCAACTTTTGTGGAATGGCTTAAAGAGATCTCCACAGGAGCCAGTTATGAAAGAATGGCCAACTTCTCTCAGTCTAGATTAGATACATTTTATGGAATATGAAGCCCTTTTCTAAACTCACAGCTTTGTAAGCTACTTCACTTCACTTAACGATACATACTTTAATTTAATAATTATATTACTAAACTTGTTGAAAGATAGTCATACACCATTCTTATATTTGTTGTTAATGACTACACCGACTGGTCCGAAAGTAGTGGGTTATTGTGTATGAACAAATTTCTCCCCCCGCTGCTAACCTTGACTAGTTCCTGTTTGACAGTGTCAGTGGCTCAGTAGGTAGCACACTCGCCTCTGAGGCTGGGAAATCAGAGGGCTGTGGGTTCAGTTCCCACATCTGGCACTTGGGTTAATACCCAGTACTGACACTGTAGTGCAGCATGAGAGGGGTGCTGCACTTTGGAGGTGCCGTCTTTCGGATGAGACAATAAACCGAGGTCCCATCTGCCTGGATTGGTGGTAGTTTAGATGGATGTTAAAGATCCCATGGCACTTATTGAAAAGAGTAGGGGAATTTCCCCAGTGTCCTGGCCAAATTTCCCTCATTCACTAAAAATATCACCAACAGCTTAATCTGGTTCAAGGTCACTTGGCATTCATCTGTATCCCCTTCCCCCGGGTCGTGCCTGAAAATAGGCAGGATTTGTCTAGTGCACAACCCGGTCAACAAAAACTAAATAAAATAAATAATTTTTGTCCTATGTTTCTTTGTTATTGTAGATTATTATTTTATGTTATAAATGATCAATCTACTGTTCTAACTTTTGAAAACTCAATAAAAAGTTAACTGAAAAAAGGAAAAAATAATTTAGAATTAAATAGTAACAATTGACTACAGTATTGCCAAAAATTTATAACATTTTCCGTCTGCTGTTTTTTGCACTGCAAGCTTTTTTTTTTTGCCAAATGTTGACTGATCAGTCTTGGCTTAACCATGAATCAGTCCGAGTTTGTAGGACCAAAGACTTCAGAAATTAATTTTTGATTTGCTTTTGTGGGTAAGCATGGTGCAGTATATGTCTTTTGTTAGTGTAAAGCTGTGAGACGGTATATGGCATGCTGTAATATGCTATTTATTGCTCTATTATTATATATCACTGGCAATCTGGTACAATATATAAAGATAATATTGTATATTGCTTGTTACAGTGTGCATTTCTATTTTCTCCTCACTGCACTGAAACTTAAGTGCTTAAAGGAATAATACTGTCAGAATTTGCAAAAACATATGTTTGTCAGACCATTGATTTGTGTGTGTAGTCCTGGCGTGTCCATCCCTTTGTCTGTTATTTGGAGTTTGGTCTAAATTAGTCTGCTAGCTTTACAGTAGTTTTATCTCCCCTGGGGATGTCCATCTTAGCATGGTTTATTGCTCTTCTTGTTCCTACAGTGCTTCCTGTCCCATGTGGCAGTGATGTATCCGGGACAATGGATTCTGCAAGTATTGGTTTAGACTCAATTTTATAACAGCAGAGCTGTGATATTAAGTGACGTTCCTTATCTAGTGAGCACTGATGGCTACACGTACAGTTTAATAAATACATGAGGGCTGATTGAGTGAGTTGTTCTGTAAGAAAATGCCAAGAGTCTTTACTAATTATTGCACTGATGATCTGGGGTTGTTTTGCATGCTTTTCATGGCTGTGTGTAGCTTGATGAAATGAAAGTTTTAAAAGAAAAACATTTACTCCTGCTGGTTAGACCAGAAACATACACATAGAAAACAAAATATTGAATTAGAGCTATTTAGTAGAGGCCAGAACATCAGGCTCTTATTTCTAGTACTTGCTGAATCAGTGGTCCTGGATGCATCTCTATCACATGGGACAGGAGACATTGTCAGAAAAAGAAGAGCAGTAAACCATGCTGAGATGGAAATCCCCAGGGACCATAAAACTACTATATAACTAGCAGGCCAATTAAGAAAGAACTCTTAACAGCAAGCAAAGGGAAGGACACACTGGGACTACAAACACAAATCAAACCACTGTGCACAGCTTATATTTTTCCAAATTTTAGTACTTCTTTAAACATGTTTATTTATTTAAAAGTTGGTAACTGGGAAAGGCAAATTGAGCCAAGGTTCATTTCCAAGTATGACCCGGTGGAAGGGAAATAAGGAGAAACAACTTACATAACAAAACACAGATACAAATCACATATCAGAAGTATGGATATAGGCATACAAAATACAATGGTAGCAGCACATTGAGTGGAAACCTAAAATAGCAGCGTAAATACAGCAATAATATGGTGGCTAGATATAAGCAAAGCAAAACGCACAGTGCACGTTGGGGCGGGGTCCATGTTAAAGAGCCTCAAATGAAGGCAGGCTGACAGGAGCGTGAAGGAAGAGGATATAAGATTAGGAAGGGGATTTACAGGACCAGGAGGGTGCAAGGAGTTGTCTTAGTTGATATCTAAAGGCAGAGAGTGAGGATAAGAGTTTTTAACGGTGTGATTCTCTTGTAATACATAAAGTGTGTCCTGTGATAAAATGACACTAGTTATTCATTAATTTACTGACAACGTAACAACTGATACCAAGTAAGTCACTAATTAAAACAAACTGTAAATTTTCAATTGCCAGCCAACAGTAACAATTTATTTGGGTCTGCTTCTGCCAGCACTAGCCACCTAGCTACCAAAGCTGGGTGAAGCAATTATCCCAGCCCATGGGGGTTGCTGGGGACTACACAAGGCCTCTTTCAACAGCAGGCTGATGTCAGCCCTGGGGAACCCTGAGCCAGCTCTGCCCAGGCCACTGTCAAAGGCAGCAAAAGATATTGCAGTGTAGTGCCATTCTTTTATCTGCAATTGAACGTGCCCAGCCCCCATCCCTGACTCAGCACAATTCTGTTTTTTTTTTTTCAGAGGCTGATGAGTAACACACTCTCGGTTTATGCTAATATAGTCACAATTACTGTGCTCCCCCGACACCCCCACCAAGTCCTCTCAGATGCTTCCCATTCAGATTCTGTTCTGGGGTCCTAAATCCAAAATATTGGGAGTTCACTTTATATTCAGTAAAAAACAATAACTAAAATAAAATTAAAAAAAAGAAAAACCACAGCAGTCCAAGTAGAGTTTCCCCTGATCGACCTGGTATAACATCAGCTAAAATAGCTAGCCTGCAGGCCAATCTAATCAGGCTTAATAGAGGCTTCATCTTCAAAGTGACATTTTTCATGTCAGGATGACAGTTTGAAATGAGATTACTAATGCCTGCCCCCCACCACCACCCATCCCCATGTCAGCCAGGCCTATCTTTACAGGTCTCCATGCCATAAAATTCTTTACTGCCCCCGACATCCTGTGCGCTATTGCCTGAACTTCTAAATACTGCTGTTCTGTGTCTCTGCCTACTTTTAGGGTGGGGGTAGGGGGAAATGATTATCATGTCTCTGCATAATTAGTTGTACGTCACATATTCTTAAAAGAGGGATGAACATACTTCTCAACATAATGTCACAGACATAAGGGACACTGACACTCAAAATGTGAGAAAATGAGGGACACTGGCCCACAGAATTTGTGACTCAATCAATAAACATGAAGACACTTAACTCGTGCAGACTTAATTTTGCTTCAGTGTGATAGTGTTTTGAATTTCTGCTTTAAAGTCTGAGTTTACAGTGTCTTCTCTAGGTGGGCAGCACCTTTTCCATGAGGGACAGAGCAAATCTAAGGGGTACAATGGTGACAGTCCCTCCGAATGAGGGACAGATGAGAGGTATGGGGATGTGAAACATTTCAGCATCCTCAAATCATATTTGCATCACCTTTCTCTTTTTGTTTTGTTTGTTTTCTGTCTCCCTGGCATCTTCAAGCCCGCCTATGTATTCTTGTGACTGTGCTTTAAGGTCCCATAATAGGATATCAATGCTCATTCTTAAAGTGCCCCTGACCCCACTGGAACAACTTTGGAAAATTATAATCTTTAGACGCAGTTCTGCTTATATTGTTTCTGTAAGTGTCATCCTTATTTCTTTATTACTTACCTGTTAAATCAAAATGAAATAAATGAATAAATACATTTAAAACTAGCTCTGTGCGTAGCCTCCCTACTGCATCATTATAGGGGTCCCCTACCAGTGGCATCATTGATTGCAATTAGCCAGTGGCTCCCGACTCAGATACCGCTACTTGCCTTCCCTTAAAACATATCTTTTACAAAAAGCTTTTGAAGGAATTTAAGATTTTAAGATTTTATGTGCTAATTTATAAGTGGATTGTAGTTGTATAATTTTAATAAGTTTGTATTTGTATTGTCTGTAAGTATGGTGTAAGGGTGCCCTGCGCTAAGGAAGGGCTCCTTGTATAATAACACTTCACTTATTTACTTTTTACTTACTTTACTTGTTACTTTGATGAAAATTGGACGGATTGAGGAGTTGCTCCATTTTCATCAATGTAGCAACACATTCTAGTAGTGGTATCCGTGTCAGGAGCAGGGAGCCACTGACTAATTGCAAATGAAGATTTCACTGATTGGGACTCCCATAATGGTGCAACAATGGGGTTACATGTAGAATTGTTTTTAAAAATTGCAAATCCCTGTAAGTACTTCCACCCAGCACCAACAATCTGTGGGAACCACTATACTGTGGGTCACTACCACCTTCTCAAATCCCTCACACAGCAACAGCAGGCACCTGCCCAATCAAGGGGCACAGCCAGATAACTTGATTTACACAGGGTGTGGTATACCTTTTAAACATGTACCAGTAATAATACTATACTTGCAAGTATGCAATGGCAAGAATGACTCTGGGTGCCCAAGAGTTGCATAAAGTCTGGGTGCATGCCTGGTAGCTACATTACCTGGGTTCTTTTGGTGGTACACTTGTTGAACAATTAGCAAATTTACATTTTAAACCCCCCAACAGGTCATGGTGTGCTAGCACAATACAAGAAAACTTGACGTCCCAAATGGGAATTGTTTGAAAACTAACCTTATAATCCCACCAAAGTACTGTAGTCCATATAGGAAAAGTACAAAGACCTCAGCCAGCAACGCCAACACTCATGTGACTCATGGATGCTGAAGCTCATTTAAGGTGGAAACCCACACACAGCAGGAGGTCAAGCAGCATTCAGGATTAGGCCCCAGCAGCCTGGAGACAGCGCACTTTAGACTAACTCTCCGATGCTTTGAACCAGCACACAGACCTTCGGGCTCAACTTTCACAACAATCACAGGAGGACTATGTAGCAGCTTCATGGTTCCCAAGGAGCCTAGACTCACAGAGCAAACCCCACAGTCTGACTCCCTTTTGAATCAAGAGCACCCAACCCACGTACTCTGGACATGCATCCCGTAACTCCCCATTCCCCAATTCACTCTACTTGATAAGGGCTAGCAGGCCCTCTACCTGGCTCTGCAGCAACTCAATGAGGATGCAGGCTTCTGTCTCTGATTTTACAGCACCGCAGCTTTCTCAGGATTTTTCCTCACAACAGCTCACTTTCAGCAGGTGCCTTTCTGGCACAGTTCACTGAAATATGAGTCCAGGATAAAGCTCACAGTATTTTAAGATAACCAATCCAGGAGAGGGCATACAAAATTAGGGCCTGGCTAGGCATCCAGATTGCTCACACAGCAGCAGGTCTGATCTCCTGCAGAGCCTCTCTCAGACTGCCAGTGCCCTTATGGCACAGTTTCACAACAAGTCACTTAGTCAGTTGCTTTCTGGCACAATAGGTGCTTTTCCACTAGCAGTTCTGTACCAGAATGACCATTACAGAAACAGTTTACCATTACCTCCATTGGTGTGTAAAATGCATTTGTTCCGCTTCCACAGTGAACATTTGCCTGAACCGTGTTCCCTGGTTGGCATGGTTTTTCCCGATTTATTCAGTTGCCTCCTGCCATGTGTAATGGCCATTCCAGAAACAGTGTTGTCTCCTGGGGAAATCTCGGACTAGTGGGGAAGCAGGAATGAAATGATAGAAAATAGAGGAGGGGGTTTGCCAAAACAGTGCTGTGTGTGTAAAGTCAAGACAACCCCAGGGGGAGTGGAATGCTGGGATGCATAGGAAATGGGATGACCAGTAGGAATAGGGAGGTCATAGTACCCTTGTACACCCATTTAATTAGGCCACACTTGGAGTACGGAGTCCAGTTCTGGAGGCCATACCTCAGGAAGGATGTGGGGAAGATAGAGAGGGTTCAGAGGAGAGCGACAAAAATGGTAAAAGGGTTAGGCCACCTATCCTATGAAGAAAGGTTGAGAGATCTAAACATGTACTCCCTGGAGCAGAGGAGGGAGAGGGGGGACATGATTGAGATTTTCAAGTACCTTAAGGGTATAATCAGGGTGCTGGAGGGAGCATCTTCAAGATGAAAGGAAAACCGAGGATGAGGGGGCATGGCCTGCAGGTGGAGGGAGGGCAGTTCAGGGGTAACATTAGAAAATACTATTACACAGAGAGAGTGGTAGAAAAGTGGAACAGACTCCCAGAGGCAGTCGTTGGAGAGGAAATAGTGGAGGGATTCAAAAAAGCATGGGACAACCACATGGGAGTGTTAAGGGGGGGAGGCACAGGTCCAAGCATTTAGCTGGGCAAATGGGCAGACTTGGTGGGGCCTAGTTCAGTCCTTTTCTGCCGTCACACTTATATGAATCTATGAATCTAAGACACAACAGAACAGATTACAATGGTGCCACACAGGTAATGATCATTTTGGTAAAGAAACCCGTGTGCAAAAGTGCCTAAAGTCTCTGCAGTTCACTTAGTCAGTGTCCTTCTGGCACATTCTCTCAGTGACCCCCGGAGAAGGCTCACAGAATCTGTAGGGTGAGCTCAGGAAAGAACTCACAAAATGTCATGTCGTGGACCCTGGGGAGGACCAACAACAGCCAGGGCTGCAGCTAAGATGTTTGGGGCCCAGGACAAGTCATTTGAGATGGGCCTTCATCTCCCAAACCAGCTAAGGCCGGGGGTCGGAGTTTAGATGCTCTGTGGTGAGTTTTGGGGCTTTTACTAAAGATAAAAGCACACTTTTGTTACATCTTTCCTACCCCTGACTCCAGAGAGAGAAAAAAAGTATTCCCCTTCCCCCATACTGGAGGGTGTGGTAGACTCTGGCTAGCATTAGAGTCTACACCTGGAACTGGGGGTGTGCAACTGGTGGAACAACAATGCCAATGCCAGCAACCAAACAACCAGCTAGGCATTACGGTAATATACTGTGCAAGATTCTTATATAAATGCAGGGGGTCTGGGGGCCACTAGACCCCAGAAGTGCTAGGGTTTTAGACACACTGTGGTGAGTTTTTGTTGGTTTTATTGAAGACAAAACAAACTTGTAAATATATGTGAACTTTCCCCTTATATGGATTAATCTGTCTGCCTGTCTATCTCTCTCTGTCTATAAAGTTGGGCCGGCATACATTCTATTTTCTATTTGCCACTCTGCTCCCTGATGCTGCCCCACAAGACGCTTATGGGAAGCATCCACAGTCTGGGCCTTAAAAGGTATGTGAACAGGGATCACTTTGCCAACACAAAGTGGGGGTGGTCCAGGGATGGAACTGGAACAGTCGCTGACCTCCCAATCAGATGCCCAGATCAACTGGCTACAAGATTCCTTTCTCTGTGTGAGCAGGGGATTATGGAATACAGAAGTACTGTATATCTTTTTTTTTTGTATGCCCCACCTGGACCTCTGCCCCTGCCCACCCTAGCTATCTCGCTAGCCCCCAGGGACTTACCTTAATCCTAGGTCCCAGATACTCCCTGGCTTACCCACTAGGGTGGGGCCACCACACTGGCAGGATTTCCACATTGACAGGAGAAGGTGCCGGTAGGAGAACCTACCGGCATTGCCTCCTTGGCTTGCCCCCCAAGGCAGGGCGTGGAATCCTGTACTGACCATAGCAGACGTCGGGATAGGTCGGGTCCTGAAAGTGCCACGGAAGACTTAGCGGAGCCAGGTGAGTGAGCGGGCTTCATTATTGGCAGCCATATTTTTTTATATTTTGACCTCCGAGGGTGGGGATGTGCAAGGACATCCTGCATCCACCCCACCCTCCCATACATTCTGGCACTGACACTGGAGTATCCCCAGCCTCCGCCAGGGGTCCCTATTGAGCCAGGCACTCTACCCCTTCCCTCCCGGAGAAGGAGAGAAGTCCTTAGGATGCTCAATCTCTCTCCCCCCCTAGCCAGCCCTCCGACGTTCCCAGGTCCGTTCCCAAACTCGGATCGTTAGCGTTGCAGTTGGGCACCCTGCCACTGGCCAGAAGTATATCTTAAACTGGCTTTTGGGAATGGAATACTTATGCAGCACTGCCTCCTGCCAGCTCCCCCCCAACCGTCCATGTAAGTCTGCGAGCAGAAAAGGATTAGCTTTTCCTCAGCTAAATGTTGACTAAATCCTCCCATTACAATAGCCATAACACAAGCCCAAATGATGTGACTGACTGACAAAGACCCTCCACCCATCTAGTAGTAGTGAGAAAAGTACTGCCTCTACTCCTTGGCATAGCAGTGTGGCACAACAGAGCAAGGGGCTGGGCAGCAGCTGTGTGCCACACCACCACCCACACACCCATCTCTCTCTCTCTCTCTCTCTCTCTCTTTCTCCCCAGGTTTTGGCAGGGTCAGCTCTCTTCTGCATCTACACAAAGCCTGCCAGCCTGTTCTAAGCCTTTCGTCCTCTTACATGGCAAACTGTCTGTGACCCAAACCAATCAGTACAAAATTGCATGGCAAAAAGAATAACACCCCACCCAGGAGGGCGGGCCCCTACACTGCCAACTCAAACTCACCCTGTATGTCTGAGTAGACTCTCTACCAGTCTCCAACAATCCAACTCTTTGGTTGTCTGACTGCAGTCAGGTCAGATCAAGACAAGCAACACACTCTCCTCTTGATTGAAGAAATATGCTGGTGGCTGGTGGCCATCGCCGCGACTGGAGGTCTGAGACTATGCCATGACTCCCGTGAAAGAGAGCAGACCAACTGAAAGGGTCTGTCACCGAGACTAAGGAACTATGAGGATGGATGCTCAAAGTTCACTCACACCATCAGTCTGCAAGTCTGAAGGCCTGCGTCTGGTGGAAAGTGTGTTGCTCGACTTGTGATCCCATCATCCGGCACGTGACACTGTCCCGCCGCATACATATTCATGAGCCTACTCGCATGGACCAACCTGCTCAGTCTCACTAGCACAGTGCAGCACAGCAGTGGCAGCCATTCACATATTCAGTTTTTTGGTTGGCAACTTGGGATGGACTGGGAGGGGGGGATTCTGGAGGATTTAATATATAGACTATTAAATACACCCCTGTCCCCAGGGCCCCAGACTGAGTGTGGACATGCTTGATTACAAAAAAAAAAAAAAAAAGAAACACTAAAGAAAAAAGCAACAAAAAGAAAAAAAATACACCAGCACCTCGGTTGGCCCCGCTCCCCAAACTCAGGGCCTGGGATAACCGTCCCCACTTGTCCCCCCATGACTGTGGCCCTGACATCAGCAGGCCTGGCTAGGCCCCTGCTCCCTTAGAGCTAAAGCAGGTGTGCCCTGCTTAGTGTCTTAACTGGACTGCCACAAGCTCACAGAGAGCCCAGAAACTTCTTTCTTCAATTCAGTATTCCATTCACAGTACATAGCTGTCTGTCTGTCTGTCCTGTTTCCCTATGCAGCATTCTGATTGCTCCCGTTAGCACTCCAGTCCGTTAGAGGTGCTATGTCAGTTTTCCCTACAATACCTTTCTGCCTTTTGCTGTGGGCCTTCTAGCCCTCTGATTGGCTGATTTCTGGGGGTCACAGGTTGCAAAGATGGCCATGACCATGTTCTTGTCAGAGCCCTGTGCTCCAATATCTTTATTTTAATTATCTGTGGTGCCCCTAATGTGTGCTGGCCCCCTGTGTGAGTTGCTGCCCTCCTGGGTTGTTGTCCAGTTAGTTCTCTGCAGCCATGGGTGTGGTGGATCTGGAGTCATAGCTACTGGCAGGGTCCGGAGTGCTGTGGAGGAGTCCCTTTAGCAGCACATGCCCCTGTTCAGTAATGGCAGCTTCAGTGTGGCACAGGAGGTACCAAAGAAAGGTGATATCACTGCTGTCTCTGGTTCCTGCTGTTAGAACTGGGGGACCAGAGCAAAAGAATAAGGTGGGCACAGCTGCAAGAAAGGAGGGCATAAGAAAAGTAGCACGTCTCTCTCTCTTCTCTCTCTCTTCTCTTCTCTCTCTCTCCTCTCCTCTCCTCTCTCCTCTCTCCTCTCCTCTCTCTCTCCTCTCCTCTCCTCTCCCTCCCTCCTCTCTCTCTCTCTCTCTCTCTCTCTCTCACTCCCACATGCATGCAGTCAAGCAGACAGCTGCACCAGAGTTCAACAGTGGTCGGGAGGGTGGCAGACAGTATCCAGGTAAGCCCCTTCCTGAGGGGGGAGATACACAACAATAAAAGAACACCACTGAGTCAAAACAAACAAAAAGTTGAGCTGTGCAGGACGCAGAATTCTGCTGGCAGAATTTGTTGTGGAAAAGCAATTCTGCTTCCAAAATGCTTTTTCATTTTGCAGGGTTCCGAAAATCATTTGTATGTAAATAAATAATATTCCGCAGTTTGCGGAAAAAAAAATTCTGTGGTTGACATAAACTGCAGACTACGTTTCTGCAATTAACAATCTGCTTTCAGAATTTTGGAATCGGTTTTTGATGGAATTCCACAGAATTTCTGAAGTTCCATGGTATTCTTGAGGAGGAAGCAGGATTTGAAAATTCTGCCCAGGTCTAACAAAAAGATTCATAAACAGAAAGACAACGGTGGGGGTGGGGGTGGGGGCAAATATTAATTGGGGATGCTGCAATTCTCCCCCATACATTTAGAAAGAGAGATAACAGGCTTCCTGCCAGCCCTCTGGTGATTGTCAGCAATTCTGTTGCAGCTTTTGTACCTTTAATAATAAAAGTGAGTTATAGCTCTTGGGTGATCCCGCTCACTCACAAATGCATTTACAAAAGAGCTTGAGGCTGTACGCTCCCAAGCACCACCCAAGATTTACACCCCAATGAATATCTAGTGGATACTAATGAATGAAAATTGTAACTACTAATTAATAAATGAACTCTTCTCCTGCAAACAGCATGTTATTTGGTTCATGCTGTATCATTTCTGTTGAAATAAAACTGCAGGGAGCTACTCTGACAGTCCAGAGTATGGCGGTGCACCGTTCTGCAGGTGAACTGGGCTCAGAAATGTATTTTATTTTTTGCTGGAAAGGAGGACTAGGCAATTCTGACTGTTTTCAGCTTCATCTGGAGGAGGGAGGGGCAGATTCAGATAGAAACCAACTGAAACTGAACCAGATTATGCTATTGGTGACAGGTTTAGTGAACTGGGGAAATTCCCTTACTCTTTTTGAGAAGTGCCATGGGATCTTTAACATACACCTGAACAACCACCAGAACAGGAAGTTGTACCCTCAGTTTAATATCTCATCTGAAAGATGGCACCTCAGGAGTGCAATATCCCCCTCACACTGCACCATAGTGTCAGTATTGGGCTTTTACACCAAGTTTCTGGTGTGGGACTAGAACCCACAACCTTTCAATCTTCCAGTCTCATAGGCAAGTATGTAATCTGCTGTGCCACTGACAAATGAGTCTGGATCTCTCTTTGTATGGCGGCCCATGGTGGGAGGGGCTGCTGATGACAGTGCTTCTTGGCTTGGGGGAGGGAGGTGTCATGTTCTGCTGCTCTAGCGTCCTCTTGTGGTAAGCCAAGGATCTCTGGCTGGTCCACAGGGGCACTGGCTGTAGACACAGAGCTTGTGCTCATGATGCCAGATGGAGACGGCAGGGCATGCAGGGAGAAAATTGAGGATAAACCTCCCACGTCAGCAGTATAATAACGATCCGCTCCTTAGTACTTGTGCGCCCTGCATCGCTCCATCAACGAGCAGTTTCAGGGGTGGGAGGCTACCTGGGGGCAGGGTCCAAAGAGTGGGTCAATGGTTGAAGATAAAAAAACTGACTAAAAAAAACAAAAACTGTTGCAAACAAAAAAAAATAAATATGTCTGACAAAAGTATTTTTATTTTGTTACAGTGTTTGTCCTGCTCACCTACTGTACCTCTCCCCCCTTCCATCACCATCACCCACTTTCTCCAGGTGCTTACCCCAACCTCCATCTCACTTGCTCCCCATGGTGCAGCCAATGCAGAATGGGACAAATCAGGTAGCTAGGTGGCCACTAAAAAAATTGGTTTGGCTACTAGATTTTTGAAAGTTACACACCAACTGGCTACCTGCCTCTGAAGTGATCTGTGGTCCTTTAAAAATGATAGCTACAAAAAAAATTGATTTGGCTACCAGATTTGAAAACTGGTGGCCAAACTGACCACTAGTTCACAAAATGATTTGCCCCACCCTGAGCCTTTGGGGTTGTTGTTACCCCCTCTGAGATCTGGATCTAGTAAGAGAGGGTGCCGGGTTAAAGGTGCGGGGCCTGCAGGGGGCTGGCCTTAATCCTGTGCTGGCCGGAATTTGCCACCACGTTTTCTTTGATGTTCCCCTGCGGCATGCCGGGCATGTAGTGTATACATGCTGGATGATCCTGTTAAGACAGCAGACTCTCCAACCCACCATCAGGAGCTCCTGAGCACCTGAACATACCACCTTCCTCCCCCCGGCATACCTCTCAACCTCCTGAATCATAAATCAGGGATAAGGCTATCTATCCATCTGTCTGTCTATCTGTCTGGCTATATATCTAGGACCAGACCCACCCCACTGAGTCACAGAATAATCAACACTTAAATCTAAGTCCTCCATTTTAATTTAGGGACCATCGACAGACAGAAAGTGTTACCACAGCAGCTGACAAGGAGTACGGAGAGAGTAGTTGACGAACAAACAGACACACATACCATGTGAACCACCCCACCCCCCAACCAGGCAACAATATCTCTTAACCTTTTGTGCTGTAACTAAAATGTGGGAATCGGAAACTCAATATGTGTGAAAATGTGAAAAGTGGCAGGGCCCCCACAGTGAAACATACCTTGAGACACGGAGATAAAAGTTCAGATAACTGTGGAGACTAATATCATGTCCCTTCCAACTATAAGAGACCAATAGAGGTATGGCCATTGGCCACAGCCCTCTCTCAGTCATATCAAGATAAGCCAACTACTGTACTTTTTATTAAAATAAATGCCATCCCACAAGCTATTAATATATGTTCCTGGGCCTTCTAAGAAGGTTGAGTGTTAAGCTCCTTTCCACATTTCTAGCAGGCCGGTTCACAAATAAATTTCTTTTCAAGTTACATATTTCATCATTTCATTTTTTTCTGGGGTACATCATTCACAACCTTTCCACATGTCAGAAGTTGTTTCTACTAAACTGTTTCATCACAACATAACACAGACACTACACATCTGATGACAAATTTCATCTTAATTCATCGTAATAAAATACCTTGAACAATTACACTTAGAGCAATAAACAGAGTGGAGGGGAGCCAGAAGATGGCAATTAAAATGGTGTACGGTCTGCATGAAAAGCCCCACCAGGAGAGACTAAAGGACCTCAATATGTACACCCTGGAGTAGAGGAGGGAGAGGAGGTATATGATAGTTAACTTTAAATACCTCATGGGGGTAAATAAGGTACAGAAGGGAAGTATTTGTCAGAAGAAAAGGTGCTCAAGAACAGGGGGAAATGCTATGAAGCTGGGGGGGGAGTAGATTCAGGAGAGATGTGAGGAAGTACTTCACAGAAAGAGTGGTGGATTCCTGGATCAGCCATCCAGTGGAGATGGTGGGGGAGAGAACAGTGGTGGGGTTTAAGAATGCATGGGATAAGCACAAGGGAATCATAGTGGAAAGGAAGGGAGGGAGAAAGAACTGTAGATTGGGTGCAGTCTGCAGAAACAGTATAGGTAGGGAGGAATGGGCAGACTGGTAGCCCAAGCAGTCCTTATCTGTTGTCAGATTCTATGTTTCTATGTTAGGTACTGGCCTAAAGTGTGCTGCTCCTGTCGTAGATCTCCTGACCTATCCTCTTCTTCATCTGGCCAAGCCGAGACCTGGCCAGGAAGCTTTACTGTGATGGCCACCCACCCTAATGCCCTCTGGCTTACCAATCTTTCCACCACTAGTGCTCAGCTGGACAGGATCACTTTCTTCCAGCCACCACAGTTACTGGCAGTACTGGCACCATGATTCACAGGCAAGACTCAATGCTCACAAAATAAAAAACAAACTTTTTGCTGCCACCAGTCCCCACCTGCCTCAATAATTAAATTCTCCTTCTCCAGCTCTCAGACAGTATCGCATTGATCGATCCCCGCCACTGCTGCAGTGCTGTCTAATAACTCGTGTGGCTCAAATGGTGATATGCGCCAATGCAGCAGCAGCTGCTATGTGCATGGAGAGTCCTGGGAAATTTTAGCAAGTGTCTGTACTCAGCTCTCCAGCCTCAGCCAATGAAATGTTTGTATTTATTTCAGTTTCTGATTCAGACCTTTGAGCCATGGACTCGTTTACAAAGGTTCCAGGTCGTACAAAAACAGGAGACATGACATGTACAATACAGTGAAAAAAAAAAACATTACAATGCATAGGTTACAGTGCAGATTGAATATATATTTGAGATTCAAACAAAACAATGGTTAGCAAATTGATATTGAGAGAAACAATAGATACTGAATTGAACATAAAAGCAAACCAGGATTACGCTGGGTAAACATATCAATGACAACACTACTAGAGTGTGGTGCAGCTCTTGAGTAAGTGCAGAGTACAGTCGGGGGACAGAGTCCAGGTTGCAATTTTTTAGAGGGAAAAAACAGCCATAGGCATTGTCAAGGGTGAGAAGGGGGGTAGAGTGGGGCGAGGGGGAGGAGAAAGTAAAAGGTGGGGAGGGAAGGGAGAGTGGGGAGGAAGAGAGGGGAAGGGGTATAGGCTGGAGAAGGGACATGGAGAGAGGCAGGGAGTGGGCATTGGCAGTAGGAGGGTGAAGAGTGCGTGCTGGGTATTAGGTGGAGCAATCACAGACATTGGCGAGGGCTAAGTGAGAGCAGAGACCAGCTTTGAAATGGGCTCAGCAGACAAACAAGGGAACGCATGCAGCCCCACCCCCATACGCTTGACATGAGATGCACAGACAGGCAGCTGCGTCACTGTGTCTGTGACAAACAACAAGGCTATTGCTGTCTACAGCGCAACGGGTCTGCGTGAAAACAAACTAGCTCACACGAGTGATACAGTATGTCTTTGCTCAGCTCAGAGAGCTCCCAGAAAATCCCAGGCCCCACACTCTAGCAAAGTTTACATAACAGCACATCTGGACCTTAATCTGTCTGTATTTCTGTCTGTCTGTCTGTCTGTCTGTCTATCTATTATCTATCTACAGACAGTATCTGTCTGTCTATCTATATACAGACAGTATCTGTGTATCTATCTATCTACAGACAGTATCTATCTATCTATATATTTGTATTTATCTGTCTACAGACAGTATCAATCTATCTGACTATCTATGTATCTATCTACAGACAGTATCTATCTATCTCTCTATTTATCTATCTACAGACAGTATCTATCTATCTGTCTGTCTGTCTACAGACAGTATCTATCTATATCTATGTATCTATCTACAGACAGTATCTGTCTGTTTAGCTGTCTATCTACAGACAGTATATCTATCTATCTATCTATCTATCTATCTATCTATCTATCTATCTATCTATCTATCCATCTCTCTCTCTCTCTCTCTCTCTCACAGACAGTATCTATCTATCTGTTTCTGTCTATCGATCATCTATCAACAGTATCTATTCTGTCTACAGACAGTATCTGTCGGTCCATCTGGCTGTCTATGGACAGTATCTATCTGTCTATCTATCTACAGACAGTATCTATCTATCTATAGACAGTATCTATCTATCTATCTATCTATCTATCTATCTATCTATCTATCTATCTATCTATCTATCTGTCATAAAGGCACAGTAGTGCCTGTATATTAGTGTTGTGTTGAAGTTTCTTTAACAAAAGCACATTTTGAGAGGCTTTTATCTCATCCATCTTAAACACTAGGGGCTCGATTCTCAAAAGGCCTTTAGATTGACACAAACTGTGGCAAAAGGCAACTTGCATCAATGCCCGGTGCACCAGGGACCCTGCACCCATTCTTTATCAGGCAGGGTCCTAGTGGCAAAGTGCCTCAGCTTGCAGCAACCCTGGTGGTGCACCAAACAGGTGATGCATCCAAAGGGTTTGCCGCAAGCTGTGGGGTGGCTGTGCGATGCTCTAGCATGTCCCTAGTGGCTAGCGGCACCCACCCAAGCCCCAATCCCCCATTAATATAAATAAAACCTCCCTGGTGGTCTAACAGACTCCCTCTGTGACCCCTGATATCCCCAATAAATAGTTTATTTTATAATTCCTTGGTGGTCTAGCGGACTGTCCTCCCCGATCCCCAATGCCCCCAATGAATATTTTTTTGTATAATTCCCTGTTGATCTAGCAGACCCCCTCCCCAATCCCTGATGTCCCCAATAAATAGCTTATTTCATAAGTCCCTGGTCTAGTGAACCTCCCTCCCCAATCCCCAATGTCCCTAATGATTAGTTTTTTGTGTAATTCCCTGGTGATCTAGCAAACTGCTCTCTCCAATCCCCGATGTGCCCAATAAATAGTTTTTTTCATAATTCCTTAGTGATCTAGAGGACCCCCTTGCCCCGATCCCCAATGTTGCTCATAGGTATACAGAATTCCCTGGTGTCCTAGTGGACCCCCCTCGCCAATCCCCAATGTCACCCGTATATTTAACTAATAGAAAACCCCTTTCCTGGTGGTCTAGTGGAACCACTCCCCACCTCCCCCCATGGGCAGTGTCCCACTACCCCATTTCCCCCCATCCTGAGACAAAGCTAGTGACTGGCACAGCCCACTGCTCACCACCACCATGGCCACTCGCTGACTGAGCGCTCAGTGAACACTGTACTGTATTCAGTACATGCTCACTGCATGACAGCAAGCTATCTTTGAGGGAGAGGTATAACTGAATGGGCCAGATGCATCAGCGGGCTCCATATGCATCACAAAGGCATGCACCAAGATGCCCAAGTGCATGCCGTGCACCCACCACCAGCTGGGCCCGCAGGGCTTGGATTCACTATTACTGGTTGAACTCATACATGGGTCTGTGTTTCCTCCCAAGGTGTGGCAACAGCTGTGGGTGTCACCTTAGCTGGCCTACTGACTTTCAATTCAAAGGCCCAAATGATCCCATGCCCTGTGGGAGCAGGGGAGCGTGGTATATGGCAAGCCACAGAAGGACTGCAGTGTCCCCCTCAGCATGAGTCCTTCTGACTTTTCACAGACCAGAAAGGGCCCTGTGAGAAAACTGTTTGGCATCACTCTGCTGATTTGCATAGTTTTTCAAAGGCCATGTGTAAATCAAGTTACTATAGAAATGTCATAAAAAGTAAGGAAATTTATGGCAAAAAAAACTACAGTAATGCTCCTTAGGGTTGCTACGATACAAAACTCAAACCCCGAAAATGTTGGAAATACACTACTAGGGTTGAGCCTTTGGATTTGCTCCTATCCCATCCAGACATGCTAAGTCCAGTTAGTGTGGCGCTACGCCTGCTATTGCAATGCTAACTTTCATAATATGTGGGTCATGGTGGGTCTCATTCTACCCCTCTCACAAACACTAAAGTATTACTATTAACACTTAAGTATTTAAAAGGTTATCTTACCTTAAAGGTTCTGTTAATTTGGAACTTAAACACTAACTAGAAACCTTCACACAACACTTAACTTTTGAAAACTATTGTGCAGCATGTAGATTTTGAAAACCGTCACACAGCTGGTAGATTTTCAAAACCATCATTAAGGATTTCTTTGCAGATGTTTTGTGAAACCCATTGCACAGCACATAGATTTTGGAAACCGTTATGCAGCACATAGATTTTGGAAACTGTTGTGCAGCAGGTAGATTTTGGAAACCATTGTGCAGCAGGTAGATTTTGGATACCATTGTGCAGCACATAGATTTTATTTATTTATTTATTAAATTTTGGTGACTGGGTAGGCTCACTGAGCCCCGAAGGTCCCTTTTTCAGGGTTGACCCGGGATAACAATACTAGTTATGATACTGAACAAGGACAAAAAAGAACTTTTGTTTACATTGTCTGTTACATCATGAGGTGGTTACAGAAAACAGTGGATACAGGCGTGGTTATCATCATGACACAGTTTGAGTTGGTACTACTTTACATATTGTTTATACAGGAGGTAGTGTATGACCCCAGGTGAACGGACAGTTGAGGCGGGTAGTAGGTAGGCTCCGCTATGAGAAGGTGTGTTGGAGAGGAGGGAAGTACCTTAAGAGCTTTATGTACCATGGCAGTGGCATGCAGCTGAGGTCAGCATATGGGACTTGAGCCTGGTGCAGAAGTTCATGAGTGAGGAGGAGTCCTGGACAGGGGGAGGGAGCTTGTTCCATTGGCAGGGTGCTTGGGAGGAAAAGGATCTACCGTCAGCATTTGTCCTTACTCTAGGGACTTCTAATAGTGTTCTTTCTGAAGTCCTTAAGTTCTTTGGGTTGTGCTTGATGGATATGGCCCCAGCTATGCTAGGCGGAGCGTGGGGTTTGAGAAGCTTGTAGGCTTGGACAAGCAAAGGGTATTGGAGGCGAGTGACCAATGTGGGCCAATGGAGCTGGGCCAGAGTGTCACAGTGGTGATGTCGCGGGTGGTCTAGTGTAGCGAAGCGAGCTATTCTATTATATAGGGTTTGCATCCTGGTTATCTCTTGCTTTGTCATGCCCTGTATTATCAGGGCCGCAAAGGTCAGGGTAGGAAGCAGGACACTTGTAGCAATGGAGAACCTGGCCTCAGGGTAAGCTGGTCCCTGAATCAGTACAAAGTGCCGAGTTTGCGATGTAGGGTCCTGGTGACCTGGTCCACGTGGTCCTTGTATGTGATTTTCTGATCCAGCGTTAGGCCTAAGTATTTAAGGGAGGGAACTACATTAATGGTTTTGCCAAAGAGTGTAGTTAAACGGAGGGATGAGGACCTGTCAAGTCCCAGGGATCTTGACCCGAATAGCATTGCCTTGGTCTTGTCAGCATTGAGTACCATTCTGTTCTCACATAACCAAGTCTCTAGGGATGTGAGATCTTTTTGGAGGAGAGGGCCTAGTGCAGCCACATCACACAAGGGTTGGAAGATGACAGTATCGTCAGCATACTGAACAACTGAGCTCTCCCCGTAGTAGGTGCTTAGGTCATTGGTAAATAGGGAAAATAGGAGGGGGCCTAGTATTGACCTGTGAGGTACACCCTGTTTCAGGGGTAGTGGGTCAGACATGACCCCTTTCCATATGACCCTCTGTGCCTGGCCTGATAAGTAACTCCCAAACCACTTGAGGACATGATTGTCTAGGCTAACATTTTGCAGCTTCTGTAGCAGCAAGTTGTAGTCAACGAGGTTGAACGCCTTGGATAAGACTATAAAGACTGCACCAGTGGGTATCCCTTTGTCCATTGCCCTAAGCATTTCATCTGAGAAGTTAATGAGGGCAGTGTCAGTACCATGGTTTGTTCTGAATCCATGTTGGGAGGGGCTGATGTGCTTCCATGTAGTCTCTGAGTTGATTGTAGATAACCCTTTCTTGCAACTTGGCGAGTATGCAGAGGAGGGAGACTGGCCTATAGTTGTTTAGTTTTTCCCTGAGTCCCCCTTTGTGGATAGGGACAACATTGGCATATTTACACTGGTCAGGGACTGCTCCTTCCCTCAGTGATCTGTTGAGGAGCATGGTTATGGGCCAGGATAAGGAGGTAGCTCCTGCCTTGAATAGCTGAGGGTTGATCCCATCGGATCCCCCTGACCCTTTAGGTTTCAAGTTCCTTAGGAGGGTTAGGACTTCAGTGCATTTAGCCAGTCTCAGGTGAAAAGAGGGTCGTTCCATGTGAGGTGCTTCAGCTGAGCTTGGGGACCAAGGCAGGCGAGACTGGCATGTCTTGTAGACCTCAAGATCTGAGAAGTGCCTGTTTAGGGCAGCCGATATTTGAGAAGAGTCAGTTGTGAGCTGACCATTGATCTCCATGGGGCAGGATTCAGGCTTTTTGCTGCCTTTGATCAGATCGTTAACATGATTCCAGAATTGCTTTGGGTTGCCTAGGCTAGTTTTCTGGAGGTGTGTGATAAACTCTCTCTTAGCAAGTTTTATGGCTCTCTTGGCTTTATTTCTTAGGGCTTTGTATTCCATAAGATCTGCCAGTGAGGTGGAAAGCCTAAACTTTTTCCAGGCTTTTTCCTGTGTAGCCATTAGGGCTTTGAGGGAAGGAAAGATCCACTTGTAGCAGCTGCCTTTAGCCCTCAGTCTCTTCATAGGAGTGAAGAGATTGGCAGCTGTGGTTAGTTCATCCTGGAAGTATTGTAAGGCCTCAGTGAGGGTTGGGAGGAGATGTATAGGGTTCCAGTCCCGGCTACTTAGGTAGCAATTGAATTGTAATTCTGAGAATTTGGAGAAGTCTCGGGCAGAGAGAATTCTTGGCTGGACCTTGGGTGGTCTGTTTTTCCATATACAGAAGATCGGGGAATGGTCACTCAAGGAGTCTGCCATTGTGCCCACACACTGTATATTAGTGGGATTAGACACCAGAGCCCAGTCCAGGGTGGTGTGGTTCCTAGTTTTGTAATTCAGTCTGGTTGGTTCAGAGATGACCTGCGTCAGACCTACTTCTTGGGTCAGGGACATCGAGGCCTGACCGGGGTCCTGAGCCCAGTTTATGTTGAAGTTGCCCAAGGTAAGTTGCTGCATAGCTAATTTGGTAGCGAGCGTGTTTGTGATGGCTTCGAGGGATTGGTGGGCTGATTTTGGTGGGTGGTAGACACAACCAATTGTTAGTTGTTTGGCGTGTCCTAGGGTTATGCAGATGTATATAATTTCTCCCTCAGCAGGGAGATTTGTCTGCAGGGTTAGAGATTTGTATAGATTAGAACCCCACCACCCTTTTTTTTTGATACTGTTGTGCAGCACATAGATTTTGGAAACCGTTGTGCAGCAGGTAAATTTTGGATACCATTGTGCAGCACATAGATTTTGGAAACTGCTGTGCAGCATGTAGATTTTGGAAACTGTTGTGCAGCAGGTAGATTTTGGAAACTGTAGTGCAGCAGGTAGATTTTGGAAACCATTGTGCAGCACATAGATTTTGGAAACTGCTGTGCAGCATGTAGATTTTGGAAACTGTTGTGCAGCAGGTAGATTTTGGAAACCATTGTGCAGCAGGTAGATTTTGGAAACTGTTGTGCAGCACATAGATTTTGGAAACTATTGTGCAGCAGGTAGAATTTGGAAACCGTTGTGCAGCACATAGATTTTGGAAACCATTGTGCAGCAGGTATATTTTGGAAACCGTTGTGCAGCAGGTAGATTTTGGAAACCATTGTGCAGCACATAGATTTTGGAAACCATTGTACAGCACATAGATTTTGGAAACCATTGTGCAGCAGGTAGATTCTGGAAACCATTGAGCAGCACATAGATTTTGGAAACCATTGTGCAGCACATAGATTTTGGAAACTGTTGTGCAGCACATAGATTTTGGAAACTGTTGTGCAGCAGGTAGAATTTGGAAACCATTGTGCAGCAGGTAGATTTTGGAAACCATTGTGCAGCACATAGATTTTGGAAACCGTTGTGCAGCAGGTAGAATTTGGAAACCATTGTGCAGCAGGTAGATTTTGGAAACCGTTGTGCAGCAGGTAGATTTTGAAACGATGTGCAGCACATAGATTTTGGAAACTGTTGTGCAGCAGGTTGGTTTTGGAAACTGTTGTGCAGCAGGTAGATTTTGGAAACCATTGTGCAGCACATAGATTTTGGAAACTGTTGTGCAGCACATAGATTTTGGAAACTGTTGTGCAGCAGGTAGATTTTGGAAACTGTTGTGTAGCAGGTAGATTTTGGAAACCGTTGTGCAGCACATATATTTTGGAAACTGTTGTGCGGCAGGTAGATTTTGGAAACCGTTGTACAGCACATAGATTTTGGAAACTGTTGTGCAGCACATAGATTTTGGAAACCGTTGTGCAGCACATAGATTTTGGAAACTGTTCTGCGGCAGGTAGATTTTGGAAACCGTTGTGCAGCAGGTAGATTTTGGAAACTGTTGTGCAGCACATAGATTTTGGAAACCATTGTGCAGCACATAGATTTTGGAAACTGTTGTGCAGCACATAGATTTTGGAAACTGTTGTGTGGCAGGTAGATTTTGGAAACCATTGTGCAACACACAGATTTTGGAAACTGCTGTGCAGCACATAGATTTTGGAAAGTGTTGTGCAGCACATAGATTTTGGAAAGTGTTGTGCAGCACATAGATTTTGGAAACTGTTGTGCAGCAGGTAGATTTTGAAAAAAAACATTTTGCAACATGCAGATTTTGGAAAACATAACGCAGTTTGAATATGTTGAAAACCACTGCATAGATGTTCCAGATATTCATGCATCACGTAGATTTTCAAACCAAACTGTGAGGGACTCCTGTGTGAATGTTTTGGCTTTTAATTAAAGAAATCTAATTCCCATGTTGCAAGGCTTCTTTTAAAAGTTTGTATTTTTACCTGTAGCCTGTATTCAAGGATAGCTTGTATCTGAGGGCAGCTTGTATTTCAAAATCAAATTGTTATGTGCTAACCGATTTGCTCAAGTGTATTGTTATTGGTCTACTTTATATTACAATAAGCAAAACAAACATCAATTAAGATAATAAGTTTAAAAAATACAACAATGACCTTACTTACATAGAAACATAGAAGTTGACGGCAGATAAGGACCGCAAGGCCCATCCAGTCTGTCCATTTCTTTTTCTACCTTATAAATGTGCCATCGTCCTTTGCTCTGTCAGTGGCCTATCTATTCATACTCATCTGTGTTGCTCCCTTATGCCTATCCCATGCCTGTTTGAAGCCCTGCACTGTATTCATAGCCACCACTTCCTGAGGTAGGCTGTTCCATGCATCCACTACCCTTTGTGTGAAAAGAACTTCCTCACATTACCCCTTAATCAGCCTCCTCTAATCTCATGCTGTGTCCTCTTGTCCTGCTATTTTTCTTATACTGAAACATGTTAGACTCTTTCACCTTGTTAATGCCCTTAAGGTGTTTGAATGTTTTGATCATATCACCTCTCTCCCTCCTTTGCTCTAGGGTATACATATTGAGTTCTGTTAATCTGTCCTCATATGTCTTCTGATGCAGTCCCTGCACCATTTTGGTTGCCTTTCTTTGGACTGCCTCAATTTGGTTAATGTTCTTGTGAAGGTGTGGCCTCCAGTACTGCACACAGCACTCCAGATGGGGCCTAAACAGTGTCTTGTAAAGAGGGATTATTATCTCCCTCTTATGACTTGTGATACCCCTGCTAATACACCCTAACATCCCCCTAGCCCTACCTACTGCTTTAGAGGTTTGCTTGGATGATTTCAGGTCATCAGTGATGATGATGCCCAAGTCTCTTTCTTCCTTTGTGACTGCCAGCAACTCCCCTCCCAGCCTATAGGTGGCTTCAGGGTTTCTCTTCCCTATGTGCATGATCTTGCACTTCTTTGCATTAAATCCCAGTTGCCACTCTTCCGACCATTTTGCTAGTTTATCCAGATCTCTTCTCATTCTACCCACCCCATCTGGATCATCTACTCTGTTGCAGATCTTGGTGTCATCTGCAAACAGACAAGCCTTACCCTCCAGTCCATCTGCAATGTCACTAATGAAGATATTGAAGAGGACTGGCCCCAGGACTGATCCCTGAGGTACCCCACTTGTGACTTGCATCTCTTCTGACTGTATACCATTTACCACCACTCTCTGTTTTCTGCCCATCAACCAGTTTGCCACCCAGTTGACCAACTTCTGACCCACCCCAAGCCTACCCAGCTTATTTATCACTCTTCTATGTGGAACAGTGTAGAAAGCTTTGCTGAGATAAAATCACAGAGAGTCTCTTCCACAGTATTTTATCTGATGTTATTTTAACCCTGACTATAAACTACAGCTTGTATTTGAGGGCAGCTTTTACTTAAAGTATTCATTATGATCGGTGGCTTGTATTAGAATGTGGCTTCTGTTCTAGGGTGGCCTCCATTTGATAAAATATGGCATTTAGCTAATTTTTTTTGTTTGTTTCTGCAAACAGGCACGTGCAAATAATAAATCATAACTTCAAAATAAACATATTTTTTCACCAAACCACCAAGAGGACCTATTCTTCCATAACACCTAACAAACCTGTGAGTTTTATAACTTAACTCTTAGTTTTGGTTCAGCTATTTGTTTTATGAACCGAGCACGTGCTAACAATATATTGTTAATAACCTCAAAATGAATTAAATATTTTTCCAAAAACCCACCAAAAGACCTATTCCTCCATAACATCCAACATACTTGTAAGTTACATACAGTATCCTAACTCTTTGTAGTTTTTTCTCTATGTGTTTGCAATAACAGTGGCTCAGCTTGGGCAAAAATGCATAAACACAACACTCTATAACTCAAAAATGGCCAGTGGACAAACCAATTTCAATAAATCTTTCTACATTAGCAGATCCTAGGAGAGTGATGATGCATGCAAAATGAAAAAGAGATAGAGAGAGAATGAGAGGGGATGAGTGAGAGAGAGAGCGAGAGAGAGAGATAGATGCATATGTCTAACTGGCTTCCATAAAAGTCTGATTCTCTAAACTGAATTAATACTTTCCTTGCTGTTTAGGTGTGTATGTCATACACCTGATGGGAATTAAATGAATGAGCAATATTTTTTTCAGGCAGAAAACTTACAAACTGACATGCATACCTGATGCTTCACATGTGACTTTTTTTCAAAACTAAATTTTAACCTCTCTTGCTGTGAAAAAAGGGTCTAAACCTTTTAGGAAACAACAAAAATGCAAGCAGAAGATGTGTTTTTCATCAGAGTTAGGAACCCTGCTGAAAACGGCCAATTAATAGATACGTTTTCCTAGTAGCACACTGGCCCAAGGAAATGGTACCGATGCAGCCCCAGCCACAGCAATAACTGGTTTAAGATACCACCCAAGAGCTCAGGGGTTTCAAGGGAAAATCAGCCCTAACCCCTCAATGGGATCTTCTATGACAGCGGGCTTGAGTAAGGTGAGCCCTTTATACCATGGCACCACCACAGGCTCTAAGCAACCAGAAAAACATTTGGAGAAGGAAAAATGATTTCAATTCCAACACAGCCATTACAGGTGCAAATTCAACAAACCTTTCAGTTAAAGTCTCAGTCTTTTATACATACTCTATATTTACAGTCAATGCATGAAATCAAGAGCTTTAAAGAGATCAGTATAACGTTGGCAACCTTATCTGAAGTTTTGGCTAAGCTAGAGAAGAAAATGGATCTACATAATTCTCATTCTGAGCAGCAGGAGCAGGAAAGTGATGCTTTGTGCTAACATGTGAAAGCGATAGCTGAGAGATAATCATTTCAAAAGTAAAAAAAAGTAATGCAGCAAGTTCAAAGTAAGTCACTCACATCAAAACCATGTACAAAAGCTTATACTTTAAATGTTGTTACCCCACGGTGATGAACCAAAAACTTTAAAAAATGCAAACCATTTTAGGAATTTATGTATAGTGGGGCTCCTGATTGAATTGGACTCTCAATCTGGAAGTATTAGGTAGATGAAAAAAATATATATTTATCCAAATATCTACAACTCCCTACTGAAAATTTGCTGTTTGTGGCCCATGCTAATTGTTTACCTGTGAGAACTGTTAAAAAAAGGAAATCCCAGATTGGTATCATTATCTAATAGAACCAAAAACACCCTAACTGCTGACACTACCTCTTAAACATACATTTAGTTCTTCACAGAATTTATTTTTTTTTTTTTGAAATTACTATTTTTTCTCCTTTCCTGCCTGCCATCCCCGACCCTTCAGGAGCCTCAAGGTAGACATCCCTCTGCCTTTCACCCTGCCTGTATGACCCCGCAGGACCCCATAGAGCTATGGTTTTACCCCCAGAGCGGGGATGGGGCAGAGCCCCCTTACCCCAACAGTCAACTTTCGTCGGTCCGGGGGCCATCGGGTGGGCGAAGGCACATCGAGGGCACGTCTCCGGAGGCTCCATCTTCCCGGCGATGGCAGGCATTTTTCCACTTTTCCTCCCACCCCCTACAGCGTAGAACCCTTGACGTCAAGGCACAGAGCACTGACGTCACACTGTATGTCAGCAGCCCTTCCCCTAAACATTGGGGGCTTGCAGTACTCCGAGCCTTCGCCCGGAGTCAGACAAGTGTTCGGGCTATAGCCTTAACCCTCCCCGGAGTAGGCGATCTGTCATGGGATGCTCAAGCCTAACTCCCCCCAGCCGGCCCACCAGTGACCCGAGTCCGCTCCCGAACCCAGGTGGAGCGAGGTGTAGCGTCCAGCGCCTCAACCCTCAGCGCCACCGGGCCGGCTTCTCTTCACAGAATTTTAAATTCCAATGAAATGGAAATCCACAAAAGTTTGGAAAATTCTGTCTAGTTCTTCCTGATTCCATCAACAGCTGAATTTCAACATTTTGAAAGTGAAATGGTTCTAAGAGATGGAACTAGAACTTGATTTACAAGCAACATGGGATATGCCCAATCTTAAACATTAATATACTCTGGACAGTGTCAGAACTGTGATGTCTATAAAGGATTTAACTGTGATATTGGAATATATTTATTTTTATTTTAATTAGTTAATCGATGTAAATGTTTAAAATAAGAAAAACATGTTACTTATGAGTTAGAAAACTGATTGATGTGAATGCTTAAAATTGGAATACACATAAATTACTTGTGACTTAGGAAATTTTTTTTACCAACTATTAAGTATCCTTTAAAAATTATATATGAATTCTAGTTCCTAGTAGGAATTAAGTAAATCATTTATATATACTTTATATTCTCTCATATGCTTCAAAATGTTGTTTTCAGTTGCTGGTTTTCTTTATGAATACTTTTATTGAAAGTTACCACAATACCACAATATCTCCTAGTGGGTTATAGAAGGGTGGTGCCTTTTCCCATTCCAAGAAATCAAATTTACACTGATATATATATAAATATATATACTGTATGTGTATATATATATATATATATATATATATATAATACCTATGCTTGTGACACTATCGAGATTATTAAATAATTTATATTGATTTGTCTTTTATATCCTGGATCCTGCAAATGTTGATGATAACACTATTATTTAGAAGAATTTAATATATGTTGTAACATTTTTTTGTATGACAATTTAAAATATTGAAAAGATAATTCCACGTATTTTTCTTATATAATTGTATTATGTAATGATAATTAATGGGACTGTACTCTGATTTATTCTTTTCTTCTATGTAAATACAACTTGAATAAATAAAAAGTTAAACAAGGTAAAAACTTCAACAGAAATGCTCAATCTAATGTCTTTTGCTCTGTAAAAGGTATCCTCTGCAGAATGTCTAAGTAACTGCTGGACCTACAGTATTTAACCATAGCCATAAAGAGCATACAAGGTAATGTGTCGGTCCCATATAGGCAAACCATACAGAGACAATGTAATGCATCAGTCTCATGCATGCAAACCATGCGGAGAGACAATGTAATGTGTAAGCCCCATACAGATCAGACCGTATAGAGACAAAGTACCATGTCATTCCCATACAGTCTACACCATAGAGAGAGACAATGTAATATGTCAGTCCCATACTGGCCAAGCCATACAGAGAGACAGAGTACTGTACTAGTTCTGTACAGGCCAAGCCATACAGAGACAGTGTACTGCATCAGCCCCATACAGTCAAACTGTGCCCAGAGACAGTGCAATTTGTCTGCCCCATACAGTCCACACTATACAGAGAGACAACGTAATGTGGCAGTCCCATACAGAGAGACAATGTAATGTGCCAATCCCATACAGAGAGACAATGTCATTTGTCAGTCCCATACAGTCCACCCCATACAGAAAGACAGTGTAATATATCAGTCCCATAGAGACAAACTGTACAGAGAGATAATGTAATGTCAGTCCCATGCAGGAAACTGTACAGAGGCAATGCAAAGTGCCAGTCCTAGACAGGTAAACTATACTGAGAGACCGTGTAGCAGTAGTAGTTTATTTTGCACTGCACCCTTTATCTCAGGGGCTCAGAGCGCCTAACATGGACATAACACATTACATAAATAAAACAGTATGTGATAAAATTCAGTCAGATCCATAAACAACAATAATTTCCATGATTAAATAAATTAAATATTTCAATAAGAGACATCATCAGCAGATATAAATACAGAGTCTCTAAGAATCACCAAAGGCCTCATTAAATAAAAAAATCATTAGGCCCCTCTTGAAAGCTTCCACTGAGGGGGCCTCGCTCAAAGATCTTGGTAACGGGTTCCACAGGGCTTGACTGGCTACTTCAAATGCCCATTCCCCTGAATATTTGAGCCTTGCCCTGGGAATTGCAAGGAGGCTTACCTCAGAGGAGCAGAGGAGGTGGGAGGATAGATGAGGAGTCAAGAGCTCCACCAGGTATTTGGGGCCCAATCCCTAAAGGGTCTTGTAGATCAATAACCTGACCTTGAAGGTGATATGCCACTGCACTGGCTACAGCTCATGCGGGACCAGGGTCATATGGCAGAACCTGGGAAGGCCTGTCAGCAACCTGGATGCTGCTTTCTGCACTAGCTGCAGGCAGCATAGGATATGTCCACAGACCTCAAGGCAGAGGGCATTACAGCAATCAATCCTGGATGTCACAAACACATGCGCTAGCAATGGCGGGTCTACAGAGGTGACCAGGGACTTTATCCCAGTGATGTTACTGAGATGGTAAAAGCCACTCCAGCCTACTGCTGATACCTGAGCCTCAAATATCAATCTCTTGTCCAGAATAACCCCCCCCAAAATATTTTTCACATTAGCAGAGGCCACAAGCCTGGAGGACCTGAGCATCCACTCCATCACTTCTTCAGCCACCACCACACCCCTCTAACTCAGTTCAATCACCAGTACCTTCATCTTGTCCAGGTTAAGTCATAGCCATCTTGATGCCATCAAATCCTTGATCTCAGCCAGACACACATTAAGCATCTTGACCGCATCAGTTGTCCAGGGTGCAAATGACAGATGCTTGGTGTCATCTGCATAGCATTCAGAACCCAGTCAGTAATGTGTAATGATCTTTACCAGGGGTAGCATCTACACTGTGAACAGCATGGGAGAGAAGACCAGCCCCAGGGGTACACCACAGAGTGTGGGCTTCTGGCGCAAGGAAAAAATTCCCCATTACTACACTCTGTATCCTATCCCTGAGGTAAGACTCAAACCAGTAGATGACAGTGCCAGTAAGTTCACAGTACTCCTTTAATTGACTCAGCAACAGCACATGATCCATAGTGTCAAATGCTGATAGATAGAGAAGAACAAGAATTGACCGTTCTCCTCTATCCCTCACCCTGAAGAGATCATTATACATCCTGACCAATGCAGTCTCTGTACTGTGCCTGGACCTAAATCCAGACAGGAGGGTCTCGAAGATGTCATAGACAGTGAGGTAGGCCTCAAGCTGAAGTGCCACATTCATCTTAATAACCTTCCCCAAGAATAGGAGGTTAGAGACAGGTCTGTAATTCGGTAGGCATTTCCTCGAAGGGCCTCTCCAGCACAACTTTCAATGTGCTGGGAAAGTCTCCCTCTGAGAGGGAGTACCAGACAGTCCCAGTGAGCACTAGACCCAGTAACCCCATATGGCTCACTAGTAGACATGTCAGGCCTGGATCCAGTTCACGGAAGGTGGGCCGCACCTCTGAGATCATCTTACAAACTTCATCCACCATAACTAATCTAAACCCACCCCAGGACAGAGGAGTGTGATCATGAAATGCAGTCTTGACCCTGCTGGGTTGCGACAACCCAGTTGATAGGATCCCAGCACACATAGAAGGTGTACAGTGATGTAAGTGAGTTTTATCGAGTGGCTCAACATGAGTAACTCAATAAAACCACTCATAGTTGGAGCGAGTGGTGGAAGAGATCACTATATCCTGTAGAGTGAGTGTAGCAGGGAGCTACACTTGCTAAAGCAGTATATAATGAGTTGTTTGGCCAAGCCCTGCCAAGCTGACCATTTAGTGAAGTGGAGTAAGCCGCTGCACCCGAAGCCAGCAGACCTGGGTTTGGGACTGGTTCTAGGGGCAAACATTTTTTTTGGTGTTTGTTTCCCCCCCCCCGTGTCCACACCCCCATGGAGTTGATTATATTAAGTTTAGTGGGTGCGGAGGGCATAGCTCCCCCACATAAAAATAAATTTTATTATTATGTGGCTTTGGAATGTCAGCGAATGTCGCTGTTTGCGGCAGTCACTTTACTACTGGTCACCGTTTTGATGTGGGGAGGTCTTTTGGTCACTCTTTTTGGTTGGTGAGATCTAGTTCTCATCATTATCACATAAAACCCACATAGAAGACACTCAGTCCAAAAAGAACTGAGCAAACTCTTTGCACTTATAGGATAAACCTACTCTCACTGGTTGCAGACAGGTGGGATGAAGTAACCTATCTATAGTCTGGAAGAGCTGAACCAGTTGATTCCTCCCAGCAACACTCTCCCTTGACACAAATGCTGTCTTCTTATGGATGATTGCCCTTTGGTGCTCACCATAGTGAATACAACAAGCCAGTTTGTCTTCATTGGTCCTGAATCTCTTCCAACAATGCTCTAACCTCTAACCCCTAGATAGCAACTCCCTGAGCTTCCCGCCAAACCATGGGGATCTGTGGCATGAAACCCGGAACTGTAAACAAATCAGTGTGACTGAATGAAAGGCTGAGGCAGTGGTCCTATTATAGACCACCACCACTACCTCCGATCCTGTCCCACATGCTGCCATCACACCCAAGACATTCAGTACCTGCCTGAACTCTTTCTGGTGATAATCCTCTTGGAGGGCACTATTGAACCATCTCCACAGGAGGTAGACTGGGGCCAAAAAAGACCTTCACAATGCAATGGTCTGGCCAACTGACCAGATCAATCTTGAGAACATTACTCTCGAGCTGAGGGAAAAAAATAAAGTCCAAGGTGTACCCATGTTGATGGGTCTCAGAAGTAACCACTTGTGCTAATCTCAGTGATTCCATTGAATAGCAACCAAGAATAAAAGAGCCCACCCGCTCCCCCCAAACCCACCCTATAAACAGCAGAATCACACCTCACACACCTTACAGCCAAATAAATAATTTACAGCACACCCACACATATCACCCAAGAACAAATTAAAATCTCTTACTCCCACTCAACCCCAAATCATTTCCAAACACATCACCCACACTCATACAGCCATAAATCAGCCAATTAAAATGCAGTATAAGTTTGTGTACATTATAGGTCCCAGTCTCAAGTAAAAGGTCCATCAGCTTGCAGTAGCAAGGAAACAAGCAATTGCAATTAGCCGAGCAGATTAAATGAGTTAGTAGCCAGAAACTGGGGTATATAGTCCCTGCTCCCAAAGGAGAAAATTTTGGAATTGTGTAACACAGATGCAGGTCTGTGAGCCAGCTCTGCTACTGCTGACTCCCAAACAAACTTTGTCCAGAGGGGGAAAATGAGGTAAAGTTGCTGAGCCCGAGCTGAGATCCAATGCATCAGTCCCATAGAGGTCAAACCATACAGGAAGACGATGTATTGACTGGTAACAAAGTGTTTTTCCATATAAATATTCATCCCAGGCTGGTTCCCAACAAGTCCTACAGCAACCTCACTGCCCTGACACCATGGCACAGCTCTCTTGGTAGAGTGGGGCTGAAAGGTATAAGCAACTATCATACTGACGGCCTTGGTCTGTTATTACCTGTTTAGCTCCCTGCCTTTCCACCTTCCACTGACCCCCTGACAACACAGCTTCTGCAGCATCCCTGTGGAGGAGGCTAAGCTCCTTGGGCCACTACAGTAGCAGTGGAATGTGGTGCTGCCCACCATGCAGCCAGTAAGTATCAGTGTCAACAATCCCCCTTGATCATGGAAAGCCTGGCTATGGAGATTCCAAACTTTGTTCCGCAGCACTGGCAGAAAATATACTAGCACTACCACTGGGTCTTTGGTGTAGCCATCAAACAGCAATTTAAACAGAAATATGTTAATAGATCATGACAGTACTACTCACAGGTAATAACTGTTTATTGCATGTTGACTCATTATCCATATTGTGTACAGTACATATGCTTCCTGCTCTCCACATGTGTATTACCTAAAGTGCTGTGTGCTGAATATTTTCTGTACTTGTATCACTGTTGCAATAGCAGCCAGCACCATTCATGGTACTAACGCAATGTGGTGTTTGCTACCACAGTCCCAATAGTGGGCGCTATCACTCGTAAAGCATTATGTTACATTGCAGTGATAGCATCCTCTATCATATCACGGCGTGCTGTAGTGATCGCCATCATGACTGATGGAAGTGGCTACCACTGCACATGTTAATCTGTGAAGTCTCATTCTTATTGCCGCAGGACCTGCCTGAAAATGCACCACTCATGAGCTCAAGGAGTTTCCCTGTCTAAATATTTCTAATTATTAACTAATTAACTAACTAACTATGTAACTAATTGTGGCAGTTACATACGGGCAACATGTACAAGGAGACAATGTAATGTGGCAGTCCCATAAACAGTGGTGCTGGAACATGGGGAAAAATGAGGGCGGGGTGGTAGTAATAATACAAAATAACACAAGAAACCATGATTGCTTCCCTGCTGACCTTGCATGCATTAAAGGGGCACTTTGAATATTCTTGGGCAAAAGTGGGGGGCTGCCACCACCACTCACCCACAGGTTCCAGCACCAATGCCCATAAAAGCAAACTGCACAGACAGCTGACGGCTGTAGAGATTGAAAAAAATTGGGGGGCCGATTCTCAAAGGGTTACACATGGTGCAAAGTGACTTGCACCAACAGAAATGATGCAAGTAGCACTTTGTGCCATGAGTTGTGACATGCAGGATTCTGGCAAGCAGCTTTCGACTTGTCGCAGGCTGCTTGCACCAAACTGGACTTGTGCCATGGTTGCGCCATGAACCCCGATGCGACATGGTGCAAGGGGGTTTACGGCAGCAGTTGCACCCTATTCTGTAAGGGTGGCTGCCACATCCCCTAATTTGGGATTCTAAAACAACCCCCAGTGGTCATCCGTCAAAGTACATTTACACCAGCTATTAGCTAGTGTACATGTACTTTGCATCCACCAGGGGTTGTGCCAATGTGCTGCAAGTGACAGCAAACCATAGTACCCCCCCACCCTACAGAAACCCCCCTCATTCCTGATCCCCCATTGATTAAATAAAACACCCCTTGTAGGCTAGCAGCCCCCCTCCAAAAAAGAACTCAATCTCCAAAGATGCATTTAGTAAATGCCCTACAGGGCTATCATCCCCCTCAAGTCCCGATCCCCAATAATATCAAATGTCAATGCTCCATGGGGCTATCATCCCCCCAGCCCTGATCCCCAATAATATAAAATGTTAATGCCCTGCAGAGCTCTCGAACCCCCCAAGCCCCGATCCCCGAACCCCGATATAATGACATGCAAACATTTCTGCAATCCCATTAGCCCTGGTAGTCTAGTGGCCCCCCACCCTGCCAAGCCAGACCACCCCACTCCTCCCACCCATACCCAGCCAGCGACTGGCACAGCACATTTCTTACCACCACAACCAACTGCTGATTGAGCTCCACTATGAGTGTGCACTGTAAATAATATTTGCTCAGTGAATGACAGCTGCTGTCATTCACTGAGCATATACTATTTACAGTATGTACTCATAGCAGAGCTCAGTTGGCAGCTGGCCATGGTGGTGAGAGGTGGGCTGTGCCAGTCACCTGCTGGGTACGGGTGAGGGGAGAGCAGCATGGTGTGGCACTGCTGAGTGGGGGGCCACTAGACTACCAGGACTAATGGGGTTGCAGAAAGATTTTTCTTTTATTATTTCAAGGACTGCATATCAAGGTTCAGGGATTGTGGCTTGGGAGGGTTACAATAGCCCTGTGGGGCATTGAAATTTTATAATAATGGGGATTGGACTTGGGGGGGCAGATAACCCTGTGGGGCATTTACAAGTATATTATCATGGACTGGGGCTAGGGGAGCCTCTTGCGCCACTCTACTGACAATGCTGTAGGCTTGAGGCAACCTGTGTAGGTGTTCCCTCCATTTGGCACACCACCTGGGTTGAGGCAAGTCATGGGACTTAGCTGTGGGGACCCTGCCTGATAGAGAATTGGGCGCATGGGCCCATGGTGCAACAGTATTTGACGCAAGTCACCTTTGGTGCAACTTGCACCAGCCCTTCAAGAATCGGCCAATGAACATCACACTGGCCAGGAGGCTGACACCTGACTAGAGAGTCAAGTGTCTGCAGTTGCTGGAGTGACTTTTATCACCTGAAAATGTTTGCAGCCTGGGAGCAGTTCTTATGGCAGCCATATTGGTTATTGCAACTTAATCTTTCTTTTTTGATATGGAGATAGTGTATCTATATTGCAATAGTGAGAAGATATCAGATCCCAAAGAAGTGACAAACTGATCATATGTAAGAAACTAATGTACGGTCATGTGATGTTCATTGGACAACCAAAGACTCCTAGGGCCACAATTTTTGAACGGCCGAGCTCGCTGCAAGACCCAGGTGCACCAAAGATATGGTGCAGCAGGCTTCCAGCAATCTAAAGGGATTTTCTATCCCTTGTAGTGAAGTGATGCTGGCTAGACCACAAGACCATCTTTTCATGGTCTAGCTTGCGTCAATACTGGGGACCCTTTCCACAGAGTTTGCGGCCGATGTTTGGTGCATGCTGCCATAAAGCTGGTCGATTGTTGCAACTGCATCTGAGATACTAAAATCAGGCACAGTCGCGACAATTATCAATGCAACAGCACGAGGGTTTGGTGCAGGGCTGAATGCAAGCCCTGCATCAACCTTCTAGAATTTGGCCCCTTATTTCTTAAGCTCATTTTACAACTTAGAGTTAGCATACTGGCTAACTTAATATTACATTTCAAATGTAGTGAACTTTTCCTTCTTATATCTGAAGTATTTGTTTACATTTCTGTTTTGCTAATTAGAAGATTTTCTGCCTGACAGTACTAGGTGTGATGCATGGAACATCAATCTACCTGGAGGCTGACATAGCTAGTTCTGTTCTTCCTCATACATCATCAGCCCTGTGACTTGTTTGTGACATCATAACTGACCAAGAAGAGCCAATCACTTTCTGCAAAATCTGTCACTTGTGATGTCACAATAAATGAGGGAACAATGCTGATGAGGTAAGATGAGGAATCAGACTGGATATGTCAGTCTGCAGGGAAAGTACCACTCCTCGCATTGCATCTAATGCTATCAGGTAGAAAATCTTCTAATGAGCAAATGGGAAAACAAAAACACTTCAGAAATAGAAAGTAACAACTAACTACTTTTAAAAAGTCATAACATCATGTTTATTATACTCCTCCCCCCAAAACAAATTAAAGGTGGCATGCTAAGTTTAGTACAGTGCACAGCCCCCCCGCCCCACACACACACATTCTGCTATACTATCCATTGAATGTGATGTAACCCCATTTCTGGAATCCTCAGAATGCTACTCTGGGGGTAGAGCTAACAACATGAAACATAAAATGGCTGAACTCTTCTAAAATACTGTAGGAAAACTACACAGTATTTACATTCCGTAATCATTAGAATATTGTTCTGAGGTGGAATTACAGCTTGAGGCACCAGAGCAGTGCAGAGGTGTAAAACATAAAAAGGTTGAAATCTTCTTAAACAATGTGAAAAAAAACGACTATAAGATGACTTACTTAGACCCTGGAGGCAGGCAGCTTTCTGGAGTGGCTTACCTGCCCCCATGGTTAAAAAAGCATCAGCTGCTCTTTAAGTACTCCTGAGGTCCTTGTTATCACAAACCTCCCAAATGATATTGTGATTAAAAGACATAGCAGAGAGGAGTAGGGATGTCACAGTGTCAAGGTTTCACACTACCCTGCGGTATCAGAAGTGACAATACTGATACTGAGGCTGATGCCTAATACTGTTATAATCATTGTTCATGGTATACCATGGGTTCAAGGCCTTTCAACTAATTTTTGGGATGTTTTGAGGAAAAAGCTGTCCCTTCTGTGCCAACTCTCCCTGACACAAGAGTTCAAGGAAGCATTTTTTGTACATAAAAAATCATTAATAGCTCATATTCACGATAACCACATTATTATGTGTTGTGGTTAACATACTTTCAGAATCTGATACTCTGCCATCCCGAGAGAGGAGCTTGAAAAGCATTTCCTCAGCACTAACAATCTTTATCTGTGCAATAAAGTAAGGATAGGCAAATCAGGCAATAATGTATGACAGAGCATGTGTTATGGTGGGAAAACAGCTTGCCTTGGGTGGGTTGAAGCACGAGGTGAAGCCGAGTACATTCACCACCTGAGAAGAGCTGTTTGCCCACTATAACATACCCTCAGGAGTGCCTTATTGCGATTATGAAATGGGTCCTTTTTAGTAAATTTGATGTATTTTTTAAACATATTTTTGTTGTGCTATTTTCAGCCGAGTCTGTTGTGCTGGGATAACGGGCCAGCTGAAAGTACCTCTGGGCAAATCAGGAGCCAGCATTCGTTCTACCCATTTCATAATTGTTATTATTTTCTCCACTTGCCACTGGGCAAATAAAAGTATTAATTTAGCTTGTCCAATAGAGAGAGAGAGAGAGAGAGAGAAAAATGTCAGCTCTACTGTCATGCTGATTATCAGATGAGCAGACACTTCTCCAACGCATACCTCTCAACTGTCCCTGATTGTCAGGGACATCCCTGATTTTGCCTCAGAATTTTACTCTGTCCCTCCTAAAAATTGTTTTTCTGTGACCAAACAGCAGGGGTTATAAGCACAAAATAATGTCAAACATTAAAGTTACAAACTTGTTCTTCCTTAGAAAATGCATTTTACACTAAGCCCTTTATTCTACCAGCTTCCTGAGTGAATATCACCAATTTTGAACAAGTGTCCCTGATTTTGGTCCTTTGTCCCTGATTTTCTTAAGCCTTGTCCCTGATTTATGAGGCAGGAGGTTGAGAGGTATGCTCCAACGTGGCAAGTAAGTGGCCCCTGTGGCACTTGCTGTTGGGCTGAAAATGCACTCTGTCTGTCGAGGTGGCAGGATATCCAAAATAACTTGGCTTCAGACATTGGCTACAGCTAGAAAATCAGAATGCTGCTTTTATGACTGTAGTGTTTCTAGAGGTTTCTAACCGATATTGTTTCTAAATCATTATAAAATGATAGACATCCAGCAAGACCGAAGTCCTGGAACTGGGAGAACTGCATGTGTATGCTTCGATGTAAATGTTTCTTAACTTCATTCCCTACATTAGCTTGCAACTGTCCAACATTAAGAGGGGCATCCCTTATTTTTCAATGCAGAAGACTTTCCCACATGGAGAATGTGCTGTCCCACATAAAGAGGGGCATCCCTCATTTGATAACTCAAATATTCTCTTCCCCAGACGAAGAAGGCACTGCCCCACATTAAAGAGCCCCTGACACCATTAGAAAAACTTGAAAAAAATGGGAGATTTAGACCCAATTCAGCTTATATTTCATATAATTCTTTCCTTTTTTTTTCTTTATTACGGAGGACCAAGGCCACTGATTTATGGTAATTAAAATAATAAAATTCCATTTTCAGGACTTGAAATTCTGGGAATTGCACCAGTGATTGTTAGTCTAATTTCCAGATTTTTACCGGGGTTCTACTGTCATTCTTTTAGTTTGTATATAAATGTTCAGAATAAAGGAAGGCTTAATATACAGAGCATTCAATGAAGCAAACTGAAAATAGTACTGGAAGCAATTACAAACAAAATAAAAATTCTGTTGATTTACTGATCTGGTATAAACTGTCAAATTCCATGAAATTCTTTGTTTTTACCAGTGTGCAGGCAGTCCAAATTCTGAACGTTTACTGGGTTTCTGTTAAAAACTGAAAACCAGTGGCCTTGCTGAGGACACTTGTATGAAAGAGGTTTACTGTCCCTTAGACTTTATCACCACTTTTTGCTTGCCTACTACTGACATCATAATCACCTGTTTATGGCATCATAATTATTTCTACAGCAACTGACTGTGATGTCATAAACAGAACTGTGATGTCAGGTATAGGAAAGCAGCCAGAAAAGATAGGACAGTAATCCTGTTTATGTGAACATGTCCTTAGTAATAAGGAAGTATGGTTAAAAATTACAGCAAAAATTATTAAATATAATCTAAATTGTGTCTAAATATTACATTTTTTCAAAGTTGTCACAAGGGCATCAGTGGCTCTTTAAGGGGGACAGTCCCAATTTTACAACTCTGGCATTTTCTTTCCTGCATGAAGAAGGGGCTGCCCTTCATTAAGAGGAACATACCTCAGTTTATAGCTATGAAGTTCTCCTTCCTACAACGTAGGGAAGGTGTTGTCTCACATTAAGCATTGGGTCCCTCATTTTACATCTTAGAAGTTCTCTTTTCCAAATGCAGATTGTGCTGTCCCACAATGAGAGGGGCATCCTTCATTTTACAACTCAGATGTTCTCTTTCCCAAATGGAGAAGGTGCTGTCCCACACTAAGAGGTGCGCCCCTCATTTTACAGCAAGACATTCTTAGTCCCAAATGGAGAAGGTGCTATCCCCCAAGAAAAGGCACTTTTTATAACTCAAATGTTATCTTTTCCACAACATAGAGAAGGCACTGCCCCACATTAAAGCAGCAGTGCAAAGAAATTTGGCTTAAAACATTTGACCTACATTTTTTTCACTATAAAAGACTCCAGGCATCTCTCAGTTTAATTTGGTAGTAAACATTTGCAATTTCTTATCAAATGTATCACACTAATGTTTCAAAGAAGGAGCTAGTCTTATGTCAACCCATATAAATAGATAACATATCCTAATTAACCTATGGGAGCACAATAGTTTACTAAGCCCCTGACATTCTTTTATAGGTCATCATATCTTTAAATGCTGTGTTAAGTTTTGCAGATATTTTGGATTCACCTCAGTCTCTATTCCTTCTTTGTTTCCCCTTAATTCTATTTAAGCAATAAGGCACAACAGGGTGTGGGTTATTAGGGATTTACCCATGCCTTGTGTGGTGTGTCACAAGGTGCAGCCGAGTGACTTAACCACACAAGAAGTGGGAAAATCATCCAATAACTCACACTCTGGAGTGCCTTTTTTGTGATTATACAATGGATCCTGGGTGTAAAATAAATGTAAAATGTGTTTACGTTTTTTATAAATGCCATTCCTCAGCCGTGGGTTATGCAGGATTTACCCACGGTCATGTGACATGTTTTGACTAATGAGGTTACAGGATTTTCACACACCATTGTATAATTAAATATATTGATTTCAACTGACTTGGCATATACTGTTGGATTTATGAATGCTTAGTTTACCTGGTCTACTCACCTCTCTCATCTTTTCCTATTTGGTATTATATACATGAACACAACATGTTAAGCTTGCGTTACTTTTCCTTGTCAACTTTAAACTATTGAAATGGTCATGATATCTGTAGGAAATGATCTGTAGTGAAATGAGATTGTAATTTAAAATAAGTGGTAAGCATTTTAGAAGACAGATTATGTTTTAGGTTGATATATTTGAATCTACTGTAGGTTATTCATAATAGTACGCTAGAACTTATAATTGTGTGTTTCAGAATGTCCTTGTTATATTTTACTTGCAAACTTCTTATTTCATTGTACTGAAGTACTCTGTTACTGTTTTGTGTTAGAATTTGCTATATTTAATAAAATACATTGACAAAAGTTTGCAGTTTCACCAAAATTTGAGTATTTTGTTGATGTTTTAATTTTTTTTCCTCAAGATAAAAAGATGGCAACCACATTTGGCTTAGAAATACCATTGTAGACCTGGAAAGGCTTAGGATCAACAAAAATGACAAAAACTCTTGATGCGCAGCACAGAATGTATCTAGAAACATAATTTTGAAAGGTGTGCTAATCTTTTTATTAATAGTAGCTGAAACTAGGATTTTGAAAAAAAAAATTTTTTCATTGCACTGCTGCTTTAAGTATGGGATCTCTCATTTTATGGCTCAGAGGTTCTAATTCTCATATGTAAATGATATTGTTCTGCATTAGAGGGGCATTCCTCATTTTACAACTCAAAAGTTCTCTTCCTTACATGGAGATGTTGTTGCCCTCACATCAAGAGGGGTGTTCTTCATTTTACAACTCGGAAGTTCTCTTTCCCACATGGAGAAGGTGCTGTTCCACGTTAAGAAGACCTTGTAACATTTTACAACTAAGAAGTTCTCTTTCACACAGCATGGATAAGGTGCTGTCCCACATTAAGCATGGGGTCTCCTCATTTGATAACTCATAAATTCTCTTTCCCACATGGAGAAAGTTTTGTCTCGCAGAAAGGGTGTTCCTTCTTTTATGACTCAGAAGTTCCCTTTCCCACATGGAGATGGTGATGTCCCATGTCCAGAGAGGCATTTCTCATTTTACCATTTTACGACTCGGAAGTTAATTTTGACACATGGAGAAAGTGCTCAGACTTTCTCCTTCCCCCATGGAGAAGGTGCTGTTCCACATTAAGGAGGGAGGCATCCCTCACTTTACAATGCAGATGTTCTGATTCCTTCATGGAGATGGTTCTGTCTCGCATTAAGAGGAGCACACCTGATTTTGCAATTAAGAAGTTCTTTCCCACAAGGAGAAGGTTCTGTCCAACATTAAGAGTGGCATCCCTAATTTTACAATTTGGAAGTTCTCTTTCCTGCCTAGAGAGAGTGCTGTCCCTCACTGAACACTGAGATTATAAAGCAGATGTTTGCACTCATCTGTGATGCTCAAACATCATTCAGTTTCATGGACAAGAAAATACTTCATTTATTTCCACAGTGTTTTCGGACTCCCTCCCCACTGTACTGCTCAACCCCTTGCCTCTCAAATCAAGGTCAAGGCTTAAAAACAATCATGGACAAATGACCAAAATCAGGGAGACATCTTAAAAATGATAATGGCATAAGAAGCTTTTAAAATATTTGGCTTAATTTCAAAAGCACTTTTATGAGGTGAACGAGACTGTATCACTAATGTCTGGCATTATTTAATACTTCAGAGCCCTAAGCTTCAGTGACAGAAATACCAATCTTAGAAGTGAGTGATGACATTTTTAAGGCAAAATTAGGAACAGGCAGTTGAGAGGTATGATCTCCATGATTTGCTGATGTATCCTCTGTTTTTTTTGGGGCTCCTGCATTAGAGTGTGAAAGGTCGAGAGGTTCACAGCCATCTAATCCTAAACTAAACCCCACTCAAAAAGCTACATTTTTTAAAGTCACAGTCACATCTTCAAAATATTTGCCATCCAGACATACATAATGTGCTGTCAACATATAGAACAATGTATCAGTAACCATGCATAACAGGGCTGTGTTTCTATTGAGGGGGTGTCATGATGACAAAGTGACCTTGAGAGCAAAGCTCGAGAGTTCCTTGGTGTCATGACAAACTTGAGACAGAAACACAACCTTGGATGGAATGGCTTATGGAATGGAGTCCATACTTGATACTGTATAGTGTATGAGCAGCAATACAAAACAGAAAGGTCTTTAAAATTTAGAAAAAGTGAACTTTTTTTCTGTTTTTCACAGATATCTTCATCCACCCACCCGCCCATCAGTGAACCAGCTTTCCAGCTCACCTGCCCAAGCAAAAGCCACTAATTTTTATCCACTCGCCTGCCCGATCATTTCTGATAGGACTCCTCCTCTTCTTCATCTGAGCTTCATCCTGGTCAGATCATAATTGAACATTTTCTTGGAAGGTTGATGTGATCTAATGCTCCCATACCCCCCTTGTACTTCCTATTAGATATGGAGTAGGGAAAGGTCATCAATTTGACTAATAACATGTGCCTAACAGCGGATTCAGCCCCTTTTAAAAATACATTAGTGCAGCGCAATGAAAATTCTTTGTGCTGCAGTAGCTACGAATAACATGTTCCTGTACACTTAAACAGAGATGATGACTGCTGTTGGAACATGCAAAACACGGGTAACATTCATACATGTTTCTACCATGATGTCCATAATTCACAAGAGTGCAACTTGAATGGATCATAACATCATGGAAGAAATGAGAATGAATTATACTAACCGTTCCACATGTTTATATTGCGGCAGATATTTATAATGTATTTTTTGGGGGTGATCAAGTCAGATGTTCAGCTCTGTCTATGCTGTGACTGCTCAACAAAACTAAAACACAGCCATTTTTTTCATGATGTACTGGCCATGTGTGCCACAGTGACACATGTAGAACCACAGGATGACAAGCTCAGGTAGGCAGAACAACCAGGTGATGATTAATAACAGAAGAGTAAAGAAGGAATTAACATTTTTGCGATTCCAACCTGTTTTTATATTTTGGAATTCTAATCTGGTATGGAAGAACTGCAAAAGATTCTGAGGCTCGGAAAGGTTGCAATAAACAGTGCAAAGTTCTGATAGTTAGCTGTGCCCTATCAGAACTTTCAGATTCTTTACATTTTTTATTGACTTTAAGTACAAAATTAATTTTAACTTAATTTCGACCCAAAAACTATTGCCAGTGAAAGGAAATGACAGTACTGTAAACACACCTTAGAGTTGTAATAAATACATCCAGTGTCATGTTTATTTATTTATTTGGTAACTATCTAAGTGCACTGGAACAAGAGTTTGCTTGTTTCCAGGGATGTCTCGAGGGGTAAAATTAGGGCCATCCCTCCTAGTGCAGGGCAGCTGAGAGAAAAGGACTGAGGTTTTGTTTTCTTTTTTTCCCCATATAGGTATTTTCCTCTCTGTGACAGGATGGATATGGCATCAGCCCTTGTTCCTGTCTGCTGTAGCCATCTCCAATTGCCTCCCAAGGTTGGGGGCCATTTTCCCCACAGCTTATTGCCTGTGGTGGGGCCAGGAGGGGAGGGCTGTCCTCCCCCCGGTCACTCATCCAGAAGTGCCCTGGACCCACAGCAGGCTTGCGTTCAGATGGTCTGGGCTTCATGAGGCCCATCCTCCACTTTTTCCTTTTGTCCCCTGGCCAACCATGAGCATGAAGTGAGCATGTTATATGAGCTTCACCTATGCAGAGATGCCCCCTGTGTTCTGAACATGGGGCCTTTCCACTGGATGTGACCCATCTACACCTCCCGTAGGATTCCTCCAAGTGGCATTTGAGCAGCGGGCCACAGAACCCCCCCCCCCTTGCTGAGGGAGGAGAGTTGTCCTTCAGACACTCAATCCTCCCTCCCTCGGTCGACCCCGGCAACCTGAGCCCATTCCCAAACCTGGGTCACTGGTGTGGCAGGAGGTAAGGTGCTTTACACCGCCTTAGCACTCAATATCACTGGGCCAGCTAGGACAGAGGGTTTGATGGGTAAAATGAGGAACATCCCTCCTAATATGGGACAGTTGAAGGATATGGACCGAGGAATACTGAGGGTTAAAATGAGGGATGTCCCTTTTATTGTGGGACAGTTAAAAGGCATGGGCAGAGGGGTTTTGAGAGGTAAGATGAAGGATTATTCTCCTATTGTGGGATAGTTGAGTGTTATGGACAGAGAAGTTCTGAGGATAAAACGAGAGCTCAGTTGAGAAGTGTGCACCTGATCCCTGACTCACACCCCACCCATACTCCCAGCTCTACATATTACACTTGAAAAGGAATTCACATGCGGAGCAGGTATCAGCATATTTCCAGATGTGTCCTGGGGGAGAGGGAAGAGGAGAGAACAGTACAAATGCACAGTACAATGCCCCAAAAATGTAATGTTATGGAAACAAGTCTAATAAAGTGAGCAGTTACAGACAATGCTTTGGAGCAAGAATTGTGCAATACAGTAACCTGCAGAAGAAGCACAGTAAGGACAGCATGCATTGAACAACAATTCAATAATGAAAGGGGAGGAGGCAGTGGCTGAAAACTAGAGGAGAGGGGGCCTGTACCAGTGATAGTGTCGGGTGGATGGCAATGGAATAAAGTCCAGCACCCAGTGTCAAAAGCAAGTGCAGGAATCAGTAGTGAAATCACCTGGGGAAACCACAGAGGAGAGATTTCCGAGTGTGAAGGGAAGGAGCACAGCAAATGGAAGGGGAGGGTGTGATCCAGAGTTTAGGGAAACAGAAAGAGAAGGCAACATAACCAGCAGATGATTTCACTGGAGGGAGAGCGAGTGAGTGAGAACAAGAGTTGCAAAGAGAAAAAGAGGTGGGGGGGAGAGAAGAGAGGCAAGGTAAGAGGGGAGGGAGACAAACCAAAATTAAGACTAACCAAAGTTAACCAAAACTGTTCATCCTAGGGTGCATGAATGGATAACACATATCAAAACTTTGTAAAAGGCTAATTCTGATTGCCACCCTGGCAACAAAAAGACTCCTTTTGCAATGTTAGAACGATTATGGTATTTGCTGAACGGATTAATCACTTTAAGGACAGTTACAGTAGATGCTTGAAAAGTTCTATTTCAGTATTAAAAGAAGGCATACATTATATGTAAATGTGCGGTTGGATTCATAAGGAAATGTAATATACGTCAGCATTACCTTGCCTGAAAATATGTTGACATCAAAAACAGAAATGTACTGTTTTTTATTAGGGATGTGCCCCTAGGCTTAAACATTGATGTTGGCTTTATAGAGACCTAGGATGGCTCTCCCCCTCTGCATCCAGACAATACTATCTTGGCTCTCTAACTGACTCCATAATCAGGCTGCAAACCCTGGCCTCACTGGCAATGCTATTAAGTCCCATCACCTCTTACCGAGGACTGAGGTCAGTTGATAAATCACTACTGAGGGTACCCAGGTGTCACACCTCCAAAGGGACCAGGGCATTTGAATATGCTGCCCCTCTGATGTGGAATGCTCTGCCCCTGGAATTAAGGCAATCTGCATCCCACTATCACTTTAAAAGTGGGCTATGACGTTCCCTGTCTCTGGCAGAACATTGTACCTGTTTTGACCCTACCTGACCTGATGGGTGGTCCGTCTGCCCCTCGTCACGACCACAGGACAATCTAAATCTCCTGCTTCTTGTAACCCCCCACTCATCTCTCTCTCTTTCCTCTCCCCAGTCCTCTCATCTTACACCACCCACGGCTTCAAGGACCCCTCCTACCATTCTCACACACCCTCATCAACTCCCCTATTTCACTTACAGTATCTTACTGTGACTGCCCCCCAGTCTGTTCCTCAATTTAAATTCATAAGATACTTCTATAAGCAAACTTGTACCCTTTTGTGATGACACATGCACAAAGCACTTTTTCTCCTTGGAGCCTGATCCCTTCCCATTAGGACTCGTTCTACTACATGTTTAGTTGACTGTATTATACTACACGGTGTTTTATATGCCATAGTTAATGCCTACTTATAATACTGTTGACTGTACTAGTGCCTGTTCCCTTCCTGTTATGACTCATTCCATTATATGTTTAGTTGACTGTAGTATCTTTGCTGTTGTTGCATGTAATACTAGCTCTTGTTTTGTTAGCCAATCTACTGTTATCTGTGTCTACATGGCTAAAAATAAGCTATATTGTTTTGCTGTCATGCACCTTACTGTTATCTTAGTCTGCATGACTAAAAGTAAGTTATATTGTACTGCTGTCATGCACTCCTGAAATGCTTTTCTGTATGTTTTGCCTTGTACTGTCCCGGGTCATGCCTGAAAATAGTCATTTGTTGGCTAGTGCACTTACCCGATAAACAAAAACTAAATAAATAAGTGATGAATATTATTTCCTGAATACCACAGATAATAGGCTTTCAGAATATTCCAGGGAATTCCCAAATAATGCCCACTATTTGAGATATTCATTATAGGGGCATTTTTCTCACCCAATTCCCCCTTTCCCGGTGCCCCAGAGACAGAAATAAGCAGCAGCTGACAGCATCTTTTAAAAGAAGCCCCTCCCTAGCCAGAGTCTCCCTGTTTATAGCAGTCACCAGCCAGCAAGCACTTCTTTATTGCAGCCCCCTTCTTGACCCCTTACCTTGATTTCTGGGGGCTAGTGAAATCAATCCTTGTCCTAGCTAGTCAATCAGGCCACTCTTCCCACTATACCCCCCCCAGCCCACTCTCTGTGATGGGACATGGGTACTTTATTGTTCCAAGCTAAATGATGTAAAAGAATATAGATATCTTGGAATAACAATTTTACTGAACTTAAAGTGGGCCAAACATGTCAATGTTCACTAAAAATACCACCAACAGCTTAATCTGGTTCAATTTCAGCTGTTTACCATTTGTATCCGGCCCCTCCCCCGGCTGGCCCTAAAAAATGAACTTCTAGTCTCAGTGGGCCTACTGGGTCAACAAAATTCAATAAAATAAAATAAGAGGTATCCAAGAAATGGAATCAAAGGCGTGCTGGAATGTATAGATTCAGTTGCAAATATGTGGGTAACTGTCAGGGCAGCCATTAAAATTGCTAATGTTAAAATTAAATTGGAGGCTACTTATGTGGTCTATGTTTGGGGGTATGCACCTACAAAAGAAATAGATTATCCAATGAAAAGACTGTATAGATGAGTTCTTGGGCTCTCCCGTTCTGTCCCGGACTATTTACTCCAGGCCAAATTTAGCCAGATAGAAGTTACCATAATATCTACTGTCAAATTAATTTTATATTGACTTAAAATTACAAATATGCAAGAAAACCATATTCCAAAACTTTGTCTTTGCAAGGAAAGAGAGTACCTACACAGAGGATTTAAATATGGTATCAGTGGCTAATTTTCACTGAAAAAAGGCAGGACTGGGTTTTATGTGGAAATATTCTTTCACTAGGTCATATATTTGAAATTACTCTAGCCGGAATAACCCCATGAGATACCGCATCTTGTTTTCATGGGGTTCCCAGGGAGGACAGTAGCAGTCAACAGGTTACCATAGTCTAGTGGGTATAGTTACATACAGGCTAAAATATACAAGCCAAAACACAAACTGTAAAGGTATGTACATCCAAACAGTAACTAAAGCATACAAGCAAAGATAAAGAGTAAAAGCATTGTTATGATGTATACAGAGAATAGATGTTGGCAAAGTGTGGTATACAAGGAAATAATACTATTGAGGGGGTTGCACAGGCCATAAAGCCATGAGCCCAAAGGGTGAGTAGCCTTTATGAGCTTGTCCAGCCCCGAGATGGTATTGTTTCATGAGTATGCCAGACTTTGCTATCTTTTATTTTATATAATGCATTAGGTTGGACACTTTTAGCCTACTGGATCCCTTTGTCATACGCTCTACAGCGTACAACAAAACCGCGCAACAGTAACAGTGCAGTAGGGAAGAGCAAGAGGGTGCAAAACCGTGAAAGGCAGTATGCACGGCAGTACACCCTCTCACTCTCCCAGGCACAGGATAAGACCTCCGCTGGGATAGGGGTCGACCAAGCAGCTGTCGTGGCTCAATGGGATGAGCCACTGGCAGCAAGGGAGACAGGCAATGTGTTTGGGACTGGGTTTCGATTCCTGGTCCCAGACACATGGATTTTTACCTTTTTCACACTTTGTGCAATTTCTATTGTTAACCCCCAGAGTTAGATATTTTAGTTGGGGGTTCGAAAACTTCACCCTTAACGGGGGTGGTGAGAGAGTGCCTTTAAAAGATTTATATGCTGCTGGCTATATTGTGCTGTACTGGGCAGCTGGTGGTATATTGCTGCGGTAAGCAATGTCTTGTAACAGTATGACCCCTCGCGCCCACTTCTTTGCTGTGTCCTGTGTTTTGCTGTAGTGTTACTGGGCTAGGGGATGTAGCATGTGTTATAAAGGGGCTTGTTGCATGTGTTGTTAACAGGCTTGTTACATGTGTTATTGGGCATGTTTGTAGTGTGTTTGGTAGCTATGTGTTATTAAGGTGTTAATAACATATTAATATAGTGGTAGAATAATATATATAGTGCTTGTTAGGTATTAATGTGTTACTAAGGTGTTAATAACACATTAACATAGAGTAATTAGCTAATAGATATTGTAATATGCTAATTGGCGACCATCATAAATGGATGGGGTTTATGTGATAACGGTGAACGCCTAAAGGTGATCACCATTATCGCTCAGTCAGGGTGCCGAAAACATTTTCGGCACTCTGACAACCCCGGCGCCAGGCCAGTATTTTATTACTTTCTGTGGGGGGGCTGTGCCCCCCCATAACCCCCACACCCTTCTACCTAAGGATTCTCAACTCCAAGTGGGTGCATGTGGGGGGGAGGTGAAAGCAGGGGAAAAAAAAAGGTTCAGACTGGGCACAGCACCTGGATCTGAACCCTGTACCTCTCCCAATGCAACCACTCACCAATTCCTGACGCCATGACTCAGCTCAGCCAGCCACCGCAGTGCCACCCCCTCAGCCTCTCCACCCCCTCCCAGCCCATGCTCACTGTGCTTGCTCCCACCCCTCGTGCCCATACGCATAGTGACATCCTGTCACCCAGTTCACCCACAGCTTCATCCGGTCACCCTCCCCATCGCCATGAGGGATTGCGCCGGGAAGGAGTCGCCATTACGGACGGCGTCCTTCCTCATGCGCCCACCTCACAGGTTACCTATATGGATGGCTTTTTCTATGGGGATGAGGGCCCAACCATGTAATAGATATCTATTATATATAGGACTAATAAACTTGAGACTAAAATGGGATTCTTTGGGGAATGGCCTGATTGCTGAGTGAGGCGGACACATGGCACACTTGCTCTGCTGCTTTTTTTAATTATTGTTTTTTTTACCTGTACATTGCCATTTTAATTTTGTTTGGGGCATCAATAAACTTACTGGTGCTGACTTAGAGTGGGCATTTTCAATCCTATATATGTGGGAAAGATGGTGAAACCACAAAAGTCTCAACCGGGATCAGATGCACCAAAAACTAAGGCCCTGTCTGTAAAGATGGCAGGGCCATCTCCCTACAACCCAGCCAGAAGAACCCTCCTTAGCTCTGTATTGGCGACTATCCAAACACTCGATCACAAGATGGAAGATTTTAATGCCCATATGGCATTACTAGGGAAAATAAAGCAGATGCCGCCCAACCTGATGCCACTTACGCTGGAGAGATCACAGAAAAAGCCACTGTAACCTGCACAAGCCTCATTAAAGAAAATTCCATCCTTTGGGTTCATCTTACAAATCTTGAAAACTTTTCCCGGGCAGCCAATGTTAGCATCACAGCCTTGCCTGAAGGCATTGAAGGCAACAGTCTATGGGCTTTCTAAAAGAATGGCTGTCCGGGGCTCTGTAGCTGACCGAGGGACTCACCATCAAAAGGGCATACCAAATCAATCCCAGGCTGGAACCTACTGCACAGGATAAAAGCAGAACAATTTTAATGATTCTAGCAAGCAGTGAGGAGAGAGACGCAATCTTACTAGCTGTGAAATGAGCTACGGGGATTCAGTTTGGAGACTCTACAGTGAAACTGTTCCCAGACCTTTGTTATAGCACCTGCCAGCAATGGCAGGCCTTTGACAGAGTTTGATCACTGTTGCGAGAACTGGGGATGAACCATTTTCTACTTCTTCCTGCTCACTTCAAAATCCACTGTGGAGGTAAGAGCCACTGTTTTCATCTGGCAGAGGCAGGGTGGCTAGAGAAGATCTGAAAAGAATGCTCCACCAGGGTCGATCAACAGCATTCGGACTCTGAGGCAGACTGAAATGAGTTAGTGTAGTTTCAGTGCTATCTTTATTACTACCAGTTAGCCCATACTGTAGCTAAGAATTACAATCTTCTGCAAGTATTAGCTACTGATTATGTGTTTCAAAAGTTAATGTTGTACTGGGGGTGGTGATGGGATGGTGCGGTAGAGGATGCATGCAGACAAGTACTTGGGCATGTATCGCCCAGAGGGAAATACATTCTCAGTGAATGGGTTTACATGTTTGGAGTCCCACTGACCTGAATACTGGGGCACAAAACAAATTACACTAAAAACATGTGCATGGGACTGGTTCAAGCAAAATTCTGTATACATGCAGGAAGATTGTCGATGGACACTTGTTTGGTGCCCTTGGATCACATCCCAAGATCAGTGCCAAAGTCCTTGATTTTGGCATTTACATGTAAGATAATAGTCGATTAAAAAGTAACTGATTACTCTATAATTGATTTTCACCCTGCATGTAAACAGGATATATATTTACATGTATTGGTGATTGATTAACTTGTCTTTGATTCCAGGTAATCAATCAGAACTCCGTTTATGTTTACACGAAGGACAGCAATCGATCCACAGAGGTGCAAATGGGTTTACATGTGTTAAGTCCTGCTAACTCGAATACTGGACCCAAAGCAGATGACACCCACTCCTCGCCACCGACAAGGGATTGCTATAGATTCCCAAGGTTTGGTTACAGACATCAGGGGCACAAGCATTTTTATTTGTGGCCCCCACCTTGTGGAATTCTCAACCTCACCGGGTTTGTGAGTGCCTGACTGTGGAGAGCTTTAAAATGGCACTAAAGACCTTTTTATTTAATCTTGCATTCTCTGTTACCTGATTATGATCTGATTTGTGCTGTTGCTGAATTTTAACTTATTTATAGTTTGTAATATCTAATAGTTCAATTATTGTAAAGCACTTTGATATCTTGAATTGTGCTATATAAATAATGATTATTATTATTAGTAAAAACAGAATAACTTGACATGTGTGTGGGATAGATTTAAGCATGGTTCTGTTTACATGCAGAAAGATCCTTAATGCTCAAGTAATCATTGTACTTGTTCAGTGCACTTGGATAGCTCCCAAGATCGATCTCAAAGTCCTCAATGTTGGCATTTACATGCAAGGCAATATTCTATTACAAAATAACTGATTATTCTGTAATCGATTTTCACCCTGCATGTGACAGAGTATATGAAGTATGCTTGATATGCTGCACTAATTGCATTTATCCTTTATAGCGCCATACATAAACACGTTGCTACTCTTATTGGACTTAGAGGTCACTAATGCCTCATAGCAGACTGGAACTTTAAATACTTTTTAAACATTTGTGGGCATTACTGTGCCCCAAGCAATGAGTAGTCAATAGGTTTCTTGGACCATTGGGTATGCAATTACTGGACTTTTTTAGTTTAATGTGCTCACCATGTTGTAATCGCAGTGTAAGGATGCTGTCAGATTCCTAGACTGTAACTACACCTTCTGTTCAATGGCATGCATCTCATCTTTATTATGTATCTGTTTTTATACTTTTTACTTACAATGCAGTAAACAGATTTTACCAAACAAAAATGTGATTCTTTGATATTTCTGGCCAAAATTACGTAACTAGGATGGTTTGTAGTAGATATAGTCCTTGGATTGCAAACATTAAAGCCACCCATAACTCTGAAAGATACCTAGATCTCATTATAGACCTAGAAAAAAGGAAAGTCCTAACAAGATATATCTGCAAGATCTCCTTGTCCCCTACCACCCGGCCTGGGCCCTCTGTTCTGCTGGGGGAGGCCTCCTGGGAGTTCCTAGGGTTAGGATGCGGCATTCTGGGGATAGAGTGCTCTCTGTGGCTGCACCTATCCTGTGGAACTCCTTGCCTGCTTATATAAAGGAGGCTCCTTCAGTGGAAGCCTTTAAAAAGGGCTTTAAAACATATTTGTTCCAGCAAGCATTTTGTTGACTACTGTATGTTTTAAAATTATTATCTGGTTTTACAGGATCAGTAGATAATTGTATGCTCCCAGCTGTATTCTCTTATACGTATATTTGTGTATGATTTTAAATGTATGGTCTTATATTGTACAGCACCCAGAGTCTCTGGAAATGGGCTTTTTAGAAATAAAACATCTATCTATCTGTCTATCTTCAGACAGTATCTATCTATCAGTGTCATTAGCTCAGTAGGTAGCACACTCACTTCTGAGGCTGGGAGATCAGAGAGCTGTGGGTTCAGTTCCCACCTCTGGCACTTGGGTTAATATTCCAGTGTTGACACTGTGGTGCAGCATGAAAGGGGTGCTGCACTTCTGAGTCTTTCGGATGAGACATTAAAACCGAGGTCCCATCTGCCTGGATTGGTGGTAGTTCAGGTGGATGTTAAAGATCCCATGGCACTTATCGAAAAGAGTAGGGGAATGTTTTATTCAATACTAAAGGAAACCATATCACAACACAAGCACATATTACATCATAGAAACATGAATAAAAATAACTGAAAACACCCTACAAACTGTATACAATCTCTTGAACCCCTAAACCCTTCATAAAACAGGTAGGAATTTCCCTGGTGTCCTGGCCAAATTTCCCTCATTCACTAAAAATACCACCAACAACTTACTCTGGTTCAAGGTCAGTTGGCATTTATCTGTATCCACTTCCCCGGGTCATGCCTGAAAATAGGCAGGATTTGTCTAGTGCACTTACCCGGTCAACAAAAACTAAATAAATAAAAATAAAAAAATCTCTCTCTCTCTCTATCTATCTTGGTGCCAAACCTTTTATAGCAATCTTCCTTGGGCTAGATTTTTTTATAGAGCTAAATATAAGCACAGACTGCATTTGTGAACAACAGGGCCATGACGACCTCAAGCATGCTCACTCCTTTTAGCCCAATTCATGCAAAAATAAGGACAACAGTGTTAGGGCATACTGTATATTGGAAATATGTTCTTACCAACCAATCAGTTAAACCTCACAGAAAAGTTGTCTATTTGAGCAGGCATTCCCCAGCTAGTTTTTCATTTGCCAGATAGTTAATTTTATTTTCTGATCCCATTTTCTGATATATTTTTTATGGTGCTTTGTTGATTGTTTTTATTGTAGGTACAGCACTCTGAGCCTACAGGAAAAGGTGTTTCAGAAATAAAGCTTCTCTTGCCAGTAGAACTCTTTCTTTTTATTTTTACCAAGCTTTTTGACCCTTCAAGCTATCGCCTCTGCCTTCTTCAGGCTTTTGTCAGCTTTCCAGCTCTGTCACCCCTGCCCCCATTGTCAAGCCAGTGAGAATCTATTCAGAGCAGAGCCTGGGAAGCAGACTACCATCATTTAGATGGCTCAAGGCACATATTGCTTTATGTGTGTTTCATCCCTGTCCTGCATGTCCCTCCCACCTCCCCTGACAAGGAGCAGTGCCTCTGATGGCCTTGGTAATAGCAGCATGCTATGGGATGATGACGCCCCTCTTCAGGGAGTAGGCTGTCCATGGGGGGCTGCTGATAGCCTGGAGTTTTGATATCTCCTTCCCCAGGCTGGCTTGCACTGCCAAGCACAGCACTCTCCAGCCATTGCCTTACCGATCCTGGTGCTTTGGGCTCATATCCGATCCTGGGTCATCAGAACAGAACACAGTTCTGTTTCAGCAAGCCATCAGGTGGCCCAGTAGAACTCTTTTATGATACTCCACTGTCAACTCTGACAAGACTGTCTTCTTATCCTTTTCAGTGTAGCAATGTGAGGGGAAAATTTGTAAAGTGAATTTTAACAATTTGATATTTTGTTCAGCCCAGTATTGACAGGGGTGATCTACAGACCTCCAGCAAGGGGGTGGTGGTGGTGGTGGGGGGGGAGGGGGGATAAGGATATGATGGAAGAAATCCAGAGGATGGCAAACAAAAGGGAGGTATTGCTGGTGGGGGACTTCAGTTTGCCAGATGTAGATTGGAGCCTCCCAGGTGTGGCTTCAGCCAGAAGCAGGATCATCCTAGACTTCCTGCAGGGGGTGTTCCTCAGGCAGCTAGTTAAGGCGCCCACTCATTGGGTGGCAGTACTGGACCTGGTGCTGTCAAACAGAGACAGTGTCACTGACATCATGGTAGGTAGCCACCTCAGGACCAGTAATCGTAGTATGGTGTGGTTCAATATAAGAACTGTGCCAGAATCAAACCACAGTATAACAAGGGTCCTGGACTTAGGGAGGGCTGATTTCAAGAAAGTGGGAGAGTGCCTCAGGGAAGCCTAACAGGGATAAGGAAACTGGGTGGAGTAGAGGAACAGTGGGCAAAAATAAAGGAGGGCAGTGAGAAGGAAACAAACCTCTGTGTCAGGCAGGTTAAAAAGGGTAAGAGAAAAAAGACTATGGTTCTCTAAGGAAGTAGCAGGGAAAGTAAAGGCAGAGAAGCTGGCATTTAGAAGGTATGAGTCAACACAGAAGGAAGAGGATAGGGAGGGTTATCAGAAGAAACAAAGGGAGGCAGGGAAAGCAGTTAGGAGTGCGAAGGCACAAATGAAGGAGGATATTGTTAAGTGAGTAAAAAAGGGGATGAAACATTCTTTAGGTATATAAGCGAAAAGAGGAAGAACAAGGGAGAGGTAGTAAGGCTAAAAGGGGAAGGAGGACCAGAAAAAGCAGACATATTGAACAAGTACTTTTGTTCAGTATTTATGAAGGAAGGGGTAGGTGACGGGCCATAGATAAGGGAAAAGGGCATTAAAGGAAAGGAGGTGGACACTAGTCCTTTTATGGAGGAGAGAGTCCTCAAGGAACTAGCAAAACTAAAAGTGGACAAGGCAATGGGGCCGGATGGGGGGTACACCCTAGCATACTGAGGGAGCTTAAGGAGGTGCTGACTGCACCTCTGACAGCCCTGTTCAACCTATCACTAGATATGGAGGACGTTCTGGGAGACTGGAGGAGAGGGATGTGGTTCCACTTCACAAAAGTGGGAATTGGAAGGAGGCAGGAAACTACAGACCTGTCAGCCTAACTTCAGTGGTGGGCAAAGTAATGGAAACACTACTGGAGGAAAGGATGGGGGAATACCTTGTGACCAGTGGATTACAGGATCCAAGGCAGCATGGGTTCACAGGGGGGAGATCTTGCCAAATAAACCTGATCAAGTTCTTTGACTGGTGACCAGGGAAGTGGTTAAGGGCGGGGCAGTGGATGTGGCCTACCTGGATTTCAGTAAGGCCTTTGACACCGTTCCACACAGAAGACTGCTAAACAAGCTGGTCAGCCTAGGCGTGGTTCCAAAAGTAGTTAAATGGGTATGAAGTTGGTTAAGAAACAGAAGTCAGAGGGCTGTGGTAATTGGGGTTCACGTTGAAGAAGGCACAGTAACTAATTGGGTGCCACAGAGGTCAGTACTGGGCTTGGTCCTCTTCAATGTCTTTATTAGTGACATTGCAGGAGGGCTGGAAGGGAAAGTATGTCTGTTCACATGGGACAAAAATCTGTACTGGAGTGGACACACCAAGGTGGTAGGGGGTGGTGGAAAAAATGAGGGATGAACTGAAAAAGCTGGAGAGTGATCAAGGATATGACAACTGGGCTTCAAAGCCAACCAGTTCAAAATTATGCACATGAAGCACAGAAACTCAAGGGCAATGTACCAATTGGGTGGAGAGGTATTGACAACCACAAAACAGGAACGGGACCTGGGGTCATCATATTTGATGAACTAAAGGTAGCAAAGTAGTGTGATAAGGCAGTGGGATAAGCTAGCAGAATGATTGGGTGCATAAGGATGGATATCACCAGCAGAAAGAGGGAAGTAGTGTTACCCTTGTATAGACTGATGGTGAGGCCCAACCTAGAGTTTAATTTTAGAGTATTAGTTAATATTAGATGTTTATTGTTTTAAAAAAATGTGTATGTTGCATGTGTTATGTATATATTTGTATTACCCTACCTGTTTTATGTAAAGCGCCCAGAGCCTCAGGGATTGGGCGCTGTATAAATAAACTTGCCTTGCCTTGCGTAGAATACTGTGTCCAGTACTGGAGACCCCGTCTCTGAAAGACATAGGCAAAGCAAGTCAAGTTTTATTGAAAAGAAGCTCAATCCTGGAGGCTCTGGGTGCCATACATAAAAATACATATAAAACAATTTTCAATAAATATACATTATAGGAATCAACAGTAACTAATAAGTAAACTAATAAAATTAATAATGGAAATCAGACAAAATAACAATATACCAGGTCAGAGACAGGACAGTATTTACATAACTGTGTCTGGGAAATGCCTGCTCAAAAAAAAAAGGTCTTGAGGCATGCCTTAAATACCTCCACCAAAGGGGCCACCCTAACAGATAGTGGTAGTGAATTCCACAGGACAGGGCTGGTAATGCTAAAAGCTCTGTCACCGACAGTTTTTAACCTTGTCCTGGCAATCGCCAGGAGGCCCCTCGAGGAGGAATGGAAGGAGCGGACCAAAGTAGCAGGTGTAAGAAGGTATGCCAGGAAACCAGGGTCCAGTCCATGGACGGCCTTAAAGGTGAGCAAGCCCACCTTAAACAGGATCCTCCATCTGACTGGCAGCCAGTGCGGTTCACGCAGCACCGAGGTGATGTGGCAATACTTAGGTTGCCCCGTTAACAACCTAGCAGCTGCGTTCTGCACTAGCTGAAGCCAATGGAGGATACCTCCCGAGACCCTGAGGTAGAGCTCATTACAATAATCAAGCCTTGATGTCACAAAGGTATGCACCAAGGTAGGGAGGTCTAGGGGTGGAACCAGGGGCTTAATCCTGGCAATATTCCTTAGATAGTAGAAACTGATGTGGACTACAGACGACATCTGAGCTTCAAGTGTCAGGCCTCTATCCAAAATAACGCCCAGGTTACGCCATGCTGGAGGAGGCCTTCAAAGGCACAGAACCCAGGAGAAGTCCTGTCTCTGCGCCCAAGGCCATCCTATCACACCCTCTGTTTGACTCCACTACCAGTACCTCCTTCTTATCGAGGTTCAGTCACAACCAGCTGGAGGCAATCTAATCATTGATTTCGGCAGGACAGCTGTTAAAGCACGTCCACTGTGCTGGACGTTCCAGGTGCAAAGGAAAGATACAACTGGGTATCATTGACATAACAATGAAAACCCAAGTCATATTTCCTAATGATCTTTCTCAAGGGCAGCATGTACGTGGCGAACAACGTTGGCGACAAGACTGAGCCCTGAGGTACTCTATAAAACAGGGGAGTAGGGGAGGAGGAGAAATTCCTCATCAATACCCTCTGTCTTCTGTTTGTGAGAAAAGACTCAAACCAGCAGATGACTGTGCTGACAAGTCCACAAAATTCCCTGAGGCGATCAAGCAACACACAATGGTCCACCCTGTTAAATGCTGAGGAGGTATCGAGGAGAATGAGAATTGTCCCTTCCCCTCGATCCCTTGCCCTGAGAAGGTCATTGTGCACCTGAACTAAGGCAGCTTCTTTGCTGTGCCTCACCTGAAATCTGGACTGGAGAGGCTCGTATAGATCAAAGGCCAAGAGGTGCTCCTCAAGCTGAAGCACCACAATCTTCTCAACAACCTTACCCAGGAATGGAAGGTTGGAGATTGGATGGTAATTTGCCATGTTGTCAGGGTCTAGAGATGTTTTTTTTAGAAGGGGTCTCACCATATACACATAGATCAGGTGGAGGTGGTAGAGGACAGGGCAACCAAAATGGTGCATGACCTGCATCAAAAGCCCTACAAGCAAAATCACAAGGAATTAAATAAGTACTCTTTAGAGGAAAGGAGGGAAAGGGAGGACATGATAGAAACGTTTAAATACCTCAAAGGTATTAAGATACAAGAAGGTAGCATTTTACATAAAAAGAGATTCTTAAGGTCAAGGGGTCATGACATAAACCTGGAGGGGGGAGACTCAGAGGGGATATGAGGAAATACTTCTTCACAGAAAGGGTGGTGGACACCTGGAACGGCCTCCTAGCATAGGTGGTGGGCACTATAATGGTAGCAGGATTCAAGCATGCAGGGGATAGACACAAGGGGACCAGACTAATAGGGCTGGGGGGAGCAAGGCCAGAGATCAAGTAGGGTCTGCAGTAGCACAGTAGGTAGGGAATTTAGGGCAAACTAGGTGGGCAAAGACTGGGTCCTTATCTGCCGACAACTTTTATGTTTCTATGAAATGAAATTGTATGTACCTTATAATATTTTTAACCTGGGTAATGACCAAATTAGTCGAACAATAAAGATTGATTGACTGAAAGAAATATGGCAGAGTCCTTGATCAGTTCTTGTTAAATGGTTTTATCAGTTTACTTATAGTGCCTACAGCATAGTTAATACTTAAGCAGTAACAACAGCAAACAAGAAACCGGTAATTTCTGAGGAATTAATGACCGGTTGGGGGGGGGATCAGGACACCTCCCTTCAGCCAGTCACTAATCCAAGGAAATGACTGGCTTTGGGGTTGTTATTATTATGATTATAAGTCTAATCACAATAACAACTTTCGTTTTTAACATTTATTTACTTACTTAATGTTTTGAGAGGAGTGGTGTGAGCAGTGTGTGCCACACACCGTCATTTGGCAGCTGGATCAATCATTTCTAAGACGTGAATGACTGATGGCAGCAGCCACACAGGAGCCTTACTAAACTCTTGAATATTTAATTAGACTTATAATTAAGATTAGTTCATCTGCTTTGTCCTTTTTACCTTTACCTCACAGATCCTGTTGAGTGTTCCGTGCCCAATCCATGTGATATGTAGGTGCATTCTGTCTGCTTATATCATGTATTATTTGCTGAAACATCACAAGTATGTTGATTGACGTAATTAATTTTCATTTTTTTATTCATCACTGTTATACTTATTCTGGAATTGCAATTTGGAAAATAAAAATAATATATTGTGTATATATATATATATATATATATATATATATATATAAGTGCTCCATTATACAGACTGCTGGAGGATCACTTTGGCCTGCTGATGACCTGTTCACACCCAAAGCTTGGGACACCAGGAATGTGTGCCAGCAGGGAGGGTTTCAAACTGTTCTGTGAGGGAGTGGAGGGTTGTGCTGCACTCCTCTATTATCGACTACTGGTGGTGGGGTGGTGGAGATACCTTTGACAGCATGGGTAAGCATGAACTACAGGGCACGCCAACATGACCCTGCTATGTGTGTGCCCAAGTGGAAGGTGGGAAAGACACAGATGAGGGGAAAATCAATCCATCTGGCATACCCGATGATGACATCTGGAACATCTTGCATGCTACCAGCCTTGGTAAGGCACTGGCTCCACTCCCCTCCTCGACCATCACTGTCAACAAATATATGCGACTCCTACCAGTAGCAGCAAAGAGAACCATTGTTAGGACACATTGAGCACTGCTGGAGAAACAGGGGCACTGAGTGAGCCTGGCAGTGGAAGGTGAGTCAAGTATGCGGGGGCCCAAGGAAGGCTTGAAGGAGTGAGGTACTGGAGGATGAGATAAAGACATTCAAAAAAAAAAAAAAACAAACACAGAAAAAGATATAACCCCCTTCTGGCTCCAGACTTCCTATTCTTTTATATGAAAATGAACCCCTCCTGGACGTAAACACCCAGGGCCAGAATTTCAGAAGGGTGTGCCACCTTGTGAATCTGAGGAATCACATCTGAAAGTTAGACCACCTGCATGCAGTTTTGGAGACCAGAAGGGGGATAAAACCTTTTATAGGTACATTAGGGAACATAGAAAGGTTAAGGGAGGGATAGGGAAGATTAATAAAGGAGAGGGGAGGTGGGCAGAGGGAGACAGTGAAAAGGCAGAGATAATGAATGAATACTTTTGCTCGGTATTCACAAAAGAAGAAGAGGAGGAGTTACCTAAACCAAACAGTAGAAGCACTCTGGATAGTGGGGTTGATACCAGTCCATTTAAAGAAGAAAGAGTACTGAAAGAACTCTAAAACTCGAGGTGGACAAAGCAATGGGGCCTGACGGATTCACCTAGAATCCTAAAAGAGCTAGGGAGGACCTAGTGACACCACTAACTACAGTTTTAACAAATCATGGGAAGATGGGTGGTACCTGAGGACTGGAGGAGGGCAGATGTGATTCCCTCACAAAAGTGGGAGCAAGGCAGAAGCAGGAAACTACAGACCTGTTAGTTTGACCTCAGTGGTGGGGAAAATGATGGAATCACTTCTGAAAGAAAGAATTGTTGAGTACCTAGAGGCCAAAGGGCACTGGACCCAAAGCAGCATGGATTCACAGCAGGAAGGTCATGTCAGACAAATCTAATAGATTTATTTGACTGGGTGACCAAAGTAATAGACCAGGAGGGCTGTGGATATGGCCTACCTGAACTTTAGCAAGGCATTTGACACAGTCTCGCATAAAAGATAATAATCAAGTTAGCCAGCCTGGGAGTGGGTCCCAGGGTGGTAGCCTGTGTAAAAAACTGGCTGCACAACAGCACACAAAAGGTAATAGTGAATGGAACACATTCTGAAGAAAGGGGGGTTACTAGCGGAGTACCTCAGGGCTCAGTACTGGGTCCAGTCCTCTTTAACGTCTTTATAGGTGACATTGCAGAGGGTCTGGAAGGAAAGGTATGCCTCTTTGCGGATGACACAAAGATCTGTAACAGAGTTGATACACAAGGGGGGGTGGAAAGGATGAGAAGGGACTTGGCAAGGTTGGAGGAATGGTCAGACATATGGCAACTTAGATTCAATGCAAAGAAGTGCAAAGTAAAGCACCTGGGAAATAAAAATCCAGAAGAAGAGTACACAATAGCAGGGGAGGTACTAACAACAACAATAATGGAAAGGGATCTGGGTGTAGTCATATCAGATGACCTAAAGGTGGGTATGCAATGTGAGAAGTCAGTAGGGAAAGCCAGTGGGATACTGAGATGCATAGGGAGGAGCATCACAAGTAGAAAAAGGGAAGTGGTTATCCCTCTATACAGACAGTTGGTGAGACCCCATCTGGAGTACTGTGTGCAGTTTTGGAGACCTCATCTACGCAAGGACATAGACAGGATGGAAGCAGTCCAGAGGAGGACAACTAAATGGTGCAGGGTCTACATCAGAAGCCATATGAAGAGAGACTGAGAGAGCTTAATATGTATACCCTTGATGAAAGGAGGGACAGGGGGACATGATAGAAACTTTTAAGTACCTCAAGGAATCAACAAAGTCCAGGAGGGTAGCATCTTTCAGAAAAGAGATGTGTAAGAACAAGGGGCACACAATTTAAAGTTAGAGGGGACGGGCTCAGGGTAATGTGAGGAAATTCTTTTTCACAGAGAGAGTGGTGGACGCATGGAACCGCCTTCCTGGAGAGGTTGTGGGGTCTAAAACAGTGGAGGAATTCAAACATGCATAGGACTGACATAAGGCAATTATAGTGGGGGGTTGCAGGAAATAGGCTGTTGGTTAACTAGAATCTGCAGCTTATCCAGTAGGTAGGGAAATGGGCAGACTGGGTGGGCCAAGTGGTCCTTATCTGCCGTCAAAGTCTATGTTTCTATGTAGGTGTTGCAATACAACCATCACCTGATGAAGCCATTTGGCAATATATAGGGATGTCTGGAGTGCTGCAGAAGATTTCTTAATAAATGGAGTTTGTCTTCTAACCTGCATGGTGTGTGCACCCTTTTTTGTTTTTCAATAATTTTCACTACAATTTGTGGCAAGTGTGACGCCACTTGCATGAAAAAAATGACATGCTGCTGCAATCACGGCAACTTCTTAAAAATTTTGCAGGCCTTAGGAAAATAAGGTGCTTTAGTTCTGACACAATTGTGAGGACAGTGATAGAAAACCAGCCAGTGTCTCAGCATCCCCTACTGAAAATCTGACATCATAAATCTATTTAGACGTGTATCTGTCCAGCTCATCAGTAGTGCTATCACTTGCAAATTCGAGGACCCATGTTCAAGAATGAGCTGGGGTTGCTGGGAGCTGTCTGGGGGGGGGGGAGGTCTGACCATCCCAGGTGACGCACTCCTCCTCTGCGGAGGGAGTCTGTCCAGCACCACCATATGATTGCCACCTGCGTGATCACAGCTACAGCTCTAGATGGCATGCTTAGGGAAGGGGGAGCGCTGGCTATTGCTGTGCATCAGCACGCGTGTGTACCCATGCCCACGTGTACATACTTTCAATGCCGGGGTCCCTGAGGAAAGGGATGAAAAGTGGAACTAAAGCAACCTTGCAGGGCAGGATGATTTCAGCAGCCAACAGGCCCAGCACTGCTGGCTGAGATTTATTTATTTAAAAGTTTCACCAGGAAAGCAGACTAAGCAGAAAATTTCTCATTTCCAGGTGCATCCTGGGGGAAATGGGGGAAGGGACATAACATCAAAGCACTTACAGGCAAATATGACAGGAGAGTACGTTATATACAGAGATAGTAAAAGAAATAGCAGTATGTGCAGTTGGTCAAAATGTTACATGTTACAGCATTTCACACATACAATTTAGGTTATAACTAAGTGCAGTAAGTTCATGGGGGCTGGGTGGTCTTAGGAAATGGATTGGAGTGGGGGGAGTAAGTCAGATGGGAGGGGATTAGGAGCAGGTGCAAGTAGGGGAAAAGAAATGACGTAATAGGGAGGAGAGGGCATGTGGTGAGGTGCCATGATGGATAGAAGGGGGAAAGAAGTTCCAAAGTGTAGGAACATGGTAGAAAAATGCAGCCTGACCAGCAGAGGAGGACATGGGGCAGAGCCAGGATCCGAGAGTCATAGTTCCAAAGGGAGTGGGAGGGGGTGGGGGGGATTGATAGAGAAGAGGAGAGATGGGAGGTGAGGGAGTTGAACCAGAATTTTTATAGGAAGATTGCATAGTGGGATTGGCCCCCATCTGCAAGAGAGGGGAAGAGAGATTGGTAGAGATCATAGTGGTGAGTGTGACGAGGGCAGTTGAGGGTGAAGCAACAGAAGAAATGGAAGAGTATGTCCAGTCTGGCTAGGGAGGTCTTGGGAGTGGCACCATAGACTACATCACCATAATCAGAAACTGGGAGGATCATTTTCTGGACCAAAGCACGCTGGGCAGGGAGTGGAATACAACCTTGATTTCTGTACAAGGCACCTAGCTTGGGGTGCAGTTTTTGAGAATAGCAGCCACATGTCCAGAAAACTCAAGGTGCTGGTCTAGCCAGACCCTGCAGTATCTAAAGGAGGAGGTATTCTCCTGTGTAGTCCCATCTAGGGTGTGGAAGGAAGGAAGGAAGTGAGGGGAGCTGAGAGGGTCCCTGCCTTGTGCCAAAGGTCATGAAGACGATCTTCTAGGCATTTATGAATAGTTGATTAGAGTGTAACCAATGCCGAACCTTGTCAAAGTCATGCTGAAGTCTAGACACCACATCGGATGGGGAAGGAATACAAGATGGTGTTGTCTGCATATATATGTGGATGGAGGTGGAGGTGCAGACAGTGGGAAGGCTGTTGCAAATGGGGACTAGGAGGGGGCTAAGTACAGAGCCCTGCAGGACTCCAGTACTGATGGGAAGAGGAGGAGATAGAGAGTTGGCAATCTGGAAGGACTGAGTCCTTCCCACGAGGTAGGAATGGAACCTACTTACCCTCCTCTATCAGGTTTGGATTCTGAAGGGGGTTGGAGGACCCACATGGCTGCATCACTGGGGGCAAGCCATGGGAAATGAGGACTGGTAAGTCCAGGAGAAGAAGGTTGATGAAGCAAAGGGTGCAAGAGGAAAGAGGCATGCTGGAGACAAAAGAGGCATAAATGGCAAAAAAAAAAGATAAAATAAAGGTGAGTCCCTCATGAACTCAAACTTTAATTATGTACAAAAATCCCTTTTGGGGTCCTGAGTTCCCACATGTGTGCACATCCGTCTTTTGGATGAGACGTTAAACCGAGGTCCCATCTGCCTGGATTGGTGGTAGTTCAGGTGGATGTTAAAGATCCCATGGCACTTATCGAAAAGAGTAGGGGAATTTCCCCGATGTCCTGGCCAAATTTCCCTCATTCACTAAAAAAAAATACCACCAACAAGCTTAATCTGGTTCAAGGTCAGTTGGTATTCATCTGTATCCCCCTCCCCCGGGTCATGCCTGAAAATAGGCAGGATTGTCTAGTGCACTTACCTGGTCAACAAAAACTAAATAAAAAATAAATAAACATAATGCAATTCCTCCTGACTACAGACTCCCTCTTCCCTGCCAAGAACACAGACTGGACCCTCTTCTTCTTTCCTGTGTCTGAATCCAGAGTTTTGCAACCTGCAGAGACGCAAGATATCAGATCATGATTGGTCCAGTGGTGTGGGGGTGGCATGTTACCCCCTCCCCCCGAGACTGTATTCACCTGTGAGCTGCTGAATCCCAACTTGAACAAGCTGGGGCTGGGCATGTCATGGAGATGAGGTGCCCTTCTCGTGAGGAGGGAGGGCAAAGGCCACCCAGCTTTTATGCACTGCCCACCCCAGTGGACTGAGGATTGGCATGGCTCACCCAACTTTCTATTTGGAGGTGGGGCGCAGCTGGGGTGACCCCAGTTGTAAAATGAGTTGGGAAAAGCCTGTGCTCTGACTGCTGGAACTTGATTACATGAACATGCGTTATTTCAGCACAACAACACAGGTTAGAAATGCTTAACTTTCTGAACCTCATTACACAGTTCTATAATTTAAAAATCAAGGAAGCCATTTTGTAATCACAATGAGACACTCCAAGGCATGCATAACTGTGGGATAGTGGCACTTCTTCTCAAGTGCATACAGCACTTGGCTCCATCTCATGCCTCATTTTCCAAGGCATGCAGTTATCCCACAGTAGCGCTTACCCTGTCATGCCTTATTGCTTAAACACTGGCATGAGAGATAGGGGGAACCTTAGGGTAGAAAATATGGGAGAAAAAATAATAATAAAAAAAATGCCAGAACATAACAGAAAAACAAGGCATGCACAGACAGGCCCTACTGAAATAGCAGTGGACAGAGCTAGACGTCATCTGTGTCACTGCCTTTCCCAGCCCCTGTCTGCCTGCCGCAGTCAGCATATTGAATATTTAACGACCTGCTGAGCTTCTTCACCTGCTGACACAGGCAAAAGTGGCGGAACAGCACAGGCCCAGTAACAAGACCATCAATTGACTTCCCAGCCAGTCTGCCATGTTCAACAAAATGTGTGTGTTTTCTAATTCTGTCTCTCTTGCTCTTTCTTTTAAATCCCCCATGCCCCTTCCCCTGCAACCACCACCCATCCCCAAGCTTCACAAACAGTTACGGCGCTCCGTTGAGATAATGTCCCCAGCCTGAAATACACACTTCTTCACATTCCATAGCTAGTGAGTTTGACATGGGCATATAAAGAAGTGTGTGTCCCAAGCAGGTAGTTCCGCTCTGTTCTGTGTATATAAATTTATATGCATACATGCTTGTGTGTGTGTGTATCCATGAGGGAAAATTATTGCTGATTTAGAATTACTACCCTAGGAGGGTCTGCTTCAGAGCTAGTCGAAAGCTGCAATGTCCTGTTTTTGTGGCACTTTCGCCTCCCATCCATATCCATGATCGTGGTCTGGGTCTCTTCAAGAGGTCTGCCGTCACTTTTTCTATCCATTTTTTCTAACACCAGTAAGAATGTTTTATAGAGCAAAAAGGAAATCACTGTAACCATTTTTATTTCCTTCTGGCTGCGACAATTAACAATTTTTCTGCAGCTTGGCTCCACATTTAGGCATATTTCAGGTGGCGTGAGTGTCCAGGAGGTGGTGGAAAGGAAAGAAGACTGCTGTAGAGCCCCTGGCAACCCACCGGGTTCATGTTTGTCCCATTTTAACCACCAAGATGACCTTTTTGCTGCAAATCTAGAACAGAACATCTATGAAAGGGGTCCTGGAATGTGTCCTTGACAAACCATCCACTGCCATTCTGAGATAAGGGGATGAAAAAACAACCTCCATGCAACTCTCCTTTTACAAACAGATTGCAGCAGTTACCTTTCTTTCCCCCAGGACATCATCTAGGGTCACAAACGAGAAGAAAAACATACATTTTAGTAGCTTACCTGCCCAGTGAGAGGTGTTCCTCTGCGGATCTTTTTTCAATTGCCGCCGCTTTGCAGTCATGGGGGGGGGGCTTTGCAGTGATGAGAGATGAGAAACCACCTATTTTTGGCACATGTGTGCGCAGAAAACTTTTGGCAGCTGTAGCCTGTAAGTGTGGTGGATGGGGTTCAACAGTACTATTTTTTTTTTTTAAAGAAAATCAAGAAAGTTCTGTCTGGTAGAACATGGGTCTTACAGGATAGGCAAGGACAGAGGTCTGTTGCAATGATTCTGAAAGTGTGTCCCTTAAGCATATGTGTATGTGTGTGTATGTGAGAGAGACTCACTCCCAACTCTCTCTCTCTCTCTCTCTTTTTCTCACTTTCAGCTAATCTGAGCTTTAAAGCCTCCCTAACAATGTGAAACTGGTGGCAGTTCTGAAATGCTGATTACACTGAATGGAGTGCTATAATGGACAGGATTTAAGCAGGAGGCAGAGCAGAGGTCACACTGAGAGTGTTCTGCCCGTTCAGCATTGCTGTAATGGTATGCTTAGCCTGTCCACTGACCTGCTCCACATCTGACTGCTAGCTACCCCTGAGTCCGAGCCCCTAGCAATCAATACCAATTTACAGGCAAATGCGGACTGGCTGCCTTCATAGTAATGAATTTTGCCATTCCTCACCATCTTCTAATGAACCCTTTAAAGAGGGGGTTTAAGTAAACTTAGCAAGCAGCAAGTGCAGGGCCTCGGAATCCATAATGAATGCGGTGCTTCCTTTCATCAGTGGCTGGAATCGCAAAAGTGAATTGAGCCAAGATTTTTTTTTTCTTCCCCATAATACATTGACTCGCGTACAGTATACGTTTCCTTCCCTTGGTGTTTTCAGTAAGGTTATTACGACATTTCAAAGTCATTTCAAGCAAGGCTTAACGTTATTCCAATTGTAAAAAGACAACAATAAAAAAACACAAATATAACAGCAAAAAAAAAAAACATACAGTACAAAGAATATTTTTTTTTTTAAATTGCCACCAATTGTAATTCTAATCCCTTCTCAGTTTGTTACACTAATTTAAGTTCACAGGGCCTTGGAGCATAACATCAGGTTTCTTTTCACAAATGCACTCGAGCCCCCAGTACATTATGCTCATCCCTGTGTAAATACTTGAGCAAAAAAATATGATCTATAAGCAAAATATATTAAAAAAAAAAGAAAGAAAAGAAAAGAGAAAAAAACTTCAATAAAACTGGTGCTTGTCTGGGGGATGTACTTTAAGAACTCAACAAGGAAGCTATGGGAACAACTTTTATTTTCTGTAGTACATTGGATGGGCAGAACCAGTTAAAAAAAAATAATTCCCTAGAGCTGGGCAGGTTTTAAAATTTAGAAATGAAAAAAGAACCTCCCATTTAAAAGCAGGTCTAGAGGTCTGTATTACAGATTCATTGTGCTGGTGTGTACTTGACATGATGATGCAAAGGATTAGGTTTGAAAAGTACAAACCTTTTGGGGGGTTCTGATTACAGCAGGCTCTAATAAGAATCGGGAACAGGTCACCCACCCCATGTAAGCATGAAATGTAAACTTCCGAAAGAGATCTCACTAAAGAATGCAACTCCCGTGTCTGTGGCTAATTTGCTAAACTGGTGTGCTAGTGGGTAACTGGTAAATAACTGGAATCAGCCTTGCTTTTGAAGCCTTGTCCCAAATATTTCATGCAAACGAAAACAGTATTATCTTAAAAAAAGTCTATGAGGCACCTGCCTTATTTTTATCTCCATTTCGTTACTAGGAAGCCAGAAAAAAAAACAAACAAAAAATGTCCAATTCCATTTTCCTGCAGTCCTGGCTATTTATCACTTTCACATGGTCAAGGAGAAAAAGGGCATCCCCGTGCGTTTGGCCAACTGCTACCAAACTTTCCCCTCAAATGCAGGAAAGGATCCAACAGTCACTCTGTCTACTGCCTCACAGTTAGGCAACGGCTTGTGTGGTAATGAGGGGGGGGCTCAATGAAGGAAGGAGAGGGGAGAAATGTCTGAGATCTTTTGGCACATGAAAAGCACAACAGCTGTGGAGCAGGTGAAAAGGCAGAGCAGATAGCCCAAGTTAATCTCATCAAGTTACACATAAAAGGGGACGTGCAAACAGGATGGTGGGGGCATATGTTCAGGACATTGCATGCTTCATCTTCCCCTCCCCCAGCCCATTCTGTACAAGTGATTATGCATCCATTTTCCTTTTTCTAAACTGGCATTGAAAGAGAAGTAACGTTTCAAAACAGATAGGGATAATTGGGATTTACCTGTTATACCCTTTAAATCTCTTTCATTCTCTCTCTCTGTAAAGATACATGCTGTGAATATATATATATATATAGAGAGAGAGAGAGAGAGAAAGAGAGAGAGACGTCTGCGACGAGGTGCCTTTGTAAATGAGTCCCTGACTCAAAGGTTGCAAATCCAACTTTCAAAAACAAATAAATAAAATTATATTTTATATATATATATATATATATATATATATATATATATATATACACACACACTTATACATATATATAAATATATATATATGTACACATATATATGAAAGAGCACTACAAGTACTTAATCCATTGATTGAGACAGACTCTGCAGCTGGACAGCGTTCTGCATTCTTTGACTCTCGAGTATATCATAGTTCTACTGACGTAATGGTTCCCCTCCACTCCATCTCCCTCAGTGCTGCAATATTTTAGAATAAAACTTAAGACCTTTTAGTTAAGAAAAGGAATAAGGTAGCCTGAAAGTTCCATGGATTTATGTGATAATTTTTCTTGATTATTTTAAATATGCAAACACAGTTTTAGGTGAACGCACAAACTTTTTCAGGGTGTCCTGCACTTTCAGCCCTTAATTTTTCTTATTATTTAGTTAATTATTTATTTGGAATTCTTGTACTCCATGATATCCACATTTAGTGCATAGTTTTTAAGTGGGCCTGGTTTGGGGGTGGGGGCAATTACAGTCAGAGCAGGTGAATCAGCTAACTCACTGATCCAATTGTCTCAAAGGACTTCACTCTCCAGTTTTCCCAGCCTGCTGGAATTACACTTAGGCAGCCGAAAAACAGAAATCAAAAACTGACAAAACCCAAGTTTTTAGCACCTCTGAAAATGCAGCCTCTTCTCTCCAGGAGAAGTATTCTCTGACCATTAGTATTTTTGTCTGTTGCTCTAGCACAGCCTCCTTTCGTTTGCCTTTGGAAGGATGTGGCACTTACAGATGCTTTCACCTTGTCAAACAACGGCATGTCAAAGGTTTACTGTTTCCTATCAGATCATTCTAGCAAACAACTGCTTACTCAGCAGGTTTTATTTAATTTGTTTTTACATTTGTGAGCATGACAGTGTGTGTCAAAACCTGCTAACACTCCTACATCCAAACATGCACACAGATGTGCCCCCCTCCCCTGGTACACAGACACATGTTTAAGTCAGTAGCCAAGTTAGACAAACAGGGCGACCTGTGATCACCCCCCTGACCCCAAAACACACACACACACACACACATATGCCACACAGACACACACGCTGCCTCTATTCTGACTGTTAGGAATTACTGTATCCTAGCAGCATTACAGAAAGACAGGACAGAAGCAGAGACAGAAAAAGCGAGAAAGGGAGAGTGAAAGACATACCAGTTAGAAGATTCTCTTGCAGCAGTGGAGTCACCAGAGCAGTAGCTGAAAGCTGAATCAGCTTTCATGAGTTAGGGATGCATAGAGGAGGGTCACGGAATCACAAGGTAATAACGCGCTTCATGCTGCAGTCGTCAGCTTTTCCCCACAGCCAATCTCTAATGCAGGACGGGAAACAAGAGAGAGAGGGGGAGAGAGACTAGAGAGAGAGAGAGGGAGAGAGAGAGTGCAGGGTCTGTAATGGTATTAGTCCTCACTTGGAAAAAAGATGATCAGACAACCCTCCTACTCCCCCCCACCCCTTACAACCAACTATCAGCATGCCCAGAAGTGGATCCTTCCTGCTGCAGAGCAGATATGAAATGGGAAGAAGGTGATGCTTTGGGATGCAAAGCCTGGGCCAGGAGAAAGTGTGTGTGAGACAGAGTGTGTGAGAGAGAGAGAGAGAGAGAGAAAGTGAGAATGCATGAATGAGATGCATCAGTGAAGCAGGAGTTAAGGAGAGGCTGCCTCTGTACTTGGATTGCTGCACAACTTGATGCATATGACCAGACTGCCTCTGCAGAGGACTCCTGTCTCCACCTGCCACCCACCAGCAGCCAGATCTTGCTTTCTACTCCGGGTTCAGCTTGAAGCACAGTTCAGGATGCACCATAGGATCATGCAAAGGGGACTACGGAGAGCGAAAACAAGAGTTGTGAGGTGGCGGGGTGGAAAAAAAACACAAGAACGTCCTAATCAGGACAGTGGACCACTTTTGCCATGTTTTTATACCCAGGCAGACATTAAACTATGCATTCTCAGGAAGGAGCCCCCCCCTTTTGTGCCGTTCCTTTCCTGACCATGTATAGTCAGCCACAGCAAAAAATAAACCTGTCCGCTGCGGACAGCTTAGCCACCCGGGAATATATAAAGGTCTGTCTTTTGTCTCAGCCCATTGACTACTAGCCCTTATGGAAATGGACTCTCTCTCTCTCACTCTCACACCCCCACCACTCACTCACCCCTCTCTCTCACTCATTCACTTTCTCTCTCTCTTTCTCTGTCTCCCACTCTCTCCATTGCTATTTTTAGTAAGGCCAAAGAAAGTGTGATCTCAGCTTACCAGACTGTTCCCTGCCTGGGGTTTCAGTGGCCTTTACTATGTATGGCAAAGGCTTCTGTGCTGGAAGCAGGTCAGTACTGAGTGAGGAGCCATACTGATTTTGGACAAGCCAGTTTGCTTCCGCTCTCTTGCTCTGTTTTCTGAGGAAACATGTTGTGAAAGGGGGATTGAAAGGTTATTGATTTTTACCTCAAAGTGCCCAATATTCCTGATCCAAGCAAAATGTCAGAGGAGGAACAGACAGAGAGACGCAGACTGTCAGGATGAAAATCACTCTCTTCCCATGTTTCTCCTCTAACATTTCATATGGGCTCAACACTAGCTGAAGCTGCATTTTTTCACTGAGGCAAACGAGAGAATACATTTTATGTTGTTTGATGATGAGGTCTAACATTGAGAAAATGTACTGTCTTGAAAAGGGACTGGCAGGTTTAATGGAAAGGGGGAAAAATGGCATGATGTAATTGTAGAACATAACCTAAGTAGGCCCAGCGGAGGCACTTACTGGTATTCACATTTTCACCTGCAAAAAATCTGGGGGGCAGTTACTGAATAGCTGCAGCAAAGTTGCATATCAAAATTAAGCAATAAGGCATGACAGAGTGTGGTATATCATGGGATATCGTCATGCCTCTGGTGGATGGGCACAAGGCTGCAGGCCGAGTGCGTCCAACCACCCAACAAGTGATAATATCCCATGATATACCACACCCTGGAGTGACTTATTGCTATTATGAACCGAGTTTGAAGTTTTATAAATAAAACAAACAGGTTTTAAAACATTTTTTGAATGAGCTTTGGGATAGTGTAGGAGTACATTTCGAACAAATTGCTCTGACAGTAGAAAGCAAAGAGGCTGGTGGCGCTGGAACTTTTTTGAAGCCGTGATGATGTAGCCCGATATCATCACAGCTTCAAAGAGCTCTCAGCCAATCAGATTCCTCTATTTACGATCCTCAGTTCATAATAAGGGTTATACCAGTAGCTGCAGAGAAGATGTTCTCAAATATCCACTTTAGACACACAGGGCAGATTTGAGGACACCCCCGCTGTGGGACTAGACCCCAATGGGAAGGGAGAGAATCCAATACTACAAGACCAATTACATTGCACTGCAATTTACTATTAATCAATTATCTCTTTCCGTTTCACAATCCTATGCATCATGTTGTTTGCCATATCAAAACATAACATAGAAACATAAAAAACAGAAATTGTCAGCAGATAAGGAAGGTCTGGCCCATCTAGTCTGCCCCTAAGCCCTTGTACTGGATTTCACATTATAAATGGTTCTATAGATGTAATATTTGTTTAAGTAATAATGCGTGAAAGGGCAAGTGTTGTTGTGGAATTTACACACGCCTTGTGTGGTGTGTCACAAGGTGCAGCCGAGTGACTTTAACCACACAAGAAGTGTATAAATCCCACTACTACACATGTCCAGAAATGCATTATTGCAATTATAAAATTAATCTGTTATTAAAAATTAAAATTAAAATGAATTAGGTTCAAAGAAAGTAAACATTTGATTTCTGGGATCTTTACCGGTTGCATGTTGCAGGATTTACACACAGTCATGTGACATGTTTTGACCAATGAGGTTATAGGATTTTCAAGACTCATTTTATAATTGACTCAGTTTGTGCTAAATTCCAGCCCAAACTTGCAGTCCTCTACAGCCACAAAGCCAGCCTTCCCCTCCCCACTCAACAAGAACTGGTCCTCAAAACAATTTTGCCAGTGCTGGATTACACAGATGAGGTCTATGGCACTGCCCCAGCCTCTTCCCTCTCCAAATTAGACATCCTCTTCAACTGCACCTATCTCTCATCTCGCCTTACACCAGCCAAATCAACAATTTATTCTCTTTGCCACAGAGACTCAAGCACCTTTTCCATCCCTTGTCCTCACTCTACTGCAGGTCAGTACCGTCTCCCTCTCCTCTGGAATAACCTACCCTCCAACCTTCGCCTTACCACCGCAGTCTCATCTACAAAAAAGAGTACTAAGACGCCTACCCCCACCTCAGTGTCCCAATTGCTTCTAATCCCCCCTCCATTCTCCTTCTCAATTCCCGAGGGTTTTTCTCCCTTTCCCTACTAGTCTGTATCTCTACCGTATTTTCCCTTTCAAGATTCCAGCTTCGTGTTTCTAATCCCTCTGCTGACCCATTTTCTGGCCACCCCTCTGATTTATATGAAACCACTGCCTGCACCAGTTTCCCCAAATCAGAGGCCTCTAAGTGTCCCAGTACAAAACAGTTTAGCCATGCATATGTAATCTCACCTTTTTTAATTGTTCCCACATTGCATACTTTGTGCCTGAACCACACTAAGTTCTTGTAAATTTTTGTAATTACCTTTTTGTAACAATGTTTATTTTCTATGCATTCTATGTATCCGGGTTGCACCTGGAAACGAGCCTCTACTCGGTGTGCCTTTCCTGGTCACCAATTTTAAATAAAATAAAAAAAATAAATAATAATATAATCTGTCTTTCTTCCTGATGCAATGTTCTTGAAATGCAAGCTATAGTTTGCCTTTGTACCCATGACAATGTTCTGCAAATGAAATATACATTCAAATAATGACTTTCTGTTAAGGCGCACACTTCTTGTGTTCATTCCTGGGATGTGGCTGATATAGGAAAGGTGTTCTAGTTTGGTCCAGTCAACCAAATTATTTAATGAATTAATTAAATAAATAATGACGCCTAATCGCAGTGTCTATTGCTCATCATGGCTGTAAACTTGGAGCATCTGTGTGAGGAGGATTGGAAAAATATGTGTGCTTTTTTTATTTAATTCACATTTTTATTAGTTAATGGAGTAGGCCACTGGGCAACAAGTGTCTGTTTTTAAGGACAGCCTGGAATGAACATAACGATACTGTGCACTAAAGTAAGGCGCAGACCATTATCAGTACAATTGTAAGCAGTGTCAGTGGCTTAGTAGGTAACACATTCATCTCTGGGGCCTGAAAATCAGAAGGTCTGAGGATCTAGCCCCACACTATGTACTTGGGGTAATACCCATAACTGACATGACAGTGCAGTATGAGGGGTGGGGTGCTGTACTGGTAAGAAGCTGTCTTTCGAATGAGATGTTAAACCAAGTTCCCTTCTGCCTGTCTCTGGTCACCGTCTAGGTGGAAGTTAAAGATCCCATGGCTCTTATCAATGAAGAGCAGGGGAATTTTCATTGTGTACATAAGATAAACATAAATAGTACAAGAAGTTCATGCCAATAACAGTCTTACAAACATACAGTGTATTGCTACCCTATTAGTAAGAAACAAAACAAATACATAACGCACCTAAAAGAAATACATAACTTTTTCTCCACTCCATTAAGCTAAGCTTTTTCCTCAGTGATTATTAGCTCCTGTCCCCTTTACCTCACTCAAGTATCGTTTAATGAAAATTATACAATGGCAAGAAAATTTCCTGGACTGTGATTGGTCAATGTGTGCCTGAGACAGTGATGTTATTACACAATAACATCACTGTATTGATTTTTCGGATGATCCTTATAAGCCATTTTTTTTCCCAGAAACAAAGATACACTGCCTCACAAAAAATCTACTAAAAACATTTTTATTTTTATTTTTTGTTTTCTATAACATCGAGCCATTGTATAATTGCAATAAGACACTCCAAGGTGTGTGTTATCGTGTAATAACGTCGCTCCTGGGGTGGTGGAAGCACTCGGCTTCGCCTCGTGCTTCAACCCACTCCAGGAGTGACGTTATTACACGATAACACACACCTTGTCATGCCTTATTGCTTAAATAACCCCACTTCCAAAACGAAGAGTCTCTGTCAGCAATCATAACTCAGTCTGCCTTACCAGCTTCCTTCTTATCAATACATTAACATTCTTATGTATGAATAATGTGCGCTACATCTTTCCATCTTTTTTCCACATTGTCATAGGGAGGGTAGAACAATCTTAAAGAGTTTGCTTCCTTAGTTCCTTTTCTGTTTGTAATACAACAGCCAAAGGTGTTGTAGCCACTTGCCGTAAGACATATTTACACATTAGTTGCCATAGAAAAAAATTGAACACATGTAAAAATACGTCTCATCGTGCCTTCTTCAATGTTCTGTATGGTTTCCGCATATCCTGTAACATTTTCATAAGTTGATCTCTACTGTACATTATTCCAGCGATTTTCCATTAACTTCCGAACTTGTTGTGTAAACAAACAGTCTATAAAGAAATATAGTAGGGTCTTTTTCTGTTGCCCACATTGTACTGTCGGGCACATTCTCTCTACCCGACTCTTGTGTTTGGCATTACCTTTAACCCCTGATCGTCCATGGCAGCTTAACCAGACCACATCCCACATTCTAGGGGGTGTTCTTTTATCCAATAGGTAGGATTCTATCTTATAGTGATTCATAGGAACCACTCTTTTGTATTCAATTGAGATCGTTAAAGGCATGTTCCTGGATTGTATTATACAATGCACGTCTGTTTGGTACAGTCACCTGAGCTAATGTCATTTGCCATTTTTATGTTTGCTTGTGCTCATGCACAAGAAATATGTGGCAGCTTAGGAGAGAAGCAGGTTGTGGAGGTGTGGCAGTGTGACGCCAATGCCAGCACTACAATTGTGGGCTTGGCGGTCTGCACCCAATGCAGGCTCAGTGTCCTGATGACACTGGTTCTGCAGAAGTGGCACCAACTTGAAATGAATTGACCGCTGCACTAAGGGGCTGCCTCATCATTGCAGCATCAGCAATTCTGCTGCAATGAGGGAGTGACCCGTCATTGAAGGGCGGTACCTCACCTGGTGTAATAGTACCAGGAACATGGCGGTTCTATGCGGCCGCCTCAGAGCCAATGGGGGGTGCCCTAGCCTCCTGTCAGCATGCCCCAACCCCTTTCATTTGCTGATGGGGAGCCCAGGCCCTGTCGGCATAGTGTCCCCACCCCCAAGTTTCTGTTGTGTGCCTAGGGGGTGCCCAATCCCCCTTGGCATCATGCACCCCCCAACACTCTTTCTTTGCCAACAGGGGCCCAATCCCCATCGGCTTCAGTCCCCCCTTTCCTAGTTCAATTTGCTGATGGGGGAGCCCACTCCCCATCAGCATAATGTCCCCACTCCCTGATTTCTGCTGTGTGCGAGGGAGTGCCAGTCCTCCTTGGCATCATGCCCCCCACCCGTTTCTGTGCCAATAGTAGGCTCAGTTCCCGTCGGCTTTGGTCCGCCTCCCCACAAATGCAGGTGGTACACTGGGAACCCACCCCAGTGTACCAAACAACACCTGCAAAAGAATAAAACCAACCCGTGTATTCTTTTTTTTTTTACCTGTAAATTGAGAAGACGGTTCCTCACGGTCTCTCCTGACCCTTCCCCCAACCCACGCCCACCCTCTGCATACACTGCCTCCCCCCACCCCCTCACCCCATACTTACCTCCGGAGCCTGGCGCAACGATCTTCGGTGGACCGGGAACATGTCTTCACTCTTCAAAGCCGACCGCGAACTGAAGAAATGCTGGTAAGCTGTATAATGGCTGTTTAATCCGTTTTTTTCAACTTTGGCGCATATCGTGGGCATTTTTGGGAATTTTGGCACCACATTTTCAACATGGGATTATTGGGACCCCTTCTCATGAATTCTGTCACTGCCATGGCGTTATTCTGTCCAGAAAGGTGATTTCACAGTCACTGCACAGAATCACCTTTTGGGACTGATTAACAAAACAACAGTACCACTGTTCATGAGGTGGGCTCTCAAAAAGCCTATGTTGCAAATTCGGTGAAAAAATCCAAAAAATGACTGTTTTACGAGCGTGCGTTGTGCGGTTTCCATGCACGCCCTTAACTTTGTGAATTTGTATTATTTTCACTCCAGATTTTCAACATTGTCATTTTTCCACACCTCCTTATGAACAGTACAGCTGTCATTTTTTTATATCCTGGCCGAAATGTGTTTTCGCAGTTCCAGGGCAGAATAGTACGGTTGCTGTGGGAAATCAGTTTTAGGGACAGATTGAGAAAATGACAGAGATGCTGTTCATGAGCAGAGGTCCAAAAATGCCTATGTTGAAAATTTGGTGATGAAAGTCCACAAAATGACTGTGTTACAAGCATGCATTGCGCAGTTTCCACGCACCTTTGTAACTACGCAAATTTGCAATATTTTCATGTCAGATTTTCAACACTGGCATTTTGTCACACCTCCTTATGAACAGTACAGCTGTCATTTTTCACATCCTGCCCAAAATGTGTTTTCACATTTCTGATGCAGAATAGTGAGCTTGCAGTGGGAACTCAGTGTTTTGGACAGATTAACAACAAGCGAGTGAGAGAGGGGGAGTGAGTGAGCTCAACAGAACTCTGTCGGGGCTGCTGCAGATTTCTTTGTGGGCAGTAAAAGGTGCCAATGCAAGCAGTAGCCCAGTACAAAAGGGCAACCTGCAGCGCCGGGAGAAACAGAGCGAGCAAGTGAGAGAGGGGGATTGAGCGAGCTCAACGGAGCTCTGTCGGGGCTGCTACATATTTCTTTGTGGGCAGAAAAAGGCACCAACGCAGGCAGGAGCCCATTACAAAAGGAAAACCTGCAGTGCTGGGAGAAACAGAACGAGTGAGTGGGGGGGGGAGTGAGCGAGCTCAATGGAGCTCTGTCGGGACTTTAGAGTTGCCCACCCACCTGCACAGGGTCCTGTATGGTCCTATATTACAGCAAGGTCTCTGGGGTGGAGACAAAGCAATGACTGGATACTTTTACGATTGCTGTAATAATACAGATTTAGTTGTTCTGTTTATTTCTCTAACTGAGCTAAGTACTGAGCTGTACTGTTAGGATTGCTGTAATAATACATATTTATTTGTTCTGTTTATTTCTCTAACTGAGTTGAGTAATACTTGGAGTGCAATACAATTTCTAACTGGGCTAAGTGAAACTATGAGGGCTGAGAACAAAAAGTTTGGTAGCTGAGGGGTGAAAAATGGACAAGGAGGCTTTAGGATTGCTACAGTAATACAGTATCCAATGGATGAGATTTGAGACTGAATTAACCCAGTCAGCAAGGGAGCAGTTGGGGGACTAGTGTGGGGGGAAACAGGAATTTGAGTTAATAGGGGCCTAACAGTTGCAGTAGGGTACAGAAACTGGGAGTAAGAGCCCATAACATAAGATGGGAGCCAAATTGGGGCAAGTGCCATGTGTCAATAGGGCAGGCATCTTTGGAAGGGTGGTGGGGTGTATAGGGTATGGGTCTGCCATGATCCTGGACTGGGCTTGGAGGATGGGGGGTGTATGCTCTGTAGGCAACTGGATAGTTTGAGGGAGGAGCGGTGGAGGTTAGGGAAGAGTCTAAGTGGCAAGGCAGATGAGTATGGTAGGCATCCTGGCTGGGGGGGGAATAGGGGATGACAAGGCAAGGGGGTACGGAGGAAGAACAACTAGGGACTGAAACTGACCCCAGTATAGGTAGACACTATCAGAAAGAGAGGAGAAGGAAGGGGGTGCTGAGGTGAGGGAGAGGGCCTCCTGATGGGGGAGGAAGAGACCCCGAGGAGTACCAAGGGAGAGAGCAGATGGCTGTGGGTAGGGAGGGACCAGGGGTGGGACATGTGGGGGGAACGGAGTGGAACAAGTAGGAGGCGGGAATGGATAAGGGGAAGAGATGTAGGAGGGGTATCGACTAGGAATAGATTCGAGCCTTTGCTATGGGAGAGAGGGAGGGAACAGGAACATACTGAAGGAGGAGGACAAGTGGGGCATGAGAGGGATGGCAACAGGTAGGGGAAGAGATGGCGAGGATGAAAGTGTAGAAGGGGTGCTAGTAAGGAAGAGGGGGTGACTGGAAGAGAGAAGGCTATGGGAAGGGGAAGGATGGGAGGAGCATCACTATTGGGGTCGAAGGGAATGGGGGACTCTAAATTGACAACAACGGTGATAGGAGAGGGGTTGGAAATTAGCAGGGGAGGAGGGGAGGTCAACATGGGAAGCCCAGTAGGAAGCAATCAGGCTGGGAAGGGGTTCAAGGGGGATGGGAGGAATAAGGCAGAGAAAAGGGGTGAGACAGAAGTAGGGGGTGCAGATACAGAAGTCACAGAGGGTGCAGCTGGCGGGAGTAAGAGGCAGGGAAGAATGAATACTGGGGTGGTGGAAGGGGCATTAAAATGGAAAGGGGGTAACGGATCGGGGGTACTTGTTCTGGGGGATTCTATACTAAAAGGGGTGAGATGGGGCAGAAGGGGGGAAGGCACAGCCATATTTGGGTTGAATCTATCTCTGGGTTGACTGCAGGAGGGGCAGGCACTGCTCAAGTGTCCAGCGAGGGGGAGGAAGAAACCTCATTTACTGTTGCATGTGGGTACAAACGACTTGGTGGGGGAGACTGTGGAAGTGAGGGGGAGGTTCTAGGAGCTGGACAGGCAGTGTGAGAGCATGGGGGAGTCAGTGGCATTCTCGGAGGTACTCCTGGTACCATATGCAAGCATGCGGAGGAAGGGTAGGATCGAGGACTTCAATGAGTGGCTCAGGGATTGGTGCCACACCAAAAATTATGGGTTAGTGACTAACTGGGGTAGGGTCTGGGGGAATAGTGACTTGTACTCGGCAGACAGGCTACACTTGAGCAGGGAGGGGATTGGAGTATTAAAGGCGGGATTAGAGGGGTATAGCTCTACTAAGGTGGATTTAAACTAGTGGGGGGGTGGCCAAAAGACTGAGGCTGGTAGAAAGGTCTGGACAGGGGAGCCTAATGAGCTCACCCCCCTAGATATAGGTAAAGGCAGAGTCGTAGTAACCCTGGGTGGGGGTGGGCAGAGTGATCTGAGTGTAATACAGAAGGCACCACCACCCGATAAGAATAGTGAGGATAAAGGGTGCGGACTACTGGGAGGAGGGACACAGGCCAAGGAGAAAAGTGAGGAGAAGGAGCAGTACGGGTGGAAGGTGGTGTCTCTCAATGCAAGAAGCCTGGGGAGCAAAACTGCAGAGCTTTCAGAGCTCCTTTTAGAGGGGACGGTGTACACTGCTGCAGTGACAGAGACTTGGACCACAGAATACCATGATTGGGACTCGGCAATCCCGGGATACAGGATATACAGCAGGGACCAGGGGGTTGGAGGGGGTTGCACTCTGTGTGAGGGAGGGGATCAAATGCGTAATAGATGAGGGAGAAGAGGAGAGGAGAGGACAGAGGCACTTTTGGTGCAATTCCTGGACTCCAAGGGCAGAAAGCTGAGGCTGGGAGTAGTGTACAGACCACCGGCCCAATCCAGGGAACTGGATGGGAAGTTGGCAGAGCAGATAAGGAGGATCTGTAGAAGGGAGAGTGTGGTGATAGTGGGGGATTTTAACTTACCAGGGGTTGACTGGAGCACCCCGGCCACTAGAAGTACCAGGGAGCAGGTGCTTGTTGATGCATTCCAGGACGGCCTTCTGATGCAATTGGTAAGTAGGCCTACAAGGATTGGTAGCACTCTGGACCTAATATTGGCAAATGGGGAGGCGGTGATGGAGGTAAGGGTGGAGGACCCACCAGCGGGTAGTGACCGTCAAACAGTGTGCCTCGTTCTCGCACTGGGCAGGAAAACAGGCGGCACAGGCACTAAGGTGGTGGACTTTAGTAGGGTGGACTTTAGGAGGATGGGAACAAAAAAGTGAGGGAGTCTCCAGGATATAAGGCTGGGGATGGATGCAGAACAAAAGTGGGGAGTCATAAAGACTGGGCTAACAGAGGCCACAGTAGCCTGCAGCAGAGCCAGGAGTAAGAAGTGCAGAGCCAAAAAACCATGCTGGCTGAACAAGGAAGTGCTGCAAGGGATGAGGGCATAGAGGGCTGCATACCGGAAGTACAGGAGAACAGGGAAGGGAGAGGATAAGGAAGCTTATGGGAGTTGGTCAAGGGAGGTGGCCAGCAGGGTGAAAAAAGCTAAGGCCTCCAGGGAATTACGGTTAGCACAGGGCATAAAGGAAGGGGAAGAGAACTTTTTAAGGTATGTCAGGGAAAAGAGGAAATGCAAAGTACATATTGTGAGGATAAAGCGGGGAGCGGATTGGGTGGAAAAGGGGGAGGAGTAAGTGGAAATTCTAAATGGGTACTTCTGCTCCGTTTTCACTAAGGAGAGGAATTGTCCACTACCAGCATGGGCTGGGGGTGGGGAAAGGGGGGAGGAGGTGACAAAGTGATCACAGAGACTAGGGTGCTAGAGGGCTGAGGGCAGTAATAGTGGACAATGCACCAGGTCCCGATGGCATCCACCCCAGGGTGCTGAGGGAGATGGCGGATCTGTTGGCTGAGCCACTGGCAGATCTGTTCAACACATCCCTGAAAACGGGGTGTGTGCCCCAGGACTGGAGAGTGGCCCATGTGGTGCCCATACACAAGTGGCTGGTGGCATTCCTAGAGAGTAATGACCTCCAAGATGTGCGGCAACATGGGTTTGTCTCAGGGAGGTCTTGTCAAACCAGCTAATAGAGTATTATGACTGGGTGACAAGGGAGATGGACAGGGGCCATGCGGTACATGTCCTGTACTTGGACTTCAGTAAGACCTTTTATACAGTGCCTCATGGGAGACTGGGGGGAAGGTGATAGCAGTGGGGTGGGAAAAACCTGACTAAATGGATAGAGACCTGGTTACAGGGGAGGGTGCAGAGGGTGGCGGTAGTGGGGAAGCTCTTGGCACCTAGAGCAGTGACAAATGGGGTTCTGCAGGGTCAGTGCTGGGCCTGGTGCTATTTGGGGTCTTTATCTCCGATATAGCACACGGAGTGGGGAGCAGGGTTAGTCTGTTCACAGATGATACCAAACTGGGGGCAATGGTGGACAAAGAGGACAGATGGGAAAAACTGCAGGAGGATGTAACCAAACTAGAGACATGGTCTGTGGAGTGGCAGCTAGGATTCAATGCAAACAAGTGTAAGGTGATGCACTTCAGGCCTAAGAACCAGAAGAGGGACTATTGGTCGGTGGGGGGGGGGTGAGGTTGGGGATCATAGAGGAGGAGAAGGACCTAGGGTGTTGGTAACTGGGAGCATGAACAACTCAGCCCAGTGTAGGAGCGCTGCAGTGAAGGCAAACAGGATGCTGGGGTGCATCACAAGGGGGTTCTCATCCAGCCACAGGGATGTGATTCCATCTATCTACAGATCATTGGTCAGACCGCACCTGGAGTAGTGTGTGCAATACTGGAGGCCATACCTGAGGAGAGATATAAAGTTACTGTAGGGGGTGCAAAGAAGGGCAACACAAATGTTAAAGGGGATGGAAGGAAAGGAATATGAAGTTAGGCTGAACCAGATGAACATGTACACACTGGAGGAGAGGAGGGATGGAGGGATATGATTCAAGCATTTAAATACCTGTGTGGGTAAATAAACCTAGCACAGAGGGAGTGTTTAAACTGAGGAGTGGAAGAGAGATGGGGGGCACGGACTGAGGTTGGAAGGGAGACATTTCAAGAGGGAAATGAGGAGGCACTACTTCACTGAGAGGGTGGTGTCTAGTTGGAATGCGCAGCCAGAGGTGGTGGTAACATGTAGGACAGTCAATAACTTTAAGAAGGACTGGGATAATGCAAGAGGAAGAGTCAAAGGGCAGGGGCTGGGACAAGTGGGTAGGAAATGAGGGGAAGGAGGCTAGGGCAGCTGCAATCTAGGGTGCTAGCTGCACACTCGGGCAGATTTAGATAGACCGATTGGTCTGTTCTGCTGGCAGATTCGTATGTCCGTATGTATGTTCTTATGTAAAATCACAGTGACGCTGTTCATGAGCAGAGGTCCTAAAATGCCTATGTTGAAAATTTGGTGACAAATGTCCATAAAATAACTGTGTTACAAGTGTGCGATGTGCAGTTTCCCGCACCCTCATAACTTCGCAAATTTGTAGGACTTTCACTCCAGATTTCCAACAATGGCATTTTTCCAGACCTCCTTATGAACAGTACAGCTGTCATTTTTTACATCCTGCCCAAAATATGCGTTTACACATCTGGCGCAGAATAGCGCGGTTGCTGTGGGAAATCAATGTTCAGGACAGATTAAGAAAATCATGCTGACAGTGTTCATGAGCAGAGGTCACAAAATGCCTATGTTGAAAAGTTGGTGAAATAATTCCGCTAAATGACTGTGTTACCCGCATGCATTGCGCAGTTTCCACGTATGCTCAGATGTTCTAGCATTTTTAATATTTTCACTACTGATTTTCAACATTGTCATCTCTTCACACTTCCCTATGAATGGTGCTGCTGTCATTCTTCACATCCTGCCTGATCTGTGTTTTCATACATCTGGCGCACAATTGTACGGTCGCTGTGAGAACTCAAAGTTCAGGACACATTGACAAACTCACAGTGCCACTGTTCATGAGAAGAGGTCCCAAATGGTTTCATGAGGTGGGAGTCACAAAAAGGCCAAATTGAAAATTTTTATTGCAAATACCAACAAACACCCGGGGTGTTAGGGTTTCTAACCATAACATCCCACCCTGTACAGACTGACAGGCATCAGGGGTGTGCCTTTGGATTGCCGACTGTAATGCTCATGCCGTTCCACCCCCACCCTGCAGCTAGTGACAGGCTTCGCGGTGTGCCTTGGACTCTTCGGCCCTAGAGTTCACCCCATTCTCCTATATTGCACCCTTTTCAGCATATGTCCTTATGGAGTGACATGAGTGTAAAGCCAAACACCTCAAGGCACACCTCAACACTTGTCCGTGTCTGCAGGATAGGGTGAGGTGAAATGGCATGAATGTTATGGGCATCAACTCAAATGCCTGTCTGTCTGTCTCTGCAGGTTGGAGGTGGGGTTGGCGTGAAGTTCAATACTTCACTGCCATTCTTACTCTGCATCTAACTCCTGCATTTCCAGTGCTAATACCAGCAAGCAAACATTCAGCGTTAACAAATGCTTGTCTAATTGTTTCTATCAGAGGCACTGCATATGCTGGAAGCTGAGGAGTTTTCCTAAGTCCCCTTATGGATGAGCTCCATGTCTGTGTAACTGGGATCAGCCATCGTGCGGTCACTTTTTTCCATTCTGCATTACCAGGGGCTGTAAACTGCATAATATTGGCCTGTATGAAAATACTGAAAACATAACTGAGTGGATTAATTAAACACAATCCCCCATATCTGTAGGGGCGGTATAAAATATTCCTTTTAATAGGGTTTAATCAACTCCCCCATATAGTCTGGAACAGTAAACTCAATAAGGTGACATCATAACTGCTTGGGGGAGGGTATACAACACTTAGGTATGTGAAAATAGGCAATAAAAAGTTTTTTGACAAGGCCACCTTTTTCTTCTTTGTCTTTTGCCACAATTTCCATCTCTGCACTTTTTCCGAGGATTTATTTATTAATTTATTTAGTTTTTGTTGACCGGGTAGGTGCACTAGCATAGAGATGACTATTGTCAAGCACAGCCTGGATATATCTATTTTATCCTTCCAGTTTTCATTAGCCATGTCTTCTTTTCCAAATGTTATCCCTAAGATAGTAATGGTAGAAATGGTAGAGTCAGATAGCTTGATTTCCTGTATGTCCGGAACTTTTTCTGTATTTTCACTCAGTACACAGCCTTTACATTTAGTAGAATTAGTACTGAGTCTGACAGTCTCAGTAAAATTTGCAGTTCTAGTCAGTGCCATCTCTGATGTTAATTTATCAGGTAGTATAAGACACATATCATCTGCATATGCTATAATTTTTTGCAGGCTACCTAAGAGAGGTACTGATATGCCTGCTATACCTAAATCCTAGGTCAATACAGAATACATAAAATAACGGACTCATAGGACACCCCGATGCACTCCCCTATTAATCGTTACCAGAGGTCCCATATATCCATTAACCAAAGACTTAGCTGCTGCAATCCTACTGTATGTATATTCAAAATCCATGTATAGAATGGAGCAGGTATTCCATATTTCTGTGGGCCAGCCCCTAAGTGCTTATGGGACACCTTATCAAATGCCTGCTCCTGATCCAAGCTTAGTACATATCGCTTAACCTTATTCTGAGTCCCCATTTCAATTACTTCCCAGAGCAGCAACAGGTTATCCTGGATACTTCTCCCTTTAACAGTACATGTTTAACCTGGGTCTATCAAATAGAGTGCAGCTGTAGCTAGTCTGTAAGGATTTTCATTAAAAGTTTCATGTCAGTATTCATTAGACTTAAGGGTCTCCAGTTTTCAATGTCAGCCCGGTCTTGCTTCTTGTGTATAAAGATTTGGATAGACATCCCCAGCTGGGGTACTATTTTATCATCTTGCAACATACTGTTGAACACCACTAGTAGTGTCTCAGCTGGGTTCATTTCTAGTGTCTTATAAAATTCTGACTTCAGGCCGTCAGGACCAGGTGACGTATTATTTGTTAAAGATTTAATGGCAGATTCTACCTCCTGTAATGTAATTGGGAGGTTTACATGTTGTTTTATTTCTGGTGGTAAGTCTGGTATGGTCACATCTCATAAGACTTGCTGAATATGCTCCTCAGGTATCTCGGGGTCTAAATATAATGACTGCACATGTTGTGTTACTGTTGCCAGAATGTCTTCCTTCGTGTATATCTCTAGTCCTGCTTGATTGTATAATTTATCCATAACTATATGTTGAATTCTTTCCCTACAACTTTCATAAATGTGTCCTGTGTTAGTTTTCCCTGGGGTACTAATTCGATGTTCATGAAGTAATAAGGTAGCCCTGAAATATTTTAACTGCCTCATTTTAGCTTTGAGTATATGTATTTGTTCAGTATATGTATTAAAACCTTCATTTACTAGTGTAAGTATTTTAAAAAATTGAGCTCTTAACGTGAGATATTTTTTATATTGTTCTGTATGTGTGTCTTGGGCTAGTTTTTGTATCAGATTCCTTATGTCATGTTTGGTAGTTACCCACTGTCACACACGTACTCAGCAGGTCAGGCCCTCTGCTCCCACAGTGCCAACCTCAGAACACAATAGTGTGAACAGGTAACAGACAGGGTAGCCCTCCCGTCTCCTTTTGGGTCTGAATCACCTTTAGTCTCAAGTTCTGGGGGGATTCAAACTATGAACCTTATGCTAGCATACCCAAATGTACAGGCTCAGATAATATTCTCTTCGGGGATATGCAATAAATCTTTCGCCTAAGGGCACCTAACCAGGTATCCAAAATTAACTCTTTTAACTCTGTAAGTGACCTTAGGTATATTCTTACCTTTTTACTCAACCTTAGTAACACCTTCAAGCTGTTGAACAATTGTCAGACTTTTTTTTTTTTCCAAGTATTTTTCTAGTCTCTCCGTCTCGGAACTCTCTCGGGCCACTGCACTCGCCTGCACAATCTAACGCCTGCTGTGTTCCCCTACATCTTCAATTTCATCATGGCTCCCTGGGACAGGAGGAAGCAGCAACCCAAAGAAACCGCAGGGGCAGTGATGGGGAACCAGTGTTGGATGTGTGGTGAGGGCCCTGACAGGGCCGTCGCCTATTCGAGGTGGAGGGTATTTTCTTGGTTATGCCCTCGACGTTGGACGTGCAATGCTGCGCGGCCCATGATGTGAGTGCTCCCACCCACGTTCAGAAGGCAGCTGCCAATGTCTACCTCATGCTTGTGAGTCCATGAACATCGCAGTGCCGCCGGTCTCCAGCAGGGGCCGCTGCTGCACCGGGCTTCCCCTGGATCCCTCCTGAGAGGAGAGCAGTCCTATGGGTGCTCAGTACTCTCTCTCTTCCCGTCGACCCACGGCGGCTGGAAGCTCGTTCGAACCCGGGCGCGCTGGCATGACATAAGTGTAAGCGTCCAGCTCCTCAACCCTCAGTGCCGCCGGGCCAGCCTACAATTGTCAGACTTAACCATCTATACATTACATGCAAAAAAAGAACTGGCAGATACCTAGGCAGTCTTTCAAAGAAAAGGTACTTTACTAAAAGATGATGAAAATATGAAAAATATAAACACAAAACAATATATCAAAGAGCTAACAATCATATAAAAGAACAAGGGAAAAGTACAAAACAAAAACTCCCACCACAATACATTTAGATCATTGCTGTCTAAGGTATTACCTCTGGAAGTGCTTAAATTAGATCAGAGAACTGTTTCTCTCGGAGTCCCAAAGTAATGTATGACAAACAGTTCAGACACAAGTATTAGTTTAACTCTGTCTCTCCACACCCCTTCTGTGAGTCATCCAGCTCCTCCTTTTAGAATAAAAAAAAATGCAAACATGATGTCCTATCAGGAGGTATATTAAACAATGTGACATCAGCAAAAACTAATTTCCCAAATTATGAGTCTTTCATCAACCAGTTCCTTTGAGGTTTACAACCCTGCAGTCCATCACCTAGGTGCGTTATCCTGTAGCTTCACTGAGACCTTGGGGGAGGGCTCATGGAAGCACAGGCTGTCTTATGTGAGACAATCACATACTATATTTTTATATTACAAATATCATACAACAATCATAACCAGCTGGCCAAGTGTCACACCCACCATCTGCTCAAGTCATTTTCTAAACAAGCTACTGACTTTCTGGCATTAAGTAGGTCTTTTATGTGCATTAAGATATCTTGAGTCTCCATTAAAGTAGCATTAAGCTTCCAGTACCCTTTACCTATTGGTGTGTTTGATGAGGGACTAATATATACCAGTAGTAGCAAGTGATCTGAGTTTTCAACCGGAACTATATGAGCTCTATGGACTTTAAGTGGCTTACTGGAAAAGATATAGGCGATCCTTGCAGCAAGGGTATTTTTATAAAATGTATATCTCCCTGTGGGGTAAACACTCCTCTATGTATCTATCAGTTCTAAAGTCTCAACAATTTTGTTTAGTGCATTAGAATCGCAATATTGTTTAATTGTTTTGGCCACCCTATCAGCAATGTTACGTACACAATTAAAGTCGCCAGCCCAGAGTAGATTCCTAGTAGTCACTAGGTATGGTTTTACCAGATTAAATTAATTCACCTTCTCTTTTTTAGTCTCTGGTGCATATGTATTCATCACTCTCAAAACCATATTGTTGTGGTTAAAATCAATCAACAGTGCACTCCCTGGGATAATATCCACTATTTTGGTGATCGTGTAATCGTACCCTTTGAACAAAATCACAACCCCTCCACATCTCTGAGTGCCAACAGAATGAAAGGAAGGGTCCCAGCACCAGAGTCTTATTGCTGAGGCAACATCAGAGTTAACATTTAACCTTGTGTCTTGTATGAGACAAATGTCCAAACGCAAATCCTTCAGAATAGAAAAGGTCACCAGTCTTCTCTTGTTGTTCTTAATACTGCTGGCATTCAGTGTGGCAACTTTATATACCTGTGGAGAGGCTATGGGAGCTTAAGGGGTGGATGGGATGTTCTGTTCTGCCATCCTAAGTTGATTTCCCTAATCTCCCACTGTGACGTGGTCGAACACCCACTTTTTTTGTTTCTGCCTGACTGCTTGGACTTTATTGGCCAGTTGCTCATCTTCCAAGTCTGATGCCAAATCCTGCTGTGATGAAAAGGTGGATGAGGTTTCAGAATCCCCATCCTGGTCCAACTCCTGAGATTGTAACGCTTCATGTTTGTTTTCTAAGGAAATGTCACTCTGTGATGCAGATAACTTTGATAGTTTAGCTTTCAGGGTGTTCTTGTGGAGTGCCCTTTTTTTTGAGAAAACCACAGTCATGTCAGGAGGTGGCATGATTATGGTATCTGTTTTCCATCATCTGTCACCTTTTCTCCTGGCTGTTTCTGTTGTGCATCACCATCAGGTCTTGCAACTGACTGTTCTGTCACAGTCTCACTAGAAGGGCCTACATTCTCAATGACCATGTCTTTGGGTGGGGGGTGTTATTGTTCTCCTGATTAGGCTCAGGTCAGGATTGCTCAGGCAGATTTCATTCAGCTTGTGACTGTGTTTCTCTTGCTTTCCTCTGTTTATCAATACTGTTTTTCTGGGCAGTTGCCAGCATAGTGTCTTGGTCTGGCCTGTCATCCCTGTTGTGCATTGCAATTGGAATGTATAAGATGTGTGCCCTGTTTCTTCACATAGGTTGCATTAAAGGTCATTAGTGCGTGCTGCACTATGATGACCATGTTCCAGGAACATGTTACATTTTACTCTGTCGCATGTATTGCTCAGCTGCATCATGGAGCCACATTTGAAACATGTTTTGGGCTGGCCTTGGTAGAAACAATGGCCCCTATCCCTACTCAAAAATAAGGAACTTGGTAATTGTTTCGTCCCTTGGTTTGTAACACAAAGTTTTACCTTAAACTTCCACCCCACCATCCAAATATGCTTCTTATCCAGGACTGGCTGTGGCTGCCCTAGCAGATCATAATGCTGTGAGAGCTAGTGTGTGATATCACGGACACTGGCTCCCTCATAGAGGGGTTTGTTAACGGGATTGCTCTGAATGGTAGTCACAGAGCAGAGTACCATTTTTTTATATGAAGCCCAGATTCTGTCTAGGCCCATTGGGGTTTTAAACCTTACTTCAAAGATATTATCCCCAGAAGCATGGATCAATGCATACATTTCATTTGAAAAGAACCATATTGATTCTTTAATAAGAGTCTGCCCCATATATATTCGATCAGGTGTGGTGGGCAGACCACCCAGATATTGTAAGCGAATGGCATTCCTATGTTGTGCAGAAGCAATGTTCTGAAAGAGCTGATCCCTCTGTCAAAATCCTGCCCATAATTGCGGTGCTTGTGCTGCTGTAGTGGGACCTGCATTGATTTCCATAGCTTCCTCTACTCAATCTCCCCAATTTTGATGTGTCTCATTGAGAGTTCCCTCAGTCATATCTGGGTGTGAAGAGATAGTAGTAGTCCAGGAAGTGGGGAGGAGAGTCACCATTAGAGCTTGTTCCGTCTGTAACATCCTCAGCATGTAGATTATTGTCAAAATCAGTAGCAAACTGTATAGGTCTATGTGTTACATTTGTTTGTGTTGCCCCTGTAGGTTCTTTCCCTTTTTCTACGGTGCAGACTGTGGGAGAAGTACCTGATACCAGTGTATATGTGGGGTCAGGAATCCACTCCCCTGTCTCTGTTTGCTTCCACCCAACTTCAGACAGAGCTTTGCCCACAGACCAAGGTGTCTTCCCCATGCTGCCTTGTGGGGTTGAGACACTCACTCTCCCTTGTCTTAGTTTCATTTCAGCTTGCCATGTTTCCTTTTCAGAATTATTAAGAATATGCTGTTCTTTAGTAACACTCACAGTTTTCTAGTCAATTGATGTTGTCGGCTAAGCTGCCAAGTCCATATCGGATTCCTTGCTGCTGCCTGAACTGGGCGGTGGTCAGGACGCCGGGGGATTCTTTGATGCTACTGCATCACTGCTGGCAGTACTGACAGGCCCGTCAGTTGGAGTTCTCTCAAGGGCTGATAGTCCTGCCGCTTGCGTTGTGGTTCCAGATTGTTGGTCTGCATGTTTGTTCCGTACCTTTCCTTGCAATAAGGTCAGTAGTCACTGTTTCTGGTTTTTACTCAAACTTTGTAATAAATCCTCTTCTGCTTGTCATTCTGTGTTCTCTTGGCTACCACCAGCCTCCTCCATCTCACACTTGTGAATATTTTCTTTTTGGCTAAGAAGACCGATCTCCTGTGCTGGACCTGCAGGGAGAGAGATCAGGTCCCCTGCAGGTACACCAGTCACCTCGTTTCCATCAGAATGCTTGTCTGCCATGACAGACAAGCCACCAGCAGTCTGTACTACTACAAGAGCAAGGGAATTTCTCCACTGTCGTGGCCAACGCTCCTCTGTCAATAAAACAGGCCCTCGAAACCCACCCCCAGGATGCTCCTGGAAAGAAGCTGTTACAGCTTAGCGTGCCTTTCCTGGTCAAAAACTACAAATGAATATATGTACAGCAATGCCAACATTACTTACAGATTTAGGCAAAATATTGGCATCTAGATGACAAATTCTAACTGGAATTAAATAATTTTTTAAAATTAGACTGTGGTCTGTGTGACACTAGGCCAGCTGGTTATGATTGCTGTATGATGTTTGTAATATAAAAATATAGTATGTGAGTCTGTGCTTCCATGGGTGGTCCCCCCAACCAGGTTTCACTGAAGCTACAGGATATATTAAATTGACCAGGAGATCTCTGTAATGTAATTAACTTCCTTGAGAAATTGCATTTTATGGCCTTTTTATGACATGCTTTGAAGTTGGGAAGCTAAGTATACATTTTATTATAGGACAGGACAGGGCTATCTCACACCTAGGCGAGGGACTGCAGGGTTGTAAATCTTCAAAGGACATGGCTGATCAAAGACTCATAATTTGGGAAATGAGTTTTTGCTGATGTCACCTTATTTAATATATCTCCTGACAGGAAATCATTGTTTGTATTTTTTTAATTCTAAAAAGGAGGAGCTAGATGACTCACCAAGGGGATGGGGAGATGGAGTTGAAATGTATCATTGTAACTGAGGACTATGACTGATCATTTTGGGACTCAAGAGAGACAGGGCTCTCTGACATAACTTAAGCACTGTACACAGGTAATACATTAGATAGAAAAAGTCTAATTGTACTGTGGTAGGAGTTTTTGCTTTGTAATCTTCCCTTGTTCTTTTATATGATTATGAGTTCTTTGATATATTGTTCTGTGTTTACATTTTTCATATTTTTATCATCTTTAGTAAAATCTTTATTTGAGAGATACTGCCTGGGTGTGTCTTCCAAGTTCTTTTTGCATGTGATGTATACGTAGTTAAGTTTGAAAACTGTTCAAAAGCTTGGTGGTGTTACTAAACTGGAAAAAGGTAAGAATATACCTAAGGTCTTTTATAGAGTTTTAAGGGTTCATTTTTGGAAGCCTGGCTTGGTGTCCCTGGCGAAAGATTGTACCGCAGTCCCCGAAGAGGGCACATATCTGAGCCTGTACATTGGGTACACTCACATAAGGTTCACAGTTTGAATCCCACAGAACTTGAAACTAAAGGTGATTCAGACCCAAAAGCAGACAGGAGGGTTACCCTGTCTGTTACCTGTTCACATTACTGCGCTCGGAGGTTGGCACTGTGGGAGCAGAGGGCCTGACCTGCTGAGTGTGTTTGTGACAGATTTGGTTGACATCAGTGTGAAAAATTTGGTAACACAAGTTTTAACTGTTCAGTGTGTCAACTTAATACTGTACAGCTCACTTGCAAAATAAGGCAGTGATTTTTTTTTAAAAAAAGGAAACAGAACTATATCATTTTGCTTACAGTCAAGTTCCTACCTGTTTTATTTTTTTCCTAAAGTGCAAGTTAGAGTAGCCGTAGTTAGGGAAGAAGATATCTTCCAACTACAGTGGGTACACTGCAGACTACTTGAGGCAGTTGTGCCAGGACAGAGGAGTCCTGCAAGAGACCAGAGCCACCAAGCAGAACCTCGTGGATGCCCTGATGGCAGCAGATGCCTAGAGCATCGAGTCACAGACTGTGACTGTAAAGGACTAAACCTTGGGCCTGGAGTGGCCAGCAGCCATTGTAGTGCCTAGATCCAGTGAGGAGGGCAACAGGGCCAGTGCGAGCCAAGGGCCACAGCAGTAGGGGAAGGTCACCAGCATTCTGGAGCCAGAAGCAATCAGGCTGCAGACTGAGTTGCGCAGAATGGAACTGGAGTTCCAGAGAGATGCTGAGTGAGAGAAATGAGCTGCAGAGGAGAAGAAGGAGCGAGAACAGCGAGAGGCTGACCGGTAACAGCAGGAGGCTGACCGTGAAGAGCATGAGCGCCAGAGGCGACATGAGCTGGAGAAGCTACGACTCCAACCACATGCACCAGAGCACATAAGTGGCTTGGGTTTAACTGGAACTACAAGACTGGGTTAGAAATTAAATTCCAAATTGATAGCTGAATTTAAAGAGAAGGAGGATATGAATGCCTTTTTAAATTCCTTCGAAAAAGTTTGTATTCAGGCAAATATTCCTAGAGGGTCCTGGAGCTTCCAGCTATCCCCGCTACTTACCGGGAAAGCTCAGGATGCATTGGGTCAAATGGACAATGAGGACAGTAATGATTACAGCAAACTTAAAGCTGCACTTTAAAAAAAGTTTGATTTAACTGCTAAAGCATACAGAGCTAAATTCTGTAAGCTCAAGAGAAGCCCTCACATGAGCTATGAGTAGATAGCCATGAACCAACGTCAGTGTTTAAAACGTTGGTGGGAAGGAATTGACACAAACTCTGTAGATAAAATTGAAAATGCTATTTTCTTAGAACAGTTTTTTGGGGCATCCTCAGCAGAGCTGAAAACCTGGCTGGAGGACCGTGATCCCAAAACAGTGCAAGAAGCTGCTGAACTCTTGGACTACTATGCCAAGAATAGACCTGCTCTGAGAGCAAATGGAGCAGGTGTGACAGTGCAGAAAGGGAAAAGCATGCCTTCAGGGCAGCTAAAACCCTCACTGCCTCCACCGAAACCAGTTAGCCCCTGGTTTCAAAGAAAAGAGTTCTCTGAGAAAAGAGATGCATGTTGGGATTGTAAAGAAACTGGGCATATTGCCAGACAGTGTTCCAGAAGGATGAGCAATATGCAGAATGGGGCTAGGAAAGAAGTGGGTTGTTTGTGTGTCCCTGGAAGCATGCCTGTGAACATGAGGGAACACATGCAGCCAGTAACGGTGAATGGTGTACAGACACAAAGGTTAAGGAACACAGGGTCATATCTGACATTAGTAAAAGAGGATCTGGTAGAGCCTGGTCAGCTTATGCCCAATAAAAGTGTAACTGTACAAGACTTCACTGGGGAAGAGAAAACATTGCCACTCGCTAGTGTTCTCCTAGATTGGGGTGAAATAGGGGGAACTGTGCAACAAGTGGCTGTAGCCAAAACTTTAGCAGTTGACATTATCCTTGGCAACAATCTCAAACAGGGGATGGTGTGTGCAGTTACCCATAGCCAAGCGGCAAGGGAAAATTGTAGTTCCCTGGACCCCACAGAAGCCATTGTGGAAACCACTGGGAGGCTGGTTCCCCAGCCTGTGTCTTCTGACATGGAGACTAATGAAAAGGGAGTAGAAATTTCCCCAGTAGCAGTCAACCACACAGCTACAGAGGGTTACTTCAAAGAAGGAGGGGTGACTCATTGTGAGAGGGTTAGAGATGACAGTGATCCTCAGTGCCCTGACGCTAGTGCTTGGGACCCTAGTTTAGAGACTGAAGGGGACCTGTCCCATGCCTTGGGAATGTGTAAGGAGTTTGCAGCTGCTCAGAAAAGTGACCCTAGTCTAGAGAAGCTGAGGGCTTGGGCAGACTCTGACGGAGTACAGGGAGGTGATGGTAAACATAAAGTTTATTAAGAAAATGGACTGATGTATACTCAGGCTATGAAGACAGAGGGAGGGGTGATAGACAGGCAGCTTGTCATTCCCCAGGGGTACCGTGAGCAGTTGTTCAAGATTGCACATGATATTCCTTTGTCTGGTCATCTGGGAATTGTGCGTACTATGCAGCGGTTGGCCCAGAATTTCTATTGGCCCAACTTCACCCAGCAGGTGAAGAAGTATTGCAGGTCTTGTCACCGGTGCCAAGAAATTGGAAGGCAGGTAAGAAAACCCAAGCCGCCCTAATTCCCTTGCCCATAGTGGAGGAGCCATTCCAGAGGGTGGGAATGGATATTGTGGGGCCTTTAAATACCCCCAGCTCCTCCAGGAAGAGGTTCATCCTGACTGTGGTGGATTATGCCACCCGGTATCCAGAGGCAGTCACCCTATCCTCACTGAGGACAGATAAAGTGGCAGATGCCTTACTTGGGATTTTCTTCCATGTTGGGTTTCCACAAGGGGTTATCACCGATCGAGGGGGTTCCTTCACGTCGGACCTGATGAAATATTTGTGGGAGAAGTGTGGGGTGGTGCAGAGGCACACGACATCTTATCATCCGCAAGCCAATGGGCTTGTGGAAAGATTTAATGGTACCCTGAAGTGAATGCTCCAAGCGTTTGCTGAACAGCATGGGAGGAACTGGGAGATATACCTTCCCCACCTGTTGCTTGCATACAGGGTGGTGCCCCAAGAGTTGACAGGATTTCCCCCTTCAAGCTCTTGTATGGATGCCAGGTATGTGGGCCCCTAGACTTGATCTGGGAGGACTGGGAAGGCAAGCACACCACCCAGGAAACTCCCATAGTGGATTACGTCCTTAGGTTTAGGGAAAGGCTGAAGAAGCTTATGGGGACAGCCCAGAGCAACCTGGCAGCTGCCCAACACAAACAAAAAGTGTGGTATGACCGCAGAGCCAGAGCACGCTCGTACACGGTGGGTCAGGAAGTAATGGCCCATATTCCAGTCTGGAAAGACAAGCTACAGGCTGAGTAGGCAGGACTGCACAAAGTAGTTAGAAAGATAAATAAGGTGAACTATATCATAGACTTACCTGACAGACAACATACAGAAAGAATGTACCATGTCAACATGATGAAGCCATATGCTAATAGGGCTGACATGATGTTTGCAGTATGTAGTCCTGGGGAAGGGACAGATGAAGGAGACCCCCTTCTGGACTTGCTGGAAGAAAGCAAGTGGAAGTCCTCTGTGGCGGTGGTTAAACTGTCACCCCAGCTGGCCCTGGACAAGATCCAGGAAGTAAGGAAGGTTCTAGAAGACTTTGCCCCACTGTTTAGCACCAAGCCTGGACTAACCCCCTTAGCAACACATAATGTGTAAACAAGGACACAGACGCCCATACGGCAGACAGCATATCGGGTATCAGAGGCTGTCCAAAAGGGCATTAGGAGGGAGGGAGGTGGAGGAAATGCTGGATTTAGAGGTAATCCAGATATCTCATAGCCCCTGGGCCTCACCCGTAGTCATTGTGCCCAAGACAGATGGCTCTACTCATTTCTGTGTGGACTATCATGGACTTAATGCAGTCACAAAGTCAGAAGCCCACCCGATGCCCCAGACGGATGAACTCCTGGACAAGTTGTGAGGAGCGACATACCTTTCAACTATTGACCTGACAAAGGGATATTGGCAGGTAGAGTTAACTGACCGAGCTAGGGAAAGGTCGACCTTCATCACTCTGATAGGCTTATTTGAATTTAAAGTAATGCCTTCCGGAATGAAGAACTCCCTGGCCACTTTCCAAAGGTTGGTGAACCAGGTGTTAAATGGTGCTGAGGAGTACGCCGTGGTGTACCTGGATGACATTGCCATCTTTAGTGCCAGCTGGGAGGAACACCTGTCCCACCTTAGAGAAGTGCTGGGCAAGATACAGAGGGCCAGGCTTACTGTCAAAGCTGAGAAGTGCCAGGTAGCCATGGTTGAAGTGGCATACCTCAGGTATGTTGTAGGCCGGGGACAGCTCTGTCCTAACCAAGTAAAAATAGAGGTAATCAAGGTATGGCTCAGACCAGAAATGCAGAAGCAGGTCAGGAGTTTTCTAGGGACAGCAGGGTACTATAGGAAATTTGTACCCAGTTACAGTGTCCTGGCTGCTCCCCTGTCTGACCTGGTAAAGAAAAAGATGCCTAAGAAAATTACCTTGGAACCTGGGAAAAAGCTTTTACCAGACTGAAGGAGGCACTGTGCAGTACTTCTGTATTGACAAGTCATGACTATTGCAGACCCTTTATAGTCCAGACTGATGCCTCAGACGTGGGTATTGGGGCAGTACTGAGTCAGACATCCAACCAAGGGAAAGATCACCCTGTAGTGTACCTGAATAAAAAGTTACTTCCCAGGGAGCAGGCTTACTCTACTGTGGAAAAAGAGTGTCTTGCCTTGGTGTAGGCCCTAAAGAAGTTAGAGACATACTTATATGGGCAGCATTTTGAGGTACAAACTGACCACAGCCCCCTGGTTTGGCTGACACAAATGGGAAAAACCAATGGTGGACTATTGATATGGAGTCTTGCCTTGCAAGGGTATGACATGATGATCTTATATAGGGCTGGAGCGACCAATCAGAACGCAGATGGCCTATTGCGTCTGTATGAGGCATGAACTGACTTAGAGAGCTCATCCCATGCAGGGGATAGAGTCCCCAAGTTCAGTCTAGGAGGGGAGGATTGTGATGCTAGGCCAGCTGGTTATGATTGCTGTATGATATTTGTAATATAAAAATATAGTATGTGATTAAGTGCTTCCATGGTTGCCGCCCCAACCAGGTTTCACTGAAGCTACAGGATATATTAAATTGACCAAAAGATTTCTGTAATGTAATTAACTTCCTTGAGAAATTGCATCTTGTGGCCTTTTTATGACATGCTTTGAAGTTGGGAAGCTAAATATACATTTTATTACAGGACAGGACAGGGCTATCTCACACCTAGGTGAGGGATTGTAGGGTTGTTAATCTTCAAAGGAACTGGCTGATCAAAGACTCATAATTTGGGAAATGAGTTTTTGCTGATGTCACCTTATTTAATATATCTCCTGACAGGAAATCATTGTTTGTATTTTTTTAATTCTAAAAAGGAGGAGCTAGATGACTCACCAAGGGGATGGGGAGATGGAGTTGAAATGTATCCTTGTAACTGGGGAATGTGACTTATCATTTTGGGACTCAAGAGAGACAGGGCTCTCTGACATAACTTAAGCACTCTACACAGGTAATACGTTAGATAGAAAAAGCCTAATTGTATTGTGGTAGGAGTTTTTGTTTTGTAATCTTCCCTTGTTCTTTTATATGATTGTGAGCTCTTTGATATATTGTTCTGTGTTTACATTTTTCATATTTTTATCATCTTTAGTAAAATCTTTATTTGAGAGATACTGCCTGGGTGTGTCTTCCAAGTTCTTTTTGCATGTGATGTATACGTAGTTAAATCTGAAAACTGTTCAAAAGCTTGATGGTGTTACTAAACTGGGAAAAGGTAAGAATATACCTAAGGTCTTTAATAGAATTTTAAGGGTTCATTTTTGGAAGCCTGGCGTGGTGCCCCTGGCGAAAGATTGTACTGCGATCGCCGAAGAGGGTACGTATCTGAGCCTGTACATTGGGTATACTAGTATAAGGTTCACAGTTTGAATCTCCCCAGAACTTGAGACTAAAGGTGATTCAGACCCAAAAACAGACAGAAGGGTTACCTTGTCTGCTACCTGTTCACATTACTGCGCTCAGAGGTTGGCACTGTGGGAGCAGAGGGCCTGACCTGCTGAGTGCATTTGTGACAGTCTGTATTCCAGCAGGTTCATGGGATATTAACTTCCCTTTGAAATTAAAGCAGCTCTGAATACTGTGATGTAAGATTTGCCCAGTGCACCCAGCTATGGGGGGGGGGCAACACCTACATTCGACCTGGTTGCTTATGGAGTGCAGGGATGTCACAGTTATGGTTGTCCTAGGAGCTGACAATATCTAGCCTTTCTAAAGGAGAGTGGAGTTCCACCATCTTTGTAAAGAGCAAAGGTGCAGCCTCTACTCCAAAAACTATTCCTTGGCCCTGACATCCTAGTGAGGCAAAGTGAGAGAAGTTGTGTTGTGGGGGTTCTATAGGGGCAGAGTCTGTAAGACATGGGGATGTTTATAGCAGGGCTACTACACTCCACCTGGCAGAGCTTTCTCTTTCAGTTGACTGATAGAGCTCTCACCTTTGGGACTCAGGGTCACAGGTTCATGTCACATCAAGACCCTTTCTACGGTCTGAAATGCAGTTTGTTGGCGAATCTGTCCTTGGGCTGGAAATAACAACTGTCATAGCTCTAACTTGCCTTTTTTTGGGGCTCCAAAGGTAGCTCCTGGTACCCCACTATTTTGGGTCCTCCTATGCCCTTCTACCCATTGGTGCATGTCATCTTCTCCTGGATCCTTCCTCTGCTACTATCTATAGGCACTTTTACACTGGCAGCTTTGTAACAGAATGAGCGTGATGGAAAGACCTTACCATTCTATCCGATGCTGTGTAAAAGCAATTTATTCCATTTTGAAAATGAACGGTCACCTGAACCACACACCATGGTTTGTGTGGTTTGTCCTGAAATGTTCCATTGTGCACCGCAGTGTAAAGTGTCCGTTCCAGCACCACAGTATGGCACAACTAGCTCTCGCATTACAGCAACTGTTGTTGACATTCTACCATTTGCACCCCCCCCTTTCAAGGAAATCTTGCAAGGAGGACTGCACCAGTAGGGATGGCTAGACCTTTTGGGTGCTTTTGTGCTGAAAGATGGCATGAGTGTAATCAGAAGGCATAGCAGAACAGACTATATCGGCACTACACAGGTAACGCTCATTTCGGCAGAGGAGTGTGTGTGTAAAAGCGCCGAATGTCTCCACCATCAGGGTCCTCTGGTTTATCCCAGCATGAGATGCCTGATACCATCAGGAGGAATAAGCATATTTGGAATGATGGTGGCTTGGACAGGAGGGTGGGGGTTCAAGGCTGTTAGAGGCCCCATAACATGTGGGGGCTAGAGGCTGTAATGAGAGGTGTTCTCAACAGAAAGCCCCACCTACCACCCCTTTTACTGGGGGATGCAGTCAGTTCATCCCATGCTTACAGGGTAGATGACAGCAATGGAGATTGTTTTCCATGTTGTAGTCTGGGCTGGGTCAGTGCAATGAAGGGAGAACATCAGAAATCAGGCCCTGGGTATTTATTTCTACAATAAGTGGAGGGCACCACGTTTTATTTTTCATGTTCTTCTAGTTGCAATGCATCATGCTTCTGTGTGACTCACTGTCTGGGTGATATTAAGTCATGGATGAGTCATAGTTGGAAAGGTGTGTCAGTGTGGCCACCTCATGGCCTCGTGTGGAGAAAGAAAAAAGTCTGGGAGCACTCTGTTTCAATAAGGTCCTATAATAGCCTGTAAACTATTGGAAAATAAACCCACTCACCAGACAAAGGGTTTTAGTGACAGAACAGTAACTGCTGCCTTGATGAAAAGGTAACCCCTCAAAATTTAGGCAGTTATTAGCAGTACTGTTACCCTGGAGGTTTGGTGATACTAATAGAAAATCCTTTGTCTGGTGAGCAGGTAAAGTCTCCAACAGTTCAGGCTGAATCATAGTTGGCTCATTTTGAGTCCAGATCGAGGCACTGTTGATAAGGCGGGGTACCTGATTTGAATAATTCTGACAGTCCCTTTTGCCTAATGTCATAGATGGGGTGGTTCTGGAAACAATCTTTATCCAAAGTCTGGAATCCTTGTGCTGCAGCCCAACCCTTGATAATCTGCTGTCAGGTTTTGGGGAAGAGCAGTCTCTTTCACCTCCAGAATATCATTTGGCTGTGTTCATTTTTCCATCTTGAGGCCCTGACAACCTGTGGTTAAACTGGAAATCTTTAGATGGAGAAACTCTCACATCTAGATTTCTAGGTGGTGGAGCTGTTATTTTAGGTGGTAGAACTCTCCCATAGTTGTCATCAGTGAAGAAAAATGAGTGAGGTGGCAGAACGGTCATACAAATTTTTAAGAGATGATGGAACTGAGTTCCTGTGGGCTCCTGCCCAATTTAACCCCTCTGACAACCTGGGTACATGGCTTTATTGCAGCCTTATTTAATCAATAAGGCATGACAGGGGGTGCAATGTGGTGGGATAACGGCCCATTTCAGGTCAGTTGAAACATGTGGCAAAGCCGTGTGCTTCCACCACCTGAGAAGGGAAGTTACCCCACCATGACACACCTCCTGGAGTGCTTTATTGTGATTATGAAAAGGGCCTTTTTTGGTAAATTGGATGTATTTTTTCAAACATATTTTTGCTGAGTGGCTACTTTTAGCCCGGCTGTTTGCTACGATAATGGCTTGACTGAAAGTACCTATTGGCCAATCAGAAGCCAGCATTCTTTGTACCCATTTCATAATTCAAGATTATCCATATCACAGTTCCTTTAGAGATGGCCCACTGTATTTTATTATTGCTCCATATCCACTCAGTTTTGAGGATCTCAAATTGCAGCTCTCACCTCGCTACAACGCAAGTAAGAATGGTTTGTATTAAAACTGATGAGGCCAAGAATTGATAAACAGTATAAAAGGGAAGTATTACTGAAAGTAGAGATGGAACATAGACAATGATGGCAGAAAAAGACCAAAGGTTCGTCTAGTCTGCCCAGAGCTCCCTATTCCGCATGGGGTTTTATCCCTCCTGGTCCACTCCCTGCTTTCTTCGCTATTGCTACTGACTGGAGCAATGGCAAACCCTTTACTCTGTCCCAGCCATGCTTGAAACCATTTATGGTCTTGGTGCTCACCACTTCCTCTGGCAGACTGTTTTACAGCTCCACTACCCTTTCTGTAAAACAGAACTTCCTCACATCCCTCTTAACCAATGGCTCCACCTGTTCAGAGCACCAGAGGCAGTGTGTTCAGTCATTATGGCATCAAATGGATATGTTGCCATCATCTCTTTTAGCGGGGGGATAAGTGCACCCCCGATGTGGAGGGCTGCTCCCCGCAAACCCCCTCCTTTCTAATGGCACTAACTCCGAGGGGAGTGGGCCTTGGGGAGGGGGTGGTGAATCCGCATTTGGTGATGTAAGGACCCGGTGCTGTAATGCCAGCGCTCTGAGTGCCGTAAGGGTTAACAAACTAAATACAGCAGTGTGGGATTATAAAATAAATTTCAAATGAATATGGGAAATTCTGTGGAATTACATCTGAAGCAGAATTCCAGCATTCCAAAAGCAGAATTTTTTTTAATAGCATATAGTTTTATAGTAACATAGTATTCAGCAATTTATATAAACTGTGGATTCATTTTCTGCAATCTGCGGGATAAATTCATGGGATTATGTAACCATGGAATATTATTTCATGGCTTACATACAAATATTTTCTCAGAATTCTGTGGAATTAAAAAAGAAATTCCAAAAAGAGTTTTGGAAGTGGAATTGCCATTCGGCAGATTCCACTGATGGAATTCCACATTCTTGCGCAGCTCTATAGCTGGAGACAGCAATAATAAATGATGACTGCACCTGAAAAATGAGGATTTCATCTCTCTGCCAGCCCATCAGTGCAGTGGTAGGACTACTGTTCATGACCCTGGCAACCCAGGTTCGGGAACTAGCCTGAGTTATCAGATGTCGGCTGGTGGGGGAGAGAAAGATAAAGTATCCCAGTGGACACTCTCCTCTTTCTAGGAGGGGGAGGTTTCTGCATCCTTTATCACCACTGCCACCTGTAGATGTACTGTTGACAGAGTGCTTGGACACAGGGAGGGAGAGATACTGCATTGCGTATTGCGTGAGCGTGCTAATGCACGTTCACATAGGGGACTCTGTCCCAAACGCTGGTGTCCCTGTGGGGTCAGGGGTGACAAAAAAAGTGGAGAAATAAATAAACAGTAAAATTCCCCCCAGCCTGTAGCCCCGAGAAGGCTGGTAAATCCAGTCTGAAGGCAGTAAAATCACCAGCCAGAGTGGAGGTGTGCAAGAAACAATAAATTATAACAATAATATATTGATCAAAAAGATTTCATCTATGAAAGAAAAAAAGAAGTCTTATTGACCTGTTTCTCAGTCTTTTACATTAGTAATTCTGCTATACATGTTTAAGCAGCAGTGTTTGATAGTTTGCAAAAGCTCTGCACTGTCACTCTTCATCTATTGTTTTTATTCTATTGTGAAAAAACTAACTTTCAAAAGCATGCCCTTACTTTTTCTGTTGTAAAAGATTTCCCCCTATTTTCATTCTGATTCTAATTACTTATATGATCCTTAAGTTCTATGAGTATTTAAAGAAATGGTGCCTGGATACTCCCTTTTGGTATCTGAGTGTCCTCAGACAGTCTCTCGTTATCTGTCTGCAAATTCCTTTTCAATCCTACCAAGCTAGCATTTCAGATCCCTAGTCAGATTTTTTAACTCTGAAGTCATATACTGGGACCTCAGGTCTGATTTTGGATCCAAGAGTTAGACTTTTGGATCCAACTTTCACAGAGTTGGGATCAGATGGGGTCCAAGCCATCAGACCCTTCAGATTCGATCAGATCCTATGATTCTGGTCACATCCATACATGGAATCTAAGGAGATTGCATCCGTGGTTGGGTGCATTCAGTATACAATGCTATCCTAAATCTGAAAAAGTGGTTGGTGTCCAGTGATATCTGATCTCAGCAGATATGACCCAAGCATCTGATGTCCTAGGGAAAATTTTGAAAATGTCGGGCAGGATTTACAAATGAATTTGTCTCAGATCTATCAACCCATATTTTCAAAGTCATACATCCATCCAAACTGATAGACAGCTATTAGATAAACTACTTACACTGTTGTCGTATACAATATTGAGACAATTTCTATGTTTGTTTTTCTATAGAGCTTTTTCTCATTCTGGTCACTTCCAGCACCCCCCCCCCAGTCCTATCACCGATCTTCTCACAGATTCACAAGTTATCCACCACTTACCCAGGACTACTATTTGGTGGGTGGTCAGCAGTCTCAGTTATGTGAGACCCTGAGGAGGAGAGGTGTTGGTTTAAATAGCTAACATTTTCCTCCTGAACTTTGGGTTTACTCCCGGGGGGGGGGGGGCAGCATGCAATAACATGGTCACACATGAGTGACAGGCATCCAGTGGTTATCTTACCCCATTCTGGTGTGCTCAGCTCTGCTGCCAACCTGTCTCTATCAATCAGTTGTCACTATTGGGAGCAGCATCCCCACTACCTGAGGAAGGAGAGCTGTCATTGGGAAGCTCGATCCATCCTCCCATGGCCGGTTCTTGGTGACCTGTGCATGTTCCCGTATTGGATCGCCAGTGTTGCAAGCAATAGTAGGCTGGCTTCAATTTCTATATTTTGATATATAAAAATATTAAATGATTTACAAAATTTTTAATTCTGTTATTTTTGACATATTATATCAACATGTATACACATGTATTGACACATGAGAATGGCATTGTTAGGATATTCATGTTAATCAGAATAGTTGCATCTTTCAAAATATAATTTCAAGCATTATAAAATATCATAAAAATTATGTTTGGAAGATTTCAGTGGTTGTTCTGTTTAAGAAAAGGCACACAGAATAGGAAACATAGAATTTGTCGGTAGGAAAGGACCGGCAGGCCCATCTAGTCTGTCCTATTTTTCCATGTATATTGCTACATCCTGGACCCTAATTGGTCGCTGGTGTCTCTCCCTCCTCCCTATACTCTACTTATTATGCTAATGTGCCTGTCTTACCCATGCTTAAAGCTCCCCATTGTCTTCATTCCTCACATTCTTTTCTAGTTTTTATCTGGCTGCCTTACTATATATGGTGTATTTATTGAATGTATTTATTTTGCATCATGGGAAGTATATAGGATACACAATGGCCTGACTCAAAATATGGAATTTATCTCCAAGTATGAGGGGGCAAGATCATACCTCATGAGTGGGTGATGCCACGAGTAAGTTCTAAAAATCTTGTCCCCCCACAAGTGGAGATAAGGTATGTATTTTGAGCCAAGGCATTGTATATTCAGTTTATACAGTTATGACTTTTTAAATCAACATTTTGTGTACAGAATTTACTCTTTCTCTTTGATTTGAACTGTTGGTTTCAGCGCTGTACAGGCCTATTATGATGTCATCAGCAGTGTGATAGCTGCTCTCGTATTGGTTCTGTTCTTTGCAAAGGTCAAGGAAAGTGATTATGATGTACCTAACATCACGATAAAAGTTTATGTGACTGTTAGATAGCATGATAAATAGGAGTATGCAATGGGGACCTGTGTGATACATTATTTATTTACACAAGAGCAGTATGGATTCGAGTAACTTCATGAGAGGCATAAGCCACAAGTGATGTGCTTGAGGTCAAACTGCTCAAGTGTAGATCAAGAATGTATCACATAGGTCCCCACTGCATCTCCTGTTTGTTCAGTAGGCTGGTGTGTTTTTTTGGGGGTGATTGACAGGTAGTGTTTATCCAACATACATGTGATAATATATACATTCTGAGTTCTAAAACTTATCACGCATTGTGGAGATAACATTTTGCATGACACTGGATTTGTGTCCGCATGTACTGTATAAACAAATTTAGCAGGGAAAATGTATCATCACTGGTGTTAAATAAATATGGGATACATATTAGCCTGACTCAGACTATGCCATTTATCTTCACGTGTGAGGGGGCAGGACCATAACTCTCGAGTGGAAGAGCCACAAGTGAGTTTTGAAAGCCCTGTCCCCTCACAAGTGATGAGCAATTGCATATTCTGAGTGAAACCATTGTGTGCCCAATTTATATAATTTATTTGAAGTGTAGATCCTTCAGATTAGTTTTTTTAAATAAAGATTTAACAGTTTCTGTTTGATTTCACTGCTCTGTTTTGAGGGCAGCAGATGCCATTGTGATGTCATCATATATTGTGCCAGCTGTTTTCCCATTAAGAGTTCCTTTTTGCACAACCTATAGTGGAAATAAATGCTGATGACCCATCTAACACTGGATACATTATTTATTTCCTCCTTAGGCCTTTCAGACATAAAAATAAATGCATTTATTTGCAAAATGTTATTCTCACAGTAATTGTGTGGATAGAGGATATTCCATGGGATGCCCCTGAAAAGAGTTTTTTATTCACCCTAGAATACAGACGGTAATACCGCCAAGCAATGAAGGGCACAGCCCCAAGTGCCAGGGTGGCAATACTGTCATCACTGCAAAGTGAAGAAAAAATGTATTCTGGGATGTCCTACAGGGTGTTTTATATATACAATGGGATAGTGGAGTGTATACTGAAAAGTAGAGCCAGATCTGAGTTTTTAAAATGTGGTTACCTTTTCATTTTTTGTCAAGCAAAGATCATAACACTTTGTATTCTGTATTGCCTGCAACCTCTCGCTGAAATGCCTCTTCTGTCTCTGAACCATCAAGACAGCCTGGAGTGAGAGAATGTGTTGGGGGGGGGTAGCACGTCATGTAGTCACTGAAGATGACAGCACAAACATGCAAATAACATGTTATTCACCCCAGGGATGAATAACACAAAGGACTATGCCTTTTTTGTCTTTTTTTTCTTTCTTTCTTTTTTTGAGGGGGTCAGAAGTGTGGGTGATTCATTCGTTACAAGAATCATGTATCAATGCTCTCATCATTGCCATGCTACCTCAATAAACAAACTTTATCGTAATTTCAGCTTTTTCAGTTTTCATGTTAAATCTGACTGCTCCCATATATGCAAAGTGGGAAGAAAAAAAAATATTTTCAGCACCTATTTATTTATAGCCCTGAGAAAGGGGGATCAAATATCATCACATTTCCTCGTCCAGTTTTCCATCTTATAAAATACTCTTTTTATTTTACTGAGATCTATCACTAAACCAAGTCAAGCCATTAAATTAGGTGATTTTACATTCTTCCAATTCTGAAGAAGTATTTTTTTAGTTCTCATTAAGCCCACATTTATTAAAATTACTTGATGATCATTTAAATCATCTGTTTACATTATTCAAAAATTAGCAATGCCTGGATCAAACAGGAAAGCTTGGCCTATGATTTTCACAAATATAGAAAATACTCTTATTCATAAATTTTTTATGCAGTTACACATTGCTAACATATAAAATAATGTGCCTATTGCTGTTTGACATCTTTGACAAACATCCCTAATTATTGGATCAAATGTATTCAACTTTGATGGTGTCAAATACATCCATGAAAATTAATGATATGTGTTTGCCTTAATCTATTATTTTTTGTACTAATATCTGAAAAATTAATAAGATTAAACCATCTAGAATCTAAGATGATTTGCACAATATCTCTTTCCCAGGATTTTATTTTAATCCTGTTGAAGAGCTATCCCTAGAATCTCTAATTTCAGTGCATATTTTTTATATATATTTTTTCTTTAATTCTAGCTTATTAAATATGTCCTCTAATCTTGAGAGAGGGCTATTATTAACACTGTTTTTAAATATAAAAACTCACATATGAATAATCTCTTGAATTCTCATAAATATAAATATTGTTTCACTTCTACCAAAGCAAAAAACAGAACATGGCAAATGATGCAAAAACATTTGATGAATGCTCATCATTTTTCAAGATTTACCCCAGCAGTACTTAATACATATTTACCACCATTGATAACAAACAATACTTTCTTTATTAAGTTTCCTTAACTACACTGTAGTTACATTGTAATTGTACTGCAACTGCATTGTAATTGCAATGCAGTTGCAGTCAACAAACATGTAACTACAGTGTAATTAGCCCTGTTGCATGTAATTAATAATTACCTACCCCACAGTTACATTGAAACTGACACTTATACTTGGGGCTTAAACTTGAGGTTAAGGGCACTAGTAGTCATAAGTCCATAGATAATTACCCCCACTTCTCAGTGGTCACAGCTGAACAAGCAGCTATTCTTCATATAAGTATCCAGTTTATTTTTAAAAATGGAGATACTGTTGGAATACATAATGTCTTGAGGAAGCTTATCCAGGAGACAAAGTCATATTTTGTAATATCTTTATTAGGTTTTCTTTCCAAAAGCTGCAGTTTGTGGCATCACAAAATGTATATAATCTGCTTAAACTCAAATCCTAAATCTGTAAATAGCTGTTCATCCTTCAAAATGTTAAATAATAGTAACAGATCACCTTTTATTCTTCTATTCTTTAATGAAAATAATCCAAGATTCTTGAGCCTCTCCCCATAAGATTTATCCCAGTGTTTTATAATAAGTTTTGTAAATCTTCTATGATCAAATATAGAAACAGAGGATTTGATGACAGATAAGGACCCCCATGTCCCACTTAGTCTGCACATTTGCCCTGCCTATACTGTTACTGCAGATCCAACTCGATCTTCTGCTCCCACCCTCCCCCTCTGCTTCCCATCTAAAATTCCCTTGTACCTATTCCATGCATGTTTGAAGCTCCCTGCTGTTTTTGCCCTCATACCTCCACTGGAAGACTGTTCCAGGCATCCAGCACTCTTTCTGTGAATCTCTTCACAGCTCTTCTAAAGTTTCCCCCTTGCAGCTTCATTGCATGCCTCTTGTTCTTGTGCACCTTTTTCTCTGAACTTTGAGGTATTTATAGGTCTCTATCATGTTCCTCCTCTCCCTCCTCTCTTCCAGCATGTGCATATTAAGGCCCCTCAGTCTCAACTCATAGGGCTTCTGATGCAGCCCCTGCACCAAAACTGGACACAGTGCTCTAGATGGGGTCTCATCAATGATCTATACAGTGACATCACCACCTCTCTCCTTCTGCTGGTGATACCTCTACTTATGCACCCTGCATCATACTGGCCCTATCTACTGACTTGTTGCACTACGTCACCACCTTGAGACCATAAGATATGATTACTCCAAGGTCCCTTTCCTATTTAGTAACCATCAATACCTCTTCCCCATTATATACTCTGCCTTTCTTCTTTTGTGCCCTAGGTGCATGATTTTGCATTTATTTGCACTGAAAGTCAGCTGCCACTCCCTTGATAAACTCCTCGAGTTTGCTTAGGTCTCTGCACATTCTGTCCACCCCATCCTGAGTGTCTATCCTATTGCAGATTTTGTTGTAATTTGCAGAGTCATACCTTCCCATCTAGCTCATTTGCAATGTCACTTATAAAGACATTAAAGAGGACTGGTTGAAGTAATGAGCCCTGAGGCACCCCACTGGTCACCCTTCCTTTTCTTCTGTGAGTTCCATTTACCATCACCTTCTGCTGCCTGTCCATTAACCAATTTCTTACCCAATTTACCACTTTTGGACCCACTCCTAAACTGGCCAGTTTCCTCATGAGTCTCCTATGTGGTACAGTGTGGAAGGCCTTGCTAAAGTGCAAATAGACTGCATCCATCACCTCACTCTCATCTATTTCACTGGTCACCCAGTCAAAGTAATCTATCAGGTTGGTCTGACATGACCCCAGCCACATGAATCCATGCTGCCTAGGGTCTTGTAACCCATGAAATTCAAGATACTCCACAATCCTCTCCTTTAGCAGCAACTCCATTAACTTCCCAACCACTGAAATCAGACCGACCGGCCCATAGCTGCCAACCTTCTCCCTATGTAGAATATATAAACAGAGAGAATATATAAACAGAGAGAAAGGATTGTTTCAAACTGTTGATTTTTTTGATGACAGTGGCTTGCTACATTTTGAAAAACTGAAATAGAAATATAATCTTTCAGAAAATTCCAGACTAGCTGCAAGTACACAATTTATTTTGATAGTTCATTCATCCCTATCTATCTATCTATCTATCTATCTATCTATCTATCTATCTATCTATCTACAGACAGTATCTCTCTATCACTATACATCTAGCTATCTATAAATCATCTTTCTTTCTTTCTTCCTTTCTTTCTTTCTTTCTTTCTTTCTTTCTTTCTTTCTTTCTTTCTTTCTCTCTTCTTCTCTCTTTCTTTCTTTCTTTCTTTCCTTCTCACATTAAAGAACTAAGGCTAGCTTGATTTTAAACAAGACTGAATGGTGTCCATAGCGTTGTTTGTGATGCATTTTGGCATCAGTCAGTTCTGCTTAGAGCCATAGCAGCCTTTGTTCTTTCATGGTGATTTGCACATACTTACCATGATGCTTTATATTAGTAGGTATGAGTAATTATATATTTCTGTAAAACATGGCTTTATTGCTACTGTCTCTCACCAGAGTGACCCTTGCTTTAATGCTTTTGCACTGAGGCTCTCTTGCCTATAGCATGGCACTTGTGGTCCAGCCTCCCCACCACCACGAAGAGCTTAGAATCTAGTTAGGAAGACTAGCACCAGGCTTCATAGTGTGAGGCTTGTTCATATCATTTGAGATTTTTCTTCTGCTTTTTGTCTCCTCTTCCACCCACTGGAGGGCCCCATAATCATCTTAATGTCTCTTGTGAGGACCTTGTTTGATGCAGCAAACATCCTGTGGGGAAGCAAGCTCTCTGGACCACCACAGGGGTCATTGCAGTGCCAGACTGACACACTATCCCTCCCCATGCTGGGAAGCACTGCCATCAGCAGCACCATTTTCCAGCCATGGCTACCTGCTTGAGCATCTGAGTTGCCCTCAATCCAGGTCACGGCTGGGCAGCAGGGCACACTGGCATGACACTAATGGTTGGCTCCTACTTAGATCAAGTTGTAATAAAAACAGTATACCAAATAATAAAGTATGATGAAAAGGTAAGTGTATGAAATATAATCTAAATTGTGTGCACTTCTTATATGGTTTTAAAGCTGTCCCTGTGTTGCCCTAGGCACATTTATTATAATTTGAAATATTTTCAATGAAGCTGTGCAGAATGCGGAATTCTGCTGGCAGAATTCATATAAAAATTTAATTCTACTTCTGAAATGCTTTTAAGAATTTCTTTTTAATTCTACAGAATTCTGAAAACGCATTTCTATGTACACTGTTCTGTAAGTAATCCTTACAAAAAAATGAATTGGTGGTTTATGCTGAGTACTATTCCTCAACTTATATAAAGAGTTTAAAAAACCAAATTCTATTTTTTGCAATTCCACTACTGACTGAATTCCATGGAATTATGCAGAATTTCTAAAAATTCTGCTCGATTCCAACAGTAGTGGAAATTGAATATTCTGCAAGTTCTAGTTTAAGAAATTTTTTTCAAAGAAAGAAAAAGGGGCATTTACCTTTCTTTGTCCCTCAGCCCTTTCATTTGGTTGGCAACAGTCTCTTTTAACCCACATAGTTTCTGAAGCAGGGAAATGGTAATTGATTATTATTATTATGATGAGTGGGCATCTGCGGCTCTTAGACTTTGAGAAAGTCGTAGAGGAGCCCATTTCCATCCCCAAAACAGTGGTAAGGATCCTTTTTATTACTTAAAAAACACAGAATACGAATCATCACTTTGGTGGCAAGATTTGCGAAGGGTTTGAGGGGGAGGGTGTGCCTATTTGCTGATGATACAAAAATCTGCAATAGGGTGGACACCCTGGGGGGGGGTGGAGGACATGAGGGAGGACTTAAAGATGCTTGAAAAATGGTCTGGGACATGGCAGCAGGAATTTAATGCCAAGAAGCGCACTGTGATGCACTTGGGGAGTAGGAACTGAAGAGCAGGATACACCCTAGGTGGGGAGGAAATGAAAGTAATAGAACAGTAGAGGGATCTGGCGATCATAGTCTCCTCAAACCTTAAGGTAGGAATACAATGTAGCAGGGTGGCAGGAAAGGCCAGTGGAATGTTGGCATACATAGGCAGGGGCATTACTAGCAGAAAGAGGGAGGTAATAATGCCCCTTTACAAATCCATGGTGAGGCTGCACCTGGAGTATGGGGTTCAGCTGTGGAGGCCACATCTCCTCAAGGATATAGATGCATTGGAGAGGGTTCAGAGAAGAGCAACCAAGGTGGTGCAGGGTATGCAGGGAAAGTCATACAAGCAGAGTTGTAAGGAGCTGGATCTGTACACGCTGGAGACAAGGAGGAAAAGGGGAGACATGATTGAAACTTTTAAATACACAAAGGGGCTCAATAAAGTGGGAGAAGAGGGTTTGCTTAAGAGGGAGGATGGGGTCAAAACTAGGGGGCACAGTCTCAGACTGAAAGGAAAAAGATACAGGGGCAATGTGAGAGAGCGTTTCTTCATGGAGAGGGTTGTGGAGCCCTGGAACAGACTACCAGACAGAGTAGTGGGGGCTAAATTGGTGGAAGAATTCAAGAGGGCATGGGACAAACATATGGGGCTAAGTATCGGGTGGTGGGGGCTGGTAGGGAGGGGAAGGTGTAGGGGGAAAATAAAAGGGCAGACCAGATGGGCCGGTATGGTCCTTTTCTGCCATCAGGCTTCTATGACTCTGTGATAGGCTCTATTGAAAAATTCCAGTAAGGTTTTCTCTCATTTTCACAGGCATAAAAGTAATAAATCTGAAAAGGATAGGACATACTTAAACACAACTGATTTCATTAACCACAACCTAAGGTAAAGCGCTCAAAGTGACAGAAGTTGTTAATATCTAAAACCAAAAACAATGGTTTAGAAAAGGAAAAGGGACTTTCAAAAATCTATTTGCCATTACAGGACAAATGTAGAGTAAGACCGATCTAGTTGTCAAGAATGGTACGCACTTTTATGAGAGTATCATTTTAAGGCACAACATTTATTTGAAAGAGACATAACAATTTAAATCAGATAAAGAATTTTGGAATAACTGGTTGATAACAATATGTTTAACTTCATAGGATGGTTCAGAGGGTCATGGACCCAAATTAGCAGAACAAGACACACTTTTTTGATCTTGAAAAAAGCAAGGTGAGACTGTAACTATACATATATTCATTATAGAAAAACTTTAGGAATGAGTTGTTTCACATTGGTAAGAATATGCAAATGATGAACTTATGAATTTACAGGCCTCTTAAATGCACACTGTGGACCAATGGGCTTGCAGTGCATACTGTAATAGTCATTCACAACATTGTGAATGAATGACTTCATTCATAAAGTTGTGAATGACTATTACAGCATTGCACTGCAAGTTCATTGGTCCACAATATGGACCAATAGGCTAGCAGCAGATGCTGTAAGCTGTCATTCGGTGGGCAGCCGCGGAGGTATGCAGGTGTGTTTGCTTCCTGCCAATGACCAGGGTGGAGCAGGGTGGACTGGGGGTGCTGTGTGGGTGGGAGACCACTAGACTACCAGGGCATGAATTGAGCTATTTTAATGGTGATTGGGGTTATGGGCAGGGAAGGGGGTACCACTGGATCACCAGGGATTATTTTGGGTGCTTGTGTATGGTGTTCTGGGGGGGGGGAGCCACTCACAGCTGGCGGCTGCTGTGTTGTGCCTTGCACTATGGCAGCTTGCCTGTGGATGGCTTCCACTTGAGCATGATTTTTCCATGCTCAACTTTGTGCCCAGGTGATCTTCAGCTGAATATCAAGATGTGCCACAAATGCATGGGCATGCCCCCTGGAGAAGCGCTGCATACATTGTCTTTGCACCGTGGCACATCAGGAATTGTACTGCACAATTCCCCTTTTTGAATATTGCCCCAGGGTGCATTTCTGGGGTTGTGCTGGTGCAACTCAGTTGTGCCAGGTGCAACTCCTTTGAATATCTAGCCCTATATGGATTAATTGTTAACTATGGGATTATTTTAATGAACAGTATCACTGTCCAAGATTGGTGGTGGGGGGGGGGCAGTACATGAATTGGAAGTTGGTTAAACTGGAAAATAATTTAATTCCTGAAAGTAATGTAGAGGGGGACACATATGGTGAACTGTCATGGGTGCTGGTACAGTTGCATTATGATACTGCTCATTTGGTATATAAATGATTTATAATATCTTTATATGGATTTATTAACAGCACAACACTGTGGACCTGAGGAAGTGGCTGGACCACAAAACATTGCCCTTTTATGTGTGTGGGAATATCTAATAAAGAGTTGAAGATCTGAAATCTTATCGGAGCTCCTCTTTCATTACTGTTTGATGTTGCATGGAAAGTAACAGTGTGGATGACCCAATACCAAAATTTCTACGTCCCACGAAAAGGGGCAACCTGAACCCACAATGCAACAAACTGATTATCACTCCAAGTGGCTTAGATGTGCTGTATTCAAAGATAAAGGTGAGCACACTCAAAAATGTATGCACTGGGTCGGTGGTGCTCTTGGTACGTGCAAAGTCCACACAGCTGAAAACTGGGCATGCACCACCTTGAATGAAAGTAGGACACCACTGTAAATTCAAGCTGCATTGTCTTTTATTTTAGGCAATTTCATACAGATACTTACAAACAGCATATACCAGATGCACCAGCCTGATGGTTTTGGACAAGGTCCTTCATCAAAGGCTAAAGCAACATTCATAGCATTCACATTAAGTAAGCATAAAACAATCACATCACTATTACGGAGTAAAAACTCGTTAAACTGATTGGGCTAAACTGACTGGATCCGGTGATACAGTGACATGCTATGATACGCTGAAGATATTTTTTAAATTTTTTTAAAAGTACAATAGGACCCAGTATTCCATTAGAGTTAGGAAATGGTTCCAGAAGATAGGAGCAGAATGAGAAAAAGCACTTTCACTCATTTTAGATTTACAGCCAACAGGGACCAAGTTAACATTTTTTGATGATCGAAGGCTGCTGTTTAAAGACTTAATTGACAACAAACCTTGGAGGGCCATAGTATCTGAACTGTGAATTACTATACCCTGTGCAACATGCACTCAAAAATTATATCTTCACACACAAGTGGGGAGCAGTGTAGGAGGAACTCACACTGTGGCTGCTCTTGCTGTTCCTGTTGTGCATCAATTTGGAAAACAAAATTCGATCTCTGAAACTTCAAGAATTTCAAATTTATTTGTTAGTTCTGATGGCCACTCTGGTCCCAATGTTTTGGGTCACATGCTTATTCATGGGTCACTGGCCTCACAGAAATTGTACACTGAATATGGGAGCACAGCATTCCAATGAATGCTGTGAACTACAGAAATGAAGCAGGAGTCTACACCTGGTGAGAAAATATCTATTCTGCAAGCCAGTTGTTCATAACTTATTTAAAAGAATGCATACTTATATAGCATGTACACATATGTAATTGACCATTTCCCATTAATACGTATGTGACGCAAAACATTGGGACCAGAGTGGCCATATGAACTATCAAATTAATTTGAAAAATTTATGAGATTTAGGAGATCAAGTTTCATCTTTTCCTAATTGGTTCTACAGTTTGTTGTCAGACAGGAACTCTCTTGAACATGACCATATAACTCTCCTGCAGGAAACTGGGTATCCTTGGGTTTGATTATACTTGTGCATGCCATATTCAAATCATAAACTACCCTACCATACCGTACCATGCCATGTCATGCCATACAGTATTGTACCATACCATACCGTACCATATCATACCATGCCATGCTTTACCCATACCACACCATTCTCTACCATACCAAAGCACACCATACCATGCCATGCCATACAATGCCATACTGTACTCATACCACACCATACCCTACCCTATCACACCCTACCATACCCATACCATGCCATACCATTCAATGCCATACTGTACCCATACTACAGTATACCCTACCCTTCACTATCATACCCTGTCATACCATGCCGTACCATACCACACCACACTGTACCATACTATACTGTACCCATACCATACCACACCATTCCCTACCCTACCATATTATTTATTTATTTGTTTATTTTTGGTAACTGGGTGAGGTATACTAGACATAGAAATGCCTATTTTTTGACATGACCTGGGAGGTTACAACAAGGTGAAAACATGACAAATGGCAAGTACATATCCTGCCATATCATACCCATACCATACCATGCCATGCCATGTCATATCATACAATATAATGCCATATAGCACCCATACCACACCAAACTCTACCCTACTCTATCATATCCTACCATACTGTACCATGCCGTATCATGCCATACCATACAATACCATATTGTACCCATGCAACACCAAACTCTACCCTACTCTATCATACCCTATCATATTGTACCCATAACATGCCATCTCATACCATGCCATACCATACCACACTGTGCTATATCATACAATGCCATACTGTACCCATACCACACCATACCTTACCCTATCATACCCCACTATACCATACCCATACCATGCCATACTGTACCCATATCACACCATACTTTACCCTATCATACCTCACTATACCATACCCATACCATGTCATGCCATGCCATGCTATAGCATACACTGTCCTACCCCATTATATCCATTATGTCCCTCATACATACCATCCCATCCCAAACCACGTGGCATACTTTTGGACCATGGAATACTTTTGGACCATCTCAAGGGGTACGTTGGAATCACCAGCACTGCTATCCACTGGTTTGAGTCATTTTTATGGTAAAGAACCACAAGTTAGTTCTAGGAAATTTTTCCTTGGACCCGGCAGTTCTGCCTTGTGGTGTACTCCAAGGTTCAGTCCTGTTGCCAGTGGTGTTCATGGTTTATATGGTACCCCATGGCAAGGTCATTAGATGTTTTGAGCTGGGGTTTCACTGCTATGTGGATGATACCCAGCTCTATATGTCTTTTGCTCCTGGGACTCAGAGTGCAGTCAACATGTTTAATGAATGCCTGGCCGAGATCCAGAACTGGATGGCTTCTAGCTGGCTGAGATTGAACCCTGAGAAAACTGAGGTTTAAGTGGTTGAGCTGGGCTGAAGGGGGGGATTGGTGGCTAGCACAGGCGTGACTGGGCTTTGACTTGGTGACTCTGGATTGCTGGTTAGCCCTAGGGTAAAGAATGTGGAAGTCATACTGGACGATGGTTTGACATTGTAGGCCCAGGTGTCTGCCATAGTCTGGAATGGCTTTTTCCAGGAATATCCACCAAATTAGATCCCTTATCCGCCCCAAGACCTGGCCACACTGACCCATGCATTCATGACCTCTAGGTTGGACTACTGTAATGCTCTTTACCTTGGGGTTAGTGGGGATATGCTACAATGCCTTCAGCTGTTTCAGAACGCAGCTGCCCGGTTACTCATGGGCTTACCAAGATCTTGCCATAGCTCTCTGGTACTGCGTGATCTGCACTGTCTGCCATTGAAGTGGTGTATCTCATTTAAGATAGGTTTATTAACCTACAAAGCCCTACACAGACTGGGCCCAGCCTACCTGGTGGAGCTCCTGCACCCGCACACCCCAGTCCACCCACTTTGATCGGTCAGGGACGGCCTTCTTGTGGGCATGAGAGCTAGGCTGAAGAGTTCAGGTGACAGCCTATGAGGTAGTGGGCCCAGCACTTTGGAACTCTTAGCCCAGGGCCTTGAGGGAGGCCCCCTCAGTGGATGCTTTTAAAAAGGGGCTCAAGTCTTATTTATTCCAGCAAGCATTCGGAGAAGTTCCATAATTACATGTATTCAGCACATTTTGTAGTTTTAGTGTATTATATGTTTTAGTGTATCTATGGGTAAAATGGAATAAGGCAGTTATTTTGCATTTGTGTGATACTGATATGAATCGTTGATTGTGTTTCTTCTTTTATTGTAATGGCATCCTGAGCCTCCGGGGAAGGGCGCCAAATAGAAATAAAGACTACTACTACTGCTATTATTATCCTGTCACACCTTACTACATCCTAGTCTACCATTTCCACCATAGCACCACCACCTTTCATGGAAGTATATCAAAGCACTTTACTATCAGCAAACAACTTCAAACAACCAGTGAAGTGCAGTCACCTCTACGGTGGAACGCGGCAGCTGTTTGGCACCAGTACACTGCACAACAGCTCTTCAATTCTTGTGCCCAGAGGAAAACTGACTGAGATAAAACTAAGTTGGTGTGTTGGTGGGTTAGCAAATGGGGAAAATTTGGCCAGGACAGCAGGGGAATACCCCCTACCATTTCTGAGAAGTGCTATGTGATTTTTAACGTCCACCTGAAAAAACACTAGAACAGGCAGTTGGGACCACAGTTCAATATCTCATCTGAAAGATGGCATTTCATGACAGCACTGTGTCCTCCACCCTCATGGCACTTCTCGAAAAAAGTAGAAGAATTTCCCTGGTGTACTGGATAAATTTTCTCTCTTCATAACCCACCAACATATTATCAAGATTCAGTATGTATTGGTATGCAGCTGTATCCCTTTCTCCACCCGAGGTAACTCTACTTTCCCAACCAATAAAACTAAATATAAATAAATAAGCTATGCACTATTGCAGACCGGGTTACATGTGCTGTGTGCGTACCCGGCCTGTGCAGCTCTGCACCTGGGGACAGGTGCAGGGTATGCAGTATGCACAACCATGCACCCCATAGGGTGCCTGTCCACAGCCCTGCCCTCTGGCACGCAGCTGCATGGGGGGGGGTGCAGATCAAGGGATACAGGCAGCCATCCAATAGGATACCTGTCCTGGGTCCTGAAGTTGATCCCCTGCTCCACGCGAGCAGGGGACTCTGGGAAGGTGTGGGACTTGATAAGTTTAAAAGTATGAGTGAGTGCCCGAATGGCTGCCCTCAGCCTTCTCTATCAGCCCAGTGGGCTGGGCCACCATGGTGAAGGGATTCCCTGTCCCACAGTGGGTGTCACAGGTGTATGTGCAATACGTACGGCAGGGTCCCTAGTGCCAATCCTGCTCTCACCTTATCCAGCACTTCGAATCTTAGTGCATGGCATGTAGTGCGGGCATGCCCTCAGACATGCCCCTGGACCACCCACAGCACATATCTGCGTAATCGACTGGGGGATTGAGTGCACACGGTGCATATGTCCCTTCAGTGAATACTGCCAGGCATCTGCGGGACCCCTGGTTTGAGACATTCTGACTTAGGGTTGCCTAAGTGCCACAGATCCGCGGCATGTAGGCAATCCACCCCTTAATGCATAGGGTCCAATGTGAACAGATGACATCTGGTGGAAAACATCCTGTTTTAGTGAAAACATTTTCAGTAATAAAAGAGAAGGTCCTGAAAATTCAAGTAGTATGTGGAATTTTTGTGTAACACAGTTCTCCTGATGCCAACTGTCAATGTTTTGCTGGAGACAGGAAAATCTCCTTAAAGCAGCAGTATTTATTAGACACCTGGTAGTTCTGTTTTCAGCAACAATGTTTATCAATACACCATTTTTTCTTCTTTTTTCATCTCCCAGTTACCTATCTTCAAATAACTAATAAATAAATAAAAATTATTTTCATTTTCTTTCTTTGCTGGACTTAGACTTGAATGATTTAGATGTTTTTTTTAGTTTATCTGTTAATCCGCATTCCTCGCCATCCCACCTCCTTCTGCCTGGCTGTCCCAGCCCCACTACCCTGGCTTTCCCCAACACTTACCTCACCTCCTTGTTCCCCCAAGGCTTGTACCCCCTGATGGGGGCAGCAGGGCTTTCCAACTCCCACTGTGTAATGGATCCCATTCAGAAGGAATGCCTGAGTATCTTGGTGGGGAGCCAGTGAGTGGACTGTGTCATCCTGCCTGTTGGGGCATTTTTGCCATTACTGTATTCCATTACCCCTAGGGTGTAAAAGTCAAGGGTGTGCAAGTGACATGAAAGCATGCGTGATGCAGCACCAGTCAGTGTCCTCCCACCCACTAGCCACTCCAGCTGCACTGCTTCTTGTGGTCACTCTGGTGTCAGTACAGAAGTGGAGCTAGCTGACATCCCTCACCAAGAAGGAAAGCATCCTCTGAGACTCCAAGCATGCATGGAGTCAACATAGGGAAATATTAGTAACTAGGTAGGGAGGAGGCCAGTTAGGGTCTATGCAGGCAGACTAGGCAGGAACCATCTGGATAGACTGGATGGGACAAGTGATCCTTTTCCACCAACAAATTCCATGTTTCTGTGTTTCTCAGTCCTCCTCCCTCTGGCCCGCACCCCCATGTCTCCAGCTTGTTCCCAAACTTGATTTGCTGGCTTGATAAACAGTAGTGCTAGCACTGCGGGGATGGGACTGCAGATGTTGATGTTTTTAAAAGATTCCTCTCCCTTACCACGCCTGCAATGAAAAAAAAATTAAATATCTTGGTGGGGTTCTTTGCTGTTTACTTTCAGAAATGTGTAATATCGCCATTGTAATACATTACTGAAACAGTATCAATCTAGTATGGGAGGCAGTATAGCACAGTGGTTTAAGGCTCTGAGCTGCAGACCTGGAGACCTGGGTTTGAATCCCACAGCCCCCCACTTACATACTGTGTGACCCTGAGCAAGTCACTTAACTTCCTTGTGCTCCTTGGTTGCACCTGGAAACAAGCTTCAGCTTAGTGTGCGTCTCCTGGTTAAACAATTTCCCCCTCCCTATGTACATTCAAAAGCTCAACAGATGAGATTTTTAACCACTTGCACGTGGTGACCATATTTAATGACTTGAGTCATTAATTACAAACTTAATTATAACAGCTGTTTTCAAAAATATCTGAGAAAATAAAAAATATACTGACGATGAATCTAAGGATGTCAAAAACTACATTTTTTCAATTATATTTTATTCAGTTGTATCAAACAATACGACACAATTTATCTGCCAGTAAGTATATCGACATGTTCAAATACTTCATTCTTATGACTTAGGAGATTTTACACTCTTGCACATGTTACATCACTGGGGGGAGAACTTAATTTGTAAATGAATGTTAACAAGGGTTATAAAAAGAGCCCATTGCTGCCATGAGCGTACACTCCTACAGTACTGAATAACTCTCAACATAGTGCCCCCTACCATCAGGGAATAATGTTTCATTTACCTGTGAGGGGTTTTATTCTAAAGTGAAATTCAGTGTTAACCTAGTCAGTATTATATTTAATGGCTCTCCCCCAATAAAATGCCTAAAGCCCTAAATCAATTGGTATAATACACATGAGGGCATTAAGCTTAAGTTATAAAAATCAGACACAAAATTATGAATAAGAACATTAACCTTTAAAATGCCCCTAAAACAAGGATAAACATAATTACTATCCAACACCAGATCAGTGCTACCACTCACCTAAGCCCGTTTTCAGAACATAGATGCACATCTGTCCTCCTGTGTCACTCTTCCATGTCATCTTCCCCCTCAATGTCTTGCCTTACGGAACACTCCTATTCCCAGTTTTGCAGGAGTTTGCTGGTGGTCTTTAGGCGGTGCGAGAACGGATTTACCTTTCCCCCCGATGATCATTAAGCAGGCTGGCAGGAGCATATGATGATGGGTGCACAGTTGTCGTAGCTTTGCCTGCATGCCTTCAAATGCCTTGCTGCACTGAAGGGTGGCAAAATGTAGGTACGAAAAGATGTGGATGTTTTCCAACTGCCTTTGGAGAAGGCATTTTTGTTTAGCTTGGCACAGGATTGCATCCTGCTCAGAGAGGAAATGAAGAGTTATTAGCACAGTTTGGGATACTGACCTTCCTGCAGCTTGGTTATTACAGGGGCCTGGGGTGTAACACGGTAAGCCTGCTGGATTGAGGTTGAGCACTCTATCTGCAAACTGTCAGGGACACATGTAACAAAGTAGTCTATGGGAACTCCCCCTTCTGAGCCCTCTGGAAGGCCAAGAATATGTATAATCATGGCCCTGGCCTCATTTTCTAGGTGCTCAAGTCAGCGACATAGGAGCATGCTCTCTATGACCGTCCCGGGGAAGTCACCATGGCCTGCTATGCCACTTCCACTGCCGCTTTTGCATCTGACTCCACCACAACCATCCCGGAGTCCATCACTTGAAATCTGGTGGCAACATCCTACAGTTGCTTGTACATGGCTTCAACTGCATGGAGGAGAGTGGCATTAGATGGCTAGTTATGCTCCAGTTCTGAGGTCAAGGGACCAAGATTTTTCAATGTATATGCCTGTTGTTGCATGCCCGCTTTAGGCCAGGCTCCCTCACCTCCTTGTGCTGCTGTGTTCAGACAGGCCATCACGGGTAAGTAAGAGGCTCAAATGCCAAATGTGATATCTATTTGTTCAGCAGCATGAGATCTATCACCCAGGCTATCTTTTATCTGGATTTGAGCTGTTTATGTCAGCTATGTGGCAGAACTGGAAGACTGCATTATGTTGCTCTGGAAATCCGCTGCCTACAGCTTGGCAGCTGGCTCCACCCCTCAAAAAACCTACATTTTTGCTAAAGAAAACCTATGTAATTAACTGTTTTGCAGAGTAACAAATATTTTCGCTCTAACAGTGTTTTTGTAAGTTCTGTGTCCTCCTATAATCTCCACAGAAATAGATGATTTGATACCTTTTATTGAACCAACAGAGTAGTTAAAAAAGCAAACAGGTGCTTTGAGCTTTTGTACTACACAGAGTCCTTCATCAGAAAATCAATGACAGATGGTTTGGAAGAATACACTTTCTTAAAACCCAGATCATACATAAAAAAACAGATATAAAGTTGTTAAGAATCCCGTTAGCCTAAACTCGCATTTAAAAATCAACATAGAAACATATAAAGACAGCAGAGTTCCATCAAAGGAAAGGCCTTTCACGGTCAAATGTCACAGAATAGATAGCTCCTTCCCTAAGAAAAGTCATAAAACATTCTAAAGCTGCATTTCAAAACTGTGCCTGTGTACGTTTGTGCATGCATTAGTAAATGACTATAACTTTAAACCACAAGTTAAAATAATGTTAAAAAATACATAGTATATCATTTTAAAAGTCTTCTAAATAAAAAATATATTTGTGTTAGACAAATAGTGGGTTTAAAGGCACACTGCTCTAGTGTAAATTAAGCATTAACAAGCTATTTCCCACACTTATGCAGTGTAAGCACTATTCAGATATGTTTGTCTTAAACTATGTGTTCAAAAAGTTAATATTATTCATGAATATTCATATAATCTGGCACGCTGGCATTCCTATAATCTGGTACTCAAAGGTGAGGTGTATTTTATTGTTCCCAGAGACAAAATGGAATGCGGTCAAATTTCTTTCACTTGTTTAGCACAGTAGGCTCATTAAGTAACAGATTTAAATGAAGCTGGCATTGCTTAACTAGGTATCTTTACGTTTCAATAGCTTCTTTGATGGCAGACAAATGCATAAGTCACAGGCAGTTTTTAAATGGGTCACACTTTATAGTAAGTGCCTGATCATTATGCTCAATTACTCATAGAGTGCCTGTAAGCGCATATTGAATTACACAATAGGCTAGTCCAAAGAAGTAATTCAGACTTCCTCATTAACTACATGCTGTACAGTACGTGTAGCTTGTTTTTGGCTTCCTCCACCTTTTTGTTGACTCGAGAAGATGAGGAGTTAGGAATATAACTCTTATAGAGCTGGTGTACTAGTTTTGTGTTTAAGGCTTACATTTATTGTCAAACACTGGGGAGGGGGGCAGTGGGGTCTAGTGGTTAGAGCACCTGTTTTGGGACCAGAAGATCACTGATTCAGACCCTGCGAAGTCAAATACCGTATGACCTTCAGCAAGTCATATATCTTCCCAATGCTCCTCTTAGCTGTGGAAATGGGTAGAAGCAGGACCCGACTGGAAATGAGATGTTGTATGTCTGCTGGGCCATATGGGTAAATAAATTCTAAAACTTAAAAAAAGCCAAATTAAGGAAATGGACACTGATTATGTAACCTTCTTCAGGCAAACACATGTTAATATTTTGTGCAAATGAGGCTCCTTTACTAAAAGTGTCAATTTCAGGATGTTCTTCCTTTTCTGCAAAAACAAATAAACATGGATTCCACCAGGAAATGAGTTAAGACCCAAAATGGGTTACTACAGCCACTGGGGCATAAAAGGAAGAGTCTGGAAAAAGCTAGGTTAGGTTCTCTCATGGGCTCAATTTCTCAGGGTTTAAGGAGGAGGCATCCTTATAGAGCCCTGTGGAGTTCACCAGTTGGCAGCACTGGCTGTAACAGGGTGCCTGGGGCCTGCCAGGAGGGAGTGGCACTACCCAGCTGAAAAGATGAAGATTTTAATAATGATGTATCATGAATGAACATTATCAATCATGTTTAAAGATCATGATCAAAAAATCCTCATTGTGATCACGGCTAACAATGATTAAACATGAACGTTAAATGGCCACCAATCAAAAACCATGATATTAGGCAAATGATAATTGTGGTTAATGATGATCTCATATCGTCATGATTTGTCATGATTGCCCACGGTGGAGATTACTGCAATGAATTGAAAAAAATATTTATTTTTTTCTATACTTCTGGAATTTATCTTGCCTTTCTATTTATACATCTTTATTGGAATCCTCAGTTATAATATATTTTCTCTGCAAACACATTGCTTTCTAGTAGACTTACTGTGACACCTCACTTCTTACTAGCATTGTGAAGATTCAGATTGGTTTATATAGCTCAATTCAGTAGTTCCTGTTATGGTTGTGGTGAGTTGCCACAAATTCCTAGTTTGTGCTCAAAACCTTTCCTAACAGTCTGCAGACTAGTACTGTCAAGGCAAAATTATTTTAGAAACAGAAATAACCATTGTTTTGATCCATTAACTGTGCTTTTGAAATATGCAAAGTCATTATGAAAATATGTATACTATACCTAACACTGCATGTACTCTTCCTAAAGGGATTACAGCTTAACTTCACATGATTTATGTTATAACGAATTTACTTTTGCTGATATTTGACATTCATTATCCGATATTAGTAACAAATAAAACTTTAAGTATTACTCGTGTGACTTACAATCTTACAACACAGGACTAATAAAATCATCAACGATCATCACTTGATCATCCATATGCCATCAAAAACCATGACACTGATTTAAGCTTGCAAAAATAATGATCATCATTTGGAATTTGAAAAGTTACATGTTTGATGATTAAATCATGATCTAGATGATGATCTTAGATCATGATCTCCCTTGATGATCATGTGGTGACAACTGATTGTTAACAAGGACCAGTCATGACTGACCTTACATAACTGATGATTTTCATCGATTCACCTGTATAGGGCTCAGCATTGCGATGTGGCATGGTCCTCCTGGTTGGCCGGCATTATGGTAGCTGGGTGCTGAAGGAAGAAGAAGACAACACAACAGGGAGGTAACCAGCCTGCAGTGGAGGGTCTGGCACAAGGAGGTTCATCTGTATGGATGCATTGAGTGGTTGTGATAGTTCTCAGCATTAAGCAGAGGTCAGAGGCTTTATTGGGGAACTGAACCAAGCAGAATCCAGGCATACAAGTCTCTCCCCAAATCCATGGAGACTGTTATTTGATTTTAAATGAACAGTATAGTGATGTCTGTTTGGGGATGGTGAGTTGTAGACCGCAGTGTTTTGCCAAAAGCCAAAAACTAGAGAGCAGTCACCTTGAGGCCAGTGTCAGGGTCCTGGGGTGGGATACCCATAAGGTACATCCCTAACAACAACAAATGCCAGGACAGTAAAGCAACAGACATGGATCCTGAGGATAATACAGCTTCTCACTAGGTAAATACTAAAAGTTTATATGAGGTGCCTATTCCTCATAGAACATCTAAAACCAGTTAACCAGGGGGTGCATGAGCATGTGAATCAAGAATATAGAAATGTGCTGGGTGCCCTTGCTGCCACATAAAGGCACTCCTGCTTTAGAGAAGTTTTTTATGTAGTTACAGGCGTGCTAGCCAGGGGTTCACCCATGCCGGTGCGACAAACACGTTGCCGACACCGACTACTGTGCAGGCAAGATGCCACCCAGCATTACAGCACCAGGCATATGGTCTCCCAGGAGTTACAGTGCCAAAGTGCCCCCTGAGGAAACAATCACCGCCCCCTGCACCCCACTCAAAACTAAATATAACCTCCTTGGGGGCAGGCATGCCCCAGAGGAGGCAGGACTTGTGTGGGCACACAGGGTGCAATCTGTGAGGGATGATCTAAAATCAAGATTGCCCCTGTCACTGTTGCTCTTGTTGCAGTGCCATCATTGTGGCACCAAAGTTCAGTTGCACTGCTAATGGTATATGCTAGCCAGGATGCAACACAAAACTGCAGCATACTGCAGTAGTGTTACTTCTCCAAACAAGGGAATTTCAATGTTACTGAATTCCTTTTGTCATGTAGTAACTCGAGACACTGCATTGCATCCTGTCTGGCACCACTGTACATGCAACTGTAGGTGTATAGGACAAAGATAATATTATCAGGGGTGTGAGACTGAAGGTGCCCTGAATCCTTAAATGAGGACAGGGAGGTGCCCTGAACCTCTCAACTAGAACAGGTGACAAGGTGTTTGTGTAATTCAGAGTGGCGAGAGAAGTATAAATAACAGAAGCTCTTGCTAAACAGACACAGAACAGCTCACTTGGAGTAGCAGCACTTGAGCCCAACTAAAGGCTCCTGGTTTCACCAAGGAAGCTGCAAGCTTTAGTCTTTAATGGGTGTAATGAATTTTCCTAGAGTCAACCATCTCAATAGAGCCAGACTCTTTAGTCTTAAGGCCACCAGAGTTTGAATGTTTGGGGTTGGCATGTACCATGCACATGCAAACAGCACCAACGTATGGTGTCACGTGCACTGCTAGTATAAACACTGCATGGTACCCCTAACCACTTCAGTTCCTTTTCTCCCACTATCAACAGCGTACCACATCGAGGAACCAATAGAACTTTGGGTTGGTACATATAGGTCTTAGCTTCCCGTCGATTTTGTTGTAGTTTATTGTTATTTATTTTTAAGGTTTGCCATCTTTACTCAGCACTGAATTACATGATTTATTTTTTTATGTTCTCTGCACTGTCAGTTTTCATCCCTTGCATGAAGACATCTCCATGGTACAGAACATACTTTTTCCTTAGTGTCCTCCTTGTCACTCCAGGGAAAGTTGTGCTCATAGTAGCCTTGATGGTGCCAGGAATCTGCATTGCTTCACTTGTTGAGATGGTGCCATTTCCTCTGGTATCTGGTCGCTCCAAGCATCCTCTGGCTAAGGCAGCATCTGCAGACTATCTCACCTTGGACAGGGTTTCTCTGGTGGATAAGGGAGGCTGTTTGGTGTAGCTTCCTGTGATGCCATCACCTCGGTACCATCTCTGGTGTCGAGCACAGCACTGATCCCTCTTTGGACAAACCTATATTGGGCAGGGTTTTCTCTGGTGAGAACTACACAGTGGGGTTACCTCAGTGCTGACGTCAGTGCTGGATCTCGGTTCCAACCCTGGTGCTGTAGTTGGCCCTAAGCATTCCCCAGGGTTATTTTCATACAATTGGTGTTTTTCCACTCCTGCATCTTTTCACTCAGAACTGCAGATTTTCTCACAATGGATGTTTTTTTCTTACTCAGTTGGCTTTTTTCACTCTTGTTGCATTTTCCCAGACATCTTAAATAATTTCTCACACAAGCCCATGTATTTCCATATTGAGAGATCCTTTTACTCAAGTCTATCATTTTCATGCAATTTACATTTATCATGCAATGTGCTTTCCACATATCATGCTCTGTTTTTTCAAGCCAGCGTTCCTGGTATCTCAGCATCATGCAATTTGCATTTTCCATGCAATTTGCATCTTTCTTTCGCAACTTGAGTTTTTTGTCATGCGTGTCTGCATTGTTTTACATACTAGTATGTCACACAAATGATGTCTTGCATCTCGCATCATTTTTTCATGCAATTTGCAGCTTATTTCTTGAAAATGCATTATTTCGCAGGAAATCTTGTGCAATTTAACACATAATTCTTATGCTGTTTACATTATTTGTTTCTCACAAACCCATGCTATTTTACCCTCTGGATTTTCTGTTCATCAAATAATGTCCTCTCTTGTGGCTTCTGCTGTATTAGTGGCAATGTATACCTTTACTTGCAGGTGTGGGTCTTCTGGGGTTAGCCCTGCAGGTTTATGGCCATCTCCTTTGAGAGTAGGTCTCCTCTTGGATTTGCCTGGAGATTTTGTGTATTCTCATTCTCTGCCCCCTGTGGCAGCCATGGTGGGTCTAACCTCCTTCCACTGGAGAACCTATGGACAGCTGCTTTCTGTCTGCAGCCTGTGTTTTTCTGCAGCCATGGATTCCTTCTCCTATGGGAAAGATTTTCCTGAAGATTGCAATATGGGGAAATTCTCAACCCAGCCATCCCTTTACTGTGGGTTCTGCTCAGCCTGCATCACCTTCTCTCTCAGCTTTCTGTGGCAGCCTGCTCCCAAATCATTCAGAGCTACACAGAGCTTTGTGAGTCCTACCCCCAGGAGGATAGCTTGTCCTTGGATTCCCTGTGGGGTATCAAATCTGCAGCCTTTCCTGGTGTATTGATCAGGATTCTTTGGAATCCTAGAAACACAGAAACATAGACGGTGTTACCAGGGATCTCAGTCTGGTGCTCAGAAGACTAACTCTTAAGCATTTCAGGCCAGCTGCTGCTTCTGACTTTTCTATTTGGACAGCAATCTTACCAGTGGCTGTAGCATTCAGCTCACAGAGTGCTTCAACAACAGCCCCAGTAATTGTTCATCCATACACGGTGCTCCACAAGGACATAGTGGTCCTCGGTAACTTGTTCTGGTGCAGGTTGTCTGTATGACTCTTCTATGTTTGCACATATTTCTCGGTGAATTCCCAGTGCTCCATGCACTTGTCATGCTTCCTTGCCCTTTTTCAGTGGATGGGTCCAACACTTTCTGCTTGAGTAGTTTTTAGTCTGTAACACTCAGGTTCCACTGGGTTATTAGAACCCCTTTTTTAGTGTAGTTTAGGCAGGAGATGGGCAGCACAAGGACAAAATCCCTGTAGGGCTCCTTTAAGCCATCTGGTTAGCTCTGCTGGACAGAAGGTTCAAAAATGGAATGTGGAACTCTTGCAGCAGCATCACCCAGTCCAGCGAGGTGGTGATTGGAGCAGATTGATTGATTAATAAGCTGGGTAGGTTTGGGATGGGTCAGAAGTTGGTCAACTGGGTGGCAAACTGGTTGACGGGCAGAAAACATAGAGTGGTGGTAAATTTGTATACAGTCAGAAGAGATGCAAGTCACAAGTGGGGTACCTCAAGGATCAGTCCTGGAGCCAGTCCTCTTCAATATCTTCATCAGTGACATTGCAGATGGAACTGGAAGGTAGGGTTTGTCTGTTTGCAGATGACCCCAAGATCTGCAACAGAGTAGATGATCCAGATGGGGTAGCCAGAATGAGAAGAGATCTGGATAAACTAACAAAATGGTCAGAACAGTGGCAACTGGGGTTTAACTCAAAGAAGTGCAAGATCATGCACATAGGGAAGAGAAACCCTGAAGCCACCTATAAGCTGGGAGGGGATTTGCTTGCAGTCACAAGGGAAGAAAGAGACTTGGGCAACATCATCACCACCGATGACCTGAAATCATCCAAGCAGACTACTAAAGCAGTAGGTAAGGCTAGTGGGATGTTGGGATGTATTAATAGGGTATCACAATTTGGAAGAGGAAGGTAATAATCCGTCTTTACAAGACACTGGTTAGGTCCCATCTGGAGTACTGTGTGCAGTACTGGAGGCCACACCTTCACAAGGACATTAACCAAATTGAGGCAGTCCAGAGAAGGGTAACCAAAATGGTGCAGGGACTGCATCAGAAAACATATGAGGACAGATTAACAGAGCTCAATATGTATACCCTAGAGCAAAGGAGGGAGAGAGGTGATATGATCGAAACATTCAAACACCTTAAGGGCATTAACAAGGTGAAAGAGTCTAACATGTTTCAATATAAGAAAAATAGCAGGACAAGAGGACACAGCATGAGATTAGAGGGAGGTCGATTAAGGGTAATGTGAGGAAGTTCTTTTTCACAGAAAGGGTGGTGGATGCATGGAGCGACCTACCTCAGGAAGTGGTGTATATGAATACAGTGCAGGGCTTCAAACAGGCATGGGATAGCATAAGGGGGCAATGCAGATGAGTATGAATAGATAGGCCATTGACAGAGCAAAGGCCGATGGCATATTCATAAGGTAGAAAAAGAAATGGGCAGACTGGATAGGCCTTGCGGTCCTTACTTTCCGTCAGCTTGTATGTTTCTATGTTTCTATGTACCAGTCAGAATTGTGGATGGCAAAGACAGGAGGATTGGGTATGCAAGCTAGGCCCTGAAAAACATGGCCCACAAATATGCCATGTAATGCACAATTCCCTATGCTTCATTGTGCTTCTATGATGGCATTCTTGGATTAAATATACCACACTGATGGCACCATGACATTGAAGGATAACAAAGTGAGGATGTCACTGGATGTTGAAAGATACCATGTCTTGTTTGAAACAATACTCTTTTGCATACAGTCAATTTCATGGGGCAAATATTTTCCATCCCACATCACTATACAGAGGGGTGATAAGGCAGAATTGATTAAACAAGTGATGGATGGTTTATGAACAGTTGGTCTCATTAATCAAGCGAGTTCTTTCAAACAATAAACATACTAGACACTGGCATACTGAGCATTTAAACAAAAATACATACGTCTCAGAATTGATTAGAGCAAGTTTGCATATGAAGGAAAAAGGCAGGCAACTTGAGGTTACCAACAGGATTGCTTTTATGTGGCAGATTTGCATTATAAGAAAATAAGGCAATAAATGTGAGCTGAAAAATCTATGACCCAATAGGGCTTCACTTGCATTCATCCTGTACCCAGAATCTGTGTGCAAGAGAAGCTAAACTGAGGCCATCCAAAGCCGAATGGGCACTTCCTGAACCAGGTCAGTATTCTGTAGGTTTAAATCAGCTTACACTATTTCTTAGTAAATAAGCAGCTACTGACTGCTGGGACCAGATCATAAGAAACAGAAAGCATTCCAGCAATTAGAAAATGTACACACCTTGTGGCAGCAAGAAATATGAAGGTATTACTCCAAAAGTTCAAAAGCAACATTTTTTTTAATTTAATGTCCACGTAAATGCAATATGTAACAGGGCGAAATGCCACTTTGCCAGGGAACAGTAGCTATATATGTTTATTTCTCAATATTGTGGCATTATAAAGACAGCTAGGATTATAGTAATCCTGGTCAGATATATAAGCTGTTGCACCAGTTTACTCAGTCCTGCGCTACCTCTGTCTGTACATACTCTGTACTGCTAGATTTATTGCGTAGTGCCCTGAAATGTACTGGTCGACAGGCAACAGCCTGCTCCTGCACTGCCAAGAGCTCTTGAAAGAAACACATATAACCACCATTCCCTGACAAAGTGTCATTTCACCACAAAAGTATGGCTTGCATTTAGGTGGACATAAAACAAATTTAGCTTTTGAAAATTTGGAGTAGAGCCTTCAAATTTCTTGCTACTCAGGCACACAGTGGCCATAGATAGTAGATCCTCCTATCATTACCTATGTCGACTGCCAATATAAAAGGTAGCGGGCATCCTGGAATGTCTCTTCTCACGCTCCTTGTAGCCCCGTTACCTCTCATCTTGGCCCTCCTCTCAGTCTCCTAGGGTTGGATTTTCAAAAGTGGAAAATAGCATTTTCAGCATTGCAGGGAAAAACTCTGAACATGGAGACTTAGTCCCTGAGCCATGCCAGCCCTTTGAAAGTCAGATGTATAAGCTGTACATTGCTTTGGCCCTTATTCTTCTCATTGCAACAGGCAAGGACTGTCTGAGATATAAAGTACTGACTACTCCCATTCTTCTGTCTCACTTCATAGATTCACAGTCTAATCAGGCAGGGGATCTTCCATCAGGCAAAAAGGTGGTGATGGGATAGTCTGATGGGATTTCTGCACATAAACTGGCTGAAAGTAGAGGACTAGAGGATCTCAATATGTATTCCCTGGAAGAGAGGAGAGAGAAAAGGGGGATATGATAGAGACTTTCAAATACCTCAGGGGTGTAAATAAGGTACAAGAGGGTAGCATCTTTCAAAAAAAGATGTTCAAGAACAAGGGGCCATGATATGAAGATAGAGGAGGGTAGACTTAGGGGTAACATGAGAAAGTATTTTTTCACAGAAAGGGTGGTAGATTCATGGAATTGCCTCCTGGCAGAGATTGTAGGTGCAAAAACAGTAGGGGAATTAAAAAATGCACCGGACAGACATAAAGGAACTCTAGCGATAGGAAAGAGCGGGTAAGCCGCAGACCATTTAGGATCTGCAGTATTTGAAACAGGTAGGGCAAATGAGCAGACTAGGTGGGCCAAGAGGTCCTTATCTGCTGTCAAATTCTATGTTTCTATGTAAGTACTGTAGCTGACTCTCCCTTTCTCTCCTCTCTCTTCTCTCTTGCCTATCTCTCTCTCCTTCTTTCTTCTTTTCTAGCTAGGGAGTGAAGTGCCAGGTATGCAGACTGAGGGGAACTACCACTTTTCTCAATGACAAATCCTCTCTGCTGGAAACATGAGCAGTGATTTATTTAGAACATGGCTTGCAGCTGTGTACTACAAGAGAGCTGCTTTACAGGGAAACAATCCTTCTTTCTCTTCCGGGCAAAGCAAGGAAAATTAATTGAAAAAAGTTCTTCTTTTCATCTCCAGAAATGATCTCTAAGAGCAGAATTACCTGAACTGTATGAAGATTTTGTTTTTGCTGTGACAACTTTTTTGTTTTAAAGAGAAATTAAAAATTTCTATCAAGAATTCTTTACAGGGCAATGAGAGGTATATGAAAAAATCTCAGGAGTTATAATGACATAAAAATAATCATTTTACCAGGTTAAATGTGTTCTGATACACTTGTATGGGTCCTTTTCTTTCCCTGTAATGCATTTGGATAGAGCAGGTTCTGGATTTTCAAAGACCCCCGAAACTGGCACAGATGTGGGACAAACTTACGCAAGCAGGTATTCACTTGTGGAGCTGCAGTTTTTCCCACACAATTTGGATTTTCAAAAATGGAGCTATTTTACAGCTGGCTCCATGATTAACGGCAGCGTGCGCCATTTTTTTGGTGAAGCTGCATCAAACGGTTATGCCTGGCTGGACCGAGAGTAAAATCCTTCACAGCAGTGCCTGCTGCCCGTGTGGAGTATGGGCTGAAAATTGGAATGTCCGCTGGTGCAGATATTTTTGTTCTACATCGGCAGGCTGTGGTACGGGACTTAGTTCCACAGCTGTTTTTGGTGGCTTGAAAATACGGCCCATTTATTTTTGGCCAAATGTGTTGTAATACACTTCTGCACTGGGAAATTTCAGTTGGGGTAAATGTAATATGATACGCCTGTACAGGCTATTTCTGTCAATAGTTAATGTGTTCTGTCAACAGTAAATGGGTTCTGATACACCAGTACAGGTCTATTTCTGTCAATAGTAAATGTGTTCTGTCAACAGTAAATGGGTTCTGATACACCAGTACAGGTCTATTTCTGTCAATAGTAAATGTGTTCTGTCAACAGTAAATGGGTTCTGATACACCAGTACAGGTCTACTTCTGTCAATAGTAAATGTGTTCTGTCAACAGTAAATGGGTTCTGATACACCAGTACAGGTCTATTTCTGTCAATAGTAAATGTGTTCTGTCAACAGTAATTGGGTTCTGATACACCAGTACAGGTCTACTTCTGTCAATAGTAAATGTGTTCTGTCAACAGTAAATGGGTTCTGATACACCAGTACAGGTCTATTTCTGTCACTAGTAAATGTGTTCTGTCAACAGTAAATGGATTCTGATACACCAGTACAGGTCTATTTCTGTCACTAGTAAATGTGTTCTGATTCACCTGTACTGGGCTATTCCTGTCACTAGTAAATGTGTTCAGATACGCCTGTACTGGGCTATTTCTGTCACTAGTAGTATGTGGGTTCTTTTTTATTCTAACTCTGTTTTTAACTGTTTTCAGCAGTGTTACAGCAGTACAAAACAACATGATATGCATACATTACATACCGTGAACTAAATAGCTGTCCATCCATAATACCGCTCGAGCATAACAGATGAGTACTTTCAAGGTTGTACATTCTCTCAGTTTCCATGCAGTCATATTCCCTATATGGTGACATACATAGTAAGCCTAATACATCAGTGGTTTAACATAGACACAATTGTGTGACTTGGGTACTCCCACTAGGAATCAAAGTCTCACTCAGACAGGCTGTGGCAAATATTAAATGGGTTCTGAAACATCTGTACCGCACCATTTCTGTCATTAGTAAATGGGTTCTGATATACCTGTAATGGGCCATTTCTGTCAGTAGTAAATGTGTTCTGTTATATCTGTAAGGAGCTACTTATGTTGATAGCGAATGTGTTCTGAATAAACCTATACTGGGCAGTTTCCATCAGTGAAATATGTTCTGATGCACTTGTACAGGGCTGTTTCTGTCAATAGTAAAAGTGTTCTGATATACCTGTATGGAGCTATTTCGGTTAATAATGAATGCGTTCTGATTACACCTGTACTGTTTTTTTTCTGTCAGTTAAATGTGTTCTGATAGACCTCTACAGGGCTATTTCTGTCAATAGTAAATGTGGTCTGGTACACCTGTATGGAGCTAATTCTGTTAATAGTGAATGTGTTCTGAATACACCTACACTGGGCTGTTTCTGTCAATAGTAAATAAGTTCTGCTACACACCAGTACTGGGCCATTTCCTTTGGGCTAAGTGTGTTGTATTAAACTTCTGCACTGGGATATTTCAGTTGGGGTAAATGTATGATGATATGCCTGTACTGGGTCATTTCTGTCAATAGTAAATGTGTTCTGATACAACTGTACAGGGCTATTTCTGTCAATAATAAATGTGTTCTGATACAACTGTACTGGACCCTTTCTGTGAATAGTGAATGTGTTCTGAATACATATTTTCAATGTTTGGGGAATAGCAATGGGGTATATAGTGCTTGCGTAACTTGTAGTACTTTTTGTGGCTTAACTCTATTCCCATCCTTGAGTAGTAGGTATGTAGGTAGGAAGTTGTAGGGAATAGAAGGCCCAGGGAGAAGGGTGAGAAGAGCGCCGGAGAAGGAGGAGGACAGGATAGAGGAGGATGAAAAAAAATTCCCTAAGCATGGGAGGTGCAGTTAGTAGAAGGCTTAAACAGAGGTCATGGGATGAGCTATTCCACACACTGAACCATGGGCTAGGCCCTCCCATTCAATGTTTGAGTAATGGCAATTGGGTATATAGTGCTTGTGTAACTTGTAGTGCTTTTTGTGGCTTAACTCTGTTCCCACCCTTAAGTAGTAGATGTGTAGGTAGGAAGTGGTAGGGACTAGAAGGCCCAAAAAGATATTTCCTCCAACTCACAGAGAGTATGACCTCCTGGCACTCAGGAGAGAAAAAAACCCAGGTGGAGGAAACCTCTGAGGACCCATGGCCGGTGGTCAATCCGTCCTCTGGGAATGTTAAAAGGAGAAGGACCTAGGTTCTAGTAACCATAGCTAATTTAAGGAAGGTGACCTTCTTGGAGAGATGGAGGTCGAGCCTTGATCCATGGACAAAGCTGATTGAATGCTGATCCTGAGGTTGAGGAGTTGGTCTTTTCTGCAGGAACAGTAGAATCCAAAGTATGAAGCAGATCCAGTTGAAGAAGGATGAATGAAGTTCAGATTTCTGAGGTGATGAAGAATGCTTGTCCGGGGGGGTTACATAGATGTAATAAGCAGAGTGAGCATGAATTGATTGTGATATTACTGGACGGTGGAGGGTGGACTTGCTATGATACAAGAAGTCATGGATGAGTGATCGACCTTGAGTAAGGTTTGAATTTCATGGTAAGGTCTGGAGGCAGGAATTCAGTAGTGAGTGAGGAGTCGCTAAGGAAACTTCTGTGAAGTGGAATATGAATAGAAAAGAGTCTCTGAGTGCCATGGAGATGACAGGCCATCCTTAATCTATGGGCGATGCAGATTGACTGATGATTCTGAGGATGAAGAGCAGATCTTTTCTGACAGAACAGTAGAATCCTAAGTGTGAAGCAGATCCAGTTGAAGAAAGGGGAATGGAGTCTGGATGTCCAAGGGGATGAAGGCTGCGAATCCAAGGGTATTGCAGGGGTGTGATAAGCACGGAGAGCATGGTTTTATCGATATGTTACCAGATAGTGAACGGTGGGAATTGCAATGGTTTGTGCAGTCATAGGTGAATGATCCAACTTAAGTAAGGTTTGACTGTCAAGGTAAAGTCTGGAGGCAAAGGATGTAGCAGTAATCAATGAGTAGCTAAGCAGGCAATCTTGTGGTAGAAATGAGTAGATGAGAATCTAAGTGTGCCTGATAGAAGGACTGGCTTAAGTCATTAGTAGACAAATATTGAAAGAGTTGCAGATGAAGTCCTGATGGCAATCGAATGTGTTTAGAGACTGATTAGAAGTTCGGTTTAAGGAATGTAGGACTTATTATAGCGTGTTGTCTTGACTATACTTGATTATGCTTGGCTGCTACGCTGGCTGACGTAAATACAGGATTTCTGCAGCATGGTATCCATGAAATGCACTGTGTTAGCTTATGGTTGGTGAGATTTATAGGTAATCCAATGGATAATCCTTGAGAAAAGCTTGGAGGTGGATACATTGAAGAGTCTGTGTGCTTAATGGTTGCGAAGTTCCATATAGAAATAGGATGAGCCTGCTCTCGGTGATAGTCATTACTGGAGAGATTAATGTAGATAATTCATGAAGGAGAGGCTAGCGGATCCATTGGAAGGGGCGATTAACTCGACTGAAGGTACTAGATGAAGACTTGTGGATGACTGTATGAGGACTGGTGATGTCCAGGAGCCAAACGATGGTTCGGATGGTGTGGCATTCGTAAGCAGCTAGGCGGCAGAGATCCAATGATGAATACTCTGAAGCAGCTGGAAGGTCATAGAACAGTAAAGTCTGTTGAAGAAATATGAGTCCAATACCATAGTCAAAAATCTGATGATGGTAGAAGCTGCGGACTGAAAGTAGGTAATGTCCGAGGTGCCATGGTCTATCTTGTGAGTCCCGGGATCCGGAGGAGCGATGCTGGAGAGTAAGTCAGAGCATAACAGGAAAAGTTACATCCTTACTGTGTGAGAGGATAGCCTGAGAGGCATGGTAGCTGGAAAGTCTATGAAGACTAACTGGGCTAGATTCATAGGGGGTATCCAATGGAGAGAGAGATATGTGCAATTCCAGTCTCCAGACCGATAAGAGTCCGGAATAATCGAGGGGAGCTGATTTGGTAGTATGGAAAACATTAAGTTAGTGTAAGAGTTTCTGAGGCATGTTGCCAAGGAGTATGTGGTAGAAGTAGATCCCTCAAGGGAAATGAACAGTGTTCCGTCGAGTAGAGGAGGGGAGCTGTAAGGATGGCCAGAGTAAGAGTATGTAATGAATAATTTAGGGTAGCCATTTCCTGAGTAGGAATACTGGACAGGGATATAATAGGATAGGATGCCCAAAAGAGCCACAGCACACAGGACAAAGCCCTGAGCCAGCAAGGCGGATATGGAAGGCAGCTATCCAGAGATAGAAGGAAAGTCCAGAGTAAATCCCAATGGACTGAAGGACTGATCCAGGACAGAGTCAAGGTGAATGAAGCCAGATGGCATACTGTGTTGGAAGGAACAGGACCAGATTGGCTCCTAGTAAATGGCAGCAGAATGGAGGAAGGCTGAAGCAGTCCCAGACGATGATCCATGGAGGGCCGTGGAGCAAAGCGGAGTACCAAGAACAACAAGGTTGAAGTGGAGAAGTCCCATGGCAGACGAAGGAGTTGACTGACCAGTGAAGGGACGAAAGGTGCTGGAGAAATGAAGGATGAAATTCCCACATCCGAAGGAGACTATAAACCTGGATATCAACGGATGGATGACGTGCAGCAAGGAAGTCCCAGAGGCAGTCAAACTGGATCAAGATATATACTGAACCAACAGGCAGGATCCAAATTAGGAGGGAAAGGAGACCAAGGGGGTGAAATATGATGATCCGTGAATGAGCAGGATGGTGATTGATGAGGAAGCTGGAATATGATCGGGGAAATGGAACCCGAGACATGAGAGAAGTGACAAGGAGGTATGATATGGACATGTGCAGAAGGAGGGGCCACAGGTGCAGAAGTAGGCTCTTACCTGAAGTAGGTGAGTAGAGACAAAGGGCATGACACTCCCGATAAGGGGTAAGGATGAAGGCACAATTGGGAGATGCTCAGTCCAGGAGGGAGCAGCAAGCAACAGTCTGGCAGAGGGCAGGTAAGATGGATACAGTTGATTGAAGAATCGAGCTTCCAGGCATGGTAAACGAGGAGAGAAAACGAGCGTACTATGACACTCTGCAGAGGTAGGAGGATGGAGACAGATGAAGTAATGAGGTCCTCTTTGAGTGGGAAGTGCAGCTGGACAAGAGACAAAGGAGACAAAAACCTCAGTGGCTCCAAGGGCAGACTACTGCTCCATGATGCTGATGAGAGGATGAGCAGTTGATGTCATCAGGCAAGGCGAGGTGGAAGTCAGGTGGAATGTTATGGTCCTGTTCCTGAAGGGAAGCAGCGACTAGTATTGAGTAGAGGAAGCAGACAATGGAAACAGCTAGGAAAGCTCAGGCTGTGGACCAGGCAAGGTAGTGTGATGAGGCAGGAGGGAAGGCTACAGGCAAAGGGAAATGGAGACTACTAGCAAGGGGAGGTCCAGGTCCAGAAGGGATGCGGCATCAAATAGCAGGTGAAGAAGGAAAACAGGTGAAGCAGCGGAATCAACGCCCACGCAACCTGGCATGATGGATGAGTTGTGAGACCAGGAATCAAGGCTGCAGACCAAGAAGGAAGTAGAAGGCAAGCCAGGCAAAGTCATGTTCTTGAAGGGAAGTAGCAGCCAGGCATCAGGCTGAGGCTACGTAAACTTGCAGCTGTGGGACGGAGGTTCGGATACCCATCAGTAATGGCTGAGGTGGGATGATCTTGACTGGAGCTGAGGGCATGTATGGTGAAGAATTTCCATTCCCGAAGGGCAGCGTCAACTGGCATGAGGTAGAGAAGGCATGAGAAGACTCAGTAGATTGTAGATATGGCTCCCATCCCTGGTAGTCGGGGCAAGCTAACCTTCACTCAGTATGTCCAGCAGAGTTAGGGATGGAGCATATCTGGTTGGCAGGTAATAGGAGGTAATGAATGTAACAGAATCCCATCCCTGGTAGACAGGGGTAGCCTACCTTTGCTCAGCACCTCAGAAGGTGTGAGTTAGGGACGGAGTCCAGAATATTGCTGGTATGAGCTGGCCAAGCACAAACACTGCTGTAGAAAGAGAGAGAGTTGACTAGAACATGTAAACAGGGATAGGTTGATAGGGCAGTAGAAGCCAGTAATATGGGTAGTAAGGGTGGTATCACACATTAGGAATGAGATGGAAGAAATGAGCCTTAGAGGGTATGTAGAAGAAGGAGACTTGTAGAAGGGTCAGGGACACAGGGCTGGATGTATAGGTATGAGGAGGTATACTGCAAGGGCAGTAGAAATGGTAGGCAATGGAGCTGAATCATAGGAATACGACCTTCTCTTCATCCTGAGGGAGCAGTGCTGATGTGTCAATGGTGATGGCAGCAAGAGCATCCAGGATAGGGGCTAAGTCAGCAGCATGAGTATAGGCTTAGGGTAGCGTGAGATTGGCAGTATGTGATCATAATCCACAAAAGATGTCAGAGGGTGGTAGATGCCCCCCCCCATATCACCCCCTTGATGGCTGGGAGAAACTTGGCTGTTTACAAGTGCGACAAAAACCATGAGGAAAGAAAGTGTACCTGTGGAGGTAGAAAATGACTGATCAAGCGGATACAATAGTTCTGCATGAGAGGGAATGCCCGACCCAGTGGGAGTGGTGCAGGCGTGCCCTTAGAAATGCCGCGGCGGGTGATGTCTGAGTCAGGAACGGCATCCGTTAAGGACTAGAACATGGGTGGTGAAACAACGAGAGCATGGCAGGAGTACTGTTATCCATGTTGCGGCATGGCAGGGAGAGTCAGAATGGATGACTTGCCAATCAGTGGTTTGGGTAACTCGGGGAAGCTAATGAATGAAGAGGAGAAAGAAATGGATGGGTACAGGGAAGACAGGAAGAGGGGGCCCAAATGGAAAGGGAAGAGAACAGGCCATGTGGGGATGCTCATAGTCCTCTGCTGGTGTGGAGGCACGCTGAGTGAAAACAGGCGGAGGTGCCAGAGTGGGGAATGCTGCAGACTGGGAAGCTTAGTAAGCAGCATGCATGGTAGGGAAAGAAACAAAAATGTCCAAAAAGAGAACGAAAAGGGGGGAACCCGGGAAGGAGCAAGAACCAATTGGGGAGGCGGCCGGTGCGGCCGCAGAGGCCAGGACAGAAACTGGACAAGGCAAGAGGAAACACAGGGAACGATAAGGAAACACCAAGGACAAAAATGACAAGCACAACAGGAGGACAAGTAGGGAAGCATGAACCAGAGCAGCAGCAGAGGCAGCACAGCTACATGAGCCATGCAGGGAGCTCAGGAAAAAACATTCCCTAAGCATGGGAGGTGCAGTTAGTAGAAGGCTTAACTAGAGGTTGTGTGAGGAGCTATTCCCCACATTGAACCACGGGCTAGGCCATCCCATAGTGGCTGTTTTTCCTGTCAGTGAAATGTGTTCTGATACACCTCTTCAGGACTATTCCTGTCAATAGTAAATGTGTTCTGATACACCTGTACAGGGTCATTCCTTTCAACAATAAATGTGGTCTGATACACCTGTATGGAATTATTTTTGTTAATTATAGATCGCAGGAGTGTCCCCCACAAAATTCACAGCATTTGCTTCAGTTGTGTGTGAGGTACTTTTATTGCTGTAAGAGTACCTCACGTGCTGAGCACTGTAATGGGCTTCTCAGTGACTGCTCCTGCCACCAACTTTATAATAATTTTATGGGTCCTGTTGGAGGGCCTCTTACATAGAAACATAGAAACATAGAAGTTGACGGCAGATAAGGACTGTAAGGCCCATCCAGTCTGCCCATTTCTTTTTCTACCTTATGAATGTGCCATCGGCCTTTGTTCTGTCAGTGGCCTATCTATTCATACTCATCTGTGATGCTCCCTTATGCCTATCCCATGCCTATTTGAAGCTCTGCATTGTATTCATACCCACCACTTATTGAGGTAGGTCATTCCATGCATCCACCACCCTTTCTGTGAAAAAGAACTTCCTCTCATTACCCCTTAATCGGCCTCCCTCTAATCTCATACTGCGTCCTCTTGTCCTGCTATTTTTCTTATATTGAAACATGTTAGACTCTTTCACCTTGTTAATGCCCTTAAGGCGTTTGAATGTTTCAATTATATCACCTCTCTCCCTCCTTTGCTCTAGGGTATAAGCATACTGAGCTCTTAATCTGTCCTCATATGTTTTCTGATGCAGTCCCTGCACCATTTGGTTGCCCTTCTCTGGACTGCCTCAATTTGGTTAATGTCCTTGTGAAGGTGTGGCTTCCAGTACTGCATGTAGTACTCCAGATGGGGCCTAACCAGTGTCTTGTAAAGAGGGATTATTACCTCCCCATGACTTGTGATACTGACTGGTCACACCCCAACATCCCTCTTAGCCTTACCTACTGCTTTAGTGGTCTGCTTGGATGATTTCAGGTCATCGGTGATGATGATGCCCAAGTCTCTTTCTTCCTTGTGACTGCCAGCAACTCCTCCCAGCCTATAGGTGGCTTCAGAGTTTCTCTTCCCTATGTGCATGATCTTGCACTTCTTTGCATTAAATCCCAGTTGCAACTCTTCCGATCATTTTGCTAGTTTATCCAGATCTCTTCGCATTCTGCCCACCCCATCTGGATCATCTATTCTATTGCAGATTTTGGTGTCATCTGCAAACAGACAAACCTTACCCTCCAGTCCATCTGCAATGTCACTGATGAAGATATTGAAGAGGACTGGCTCCAGGACTGATCCCTGAGGTACACCACTTGTGACTCGCATCTCTTCTGACTGTATACCATTTGCCACCACTCTCTGTTTTCTGCCCATCAACCAGTTTGCCACCCAGTTGGCCAAGTTCTGACTCACATGAGCCTATCCAGCTTATTAATCAATCTTCTATATGGAACAGTATCGAAAGCTTTGCTGAAGTCAAGGTAGGCAACATCAACTACTCCCCCTTGGTCCATCACTCTGGTTACCCAGTCAAAGAAATATATGAGATTAGTTTGACAGGACCTTCCTTTTGTAAACCGATGCTGTCTTGGATCCTGTGCTCCTATGGATTCCAGGTGTTGCACTATCCTTTCATTAAGGAGTGCTCCATAATCTTGCTTACTACTGAGGTAAGACTGACTGGTCTGTAGTTCCTTCCTCCTCCTTGCTACCACTCTTGTGGAGCGGGATCACATGAGCCCTTCTCCAGTCTTCTGGGGCCTCTCCTGTGCTCAGAGACTCACTAAACAGTTCTGATAATGGCTCTGCTAGTTTCACCCTTAGCTCCTTTAGTACCCTGGGATGCATGCCATCAGGTCCCATTGCCTTGTCCACCCTGAGCTTATCAAGCTCTTGTAGGACCCTTTCTTTTGTGAAGGGACTAGTCCACACTTCCTTCCCCCCCCTCATGTCCATGGTGCAAAGCTGTGGGCCCTGCCCTACCTTCTCTTCAGTAAATACTGAGCAGAAGTATCTATTTAGGATAGATGCTTTTACATGGTCCTCCTCCAAACACGCCCCCTTATCCCCTTTGATCTTAGCAATACCCCCCTCTGGACTTTCTCCTTTCACTAATGTATCTATGGAAAGTCATGTCACCTTCTTTTACTGTTTGTGCTAGTGTTTCCTCAGTTTGGGCCTTTGCCTGCCTTACTGCCTTCCCTGCTTCCTTTAGGGACGTTTGGTATGCCTCCCTATCTTCATCCTGCTGTGTTCCCTTATATTTCCTGAAGGCCAGCCTTTTGGCTGTGACCTTTTCTGCTACTGTTTTTGAGAACCAAAGTGGTTTCCTTCTTCTTTTGCACTTCCTTTCCTCTCTAACACAATGGGATGTTGCTTCAAGTATTGCATCTTTAATACTTGCCCACTTTGCCTGTACCCCCTCACCTGTATTTCTTTTTGCCAGGGCTAGCTTAACTCTGTTGGCCATCTTATCAAAGTCAGTTCCTCTGAAGTCCCATATTTTTGCCTTGGCATGGAATGATTTAGTTCTAGTGGCCAAATTGAACCATACCATGTGATGGTCACTGGCCCCCAGGTGACCTTTGACCTGGAGATCTGTGATCCTTTCCCTGTTAGTCAGTACTAGATCTAGGATAGCCCTGTTTCTTGTGGGGTGTTACTTCTTACTTCCTTAGGACCGCAAAACTGCTCTCCTTTGGTTCCCAGTCCTCTGGTCCTAAGAACATGCAAGGCAACTCTCTTATAGCCATAAGAGGAACTTCAACTGGACCTATAAATTTATATAGTTAATGTGTTTGGAATACACCTGTAATGGGCTGTTTAGGTCAGATATATTTGTTCTGAGATACCTGCATGGGGCCATATCTGTCAGCAATGAATGTGTTTTGAATACATCAGTTCTGGGCTGTTACAGTTTGATAAATGTGATCAGATACACCTGTACAGAGCTATTCCTGTCTATAATAAATGTATTTTGATAGTCCTGTATGGGGCTATTTCTGTCAATAGTAAATGCGTTCTGATACATCTGTATGGAACTATTTTTGTTAATAGTGAATGTGTTCTGATACACCTGTATGGAGCTATTTTCATTAGTAGGAATGTGTTCTGCATACACCTGTACTACCCTATTTCAGTCAGTAAAATGTGTTCTGATACACCTGTATGGAACTATTTTGTCAATAGTGAATGTGTTCTGATACACCTGTACAGGGCTGTTTCTGTCAACAGTAAATGTGTTCTGATACACATGTATGGAACTATTTTTGTCAATAGTGAATGTGTTCTGATACACCTGTACAGGGCTGTTTCTGTCAGATGAATGTGTTCTAATACACCTGTACAGAGCTATTTCTGTCAACAGTAAATGTATTCTGATACACCTGTATGGAACTATTTTTGTTAATACTAAATGTGTTCTAATACACCTGTACTGGGCTGTTTCTGTCAGATGAATATGTTCTGATACACCTGTACAGGGCTAATTCTGTCAATAGAAAATGTGTAAAAAGTAAGGTCTGTGGTATTACAGTATGTAGGAAAAATGGGCAGACTACGTGGCCAAGCAGTCCTTATCTGCCGTTAGAGTCTCTGTTTCTGTGTTTCTGATACACCTGTATGGAGCTATTTTTTTTGTTAATAGTGAATGTATCCTGATACACCTATACAAGGCTATTTGTGTTAATGGTAACTGTGTTCTTCTGCACCTGTGCTAGTCTTATTCTGTCAGATAAATATGTTTTGATGCACCTGTATTGCGCCATCTGTCAATAGTAAATGTGTTTTGACACACCTGTATGGAGCTATTTTCATTAGTAGGAATGTGTTCTGCATCTGTACTACTCTATTTCAGTCAGTAAAATGTGTTCTGATACACCTGTACAGGGTTTTTTCTGTTAATAATAAATATGTTCTGATACACCTGTATGGGGCAGTTTCTGTCAACAGTGAATGTAATCTGGCTATACCTGTAATAGGTTGTTTCATTCAGTAAATGTGTTCTGAAATGCCTGTACTGGGCCATTTCTATTAATTGTAAAAGTGTTCTGATACACCTGTATGGCACTACTTTTGTTAAAAGGGAATGTGTTCTGCATACATGATACGCCTGTACTGGGCCATTTCTTTCAATACTAACTGTGTTCTGATACACTTGTACTGGGCTGTAGTTTGTCAATAGTAAATGAGTTCTGCTACTCACCACTACTAGGCCATTTCTTCTGGGCTAAATGTGTTGCAATACAGTCCTGAACTAGTGCATTTCAGTTGGGGTAAATGTGTTAGGCACTAGGATGAAAAGTCGCTGGCTATAAAGTAGCAGTTACTACGTCGCGGTCTACAGGTCGCCCGGAGCATATATAGCTGGAGTAAATGTAGAAAATGTTGCCGCATTGGCAAACGGCGACATAATTTTCAGTCTTCAGTGACATACTGCACAGGCTGCCACAGCACCTAAATCATAGTTCAAACTGCAACATGTTTTTTTTGTTTACGAGTAATGGATGAAATTGAATTAATCTCAATTTACGTTGCCCCATCGCCTAAATCAAACTTCAATCTGCAGCATTTTTTTTTTCGTTTACCAGTAAGGGATGAAATCTAATTACTCTCAGCTTACGTTGCCACAGCACTTAAATCAAACTTCAAGCAAGTTTTTTGTACGTTAACCAGTAAGGATTGAGATTAAATTACTTTGAATTTACGTTGCTACAGCACCCAATCAATCAGTCATTCTAATTATATTTGCCTCACCTGTATCAAGTTTTAATTTAAGTTCTCAAGGCACTACGTTTGTATCTTTTGTCAACGTGCACTTCATCCCAAGTCAGAAAGGCAAGCTAAAGCTTGCATTTGATAATTTGCTCTACACAAAGGAAAAGGATGGTGCAGAAAACAAAATTATTTGGCGCCTAAAGTTGCGAAGTTGCCACGCCCGGCTGCACACTGTGGGAGATGCTATTTCTAAGGATCTGATGGAACACAACCATACCCCTATACACAGAAAGTTTTCCATAGATGAGGCTAGAGCAAGCATCAAGCGCCGTGCAAGAGAGACTGAGAAGCCCACACATAACGTTGTGCATCGTGGGTTGCAGGAGGTCGATGTTCGTCATGCATACCTTCTTCCTTCCCAGGACACCTTACGGAGAGATGTTCGTCGCCAGAGGCAGCAGTGCAGCACAAACGAGAACTGCAATATTCAGGAGTTTGCAAATACTGTCAACAATGAACCATTTTTAAGGGTGAACGAGGACATATTAATTTTTGCTAGTGATGATGACCTTAAATGCCTAGCAGAAAATGGTCATTGGTTTTGTGATGGTACCTTTAGTGTTGCACCAAGGGGCGATGATCAGTTGTATACTGTGCACACTTTAGTTAGTGTAATGCTGGACTTTGAAGTAGCCACTATAAATGTCCTAAGAAAGATTGCCCCAAATGCGGACCTTAGTGGGTGCAATTTTCATCTGGGGCAAGCTTTGTGGCACCACATTCAAAGTGCTGGTTTACAACAGCGGTACATCAAGGAGGAGGAGGAGTTTGCACTTAAGGTGCACTGCATACTTGCGCTGGCTTTCGTGCTACAAGATTGTGTAGAGAGATTCTTAGAAATGCTAAAAGATGATGACAGCTTCTCTGATCTGGAAGTAATAATCGATTACTTTGAGGATACATATATTGGAAGACCCTACAGAACCAGAAAAAGTAGACGCCAACCACGATATCCAATAGCATTCTGGAATCAATATGACCATGTTATTAATGACCTTCCAAGAAGTAATAACACCCTCGAAGCATGGCACATAGTGTTCTCCAGAACTGTAACAATAGCCCATCCTACTTGTGCCAGACTGACTAGAAAGCTGAGGCAAGAACAGCACGCTGTTTCTCTTCAGCGCAGACAACTGGAGCTTGGTCAGGATCCACCAAGGAAGAACAGTAAATACATTAGAGTTAACAAAATATATCAACACATCTGCACCAATTTCTCTCACAGAGAACCAAAGCAATACCTTGAAGACATTGCCAGTGTCCTTGAAATTAATGTTGTGTAGATACGCTTTTAACGTTTTTAGAAATTAAAGTTTTTATGAGTTTTACCAGTTTTAAGCACAAGCACATGCCGAATCCTCATTCTGCACCATGTCCTAATCAAATAAAACTTAAGCAACATGTACTGTGAGCATAAGCAGCATACAGATGAGGGAACGCATAAGAAGTTCCCACGTAAAGGCTCAAAATTCTCCCATTTCCCCATAAGCAGCATACTGATGTTCCAAGCAAATAAATCTCTTCCATTTCAAATAAAACTCTCCCATTAAGCTGTATGCAGTGCATTGCTAATGCCTGCAATGTCCGCGGGCGACATTTAGTCTGTGACTACATATGATACGTGACTTTTTAATCAGCATTATTTTGTCCACTCGGCATTTTAACCACGCTATTTTGTCTGCGACATTTTGTCCGGGGGCAAATCATCCGCTTTTGATGTATTATGATATGCCTGTACAGGATAATTTCTCTCAATAGTAAATGTGTTCTAATACACCTGTACTGGGCTATTTCTGTCAACAGTAAATGTGTTCTGATACACCTGTACTGGGCCATTTCTGTCAACAGTAAATGCGTTCTGATACACCTGTACTGGGCCATTTCTGTCAACAGTACATGCGTTCTGATACACCTGTACTGGGCCATTTCTGTCTAGAGTAAATGTGTTCTGATACACCTGTACTGGGCCATTTCTGTCAACAGTAAATGTGTTCTGATATACCTGTACTGGGCCATTTCTGTCAAGAGTAAATGTGTTCTAATACACCTGTATTGGGCCATTTCTGTCTAGAGTAAATGTGTTCTGATACACCTGTACTGGGCCATTTCTGTCAACAGTAAATGTGTTCTGATACAACTGTACAGGGCTATTTCTGTCAACAGTAAATGTGTTCTGATATACCTGTACTGGGCCATTTCTCTCAACAGTAAATGTGTTCTGATACACCTGTACTGGGCCATTTCTGTCAACAGTAAATGTGGTCTGATCCAACTGTACAGGGCTATTTCTGTCACTAGTAAATGGGTTCTGGTGCACCAGTTCTGGGCCATTCCAGTCACTAGTAAATGGGTTCTGATACACCAGTACTGGTCCATTTCTGTCAATAGTAAATGGGTTCTGATACACCTGTACGTACAGGGTTATTTCTGTCACTAGTAAATGGGTTGTGATGCATCAGTGCTGGGCCATTTCTGTCAACAGTAAATGGGTTCTGATACACCTGTATGCAGATATTTCTGTTACTAGTTAATGTGCTTTGAATACACCTTTGCCAGGCTGTTTCTGTCAGTGAAATTTGTTCTGCTACACTTGTCCAGGGCTATTCCTCTCAATAGTAAATGTGTTTTGATACACCTGTACAGGGTTATTTCTTTCAACAATAAATATGTCATGATACACCTCTGTAGAACTATTTCTGTTAAGAATGAATATGTTGGGAATACACCTGTACTGGGCTGGTTTTATCAATTATATTTGTTCTGAGATTCCTGCACTGGGCCACACCTGTCACTAGTTAATGTGTTTTGAATACACCCATTTTGGGCTGTTTCTGTCAGATAAATGTATTCTGAGACACCTGTACTGGGTCATTTCTGTGAATAGTAAATGTGTTCTAATACACCTTTATGGACCTGTTGTTGTTAATAGTGTGTTCTGCATACACCTGTACCAGTCTGTTTCAGTCCGTAAAATGTATTATGATATACCTGTATGGGGGGGAGGGTCTGTTACTAGTAAATGTGTGCTGAAACACCTGTACTTGCTTAATTTTTATCTGTAGTAAATGTGTTCTGATACACCTGCACTGGGCTGTTTCTAGCAGTAGTAACTGTGTTCTGATGCACCTGTACTGGGCCATTTCTGTCACTCGTAAATGTGTTCTGGTATACCTTACTAGATCATTTCTGTCAGGGTTCATTTGTTCTACTACACACCAGTACTGGGCCATTTCATTTGCTCTAAATGTTTTGTAATACACATCTGCGCTGGGACATTTCAGTTGGAGTAAATCTATCATGGGACACCTGTACTAGGCAATTTCTATAAATAGTAAATGTGTTCTGATATACCTGCAGTGCATCATGTCTGTCGCTAATAAATGTGTTTTTATACACTGGTACTGGGCCATTTCTAGCAATAGTAGATTTGTTGTGATACACCTGCACTGGGCCATTTCTGTCACTAGTAAATGTAGGTAGGTATGTAAAAAGGTAGGTAAAAACTTCATTTTTATATAGGAGTACATGTCATTTGGACTGATATAGTCCAGTTCACAAGATGGCCCTGTGTGTACAGTACCTAAAGTTACATTATAAGTTCCACATAAAATAACACAAAGCATAGAGCATTCGACATATACAATACGAGATACAGTTACTTACAACAAATAGTGCAACATAGGATTCACTATTCAAGACCATATTTACTGTGTCTCACTGATAAAAATCATGAGTGTAAAAACTTGTTAAATACACTGGCAGGTAAAGGAAACTAGGTCCTTAACTGCTGTTATAAAAGCTCTATGGACAGTTACAGTATGTATTGTGGAAGGAAGTTTGTTCCAAAATGATGCAGCTTGTGAATTTAAAGTTCTGTCCCCAAACTTATTTTTTTGTTCTCCCTGAAAATTGTTATGCTGTCTTGCTCGTGTGCAAAAAACATGTTGCAGTAACTTTAGAATAGCAGGTTTTGGAGGCGCGGTCGTGTTGTGGCCAGTGGTGCCACTGCTTTTTGGGGCTGGGCTCCCTGGCACGAATTAGATTGCACACTGTCTATGACAGCAGTGCAAAAGCATGCCACCTACTTAAAATGTTTTAGCCGCTGCAATAAGGGAGCTCCACCTCATTGCAGGGTGTACCTTTTCTGGTGTAACATTTCAATCAGACATGGTGGTGGCTGTGCCATCTGCCTTGCACAGTCCCCAGAAAAGCCGACATTGGGGTTGCCCAATCCCCCTGTCGGCATCATCATGCCCCCCTCCTGAGTTAATTTGCCAATGGGGAGTCCAATTCCTGTCTACATCATGTCCCGTGCCAGTTATTCGCCCCCTTGGCATCATCCCCCGAAAACACCTTTATTTGCCGATGGGTGCCCAATCCCTGTAGGCTCCAGTCCCCCACCCCAAAACATGCAGGTGACATGCTGGAGCCCATGCCAGTGTGTCAAAAGTACCTGTTAAAGAAAACCTTCCCATGATGTTTATTTTTTTAACCTTGTAGTAGAAATGGTCCTCGCTGTCTGCAGCTCCCTCCCCAACCCACGCCCACCCACTGTGTACCCCACCTCCCACACACCCTCACCCCATACTTACCTCCAAGCCCAGCACGACAATCTTCGGTGGACCGGGAACACGTCTGCACTCTTCAAAGCCGACTGCTAACTGAAGAAATGCCAGTAAGCTGTATAATGGCATAAATAGGTTTTTTTCAACTTTGTTGTATATCTCGGGCATTTTGGGGAATTTTGGCACCAAATTTTCAACATAGGGTTATTGGGACCCCTTCTCATGAATTCAGTCACTGTCATGGCATTATTTGGTCCCGAAAGGTGATTTCACAGTCACTGCATGAAATGACCTTTCGGGACTGAGTAATGAAATGACAGTGCCACTGTTCATGAGGTGGACTCTCAAAAAATCCTTACGAGGGTGCATTGCACAGTTTCCACACACGTTCGTAACTTTGAAAATCTGCAATATTTTCACTCCAGATTTTCAACATTGGCATTTTTTCACACATCCTTATGAACAGTATAGTTGCCATTTTTCACATCCTGGCCAAAATGTGTTTTTGCACTTCCGGCACAGAATAGCGTGGTCGCTGTGGGAAATCAGTGTTTGGGACAGATTAAGAAAATCTTAGTGACTCTGTTCATGAGCAGAAGTCCTAAAATGCCTGTGTTGAAAATTAGGTGACAAACATCCATAAAATGACTGTTACAAGTGTGCGTTGTGCAGTTTCCACGCATGCTCTTAACTTCGATATTTTTTTATATTTTTACTCCAGATTTTCACCATTGCCATTTTTTCACTCCTCCTTATGAACAGTTCAGCTTTCATTTTCCACATCCTACCTGAACTGTGTTTTCGCACATCCGGCACACAGTGGCACAGTCGCTGTAGGAAAACAATGTTCAGAACAGAGTAAGAAAATCACAGTAACACTGTTCATGAACAGAGGCCCCAAAATGCCTATGTTGAAAATTTGGTGAAAAAATTCCATAAAATGACTATGTTACAACTGTGCATTGCGCAGTGTCCATGCACAGTTGTAACTTCAAGAATTTGTAATATTTTCACTCCAGATTTTCAACATTGTCATTTTTGAACACCTTCATATGAACAGTACAGCTGTCATTTGTCACATCCTGCCCAAAATGTAGTTTCGCAGATGTGGCACACAATCACACGGTCGCTGTGGGAAATCAATGTTTGGGGCAGATTAAGATAATCATAGTGCCACTGTTCAGGAGCAGAGGTCCCAAAATGGCGATGTTAAAAATTTGGTGAAATAATTCCACTACATGACAGTGTTACGAGCATGCAATGCACAGTTTTCACACACGCTTGTAACTTCGAGAATGTTTAATATTTTCACTCCAGATTTTCAACATTGCCATCTCTTCACACCTCCTTATCAATGGTGCAGTTGACATTTTAATGTAGTGCAAAATGGTGCGGTCACTGTGGGAAATCAATGTTCGAGACAGATTAACAAAATCACAGGGACACTGTTAATGAGCAGAGGTCCCAAATGCTTTTTTGAGGTGGGGTCACAAAAAGGCCATGTTTTAAAATTTGGAGTGCAAATACCAACACACGCCCAGGGTGTTATGGTTTCTAACCATTACGTCCCACTCTGTACAGACTAACAGGCATCAGGGGTGCATCTTTGGATTGTCTGCTGTACTGCTCACGCCACTGGTCCTCCACCCCCACCCTGCAGCCACTGACAGGTATCAAGGTGTGCCTTGGACTCTTCAGCCCTAAGGTTCAACCCATTCTCCTATGCTGCACCCATCTCAATATACATACTTATGAAATGGGGTGAGCATGAGGCCAGATGACCCCAAGGCACAACGTGACACTTGTCAGACTCTGCAGGGTAGGGTGAGGTGAACTAGCATGAGCGTTAAAGTGGCCAGCTTAATAAATGCACACCCCAATGCCTGTCACTCTGCAGGTGGGGTGGGGTGGGGTGGGGTTGATGTCAGTTTTATACTTCACTGCTATTCCTATTATGCATCTCTCTTAACTCCTGCACTACCAATGCCAACAACAGCAAGACAACATTCGGCATTGACAAATGCTTGTTTTGATATACAGATCTAGATAATTCTTTCTTAGAGTCGGGTTTGACAGGAAAGAGAAGTTGAGAAATATTATGGTCAGGGTAGTATGTCTTGTATTTATGTATAAATGTAATCCAGTTTCTAGAATGCTCAACATCAAGGGGTTGCCAGTCCAATTTACGTAATAGCAGGCAATGGTGTGTCCTGTAGCTACACTGCAATACATATCTAGCTATTTTGTATTGTAATTTGTTAAGTTTATCCAACAATTGTTTATTTGCTGTCTGATAAATTAATTCCCCATAATTAAGGGTAGGCAAAATAAGCTGCTCGGCAATCTTTTTCCGGTCTTGGAGTTTTAAGCATCTAGTAGTTCTCCTTAACACCTCTAATTTCTTGTTTATCATTCCAATAGTTTTGGTAATATGGTCATTAAAACTTCAGGTGGAATCAAAAATAACTCCTAACAGTAACAGTAACTGGTCACTAGTTCTGTTGGTGTTCTGTTGTTAGTGAAAATCTGCAGTGATGAAACATTTTTACCTTTAGTGGCTAAATGCATCATTTTTGTTTTCTTTATATTCATGAGTAGCTGTGACCTGGTGAACCACTCCTCAATCCTAGAGAAGTTAGCCTGGAGCTTAAACTGAAGGTCCAAAGTGTTCTCTCCTGAGGCTATTATTGCTGTGTCATCAGCATACAGCCTGATGGATGTATGCTGTACCACAGAGGGTAAGTTGTTAAAAATTAAGAACACGAGAGGTCCCAGGATGGACCCCTGAAGAACCACCCTGGTTACTTTACAAGGTTCTGATAGATGACGTATCTCAACCCTCTGGGTACGTTCAGTTAAATAGAAATTAAACCAGAGTAAAGGACCATCAGAAATGCCCAGGTCATATAACTTCTCATATAGGATGTAACGGTTCACCAGGTCAAAAGCTTTTGACAAGTTGACAAAGACTACTGCTGTCTCCCCACCTGAATTCAAAGAGGTACAGATCAGGTCGTTAAACTCTAATAGGGCTGTAGAGGTCAAATAGCCCTTACAAAAACCCAATTGGAAAGGAGTCAGGAGCCCGTGTCTGTCTACATAGTCACAAATCTGTCTGTTGACAAGTTTTTCCAAACATTTAGATAAAGGGGGCAATATAGATATAGGGAGATAATTTATTAACTTCTGCAGCATCGCCTGCTTTAAAGATTGGTACTACTTTACTCACCCTCCAAGAATTTGGAAAATGTCCTATTTGCAAGCTCCAATTAAAGATATACTTTATGTGATTGTTGGTGCTATATAATGGGCTGCTAGTTTAAAAAATCGTCCTTCTAGATCTTCCAGCCCTGCCGATTTATGTATTTTTTATTTTTAATAGCTCCCTTTTTACTTCAGACAAAGTAAGTTTCCTAAATCTAAACAGTGGCTGGTGATCTGATAATGTTTTTATATCTTTTGTTATATTTCTAAGTCCTGAATTTGATACATCCCCTGTGCCTGGAAGGTTAGTGAAAAAGGTGTTCAATATGTCTGAGACCTCCTCAGGAGCCTCGGTTATGGTATTTCCAACTCTTATTGTTAGAGTAATGTAACCACCTTCCCCCCCCGGACTGGTTAAATGCTTTACAATGTTCCAAAATTTTCCGGTGTCTGCATTTTGATCAATTTTATTTCCATGATATCTCATCTTTTCCTTTTTTGTCAGTTTTCTGAATTTGTTTCTTTTTATTTCAAATAGTTCCCAATCTCTAGCTGATTTAGATTGTAACACTTTTTTCCAAATTTTGTTCTTCGCCCTGATTTTTATGTTTGCTTGCGTGCATGCACAAGAAACATTATGCGGCAGCTTAGGAGAGAAGTGAGTTGTGGAGGTGCAGCACTGTGGCAGCCAACAGTGGCACTGCATTTGGGGGCTTGGAACTGGTGGACCAATGCAAGCACACTGTGCTGATAACATTGGTTTCCAAAAGTGCCACCAAGTTGAAACGATTTCACCGCTGCAATGAGGGGCCACCTCGTCATTGCCTAGTGTAAATTTTTTTGTAAACAACAGCTCCATGAAAGCTGACAGGGGTGGCCAGTCCCCCTATCGGCATACCCCTGACCCAGTTCATTTCCCAATGGGGGAGCCCACTCCTTGTCTGCATAATTCCCCCATTTGTTGTGTGCCAAGGGGGTGCTCAAACCCCCTCGGCATCATGCACCCCCCCAAAACAGTCTTTCTTTACCAACGGGGGTCCCAATCCTCGTCAGCTTCAGTCCCCCTTCCCAGTTTAATCTGCAGATGGGGGAGCCCAGTCCCCATCAGCATAATGACCCCCCCACCTGTTTCTGTGCTGATGGGGGGCCCAATCCCCATCGGCTTCAGTCCCCCCTTCCTACTTCCAGTTGCTGGGGGATGCACAATCCCCCTTGGCATCATGTGCCTCCCAATAGTTTCTGTGCCGACGGGGGGCCCAATCCCCGTCGGCTTCAGTCCTCCTCCCCACAAATGCAGGAGGTACGCTGGGAGCCCACCCCAGTGTACCAAACAACACCTGAAAAAAAAGAAAACTGACCCGCATAGTCTTTTTTTTTTTAAACCTGTAAAACAAGAAAATGGTCCATTGCAGTCTCTCCTGCCCCTCCCCACACCCGCCCACCCTCTGCTCACCCTGCCTCCCCACCCCCATCACCCTCATACTTACCTCCGGAGCTCGGTGCAATGATCTTTGGTGGACTGGAACATGTCTGCACTCTTCAAAGCTGACTGCAAACTGAAGAAATGCCGTAAGCTGTATGATGGCATGAATAGGGTTTTTTCAACTTTGATGCATATCTTGGGCATTTTGTGGAATTTTGGCACCAAATTTTCAACATGGGGTTATTGGGACCTCTCCTCATGAATTCAGTCACTGTCATGGCGTTATTCAGTCCTGAAAGATGATTTCGTGGTCACTACGTGGAATCACCTTTCAGGACTGATTAATGAAACGACAGTGCTACTGTTCATGTGGTGGGCTCTCAAAATGCCTATGTTGCAAATTTGGTGAAAAAATCCAAAAAATGACTGTTTTATGAGTGTGAGTTGCACAGTTTCCACATACACTCATAACTTTGCAATGTTTTCACTCCAGATTTTCAACACTGGTATTTTTCCACACCTCCTTATGAACAGTACAGCTATCATTTTACACATCCTGGCCGAAATGTGTTTTTGCACTTCCAGCGCAGAATAGTGCAGTCGCTGTGGGAAATCAGTTTTCAGGACAGATTAAGAAAATGACAGTGACACTGTTCATGAGTAGAGGTTCTAAAATTCTTATGTTGAAAATTTGGTGACGAAAGTCCATAAAATGACTGTGTTACAAGTGTGTGTTGCGCAATTTCCATGCACCCTTGTAACTTCGCAAATTTGTAATATTTTCATGCCAGATTTTCAACACTGGCATTTTTTCACACCTCCTTATGAACAGTACAGCTGTCATTTTTCACATCCTGGCCGAAATGTGTGTCCAGCGTGGAATAGCGCGGTCGCTGTGGGAAATCAGTGTTTGGGACAGATTAAGATCGAGCGAGTGAGAGAGGGGCAGTGAGCAAGCTCAACTGAGCTCTGTCAGGACTGCTGTGGATTTCTTTGTGGGCAGAAAAAAGGTGCCAATGTAGGCAGGAGCCCAGTACAAAAGGGCAGCCTGCAGCGTTGGGAGAAACAGAATGAGTGAGTGAGAGAAGGGGGGTGAGTGAGCTCAACAGAGCTCTGTCGGGACTGCTGCAGATTTCTTTGTGAGCAGAAAAAGGCACCAACACAGGCTGGAGCCCAGTACAAAAGGGCAGCCAGCAGCACCGGGAGAAACAGAACGAGTAAGTGAAAGAGGGGGAGTGACCGAGCTCAATGGAGCTCTGTCAGGACTGCTGCAGATTTCTTTGTGGGCAGAAAAAGGCACCAATGCAGGCTGGAGCCCAGTACAAAAGGGCAGCCTGCAGTGCCGGGAGAAACAGAATGAGCGAGTGAGAAAGGGGGAGTGAACGAGCTCAACGGAGCTCTGTCGGGACAGCTGTGAACTTTTGTGGGCAGAAAAAGGTGCCAATGCAGGCAGGAGCCCAGTAAAAAAGGGCAGCCTGCAACGCTGGGAGAAACAGAATGAGTGAGTGAGAGAGGGGGAGTGAGCAAGCTCAACGGAGCTCTGTCGGGACTGCTGCGGATTTCTTTGTGGGCAGGAAAAGACACCAACACAAGCAGGAGCCCAGTACAAAAGAGTAGCCTGCAGCACCGGGAGAAATAGAATGACCGAGTGAGAGAGGGGGAGCGAGCGAGCTCAAGAGCTCTGCCGGGACTTTAGAGTTGCCCACCCTCCCACCCAGTGTCCTCTGTGGTCCTATATTACAGCAGAGTCTCTGGGGTGGAGACAAAGCAATGATTGGACACTTTGAGGATTGCTGTAATACTAAAGAATTAGTTGTTCTGTTTATTTCTCTAACTGAGCTAAGTACTGAGCTGTACTGTTAGGATTGCTATAATAATGCATATTTATTTGTTCTATTAATTTCTCTAACTGAGCTGAGTAATACTTGGAGTGCAATAGGATTTCTAACTGGGCTAAGTGAAGCTATATGAGAGCTGAGAACAAAAAGTATGGTAGCTGAAGGGTGAAAAATGGACAAGGAGGCTTTAAGATTGCTACAGTAATACAGTATCTAATGGATGAGATTTGAGACTGAATTAACCCGGTCGGCAAGGGGGCAGTAGGAGGATTAGTGTGTGGAGGAGAGGTGGGGACCAGGAATTTGAGTAAATAGGGGCCTAACAGTTGTAGTAGGGTACAGAAACAGGAAATAAGAGCCCGTAACATAAGATGGGGGCCAAAATGAGGCAGGTGCCACATGTCAGTAGGGTGGGCATCTTTGGAAGGGCGGTGGGGTGTACAGGGTGTGGGTCCACCATGAACCTGTACTGGGCTTGGAGGATGGCGGGTGTTTGGTCTGTAGATGACTGGATTGTTTGAAGGAGGAACTGTGGAGGTTGGGGGGAGTCTAAGTGGCAGGGCAGAAGAGTACGGTAGGCATCCTGACTGGGGGATAGGGGATGGCAAGGGAGGCGGAGGAAGAACAACTAGGGACTGAAACTGCCCCAGTATCAGAGGCACTAGCAGAATAGAGAGGAGAAGGGAGGGGTGCCCGAGGCGAGGGGCCTCCTGATGGGGAGGAAGGGACCACGAGAGTACCAGGGAGAGATCAGATGGCTGTGGATAGGAGGGACCGGGGTGACACGAGGGAACAAGTAGGAGGGGAACCGATGGGGAAGAGGTGTAGGAGGGTATCAACTAGGAATAGATTCGAGCCTCTACTATGGGAGAATGGGAGAAGAGGGAGCAGGAACATTCTGAAGGGGGAGGACAAGCGGGGGCATGAGAGGGATGACAACAGGTAGGGAAGAGATAACAAGGATGAAAGGGTAGAAGGGGCTAGTAAGGAAGGAGGGGTGGTGACTGGAGGAGAAGACTATGGGAAGGGGAAAGGATGAGGGGCATCACTATCGGGGTAGAAGGGAATGGGGGCTCTAAATCGACAACAGCGAGGATAGGAGAGGGGTTGGAAATCAGCAGAGGAGGAGGAGAGGTTGACATGGAAAGCACGGTAGGAAGTAGTCAGGCTGGGAGGGGGTTCAAGGGGATGGGAGGAATAAGGCAGAGAAAAGGGGTGAGGTGGAAGTAGGTGTTACTGATACAGAAGTCACAGAGTGTGCAGCTGGCGGGGGTAAGGGGCATGGAAGAATGAACACTGGGGTGGTGGAAGGGCATTAGAAGGGAAAAGGGGTAAGGGATGGAGGGGGGCTACTCATCCAGTGGGATTCTATACTGAAAGGGGTGAGATGGGGGCAGAAGGGGGGAAAGGCACAGCCATATTTGGGTTGAAGCTATCCCCAGGTTGACTGCAGGAGGGGCAGGGCAGGCACTGCTCAAGTGTGCAGTGAGGGGGAGGAAGAAACCTCATTTAGTGTTGCATTTGGGTACAAACGACTTGGTGGGGGAGACTGTGGAAGTAGTGAGAGGGAGGTTTGAGTAGTTGGGCAGGCAGTGTGAGGGGGTGGAGGAGTTGGTGGCATTCTCTGAGGTACTTCCGGTACCATGTGCAAGCATGGGGAGGAAGGTTAGGATTGAGGAGTTCAACGAGTGGCTGAGGGATTGTTGCCACACCAAAAATGATGGGCTAGTGACTAACTGGGGTAGGGTCTGGGGGAATAGTGACAGGCTACACTTGAGCAGGAAGGGAAGGGGAGGGGAATATTAAAGGCAGGATTAGAAGGGTATAGCTCTACTAACGTGGATTTAAACTAGTGAGGGGCTGGCCAAAAGACTGAGATTGGTAGAAAGGTCCGGACAGGGGGGCCTAATGAGCTTACCCCGCTAGATATACATAAAGGAGGAGGCGTAGTAACCCTGGGAGGGGGTGGGCAGAGTGGTCTGAGTGTAATACAGAAGGCAGGAGAAAGGGTGAGGACTACCGGGAGGAGGGACACGGACCAAGGAGGAGAAGGGTGTGGAGAAGGAGGGGTATGGGTGGAAGGTGGTCTCTCTCAATGCAAGAAGCCTGGGGAACAAAACTGCAGAGCTTCAGGCCCTCCTTTCAGAGGGGAAGGTGGACATTGCTGCAGTGACAGAGACTTGAACCACAAAGTATCATGACTGGGACTTGGCAATCCTGGAATACAGGATATGCAGTAGGGGTCAGGTGGTTGGAAGGAGGGGGTTGCACTCTATGTGAGGGAAGAGATTGAATGCATAAGAGACGAGGGAGAAGAGGAGAGGACAGAGGTACTTTTGATGCAGCTCCTGGACTTCAAGGGCAGAAAGCTGAGCCTGGGAGTGGTGTACAGACCACCAGCCCCCTCTGGGGAACTGGATGGGGAGTTGGCAGAGCAGATAAGGATGGTCTGTAGAAGAGGGAGTGTGGTGATAGTGGGGGATTTTAACCTACCGTGGGTTGACTGGAGCACCCCAGCCACTAGCAGCACCAGGGAGCAGGTGCTCCTTGATGCATTCCAACATGTCCTTCTGATGCAATTGGTAAGTTGGCCTACAAGGCTTGGTAGCACTCTGGAACTAGTACTGGAAAATGGGGAGGCAGTGAGGGAGGTAAGGGTGGAGGACTCATTAGCAGGTAGCGACCACCAGACAATGTGGCTCGTTGTTGTGCTGGGCAGGGAGACAGGAGGCATGGGCACTAAGGTGGTGGGCTTTATTAGGGTTGACTTTGGGAGGATGGGAGCAATACTGCAAGGGAGACTCCAGGATATAAGGCCGGGGATGGATGCAGTAAAAAATTGGGGAGTCATAAAGACTGGGCTAACAGAGGCCACAGTAGCCTGCAGCAGGGCCAGAAGTAAGAAGAGCAGAGCCAAGAAACCATGCTGGCTGAACAAGGAAGTGCTGCAAGGGATGAGGGCATAGAGGGCTGCATACTGGAAGTACAGGAGAACAGGGAAGGGAGAGGACAAGGAGGCTTATGGGAGTTGGTCAAGGGAGGTGGCTAGCAGGGTGAAAAAAGCTAAGGCCTCAAGGGAATTAAGGTTAGCACAGGGCATAAAGGGAGGGGAAAAGAACTTTTTAAGGTATGTCAGGGAAAAGAGGAAGTGCAAAGTACATATTGTGAGGATAAAGCGGGGAGCGGATTGGGTGGAAAAGGGGGAGGTGTAAGTGGAAATTCTAAATGGGTACTTCTGCTCCGTTTTCACTAAGGAGAGGGATTGTCCACTACCAGCATGGGCTGGGGGTGGGGAAAGGGGGGAGGAGGTGACAGACAAAGTGATCACAGAGACTAGGGTGCTAGGGGGCTGAGGGCAGTAATAGTGGACAATGCACCAGGTCCCGATGGCATCCACCCCAGGGTGCTGAAGGAGATGGCAGAGCTGTTGGCTGAGCCACTGGCAGATCTGTTCAACACCTCCCTGGAAATGGGGTGTGTGTCCCAGGACTGGAGGGTGGCCCATGTGGTGCCCATACACAAGAGTGGGCCTAGAGAGGAGCCAGGAAATTATCAGCCAGTAAGTCTCATATCCATAGTGGGTAAGCTTATGGAGGCGATACTGAAGGAGAGGCTGGTGGCATTCCTAGAGAGTAATGGCCTCCAAGATGGGCGGCAACACAGGTTCATCTCAGGGAGGTCTTGTCAAAGCAACCTAATAGAGTATTATGACTGGGTGACAAGGGAGTTGGACAGGGGCAATGCGGTACATGTCCTGTACTTGGACTTCAGTAAGACCTTTGATACAGTGCCTCATGAGAGACTGGGGGGGAACCTGACGGCAGTGGGGATGGGGAAAAAAGCTGACTAAATGGATAGAGAACTGGTTACAGAGGAGGGTGCAGAGGGTAGTAGTGGTGGTGGTGGTGGAGCTCTCGGCACCTAGAGCAGTGACAACCGGGGTGCCGCAGGGGGTCACTGCTGGGCCCGGTGCTATTTGGGCTCTTTATCTCAGATATAGCACATGGAGTGGAGAGCAGGATTAGTCAGTTTGCAGATTATACCAAATTGGGGGTGGTGGTGGACGAAGAAGATGGATGGGAAAAACTGCAGGGGGACCTAACCAAACTAGAGACATGGTCGGTGGAATGGCAGCCAGGATTCATAGCAAAAAAGTGTAAGGTGATGCACTTCGGGGCTAAGAACCAGAAGAGGGACTATTGGTTGTGGATCACAGAGGAGGAGAAGGACCTAGGGGTGTTGGTAACTAGGAGCATGAACAACTCGGCCCAGTGCAGGAGAGCAGCAGCAAAAGGCAAACAGGATGCTGGGTGGATCACAAGGGGGTTCTCATCCAGACACAGGGATGTGATCCTACCTCTCTACAGATCATTGGTCAGACTGCACCTAGAGTACTGTGTGCAGTATTGGAGGTCATACCTCAGGAGAGATATAAAGTTACTGGAGGGGGTGCAAAGGAGGGCAACAAAAGTGTTAAAGGGGATGGAAGGAAAGGAATATGAAGTTAGGCTGAAAGAGCTGAACATGTACACACTGGAGGACTGGAGGGATGGGGGATATGATTGAAGTGTTTAAATACCTGAAGGGGGTAAATAAATCTAGCACTAAGGGGGTGTTTAAACTGAGGAGTGGAAGAGACAGGAGGGGGCACAGACTAAGGTTGGAAGGGGGATGTTTCAAGAGGGAAATGAGGAGGCAGTACTTCTGTGAGAGGGTGGTGTCTAGTTGGAATGTGCTGCCAGAGGGTGTGTAGGACAGTCAATAGCTTTGAGAAGGAGTGGGTTAAAGCAAGAAGAAGAGTCAGGGGGGCAGAGGCGGGAACAAGCAGGAGAGGAACTGAGGGGGGAGGAGGCTGGGGCAGCTGCAAATTTAGAGTGCTAGCTGCACACTCAAGCAGACTTACATAGACCAGTTAGTGTGTTCTGCTGGCAGATTCATATGTTCGTATGTTCATATGTTTGTATGTAAAATCACAGTGACTCATTTCATGAGCAGCAGTCCTAAAATGCCTATGTTGAAAATCTGGTGACAAATGTCCATAAAATGACTGTGTTACAAGCGTGCATTGTGCAGTTTCCACACACCCTCATAACTTCGCAAATGTGTAGTATTTTCACTCCAGATTTTCAACATTGGCATTTTTTCAGACTGCCTTATAAACAGTACAGCTGTCATTCTTCACATCCTGACCCAAATATGCATTTACACATCTGTCGCAGAATAGCGCAGTTGCTGTGGGAAATCAATGTTCGGTCAGATTAAGAAAATCATAGTGACACTGTTCATGAGCAGAGGTCACAAAATGCCTATGTTGAAAATTTGGTGAAATAATTCCAATAGACTGTGTTACGCGCATGCACTGTGCAGTTTCCATGTACACTCGGAAGTTTGAGCATTTTTAATATTTTCACTACAGATTTTCAACATTGCATTCTCTTCACACCTCCGTATAAATGGTACAGCTGTCATCCTTGACATCCTACCCAATCTGTGTTTTCTTACATCTGGCGCACAACGGCACGGTCACTGTGGAAACTCAAAGTTCAGGACACATTGACAGAATCACAGTGCCACTGTTCATGAGAAGAGGTCCCAAATGCTTTCATTTGGTGGGGGTCACAAAATGGCCATGTTGAAAATTTGTAGTGGAAATACCAACGAACGCCCGGGCATTAGGGCTTCTAACCATAACGTCCCACCCTGTACAGACTGATAGGCATCAGGGGTGTGCCTTTGGATTACCGACTGTAATGTTCATGCCATTCCACCCCAACCCACCACCCTGCAGCCAGTGACAGGCATCTAGGTGTGGCTTGCACTCTTCGGCCCCAGAGTTCACGCCATTCTCCTGTACTGCACCCATTTCAGCGTATGTCCTTATGGAGTGGGGTGACTGTAAAGCCGAACACCCCAATGCATACCTCAACACGCGTTGGTGTCTGCTGGATAGGGTGAAGTGAAATGGCATGAACGTTATGGGTGGCAACACAAACGCATACCCCAGTGCCTGTCCGTCTCTGCAGGGTGGAGGTGGGGTTGACGTGAAATTCAGTACTTCACTGCCATTCCTATTCTGCATCTCTCTAACTCCTACATTTTCAATGCTAATACCAGCAAACAAACATTCGGCATTGACAAATGCTTGTTTTCAATAGTTTTTCTGTTATCCAGGGAAATCTGTGTCTTCTGAAAAGTGTTTGTAAAGTATTCTACAGTTAAATCGAGGTCAGGGATTAATCTACAATGATCCCATTTTGTCTGATGTCACACTTTCTAGAAATTTATTTTCTGAAAAACTTCTCATGTCCCTGGTCCAATTTGCTTTAAGTGGTTTTGTGGCCTTTAAATAGGGAATTGGGTAGTATTAACCAAACAGAATTATGGTCTCTAAAATGAGGGGACAAGGTGCCAGAAGCTTCAGTTTGTCACTGCGATGCTGTAAATGATGTAAATATCAAGTCAAGGACACTCCCAGATGTGGAAGTATTTGTAAAATGTTTTCTGACACACCTGTAATGGGCCATGTCTGTCACTAGAAAATGTGTTCTTATACACCTGTACAGGGCTCCTTCTGTCAATAGTAAATGTAGTCTGGTACACCTGTACAGGGCTACTTCTGTCAATAGTAAATGTGTTCCGGTACACCTGTACAGGGCTACTTCTGTCAATAGTAAATGTGGTCTGGTACACCTGTACAGGGCTACTTCTGTCAATAGTAAATGTGTTCTGATACACCTGTACAGGGCTACTTCTGTCAATAGTAAATGTGTTCTGATACACCTGTACAGGGCTACTTCTGTCAATAGTAAATGTGGTCTGGTACACCTGTACAGGGCTACTTCTGTCCATAGTAAATGTGTTCTGATACATCTGTACAGGGCTACTTCTGTCAGTAGTAAATGTGTTCTGATACACCTGTACAGGGCTACTTCTGTCAATAGTAAATGTGGTCTGGTACACCTGTACAGGGCTACTTCTGTCAATAGTAAATGTGTTCTGATACACCTGTACAGGGCTGCTTCTGTCAATAGTAAATGTGTTCTGATACACCTGTACAGGGCTACTTCTGTCTACAGTAAATGTGTTCTGATACACCTGTACCAGGCAATTTCTATCAATAGTTGATGTGTTTTGATACACCTGTACCAGGCCATTTCTATCAATAGTTAATGTGTTCTGATACACCTGTACCCTGCCATTTCTATCAATAGTAAATGTGTTCTGATACACCTGTACAGGGCTACTTCTGTCAATAGTAAATGTGGTCTGGTACACCTGTACAGGGCTACTTCTGTCAATAGTAAATGTGTTCTGATACACCTGTACAGGGCTACTTCTGTCAATAGTAAATGTGGTCTGGTACACCTGTACAGGGCTACTTCTGTCCATAGTAAATGTGTTCTGATACATCTGTACAGGGCTACTTCTGTCAATAGTAAATGTGTTCTGATACACCTGTACCAGGCCATTTCTATCAATAGTAAATGTGTTCTGATACACCTGTACAGGGCTACTTCTGTCAATAGTATATGTGTTCTGATACACCTGTACTGGGCCATTGCTGTCACTAGAAAATGTGTTCTGATACACCTGTACCAGACCATTTCTATCAATAGTAAATGTGTTCTGATACACCTGTACCAGACCATTTCTATCAATAGTTAATGTGTTTTGATACACCTGTACCAGGCCATTTCTATCAATAGTAAATGTGTTCTGATACACCTGTACAGGGCTACTTCTGTCAATAGTAAATGTGTTCTGATACACCTGTACAGGGCTACTTCTGTCAATAGTAAATGTGGTGTGGTACACCTGTACAGGGCTACTTCTGTCAATAGTAAATGTGGTCTGGTACACCTGTACAGGGCTACTTCTGTCAATAGTAAATGTGTTCCGGTACACCTGTACAGGGCTACTTCTGTCAATAGTAAATGTGGTCTGGTACACCTGTACAGGGCTACTTCTGTCAATAGTAAATGTGTTCTGATACACCTGTACAAGGCTACTTCTGTCAATAATAAATGTGGTCTGGTACACCTGTACAGGGCTACTTCTGTCAATAGTAAATGTGTTCTGATACACCTGTACAGGGCTACTTCTGTCAATAGTAAATGTGGCCTGGTACACCTGAACAGGGCTACTTCTGTCAATAGTAAATGTGTTCTGATACACCTGTACAGGGCTACTTCTGTCAATAGTAAATGTGTTCTGATACACCTGTACCAGGCCATTTCTATCAATAGTAAATGTGTTCTGATACACCTGTACCAGGCCATTTCTATCAATAGTAAATGTGCTCTGATACACCTGTACAGGGCTACTTCTGTCAACAGTAAATGTGTTCTGATACACCTGTACCAGGCAATTTCTATCAATAGTAAATGTGTTCTGATACACCTGTACAGGGCTACTTCTGTCAATACTAAATGTGGTCTGGTACACCTCTACCAGGCCATTTCTATCAATAGTAAATGTGTTCTGATACACCTGTACTGGGCCATTGCTGTCACTAGAAAATGTGTTGTGATACACCTGTACCAGACCATTTCTATCAATAGTTAATGTGTTTTGATACACCTGTACCAGGCCATTTCTATCAATAGTTAATGTGTTCTGATACACCTGTACCAGGCCATTTCTATCAATAGTAAATGTGTTCTGATACACCTGTACAGGGCTACTTCTGTCAATAGTAAATGTGGTCTGGTACACCTGTACAGGGCTACTTCTGTCAATAGTAAATGTGTTCTGATACACCTGTACAGGGCTACTTCTGTCAATAGTAAATGTGGTCTGGTACACCTGTACAGGGCTACTTCTGTCAATAGTAAATGTGTTCTGATACATCTGTACAGGGCTACTTCTGTCAATAGTAAATGTGTTCTGATACACCTGTACCAGGCCATTTCTATCAATAGTAAATGTGTTCTGATACACCTGTACCAGGCCATTTCTATCAATAGTAAATGTGTTCTGATACACCTGTACCAGGCCATTTCTATCAATAGTAAATGTGCTCTGATACACCTGTACAGGGCTACTTCTGTCAACAGTAAATGTGTTCTGATACACCTGTACCAGGCAATTTCTTTCAATAGTAAATGTGTTCTGATACACCTGTACCAGGCCATTTCTATCAATAGTAAATGTGTTCTGATACACCTGTACTGGGCCATTGCTGTCACTAGAAAATGTGTTGTGATACACCTGTACCAGACCATTTCTATCAATAGTTAATGTGTTTTGATACACCTGTACCAGGCCATTTCTATCAATAGTTAATGTGTTCTGATACACCTGTACCAGGCCATTTCTATCAATAGTAAATGTGTTCTGATACACCTGTACAGGGCTACTTCTGTCAATAGTAAATGTGGTCTGGTACACCTGTACAGGGCTACTTCTGTCAATAGTAAATGTGTTCTGATACACCTGTACAGGGCTACTTCTGTCAATAGTAAATGTGGTCTGGTACACCTGTACAGGGCTACTTCTGTCCATAGTAAATGTGTTCTGATACATCTGTACAGGGCTACTTCTGTCAATAGTAAATGTGTTCTGATACACCTGTACCAGGCCATTTCTATCAATAGTAAATGTGTTCTGATACACCTGTACCAGGCCATTTCTATCAATAGTAAATGTGTTCTGATACACCTGTACAGGGCTACTTCTGTCAACAGTAAATGTGTTCTGATACACCTATACCAGGCAATTTATATCAATAGTAAATATGTTCTGATACACCTGTACAGGGCTACTTCTGTCAATAGTAAATGTGGTCTGGTACACCTGTACCAGGCCATTTCTATCAATAGTAAATGTGTTCTGATACACCTGTACCAGACCATTTCTATCAATAGTTAATGTGTTTTGATACACCTGTACCAGGCCATTTCTATCAATAGTTAATGTGTTCTGATACACCTGTACCAGGCCATTTCTATCAATAGTAAATGTGTTTTGATACGTCTGTACAGGGCTACTTCTGTCAATAGTAAATGAGTTCTGATACACCTGTACCAGGCCATTTCTATCAATAGTAAATGTGTTCTGATACACCTGTACAGGGCTACTTCTGTCAATAGTAAATGTGTTCTGATACACCTGTACTGGGCCATTGCTGTCACTAGAAAATGTGTTCTGATACACCTGTACCAGACCATTTCTATCAATAGTTAATGTTTTTGATACACCTGTACTAGGCCATTTCTATCAATAGTAAATGTGTTCTGATACACCTGTACTGGGCCATTGCTGTCACTAGAAAATGTGTTGTGATACACCTGTACCAGACCATTTCTATCAATAGTTAATGTGTTTTGATACACCTGTACCAGGCCATTTCTATCAATAGTTAATGTGTTCTGATACACCTGTACCAGGCCATTTCTATCAATAGTAAATGTGTTCTGATACACCTGCACAGGGCTACTTCTGTCAATAGTAAATGTGGTCTGGTACACCTGTACAGGGCTACTTCTGTCAATAGTAAATGTGTTCTGATACACCTGTACAGGGCTACTTCTGTCAATAGTAAATGTGGTCTGGTACACCTGTACAGGGCTACTTCTGTCCATAGTAAATGTGTTCTGATACATCTGTACAGGGCTACTTCTGTCAATAGTAAATGTGTTCTGATACACCTGTACCAGGCCATTTCTATCAATAGTAAATGTGTTCTGATACACCTGTACCAGGCCATTTCTATCAATAGTAAATGTGTTCTGATACACCTGTACAGGGCTACTTCTGTCAACAGTAAATGTGTTCTGATACACCTATACCAGGCAATTTATATCAATAGTAAATATGTTCTGATACACCTGTACAGGGCTACTTCTGTCAATAGTAAATGTGGTCTGGTACACCTGTACCAGGCCATTTCTATCAATAGTAAATGTGTTCTGATACACCTGTACCAGACCATTTCTATCAATAGTTAATGTGTTTTGATACACCTGTACCAGGCCATTTCTATCAATAGTTAATGTGTTCTGATACACCTGTACCAGGCCATTTCTATCAATAGTAAATGTGTTTTGATACGTCTGTACAGGGCTACTTCTGTCAATAGTAAATGAGTTCTGATACCCCTGTACCAGGCCATTTCTATCAATAGTAAATGTGTTCTGATACACCTGTACAGGGCTACTTCTGTCAATAGTAAATGTGTTCTGATACACCTGTACTGGGCCATTGCTGTCACTAGAAAATGTGTTCTGATACACCTGTACCAGACCATTTCTATCAATAGTTAATGTGTTTTGATACACCTGTACTAGGCCATTTCTATCAATAGTTAATGTGTTCTGATACACCTGTACCAGGCCATTTCTATCAATAGTAAATGTGTTCTGATATGTTTGTACAAGGCTACTTCTGTCAATAGTAAATGTGTTCTGATACACCTGTACCAGGCCATTTCTATCAATAGTAAATGTGTTCTGATACACCTGTACCAGGCCATTTCTATCAATAGTAAATGTGTTCTGATACATCTGCACAGGGCTACTTCTGTCAATAGTAAATGTGTTCTGATACACCTGTACCAGGCCATTTCTATCAATAGTAAATGTGTTCTGATACACCTGTACCAGGCCATTTCTATCAATAGTAAATGTGTTCTGATACATCTGTACAGGGCTACTTCTGTCAATAGTAAATGTGTTCTGATACACCTGTACCAGGCCATTTCTATCAATAGTAAATGTGTTCTGATACATCTGTACAGGGCTACTTCCGTCAATAGTAAATGTGGTCTGGTACACCTGTAGTGTGCCAGTTCTATCACTAGTAAATGTGTTCTGATACACCTGTACTGTGCTATTTCTTTCAACAGTAAATATTTTCTAATACACCTGTGTAGGGCATTTTCTATTAGGCTGGATGTGTTCTGATACTTCTATACTCAGCCACTTATGAATCATTGATTGGTATGGGTATGGGATTAGCTTGGCTCTGTGATTGTTCTGGGTCTGTGATTTGTCTGGGTCAGAGGTTGGCCTGGTTCTCTTACAGATCTGGGTCTGTACTTTGTCTGGGTCAGATATTGGCCTGCTTCTGTGATTGGATTGGGTCTCTGATTGGCCTTTATCAGTGACTGGTCTGTGTTAAGGATTGGACTGCATCAGGGTTTGGTCTGTATCAGTCATTGTCTGTGTCTGGGATTGACCTATGTCAGAACTGGTCTGTATGTGATTAGTCAGTGTGGAATTGGCCTGTGTATGTGACTAGCCTGTGTCAGGGATTGGTCTGTATGTGACTGGCTTATTGCGTGATTGTGTGTGTGTGTGTGTCCTGCGGTAGGGATTGGCCTGTGTCATGGATTAGCCTTTGTGTATGATTGGTCTGGGTCAGGGATTGGCCAGTGTCAGGGATTGGACTGTGTGTGTGACTGGCCTGTGTCTGTGATTGACCTGTGTTAGGGACTGTCCTGTGTGTATAATTAGCCTGTGTGTGATTGACCTGTGTGTGTGATTGACCTGTGTATGTGATGTATTTATTTATTTATTGATTGATTTATGTCTTTGGTGACCAGGTAGGTGCGCTGATCCAAGGGACCGCTTTCAGGCATGACCTGGGTCATAAACTTTGGCACATTTAACAAAACAGAATACAGGAGGAGTAACATGGCCGCAATGCAGGCCATCAACAATGAGGTGCAGAGAATTACAGTGCAGAGGGTATCAACAAAAATGAGAATACAATAAGGTACAAGGTGAAGCTGTAGGCTAGTGATAAGTCCATATACATTATCACAGGAACATGGAGAATAATACAGTAAGGTGACAAATTACCAGGTAAACCATATAAAGTGCAAGTTCAAAAAGGCAAGCCAATATCAAAATCAAGTAACAACCAGGTGAATATTCAAAATTCAGTGCTGTAGTCCACAATAAGCAAAGTCAAAGTGATTGGCCTTTGTCAGAGATTGATTGCTGTCAGGCATTGTCCTGTGCGAGTGGCCTGGGTCAGCGATTGTCCTGTGTGTGATTGGCCTGTGTCAGAGATTGGCATGTATCAGAGCTTGGCCTTTGTTAGGGATTACATGAGGCAGTGGCTGGCATGTGATGGACTGTTGCCAAAGTTTTGACCTGTATAAACTATGGTGCCATACTGGCCAGTTTGATTTGCAGGTTTTGGACTAACCTGTGTGATGTGCAGGTGTCAGAGACTGACTTATGCTTCTGCAAGGAGCCTGGGCCTGGTTCCATGAACCTAGCAGACATCCCTGGTGTGTGTGACTGGGGATCCTGCACTAGTACCAAGGCTTTGAATATGAATTCCAGTCAGATGTTACATGGCACTAGTGCAGCAATGTGATGACCCTGGGCTAGTACTTCCAGAACTAGCAGGCTGCTTGCAATCAGTTAGTTTTTACATGTAAAGCATTTTCTTTTTTCTTTTGCCAATTAGACAGTTTTCTTTGAAATACTATACCGTCAGGTGTGATGTGTAGAACAGTTCTCTATCTGACAGCTGTCAGGTCTAGAGCTAGACCTTGTACCTCATCATCTCTGTGTTTATCATCTCATTTATAGTGACATCATAAGTGACCAGTCTGATAGTCTGATGGAAGGCAAGAAGCTCTTCCTGGTCAGCTCTTGTGCCGCTCTCCATGAGGTCACAGTGCTGATGATTAAGTAAGATAGGGAATAGCGCTAGACGTGCCCATCCCCAGGTAAAGCAGTTGCCCTGGTAATAGACTTTACCTGACATATCAACAGTTGGTAAAATTAATTATAAAATGGCAAGAAAAAATGTAGGCATTTATTGGCCAAGAGACATCACCTGACTGAGCATTAAATCTCTATAAATGCATGGTCAGATGCCAAATCTCATTTTCCTCCCCCCAAAAAGTATTCAGTGCCATTTTATAAGTGTAATAAGCCCTTCCAGGGTGTGCATTATAGGATTTTACTGCACTTCTCAAGGGCATAAGGACACTCAGCCTTCTACCTCATGCTTTATTACCCCCTATAATGCACAATCTGTTGTGGCTTATTACGTACTTCGTATTTGTTATTCTTCTTTGCCAGATATCCACTTTCATAGTTGTCTGGTCTCTATCTCATGGTAGGGTGGGAGGCCTTTGCTGGTGCAGAAGCAAACTATGAGCAAACTAGGTGGCAATGGGACAGCGGAAGCTGAGGAGCTTCAGAGGTCCTGTGATGTTGGGGAAGGGGGGTAGGTATGACGGTGGTCTCCTAACTCCACTGGTGAAATTCTGGATTCCATCTGTAAGGGGCAGAGGAACTACCCAGTTGGCATCTAGTAATTCCAAAACTGTTAAACCAGCAGAAAATACCATTCCTCACTTTATCACTAGCAGGCAAAAAAATGTTTTCAGGGTCCAGGGACTGGAATTTTGAAGGATTGCGACAAAGTTTTAGTGCAATTTCATGCCTTTGTGTCAAAAGTAATGTTGCATCTTGATCACATAAAAGATTGTCCAACTTTTAACATAGTTGCACATAATTGCAGCAAAAATGTCAGTGTCTGTGGGAAAAAAATGACACATGCTTCATTTTTTTACGCAAGCTGCCATAAATCAAGAAAACTGTTGCAAATCTGTCAAAACATTTGAAAACAGCATTCAAATGTTTCGCTACATGTTGGATGATGCAGGCGCAGTAAAAAAATCGGGAACTGTACCTGTGTTACTTCTGGTGTTACCCCTTTTCATAATCTTCCAGCCCTAGTGTGTCTTGAAAGAATGCTGCAGACAGTCTTTAGTCCCTGAATGACCATGGTTCAGTTCACTCAAACTAGATATGCTACTCAGCCTACTGTTCATCTCTGGACGGGGATAGGAGCATTATTATAGTAGAGGAGGGGGAGATATGTCTCTGCAGTAAAGTCCTCATCTTTAATGATGCTGAGCTTTTTATGAGTGTTCTTAAAACTGAGCAAGCTGTAAACACAATGTTTTGACAGGGACTCTTTGGAGTAATAAGTTAATTTCTTCTGACAGAAGCAAGCTGTGTTGCATCAAATGGTATTAACTTCTCGGTGGATCACCCCAGGCTGTTCCAGGCTGCTGTATGTTAGGCGTATAGAAAATCAACCATCGACCATTTGTATGTCTGATCTCTCACCTTTTAATGACATGAGATCAATTTCCTGGTAATCACCTGTATTGTATTAAACTGCTGTCTTGCAGAATAACTTTTGTTAAGCAATCTGTGACCCACAAACTCCTGTACAAATTCTGAAATGCTGGTTAGTTTTCTCTGCACCTGATGATGTGACCTGAGAGGTCTCAAAAGCCTGTGTAAAAATTATTCAGTTGGTCTAAAAAAAGGTATTACCATCAGGGGCACAACCAGAAATTTTTGTTTTGTACACACTCTCTCCAACTGCTGCCCACCCCCATTTAAAAAAAAATGTACACATCCACTTAAACTGCTACACCCATTTTAAAACAAATCAAATTATCAAATGACTCATCTAATCTCTAACCAGGTTGTACACACACACAGACACACACACACACACACACACACGCGCGCACACATATATACTGTATGTATGTCCTAAATAACAGAAGTTTAAACAGATACAGACACTAAGTGGCCTACACTAACTCAGATATTCTAGATTATAATTCTAGTGGTAAGAAAAAAAAACATATGGTTTGGAACAGGTACTCAGAAAACTGCACACAGGTATGTACAGTGACTATGCTCCTACCTGGTTAGAATAGTGTTGCCTGAAGAGCAGCGCCGTGTAAACCGTGCTGTCAGGACTGCGTGATGCGTGAATAATAACAGGGGTAGAATAGCGTATGTCAAGTACTGCTACCCCTATAGTTACTCAGGCAATGGTGAGGGTGTATAAAATAAAAGAAAAGTGCAGTAGCTAGCTGAGCTGCTCCTGTGATGGAGAAGATTAAGACAGCAGCAACTCGGGCAGCAGAGACTGGGAGATCAGGGTTCTGTTCCTGGTCTCCTGACAAATGTAGTTTCACTTTCCCTCCACCCGAAGTGTAAATTTTTTGTCTAACACCGAAGACAAAAATGTGTGCCCCCCCCACAAGTTTCTCCTTTTCCCAGAGATCCGCTCCCCCCTCAGAGTTTGTTATTTAAATTACGGGTGGTGCAGGGGGGCAGAACCCCCCATGTTGGGGGTGCTGGGGCATAGCCCCCATAAAACAAACGTGTATAGTCTGTTTTAAGCAATGGTAGCAGTCATCGGTGTGGTTTATGACTGTTACTATTAGCGTTGTTTTGATTCCCGGTATTTTTATCTGGTGCTGTTGTTGACAGTGCTGTTTGTACTACGCTGTTCTTGACAGTGCTGTCCTGACATTCGCAATTGTGAACCAGCGCTGAGTATGCCTGCTTCCACCCTTAATTGCCACAAAAAATGTGTAGAAGATTTTCATGAGAATAATACAGCACAACTGACCTGCAGCAGAAAGCCATCTTATGTTCCTTAAAGGTAAACAGCTACTTCTGAAGAGGCTCGGTTGTCAGTCATGTGGCCCTATATGTTAGGCTGATTTCACTATTCAAAAGGCCATGGGGTGAACTAATGATGTAATAACAGGGACGGGAGTTAACTCTGCACTGCTTGGCCAATTGGCTGTCCTCAGCCCTTAACTCCGGGCTAGCCAAGAGACCCACAGACCCCTTTACTAGAACCCTGACCCGGGATTGGCTAAGTGCACACTAAATTATAGCACACCCAATGCTCCTATCCCCCCCACGTTAGGATCCACACTGGATTGTGGAGAGAGCCTGAAACCATCTCAGGGCAAATGAAAGATATACTCTTTCAGTGGGAGGCCAAGGTTTGAGCACCACTATACAAGTACATGAAGGACAAGTACTTAAATCATACCTGGATCTAAGCAAAGAATTTACCCTTCAACCTCATGTTTCCCTGTACCTGCAAGCTAGAACTCATATTCACCATCTTGTGGTTAACCTTGACCAGGCACCCCAGGGTTCCCCTCTGGAAGAAACACTCATTCAACAGAAGAAAGGCAGCAGAATTCTGCAACACGTCTACAGCACACTAGTGGGGAGAAGGCTGAACCTAATGACCAATGCAAAGCACAGGTGGGCCAAAGACCTGGGCTTCCCCTCCTGCTCTAAGAGGGATTGGTGAATGGCACTAAAGATGGTCCTAACTAGATCCAAAAGCAATCATATCAGGCAGGTTCAATATAACTTTCTGTATAGGGTTTGTTTTACCCTGGCCCTAGCAAACAGGAACAATCCTACCACCCCAGATCTCTGCCCAAAATGCAAAGCATCAGTTGGTACATTCTACCACTTGTTGTGGGTCTGCCCTAAAATGCAACCCTTCTGGCAGGGGGTGGTCTCCTCCCAAACCATGATGTTGGGAACCCCGAGGGTGGTCCAACCTGAAACCCTTCTTATGGGCATCCCTCCTTCTAGGAGGCTCAACAGTGTATTGGCCCATCACTTATGGAAATCAGGCCTAGCTATTGCAAAAAGAGTGATAGCCCAGGAATGTTCAGCTGAATCCGCACCACCAGTAGCAAAATGGGGAAAGCAGTTGTTAGAATGTATGACAATTGAGCGAATGCAGTATTTCACGCAGGGTAGATCCCAACTAAATGACAAAATGTGGGTCCCGCTAGAAGAGGCCAATGCCACTAGTCTTCTCTTCCTCTTGCTCTGCTCCTGCCCCTAATTTGTTGGAGCATGTCTAACTGAACCCTGCTACAAGAGAAGGGCGGGGGGATCCCCTCAGGTTCCACATCAAGATCATGGAAACAAAGACACTGCGGTCAATAACAGTGCCATCAATAATGTTAAAGAAAGAAGCACATCCATGTAAAATATACACAATTACAAACTGTGTCAAGGAAATGTGCATTCACGACGGAGCAGTTTCTTGACCACGCTGTTTTGTATGGCGCGGTTCTGATGGGATATCGGCCCCATAACGCATAAAACCTGATGGGGTTGTTGTACTGATGTGGAATGCAGCACTATAACCTTGATATGATTTAATTTGTAATCTGTATTGAATGTACCCTGGCCCTGTGGGGGCCTGGGGGCCTCCTTTGCCCTGTTTCCATATGCAGCCATGTATGTCATTTTACATTGGCTCATGCATGCGCAGCCAACATATTGTGGTTGTAGCAGATTTGGAGGCGTGGTCACTGTTGGGCGAATGCAGGGCACGCATCAGTAGGTGCGTCCCTCATTCCCCAATCAGCCTGCATGCCGGCGCCACACCATACTTACATAATGTGGCAAGCACATCTAAGGAACGGTCCACTGCAATGCGAGCAAAGCTCATCATATGCAGCAGACCTCCCGATGTGCTTTCCCTGGTGAGAAAAAAAAATTAACATGGTGGCACACTGCCTGCCATAATGCCGACTTCGGGGGTGCCCAATCCACCTGTCGGCATGCCCTGCCCCAATGTATGTGCCGACGGGGGAGCCCACTCCCCATCAGCATAATGCACCCCCCATTTGTTATGTGCTGAGGGAGGGTGCCCAATACCCCTTGGCTCTTGCCCCCCCACTTTCATTGTGTGCTGACAGGGGTGCCCAATCCTCTGTCCTACAACATCAAATAGCTTTAGGTGCACGCTGGGAGCCCACCCCAGCATGCCAAGCCCCCTGAAAATTAAAAACAGTCCGGCAATGTATTTATTTTTTTTAACCCTGTGAAAGAAGAAAATGGTCCCTCGCGGTCTCCCTGCCCCCTCTCACAACCTGCACCCACCCTCTGCGCACCCTGCCTTCCCGCACCACCCCCGTGATGATCTTCGGTGGACTGGGAACACGTCTGCACTCTTCAAAGCCGACCGCAAACTGAAGAAATGCCAGTAAGCAGTATAATGGCATAAAAAGAGTTTTTTCAACTTTGGTGCATATCTCAGGCATTTTTTGGAAGTTTTGCACCAAATTTTCAACATGGGGTTATTGGGACCCCTCCTCGTGAATTCAGTCACTGTCATGGCGTTATTCAGTCCCGAAAGGTGATTTAGCGGTCACTGCGGAGAATCACCTTTCGGAACTGAATAACAAAACAACAGTGCCACTGTTCATTTGGTGGGCTGTCAAAAAGCCCATGTTGCAAATTTTGTGAAAAAAATCCCAAAAATGGCTGTTTTACGAGTGTGTATTGCACTGTTTCCATGCACACTCATAGCTTCATGAATTTGTAATATTTTCACTCCATATTTTCAAAATTGGCAATTTTCCATACCTTCTGATGAACAGTACAGTGTCATTTTACGTATCCTGGCCGAAATGTGTTTTCGCACGTCCGGAGCAGAATAGCATGGTTACTGTGCAAAATCAGTTTTTGGGACAGTTTGAGAAAATGACGATGACACTGTTCATGAGCAGAGGTTCTAAAATACCTATGTTGAAAATTTGGTGTCGAAAGTCCATAAAATGACTGTGTTGCAAGCATGCATTGTGCAGTTTTCATGTACCCTTGTAACTTCACAAATTTGCAATATTTTCATGCCAGATTTTCAACACTGGCATTTTTTTGCACCTCCTTATCAACAGTACAGCTGTAATTTTTCACAACCTGCTCAAAATGTGTTTCCGCAGCTGTGGCACACAGTGGCGTGGTTGCTGTGGGAAATCAACTTTTGGGACAGATTAACAAAATCACAGTACCACTGTCCATGAGGAGAGGTCCCAAAATACCTATGTTGAAAATGTGGCTAAAAAAATCCCAAAAATAATTGGGTTACGGATGTGTGTTGCACAATTTCTATGCATGCTCATGACTTCACCAATTTTTCATTTTTTCACTCCGGATTTTCAATGTTGCCATTTTTTTACACGTCCTCATGAACAATGCAGTTATCATTTTGCACATCCTGCCCAAAATGTGTTTTTGCCCCTGTGTCACCAAATGGGATAGCCGCTGTGCAAAACCACCTTTCAGCAAACAAACTGATTGTGCCACTCTTCATGAGGTGGGGTCACAAAAAGCCCATGTTGAAAATTTGGAGTGAAAATACCAACACACGCCTACGGTGTTAGGGTTTCCAACTGTAGCACCCCACCTTGTAGAGACTGACAGGCATCAGGGGTGTGACTTGGGATCATCGCCTGTAATGCTCATGCCATTCCACCCCCACCCCCACCCTGCAGTCAGTGACAGGCATCGTGGTGTGCCTTGCAGTGTTCGGCCACAAAGTTCACCCCATTCTCCTATACTGCACCCAACTCAGCGTATTTTCTTATAGAATGGGGCAAGTATAACACCCAAAGACCCCAAAGCACACCACGACACTTGTCAGTGTCTACAGGGTAGGGTGAGGTAAAATGGCATGAGTGTTATAGCTGATGACCCAAAGGCACACCCCAATGCCTGTCAGTCTCTGCAGGGAGGGGATGGGGTTGGTGTCACTTCAATATTTCACTGCCATTCCTATTATGTGTCTCTGACTCCTGCACTACCAATGCCAATACCAGTGAGACAACATTCGGCATTGACAAATGCTTGTTCTATTATATGTAGGGTTTCTGGTTTTAGGTGTTTATTTTTCAACAAAAAAGGTGTTTATTTTTCCACTTTTCTCGCAATTTTTTCAAGTATTAAAATTCTGTGTTTTCCGGTGTAAATAAATAAGTCATAACACATTATCAGTATTTATCAGTGTTTATTATAATTACTGGGGATTGACGCACATCCGAGTGTGTTGTGAGGCACAAGGCCACAGGCCAAGTGCCCTCACAGCACCCAGGTGTGCGTTAATCTCAATAACAGCACACCCTGTCATGGGTTATTACACTTATAACATTTGCATGATTTCTGACATTTGGTGTTCACAATAAGAGTCTCGGAAATGTAATAACCCACACCTCAATAATTAATCTATGCAGACTCTCCCACCCCCTTCCAATACACAGAGGGACAGTTGTCCTTCACTATCGAACAACAGGTTGTATGCATATGTGCCCCTTCCCCTGACGTTACATGTGCATGAAAAACTGAGTGCTCTTTGACTTGTGAGCCCTAAAAAAAAGTTACATAAACACTTTCTGAGTGCCGGTGCAAACATATGTGGAACTGCAGGTTTCAAGAAGAGGCCCGTTCCTGTTACATTTCTCAGGGAAAAATATAAAAAAAAATAAACTCACGAGAAAAAAGGAACTCTCAATATCTCTTCCCACACCCAGTACACCTCCTGATCATAGAGAGAGAGAGAGAATGAATGTTGTTGCAGAGGAAGGGCTCCCTACGTCACTTGGTCTCTCTGTCTTGTCTGCCTCTTGCACCTTGTGTTTCTGTCTCCCTCCCATCTCCCACATCGCCAGCTGCAGCAAGGACTCACTCACATGGAGTGGAGATTGCTGGCAGGGGGAGTGGGAGGGTGAGGACAAGTAATGGAGCAAAACCAGCTATGGAACAACATCTCTCTCGATCGCTAAGCGCAACACAGTGCGCTCTGTGAGGGAAACTGAACATCCACAGAACTGCTGGGTGGAGAGCAGTCAGTGGTGTGTGAACCTGCTGCTCTCATTGTTGCTGTCACTGTGGCACAAAGTAGGAAATACGCTGGGCAGGTGGGAGGGAAATTATGTACCACTGTGGGGGTACCATGGGTTGGATGTGCCAGTAATTCGGTGCTTATCGGTTTTAACCGAAATCACGAAAAACACTTCGGTGGTATTTTATCAGTGATTATCGATTAAAACTGAAAACCGGAAACCCTAATTATATGGTATGGTGTGATATGCACTGCTCATTCTGAATCTTCCATTAACAGTTAAAAAAAATATATATAATAACACCCCATGGAGGATCTGCGGGAGAGGCATTTGACAGTGAAGCTAGTCCATGCGTTGGTGGCCATGTGACATATGGGAGAAGACTGATGCTGTTGTAGATCTCTTTTTGGAAATTAGTTATTAACCTGAAACTTAACTACACCTGAAGGGAACTTCAAGATTCAGAAACCTGCTGTTCCAAAAATAGAGGAGGACCTGCCTTTGCAGGAAAATGTTTCCAAATCTGAGACACATAGGCTACCTTTTCTGCCAAACCTCTAGCATGGGCAACAAGATGGTGGGCATGAAAGATCTAGCCAGTCTGTATATGATGCTATTCTATGTTGTGTTGGAATAATGAGGGGCTCACAGAGCTCAGCTCTCTCTGAAATGAGCCGACTCCATAGTTCATGCAACATTGCTATTTACTTATAATGGGGGTGGGGTGGGGTGGGAAGGGGCAGTTTAAAGTTTCTTGACTCTCTGTAGCTGCTGTTTAAGCAATAATGACTGAACAGCCAGTTATTTTCTGGCGATTACTGACTGGCTGTGGGGGAAGGGTGGCCCGAGGGGCAGCAGAGGGCCAACCCTACCCAGCCAGTCATTAATCAAAGGAAATGATCAGCTGTGAGGTCATTATTATGATTATAAGTCTAATCACATTAATGACATTTTTTCTTCAGGTTTTTAGTGTGGAAAACAGTTTTGTTTCAGCGCCACAGCTGTCATCGTACAGCGTGTAAACTGAGTGCTGCTGCCATGCCAGTCATTTCTGAGAGATTTCAGACCAGCAAGGCAACCAGTCAGTGAGCTACTTCAGCTCATGAATAATTAATTAGACTTATAATGCTCATTAAGTGTACTTGCAACATGGTCCAAAACTTAGTTCAGCAATAAGTCGTGACAGGGTGCACGTCACTGGTGAATTTAGCCATGCCTCTTTTGGTCAGGCATGAGTTTGCCGCAACCACTTGCCTTAAACCACGTGAAATGTGGCTAAATTCTACAATAACACACACAAACATCCTGAGATGACATACTGGGATTATAAAATGAATCACAGGGCCAGCCAATTGACATTGTGCGCTGCCACCGGGGAGATGAGGGTATGTCTTTGATGCCAGCATCCCACACTGAAAGGCTGGCAGGGGTCTGGGTGCATCATATATGTGATGCATTCAACTCCTGGGGAGGGTGCCCAGTCTACATGAGCCCTCTGCTGGCCAGCCAGAGACTGACACTGGCATATAAGCTGTGGTGGCAGCCATTTGCTCACCCTTGGAGCCAGAGGATGGGCGTAGCCAGACATTCACTACGTTGGAGTGGGGGATGGGGGGACCAAAATGGGAAAAAAACAACCAACATCCAAAAAAGAATTATTACAAAATGATAACAAAGAGAATTAAATCATTTTATTAAACACAGAACAATAACTGAACAGTATGCAAGAACATTTTAAGATTCCAAACTATGTGTTGTACTGAGATTTGCCCACAGGTTCTAATCATCATGGGCCAGTATTGTATTATGTTGTAAATGCCAGAGTAGAGGGAGAAGCTACACAGTGCAGATTGAGCTAAGGTGGAAGGGAGGGCTGTTAATTGCTTTTAATTTGCTGCAAAAACTTCTTCATTTATAAGCTTTTGTGTGTGGCTTGGATTAAGGGAGATTGAGAGGAAAGCGGGAACTGTGGACAGATATGGGGTGGGTTCTGTTAGTCTTAGCAGTCCACTATGTAACTTCCACAGGGTCAAGTGACCTGGTGCATGAGAGACCCCAAAGAGGTAGGACCACAAAAAAGGTGGATGGAGTCTGCAAGGAGTTTGCAGGAGACACTCCCTGGGAATCTACAGGATTACACCCACTGAGGCTTCACTCATCTGCTATCTGTGTCAGTAACATAATGTTAAGGAGCTAGGAGCTCCCACCTTGGGGTTTACACAGATTACAAGTACTGTGGAGTGTGGCAGCATAGGGTAATGAGATAGCCTTCAAGCATTAGATCCTATCTGGGGTAGGCCTATATAGTACACACAAACAACTTCAACAGTATCTAAAAATATGCCATAATCCCTATCTCGGTTATGCCTATATAGTCCACAGTAACTCAGATCAGTATCTGTTAGGGGACCTAAACTCTCTATCTGGGGTTGGCTTATTTAACCCCTTCAAGAACCTATAAGAAAGACCAGCCTGCCAGTGTGGCGGTACCGCTACTGCTTGCAGTGCTGATGACCCAGGTTTGGGAATAAGTCTGGGTTGTCAGAGGGCCAATCGAGGGGGGGAGGGCAGGCAGGAAGATTAAGTGTCTGTCAGACTGCTGTCCTCCTCTAGGGAGGGAGGGTTGTGGCATCTGGCATTCACCTGACCTCTAGTGGTGGCTAGGGGTGAGGAAACCTGGAACAACACATGCAGTGAGAAGGGAATGGTGGGCGTCAACACGCCATGTACAGGAGCTTGCATAGTGTCATGCTATCCCCATTGCATGCCCACTCCCTGCAACCATGAAAAAGTGGAAAGCAGTGAAGTGAAGGAAGGGAGATGGTGCTCCACTAGTCCCTCACATCTGCTCTGGGTCTGACTTGCCTGCACCTGCAATCCCCAGAGGATCATCTCCACCAGAGCTAACTGGATTGTATAGTGGCATCGCCAAGGAACAGATGGAAGCCCCATCCCTGGGGGCAAGTCAGAAGGGCCTGACTATGATGTGACACAGGTGGTCTGGGATGTCAGGTATCAGGTAAGGAGAACTTCAGGAGGATGGAAGGAGGTGCTGAGAGAGCAGAAGGATGCCACATCCCGGGACAGAGAGGAGCATAAATAGAGCTGGAAAAAAAAAAAGAACTGTAAGGCTCATAATCAGAGCTGGAAATAGAAACAAGCATTTGTCAATGCTGAATGTTTGCTTTCTGGTATTGGCGTTGATAGAGCAGGAGTTAGAGAGATGTATAATAGGAATGACAGTGAAGTATTAAACTAACTAACTTCTGGGTCGTGCCTAAAAATGGTCCCTGGGATCAGTACACCTACCCAGTTATCAAAGTCATAAATAAATAAATAACGCCAACCCCAACCCCCACCCCCACCCTACATATACTGACAGGCATTTGGGGGTGTGCCTTTGGGTCACTGGCCATAACGCTTAAGGCACTCCACCTCACTCCACCCTGCAGACACTGATAGGTGTTGCGGTGTACCTTGGGGTCTTCTACTGTTACACTCACCCCATTCCATAAGGAAATAAGCTGAGATGGGTGCTGTAGAGGAGAATGGGGTGGACGTTAGGGCCAAAGACCCCAAGGCACACTTCAATGCCTATCACTGGTCGCAGGGTGGGGGTGGGGGTGGAGTGGCATAAGCATTATGACCGACAACCCCAAGTCACACCCCCAATGCCTGTCAGTCTCTACAGGGTGGGGTGTTATGGTTGGAAACCCCTAATGCCCTAGTTTCACTACAGATTTTCAACATGGGCTTTTTGGGACCCCACTTCATGAACAGTGGCACTATCATTTCATTACTCAATCGTGAAAGGTGATTTTGCACAGTGACTGTGCCATTCTGCACCACAGGTGCAAAAACACATTTCAGGCAGGATGTGAAAAATGACAGCTGTACTGTTCATAAGGAGGTGTGAAAAAATGGCAATGTTGAAAACCTGGAGTAAAAATATTAAAACTTGGTGAAGTTATGAGCTTGTGTAGAAACTGTGCAATGCACACTCATAACGCAGTCATTTCTTGGAATTTTTTCACCAGATTTGCAACATGGGTTTTTTGGGACCCCACCTCATGAACAGTGGCACTGTCATTTCATTAATTAGTCCCAAAAGGTCATTCCATGCAGCAACCGCAAAATCACCTTTTGTGATGAGTAACCAAATGACAGTGATAATGTTCACAAAGTGGGGTCCCAAGAACCCAATGTTGAAAATTTGGGGCCAAAATTCCTAAAAATGGCTGAGATATCAACCTAAGTTGAACCCCCCCCATTGACTCCCATTACACAGCTTACCATCATTTCTTCAGTTTGATGGTTGGCTTTGAAGAGTGCAGATGTGTCCCGGTCCATGAAAATCACTGCTCCTGACCTCCAGAGGTAAGTATGGGGGTGGGAGTGCGGGAGGTGGGTCCGTAGAGGGAGGTGGGGTGGGGGTGGGGAGAGGGACTGGGGAGACAACGAAGACTGTTTTCTTTTACAGGAAAAAAGACTTAGGGATGGTTTTCTTTATTTTATAGGTTACAAAAATATTTAGGCACACTGGGGTTTGCTTCCAGTGTGCCACAACAGTGTATGTGTGTGTGTGTGGGGGGGGGGGGCATGCCAACACGGGTATTGGGCACCCTGGTGTCGGCACTTGAAATATTCGGGCAGGTTGGGTGGATCATCTGACACTGGGAGTGGACATCCCGGTGTTGGAAACATAAATTTTGACACACTGTGGTGGGCTTCCAGTGTGTCACATTAATGAGGGAGGGCTACATGCCAACATGGGGATTGGGCACCCTGATGTTGGCTTTCTGGGGAGTGTGCGGTGGGTGGCAGGAACTGCCAATGTGGAAAGCTGATCCGCGGCTCATTTATTTATTTATTGAAATGGTTCACCAGGAAAGGCACACCAAACAAACAAGGAGCCGACAAGAACCGTAACTTTGGCCATGCGCATTTCTGTGCACTGTAATGCACATGGCCAGAGTCTTGTCAGCTGCTGCCAACAGAGAGAAGATATGTCTGTGTGCCTGGTTGTGAGGAAGGGGGAAGGTCCTACTGCAATGAGGAAACTGTCCCTCATTGCAGCAGCAGATTTCTTTCAAGCGTGGTTCTCTCTCTCAAACTGCTGTCATAGACAGCTTGCCGATTCATTGGTGCCTGAGGGACGAGCCCCATAAAGGGTCAACTCATAACCATCCCTGATTGGAGCGGCACTTTTCTTTCAAGTGAAGACCACTTCTCTCAAACTGCTGTCATAGACAGCTTGCCAATTCATTGGTGCCTGAGGGACAAGCCCCATAAAGCATCAACTGCACTGGGCAGAAACTCACATGCCTCTAAAATGTCGTACTGTTCCAAGATGTTTCTTGTGCATGCGTGACATGCATGCATGCAAACATAAAAATCAGTGTGGGAACACTTTTGATGAAGGATGGAACATACCTGACAGGGGTCTGGGGACATGTTTCCCCATTACATGTTGCATTTTTATACTTTATTTAATCAGCTGTATGACTTCAGGGGGGAACATTTTACAAAGGAGCAACTCTTCCTCATTTTGTTCCTGGAACTGAGTCAGACTTTTAGTTTCACTTCTGGAACCGAGTTCCCCAGCCCTCCCCTCCCATTTCCACCACTGTTCATAACCCCCAGCTGGGGCAGGTACATCAAGCTTCATAGCATCACTTTGAGAAACTATTGCCCTGCCCTTCCCTTGTGACTGTGCACCTACTCGCTTGCTCGTTCAGAGAAATACAGAAAAAGTGCAGTGTTATACCAATTGACTATGAAGCAGTGGGCTGAGCGAGGCACATGGTGGGGAAAGCAGACTGACTAGCCTGGTTACTGGACTGCCATTAACCCTCCCAATCAAGGTAAGGGGTCAAGGGGGCCTGAAATAAAGTTGCAAATGAAACATAACAGGGAGAGTCAGGTTAACATGGGGGCAATCTCGAAAAGACGCTGTTGACTCCTGGCATCCTGCCATCATGCCAGAAGATGACAATTTAAAAGTTCCAACTTTGACACTCCGAAAAGGGACAGGTGGGTGTGGAAAAAAGGTTTTTTTAATACCGTTGGGCCAAATACTGATCACTGCAAATAGTAAGCTATTCAGCAATTGTTCTTGAACATTTTGGAAGCCCATTATTCATGGTACTTGGAAAATACTGAACTTCAGTAGAGGAGTTCATTATGCCATAAGAGTCAACCAGTAAAAGTCCTGTGAACTTATTATAAATCACACACGTTAGCTAGAGTAATTTAAAATATATTTTAAGTATTTTTTTTTTAATTTATATGAATCTACCCTCCCCTTGGGTGTGAAGTGGAACATTCCATTCCTTACACTCCTAACTGACAGACCATTGTACGCAATATAAGACATACAGTGGCTCCAAGGGCTGATTGGCTGAAATCACATAAAAGATTTATAAAATGAAGGAGAGCTACATGAACACTGGATCTCTGCCCTGTTCAGTTCCCATGCAGCTGAAACTGAGCCCAGAGTGGAACAGGGAATACTGGGTAGACCACAAATCCTTCTGCCATCAATTATTTGTGTTCTGATGTTCCTATGTTTCTGTGAACTACTAATTTGCCTGCTTGTATCTTTTGTGGAGGAACTGACTATGATGACATAAGCTGCTGTATTTATAAGCCTCAGCTGTAGGTTGAACTGCAAGTTCATATAAATACCAGAGCTTTGTGAAAATTTGTAATGTCGCCAGCGGAAGTCATGTGGAATAACAATTCTGCTTGCGAAATGCTTTTCAGAATTTCTTTATATAATTCCATAGAATTCTGAAAATCATTTATATGTAAACAATGGAATATTACCTATAGTTTGCCAAAAACAAATCTGCTGTTTAGGTAAACCACAGATTACTAATCTGCAGTTTAAAAAAAAAAAGCAGTTCGGTTTTGGAATTTTGGAATTCTGTTTCTAACAGAATTCTGTAGAATTAGATGGACTTTCCAAAGGTCTGTGGAATTCTGGCAGAAGCAGAATTTGAAAATTTCATTCAGCTGTAGTAAATACCCTTAATAATGAAGAATGGGATGGTTTAATATGTCAGGGTTTTTTTTTTTCAGAATGCAGTGCAATTGATTTCTGCTGATCTCAACTGTGACTTTCTTTTGCTAGTGGCAGGACCACCTTTATAAGGAACACCAGTCACACTCATTTGGTAAAAAGGAGCAAGTCTCATTGTCCTGGTTGGGGCAGGAACTGCAGAAGTATATCGGCAGGAGAAGTGAGCTAAAGGGTTACAGGGGAGAAATCACTGGGGGCAAGGGGGTTACACTAAATTAGAGCTGGGCTGAATAGCAGATAACCACATTTGCAGAATTCTGCTGTGGAATTGAAACTTTCTGTGGATTCCACTGGAATTTGCAGAATTATTTTGGTTGGTGGAATTTGTTTCTTCACAGTTCTGCAGCAATTCTCTATGATTTGCTGAAATAAATACACTTGTCAAACTATCTTTTCTGCTCTGGGAAGACAACAGATCACATTATGTTACATAGGCAGTGTGACTATGTAACATAATATGATCTGTGGGTTACACTTTAAGTGTCCACTCCATGCATGCAGCAGGGTAATTTTACTGTAGTTACATATCTGCTGCATGCAACTACATTGCAATTGAAATACAGTCACAGTGTAGTTTCACTGTAACTACGATGTAGTTAACTGACACAGTCACGAATTGTTGAGGAATTAGTCCATTTTCAGGCATCAGTGAAACTCCAGGGAAACTAAGTAATTTCAAGTGGAATCACTGTTTTTTAATGAAAAAAAAATCACCAGTTTGAAGAAAGTAGTCATTTTCACTTGAAAACCAGGTTTTTCACTTAATAATGGGCATTTTGCACACAGTATTTTTTCCTGCAAAGTTTGGAACTTTGGCATAAAAATCTTTGTGAAAATACATGAGTCAGTTTAACCCAGCCTTAGTTTAGGCACAGGTCAGGTACAGTGCTCAGGGAGCAATGGCTTTGATATATTATCAGTGTGTCACCCCTGCCCCTTCCCATTTTTCTTCCCCCAAAAAAGACCACAGGATCCTTGGAGCGAGGGTGACTCAGTCTTTGCCTGTTCATCACTGTGGCTGGATGTGATCAACTGAATTGAAACCATCAGACTCGTACTATATGGGCCAAGAGTGCTAGTGTGTTATCGGGGTGGGGAGGGAGGCATGTAAAAAACAGACTAATCCAGAACTGGTACAGTTCCACAACAGGAATGGAACCACCATACTGCGCACACTCAGAATGATTGTTCCAGAATTGCCCCCTCTGCTTAAGGTTTATGCCAGAATCCCCCACCCCCATTAGTGTCTGTGCCAAAATGGCCTTGTGTGGTCAGAGTGTGTGCCAGTATGGCACTTCAAGACACGAATTTTGGACGGCCATTTCAGCAAAAGCATGGACCTTGGGGAGCTAGTCCTGCAAAGACATGCATATTTTTCGGGGGGGGGGGCAACACTGACCCTGACTTGAAATGAGGATTCTGGAAGGACCATTCCATTTTTTATTCATTCTGAATAAAAGTGCATTCTGGTTCCATAGCCATTCATATTTTCTCCCATGTTACTCACCATACTCCATACTACTTATGTCACCTCTGGATAATCTGCTGCAGTATAATAAAACACTTTTTTTTAACAAAAATTTTTTTATCTGCACATAGATCCCCTTTCTGCCAGAGCAGCAGGGCCCAGTCCTTGTTTCTCCCGTCATGTTTTCATTAATTAGAAGGAAGTGCAGAGGTAACAAACGAGTCCCCGGACGCTGAGGTGTTCATTTTTCACTGTCAGCTTACAAGAGGCAATGGGCACAGACAATATATATCCTGTCACAAGTAAAACTGCTTGTTGTGGGAAGGGGTGCTTTTTTTTCTCCTGTGGACAGAGTTGAAATTGTCACTGCGTTGAATTGCGGCTGACTAATTACAAGCTCTTGGGCTAATGTCATTATGCGCACTAGCTAAAGCTGGCCACTCTATTTGATTCTCAAGGTCATTGGGCCAGCAGCATCTTCTTGCAAAATGCAAGTGTACAGTTTTTTGAAAGATCGTTGTAATGCAGTCTTTCTGGGATTTACAAGCTGTGTAACTGGAGGCTCTGACTACAGGCTGGGCAAGCAATTCAGCTTAAAAAGGACTGTGAAAAGGACAGCAGGGCTAATAGTTTCCTCTGCCATCTTTTGAAGGGTCTGGAGGGGGAACAGGAGGTTATCCATGATGCTGCTAGGCTCTTGGTTCTACCAATTGGACAGCTCAAAAATTTTCTTCCTACAGACAGTCCGGTTTATTGGCTTTAAACTTCATCCCAAACTGAGGCCTTGTTAACAGTACACTCTTTTTAAGAAGGACCAGGTTCTGACTAAGGAACGATTGTGTCACAGCTCCCAGACTGATTTGGCATTTTCCCTGTAACGCCAGTGTTCTTCTGTTTTCATGTAGATTACATTTTTTCCTGTGGAAGGTGAATTGCTGTATTTTTATGGCTATCCAGTGCAAGTCTATGGGACGAATTTCCCTGTAGATAACTCCATTTTCCTGTAAAATACAGGAATCTCTGCAGATCTGTGAGCCCAACAGTACTGCATCCTCTGTTTAAGAAACTTTCTATTTACTTATTTTTCTATCGAGTTATAAATATGTGAGAATCATTTGGAGGTTTAATATAACTCATGTTTTACTAGTAATTTTTTTTCCTTGTGATTTTGGATTCGAAATAGTCATTTTGAGGAATGTAGCTAGCCAGATTTCAACCCTTTGTCTCAGAGCTGGTTACATAACCTTGGGGGTCATAGTAATGACTTTCTTTAAATCTCCAAAAGCTATGTGACTTTACATTTGATTCACTTTTTATTGTCACAAATATTTATAACCTGTAGTCTCACATTTTTACTTTCAGTGATGTCTGTATTAGGTTTCTTACACATGCATTTTGTTATTGATTTTTCTTACAATAATATCAGTATTGTTCTTGGCCTGGTTCCAAAGAATAGTGTTTAATGGCTGATTGTATATTTGATAGAAATTCAGTTTGTGATATGCTGTAATGGTTTTAAGCAAGCAGTAAGACACGACAGGGTGGGCCTTATGCTAAGATGACTGCCTGCCTGGGGGAAGGGGAAAGTGAGGCCTGACACTGTAGGTGGTGGAGGGCCTTACAGCCACTGAAAGGGTGATTATCTCAGCACACAGTAAGGCCCACTCTGGAGTGTCTTATTGCACTTTTTGTGTCCTGCTGTTTCCCACTCCCTACTGTATGCTCTGAGGACTGGGAGCAAGTGACAGACTTTGTTTTTATTTCCCCCTGCCCTTCTTTCAACAAGACTTTCCCTCATTGCAGCTTTCCGATGTTTTCTATTGTTTCCTGGTCCTCATTGCCTGCTCTGAGGACTGGGTGTGATGAACTAATGTTACACATTTTTTTTTTTTTTATTGAATTAAGTTTGTCCCTCATTGCTGCTTCTGGTTGACATGGTGATTCCCAGTCCTTGCTGCCTGATCTAAGGAGAGGGAGAAAACTAGTTTACAGCAACTGCTGTGTTTCCTGGTCTTCGCTGCCAGCTCTGAGGACCAGGAGAAATTAAGTTCTGTTTTGGAAGGAAGTGCTTTTTCATTTTGCAGGCAGCAGCATGTGTTTTCTTGGGTGGGTGGACGGTCAGTCAAGCAGGTGGGGGGGCATGTTATGAAAGAGTACAAAAAAAAAAAAGAATGTCTGACTGGATGGATGGATGAAAATTTTACTGACCTAGTAAAAAAGCAAGCTGGAAAACTATGGAGCAAGGTAAGCAGGAATGGTGGTTAGGGGTGGGTGGGTGTCAGTGAAAAACAATGGCACCTGTTTCAAGGTTGAAAATTCTACGGTGGCACACTGATATTTTTTGTCATGAGGCAGGGTGGCATCAGTACTTTTTCATACCTGGGCATTAGGCTAAGATAAATGCCCAAGTGCCAGCCTGTCTCAACTAATCAGGTGCCAGTATGTCCCATAACAGAGCAACACAATTTGAAAAAAAAAACAAAACTAAAAGGTTAAATAGGACAACTGTTGCTATCCCAGGTGTTGTATTTTTTTTATTTTAGTTTCTGTATTGAACCCAGCTGAGGTGACTCTTGTTTTTCATTGGGATCCTTCTTCTACCACATTTTTCAGCTGGGAGTGCTAAACCAATGAGAGGTCAAGTGATATGCTGAAGATCACAGAGGAAGTCAGTGGCTGTGGTGGGATTTAAACCTGGAATCGCCTGGTTCACTGCTATGAGCTCTAAGCACTAGACCACACTACCCCAAGAGCTGGCAGACTGATGTTTCCCAGCATCTCTATGTGGTGTTGCTAATATTTACCTCAAATAGTACAACACTCCCCCAGCACACATACTTGGGTATTGGCAGTTGGAGTACATTCAGATACCTCCGACTACATACCCCCCTCACACACACCATGTTGGGGTGTTGACCAATGGAGTATCCCCACTTTAGAAGTTCAGATGCCTCCAACAACACTGCCCCCTGTCACACAGACACACATAAACCATATCAGGTTTTTGACCTATGGAATATGGTCATTCCAGGTGCTTACAACAGCAACATAGCACTGTCTACACATGTGCATGCACACACACATACATAAACACACACACACAATGTCTTGTTGTTGTTCGATGGAGGATGGCCAGTCCAGCTGTCTACAACAACACAGCACTGCACACACACACACACACACACACACACACACACACACACACGCACCATATTGGATTGTTGTTCGATGGAGGATGTCCGGTGCAGGTGCATGCCAGTCCCAAAACACACTGGATCTTTTGGTGGATAGAGGATATTCTTGTGCATCTATCAGCATAGCACCCCCTTCACTGCACAACACAGGGTGCATAATGGCAGCTTATGTCACAAGTGAGGGGGTGGGACCATAATTCATGGGTGGTGAAGCCATGAGCGAGTTATAATGTCCCTCTCACAAGTAGTGGAATAGATTGCTTAGTCCAAGTCAGGTCATTTCACGTTTGTGTAACAACCCCCTCCTTCCAGAAGGGGCAGCAAGCTGTTCACCAGCGAGAACCCAGCTCAGAGCTGACAGTCTGGTGTTAGCTCTGAGAGGATAGCTTAGTGGGAGGGACATAGTGTAGAAAAGGAAGGTGTCCACTGTCCTCATGGCATACAAGGAGAGACTCTCCTGCACACCGTGAGGGAGAGAGCACTCAGGACACTAGGACAGACACAAAGATAGCATGGTTTTCGCTAGGGGTGTGTGAGTAATGAATAGTATTTTCTGAATACCATGAGTAATGCACTATTCATTATTCAGATCCAAATAAGGAATAGTGTCACGATTCACGCCAATTCTTATTTAGGAAACAATATTTAAAAGAAGAAAAGAAAAAGAAACAGCCCCTCCACCATCCTCCCCAGTAAAGTTCTTTCAAATTCACAGCCCCCCTATCCCTCTACCCTCTGCTATAATCCCAGTCCCACCCTCCTCCCCCTGTAACCGCATTGCAGCAAGTCAAGACTTTTCAGGGAACCCTCAGAAAAGAGGCTCTAGGCAAACAAAGTTCAGTGAAACAAGAAGTTGTTTTACTTCAGCACAAAATAAGGGTTCAAAAGCAGCTTACTTTGGCAAAGCAAAAACAAAAGGCTTTCAGTTTAGCTTGATTCCGCATTCCAGTTCACAGCAGTACTGTTCTCTCTCTCTCTCTCTCTCTCTCAAGCTCCCAAGCTCTTCCTCTTGCTCTGTCTTGTTTTCATTTTATGCATCTCAGGTAAGGCTCATTTTGTGCCCTTCTCTCACAGGGATTTCCAGGCCTGTATACAGTCAATCCATATGGCCTTTAAAGGGCCAGGCCAGATGTCAGCAGGGCTGCATTTCAATTCACCCTATTCTCCTGCTAGTATCTTAGTGGAGAGGGGGTCTCAGGAGAAGGTTGTATGGACTCCTTCACATACCGTCTCCCTCAGAGCTGTGCCCGTGGCATGCTTGGTGCTGGCTACCATTGAGCTGCCATCCTGAGAGAAAAAGTCAGCATTATTATGCAGGTAACCCATCCTGTGGTACACCTGGAATGAAAATGGCTGCAGAGCTGGGAGCCAGGTGCCACAGGGTAACTTGAGAATTAGTGTCTTGCATGGCATGCAATGATTAAAGTGCATGGTCAGTGACTGAGGTGAAGCCTCTTGCCAACAAATAGTAATGCAGGGCTACTATGGTCCACTTCACTGCCAGGCACTCTTTTTCTAGCATGACATAATGTTGTTCCCTGGGAAACAATTTTCTGGACAAATAGAGGATGGGGTGAATCCCATTGTCAAATGCTTGTGACAAGACATTCCCCATCCCTACTTCTGAGGCATTTGTGTACAAAACGAATGGATGGTTGAAATCAGGACTTCATATGACAGGTCCTTTACACAACATACTTTTGATAGTTTGGAAGGTCTTCTGACACATTGAGGACCACTGAGCCTTATTCGGGACAGCCTTTTTAGTCAGGTCAGTCAGTGGGACTGCAAGTGTCAAAAATACCAGAATGAACCGACGACAATACCATGCTAAGCCGAGAAAGGACCTGACTTGCTTTTTGGTAGTCGGTACAGGGCAGTCAGCAAGGGTTTTTACCTTACTAACAACTGGGCATACAAGGCCATTCTCAACCACATATGCCAAGTATTTCATTTCCTGTCACCCTAATGCACATTTCATGGCCTTGGCCATGATGCCTGCCTTCCTGAGTAACTGAAGTACTGCAGCTACATTCCACAGGTGTCTGTCCCAGTTAGTGCTAAATATAACAACATTGTCCAGTCACGCTGCTGCATATAACTCATGCAGACAGAGGATGTGATCCATCATTTTCTGAAATGTGGCCGGGGCACCATAACCCAAATGGGAGCTCAGTAAACTATTACAGACCAAATCGGGTGACAAAGGCTATTTCTCCCTGGATTCAGGAATTAGCACAATTTGTCAATACCCCTCAGTCAGGTCTGGGGTACTAATGTACTGGGCTTTACCCAGTTGGTCGAGAAGTTCATCCATACTAAGCATAGGATATGCATCAAACCTGGAAACTGCAATGACTTTCTGGAAGTTGATACAAAATTGAGTGGACCCATCTGGTTTTGGGACTAATACAGTAGTGTAGACCAGTCATGCTGAGGTTCCTCAATGACTCCCAATTCCAACATAGAGCGGATCTCCTCCTGTACCATCTCTTTTGCTTTTTCCAGGCGCCTATATGGCAGTTATCAGATCCAGACACCTGGGTCTGTGTCTACGTGGTGTTTGATCTGATGAGTTCATTATAGATTTGGGGAGAACACATTCCCAGAATTTCCTGCCAGTTACTGGACTTTGTTTCTGGGTCAGGTCGAGCTGTTTGTCCAATGGGACAGGGCTTGACTCTTTTAAAATTTTAGGACCCAAGTCAAGACTTTCATCTGCAATGTTCTCATCTATCACCTGACTAGAGGCCCCTTTAGGTTCCTCTGGGTCAACTAGAAAAACCTCTCTGTCTTTCCAGGGTTTCAACAAATTAATATGCTAAATTTGTTTTTCCTTTTTTTCATTTGGGTTGTAATACCTCAGGGCCCTTGCCATTTAGCCAGGAGTTTACTTTCAGAGCTACGGAGCAGAAGAAGTACTCTGCCACCAGGTTTGAACTCCTGTAGCCTGGTCCCTTGGTCATAGTGTCCTGCCTGGGTTTACTGTGCTTTGAATAAATTTTCTCTGGCAAATCTGCCAACTGCGTCCAGTCTTTCTCTCATTAGTGTTACAAACTATAGCATGTTAACAGAGACTATGTGCCTATTCTTCCCATATCTCTTTTATGAGACCCAGTATTCCTCAAGGGTGTCTCCCACGCAACAATTCAAAGGGCGAGAACCCATGGACAATTGTAGCACCTCACAAGCTGCAAACGTTAAATAGGATAACACTTCATCCCATTTTTTTTGTCTCAGCTGAAACAAATTTAGATAACATACCCTTTAAGGATTTGTTAAATCTTTCAATTAAGCCATCAGTCTGAGGGTGGTACACTGATGTCCACATGGACTTAACCTTCAGTAAAGCACACACCTCCATCATAAGCTTTGACATCAAGTTGGTACTTTGATAAGTTAAGATCTTCTTTGGCAGCCCAGCTTAGGGAAATATCTTTAGGAAATCTTTTTCTACTGACCAGACTGTACTGGAGTGCATGGGAATAGCCTTGGTGTATGAGGTGGCATAATCCATTAGCACCATAATATACTGATATTGATACCCAGCTGAACTTTTTACTAGGGGTCTCCCTATATCAATCCCAATTCTTTCAAATTGAATATTTATTATGGGCATAGAGATCAATGGGGCCTGCTTTATACTTCTGGGGGCAACCAACTGACACTGGGTAGGAAGCACAAAAATCTGCCATGTCCTTCCATATTCTTGGTAAGAAAAACCTGGCAAGTATTTGCTTCTCGGTTCTCTCTCGGCCCATGTGAGTGGCAATAGGTATAATATGGGCAAGTCTCATCTGCCTTCTTTCAGAATGGGGAACCAAAGGGTGATATCATACAGTTCATGTTTGTTTTTCCTGTTCCACCCTGTACAAAATATCATTTTTCAGTTCATACCTTAGATATATGTGTGCTTTGTATCAACTACATTACCATTTACCACAGCTATGTTCTGCTAAGCATTTTAAAATCAGACAGTTATAGTACCAGTCCCCACCCCCCACACACACACACCCCCAAAGCTACTTGAAAGCCTGCAATTCATTCAAGTCAATTCAGTTTTCTTACTTGGTTTTCATTCCATCATTTAAACATTTAAAGGCATTCTTGGTCTCATCAATCGGTCGAATCATGCTCAGCCTGACCACCAATGGCAGGGTGACCCCCTAATCAGTCAGGAAACTACACTTTAAATTTTAACAGGCCGACATGAGCTAGGGTCCCACTCCTTTCTCTTTTCTTGTGAGGAAACCACCGTCTGGCTTCTTCTTTTATATAGTGTGTTCTGGCCCATATGAGGCTAACATGTGACCACTGGGGACTGTACCAGTCAGGAGAAGGCAACACCTCTCCTGTTTGCAATGCAGTGCTGAAGATGTAGTAAGCTCAACCCTGGTTAACATACAGAGATTTTATCACATTTCTTATGCATTTTTCTTAAATTGTTTTACAGGGGTGCACCTGGTGTGTGGCCAAAATCAAACATTTCTAGTACCAAACCCAACCCCCAGCACTGCTTGAATGCCTGCAATTCATTCAAGATAATTCAATTTTCTTCCTTGTTTTTTGTTCCATCATTTTAGCATTTTATGTGGTTCTTGATCTAATCATTCAGCCGAATCTCAGTCAGCCTGACCACCAATGGCAAGGTGACACCCTCACTGGTCAGAAAGCAACACTTTGAATTTTAACATGCCAATGTGAACTGGGGTCTCACTGCATTCCCCCTTTCTTCTGTGGAAAGCACTGTCTGGCTTGATATTTTACATAGTGTGCGCTGGCCCACAACAGGCTCACACATGACTATTGGGGAGATCACCAGTTAGGAGAAGGCCACGCCTCTCCTATTTGCAGTGCAATGTTAAAGGCTTTGCAAGCTCGACCCTAGCTAATACACAGAGATGTCATCACATTTCTGATACATTTTCCTTAAAATGTTTAAATGTTTACAGGGGTGCACCTTGTTGCCAGCATCCAGCACTCTGAGGTGACCTACAAATGAGTACTGTCACTATGAGTATGTCTGTATTCAGCAAGAAATTACTGAACGTAGGCAACTAAGCCAGAAAAATGTGTTTAAAGAAAGTGCTGCTTGAAAGTAACTAGAGTAGCATCTTTTTACAAGTTCAGAAGATTAGGTAAGAATTCCTTAACTTTCCTGTGCTTTTATTTTAATGGGCTGTATGCATACAGACTGTATCATTTTCTCACTGTAACTGTGGCAATATTCATTTAAACTGACCATTGAGTATAAACCGACTACTCCTGAAACTGATTTGAAATATGTAATTACCAAAGTGTAAATATCTATTTTGTTAGCTGTTATATTCAGTTTTAGCATCTTGTGTTCATTCCGAAACTGACCTGCAATGTTATTATTAAAGTGTATGTTTCTATTTTGTTAGCTCTTATAAACTGTTACTTTTATATTTCTGTATGTTTTATGATTTGCTGTTTGTTAATTTTGTTATTACTGTAACAGAATTCCCTGGTTGTTTTTGCACTGTATTGTTTGCGGCTGCGCTCCCGGATCAACCTTGAAAAAGGGACTGTAATTGTCTCAGTAGACATACCTGGTTACAAAAACCCAATAAAAAAGAAATAAATAAAATAAAATAGACTGTCCTTGCTATACTGCACCCCAAACTCTGCACTTAGAGGCTTATCAAGTGCCTGATGAGCAAAACTGCACCTGCATTTTCCATACATACTCTTTCACCAATGTCTGCCCACAACTAGACTACACCAGAGCCATAACTGTTTGGTCCCCCACTTGCATGGTTGAAACGAGGTCCACCGTTGTGGTCCATAGTTACACATTCCCAAAGTCACAGTCCATACTGTCACAAAACTTACAGATATGCCTCACTTTACCTCAGGTAAAACATTTAATGGTGCTATCTGGTTGGTGACCTGTGCCCCCCCATTTGAGTGTCTGGGACTGGAGTTTTAGGACTGGGGAAATGATATTAGATTCTGGGGTTATACCTTTTGGGCATGGAGGGTGTGACCATTGTTTCACCACTTGATCACTTACCCATATCAGTGCACTTATACCCATATTCCCCACTGTTGTTTCTCTCCTCTCCTCTCCTATGGGGATCTTCTCCTCAGGTCACCACCTGAGGTTCATCATGGGTTCCACTATTCTTAGTGGCCTCTGTCCTCTCTGTGTTCAAATAATATTATCAGAGCTTGACAGTGGTACCTAGGGTGGTTTGCTCATGATTATACAGCTAGTCACATACTTAATTTGGCAAAATGTTTAGGTACTGCTCCAACACAATTAAATCCAAATTGTCCTGTTTAGGGCGTACCTCTGGCTTTAACTACCAGGTAGCCAAGTCTTTCAAATTTGAAATGCCACTCTGGGTTGGTTTCCAGCTTTAAAACAAAACGTGCAAAAGTTCCATCAATAGCTAGCCTCAGTTATCTCAATCTGGTCAGAGATAGTCACCCTTACCTGATCAAAGTCTCTTGCAGTGTCATTGTCTAGGCTACAGTAAGCAGCTTGGACATCTCTAGTCAGATTTGGTGCAATGTGAATAGCCCAACTTTCCTGCTGCCAGGCAGTGGCACTGGTAACTCTTTCAAAAGTCATAAGGTAAGCTTTGGGGCCATCCTTGGGATTCGCTGCGATCTGGAGCTGAGGCACAGTTTCCTTCTGTGCTTGCAGCACTTGCTTCATAAACTGCTGCTGTTTTGGTCTCTCTGTGCCTGCTGTTGCACTGGCTGAGCCATCCCGTCCCTTTGCATCTGGACCCGTTGTGCCAGTTGTTGATCTCTCGGAGTCTGCTGTTGTCCTTACTGAGCCATCCCATCCCTTTGTATATCGGATGGCTGCATTTGTTGTTCAGCCAGCCATTTCAGCACTTTGTCAGAGTCCATCTTACTCCTTTTTATACAAGGGGAAGTTTGATCCCAGCACTAAAGCCAACCACATGTAACAGCATTGTAGCAAGCCAATACGTTTGGGGTAACCCTCAGAAAAAAGACTCCAGACAAATAAAATTCAATAAAACAAAAAGTTGCTTTATTTCAGCACATTTCTCTCTGTCTCTCTCTCTCTCTCTCTCTCTCTCTGTCTCTCTCTCTTTCCCCCCTCTCCCTCTCCCTCTCTCCCTCCTTCTCTCCCTTCCCCTCCCCCAAATCCTCCATCTTGCTCTGTCTGGCTTCCTTTTTGTGCATCCCAGTTGAGACTCATTTTGTGTGTTTCCCTCCTCCCACAGGGATTTCCAGGCCTGTATACAGCCAGTGCGTATGACCTTTTAAGGGGCCAGGCCAGAAATCAGCAGGGCTGGGTCTCAATTCATCTTATTCTTCTGCTAGTATCTTAGTGGAGAGGAGGTCCCAGGGGAAGGTTGTACAGATTCCTTCACACCCCCTTCCAGGACCCATAATTACATATTTTGTTTGACTCTTTAAAAAAACTCCAACGATGGGTGATCAGCACAACCCCCTGCCTCCCTGGCTGCCCACTGTCTTTAATACTTTTTTGGGCATTAAAATCAATATTTTTCCACACATACAGACCCCGTACAGCACCCTCCTCCCACCCTTTCACGTCAGTACTCAATTCTTCTTCAAACAAGTGATGAAGGTGATTGACATAACCCACCCTCCACCACCGCCATCTGCCTCCTGCTGAATGCAAGTGCTCTCATGCTTGCTTGCATAATAAAACCAGCTGATTACAGGCTGTCAGGGTGTGGGAAATATTGATTTAAAACAAAGAAATGAGGATGAGGGAACCCTAGGGGGTTTCCCCACAAGGGAAACAACCCAACGGGTGGTGGGCCTATTATCCTCATTGCCGCACACTGTTGTGGGGATATTGTGTGGTTCAGAAGTTTTGGTGCCTGGAGATGACAGGCAAGGATCAGACAGGAAGGACAGCTGCCTGAGATGGTAGGGGTCTCATCCCTGGCATGGATATGATTACTCTAGGGATGTGCTGCTCGGTAGGACCACCTAAGTTTAGCTCCGGGTGGGAGATGGCCCAGCAAGGGCATAGCAGTTAACGTGGTTGAGTACTGCACACAGCTGTGAGTGGTTATTGTCTGAGTGTTGCATAGCTCCTGCTAGGTCAGGTAAGTATATGTGGGTGACTGTGCAGGCAGGCACTGAGCCTCTGATCACTTCACTTGGAAACTGGAAAGTGGGAACATGAGGATCTGTAGCTTACTACTTCACAGCAATCTAGCATTGACAGAACAAGGGAGATGGAAATGGGAGCACTAAACGTGTAACTGTTTTTGCAGCTACAAACCCCTGTTAGAAAGTTGGGAGTTGGAAGCCACACTAAATGCTAATTGCTGTCTGGTAAATCAGATGAGAGTGTTCCTTATGTCTATTTGAGACTGATAAATGACAATAGAACAGGGATTGTCAAGGTACAAGCACACAAGCTGTGCCAAGTCGCATTACTAGGATGAAAAGGGAAATGTTGAGACAAAACAGGTGACCATAAATCTCATCAGGAGTCTGGATGGACTACTGAGTGTAAGCAAGGTGGCCTTACTTACTACTGTAGCTATATAGAACTAATTATATTTACTGTAGTGCCACTCAAAGACATTTTTAGATTCCTTTCCCATCACTGACAATAGCTTATGGTTTGAAAATGAAGGTCAGTTTTTGTACTTAAAATCCAAAGCTTCTGAAAGAACTAATAGAGTTTGGATAATAAACAGAACTGTTTATGGCTAGCCGGCCTGGTTGGGCTGAGGGTTGAGGCGCTGGATGCCACACCTCGTGCTATGCTGGCAACCCGTATTCGGGAACGAGCTCGGGTCACCGGGGTTGGCAGGGTTGGGGAAGGATAAAGCATCTGGAGCACTGCTGTCCTTCTCTGGGGAGGGGGGACATCAGGAGTTGGCATGTGGCTGCCCCCTAGTGGAAGCTGTGGGTGGCAACACCACCGACACTGCAGAAGTAAGGGTTGGGAGGAGGCAGACGCCGGGATTAGAGCGTACGGAAGTGTGTGCGCTCCATCCATTGGCGTCATTGCACGCCAACTTCAGCAGGGGAACCACTCTTAGAAAAAATCCCCAGCAGCATGAAGACTGCTCGCCGGCACTGACACAGTCCCGCATAAGTCAGCTCCCTTCCGGGTCCACCCTACTGGTCTCTGCAGTGGTGGGGTACGTACCAGCTGCGAAGTGACCAGGAAAGGGTAGTGGCGGGGAGGTCAGAGCTCTGCCCAGGACCGGGGTGGCAGCCGGCCTAGCTGGCTAGATCTGGGGGAACCAAAGGTACAACCTCCCCAGCCATGGAAGTATAAATAAATAATCTAAAAAAAAAAAAATTAATAAAAAGAATGTTTATCACTTATCAGAACCTTTCAGAAGCCCAGAACCTTTTGTGATCCTCTCATCCTTAATCAGGAAACAACCCCCCCCCCACCTCATCCTGACCTTAGCTAGTCAGAGACTCGGAGCTGGGTTTTCAAAGGATGGCACAATGCTTGCCTCAAGCCCTGCATAAAACCCTGGCATTCCTGACTGCTGCAACTGCACCTGATTTTACAATTTCAGGCACAGTTTCGACAGTTTACTTGCTTTATGGCAGCTTGTATCACATGTCAGACGCACGGGTCCCAAACAATGTTGCATGCTAGAGCACGGAAAGATGGTCTAGCAGGCTTTGAATGGACGCAAAGGATGTCAAATTCCATTCGATTGCTGCAAGCCCAGTGAGCAATATCTTCTGCACACCTAATGCTTGCGGCAGTTCTGGCTGTCTGAAAATCTAATCCCATCTTACTGAACTGGTGCTATTGCAAGGTGTCGCTAAACATCAGTGTCATCAACCCTGCTTACCTGTACTGCATTTTCCTGAGTTAGGCCTCATGAGGAGAGCTTATCTGTTTCTTTGAATGATTTCCAGTGCAGCAGCCCTGTTAGACTCTGTCACCGTTACTGTGGCATCTTGGCCTGTCCACCTCCTGTGCCACTCTATCTTCAGCTCCGGCGATCCCTGGCTAGTTTCAGCTGACCTGACAGATAAAGGCATTCAATATGTCACTCCTGGGACAGCTGCTGTTTGTCTCCAGATAGCTCTGTTGGATCTGTGAAATCCTCACCGTCTTCTATGAAAAAACGAACCAACAAAAACAATCAAACTATCGCTGGCTCTGGAAAATAGCAGTGGCACAGGTCCATAAGTTCTACAGGTCTCTGTGGATTTGCTATTTTTGAAGTACTTATTAAGAAGATGGGGGTTAGTACATTTTTGAGGACACTGTAAACACCACAGCAGTTCTAATAATAACTCTTTAAGTAATGGCATTAGCATGTTGCTTGCAATACAAGAAGGTGACAGTATGCAGTGATTGACATTACATGGCATGATAAAGTATAGGATATGTTCCCTAAACTGTACTTTCAGTTTTGGACTAGAGAGCAGAGTCCTCATGTGGTTCTGTGCTGCTGCAGCAACTTGTACAGTTATTAACACTTAGTACAGTTAGTTGGTTTGGGGGTAGGAGAAGATAAAATACAGAACATATGCCAAATATAGGCAGAATTGTAGGTATTGTATTTTTTTAAGTTTTTCCAGAGATGTCTCAAGCCCGAGTCCAGACTCAATAAATTCTTTAGGGGACAGATATAATATACTGTATGTTACAGCTTAATGTAATTTATGTTTTAGATCTCTATATTGGGGGAATTGTTTTCCCTGTTTGATTATGTGTTTTAGAACAAGTAGCAGTGTGCCTCCTGAAAGTGTGGTGGTACGGGTTGCAGTCGGCTAGCCCAGAACACTGGAATAAAGAATGAGGAAACGCACTGTAGAAACAATAGCCAAGATACCAATATCTGCTTAACACATTTTTATTAGGCTCCTAGAATGGAGAACACCTGTGCCCTGGCGCTTCGTCAGGCAGTGTGTCATTGATTATGTGTTTTATCATTGTAAGGTGCCTTCAGCCATTGGATAGCATCTTGCTGATAGTATCACAGGGAGATGCTGGACTTGGTGGACCAATGGTCTCACTTTGTCAGGAGCATCTCAATTCACTATGAGCAGTTTGTCCTGTGACAGTTTGCTCCCTTTCTCCCACTGAAACAGAATACCACAGTATGATTTTATTTATATTTTTTGTACCCCTAAATTAATAATTTATCTTACACTGGGAAACATTTACTTTCCTGTAACGGTTCTCAAGATCAGGAGGGAGTGAACTGCCACAGGGCAAGTAGCCTGTAACAGAATTTCATGTAGCCTAATTTGTCATCCTCACCTGTTTACCTAAGATCTAAGACAAATCAGTGTATCTAATACTCTTTTTGGACCAACATACACTCTTCTGTACACTAACTTTCGGCTTCTAACATGACCTTTTTGTTCAGATGACGCTAGCCCTAACCCTATCCTGTGACATTAGTGAAGCAAACCTGTGTACATGAGTGTTTGTGTGGGAGGAGGGGCTAGATTCTAAAACAACTGCTGCTTTGGAGAATGCAATGTGGGATTGTTGCTCCAATGCTCAAACAACAAGGAATTAAACAGCCCAGTAGGTGTGCTCTGATTCTTAATGCTCTAACGCTGTTAAAGAATGGCAAAAGCAGGGCACTACTACAGGTGAGCAAGAAGAATGCTAGTCAGTCAGGCCAGTAGCAGTGGTGATCCTCTGGCCCAAGGGTCAGAATTACTGGCCTTCAGCCACTGGGCCACCGCTAAAATTGACTCCTGGAGATTACGGAGACTACATGCATGCCCAAATTTCCACTTAAAAAAAAGTGGATGCAAGATTTATACTTCCTTGAAGGAAGTCAAAGTAACCAGCCTTCATTATTTTGGTAAAAATATATACTTATTGAAACTAAAAAAAAAAAAAAAAAGGAGATTATCATGTTTTTTGAGAGTTTGCTCACTATGTAATCTCCCACAGCAGGGTACAGTAACACCAATAACAGACACGTGTTCTGATGAAGCCTTAAAGAAGAGCTTAAGGGCAGGTCCAGTACTGCTGTCAGCAGTTTCCCTGGGGTGGCTGATTCATGATCTCTGAATCAGCACCTTTGTGGAATAAGGCAGCCCAGAATTTCATGGCGCTGTGCCAGGACTGAGTGAGCCAATATGGACCCATGTCTCCCGTGCGTATGAGTGAACCAGAGTTTGATCTTTTGACCTTTCATGGACCTTTGGCATCATGAACATTCTTTATGCAATCAGTTGGGGCTGGGGCTGGAACCAGATATGTGTGTGTCTGTGGGGGTGGGGGTGGGGACCTGGCACTACGCAGTTTAAAGTTTATGTTAATTTCTGTTCTGAAAAATTGGCACTGTTTCTGGGGGCTCCGTTGGAACCCATGTTCCAGGCACTCTGTAGCCTCTCGCATATCCCATACAGTTGCTGCAGGTCCTACTGAACAAGATCTCAGTACTCATCCAGTAACACTGACTTCCCTTAAAGTGACAGGGCTCCCAGCTATAATATGCTTCTTACTGATACATAATGTGGGTTTTACTATTACTAATTTGATTGTATTTAATTCAATATATATACTGTATGTGTGTGTATGTATATATAGGGCTATGCGCTGGTCAGCTGTGTAATACCTAATTTCTGTACGAGTTGCCAGCGACTACTGGTAACCTCATGAATGGCACAGCAAAGCAGAGCCATGAGTGGTGGTTCCTAATGTCGCTGGCAATGAGTACAGATAAAGAAGGTATCACATAGAGGTGACCTTGCATGTTCGATTTATGTAGTAGGGTTTAGTTTAATAGTGGAGTAATTTAAAAAAAATAAATGTTTTTAATTTGATGCACTGTAGTTTGTGGGCACTACTTTGTTGAGTTACATATTTCTACACAAATGGGTAAGGGCACATGGATGGGTAATGTGTGTGAATATTGATTGGTCTGTGTGTGAATGAATGTATTGAGACCGGTTAATGTAGCATGGGAAAATTACTGTGATTGGTTGTTGGATGTGGCTCTGTGTGCAGTGGGTGTGGTTTCATTTAGTGGTACTGTTTCTGTTTAGTGATTTGGGATGCATTGAAGATGGAGGATTGGGAGTGCGGCGCATGGCTAGCTGGTGTCGGCAGCATGGATCAAGGAGGAGGAAGAGGTTGAGAAGCAACAGATAAAGGTTGCTGGAGGCCCAGGGATAAGAGGATGGCATCTTCAGTGGAGTCGGAGGTCAGGATCAGAGGTTCAGCATCGAGGGAGCGACACTTCAGGAGCAGAAATCCTGGGTTTGAGATGGTGTTTTCAGGAGTGGGCTTGTTGGAGCAGTGGGATCTTCATGGAGGGATGCCAGATTTCAATGGATCTCTTCTGCAGTGATATTGTTGGAGTCCTGGGAGCTTGATGGATGGATGCTAGGTTCCAGTTAATGTTTCAAGGGGATGTTGGATGGAGTGATCGGAGATTGGCCTTTGTGGAGCAGCGGCAGCATGGTGGTTCGTGTGTAGCCTTCCAGACGGGGAATTTGGGAAGTCAGTGATGGAGTCTTCAGTTGAGGCAGCATAGATTTTCTTCTCATTTTTAGGTGGATTATTATAGGAGGAATTTATTTTTGTGGAACTTGATGTGTTTTTTTTTAATTTGTTTTATTTTAGGGCTTATGTTTTGGGGGTATTAGACTTCACTTTGTGTTGAATACCATTTGAATTATGACTACAGAGTCGAAGATAGATTTGGATTACCTTGGATTTTTTTTATGTTGTGGTCTTTTTTATTTTATGATTGCCATGTTGGATTACTACTAGGATGAAGACACTGACTAGATAAGTGCCTTTTAAATAATTATTGGAAACTTAGGGAACAGCTATTTGGTTTGTAACTGTTTAACTGTAGTAAGGTAGGGTGTCAATATTTTAAAGAAAGTGAATGCCAATGTAGGCACTGGCAGAAAACAAAGATTGTTTTCATTGAATCTGTGAAGCTAGGAGAGAAACAGTAGAAAAAAATATGTTGATATTTGATAGATTTGAAACTAAGCAAAGTATTTCTTCTGATTTTTTTTTTTGCAAGATTTCTTCTTTTTCTGGTCCCAGCAGTTTTCCTCAGGATCATTCAGCTGTTTTTTTTTTTAGGTTCCTCTGGGTTCCTGTTAATTAGAACAAAAAAATATAAATTAGATGCTTGTTTGTTTTTATTTACACAGAAGTTTGGTTGTATTCCATATCGGAATGCATGCTGATTTTCATTACAGGTCCTGGAAGATGAAGTTGAAGGGGAAGAAAAATCTAGCTGATGTAGCTTTTGAGGATTATTTGTGAAATCTTTTTTACAGTGTTGGTATAGGAAAAAAATATGCATTATTATTATTTTTTTTTTTTACCAGGAGAGACACACTAAGCTGAAGCTTGTTTACAGGTATGACCTGTGAGCACAAGGATGATAAGTGACTTGTTCAGAGTCACACAGTATGCAAGTGGGGGCTGTGGGATTCAAACCCAGGTCTCCAGGTTTGCAGCTCAGAACCTTAAACCACTGCACTATACTGCCTCCTCAAATTAGGTTTTACGTTGCAGGTACCTGAGGGTGAAAATGTCTGTGGGGTTAAAAAAAAAAAAAATTCTTTAGTTTAGAAAATGCATTTCTTTCATAGGCTGAACTGCAAGAAAAAGGTGAAAAAAATGTGTGCTAGGCTGCTTTTTTTTTACAGTAGGTCATTCAGTTGATGTGTCTTTGTAAACTGTGGGGGGATGGGGCCTAAAATATTTATTAGCATATTTTTAGAAGTATAAATGCAATGTTAATACTTACGTTTTAATCAGAATTCATGTCGGAGTCTGGGAATTGCATTATTTCCTCTTATAGGAGTCATAGTGGTTGCCTATGTAAACAATGGAAAGAAAAAATATTTGGTTGCATGTATGCTTTTTTTGGGGTGGGGCAGGGTGTATTTAGTTAGATATGGAGTTGATGTTTGCCCAAAATTTCTTGCAGGTTGTCAGGTATTTTTGTTAATGCAGTTTTTGGTTTGTCGGCAGACTCTGGCATAATAGGTTCTCCACTTAGGACCTTCAGTATTTGTTGTTGCTTGTCCTCTTTCATTTTGGCATAATCATTTAAAGGGATACTGTCAACGCTTTCTCATCATACTATTTCTAGTTGAACACCCACAATTTTATGTTTGCTTGCATGCATGTGCAAGAAACATAGTGCCATCATCCGAGTTTTCAGAGATGTGTCACCCCCTCTTCCAATTCAGTCAGTGTGTTGGCAGGCATGGCCTCAGTCCTCCAATGCATGCTGGAGCTGTCTATGACAGCTCCAAAATGCAGTGGCGTACAGTTGAATGGGGGAGCTACGCTTCAGTGAGCAGCAATCAGATATCGCCTGCCGCAGCTCCCCTACACACACACACACCCACAAACACTGCGCATGCATACTGGTGCCCACTTCTGCACACTGTATAGCCGACGGGGTGCCCAACTCCCCGCCGGGCCGTGCCGCGCCCCCAAAGCCTTCCACATGCCACGGTGCCCACCCCAGTATGGCAACTCATAGTATAGCCGACGGGGGTGCCCAATCCCCCACCAGCTCCACTGTCCTCCCCCCAGTACAGGGTGCCACTCTGGGAGCCCACCCCAGCGTGGCAACTGATGATATGGCCGACGGGGGTGCCCAATCCCCAGTCGGCTCCACGCCCTCCCAACCAGCCATCCTTGTGCCACACTGGGAGCCCACCCCAGCGTGGCAAACGTCCCGTGTCATCAATTTAAAAAAAAACAACCTGTAAATTAAAAACGGTCCCACGCAGTCTCCCTGCCCCCCCACAACCCGCACCCACCCACTGCACACCCTGCCTCCCCACACCCCCTCACCCCATACTTACCTCCGGAGTCCAGCGCGACGATCTTCGGTGGACTGGGAACATGTCTGCACTCTTCAAAGCCGACCGCGAACTGAGGAAATGCCGGTAAGCTGTATAATGGGATAGATGAGGTTTTTTCAACTTTGTTGCATATCTCAGGCATTTTTTGGAATTTTTGCACCAAATTTTCAACATGGGGTTTTTGGGACCCCTTCTCATGAATGCTGTCACTGTCATGGCGTTATTCGGGCCCGAAGGGGATTTCACAGTCACTGTGCGAAATCACCTTTTGGGACCGACAATCTAAACGACACTACCAGTGTTCATAAGGTAGGCTCTCAAGAAGCCCATTTTGAAAATTTGGTGAAAATTCAAAATGACTGTTTGACAGCCATGCTGGCGCAGTCTCCTACGCACGCCGTAGTTTATAATTTCTCAATATTTTCACTCCAGATTTTTAAACATTGCCATTTTACCACACCTCCTTATTAGCAGTACAGCTGTCATTTTTCACATCTTGCCCAAAATGTGTTTCGCCCATGTAGCTCAATAGGCGCAATCAATGTCTAAATCAATGTATGGGACACATTAAAAATCACAGTGACATTGTTCATGAGCAGAGGTATTAAATGGCTGTGTTGAAAATTTGGTGAAATTCTAAAAATGACTGTTTTATTATGCTATGCTATGTAGTTCCTATGCATGCTCATAAGTTTGTATTCTAATATTTTCACTCCAGATTTTCAACATTGCCATTTTATTACACTTCCTTATGAACAGTACAGTTGGCATTTTCATATGTCACCCAAATGTGTTTCAATATGTAGCACAATGGTGCTCTGTGCTAAAGCAATGTTTGAGACAAATTAAGAAAATCACAGTTACACTGTTCATGAGCAGAGGTCTTAAAATGGCTATGTTGAAAATTTGGTGACAAAAGTCCATAAAATTACTGTGTTCGGTGAGCATTGCTCAGTTTCCACGCACCTGTAAGTTCATGACTTTGTAATATTTTAAGTCCAGATTTTCACCAGTGGCATTTTTCCACACTTCCTTATGAACAGTACAGCTGTCATTTTTCACAACATGGCAGAAGTGTGTTTTCACACTTTCAGCGCAGAGATGCGTGGTCGCTGTGGGAAATCATTGTTCGGGACAGATAAAGAAAATCACAGTGACACTGTTCATGATCGGAGGCACCAAAATGCCTGAGTTGACAATCTGCTGCAAAAAATCCCCAACCTAATTATATTATGGGTGTGCGTTGCACAGTTTCTATGTACGCTCGTGACTTCACCATTTTTTTAATATTTTTACTGCAGATTTGCAACATTGCCATTTTTTACACCTCCCCATGAACAGTACAGCTGTCATTTTCTACATCCTGTTCGGAATGTTTTTGCACCTGTGGTGCTAAATGCCGTAGTCGCTGTGCATAAGCAGCTTTCGGCTAACAAACTGATATTCCCCCTGTTCATGAGGTGGGGTCACAAAACCATGTTGAAAATTTGGAGTGAAAATACCAACGAATGCCTGAGGGATTAGGGTTTCAACCATAATGCCCAACCCTGTAGGAGAATGACAGGCATCAGGGGTGTGACTTGGGATTCTGCCTGTAATGCTCATACCATTCCACACCCTGCAGCCAGTGAGAGGCATTGAGGTATGCCTTGACTCCTTGGCCCCAAAGTTCACCCCATTCTCTATATCACACCCATCTCACCATATTTCCTATTGGAATGGGAGTGCATAGGGCCAAGACCCCAGACACTGTGACACTTGTCAGTGTCTACAGGGTGGGGTATGGTGAAATGGCATGGCCGTTATGCCTGACGACCCAAAGGCACAGCCCAATGCCTGTCACTCTCTGCAGGGTGGTGGTGGGGTTGGCTTCAGTTCAATACTTCACTGCCAATCCTATTACGCAGCTCTGTAACTTCTACACTACCACTGCCAATGCCAGCAAGCAAACATTTGGCATTGACAAATGCTTGTTATGATTCCTTACCTTCTCTACAATTCACTGTTGTTTATCTTCTTCTTTTCTTGGTAGAACTGAAATGCATGCTGATGGTGTAATTATACTCAATATTGTTTTGTTCCAAATCAGTGATCTACCCTGATTACATACTTTCTGAACATTATGAACACCCCAAGGAGTGCAGCCACTCATGATTCAGTAGTCTCCTCTCCTCTCACTACATTGTGAGTGGCTAGACTATGCTGTAGGTGTTCCCAAGTTCAGGGAAGATGCAGTGGGAGTTGATCAAAGACTGCAAGCAAACATGTTTTTGTATGGTAATACCAGTCTAGTAGGCAATCTGTTCTTCACTGTTAAAAAGAAAAAAAAGGAATAAGAATCAAACTACCAGCTTTATTAGTGATCTCTACATAATATGAGCAATCATAAAATGTGTTTTTTAAACTACAGACACTTTGAGGCTTAAGGGGGTTGACGGTGTCTCTTTAAGCTTTGAAGTTGCTTGTGTCCAGATGCTTGTTTGCTATATGTGGGGGATACACCACTGTCCATTAAGTTTTAAATAACATGTTTTCTTGCCAAATGATTCATTAGTCCTTTTTCTGTTCAGGTGTTGATTTTTGGACCATGGTTTTACTATGATAGACAGCTTGTTTACTCCCACGGGTTGATTCTTGTGCCAGTGGGCAGGATAATAATCTCTAGAGTTTGCATTAAGAGCCAGGGAGAAGGGGGACTCAGAAATAGGCCTGCTGTCAGGGTATTTAATGTAATTTTTAACTGGGGTTTGTGTCAGTCATCTGGTAATTCATATGCCCTAGGTTTAATTTTGCAACATTCCGTTGGATTGGGCCCTGTTTGGGTTTACGTCAATCTTTCCTGATAGAACTGCAGGAACCTCTGTCAGTTTCCATCAGTTAGCAGCTGAATATCTCCCCATTTTACATTATGCATCTCCATATTTCCCCTGACTCCAAAGTAGAGACTTATTACTAATCACATCAAGTTAAGCAAGAAGTCAGGAGTATGAGGACTTACCTGTGTTTCCTCATAGAGCTTCTCCATGATAGTGTCCATGAGCTTGTCCACAGTTCTTGGTTTTTAACCCTTTCCCTCACTTTTTAAGTTCTTCTGACATGATTATAAAACCTGTCTTGCTTTATAAAAGGCAGTTGACGAGTATAAGGAATGCCAATAGGTTTTAGTTTTTAAATAGTGCTTTAGACTTTGAAATGTGGACCTTAAAGTAAGGGGGTTTGTAAGGTCCCTTATCCTTTTTGGTACAGTGCATAAAACTGTGACACAGGTAGTTCTGTAGTTCACTAGGTGAGAGGTCATTGTCAGCCTGGTGGACCCCTAAGGTATCTTTCATATAGTGTGTAAACATGGCTGCGTCTGCTTGTGTCTTACAGGAGGTGTTTACATTTTATGCATTATTAATAAAATTGTCAATTTCTCCTAGGTTTATTGGTATTGCTGTGGTGGTATTGCAGTTTGTAGGTCTCTGCTTGTATGTGCTTGAGGTACTTGCAGTAGCAACTGGCTCCTTCAACAGTTCTGTATCATTTTCAATTTATGTTAGTATTTCTTCCATCTCAAAATGGAAGCTGTCATTAGGACTGTCACCAGGTGCCATTTTTTTATTGTCTTCTGGATGGGGAAAACCACATTTAAAATGTGTAGTTTTACTTCTGGGTTCTGTAGTACGTTTGCTGTCAATGTTACTTTGTAGTCATGTTTTCATTATAGTTTCAGAGCAAATGAAGGGACACAAGGATTTTGTATTGGTTCTGAGAGAGTTTGCATGGCGCATAGCATTACAGGTGGCATAACTTTGGCACAAGAGTTTTTTTTTGTATGAAAAATTAGGTAGGCAGGTCGGCAGGTAGGCTGTGGGCATGGCAAAGTGATAATGCATTTACTATGTGCATAAATCTCTGATGACAAGTTTACTATATATAAATGTAAGATTTTACATTTATACATATAGTAATTCAGATTAACAGATTCATACAATGACTTTTGTGTCAATGCCTGTTGCATAATTATATATATCTATATCAATATCTATCTGTCTGTCTGTGAGCACTCTCAGATGGGCTGCCAGCCATGGACGTGAGTGGAGGGCTGTGCTGGTGGCGCAATCGGGGTAGTCAGGGTACTGGGGGGGAGCGTGTTGGACTGTGACTTAAGACAGGGTGGGGAGGTGAGGGGTCCACTAGACACCAGAGACAGGGAGGATTTTTTCTTTTTTGAAGATTGGGTCATGGCTGGGGGAGGGAAAATAATTGGGGTCGAATGGAGGGAGAGTTCTTTACTTCAATTCAGCTGGTGATCAACCCGGACGGGGGTCACTAGAAACCAGGAACAGGAGAGTTACTTTTCAAGATTGAGGCCAGGGCCAGAGATAACTAGGGGTGACTGGGGGGAGGTTTCTTGAATTCAGCCAGTGACGGACTGATGGGGACCACTAGACACCAGGAAGGGGGTTGTTTTTTTGAAAGATTGGGGGCCAATGGTGACATTGAGAAATTTTGCCCATGGGTGGAGAAATTTCACCCGCGAGCAGCAAATTTCACCGGTTCGAGGGCAAAATTTAACATTTCACCCAGCAAAATATTTTGTGAAATGCACAAATTCTGCTAAATATTTCACTGGCAAAGTTTTCCAATCTTGCACAACAACATGACCCATCTTACACAGAAATAAATACTTTTTATTTAGAATGCTTCTGTGACTAAAATAAATCATGTGAGGTTTGAGTCTTCCTGACTTTGCATACATTTATTTGTGCATGTGTTTTTATGTACTTTCTTTTGTCCTCTACTGCTAGTGCAGCCCATAATCAAACATAATTGGATGTGAATGAAGTTCCATCAGTTGCTTTTTTAAATTGATTGAATTTACAACACAAATGCAATGAGAAGAAAAGGAAGTCAAATTTAAAACAAAAAGAAAAACAAGAAATAAAACAAGGAGGCAGAATGAACAGAAGGGTGAGTACGCAGATCAACCAGGAAAGTGAAGGAAAAGAAATAGGTAATTTGGCGACATACCTTTGAGTGCAGCACAGGAGATTATTCTTAAGAAGGGATTGAGTTTCACACCATTGCCATTGGTAATTTTTTTTTCCATACAGAGTACACTTTACAAGATTTTTTGAAAACTGAACTTAAAATGTTTTCATTAAAACAAGAACGGGGTGGTCCCAACTACAGAGAGTGAGTCTGTTTCAAGGGAGGAACTGAGCTACTTAAATGACAATGTGTTTGAACCCCAAGTTAGGAAGCCAACGAACTTTACTTTTCTGCCGATGGACAACTGTGTACTTGTAAGTTCTCAGACTCATAATGGGATGTTTATGCTGAATGCTGATAAGACATTAAGAAGAGAAACATCTGATATTTGAACACGTTTTGGGACTGAGTATGATATTACAGATGTAAATGACTAAATACAGCATGTTTTTGAACCAGGTTGCTTTCTTGATTTAAATGTAGATCTGGATATCTTGGGAAATCAAAATGAAGAGAGGGAGTTTCTTTTGCTACAGTTTTTTTTCTCTCCTGGCCCCCAGTCAGCTATACATCCCAACCATCCTTCCAGCCCATACTCCGACATCTGGCCAACTTCCCCCTTTATCCCCTCCATGGCAGGGTGGTGAGAAGCCCCCAATTCGACTCACCTGAAACGGATTCAGACTTCGGGGGAAGTGCCTTTCGGGGTCAGTGCCATGGAGGACGGAAGCTCATGCTGCCCAACCAGGAGCCCCTTTTTCTTGTGTTCTTGTCCCTAGAGGTGGAGTGTGCAGGGATGCCAGCGATGGCCTCATGCATGCTCCCATGTGCACACCCCATCAGACATCTGCCCCACTCTTACCTGATTGTTGCAGGGTCAGTGTGCCAGCCCCCAGCCACTGCTAGGGGCTAGGTATGCACTGATGTCAGGTCACTCCCCCCCGGGGAAGGAGAGCTGTCCCTGGGATAGTCGATCCTTCTCCTCCCCTGTCGACCCCCAGCAGCCTGCGCTCGCTCCTGAACACAGGTCGCTGGCCTGGCGCGATGTGTCAGTGTCACCGGGATGGCATGAGGGGGTTTCTTTTGGAGAGCCACAGTTGCTCTCCTTAATATCAAGTTCATATGAACTTATTGTTCTGAATAACAATTTTTTTTTGATTTTGCACTCAGTTCAGAGTATAGACTAATTTTTGTCCAGGATCTCAGGATCCAGCAAGTTTTACTTTTCAAAATTTAGTGAAGCATGAAGTGAGCCATTTGTTACAGAGCTACTGATGCTTCAAAAAAAAAAACTCTAGAAAACTTTATAATTAGGTACAATTTTGCTTCAATTCCATTTATGGTCTATATATTTCTTATCCCCATTATTTATTACTGAGAACATTTGAATGAATTAAATTATCTTTATCCTTAGAGTTCCTTTAGAATTTGTTTGCCTCTATAGCTTACTCTCTCCTTCAAGTCATAATCCTCTTTTGTGACATCACAATTTGTTGCCACGGGAGTAACTGTGATGTCACAAGGAGTGCTTTATGACCTCAGGTAGGGAGAAACCAACAGGAATAGATGAACTTTTCAGGAACAAAGATCTTGTTTTCATGCAGATTACCTCAGTAACAAATAATGGAGAGGAAGACTACAGAACTAATGCGAAATATATACTGAAATATGTCTAAATATTATATTTTTTTAAAGTTTTCCTGAAGGTGTCAGTTGCTCTTTAACAAATGTCTGAAACTTGGGGATGCCATAATTTGATACCTGCTGTAACAGAGGCACTGGCATAACTTAAGGCCCTGGACAATGTTATCATCCATAATTCAGACAAGTGTGGCAACGTGGTTCTGCTGAAGAAATTAGATTACCCAACAGAAGTGCTTCTTTTACTAGGAATGAGAAAACATACAAAACTGAAAAACTACCCCACAAAATGTTTCAAAGAACAATTTTGTTTCACTTCTTGGACGCTGCAATGCTGCAAGGTGAAATTTCAATAAATTAATTGGGATATTTAAAGATAGAAAACGCATGAGTTTCTACCTTTTATTACATTCCAAGACTTCACAAATGTAAAACGAATCCACTAGGATGCTAGTACACCCCATTATTTCTGGTGTGGGCTCTTTGACTAAGAAGTTGCCTCCGTTTTTGGATTATTTTTTACAGCTAATAGTTACATCTTTAAAGTCTTGCACCAAAGATAGTAGGGACTTACTGGAGAAACTGAAAAGTGTGATGCTCAGTACATGTGGTTGTGGATTGATGTGTCTTCCTTACATACTTGTATCCCCCACAATTTGGGTTTACAGGCTCTCAAATTTTTTCTCACCAATTGTACCTCTACCAGTGCACCATCTTCAAAATTTGTGTTGCAGGCTGTGAAATTTATTTTGTCTCATAATTATTCTATTTTTGACTATGATTTTTATTTGCAAAAATAAATCAGGCATAGTCCTGGGGGCTTCAGTATCAACCTCTGACGAAGTTTATTTTTTGGATTTTACACAGATACACAGAAATGTGACAGCAGATAAAGGCCCCTCGGCCCATCTAGTCTGCCCAACACCCTACCCCCCCTTCTGTTATGCTTCCACCCTCTTTTCCCAACCCCTTAAATCTATCCCAAGCCCTCTTAAACTCCTCCACCATTTCAGCTGCCACTACCTCACCCGGCAGCTTATTCCAGGGCTCCACCACCTTCTCCGTGAAAAACTGCCCTCTGACATTACCTCTGTATTGCCCACCTTCCAGTTTGAGGCTATGTCCCCTCGTGTTCACTCCCTTCTTCAACTTGAACAAGCTATCACCCTCCATCTTGTTTATTCCATTCAGATATTTAAAGGTCTCAATCATGTCCCCCCCTCCCTCCTAGTCTCCAGAGGATACAATTTCAGCCCTCTCAATCTTCTCTCGTAGGGTATATCCTGCATCCCTCTTACCATTTTAGTTGCCCTTCTCTGTACCCTCTCCATCAACTCAACATCTCTGCATAGGTGAGGCCTCCAGAACTGCATCCCATACTCCAGATGTGGCCTGACCATGGTTCTGTATAATGGCATTAGCACCTCCCTCTTCCTGCAATTAAAACCCCTCACCATGCAGGCCAACATTCCATTTGCCTTTCCCACTGCCCTGCCACACTGTTTACCCACCTTGTGGTCCTGTAATACCATAATCCTCAGGTCCCTTTCTGTTTTCTTCTCCTTAATCACCACCCCCAAGGGAGTAAGGTTCCCTCCTATTCCTCCTCTCCAGGTGCATCATCGAGCACTTTTGAGCATTAAAATTCAATTTCCAGGTCTCAACCCACCTCTCCAGTCTCCCCAGGTTGCGCCTCATGGCTCGCACTCCGCTAGGTGAATCCACACTATTGCAGACCTTTGTATCATCTGCGAACAGGCACACCCTTCCCTCCAGACCTTCTGCTAGGTCACTAACACAGATGTTAATGAGTATTGACCCTAGCACTGACCCCTGTGGCATCCCACTGGTCACTACCCTATCCCTGGAATGTATCCCATTTACCACCACTGTCTGACTCCTTCCCTTCAACCAGTTTTTCACCCACCTGGTGATCCTGTGTTCCACCCCTAATCTATCCAGCTTATGCACCATTCTGTCATGCGGAATGGTGTTGAAGGCCTTACTGAAATACAAATAGGCCATGTTCACTGCTCCTCCCTAATCCACTATCTGTGTCACCCCATCAAAAAACTCTATCAGGTTGGTCTGACAGGACCGTCCCTTGGTGAAGCCATGCTGCCTGTCATCCTGCATGCCATTTATCTCCGAGTATTCTATCAACCTGATTTAAGTAGTGTTTCCATTACCTTCCCAACCACTGAGGTAAAACTAACAGGACTGTAGTTTTCGACCTCGTCCTTCCTTCCCCCTTATGTAGTGCGACCACCTCTGCCCTCTTCCAGTCTGTTGGCACCACCCCTGTGACCAAGGACAAGTTAAATAGCCTTGCCAGATGCAGCACCAGTTCATCCTTCACCTCCTTGAGAACCCTTGGGTGTATTCCATCAGGCCCCATTGCCTTGTCCACCGTAAGTCTACCCAGCTCTTCCCTTACTCCTTCAGCTGTGAACTCTACCACATCCATCTGCCTGTGGCTGATACCCTCCCAACCCCGTCCTGGTCCCCTGCCCTCCTTTTTTTCCATGAAGATTGAGGCAAAATAGCTATTCAGTGCCTCTGCTTTTTCAAAATCTCCTTCCAGTATTGTTCCACTTTTTCCCTTTATACTTCCAATCCCATGCTGTGCCCTCTTCCTTTCTCCAACATACCTAAAAAAGGTTTTGCTCCCCCTCTTTGCCTGCTTCGCTATCCTTTCCTCAGTGACTTCCTTAGCCCTCCTTATTTTTTGCCCTGCCTCCTTTCTTTTTTCCTTGTAAGTTTCCCTGTCCTCATCTTTTTGTGTCCTCCTGTACCTCTTGAATGCTCTAGTCTTCTCCTTGACCCCCTAACACCACCTCTGTAGTGAACCATAGAGGTCTTTTTCATCTTTTATTCTTCATTACCCTTCTTATACATGAGACTATGGCTTTATATACCCCTCCCTTGATGGCTGCCCATAATTCCTCCACCCCCTGCACATCCCCTATCCTCAACATTTCTTCCCTATCTTTCTCATTCCAGGAAAGTCAGCCTTCCTGAAGTCCAGTACCTTGGTCCTCATCCTAACCCTCTCCCTGCCCACTCTCACCTTGAACCTGACAGCCCTGTGGTCACTAGTACCAAACTGTTCCCCCACCTCCACCTCCTCCACACTGTCCCCATTTGTGAGGACCACATCCAACAGGTTTAACCCCCAGTGGGCTCACTGACCCTTTGCTGCAGGAATATGCCCTGCAGAGCCTCTAGGATGCCCCTACTCCTTGCAGAAATTGCTGTCTGGGCCTCCCAGTTGATATCCAGAAGGTTTAAGTTCCCAACTAGCACAATTTCCCCTTTCCATGCCATCCTCTCTATGGATTTTATGAAGTGTCTGTTTACTTCCTCCCTCTGCATAGGAAGCCTATGGACTACCCCAACATGTAGGTTTTCCCCTTGTCCCCTGTCTAGGGTGACCCACATTATTTCTGTTTCCCCTTCTTCATCCCACCCTTCCATGGCCCCAATCCCTTCCCTCACATATAATGCCACCCCTCCCAATCCTTCCTAAACAAACGATACCCTGGGATCACCATCTCCCAGGCGTGGTGCTCATTCCACCAAGTCTCACTCACTGCTAAAATGTCTAGGTTCTCCTCCATCATGCTGACCTCCAGTTCTCCCATTTTGTTCCCCAGGCTCCTGCCATTTGCAACCAAAGCCCTACATGTAGCCCCTACTGTCCTTCCCTGCCACTAACTGTTCCCTTGATGGGTGTTATGACTTGGGGGGTGGCTGATCTCCTCTCTGCTCTGCCTCCCATAAGGATGGCCCTGTCCTTAGCCCCCCATTTAGTTTAAATTGAACTCCCTTGCCAAGAAGTCCCCCAGTTTACTCTTTAGTGCAGCTGCCCCTCTATTGCTCAGGTGCAGCCTGTCCTGGGCATACCAGCCCCTCCTCCCATGTACAGCTCCAGTCATCTACCCAGCCAAACCCCATCTGACTGCACCAACTTTGTAGCCAATTGTTGAAAGCCCTTATCTTTTCCTTTCTGGGTGTGCTTGCTTTTGGTATTGGCAACACCTTGGAGAAAGAGATTGTAGTAAAAACAGTGTTGCTCCTACAGAACCTAGCGAGTTCCTTGAACCTTGCTGTACTTCCATCAGACTTTTCCCCTCCAAGTCATTTGTGCCCAGATGAAACACCAAATGTGTTCTTTCATCCTGCTGCTTACCCCAGGAAGGAATATGATGCCTCACCTCCAGCACTGTCATCCCTGGCATGCACTGTAGAAGGACTCGGAAGCAAGCTAGTAGAGTCACATATGGTATCCAGCTATTGCTGTACAGACTGTGTGATAAAGAACTGAGGTTACATTTAAGTTAAGTGTGAATTATGGAGGAAAGGAAAATGGGGCATGAGACATTAGACCGAGGTCCCATCTGCCTGGATTGGTAGTAGTTCAGGTGGATGCTAAAGATCCCATGGCACTTATCGAAAAAGAGTAGGGGAATTTTTATTAAAGTTGGAAAGGAACATGCAATCAAAAAATGTACAAAACCTAAAGCAATTTATACAAATCAATATACAGATACCAAATGTCAAAATAAAACCAAACAGTGTTAAGTCACACAATAACTTTAACTAAACCATATGTTTAAACACAATCATATATTTTATAGGTATATTCGTATAACACAAATCCTAAATTATTTATTCTATATCATGCTTAAATATAATAGGCATATATACTTACTATACATACTCATTTTACTTATATCTATTATAACCAATCAATAGAGGCCCATCTTCCTTGAAAGGTTGTTGACTGGACTTGAATTATAATCTTGCAACCTGATGTCTTTAATTGTTGTTTCTATCATAAAAAACAACTTGTCAGAAGTAAAATGTAGTTGTTGAATAGTCAATCTGCACCGACAAACCATATGTAAAATTTAAAACAAACAAGAAATAACCATAGTGTTACTCTATCATGTTTCATCCACAGAAAAGGCAAATACCAAGGCATAATATTTCAAAGTCATAAAACCAAATGGAGATGTAGGCTGTGTATGTTGAATAGATTGCCAAATCTTTGAATAAAAGGGCACTCTAGGAATAAATGCTGCATTGTCTCAATTACATCTGGACATGTTCCTCTAGGACAATATCTCTCAGACACCTGTCTATGCTTTAGATTTCCTCTTACATTTAGGCAACCATGCAAGGCCAGCCAAGTTACATCCCACATAAAAGTAGGAATACGAGGGGAAATCAGCATTTCATCTATCAGTAATCTATCTGGCAAAGAACAAGAATCAAATCCTGCTGTCTGTTGAAAATATTTTAAAATCAAAGATTAATACAAGTTTTTCCGAGTATAAGAAAGGAGATGCTCTTTGGAAATACCCCATAGCTTTATTTTAGCAAAGCAAGTTCTCATTGGATCAGGTAAATAAGAAATCAAAATTTGTCGAGGAAGGTTATCATACATGGGCCAATAGAGAAAATAGGATCCCAAGGAATCTAAGACTCAAGGAGCATCTATTAATTTTTGAGCTACCAAGGGGAATAAATTGGCATATAAATATATGGTGAAAAAAATACCACAGGTTGTATCATCTTCAACCCTCCATTTCTTTTTCTGTCAATAGTAAGCCTCTTTTAATTGGATTTAAATGGTTTCCGGATACATAAAAAAAACTATATATTCTGGTTTTAGCAGTTGACGGTAAGCTATATACTGTGCTTAAATATAAAATATGGGTAACAAAAGGTTTTATCATGTAGATTCACTTCAATTTAGCTAAACGCCAAGTATTCCTAAGATTAACCATATTTCGTGCTTCATTCAATTTAAGTATCCAATTCTGATAAGACAAATCTCCAGAACCAAATAAGATCACTCAAATAGGGGCTGTCCCTTTTAATGCTGGTACCCCAATTATTATATCATCTGTGACATCTTCAGCATTAAGAGGAAGGCAACAAGATTTTTGGTAATTTATCTGAGCTCCAGTATGAGTCGTAAAATTAGTTAAAATTATTCCCAGATTATGTGCTGATGGATATTTCCTATTATAAAACAAATGTCATCTGCATATGCAATGCTTCTTTATTTCAGGGTCTTCACGGAAAAGGATACACCCTGTATACCTCTAGTTTTATCCACCATTCAAGTAGTGGATCAATGGTAAATAAATATAGTAAAGCACTCAGAGGGCAACCTTGCTGTACTCCCTTTAAAACAGTACACCCACGACCTATCCACCCATTACAAAAGGCTTTTAGCAGAGGCAGACTTATAACATGTTTTAATCCAATTAATAAACATTTCAGGAATGCCACATGTAGCCAAACAACTCCATAAATACTATGATTAATATTATCAAAAGCCTTAGCTTGATCCAGGCTAAAAATAAGACCTGTAAGCTCACCAGTATTACTCATGAAATATTTCTATAATATTAAACCATCAGAAATCTTTCTTCCTGGTATTGAACATGCCTGAGAACTGTGTAATAGAAAATCAGCCATTGGTATAAGTCTATTATGTAACAGTTTTGTAAATATTTTAAAATCTGTATTAACAGGAGTATTGGCCTTCAATTTGATAACTTAGTTCTATCTCCTTTTTGTACATAAATACCACTAAACCATCCATATACTATTTGGTAATAATCCTGTAATCAGAATTTCCTTAAGACCTCTACAAATTTTGTAATAATATTGTAAAAATATTTATATATCTCATATGGCAAACCATCACTCCCTGGGGCAGTACCTGCCTTTGTTAATGAAAAACTAGCCGATACTTCAAAGATGTTATATCAACAAGCAACTTGTCTGTGCTATGTTTATCAAGCATAGGTGGAATCACTTGAGCTAACCATAAGGAATGTGGGGAACCAGAAACAGTAGCATATCCAAATAATTGCTGTATATGATTATCTAAAGCATTCATAATATCTTTCCTGGTCATACATGTTTTACCTGTAGAGTCACAAACCTCTGCCATATATTTTTGATGTCTTTGTTTAGCACAAAACTGATAGGGGTCCATAAAGGCTTTACTTCCTTGGGAACCAAATCTTCTTTCTACATCTAAGGATTTATATCTACTATATTGTGTTGAATTTAATAATTTCCGAATTCTATCTAATTCAGATAAGGCTGTATAATCCCCTTGTGCAACTATAAAATGTAAGTCTAAAAACTGTTGTCGAGTTTTTAGATATGTATCTTTATTAAATTTCCCATTAATCTTGCCAATTATTTGGAAATACTGTCTTGTATCTATTTTTGTATCTTCCCACCAATCTCTATATGAATCATAGAGGCTAACCACTGATTTCCTTGCCTGTAGTACTGCCAAAATTCCTTCTTCAACAGTTGGTAACTTAAGTAATTCCAGGTTAAGACGCCAATATCCTGGTCCTCTATGCATTATTTCATAACTACCTATCGTAATCTCAAGTATCACATGATCAGAAGGTGCAACTGGTATAGTTTGAGCTTTTTGTATTTTTAAAGTATCTGAAATAAACCAGAAATCTATCCTTGTTGCTTTAGTACCTTGAAAAAATGTTTTTTGTGGTTTACCTAATAAATCAAAAACATCAACCAATCCTGACTGTGTCAATAAATCATTAAGACACTTAGTATCACAAAATAACTTTGTGGATCGTATAGCTCTATCTGTATGATATCGGCTACAATTAAAATCTCTACCTAAAAGCATCAAATCTAGAAGTGAACAAATAGAGCAATAAAAGTCTTAAATAATGTTATTCTCGTGAGATTTAGCTTGCGGACATAAACATTAATAAATCTACAGTAAATAATTAAGTATCATATCTAACAATAATAAGTGACCCGCAAAACATCTATAAGTTGAACTAGGCGTGCTGTAGGATTATTATTAACTGCTATACCCCTGTGCATAGCTCTTCACCAACAGACCAATAAACAGTACCCCATTTCCACCTTTCAGTGGCTTGTTCTACCTCAAACCTGGTATTAATCGAGTATCTTGAAAATAAACTACATCATCCTTGCCTCCATCAAACAGTGAATTTATCAACATTTGCTTCCTATTTGACTGAATACTATTGACATTTAGGGATGCCAAATTTATATTCAAAAACATAGACAAAAGAGGAAGGGGAACGAAGGGTGTTGTCATAACTCATATCAATGTTCCCTTTTATTTTTATTATTTCTTTTTTGTAGATTTTCTCATCCCAGGTTGACCCTTTTTTTATTTTTCACTGTATCTTTGACATCAGCAGATGGTTCTGGATCAGAAGATCCTTCAGGTTGTGAAGAATGGACCGAGGTGGAATCTGACTTAGTACCTATGTCTTCCTGTAATACCGAAAATGCATTCTGGAAGGGTATCAAACCTTGTTCAGATATAGGTATTTTAGAGGTCCTGGATCTTAAACTGCGACATCTAGCAGTAATGAGGTTAAAAGATTCTTCATGTGGAAGGGGAGGCATAGTATTAGGAATAACCTGTCCCACAACAGAATCTGTAAGAATCACCATTTAGTAGATATTCAGTTCTCCTCTTCCTGGGAGGGAGAAGTTGATACAATTCCAAATGTCCACCCATTCCATACTAGGTATGGTTTCAGGCCCACTTGGGGGTGGGGCGGAGGTACAGGTTTTTGCCTCTGGACTGCATGTACTGCTGTGTTTAGGTGAAAACTGTGCACTTAAAATCTCCATTTGTTTTATTTTGGGCAGCCCAAGGACAGTCAGTAAATACATGGGGTTCTTCACAAAGTGAGCATTTAGCTGGATGATGACAGTCTGACATTGTGTGCCCAATTCTCCACACTGGATACATTTGATGACTTCACAATTCCTGCTAAGGTGTCTATCAGAACCACATTTATAACAGTGATGGGACTGTCTGGATAAAGATAAACTTTATCCTTCCTAAATAAAACAACTGGGAAGATGTGAAACCTTCTTCGTTTGGTTTAAATTAACTTTAAATCTCCAACCACCATTCCAAAATCCTCTGTATCAAGAATGGGCTCTAGGTTCCTTCAGGGTACACTTTTTCTCCAACCAATAGGAGATATCCTCCACATTAACCCCTTCATTACGGAACAATACAGTAATGACCTGGAATGTCTGTTTGGTTAATGGTATGGCTTGAAAATGGACCCAAGCAGGATTAGTCTTTAATAATGTGTATTTCATCCAAAATCTGTTTAACATATCTGGTGTATGAAAACTAATGTCATACGTATTGTCCCCTGGTGTATGAATCAAGGCATACACCTCACTGGGCGTAAAACCCAGCATTTGTTTAAGTAAGACTTTCCCACATAGAATCTGTCAGGCATGGCTCATCAGTGGGTCCCAAAAACCTCAGCCCTACAGCATTTCGCCTTTTAGCCAAGGAAACAGGTTTATGAAAAAGGCTAGTATAGGAGGTAGTTGGGGTTGTAAGACGTGGTAGGGTATTTTGATCAACATCAGGCCCTATATCATTAGTAGCTTTATTTTGGTTGGCATTTTCCTCCAAATCCCACTTTGGCATTATTGAGGTGATTTTGATCCTAGTTTAGGACTAACTGGCTGGTTGTGTTAACTACAGCACCTGGATCCATTAAAGGCCTGTTTATGTCGGATAATTCTACATTCTATTATTATAGAACCAGGGTCTAAACTACCCTCAGACCTAAGCTGCAGGAACACTAGTCTCAGAATTGGGCCCATCTAAAACTGCAAGGAGGTACATGATCCATACCCTGGAATTGGTATGGCAGGGTCCGATGATCCACTAGCCCCAAATCTAACAGCAGCCACCCCGCCCTTTTCAAGGCGATATCTGGGGACCATGTGGGGGAAGATTCTACTTCTATATCCCCTGAAATCTTCAGTGAACAAGCTTGTTTTCCCTCAGGGCTGTTTGCACCTTTATGTATTTTCAAGTCGGTACCTGTATGACCCGAGGGTGAATCTACCTCGGGCTCTTCCGTTTCTGAATCTTCTTCAGCAGCAAGCTGAGCATTGATAATCCATAGCAGCCTTCTCTAAAGGCGTTGTTTCTTGGTAATATAGTGAGAGCTTGTTGATCTTCCGAAGCATCATCAGCTGACTCAGCATTTAGAAGTCGCACTTCCGGGTTTGGATTTAAAGCCAATGTGCTCATGCAATTAAAGCTAGACCTACTCCTCGTATGTGCTGAACTTGCGGTGCATTTTCCACCTTCTAGCTGAAAACTGTGTTTTGAGGAGTTAGATACGTTTTGCTGGCCACCACTTGGGTGCATTTCAGCTGTATCATTCCTCTCTGCTCGGGGTAAAGCCTGTGAGCTCTCTTGCATCTGAGCTGCTCCACTGTCGTCGGCCATCCTGAAACTGTTCCTCTCTCCCAACAGTCTCTCAGCGCCACTATTGTCCACAAGAGATATTGGATCAGAAAGGGATTCCTTGTCTTCTGTCTGTGTCTCTCCTGTATGCAGTCCTCCTCCACCAGGATCCATGAGGAGCCACGCCATCTTGATCCCACAGGAAAATGGGTCCCCCTGCTCACAGGAAGCAAGTAGGGAATTTCCCGTGTCCTGGGCCAAATTTCTCCCATTTACTAAAATACCTCCAACAGCTTAATCTGGTTCAATTTCAGTTGCTTACCATCTGTATCCCTACTCCCCCCCCGGTCACCCCTGAAAAAAGGACTTCTAGGCCCAGTGGGCTTACCAGGTCAACAAAATTCAATAAATAAAATAAAAAAATGTGGGGGATCACACTGAGGGGTGGAGGGGCATGAATAAGGGTAGCAGGAGACATCAGAATAGTCGATGAAATGGGGTGGTACCATGGAGTGAGGGTGGCAGGTACAGGGAGGATAGTGGGGTGCAATGCTTGTGGGGGTGGCTATTTGGATGAATATACTATGGAAACTGGGAGGTTGTCCAATTTGTTACAGGCTGAGGAGACTTGAAGAAGAGGTATAGGGGCTCTGGAGGAAACTGGAGAGGGTGAGGGAAGGGCTGGAGCAGGAGAGACCCCAGAGAGGAATAGCTGGGAGCATGAGAGGAGGAATAGCAGGGCTAAATTCCATGAGGATATGTAGGTGGGGTGGGGTGGGGTGAGGAGAACAGAGGGTAGGGTGTTGGGCTCAGGGTGGGAAGGAGGAGATACACCACTGTGGGGTAGCAAGTAATAGGTTTGCAGTGTTAGCACTTGAGGTGGTAGTGGAGGTGTCGGAGATCATGGGGGGAGGGGAGGAGAAGGGTAGTGAAGGCCCAGGAGTCAGGTTGGGAAAGGAAGCAGGGGAGAGGGTAAGAGCAGGGTAAAGGCAGAGGGAGAGGCAGAAACAGGGGAAGATGTAGGAGTCACAAATGGTACAGATAGAGGTAATAAGGAGCAGGGTAGTGTGGACTCTGGACAAGAAGATGGGGGTACTAATGCTGGGGGATTCTATACTGAAAGGGGTCAGATTGGGCGGAATGGGAGAAAGGCACAGTCACATCTGGGTCGATGCTGTTCCAGGATTGACTGCATGCAGGGTGGGGCAGGCACTTCTCAAGTGCACATGGAGGGGAAGGGAGAAACCTCACATAATGATGCACATGGGTACAAACGGCTTGGTGGGGGAGATGGTAGAGGTGGTAAAGGGGAGGTTTGAGGAGCTGGTTAGGCAGTGTGAGGAGGTAGGGGGTGGTGGCGTTCTCTGACATACTCCTGGTACCGTGTGCGAGTACAGTGAGGGAAAAACAGGAGAGAGGAGTTCAATGAGTGGCTGAGGGATTGGTGCCATACCAGGGAGTATGGATTAGAGTCTGACTGGGGTAGGACCTGGGGCAATAGTGACTTATATGCAGGGGACAGGTTACATTTGAGCAGGGAGGGGAAGGGGGTACTGAAACATGGAATAGAGGTGTGCATATCAACAAAGGTGGATTTAAACAAGGAGGGGGTGGCGAGGGGAATGCTGATAGGAAAGGGGTCCAGAAAGGGGAGTCAGTGAGCTCACTCCTCTAGTTATGGGTAAAGGCAGTGGGGAAGTGGCACATAGAGGGATAAAGGGGAGAAGAATAGGGGTAGGGAAGGGGAGGAGACAGGCTGGAGGGCGGTCTCATTGAATGCAAGAAGCCTAAGGAATAGAACAGCAGAGTTACAGGCTTTCTTGGTGGTGGAGGGGGTGGACATTGTGGCCATCACAGAAATGCGGGCCACCCAGTACCAGGACTGGGATATGATGATCCTGGGGCTCAGGTTAGTCAGAAAGGATATGGCTAAGGGGAATGGGGGAGGTGGCAATCTATGTAAAGGATGAGATAACGTGCGTAAGGGAGGAAGGGGAGGAGGGGAGGACAGAAGCACTGTGGATGCAGTTCCAAGACGCAAAGAATAGAACACTGATGATGGGGGTGGTGTACAGGCCACCAGCTCAGGGGAGTGACCTGCATAGGGAATTAGCAGAACAAATTAGGAGGGTCTGCAGGAAGGGGAGCACAGTGGTGGTGGGGGACGTCCCATCCACCATGAGTGCAAGGGAGTGAGTCCTGCTAGAAGCATTTCAAGACAGCTTTCTGATACAGTGGTCCAGGGGCTAACTCAATTAGAAAGGACTCTGGACCTTGTACCGGATAATGGGGAAGTTGTAAAGAATCTGGAAGTGGAGGAACCACTGGCTGGGAGTGACCGCTATTCGGTGTGGTTCATGCTCAACGTGGGGAGGGAAACGGGGCACTGGTACAATGGTGATTGAGTTTAGGGGGGTGGACTTTAAGAAGATGGGGGAAATTTTGGGAATGCACCTGGCAGGAATGCAACCATACATGGGTGCAGACCAGAAGTGGGACATCATAAAGGAAGGGCTGGCAGAGGCAATGGAGTCTTGCACTAGGAAGAAAAGCAAGAAGGGAAGGAGAAAGAAACCTAGTTGGCTGACACAGGAGGTTATGGAAGGGGTGAGGGTCAAGAGCGCAGCGTTTCAAAAGTACAGGAAATTGGGGAGGGGCGAAGATAAGGATACGTACATGGAGATGTCCAGGAAGGTTACCAGACTGGTCAGGGTGGCCAAGGCATCCAGGGAGCTGAGACTGGCACAGGGAATTAAAAGTAGAGAAAAAGACTTTTACTGCTACATCAGAGAGAGAAGAAAGAGCAAGGATTAAGAAGGGCGGGGTTGGGTGGATAAAGGGGCAAAGTAGGCAGAGGCACTGAACAAATACTTCTGCTCTGCATTTATGCAAGAGAAGGGGTTGCAAATAACCCAGGCAAGGTAGAGGATGGGTAGGGGGGAGTGGATGACAGATGTAGGGATTACAGAGAGCAGGATACTAGATGGGTTGAGGGCATTAAAGGAAAACTACACTCTTATAGCTTCTAAATGTTATTTGCTTCCATGTCAATAGACAACTCTTTTCATGTAACTGTTAAGGATGTGTGCAAATGCTTTAGTCAGTTTTCACAGTTCATACTAGGCCCTGTTGCTGTTCTGGAAGGCTTCATTTTGTGGTTGTTGAAATCTCATTGTTCCCTGAGAGCTGTATTAGCATATGAGAACATGATGTGTAATCACCCTTTAAACTCCCCAGTATGCCTGTCTACTTAATTAGTTTTAAAAGAAACAAGATGCACAAAGGTGTGAAATACCACATTTACCTTCAGTGAGCTTTGCAAACTATCTGAGTTATAATGCAATTTTTTTTCCTTTTAAATTTCATTCAGTTTATGAGTTTCCAGAGATTTTTTGCAGGGTATTTGTTCTTTCAGCATATAGATACATGGTATATATGGGTGATCTAACATCGTGTTCTCATATGCTAATGCAGTTCTCATGGACAATGAGATTACAACAACCATAAAATAGAGAGTCCCAGGGCAATCACGGGGGCTGCCATGAGCAGTGAAAACAAACTAAAGGTAACACATATAGTCCTAGCAGCTACAGGAAAGGAGTTGTCTGCTGCCATGGAAACAAATAACATTTTAATGATATGAGGGTGTAGTTTTCCTTTAAGGGTGGACAAAGCATCTGGACCCGATGGTAATCACCCTAGTGTACTAAGGGAGTTGGCAGAGGTTCTGGTGGGGCCACTGGCTGACCTGTTCAATACCTCCCTGGACACAGAATGTGTACCACAGGACTGGAGAATGGCCCATGTGGTGCCCATCCACAAAAGTGGCCCAAAGGATGAACCAGGAAACTATAGGCCAGTGAGCCTCACATCGATCATGGGAAAGCTCATGGAGACTATACTAAAAGAGAGTCTAGTGAGCTTCTTAGAGGAAAACAATCTCCAGGATGGTCAACAGCATGGGTTTATAGTGGGTAGATCCTGCCAGACAAATCTTGTAGAGACTGGGTGACGCAGGAACTGAACAAGGGCCATGCGGTGGATGTCCTATATATGGGAGGTTGGGGGGGAAACTGGAATATGTGGGGATGGGATCAAAAATGGTGAAATGGATCACAAACTGGGTAAAGGGAAGGCAGCAAAGGGTGGTGGTGGTGGTGGACCTCTCATCACCAAGAATGGTGACAAGCGGGGTACCACAGGGATCGGTACTGGGACAGGTGTTATTTGGGATTTTTATTGCCGATATCTCACATGGGATCCAGAGCAAGATCAGCCTGTTTGCATACGATACCAAGATGGGAGCTGTGGTTGAAGATGCGGAGGGGTTGCAGGAGGATCTGACTAAGCTGCAGGAGTGGGCAGAAACATGTCAGTTTGGGTTCAATGCCAAGAAGTGCAAGGTTATGCACTTCAGAGCCAGGAACCTGGGGAGGGATTATCACTTGACTAGGGTACAGTTGGGGAGCTCCACAGAGGAGAATGACCTAGGAGTGATCATTATGGGGAGCATGAACAACTCTGCTCAGTGCAGGAAGGTGGCAGCAAAAGCCAACAAAGTGCTGTAGTGTATTGCAAGAGGAATCTCCTCCAGAAGGAGGGATGTTATCCTGCCCCTGTATAGATCTTTGATCAGGCCCCACCCGGAGTACTGCATGCAGTACTGATGCCAATTCCTGAGGAAGGACATCAAATTGCTGGAGGGGGTGCAGTGAAGACCCACAAAGATTATCCAGGGATTGGAGAGCAAGCCTTATGAGGACAGGCTGGGAGAGCTGAATATGTATTCACTGGAGGAGAGGAGAGGAGAGGAGAGATGGGGGGATATGATCGAGACCTTTAAGTATCTGAAGGGGATAAACAAGACCAGCACAGAAGGGATTTTTCAGATGAGAAGGGGGAGGGACACGAAAGGGCATGGACTGAGATTGGAGAGGGGGGAGATTCAAGAGGGAGGTGAGGAGACATTTTTTCACAGAAAGAGTGGTGGACAAATGGAACACCTTACCAGACGAGATAGTGTCCTGTAAGACAGTGGGCAGTTTCAAGAGGGGTTGGGACAGGCTAAGGGAAAGGACACTGGGAAGGGGTGGGATGGGCAGCTGCGAGATGCGGGCTGGGTTGCACACTGAGCAGACTGATAGACCATGAGGCCTGTTTCTGCTGGCAATTTTGTATGTTCATAGTATTCCATATGGGAAGTACTTAAGATTAAAGTGTAATTGTTCCTCTGACACTGATTTTGAGCTACAAGCAAGTGAACTTACAAACTGATTGTTAGCTAAGGGTTACAAGAAAAGCATTTTGGAGGAAGCATTAAACAAAGTACGGAATAGGGAGAGAATGGACTTATTACAGTCAAATAGAAGGAAGAAACAAAAGATCCACCACTTACACTAATTTTGGAATACAATAAAATGGCACTTAAATTAAGGACGTAATATTGTGGCATTGGCATATCTGGGGGCGCACAGTCAAGGAACTGTTTCCAGAAAGACCAAGCACAGCATTCAGTAGGGAAAAAAACTCAACAACTAAAAGGCATGTTTCCCACTAGACATAATGGTTGGCTATCAGCCAAACCAAAAGGGCGAGTTACTTGTGGGAAATGCATGGTTTATAAACATGCATTGGTGGGGGGGTTGTTTTCAACACCCTACTTTGGACATACAAATAGAAGCAAAACACTTTACAAGATGTTTTACTAATTACGTCATTTATGTACTTCTCTGTCTATGTCCAAAAATCCACATGGGCAGTACCATTCATCCTGTTAAGGAAAGAATTCTAGAACATCTTAGGGACATCAGAAATGGTTGGCATAGTTCCTCAGTGGGGTCCCATTTTGTTTCCCATCATGACTGTGAAGGGAAACTGCTTAAGTTTGGGATCTTGGAATGGATCCCCCTCCCCAGCAGGGAGGGAATAGACTGAAGTTGCTGCTTCATAGAGAGTCATTTAGGCTTTTTATATTGAAAGCAATGCACCCAAATGGTCTCAACACGGAGCTGCATTTACATTGTTTTTGTAACTGTAGGAAATAGTAGGAAGTTCCTGTTTGTAAATTCGTAGACTTGCTAGTAGATAGCCTTTTAAAAGTCCTAGCTGTGAACTGGAAGTGTATAATGTACAATTCAATTGGAATTATGAATATATGAATGCGTTATGATTTTTTAATATGCTTCTTATAGGTCTTCAGTTTCTTGGAAATTCACTATTTACATATGAACATACAAAGCAGCCAGCAGAAGAAGGCCATTTAGTCTATCAAGTCTGCTCATATTGCAGGGTCCACAGCTTGAGCTAATGTCCCTGCCCTCCCTCCCCACTCCTCCCATTCTTCCTACCCATGACCCTTAACCTTCCCCATACCTGTCCCAGCCTCTCTTAAAGCTGCCCACTGTGTTCAACAAGACGACCTCTTCCAGCAGCGCATTCCAAGTGTCCACCACCATCTCTGTGAAGAAGTGCTTCCTGACCTCCCTCCTAAACCTCCCACCCTCCAGCTTAAGACTGTGCCCCCTCATGCTATGGTTGCCACTCAGCTTAAAGAGACTTGCCTTATTAACCTTATTTATCCCTTTCAAGTACTTGAAGGTTTCAATCATGTCCACTCTCTCTCTCCTGTTTTCCAGGGAGTACAAGTTTTGTGCCCTCAACTACTACTCATATGCCTTACCCTGCTGACCTGCTATCATCTTTGTAGCCCTCCTCTGGACCTTCTCAGCAGGTTAATGTCCTTTTTGAGGTGTGGGCACCAGTACTGAACTCCATACTCTAGGTGCAGCCTTATCAGTGATCTGTACAAGGGCAGCATAACCTCCTTTCTCCTACTACTGATCCCCCTAGATATCCATCCCAGCACCTTGTTTGCCTTAGCTGCTGCTTTCTTACACTGTGTGCCGTGCTTCGGGTCACTAGTGATCATCACTCCCAGGTCCTTCTCCTCCTCATATGCAGATACTCAGACTTCACCCAGGTAGTACTCTGTCCTGGGATTCTTGGCTCCAATATGCATAACTTTGCCTTAAAAGGAAAGATTTTGCATCATTTGGACTATTCTACAGAAAATACATTTGAACTTGTGAAAATATATGAAATTCATTAGTCTTCTAGAACTTAGTTTGACTTTGATTAACAAATGTGATTATAACTTAAATTTCTGCATGATTTCTTATGGAATATGTATGACTTAAATAAAGGGACACTGTCAACCTGTTTTTCATCATATTATTTATAGTTGAAACCCCACATTTTATGATTGCTTACCCTCTCTAAAATTCACTGATGTTGCTGTTTGTTTTGTCTGTCTCCTTGCTTAACAGAGTTGAAATGCATGGCAATGTATATTTATAAACAACTTTGTTTTGTTTACAATTCTGGTTCTGTTCTTACTGCATACTTCCTGAGCATTAGAAACACAAAGTAAAGCACAATCCCACAGGAAATGGAAATGTTAGTTATTCCTTTTGCTGCCACTCCTGATGCGTCAAATATGAACGTGTACTCTGTTGCAGAGTGTATGATAAGGTGGCGCTTTACAAATTCAATTCCGTAGACAGCCTTTCTTGATTTCAGATTCCTTTTTATTTAAATAATGGCAAACCTCCAACGTTTTCATCAATGTTCATCCGTGGTCATCGATAATTATTCCTTTATATCATCTTCAGAGCCTTGAGATTTTTTATATTATTTTCGTTGTTTTATATGATTTTGTTCATTTTATTTTGTTCATGTTTTCATATTATACTATTTCGAGGATCTACCACCACGCTTGAACGCGGAAAAAGAGGACTAAATTTTCCCCGTTCAGCGTGGTGAGAAGATCCACGAAATCTAGATATGAACATAATATGAAGAAACATGAACCGAAATAGAAAATGAACAAGGTCATATAAAATAACAGAAAGTAATACTTAAAAAATACTCAGGAATGCAGGATTGTGAATGTATATAAATATTAAAGGAATGAATTATACATTATTACTTTGGATGAAGGCATCTCTTGATAAAGCCAAGACACTTGGTGAAACGTTGAGGCTTGCCATTATTTAAATAAAAAAGGAATCTGAAATCAAGAAAGACTGTCTACGGAATTGAATTTGTAAAGCGCCACCATATCATATACACTGTAACAGAGTACACGTTCACATTAGAAACACACCCAAACAGTGTAGTCACTCATAAGGAAGTAGCCTCCTAAACTCCCACTGCATCATAAGGGGCTAGATTGTTTCGTGGATGTTCTCAAGTCCAGGAAAGATGCATTTAGAATTGATCAAGGAATGTAAACAAACCTGTTTTGGTGTGATAACACCCATATGTTGAGCAGTCTGTTCTTTACTTTTTTAAAGAAAATAAGAGTCAGAATCAAACTACCAGCTACATCAACAATCTTTACAAAATTTTGGCAATCATAAAATATGTTTTTTAAACTAGGGATACTTTGAGACCTGAGGGGGTTGACAGTGTCCCTTTAATGGCTTTTGCATGTACCTCCTTGGCAGCAGTATAGGAGTTGTTTGTAGCTGGGGTATTTTACACTACATTTGCACTTTCAATCTGTGGGAAGCAAACTCATGCAGCTTTTTTAAACAGTTTGATTTTCTTGTTTGGTTGCCTTAATTTGGCAGATCAAAGCTGGTACTTTGTTTTTAGTTGTAACACAAGGAATTAATTAAAATTAACTGCATTTGGGATCTTCTACTGCGTAACTGATACAGTGACAGGTGTTATTTATTGAACTACATTTGCACGCTTTCGTAAAAGTATTTAAACCCAGCAGCTATGGATGGTTCTTATTCTCTGAGGAAGAGGCAGATTACCTCGAAGCACTGGGATCTTGTGGTGTGATCTCACCTGCAATAAATAAATATATGGTACACACTTAAGAAGTGAGCGAGTGCAGTTTTTTGTTCTTTGGATCTGCAGCCCATCATTTGCCTGCCAAGGAAGCCTCTCAGTCTCACCCTTATCTGTCATTTACTTTCTAATTCTGCGTGGCTTACCTATCATGACCAGGGCCCTTGGGGCCTGCACACACTTTGGGAAAACTTGCTGGCAGGTGTGGATAGTCAGTACAAAGAAACCTGAGAATCCCTGGTGTCACACTCCTGCACACTGAGATCTTTCCTTTTCACATTGTCTCCTTTTGCTAGGATGTCCTGCCATTAGAATTGTGCAGAATGTAGAATTCTGCCAGCAGAATTCATGCAGAATGGCAATCCCGCTTCTGAAATGCATTTTGGAATTTCTTGTTTAATTCTGTGGAATTCCAAAAAGCATTTCTATGTAAACTTCAGATTAATATTCTGCAGTTTACAGAAAATGAATCCACCATATGATTCTGCAGTTAAAATTGCCCTATTCCCCATTCAGATTTAGCCAATTCCACTTCTGACAGAATTCTGTGGAATTCTGAAATTCCTCAGAATTCTGATGGAAGTGGAATTTGAGAATTACGCAAAGCTCTACTCACCATGCTTCAAGTAAGAGAAAGTCATATGGGTCACTGTGAAGCATGCCATCATCCTCCCTCCGATGATCAAAGTCACTGCACTGCCACCTGCAGTCACTTTGGTAGCAGTATAGCAGCAGTGCCTGCCACCTTCTGCCCCTCCCGAAGGAGGATTAGAGTGTCCTTTGGGATTCTCTATCCCCCCGATGACTCAGGCTAGTTCCAGTCCCAGATTTCTGGTGCTGTGAGAGTATCACTACCACTGCATTGACAGACTAGCATGTATTTATGATTTGAGGATGTGCTTTTCTTTCTATAAGATTGAGAGAGGACAGGAGCATTATTCCATGTGATCAGGTGTCCCTGAGATGACAGGCAAAGAAAGATGGGAGAACAAGTGAATACACAATGTCACTGAAAGAAAGATAATTCAAGTGAAACAGGAAAAACTGCAGCACAGAACGTATACAGGATATAGAATAAACTCACTTAGCAGGTGGTATCAGCTAAAACTGCTATAACCTCATCTACCGTATTTCACCATTTTAAAGCATTTGTGTCATCATTTGTCATCATTTAAGCATAAACTTTTAAATCTCAGTCAGTTTGTGACTGTTTTTAATATATAATTTTATTATGGTATCTGTGTAATGTACGTGTTAAGTTTTTGTCAAGTTTGTTTTTTTTCCAATCCTGGCAGGCTAGGTGACTCATCAGCCCATCTCTTTCGACATCGTGGCCATCCAGAGTCTCTGACTCCTTGGTCCTTTGTGCTCCTGGGCAAGCCATCAGCACCAGCTGGGGGGGCTTAATTAAGCCCCAGCCCCCGGTTTTTTCAACTGATTTTCTCCCCTTATTCCCTGGACCCCAGACAAGGTCAGGCATGCACTTGGATGCACGCATGCATGCATTGGCCCGAGATTACTCTGCTCTTCCCACCCCTGGCCTGCCACCTAGCCCCCCTCCAATGTCTGCACCACCACCTTGCCTCCACATGGCGGTGGTCAAAGGCCAGGACAGACAACCTCCCCAATCCGGGAGAGAAGAGCTACCTGGCAGCCGCTGAATCCTCACTCAACCCTTCCCCCAGCTGACCCCCAGTGACCTGTGCTCATCTCCGAACATGGGTTGATGGTGTGGCTGCCGGTGTGACAAGAGGTAAGGCGTAATGCCTCAGCCCTCCATACCACTAGGCAGGCCTTCTGTTAAGTTTAATGTATCCGGTCACTTATGAAAATGGGCAATTACTTGCTCACAAGATTTACAAGTATAATAAAATAAATGAATGAATGAACCTTTAAACATGCCTTAGCCTAGATAAGTAATTTAAAGTAGTGCAATACAAACACTGTTCAGTACAAATACACCCAAATTTATTTATTTTATTTATTTAGTTTTTGTTTACCGGGTAAGTACACTAGACAAGTTTTATGCCTATTTTCAGGAACGACCCGGGAGAGTACAAAAGGGTACAACAGGTACATCGATACAGTAATTGGCTCTGACGAATACATTTAGGTACAGAAACAGGAGAAAAGACAATTTTTGCAGTTATTAACAATTCCGTGGAAGGTACACCCAGATACAATGCAGGGGCAAGGTATAAATTAGAGATAAATACAATGACCAACAGGGCTGGTTAGGATTTATGAGCATAGGAACACCAATAGAGTCGGTCACAGGCACTGCACTTTTTACATATACTGTACAAATATCCCACTGACGTATTTTCATTTGAGTTAGATAGCATAAGGTAGTATTAGACCTGAGTTGAGGCTCAGTGACACACATATAGCTACCGCTGCTCGTTACATGAATATATTTTTTATTGATCAACCTACATATTTTATTGATATATCTATATATTTTATTGACAAATCTCAGCCTCTTAGACTTGAGCCACCGTCAACAACACAAATAAGCCTAAAAGGTAAGAATACACGTTTATAGGGGTAGCGGTAGTGGTGGTTGTTTCTTTTGAGATAAGAATGTTATCTCATGCTGGTTTGGGTGAGAGGACCGCAAAGTGAAGCTGAGTGGTTATGTCAGCCCAAACCAGTATGAGATAACATTCATATCTCGAAAGTAACAACCACCACTGCTCCTACAAACACATAATAAAGTGGTGGAACTGCCGTGGAATTGCGTTACAATGTTGTATGTGAATTTTGGTGTTATGGTGCTTTCTGCTGCTTCTGCTGTTTCCCCCTGGCTTTTCAGTATGCATTGGTATGTTCTGTGTGGCTTGGGTGTCGTGCGTCATTTTTTGTCACGTACTGGATTCATTTTTAATAGGTTGGTGTGTTTAAATGGTTAGGTCTCACGTTCTTTCTCCCACAACAGAGTGACACTTTGCTAACTGATGTACAACTGGCTGACAGTGCTTTTAGTGCTATATTCTGCTTTCAGTTACTTTTACTGTTATAAGTAACAGGAAGGTTTGATTACAAATGTGTACTCCTTTAAGATCTGGTGACAGAAAAAGAAAAGTACTATTATTGACTGATTTCACAAGCTTACTTTTACTATTACTGTGCGTGGAGCTCATTGACGTTTTTTACCTGATCTGATGGACTGTTTATGTGTACCGTTCTGTTCACGGTCGTTACATCGCACAGTGGATTTTTGATTTGCCGAAGCGCCACAGCTTCTCGTAGACAGTGACAATCACTGTTTGAAGAGAATCCCTGCATCGCGAATCAACTGTGCAGTGGTGCGTGAGGCGCCTACTGTACACTGGATAAGAGTTAGAGTAGATGGCACCTCCTGATTGCTGGAAGCAGTTCCACCACTTTATTATATATATTTTAGTACTCATGAACATGCAAACAAATGCAAATATCAGAGACACAAGTAGAAAGACAAGTGACACCACTACAAATGCCAGCAACACAAGTACCACAGACACAAATACCAGAGGTACAAATACAAACACCAGTGATGAAAACACAAATACCAGAGACACAAATAAAAATAGAAATACCATGACACATTTAGAAATACAAATATTAGAAACAAATATAAATACAAATGTCAGAAACACAAATACAGTACCACAGACACAAATAGAAATACTAGTACCAGAGATACAAACACTGATATAAATCCCAGAGACACAAATACAAATGTAGATGTTAGAGAGACAAATGCATGACAGAGACACAAATGTCACAGACACAAACACAAGTAAACAAGTGGAGATTGTGGTAATCAAAACCAGGTCTCTAATAGTAGTTCCTCATACTTAGAAGGGAAGGTAGCTACACCTAAGGGGAAGGTAAATGGCGGGGTCGTGGTGGGGAGGTAGCTGCAGAGGGCATTTCAGGTGATGCAATGAGTGTGGTTCCCCTTGTTATTAACCCTGAGCAGAGGTACAGTATGGGGGGTGAGAAGGAAGAATCCATGGGTGGAGAAAGGAGGAATCATGACATACTGAGGGGAAACAAAGAAATCAAATAATAAAAAGAAGAAGCAGGGTTGTCTCAGAGGTGTGATGCACTGTACCCTTGAGATCAGGGCTCAGGTGCTATTCACAGGATCCCATACAGGAGTCAAATGAAGGGGCCAGATGAGTTCTGGAGGTGAGATGTTTGACTCGTGGGTAAAGAGAGAGGGGGATGCAGCCCCCCCGGCTGGCCTCAGAGCAGTTAGTGTTCAATGCAACCCTGGGTCACTAATGCATAAAGCCACTCTCTAGTTGTCCATAGACAACCATGGTAATCCCTACTATGTCTCTGATCTTTGGTTTTGCCTTTACTCCGCTCTCTGGCTAGGCCCTCTTCATAGAAACATAGACTTTGATGGCAGATAAGGACCACTTGGCCCACCCAGTCTGCCCATTTCCCTACCTACTGGATAAGCTGCAGATTCTAGTTAACCAACAGCCTACTTCCTCCTACCCCCCCCCACTATAATTGCCTGATGTCTGTCTCATGCATTCTTGAATTCCCTCACTGTTTTTGACCCCACCACCTCCTCAGGAAGGCAGTTCCCTGTGTCCACCACCCTCTGCATGAAAAAATACTTTCCCACAATGCCCCTGAGCCATCTCTCCTCTATCTTCAAATTGTGCCCCCTTGTTCTTGCACATCTCTTTCTCTGAAAGATGCTCCCCTCTTGGACTTTGCTGACTCCCTTGAGGTACTTGAAAGTTTCTATCATGTCCCTCTCTCCCTCCAGCCTTCCCCAGCCCCACGTCCTGCCTTCTCATGGGCTTACCTTCCAGCTCTGTCCTGCACCTGTTACTCCCTCTCAACCAGGGTGCTGTGGGGCTAGACCATCATGCTGCTCGGACCAGGTCCCAGACTGGAGGAGAGCCGTGTCACCAGTGCAGTGCCTGTGGGAAGCCAAGTAGTCAATCTACCTTCTGCAGGAGTATTTTTGCTCGGTCTGTAGGTCTCATCTCTTGGGATGCAGGCAGCACTCGTGTGCATGTGCACACATGCGAACATGGTTAGCGCTGCACCAGCCTGTGTCCTCCCCTCCCCATGTCCCCCTGACTGCACTGCCACCTGTGGTATCCCAAGTGGCAGTATAGCAGCGGAGCTGGCAGCCCTCCCTTCCCAACCTTCCTTCCCCCAGCTGGGACCCCCAATGACCCGGCTCATGTCTGAACCTGGGTCAAATATATCAGGATCAGTAGCGCTACAACTGTGCCAATGGGCCAGGTCCAATGTCCCTGACCTTTATCCATAATAACTTTACCCATGGTTTGTCCACGGAGAGAGAGCATGCACAGACGCCTGGACAAAAAATACTGATTAATCAAGAGAGAATTATCAGGAGAACTACATCTTTTTTTAATTTGGTAAATAAAAGAAATATGATTCTGACAAAAAGAATAGTTTTGAATTATTTCAGATAGCAGCCATGATTGTCCAGGATCTAAGCTTGTTTTGCAGTGTACATGCTTGATAATGCTTTTCATGGTTTGGTTTTTATTATGATATTTAATAAATGTATTGGCTTTGTGTCCTGAGTAAGATTATATAATGGATGGTAGCCTGTTTAAAATATTAAACATTGTTTTTAGCCTCTAAACAATGTTTTTATCCAGTTAGTAGTTCCATCATTGAAACAACCCTTACTGAAATACCAGTGCACAGCATGCTAAGCATGTGGCATGCATGATACACACATGCTGCACACTTGTGTTTCCGTAAGGGTACTTATGGTATAGATTCTACTGTAAAAATGATAAACTATATCCAGTCATCAATTTAACCTCATTTTGAGATGAGCCCACTTCTGTCCTTTACAAGGGTCTGCATAATTTCAAGCGGTGTTAGAGATATCAATCCCAAGCACGAAGATTAGATTGAAAAATGCAGTATGACTCTCTTGTTTTATTTCAGGTTAGCCTCTTTTTAGTAGTTTTAGGGCCATCTCTTATTTCAGCTAATCATAATCCTTCCAAAGCCTTGCCAGGATTGGTTTAATTTTCAAGTCAAATTATGCCACCTCTTTTTGTAAATCTTTTTTTCTCTTTGTTCTTCAAAGTAAAGAACATTTTTTCATAATGGTTAAACTTTACTTTAAAGGGAAACTCCAGCAAGCCTACAAAGTGCAGCAGCTGCTGCACAAATGCCCTGATTAGGGCTTTTAGCATTAAAGCAATGTTTTACTTACCTCCTGGGCTGTGAAGTTTACTTCACAAAATCTGCATCGCCCATAATCTCTCCAGAGCCGCCCATGGCTATCTGGTGCAGCCTGGAGGCTTCCACCATGTGGGTTATGCTAATTGGAGCTACCAACCGATGGCAGAGTTGGTAGCCCTCTTTTAGCATAACCCACATGGTTGATGCTGCTCAGCTGTGCTCTGGAGAGATTATGGACAGCACGGATTTTACAAAGTAAACCTCACTGCCCAGTAGGTAACTAAAACATTGCTTTAATGCCAAAAGCCCTAATCGAGCATTTGTACAGCAGCAGCTGCTGCACTTTGCAGGCTTGCTGGAGCTTCCCTTTAAGTGTCTGCTTCAATGTAACTAATCATTAATCGCTTGCAACAGGGTAACTGCATTGTAGTTATTGTACATGTCTGTTGCATGCAACTACATTGCAGTTGCAATACAGTTACACGTATTCAAGCTGTAACTGTATTCCTTGCATCTATAGTTTCTCAATAGCTCATTTTAAATAATAAATTGCTTTGCTTCCATTTAGCTACTGTTCTTGGTCAAAGTTCCTATAGAATTCTTCAAGCATGATCTCTCTGGAATATGGCTTTTCCCAATATGTTTTTTAAAAGTTTTGGACACGCCACGGTCAACCATGGTTAACCATTGTTCATCCATGCTTGACCGTGATTTCCCCATGCTCAAAAGAGCATGAGATAGCAACCACATTTGCATAATTTATTTGCACATGAGAATGCAGATGTTAACACATTTAACTAAAATAAATAATCACAATAATAACATTTTTGTTGGCAATTTATGAAGAAAAATAAGGTTTACACAAAATAATTACTTGGTCATAAAAGAATATACGCACTCATGCCGGTCACAAACCCACTCCTGAGGGTCAGATCCACTGAGCTCACAGCGCCCACCCCTAACTATTGTTTTATTTTATTTCTGGTTAGCCTCTTTTTAGTAGTTTATGCCATCTTTTATTTCAGCTAATCAAAATCCTTCCAAAGCCTTGCCAGGATCAGTTTAATTTTCAAGTCAAGTTAGAATCCACTACTGGTCGTCAACAAAATTTCTGTTGATCGACTAGACAGTAAAACCGGCAGGTCAACTGCATTTTGCAGTTGGCTGCCAGTTTCTTAGAGATACAAGGTGTCAGCGTGGCTCAGTTGGTAGCACACCCGCCTCTGGACCAGAAGGTAGTGGGTTCTTGTCCCACACCGGGATTGGACTTGCACCTAAAAATCGCTGGCATCTGAGTGCAGTATTGGGGGGTGCTGTACTGCAGGGGTGTGCCGTCCTTCAGATGAGAAGTTAAACCGAGGTCCCTTCTGCCTATCCTGGTGTTGTCCTGGTGGGTGTCCAGGTGGAAGTAAAAGAACCCAGGGCACTCTTTGCAAAGAGTAGAGAACATTCCCTGTGTCCTGGCCAACATTCCCCTTCCCATAAACCGGTTCATGCAATTATCCAGCCTGTGTGTGGGTGATGATGTGAGATATGGCCTCCACCACACATTCAGTCACTTCACTACCAGTCTAGCATTGCTTGTAAAGTGCTTTGGATGTATGAAAAGCTCTATATAAATGCTGATTCTTCTTCTTCGGGGGGGGGGGCTGCACCCCCCACACCCCCTCACTTAGGATTCTCAACTCCAGGTCAGAGCTGATTTGGGGAAGGGGGTGCAGGTCCCCCGATAGACAGTGTCGGGTTCCAGTGGGTTCCCTACAGCGACGTGGCACTGTGTTCACTGTAGGGTACCCCGCTGTCAAAATGTCACTGTCAGGTGTGCATACCATCAAATTATACCATCTCTTTTTGTTAATCTTTTTTCTCTTTCATTTTCAAAGTAAAGAACATTTTTCATAATGGTTAAACTTTACTTTAAAGGGAAACTCCACCCTATGCCTTACGTCTCCTCCCGGTGTTCTATCAGATACTGCACAAGCCCTCAGCCTCTCCAAACTGGGATTAGTTCTCTGAGCAGCTGCAAAATCTTCACATTTTCCCAAGGCATGGGACATGTCCCCTTCAGTTCCTAAACTGGGGTCCATTGCTCCAGCGTCAGAGTATTCAGGGTCACTGCCAGCCCCAACCTTCTGACCATTTGTTACCCCTCCCTCTTTGGAGTAAACTTCTGTAGCTGTTTTGTGAATGGCTACTTGGCGAAGTCCTACCTCTCTTTCACTACCCTCCATTTCTGGAGACACAGGCTGGGGAACCAGCCACCTATTTTTTTCACAGGAGCTTCTATGGGGTTCAGGGAACTACATTCGGCTTTGGCAGTCTGATTGCGGGTGACCATACACACCACCCCCTTCTGGAGAATGTTCCCTATAATCACATCTAGGGCGAGGTTGTCTGCTACTGCCACTTTTTTGCACTGTCTCTCCTGTCTCACCTCAGTCCAAGAGAACGCTAGCAAGTGGCAGAGTTTTTTCCTCCCCAGTGAATCCCTTCACCGTTACAAACTGATTAGGTATAAGCTGTTCAGGCCCAACCAAATCTCCTTTTACTAATGTAAGAGATGCCCCAGTGTCCCTTAACCCATGAATCTGCACCCCATTTCCAGTAACCAGGTGCATGTGCTCCCTCATGTTTACAGGCATACTCACAGGGATACACAAACAACCCAACTCTGTTCGAGCACCACTTTGTCCAGTCTGTGCCTGTTTAGGACACTGTCTAGCAAGATGCCCTGGCTGTTCACAAAACCAACTGCCATCATTTCTTTTATCTGAGAAATCCATTTCTTGTAACTCTGGGCTTCCCCCTTTCTGTGCAGGCAGTGAGGGTATTAGCTGCCCTGAAGGTGTACATTTCCCTTTCTATCCTGCCACACCTGCTTCACTTCCTTTCAGAGCAGGTCGGCTCCTGGCATAGTGATCCAAGAGCACAGCAGCTTGCTGTGCTGTTGTTTTATCTCTGTCCTCTAGCCAGGTTTTCAACTCTGCTGGGCAAGCCCAAAAGAACTGCTCTAGCAATGTAACTTCCTCAATTTTTTCCCACAGAATTTGCTTCTACTGTCTCCCACCAACATTTCAAAAAATGATGTTGCTTTGTGGTGAGTTCCTCATAGCTCATATCAGGGCTTCTTCGGAGCTTACAGAACTTAACCCTGTATGCTTCAGGAGTTAACTCATACTTTTTAAGCAAAGCAGTTTTAAGTTTCTCATAATTGCTACTGTCCTGATTGTCCATTTGGCCTAGCACCGTATGCCCTTTACCAGTAGCAGGGATAGCTGAAAGCTCCAGGACTCGCTGGGTATTTTCACCTGGATACAGACCTTTTCAAACTAATTTAAAAATGCATCCATATCCTCCACCTCTTTAAATTCAGCTATTAATTTTGAATTTAACTTATACCCCAGCCCTGGAATTTCAAGTTCACCCCTGCCACTTACCTCTTCTGGTGATGGTCATTGCAGTCTTAGCTTCTCAAGTTCAAAGTTCTGCTTCTGTTTTCCTTTTTCCTCAGTCTCTCTCTGGCATTGTTTGTCCTACAACTCCATTTCAAACCTCTTCTTCTCTCTTTCTTGCTGCTGGGCTTTGAACCTTCTCTGCTCAAATTCCGGCTCCAATTTCCTCAACTCCAGCAGCAGCCTAATCCCTTCTGGCCTCAGCTCTGTGGTGACCTTCTCCTGCTGCTGCTGTGGCTCTGGGTTCCCTCTGGTCTTGCTGTTCTTCTCCCTGGGACTGGACACTGTGATGGACCCTGGCATCCCCACGCCCAGGCTCTGGTCCTTTACAGTCATTGGCCATACTGTAACTTGAGGTTCTTGGCAGCCACTTGCTCATCAGCTGCCAAGAGAGCCTCCACAAAGTGCTTTTTGGTCCACCCCTAGTACTGGACCCCTCTTTCCTGACACAACTGCCTTAGGTGGTCTGCAGTGCATTCATTATAGTTGGAAGCCATCTTCTTCCCTAACTATTACTACACTAGCTTACAGCAAAAAAAAAAAAAAGAAAACAGGTAGGGAACTTTACACTGTAACCAAATTATTTTTTTCAAAATCTCTGCCTTGATTGCGTGTGGATTGCTTTCAGTTTATCAATCTGATACACTGATCTCGAATTCAACTGTTATGCCAGTGCCACCAGTATTTCTCGAATCTCACTGCTACCAGGTCACTCAGATCCCACCTCTGCACGCTAGATCTGTCATGAACACACTCCTGAGGGTCAGGTCCATTGAGTTCACAGTACCCACCCCTAAGTGCAATCCTTGACAGGGAGGAGGAAAACTGGAGATACCCTCTTCGAGTCCCTCTATAGTGCTCACTGGCTTCACAACTGAACACTCACCACAAAGTCCCAGGGTCCCCTCTTGACTCTGGATCAGGGTACAATACCAGTCTCGAGTCTTGTAGCCAAATGAGAACCCTTTCTTGGTTGTTACACAAAGGGGGGGAGGTCCAGGTGTTACAACCTCTTTGGAGTAGTGTTGTAACTCTGATTCTGCCTTCTCCCACAGGGTGTGCAATGACCTGGTTCAAATCCTCACAGACCCTTCTTTGAGACTTTCGTATTCTCCCTATCTTTTGTACAGATTTTTCCTGTTCAGACCCTTTGCTCAATTTGGTACCTTATGATGTCACCCTGTAGCAATATCAGTATAGTCACAGATTAATACTGAACCTCCCACAATCGCACGCACAGTAGAAGAAAATCTCGCTCAGGACGGTTTTCTTAAAAACAAAATGTTTTTGCTAAATAGTCACTAATCATGTAGTTACAACTAAAAAGGTTTAAATAGTCTTTTTGGTCACAGCATAACAAAACAAGCATTTGTCAATGCAAAACGTTCGTTTGCAGGTATTTGCAATGGTGTTTGGCATGTATGGTGCTATACCCTAATGCCTGTGCGATTGCTGGTATTTGCACAATAAATTGTCAGCATGACCTTTTTGTTACCCCCATTGTGCGCTACATAGGCGGAAACACGTTTTGGGCAGGATGTGAAAAATGACAGCTGTACTGCTCATAAGGAAGTGTGGTAAAATGGCAATGTTGAAAATCTGGAGTGGAAATATTGAAAATTCGCAAAGCTAGGAGCGTGCATGGGAACTGTGCAATGCACGCTCGTAAAATAGTCACTGTTAGGAATTTTTTCACCAAATTGTCAACATTGGCATTTTAAAACCTCTGCTAATGAACAGTGTCACTGTGATTGTCTTACTGTGTGCCACACATTGATTTTGCACACCGACTGCGCCATTGTGCACTACATGGGCAGAAACACATTTTGGGCAGGATGTGAAAAATGACAGCTGTAGTGCTCATAAGGAGGTGTGGCAAAATGGCAATGTTGAAAATCTGGAGTGAAAATATTGAAAATTCGCAAACTTACGAGTGTGCGTAGGAACTGCACAACGCACGCTCATAAAACAGTTATTTTTAGGAATTTGTTCACCAAATTTTCAACATAGCCATTTTAAGATCTCTGCTTATGAACAGTGACACTGTGATTTTCTTAATGTGCCCCATACACTGAGTTCACACGCGACTGTGCCATTGTACGCTACATGGGTGGAAACATGTTTTGGGCAGGATGTGAAAAATGACAGCTGCAGTGCTCATAAGGAGGTGTGGTAAAATGGCAATGTTGAAAATGTGGAGTGAAAATATTGAAAATTTGCAAACTTACGAGCGTGCATAGGAACTGCAATGAACACTCGTAAAACAGTCATTTCTAGGAATTTTGTCACCAAATTTTCAACACAGCCATTTAAGACCCTGCTCATGAACAGTGTCACTGTGATTTTCTTAATGTGTCCCACACATTGAGTTCGCACACGGACTTCGCCATTGTGTGCTACATGGACGGAAACAAGTTTTGGGCAGGATGTGAAAAATGACAGCTGTACTGCTCATGAGGAGGTGTGGTAAAATAACAATGCTGAAAATCTGGAGTGAAAATATCGAAAATTCGCAAACTTACGAGCGTGCATAGGAACTGCGCAATGCACACTCGTAAAACAGTCATTTTTAGGAATTGTTTCATCAAATTTTCAACACAGCCATTTTAAGACCTCTGCTCATGATCAGTGTCACTGTGATTTTCTTAATGTGTCCCATACATTGATTTCGCCCACTTACTGCGCCATTGTGCGCTACATGGGCGGAAACACGTTTTGGGCAGGATGTGAAAAATGACAGCTGTACTGCTCATGAGGAGGTGTGGTAAAATGCCAATGTTGAAAATCTGGAGTGGAAATATTGAAAATTCGCAAACCTACAAGCGTGCGTGGGAACTGTGCAACGCACGCTCATAAAACAGTCATTTTTAGGAATTTTTTCACCAAATTTTCAACATTGCCATTTTAAAACCTCTGCTAATGAACAGTGTCACTGTGATTTTCTTACTGTGTCCCATACATTGATTTCACACCGACTGCGCCATTGTGCAGCTACATGGGCGGAAACATGTTTTGGGCAGGATGTGAAAAATGACAGCTGTACTGCTCATGAGGAGGTGTGGTAAAATGGCAATGTTGAAAATCTGGAGTGAAAATATTGAAAATATGCAAACTTACGAGCGTGCGTAGGAACTGCAAGCAACGCAGACCGTAAAAGAGTCATTTAGAATTTTTTCACCAAATTTCAGCACAGCCATTTAAGACCTCTGCTCATGATCAAGTGCCACTGTGATTTTCTTAACGTGTCCCATACATTGATTTCACACACCGACTGCGCCATTGTGTGCTACATGGGCGGAAACATGTTTTGGTGAGATGTGAAAAATGACAGCTATACTACTCATAAGAAGGTGTGGTAAAATGGCAAGGTTGAAAATCTGGAGTATATTGAAAATATTGAAATATTGAAAATTCGCAAACCTACAAGCGTGCATAGGAACTGCGCAACACACGCTCATAAAACAGTCATTTTTTGGAATTTTGCAAATTTCCAACTTGGGGGTTTGGGACCCTTCTCATGAATGATGTCACTGTCATGGCACTATTCAGGCCGAAGGGTGATTTCCGCAGTGACTGCACAGTGACTGCGAATCACCCTTCGGCCTGAATAACGCCATGACAGTGACATCATTCATGAGAAGGTCCAAAACCCCATGTTGAAAATTTGGTGCAAAAATTCCAAAAAATGCCTGAGATATGCAATAAAGTTGAACCCCCATCTAGCCCATTATACAGCTTACCGGCATTTCCTCAGTTCGCGGTCGCCTTTGAAGAGTGCAGACGTGTTCCCGGTCCATCGAAAATCGTTGCGCCGGAGTCCGGAGGTAAGTATGGGGTGAGGGGTATGGGAAGGCTGGGTGCGCAGTGGGTGAGTGCGGGTTGTGGGAGGGGGACTGGGAGACACGCGAGGGACCATTTTTCTTTACAGGTAAAACAAAAAAAATGAGCGATGGGGACGTTTGCCACACTGGGTGGGCTCCCAGCATGGCAAAAGATGGCTGGGGGCCGAGGAGCCGACGGGGATTGGGCACCCCGTCGGCAAAACAAAGTGGATGTTTGCCATGCTGGGGTGGGCTCCCAGAGTGGCAGCAGGATAGCTTGGGCGGGCCATGGAGCCGATGGGATTGGGCACCCCGTCGGCAAACAACATTGCCATGCTGGGGTGGGCCTCGCGTGGCACCAAAGCTTTGGGGTGGCGTGATGTGCGCTGGGGAGCGTGAGACATGAGGGGGCGGCATGACGCGGTGTCGCATGGCAGCGGTGGTTTTGAAGCAGAAGACCACCACTGTCATACAGAGCTCCCACACCCATTGGTGCAGGATCACTATGCCTGCTCAAGAGAGCAGTGCATTGGATGGGAGAGGCACACCTCCAAAGTGTACTTTCCAAACGCTCCTTGCGCATGCGCCGCGTTTAACGTAAAAAGTGGAGTGCAAAAACGCCCTATGACAGTTATCTAAAGCTCTACCTTAGTTTGTAGTGAATTGAAATCCGTAAAGAGTAAGTACAGTCTCTAGTTCTTAGTCTCTGTACTGTGGCAGTTTTGCTTCTCTGTGGCCAGGAGAAAATTCAGATGAAAAGTGTCCCCCATGCCCTGAGCTGAGTGCTTTAAATACCTTCTGCAACTTGCAGTGTCATCAGTTATCCCAGTTCTAAAGAAACTGGTCTTATTTACCTATCAGGTGAGTCAGAGCAACTACTCCATTTAGCCAGGAGATGTCACTGTTCTGCTTTTTCCAAAATTTCAAGAATATCAAAAATCAAATACGGGCACATATATTTAGCATGGCTATGACATTCAGAGTTTAAAGAGCAGCTTCCTAGCTGCCTAGTTGCTGCTCTCCACAACAAATGTAATATCTCACCTGCCCCAGAGTTGAGGGGCATAAATCATTCCTTTTGTTTTTGCCCATGTAAGAAGTTGTAAGCCTCGTAAATTTTAAAACGCACATCTCGGTAAAAAAAGGAGCCACTTTCTTAAGCATGACACCCCCCCCCACTTAGGCACATGCAGCCTTGTTTAGTGATGTCAGAAAATGAAGGTTGCTTTCAGCGCACCCCATTGATTTCAATGGGGGGGTGCTTTCCATACATTTTATTAACATTTATAGTTGCGATTTTAAGAAATCAAAGCGACTGCATGACTAACAGGGTCCCTGTTGGGGGCTGCTGAAAGTTCAGTAAAGCCAAGTAAAGAGTAGGAAACTGTTGTGGGACATTGGTACAGGAATACATATGTTATGTAAGCCAGGACTTAAAAGTTGATTTGAGCTGCTCCATGGTACTGAATGGTGGGCAACAAACCGACAGGCTGGAGATCCAGGTTCACACTTTGAGCCAAGGGTGATGAGCTAAGATGGGCAAGGAGGGTGAAGAAATGCCCACATTGATGTAGTCCTCTTGGGGAGGGTACTATGGAACATTGCTCAGAGAGTGACACTTAATGGAGAATGGAGGCTTGGCTGGCTCTACCTCCAGAGCAACAACATGATGCCTACTGCTGAGAAAGTAGGAGGGGTCCAGAAAAAGGAAGATAACACCCGACTTAGCATGCAACATGATGGCCACCTCGTCTCTCATGCAGTCTAACCCCCTACCACACCAACACCACACCCCATCCAGGATTTCTCGGTCAACTCTTGGTGAATTCTACTTACTTTTGGCCACCGACCATGTTGACCCAGATCTTCTGAGGACACTGAGGATCCTAGGGAATCAATCATAGAATATTGATAGCAAAAAAAGACCCTCAGGTCCATCTAGAGGTGGAGATAAGCATGAGAGGTGGAGTTTGGTGTGCAGCTGGGACAGATGTGCGGCACTGAAGGAGTGGGGTGCTGAGGGGTGTAGGGAAGAAAGCATAAATAAAAAATTGTTGCTTTGGTTGGGGGGTTAATATTATAGACCCTGGTTGTTGATTTTGTTGTCTCACATAGCCTGAGCCCTATACATACTGATTATATAATTGATGTGCTCGGTCTGAATTAAACACAATGCTTAACCCACAAAACAAAGTACTACCTAAGCATTCAACATCTTTTTATGCACTTCTTAAAACACAAAATTGGGTATGTAAGGGGATAGGAAAAAATACGGCTGTGTATACAACTGGGGTGCATGGCAAAGATAAATCAAAGAGGATTCTGCTATACAAATCTTTTCTTTTTATAATTTATTTTACTCAGGATAGCACAGCTGCAGTGCAGCATCTCATTTCCTGAGGGATCCTGCTTCTACTTGTAACCCCTAGGTGGCACTAACCCAAGGGCTACTACCCCTGCCTGCTTGGCTAGTAGCAGGTTAAAGGGCCTGGGTAATGAAACAGGTGCCTCCATCTGGAGGTCAGGGTTGTTAGTGGTCAAGGTAACCTGGGCACAGCTCTCTGGGACACTGTAACCCCCCTCTTTCCCTTCTAGTGGCCTGAACAATATACAATAATTACTTTCACAATGACCCGTATTCACCAGGCAATTACCCACGCTGTTTGCACTTACCACCAGGGTTGGTTCCTCTAGCTTGACCCTGGGGACCCCCTGTAAAACAAGGTTAAGCACAGCAAATAGCAACAGTACAATACTTCAGGTACAAACTGGAACCACAGTCAAGTTAAATGCAAACAAAGTTAAATCTGATTTATTCAGGGGACTTGAACAAGGGAGGGGTGTAATCAGGTTGATTTGCTTAAAAGCTATATTAATCAGACAGTTATGCATACAGTTCAGAGTCCCTACACAGTCACACACTCTGGGTACCCAGGTAGGAAAATGGTGGGCTAGCCAGGAATGTTGCAGCTGGTTGTGGCCCTGTGATGGAAGAAAGCAACATGCACAACACACACTGTTTGTAAGCTGGAGCCGGAGGGCTCAGTTCATGAAAGAAAAGGCAGCAAGACAATCAGATGACAACACTTTCAGATTTAGCTGTTGTTGCAGGGAGCTACCCTGATGTTTACTCACGATACCCAATACTGGACACAGGCAGGACAAAACTGAGACTGCAGGCTGTTGAGTTGGAGTGCCTGGAGAAGCAGGGCACACACGAATCGCCAAGGTGTCATTCCTGTTCAAGGCGTTGAGCAGGGGGCTGATCCCTGGGCCGGTCTCTCATCGATGACTGTCTCTGTGTAGCAGGTATTCTGGCTGGGCCAGTCTAGCAGGACCCAGGCAAATGGAAATGGATACGGATTCAGTCCGTGGAGCGGGATACAGCCTCCAGCAAGCAAAATACAGTTCAGACACACTGTGGGGAACCAAATCACGACCCTCAATAAGCACACAGCACATTCACATGTAAGGAAATTCCACTGTACCAAGCAAATGGCTCTCCGATCGCAATTACAGAGTCTCTGCACAATCTGGGAGTTCAGAGGTAGCTGGACAGCCTGACAGGCTGATCACATTCAGCAAATCTTTGGTCTTCTTCAGGTTAAAGCCTGGTCACAATTCAGTGGCTTAATTCGCTCTCCAAATTCGGATTCAGTCCGGAAAAACCACAAGTTCCCTCTCAGGAACAGTAGGCAGGCATGCAGACCAAACTCAGGCCTTTCCACAGTTCTACCACACGAATCCACTATGGATTGCTGCTCGAACTATCTTGAGCTGTTACTTCTTCACTTCCCAACTCAGATCTAACTGAAACTTCAAGCAGTGTGGAACTTTCCCCAAGATCCGAAAGGTTTGGTTGGCTGATCTGTCTGTCAGTCACAACAAGAGCTCCCCTCCAGGTTATTTTAGGCACCAAAAACCCCAAACTACAATACCTATAAGTTTTGGTCCCACCAAGCCCCTGTAGGCAGGCTCCATTTTAGAGTCCCAAATGTACTGATTGGCCCATTCTGACAGTCTAGGACCAAGATGATAGAAACAAACAGAACTGTCCATGCTGCAAAAATGGCAGGTTAGAATAAACTGCAATATTATTACTACTTTACAAATGATCAGCAAACAAGTACATCTTCTAACAGAGCTCCCTCTCAAATTAATTATGACTACAATCCAGGCAGCTCTTAAAGAGACAGTACACAGAGGCTATACAGGCACTCTCTGGCAATACATTTAAACTGCTAAAACACAGAACACCAGCCTGGCAGTGAGCATTTAGGAAAGCTCAAGGAAGACTTTTTGGAACCCCCATTTGTAGGGAGGTTACATAATTGTTTCCACAGCTGTGTGGACTAGAGCACTGAGAGGTTAAGTGACTTGCCCAAGGTCACAAATGAATATATGGCTTTAGCAGGGTTAGAAACTGTGATTTTCTGGTTCTCTAGATGGAGTTCTGTAGCCATTAGGCTGCACTGCCTCCAACTACAGTACACTGTTGTTGTAGGCTGGCAAATTCAGATGCAAAATGGTAGCCCAAAACCATTCATCTTCAACTTAAGAAAAGAATAGTCACTGTTCTAGTTTTCTAGATAGCCCATTTTCAGAATACTGCATTCAGTTTTAGTGTCCATACCTGTTGAAGGATACTGAGGCATTAGAGAGGGTCCGGAGAAGGAAAACTGGATGAAACCAGCCCTCCAAGTGGAGGAATGATTGGAGGAGACTGACAGAACAGAAGCTGCAGTTTTCCCCTAGAGCACAGATGAATAAAGCAAAATATGATTCAAGTTTACAGCACAGTTAATAGACTGGATAATTGGGAAGAAGATACCAATCTTGTTGATAAAGGAAATTTGCAGATACAAAAGGAAATTCTCTTGCGTCAGGGAAACTGAGGACAAAGAGGGCTAAGAAATTGTTTTTCTGAAAGGATAACTATTCTTTCATTTGGATCCCTTCTGCCCACCTCCCAGTTTCTGCTTTTGCTCCTATTTCCAGTTGATGTAGCCATTGTTGCTACAGTACGCTATCCTTTGCCTGGGTGTGCTTGCAATTGGAAGTCTGCAAGTGGTCAGTGTTTTCTGCATTATGTAGTCAGTGCCCATCCACTCACACACACCACCAAGACACGTATCCTTGGTGACACACCCTGTCTTCACCCATCCAAGGTCAGGGATGTCAACTCTGTTCCTCGAGTCAGGTCTATCCACAATGACAACAATATCTGAGCACTGACCTGTAAGTTAATACGGCCTCCAAGGGATGTCTCATATGGTTTGGAAAATGTTTTTTTTTACTTGCTGGAATCTGATTGGTCAGTACCTCTGGCAAGGTGGTATATTAACTTTCAACAGATGTCCAGCAAGTAAAAACTCCTGATCAGCTGACCAAAACACCAGCTGTCATATCAAGGTGCCCAAAAGTCAACTTCTCAAACCTGGTGAGGCGAGGCAAAATCAACCTGAGGTAAAAAAATGTCAGACCAACTCCCAATAACTTCGAACTCATAAGCATCTTAAAACAAAACAGCATACTTACAGAAGATGAGGAGCCACCGATGGAACCCAAAAGAAGCCATCCTGTCAACAAAAAAATAGAAGTGAGTGGGTGATTCGTAGCAGTCAGTGAGGCACAACTAGATAACATAGAAAATGAGCATCAGGAAGAAAGCACAGTTAAAAATACAAAATGGGCAGTAGCAGTGTTTGAGGATTGAGCTAAACACAACAACTTCATCATAGAATGGCAAACAATACCGTTTGTCACACTAAGTGTTTACCTCAGACGATGCTACACCGAGATCCGCCGGCCGGGAGGGAAGCAGTACTCTGTAGCCAGATACTGCGCCTTGTGAGTGGGCATAAACCACCACCTAGGCACCACAGAGGTCAGGCAACCAGTCAGCATAATCATGACCCAACATTCAAATCCTCAAATAATGTCCTGCAGGCAGTACTGAAAAGGTTCAGAAAACAACAGAAGGACACAGCAACCCACTACCTGACAATTACAGAAGCAGACTTAGAAAAGTTGTGGAACAGCCCTGTATTGGATCCCGAAAACACGCCTGGTTTGGTTAAAAAAGTTTGGTTCAATGTGCAACTGCACATGGCCAGGCACAGCAGGGAGGGGGTCAGAGACCTAAAAAGGGACAGCTTCCTTATAAAAGAATATGATACTGCCAATAAATACATTACACTCAGCCACAACCAACAAACCAAAAATCATAAAGACCCTGCAGGAAGTCAACAAGGAAAATACAAGGGGCTTCATATTCGAACAAAAAGACAGCCTGCTCTTCCCCAGTACGCTTGTTCCTGAAATATCTTGAAAGGTGCCCACCTGAAGCCAAAAGCTTCCCCCTTCACCCCAAATGGCCCCCTGCAAGATGAACTAAACCAGCAGCAGTACTGGTTCTCTAAAGAGGCCATGGGAAAGAATTACTTAAGCTCCTTAACGGCGAGACTCAGCGAGGAAGCAAATCTTTCCCAAAGGTATACTAACCATAGTATACATGCAACTGCAGTTCAACTCCTTTTAAGAGCAGGACTCAGCAGCAAGAAAATTGTCGCAATGCCATGCCATCGCCCGGAACAAAGTCTGGTGACCTACTGGACCCCATCAACGTCGGACTGCAAAAGTTGGAGTTCAATCCTCACCACAGGAAATCCAAAAAAAAAGCAGAGACCTCCATGCAGGCACTACAGCAGAAAATAGATCACCAGCAAAACGCCAGCAGCTACACCAGCCTGCCACCTACAGACAATACAGCAAGTGGAACACAAAACATATTCCAGCCCTCCAACTGTACTTTCATCAGCCCAATCAATTTCATAACTTACCAAAAATAAATGTAAGCCTCAGCAGTTTCTTGTTTTATTCAAACCCAAGTTTAAAAGTTAAAAAAAATGTGGTTTAACAGCTTTTTAGTTTATTAAAATATCCTAAAAAGGGACTATATTTTTCTCTTTTTAATGCTAAGTTATTTATTCAATTAAATAAAAACTATTTATTCTTCTAACAAAAAAATCAGACTCTGTCTATTTTTTTGCAACAGTTATCCATTTTCTAAGAGCAATAATGCCCTTCAGGGTGGGTGGTATGGGCAATACCGGACCGCCCAGGGGCTATAAGGCCCTCTGCCTGCAGCGTTGGGCCTCATTACCCCCCTGGGTGGTCTGGTATTGTCCAATACCGCCCACTCTGTCAGGCATTATTGCTTGCATAAGTGACTCTAACCATGAAGTTTGTGTGAGAGGAATGCAAAGCGAAACTGAGTAAAAAGAAACTGAGGTGGTTGGGGCTAGGCTGGCACCACTTACTGGCCTGTCAGTGCAGTGGTACCATACTCAGTGCCAAGTGTATGCACACAGTGCATACTGGCTCCAAACATTCTAACTCTTAACAGGATCCTAGTGCCTCTGGCCCTAAAAACAACACAGTGTGTCCATGTGGGGAATACAAGATCTAGAGTTACAGTTAGCAACTCACGACCACCAAAGTGCAGAAGGCATCATTTGAAATTACCAAAGATTCTGGAGCATCACATACAAGTGGACTTGACAAAAGTAGTGTTACCATCCATCACATCCCTTAGAAGAAACACAGTTACTGTGGTGAGACCCTTTCTTCCTGTACAGAGCCATGAAGTGAATTTTTAAAAATGTCATATATCGCTGGCCCATTCAGCACAATGGTAGTGCTACTGCTCACAGCGCTGGCTTCCGGGACCGACAATGAGCCCAAGTCATTGGAGGGCCAGTGGGAAGGGAAGATTTAGCATCCCAAATAATGCTCTCCTTCCTTGGGGAAGGGAGAGTTGTGGTCCTTAATATCACACTACTACCTAGGGGGACAACAGGTGGTAGTGCAGCAGAGAATTAGAGGGAGGGTTGGTAGCCGGTCGAGTGTCGTGCAACGGCATGCAGTAATTGCACACATGGACTTGATGCTTCCTGAGCTCCGTCTCTGTGAGGGACAGGATCTGTTCCTGCAAGGAAAAAACAAAGAGGTAAAAACCAAGGATGACAGGATGATGAGGTATTACCAGTCTGAGGCTCTGGTGACTAGCCATCCCCTCACCCTACTTTGGAAGTCCATAGGTAGAGGGACCAACTGCCCCCCCCGGACCCAGAAGTCCACCTTGGGGAGTAAACTGAGAGTTTAAGGTGGGGGAGGGGTTGTTAGTGTCACAGATGCTGGGGGTTCTGGGTAGTAGCCACTGATTGGGGTCACCTGGAAACAGGCATACATATTATAAGTAATAAAAAGAAATGTCATATGTTAATTTAAAGGGCTTAGGCATCCTTTATTGGCTTGGCACATGTGCCACCCACAGATGTGCAGGGTGCTGGAGGGCAATTTCAATGCATCAGTTTAGCTTGCTTTGTTACACTGTGCCAGTGAGCGGCAAGGAACAACTGCTTGAACATGGCCAACGCTCCTGGAAAGGATAGGTGCACATGATCTACCATATGTGGGAGACCAAACAGTGGTAACAAATACCACAGTTTTAAAATGATCATGCTTCACAGAAAATGAAGCTGCACTTTCAATTTCCATACTGCCCTGTTGCAGACAGAGCCCTTAATAACTACGGTATCTGCTTCTTTGTATGAAGCTTCCAAAGCATCTAACTCCAGGCTGACCTCCGTACCTCAGCTAATTGGAAAGAACGGAATACAAAAAAAGTACAATAACCTGCGCAATTGAGTTGTACCTTAGGGAATTACACACAATTAGGCGCAAGCCTGTGTTTGCACATAATTTCATGTAGAGTGTATAATTAATGTAGCAGCCCATAAAATTAAAACTAAAGAAGGTACATTTTCTGGGGAGGACAGTTCACAACAGGGCATACATCCTTTCTTGGGGTTTACATATCAATTCTAGTCACTTTTTTCCCCCTCAAAGTTTGCAAGCTATATAATAACTTAGAAAGACTGAGAAAGGTGCAGGTCTAAGAAATGAAGACTCACTGGAATGTAGCTGGTGCGGAAACGAAGATCTTAAAAGAACCTTTCCTTAAAGCAGCAGTATTTTTAGTCAGCAAAACAATTTCATCATATAGTTCTTTTTTAGCAGAAATGTATTTATGACACCCTTAGACTCATACTCTGTGTATTTTTATTTTTCTCAGATATTTTTAAAACATCTTTTATAGCTAAGTTTATAATTGCAATTTTTAAAAAATCTCTTCTGTTGAGGTTACTTGTTAAATGTACATTCCAGGTTCGTACTGTGGAGTATTAGGATGGAGCCGCCACATGTTTCTGATGAGAAGCAGCTCAGCACTGTACCAAGCTATTTAAATGTTTTTAATGGCAGGTATGGCATGGGATCGGGACATTTAAACCACTTCAAAATCCTATATCTTAGTTCAGGAATGAATGAAAATGAAAAGAAAACATAGATATATTGATGTTTTTACTAAAAATACATTACTGCAGAAAAAAACAAGCATTTGCCAGTGCCGAATGTTGATTGTGTTGGTCTGTTGAGCTCGCTCAGTGTCCCTATGTCACTCGCTCATTCTGTTTCTCCTGGTGCTGCAGGCTACACCTTTGTACAGGACTCCTGGCTGTGTTGGCACATTTTTTCTGCCCACAAAGAAATCTGCAGCTGTACTGACAGAGCTGTGTTGAGGTGGGTCACTCGCCCTCTCTCAGTCGCTCATTCCGTTTCTGCTGGCACTGCAGGCTGCTGTTTTGTGCTGGGCTCCCACCTCTGTGGGCAACTTTTTCTGCCCACAAAGAAATCTGCAGCAGTCCTGACACAGGTCCGTTGAGCTACCTCACTCCCCCTCTCTCGCTCGTTCCGTTTCTGCCGGCGCTGCAGGATGGCCTTTTGTACAGGGCTCCTGCCTGCGTTGCCGCCTTTTTCTGCACACAAAGCAATCTACAGCAGTCACGATAGAGGTCTGTTGAGCTCGCTCACTCCCCCTCTCTCACTTGCTCATTGCGTTTGTCCCAGCGCTGCAGTCTGCCCTTTTGTACTGGGCTTCTGCCTGCATTGGCACCTTTTTCTGCCCACAAAGAAATCTGCAGCTGTCCTGACAGAGTTCTGTTGAGGTCGCTCACTCTACCTGTCTCACTCGCTCATTCTGTTTGTCCCGGCGCTGCAGGCTGCTATTTTGTACTGGGCTTCTGCCTGCATTGGCACCTTTTTCTGCCCACAAAGAAATCTGCAGCAGTCCCTACACAGCTCCATTGGCCTCACTCACTCCACCTGTCTCATTTGCTCATTCCATTTCTGCCAGCACTGCAGGCTGCCCTTCTGTACTGGGCTCCTGCCAGCATAGCCACCCTTATCTGCCCACAAAGAAATCTGCAGCAGTGACGATAGAGCTCTGTTGAGCTCGCTTAGTCCCCCTCTCTCACTTGGTCATTCTGTTTGTCCCACCGCTGCAGGCTGCCCTTTTGTACTCAGGCCCTGCATGCATTGCTGCCTTTTCCTGCCCACAAACAAATCTGCAGCAGTTGCAACAGAGCTCCGCTGAGCTCACTCACTCCCCCTCCCTCACTCACTCATTCTTTGTCTTCCAGCGCTGCAGGCTACCCTTTTGTACTGGGCTCCTGCTCTGCGTTGTTGCCTTTTCCTGCCCACAAAGACATCCGCAGCAGTCCCAACAGAGCTCAGTTAACCTCGGTCACTGCCCCCCAGTTGCTCAATCTAAATCTGTCCCAAACACTGATTTCTGACAGGGACTGCGGTATTCTGCAGCAGAAACGTGGAAACACATTTCGGCCAGGATGTGAAAAATGACAACTGTACTGTTCATAAGGAGGTGTGAACAAATGACAGTGTTGAAAATCTGGCGTGAAAATATTACTAATTTGCAAACATACAAGGGTGCGTGGCACCTGCACAACACACGCTTGTAACACAGTCATTTTATGGAGTTTCATCACAAAATTTTTAACATAGGCATTTAGGACCTCTGCTCATGAACAGTGTCAGTGTGATTTTCTTAATATGTCCTGAACACCGATTTCCCCACGGCAACACGTGTTGTTAATATGGCAGAGCGAAAACACATTTTGGCCAGGATGTGAAAAATGACAGCTGCACTGTTCATAAGGAGGTGTGGCAAAATGGCAATGCTGAAAATTTGGAGTGAAAATATTGCAAAGTTGCAAAGGTACGACCATGCATGGAAACTGTGCAATGCACATTCGTAACACACTAATTTTTTGGACTTTCATCACCAAATTTTCAACATAGGCATTTTAGGAACTCTGCTAATGAACAGTGTCACTGTCATTTTCATAATGTGTCCAGAACATGGATTTCCCACAGCAACCATGCTATTCTGCGCCAGAACTGCGAAAACAAATTTCAGCCAGGATGTGAAAAATGACAGCTGTACTGTTCATAAGGAGGTGCAGAAGAATAGCAATGTTGAAAATCTGGAGTGAAAATATTATAAACTCGTAAACTTACGAGCGTGAGTGCAAACTGTGCAATGGATGCTCGTAACACAGTCATTTTATGGAGTATCGTCACCAAATTTTCAACATAGGCATTTTAGGACCTCTACTCATGAACAGTGCCACTGTTAGTTTCTTAATCTGTGCGGAACACTGATTTCCCACACCAACCGCACTATTCTGTGCCGGAAGTGCGAAAACACATTTTGGCCAGGGTGTGAAAAATGACAGTTGTACTGTTCACAAGGAGGTCTGAAAAAATGCCAATGTTGAAAATCTGGGGTGAAAATATTGCAAATTACATAGAAGTTCTGACGTGCGTAACAACTTTCATAACGCATGCTAAATAAAACAGTAATTTTTGGATGTTTCCACCACATTTTCAACATAAGCTTTTGAGAGCCACCTCATGAACACTGGTACTGTCATTTTGTTAATGAGTCCCGAAAGGTGATTCCGCGCAGTGACCACGAAATCACCTTTCAGGGCAATTAACGCCATGATAGTGATATAATTCATGTGGAGGGGTCCCAAAATCCCCATGTTGAAAATTTGGTGACAAAATTCCCAAAAATGCCTGAGATATGCATCAAAGTTGAAAAAACCCTATTTATTCCATTATACAGCTTACCAGCATTTCCTCAGTTCGCGGTCGGCTTTGAAGAGTGCAGACGTGTTCCCGATCCACCGAGGAGATCGTCGCACAGACTCTGGAAATAGTATGGTGAGGTGTGTGGGGAGGCAGGTGTGCAGTGGGTGGGTGTGGGTTGTGGGGGGCAGGAGACCGCTGAGGTACCGTTTCCTTTACAGGTTACAAAAAAAAAAAAAAAAGACATCGCGAGACCGTTTTTTATTTTGCAGGGGCATGTGGCACGCTGAGGTGGGCTTCCAGCATGCCAATGGAGTCTTTCTTTTGGGGGCAGCTGTAGCCGACGGGATTGGGCACCCTGTCAGTCCACAACAAAGGGGATTATTACATTATGTTGCTAGGATTGGGCAACCCGTCAGCACACAACAAAGTGTGGGGAAGTACATAATGCCGACGGGGGCGGAGCTCCCCAGGCAGCTATAAATACTGGGGCACTGCAGCCCGGCGGGGATTGGGGCCCCTCTGGCTAATAAACACAGTCGGGATACATACTGCCGAGGGGATTGGGCACTCTTCAGGCAGGAGAAAGATTGTTTGTGAACATGGTGGCAGCCACGCCATGTTCACAAACAATATCAGGGTTTCAAGATCCCGCCCTGCAATGATGAGTCACTCCCTCATTGCAGCGAACGGCTGACGCTGCAATGATGAGGCAGCCCCTGATTGCAGTGGCAAATTTTTTACAAGTTGGTGTCACGCTGGCTGAACTAGTGTCAGCAGCAGCATGCCATGGTATTGGAGGAAGCAGGACAGGCCTTTACAGGCTGTGGGGTCATTGGCCGCAACAGTGCCACGCCTCCACAACCTGCTTGTGGAGAAACCTGCCACAACATGTTTCTTGCGCATGCATGCAATCAACATTAAAATGACATGGTGACTGACAGACACTGCAACTTTAAAAAAGACAATTTGAGGCATGACGTGAGGATAGCATGTTTTAACACCTAGGGAGGGTGTAGGCCTCCTGGTGCCCACATTTGAGCATCTGAACATCTCCAAAAGCTAGTTACAGAGAGGTATTGGTGCCAGCTGTGAAGACAGGAAAGGTGCAACTAAGACATACCTGATGACTGAGGTGGAGGACAAGCGGGAAAACGGTGTGTGAGTGTGTGTGTGTGTGTGTGTGTGTGTGTGTGTGTGTGTGTGTGTATGTGTGGTGAGTTGAGGGGTGTCTGGCCCCTTAAAAACATAAGTTCAAGAGGTTCCAGAGGCAAATCATAAAATAGCATACTAATGCACAAATTACCAGGTTTGAAAAGAAATTTGCCAACAAGAATTATTTCAGAACCAGGGATGGGTCAGCCTCTTATTGGTCTACCTAGGACTGGTTCTGATTAGAACCTAAAAATGGGTTCTAAAAGGTCTTTGCTTTTGAAGCTAGTGGGCCAAATGGACAGGGTCTGGGGGTCTGCTAGTGAAGTCTGTTGAAAGATACATAGACAAACACGAGTGTTGAACCATCTACAGGCTAGTGAGCAGCACATGAAATGTGACAACAGTGGGTGTTCACACTGAGCCAACAATAAGGTGAATGTGATGGATAACAAACTTCGGGGGCCATCCTAAATAATCTAACCTGGGGGGGCAATTTAATCATAGGGGCCAAGCAATTCATTTCAAATGAAAGTGCCTACATAGTTTAAATTACCAATATTGGCGAACTGGCAAGTGCCTGCAAACTAGTCAAAGATTGAATCTGGTAGCAGGTTGAGGAGCTTCTCACCTCTAGATCACTAGTTCAAATCCAGCACAGGTTGATAGTGGCCAAAAGCCATTATCACTTGAGTGCTGTTCAGTGGCATATGTGAAATGAGTTGTGATGGTCTCAGTCCAGTTCCCAGTGGGCAGGTGACCACATCACAAAACCGCCAACACAAGTGGCACTAACTGGCACCTTTGTTGGAAGTCTCACATGAGAGGCCATGGATTGTATGGGCATGGAGTCTGACCTACCCTCTCACCTACACGGTGGTCCCTCCATGGCAGGTTTGAGGCATATTGGTGGGGCTGTGTGCAGAATCTTGCACTGTGATTGCTCGAGCATGTAGATACGCAGAGGACTTTAGGTTCCAGTGCTGTCAATCCAGCCTCTCTTACAAGCAATGAGTTCACAATTCACATACATACACACACACACACACACGCACACACACACATACATACACACACACACACACACGCACACACACACATACACACACACACACCGCCTTGCGCACACACACACAGACATGCAGCGCACACACACACATATACACTGCACTTTGCCATTTACATACACACACATATACACACACGCACACATGAACACACACACACACACACATACATATACACACGCACACACACACACATACATATACACACACGCACACACACACATACATATACACACACGCACACACATACACACACACGCACACACACATACATATACACACATATATATACACACGCACACGACACACACATACATATACACACACACGCACACACACACATACATATACACACACACACACACACATATACAACACACACACACATACACACACACATACACACACGCACATACATATACACACACACACACACATACACACACACACACGCACACACACATATACACACATGCACCCGCACACACACACATACATATACACACACACACAGACATATACACACACACATGCACACACACATACATATACACACACACACATACATATACACACACACACACACATACACACACACACACACACACGCACACTTCGGAAACTAGTTACTTTAATCATAGAGAAGGGCACACACTGTCTTCTAAGCTAGATGTCAGTGAGTAAATGGCGAATGCACATTTAGCATTGTGGAATCTTAAATTTCCATTCTGGAATTTCAGAAATCCTGCCTTATTCTACATAATTTCATCAGAAGAGGAATTCCAAAATTCCAAAAGTGTAATTTTTTTTAAACTGTGGGTTAGCAATCCATGGTTCATGTAAACAGCAAAATCGTATTCCTCATTTTATGGCGCAGTTTCATTTTCCATGAACCGTGGAATAATATTCCATGATTTACATGGAAATACTTTTTGGAATTCTGCAGAATCAAAAAGGAAATTCCAAAAAGCATTTCAGAAGCAGAATTGCCATTTGGCATGAGTTTCACGAGCAGAATTCCACACACTGCCCAGCTCTAGGCATGAGGCAAATGAGACCTGGCTGAGTAATAGTCGGACTAAAGGGAATGCTGACCAGGCAGCGAACATTTTCTTAAATAAGGTAGAACTGGAGTTTTGGCAGCTGGAAACATGATGGTGCATCTGGTGCATTACAGGAGTTCAATCAATCAATCAATCAATCAAGTTTTTATTTATCCAGGCGAACACCATTGAACAGGCTTATTTACAAGGTGGACCTGCATTACACAAGGTCAAGAATAACACTTTTATGTACAGCTAATAAATAGACATAATTATTCAGAAATAGAAAAAAAAATACACAGAGCAATAACAAGTATTTCTCGTATAGGGTTAACAAGGTTAGGGAGAATGGTATGAAAAGGAGAATTAAAACATTCTGAAACAGACAGCATATTAAAACATTTTCAAACAGCACGGCATATCATTGGTCAGGACATATATAAACTTAAGGGGCAGATATGGAGGGGAGGGGTACAGGACTGCAGCTGTTCTAGGAGGGGTGCTACGGTAGATGGGCTGGGGACATATATGTTAGGAGTCTGAGGGTAAGAAGGGTAGTGGATTAACAGAAAAAAAGGGGGGTTATAGGTGAAGACAATCAAGGGGCCGGGTTAGGTGGAGATGTAGTGGGCAGGTAAGCAGTAGGCACCCTAGCTTGCTATGTGTGCTGGAAACAGCTGCATAGCTCCTTAACAGCCTTGGCATACAAGGTCTTGAAGGTGGTAAGACTAACAGAGAGACTCAGTTTCATAGATTTCTGTAGTTTGTTCCAGAGTGAGGGCAACACAAAGCCTATGGCCACTCTCCCTAAGCATGTATTGGCCCTAGGTAGCTTCAGTAGAAACAGAGAATAGCTTCTCAGTGGGTAGCTGCCTACCATGCATAATGGCAAACAGTCGGAAATGTATTGGGGTAATTTGTTGGTAATAGCTCTGTAAGTCCAGAGAGCCACATTTCTATTCCTTCTGTACTGAAGGAAGGTCCACCCCACAGCTGCATATAAGGAGCAGTGGTGGGTGGTGATAGGTAGGTCAGTTATGAATCTCAAGGCTCTGTGGTATAAGGTGTCCAGTTTAGTAAGACAGGAGACATTACACTGACTATAAATGAAATCAGCATAATCAATTAGGGATAGAGATGTGGATTGAACTAACTGCATCTTGGCATCTTTGGTCAGGAGGTGGTTTATTCTAAAGAAGAGACCAAGCCTCTGCCTCAACTTTTTCAGCAGATCCTCGACATGTTCCACGAAGAAGAGTCTGTGGTCTAGCCAGACCCCTAGGTACTTGAATTTCATAACAAATTCCAACCTCTCCCCTAGTAAAGCATTTATGGGAGGTAAGGAGCCAGAGATAGCAGGGTTCACCGAATGAGTAGCCGGAGACAACAGCATAGCTTTTGTTTTTTTTGGCATTAAGAGTTTTTTATTCAGGAGCTGATTCTGCAACAAGTTGAATTCTGTTTGTAAATCTCCACAGGCGGCTTCCGCAGTTGGGTACAACACCGTATCATCAGTGAAAAGGTGAATGTTGGCCTCCTTGATGCCAACATCAATATTGTTTATATAAAAGGCAAACAATAGAGGCCCCAGGATGGATCCCTGTGGAACATCTTTTTTTAGTGGTTTAAGTGGAGAGAGCTCCCCTTTGGCCTTGACCTGCTGAAGTCTATCTGTAAGGTAATTATTGAACCAGCACAGAGAGCTCGGGTCCAGACCTATCACTTTTAGGGTGAAAAGAAGCAGACAGTGGTCGACAGTGTTGAAGGTCTTGCTAAGGTCCAGGAACATGGCACATACAAATTTTTTGTTTTCCAGCTGCAGAATATATGTGTATTTGAGTTGCAGAATATATATGTCCATGGCTATGTCTGGAGACACCATGGTGAGGTAAGACAACAAAAGAAGTGCACACACTCACCCACAATTGCAAGAAGGGAGGTAACTCACTGAAATGCTAGTTTCTTGCTTTATTTTGAAGATAGTGCAGGAACACAAGTGCAATATGGCAACCCCAATGTTAGCGCTTACATGCTTTAACGAGTAACCATGACAGTACAGGTCATTCTATTTATACTTGATAACCTTAAAGAGACAGTAGCTAGAATGTCATGACATGTAATGATCACAATAATTCTCATATAGTACTCTTCATGACTTTCTAGTTACTGTCTCTTTAAGATTACCAAGTATAAATAGAGAGACTTGCACTGTCATGGCTACTCCTTGATAAAGCACGCAAGCATGTAACATCGGGGTTGCCATACTGCACTCGAGCTCCTGCACCACTGCTGCACTATCTTCAAAAAAAGCAAGAAACTAGCATTTCAGCGAGTTATCTCCATTCTTGCAATTGTGGACATGAAGTGTATGTGTGTGCATGCAGTTTTTGGTCATTTTTACTTCAGATTGTGGCTACCACCAGCACCCCGATGCCAGTCTGAGCAGCCCTTCTGTTGGCCAGCATCATGAGGAGGGTGGATAGTTTGTGCAGAAGGGTGAAGAGGAATCGATCATCATGGTACACATAGGCAGAAGCAGACCGAAGATCCAGCAGCATAGATTCTGGGAACATGTAGGCAGAAATCATGGAAGGACTTCCAAGGAAGTATTTTGCAAGATACAGGTGTTGCAATGTGCAGGGACAGTGAGGCAGGAGGAGACTAGAAAGATGAGTCTGCAAGTAAAGGTTTAGTGCAGAGAGCAAACATTTTAAGTTCCTTGCTGTTATTTGCAGTGCAGCTTTAAGAACTGTAAGACAGTACAGCTCTAAGAAATGTATTTCCTGTAACTCTTCCTGTGTGTGTTGAGATAAGTGTTCCCCTTGTATGTGTGCTGACTAGAAGTAAACAGAGAAGGCCTACATTTCTGTGGTGCATATGTTTTTCTTTCTACCAAGACCCTGATGTGTTTAAGCTACTTATTTTTGGTGACCAAATACAACAAACTGGCAGCAAGGATGGTGAATATTTTCATAGCTCCAGCTTACTGAATTACACCATTTTGTGACTTTCTGCATTGGAGGCAAGTAAGCAATTTGGAACTGTGCTATATCATGGAAACTTCAGCCACCTTTGAGATTTTTACAGGAACGGACTGGGATACATGGTCCAGACAGTTTGATCAGTGGTTATCACTTAATCCTGCCATACAATCTGCAAAAGAACTGCAACAGGATATACTTATTCAAGCTGCTTTTTGTACTTTCTTAGGGAGTGAAACCTTCAATTTTTTATGCAGTCTGTGTGCACCGGACCGCCGAAGAATTTATCATATCAAGAGCTAAAGGCTAAATTGAATGCACAATACAGTTTAACAACTTTCCCAAGAGCTGAACATTATAAATTCTACAGTTACCAGCAGAAACCAGGTCAGTCATTACAATCTTATTTGGCTGAGATCAAACGCTTAGCTCTCACATGTGAGTGGAGCAGGGAGCATCTTGAATTTAATTTAGCTGATAAACTTGTTATGGGGTTGAATAATGAACATCGTATTCAGCAATTACTTTCTGTAAGTGTCAAGAAGTCTGCTGATGAACTTTTACAGATGACACTAATGTATGAGGCTGCAGAAAATGAGGCACATGCTAAGATGGACACTAAAAATGAGGTACAAGTAACTGCAGTAAACCCCAAATTGAAACAGCTCAAACCTAAGTCTAAACCACTGTTTTCAAAGCAAAATTCAACCACTCCAACCAAACTGCATGACCAGTACAAATGTGCATCATGTGGGTCATCTCAGCAAAGCAGGGACCAGTGCAAATTCAGAGAAGTTCAGTGTCATGCATGTAAATGTCAGGGTCATATGGCTAAGGTTTGCAGAAGCAGGAGAACTGCAGTGACCAATTCAGAGAGCGCAGATAGTGCAGTGGTTCCTGTTGCACTGCAAATGCAGACTAAAGATGTTCCTCCTTTCTATGTGTTACTTCAGTTGCCACAACTGAGGCGTCAGTTGCGTTTAATGGTAGACTCTGCTTCCCCAGTTACTTTTATTAACCATCACACATGGTCTGATCTGGATAAGCCACCTTGTAATAAGTTGCTGTGTGCATTTGAAGGGCAACCAATTCAGTCACTGGGATTGTTTACCACTTTAGTACGCAGGACTGATTCTCCTAGTATACCTTTATCTTTTCTGGTTTCAAAAAAGGGTGTCAACATTTTGGGCAGAGATGCTCAGGTTCTTCTAAACTTTCATATTGATCCAGCAGATTTTGGCCTATTTGCTGCTGTCCAGGTACCACAAAGCAGTAATCCGCCCAAGCTTGGGGAGATTTTAGACATGTATCCAGAGCTGTAGAAAGGCCCGAGATGTTGCACAACAGCTAAAGCCAAGCTAGTTATAAAGCCTAATGCAGTCCCTAAGTTTTGTAAACCATGAAAACTTCCTTTTGCCTTAAAACCGGTGGTTGGGGCAGAATTGGACAGACTGGAAAAAGCAGGTGTGCTGGAAAAGGTTTCAAGTGCAGATTGGGCTACTCCAATTGTGGTGGTATCTAAACCAGGTGGTGAGGTTCGAATATGTGGAGATTTTAAGGTGACACCTAATCCAGTACTTAGCACAGATGTGTTTCCTTTTCCCTTAACAGAGGAACTTTTTCCTAGACTGAATGATGGTGTGGGGTTCTCTAAACTGGACCTTGCTGATGCATACGTTCAAGTGGAGTTGGATACAGACTCTCAGAAATTGGTAGTGATTAATACACACCAAGGACTGTACAACTACAAACAGTTATGTTTTGGCCTTAGTTCCGCACTGGCTATTTTTCAAAAAGTGATTGAGCAAATGGTGGGTGATATACCAGGTGTTGCTTGTTATTCGGATGACATCATTGTCATGGGCAAGATGGAAGCAGAACATTTACTTAACTTACAAAAGACTTTAGAGAGATTGCAACAGGGTGGATTCAGACTCAGAAGAGAAAAATGCCAATTTTTTTTTTTTAATTTCTTCTTATCCCCTCCTGGTCACCCTCACCGTTCCTCTCCTTCGGGCTTGCTCAGTGTCACCCATCCCTCACTGAGTCTGCCCCTAGAGTGCCTCTGGTAACTCCTACCTGCCTCTTTTCCTCCACGGAGCACCTTTCACAGCGGGGTCTGCCTGTGATTGCAGACTGGGTGGCTGGAGCGCCCATCTTCCAGGAACATCAAGGGGGGTTTTCCATTTTTCTGTCCCTTCCCCTCCATCCCGCTGTGGACGCTGGCTCAGGCAGAACGTGTGTGCGCACACCTGCCAAGTGCCTGATGGCATCCTCTCCTCCCTGGCTCCCCCCCCAATGGAAGCCGCAATTGCCCCGAGAGTCGGTGCTTCCACCGACTCTCCCAGACATCGGGTGTATTAAACACCCCTGGTATCCCTCCCTGAAGGAGGAGAGCATCCGTGGGGATGCTCAAGCCTCCTTCCCCCTGCTGACCCCCAGCAACCCTAGTCCATACCTGAACCCGGGTTTCCGGCGTGGTGCAAGGTGTGGCGTCCAGTGCCTCAACCCTCAGCACCACTGGGCTGGTGAAAAATGCCAATTTTGTCAACCAAGTGTCGCATACCTAGATCACACTATTGACAAAGATGAAATTCGTCCAAATGATGAAAAGGTGGAAGCCATTGTGCACATGCCTGAACTGCAGAATGTTTTAGAGTTGCGCTCATTCTTGGGTATGGTGCGCTACTATGACCGTTTCATACCTGGCTTAGCCACTAAATGTGCTATCCTAAATGAACTGTTACATAAGGGTATTCCATGGAAGTGGACCAAGGGCCACAGTAAGGCAATTCAAGCCTTCAAGCTCTCTCTGATGTGAAAAATTTAACTCATTATGACCCTAACTTACCTATCACATTGGCCTGTGATGCTAGTCCTGTGGGTATAGGCGCTGTCCTTTTCCATACAGATCCAGAAGGAGTGGAGAAGTCGATAGCCCATGCTTCATGCAAACTCACTGCAGCTGAAAGGAATTATGCCCAGATTCAGAGAGAGGCATTAGCGATTGTGTTTGGAGTCCAGAAATTTCACCAGTACTTGCTAGGTCACGAGTTTCACCTGAAGACGGATCACAAGTCACTAGTGACAATTTTCAGTACAGAAAAAGGAATTCCAGAGACAGCTGCTCAACGATGGGCATTAATTTTGTCTGCCTATAATTTTGAGGTTACATAACCAACCAACAGACCAGCATGGAAATTCAGATGCCTTGTCAAGGTTACCAATATCCAGAGAAATGGAGTTTGATATGGGACTTAAAGAGGAACCATTAGTGTGCTAAGTGAGGCCAGATAGTTTTCCAGAGCAATTCAAAGATATGGAGGATTCTACTGGTGTGTGGGCAATGAAGCTACAACAGTTAGATCAACTTCGAGTACTAGCCAAGGACATTACAAAAGCAACTAGTCAAGATGCAATTTTGAAACAAGTGTATCAGTATACGCTTGAGGGTTGGCTGCAAGGCACTACTTGTTCAGCTGAACTACAACCTTACTATACAAAGAGACAGCAATTGTCCATTGCTGAGGGGTGTCTTCTATGGGGATTGTGTGTCATAGTACCCCAATGTTATCTCTCAAATGTGTTGACTCTTTTGCATGCAGGCCATCCAGGAATTGCTAAAATGAAATCCCTAGCCAGACTTCACGTATGGTGGCCTTCCATTGACAGAGACATACCAGGTTGTGCAAAGATGTGAAGATTGTACTATTTTGATGGGAAATCTGGCAAGAGCTCCAGTTCACCATTGGGAACGACCTGAAAAACCCTGACAAAGGTTGCATATTGATTTCGCATCAATGAGTTGAAATCTATCTTTGTTACCTATGGTTTTCCGCAATTGATTGTCTCGGATAACGGACCACAGTTCACGACTGTTGAATTCCAAGCATTTTGCCAGCAACGTGGTATCCACCATATTTTCTCACCTCCCTACCATCCAAGTTCAAATGGCAAAGTGAAACGCCTGGTTCAGAGTTTTAAAAAGAGTATGGACAAAGCTAATCCTACTACACCGACGGCAATACAAATATCCCTTTTGGACTTTCTTGCGATGTATCGAACAACACCAAATTGTGTCACGGGAATATCCTCTGCAGAATTGTTGTTTGGCTGTCAGATTCAAACTCAGCTGGACCTTCTTCACCCTCTACGTTATAAGTCAGTAACTGAAATGCTTCCTAAGACCAGATCCTTCAAATCCAATGATCTTGTGTGGGTCAGGATGTATGCAGACCCGAAGAGATGGATTGAAGGTGTGGTAGAAAAAAAGTTAGGAAATGTTATCTATAGTGTTTGACCAACTAACCAGAGGAGAGTGAAAAAACATGTGGACCAATTACATACTAGAATTGAGACAGAACAAAAAAGGGATACCCAGAGTCGGGGTAGTTATCCAGCATTATTTCTTCCAGAACAAGAACAGGAAGAGATAGTGGAACCACAGCAATTGAGAGAAGATGTGGCTGATGCTAATCTGCTTCCCGAGCAACAGCCTCCAGTCCTACTACGTCAGTCAGGATGTATACGACGTCCACCAAAGAGAATGGACTTGTAGAGATATAGCCTAATGATATACACTAACTAAAAGGGGCATTGCAGTAATAACTTTAATAGCTTCATATTTACTTCTGAATTACTGACTTACGTACTATCTAGCGAAGTCAGGAGGGATTGTTATGTGTAATGCAGCTTTAAGAACTGTTAGACAGTACAGCTTTAAGAAATGTATTTCCTGTAACTCTTCCTGTGTGTTGAGATAAGTGTTACCCCTGTATCTGTGCTGAGTAGAAGTAAACAGAGAAGGCCTAAATTTCTGTGGTGCATATGTTTTTCTTTCTACCAGCACCCTGATGTGTTTAAGCTACTTATTTTTGGCCACAAAATACAACACTTGCAAACTGGAAGACATAATGGGGAAGGTGATGCCTAATCACTGTGAGTGGCTACCTTTGAGCTCAGAAAAGGTGGGGTGGAGTCACACAGGACAGAGTGTGAGGGAACAGTTTTAACTAGGACAGAGGTGAGTAGGGACAGGTATAGAAGAACATCCAATTCCCTATACAGGTACAGGGGTATAAAGGTCTGCTGCAAGGTGCTGAAGCTATGTAGGGGTAGAAACACAGTTCTTTGCCTCATGACAGCAAATGTGATGAAAATGACTAACAGAAGGGATCAGCTGTAGGTTGAGGTGAGTTATAATGTAGTAGGACTCACAGAGACCTGGCAGAATGAGGCAGCAAATCCAAGGGTAGAGGGTTACACTCTCGTTAGGAGGAACAGTGCAGTCAGGGGTGGAGGGGTTGCTTTCTACATCAAGAAATGGATTGAAGCTAGTAAGGAAGAGGAAGTGAGATGGGATGGAAGCCTTACAGAAACCATATAACTGGAATTAGGATGAAAAAGACAGTTGTGAGTGAATGCTAAACACTGTCAGGGACAGTACAGGAGAGCATGACAGTTGAACCTGTGTGAGGCTCTCGAGCATGCACCTGCAGAAGCACTGTGGCAGGATGGAGGCAATGAGAGGAGGGTGACCAAAATGATCCAGAAAACATACGAGGAAAGGTTGAGAGATCTCAACATGTATTGATAGGGCACCACAGGTAGACTGGATGAACCACCGGTCTTTTTCTGTTGTCATTGTATGTGTGTCTATGCATATACTGTACTCTGGAGATAAGGACGGAGACATGGGATATGATAAAAAAGTATAAAAATCTCCATGGGATAAACAGGACAAACTGGAATAAGTTGTTCACCCTATGTGCAAATACAACCACTGAAGATGGTTCGGAGAAGTTTAGAAGGGTCATCTGGAAGTTATTTTCCATGGAAAGAGTGAGGAACAGGTTAAACAGACTACCTAAGTGAGGTGGCAGTATAATGCTGCTGGGATGCATTGGAAGAAGTATCTCTAGCAGGAGGAGGGAGGTGATGTTGCCACTGTATGTTTTGCTCACTGGTGAGATCCTACTTGGAGTATTGTGTCCAATTCTGGAGGCCGCATCTCAGAAGGGACATACGTTTGAGGCAATCCAGAGGAGGGTAGCTAAAATGGTGCAGGGCTGCACCAACAGCCCTATGAGGAGAGACTGAAGGATGTCAATATGTACCCCCTTGAAGAGAGGAGGAGGTGGTGTTACTACTGCATTGTTCACTGGTGAGATCCCACCAGGAGTATTTTGTCCAGTTCTGGAGGCTGCACCTAAGAAAGGACATAGACAAGGTGGAGGCAGTCCAAAGGAGAGCAGCTAAAATGGTGTGGAGGTTGCACCAAAAGTTCTATGAGGAGAGACTGAAGGATCCCAACATGTACACCCTAGAAGAGAAGAGAGCGAAAGGGGACATGATAGAGACATACAAGTACCCCACGGGGGTGAACGGGGTGCAAGAGGAGAGTCTTTTTCAAAGGAGGATGAACACCAGGACAACAAGGCATGCGATGAAGCTACAGGGGGAATTAAAGAGGGATATGAGGAAGCACTACTTCACTGAAAGTATGGTAGATACCTGGAATAGACTATCAGAAAAACCGGTGGAAGTGAAAACAGTTATTGGCTTCAAGCATGCATGGGATAGAAATAACAGAATATTAGTGAATAGGCAGGGAGGAAGAAGGGTCACCAGAGACCAATTAGAGTCTGTGGAGGCAGACTAGGCAAGGACCATCTAGACAGACTGGGTGGGCCAAGCGGTCCTTTTCTGTCAAAAAATTCTCTGTTTCTTTGTCTGTGCTAAAACATTGGGGGGGGGGGGTAAGTTCAAACAAAGGTTGAACAGGCACAGGGGCCTGATAGGGGGATGTTAGTGGAGGTGTACCAGAATTAGGGGGCGCGTTATGAAGCTTGAGGTGGGAACCTCTACCAATCCATCTGAATTATTGTAACCCTGCTTTTATAACTTATGACTTGTCTATCTGTTGTACATGACCAGTGTTTGTTAACTCTGTAACTCAGTGACTATGTCTATGTTTTTGGAATGATTTCTGATGGTTATCGACTTCCTGTTTCAATGTAATTAATTTCAGATTACCCCTGAAAAAGGAACTTCTAGTCTCAGTGAGCCTACCCAGTTATCAAAATTCAATATATAAATCCATTTAAGAAGGATGTGAGGAAATACTTCTTCACAGAAAGGGTGGTGGGCACCTGGAACAGCCTACCAGTAGAGGTGGTGGGGTGAAAACATGGGGAGCACATGGACATAACAGATAGAGGAAAGGGGGGGCCCCTATGACTGAATAGGGTCCAGGGTGCAGTAATAGGCAGGGAAGATAGTGCAGACTAGATGGGTCTATTGGTCCTTTTCTGCCAACAAATTCTATGTTTCTGTGGTAGAGTAGGGGAGGGTAACAAGGAGATGGATGGCCATTAGGGCTATCGCACATCTTAGGTAGATTTGGGCAGCGGCCTGGATAGGTCGATGGGCCTTTTTCTTCCATTTATGTTTCTATGAGTTACAACTGGCAAACAAAATTAGGAGGGGGACAACAATGGGGTTGGTACTGGAGATGCTTGGATGATCCGTGGCATCTTAAGGATTCTCAGGAGGATGGAACTGTAGGACCAGATTTTCATTTATCAGGAATGGGTATCTGGAGAGTCCAGTCATTAGCCTGATAAATTACCTGGACTTTCTGGGACTATCTTGGCAACCGTATCCACTAACTTGGTCTATCCACCCAGGATGGATACTTAAGCTATCCCTTGGTAATACTCCAAAGTGGATAATGCATTACAGAAACAACTCAAGTTCTCATGATGGATTTCAGCCTATCGGACATTGACTGGGATGTGGAAAGTGCCTGAAGGAAAGTGGGGAGATATTTCTTGCCCTGCTTAAAATACACAGAAACATAGAGAACTGCTGGACGAAAAGGGCCTTGCATTCTATCCCTTCAGCTTGATGGGGTTGTACATGCCCTGTATGTGACTGTGACTGAACTCCCCCATCCTCCTAGATCCCTTGACCAATCCTTTGTGCCTGTCCCAACCCCTCTTACAGCTGTTCACCATTTTTACACTGACTAGTGTTTTGGTTAGCTTGTTTTACCACCTCCACCAAACTCTGTGAAATAGCACTTCCTCACATCCCTTTTGAATCTCCCTCACACCAGTTTCTTACCATCCCCCTCACACTGATATTTCTATTGTTGCTGATTGTAAACAGCCCCCTGAAGTCCACTTTGTTAATGCCCTCAATGCATTTAAACATTTCAGTCTTGTGGCATTTCACTGCTGGCCTCCAGTGAGTATGTGTTGATGCCTTGTAACCTTATCTATATGTCCTCCTCCATTGCCTGTTTCCTTCTTCAGCATTTCAGGCATAACTAGACAAGAAGGGATGCAGTTCCTGACCTACTGCTGAGTAGTGAGGAGGACATGTTCATAGTAGTAAGAGTTGGAGAAGCGGTGGTAACAGTGACCATAACAAGGCTGAGTTTGAGGTGATGGGGAGAAGACTAGAATGTTAAACTTTAAGAAAGCTGACTGATGGGCCGAGGAAGCTTTTTATGGTTAAAAACACCACTGAATGAGAGAGTTAATGCCAAGTGGGAGGCCCTGACATGGCATATCATGTGAGCAGTGATTAAATGCATCTCTCTGGGCAAAAAGGGCAGAGGCCTGTGCACTTGTCCAAGGAACTCAGAAAAGGGAGACAAAGAGAGCATGTGAAACGTGAAAGGGGTCAAAGGACAGACAAAGTGAGGTTGAATCTTTCAGCCTTTAAACACAGCAGCAGATTTTCACAGCTCCTCTGGAGGAGCACAGGCAGGAACAACCAAATGGATAAGGACCTGTTGTGGAAATTAATGAAGTGGCTGACAGTGAATGTTTCATGAACAGCACTAGTACTTAAAGTAGCCATTAATGAAAAGCTGTAATTACTGTTCTCATGGTACGCCCGCCTTCCTTCCTTCCTTCCTTCCTTCCTTCCTTCCTTCCTTCCTTCCTTCCTTCTCTCTGTCTCCATCTCCATCTCCTGGTGTGGTCCAATCAGCACCTTCCAATGCCCATTTCTTGCTGTTCTGTACAGATCTCTCTCAGTCCTCCCTCATGCCACCATACACGCGCGCACACACACACACACACACACCACATGTGCACACACACACACATATGCACGCACGCACACATGCATGTACACACACACACACACACACCACATGTGCACACACACACACACACACACGCGCATGCATGTACACACACAAACACACACACACACTCTTTCACTCCTATTACCTGTTTAGAGCTCCCTAATTCTTCTTCTTCTTCTTCTTCTTCTTCTTCTTCTTCTTCTTCTTCATGTCTCCCTCCCTCCTTCTGGAGTTGGCTGTCCCACCAGGATTCTTGGAAATTTCTAGGTGGGCCTGTCCTCAGTTAGGTACCTTGCCACCTTCTAAACTATGAAATTCTTTGCATTTATCATCTTTTTTTCTAATTAAATGGGGTATGTGGGGCACTGTAGGTAAATGTAAGATACAAACACAGAACTACTGTATCAAATTTAAGTGGAATACTGATATGAGTGCTTCACCCTGGGCCCTCCCCAATTGATTTTCCAGGTGGGCCCCTGTATCCACTTTCCAGGCGAGTCCCTGGTACCCCAGTCTGACCCTGCCTCCCTCTCTCTCCCCCCCCCCTCTCTTTTTCTCTCTCGTCTCTCCCCTCTTCTGTCTCTTTCATGCTTTTTCCTCCATCCTGGTCTAATTTTTTTTTGTTATGTGTATTTTCCATAGTCTATTTTTGGACTGCTTCCATCTACTCTCAATTGCCCTGGCCGACAGCACCTCTGAAGGGGTCATGTCTAACTGCAGGTAACTGCTCCCTCTCTCCCTAAGTCCCTGTACATGTCCCTAAAAAGGCAGGGCCCTTCCCAGGACCAAGCAGTGTTTCTTCATGACTGAGGCCAGGTCTTCAGTGCCTTGCAGAACCCTTTAGGGGGCGACACATAATTAAAGAAGCAGAGGTAGGGAAAGGGCCCATGGTCTGAGTTCCTTACTGGCTAGCCCATGGGCATGGCAGTTTCATTTATTGGGGAAGACCTGCTCTTTTCTGTTTCCTGCATGGTCTCCAGCTCAAGGATTGTGTGTGTGTGGTGCAGTGTGTGTGTGTGTGTGTGTGTGTGTGTGTGTGTGTGTGTATTTTTTTGAAATTTAAGTTTATTAGTTTCCAAAATACAAACAGAAAAAAACAGAAAACACAAACAACAAACCCCCCCCAAAAAGAACAGGAAGCAGTGAACCAGTCAGTATATATGTCATTACAACCAAAAGCACACCACATCCCCCTCCTAAATCCCCTCCCCCAAAGAAAAATCCAATAACCTCCCCAAAAACACCCCACCCAATTATTCTCAAAACCCACAAGGCATATAACCTTTACATATAAAATCCAACAAAGAACCCCCACCCCCTCCCCAAACCCTATGGGTGCACCAGCAAAAAGACCTAAAAAGGAAACCTTCCTAATTCTGGATATCATTGTACCTAAAACAAAGTATCATAACTTTAAACCACATGGATCATATAAAACAGAAGAGAAATCTAAAATCAGCAACGGTACAGGAATAGATACTGTATGAGGGCAAAAGGATTGGGTCGCCAGGCTCAACTATTAATGCAAACACAAAGTTTGGAGTTTACCCCATCTTTTATGGAACAAATCCATACGGTCTTTAAAGCTGGCAATCAGATTTTCAGACTGGAGATACGACATCATCTCCTTCAGCCAGTCTGCGTACGATGAGACCAACTGATCCTTCCAATGTCTTAGGACAAGTTTCTTAACCGCCATAGACACTAAAGCCATATGATATCGACGCTCCACACTACTGATGTAAGAAAAATCGCCCAAGACACAAACTTCCGGGCAAAAAAAACTACTCAGACCCAGAAGGGGATCCAAATTCTCCCGGATCAGGGACCACAATGGGGCCACTTTAGAACACTCCCAAAAATTATGAATTAAGTTGCCCTCCGCTTGTGAGCACCTAAAACAGTCCGAACTGGAAACCATTTTACGCTGAAAGAGTTTAAGGGGGGTATAGTAAAGGTTATTCACAATATAATACTGTGTTAATCGCAACCTATCCTGGGTGTGATATTTATGCAAACCGCGCCAAATATTAGCCCAAACCGGGACAGCCTCAGGAAGAAGATTTGCCCAGACCGAGGGGCCCTCAACATCCTCCTGCAAATTATAATTCAGGAGATACGAATAGATTGATGAGATAGAGTGGGGCTGAGAAGCAAGACTGATGATATTAGATAAAAAGGGAAGCACAACCGATTGCCTAAAAGTGGTACCGAATTTAAAACTCACTAAGTGCCGAAGTTGGAAGACCTTAAAAATCCCTTTACTTGGTATATCAAATCTCTTTAAGATATCATCCGACGAAAGGAGCAGATCTTGGTTAAACAGCTGCTCCACTCTGGCCTCTTTAAATTGTGGGAGCCAGTTGGGAAGTATCCAAGAGTTTCCCAATCTAACGTTGGGATTTAAAACCACTGGCTGTCCCAAGTCCAGTTCACTGGAAATCCGAAGAGACTTATGACACTGTACCCATGCCCTAAGAGAGCTGACCACCATTTTGTCCGGAATTAGCTGTGAAAGAGTCTTCAGGGGCAAATAAAACAGGCAAAGCTATCCGTCCAAGGTCGGAGAGAAAAGCCCGCTCCAGCTGAAGCCAAATTGGACGGGATTCTCTGTACTTGTGAGAGCCACCTTCCCAACTTAGAAAGGTGGGCCGCCCAATGGTACAACAAGAGATTAGGGAGTCGCAAACCACCCCTGTCCTTAGGGAGCGACAAGATGGTATAGGAGCGCAGGGCTCCCTTCCCCCGCCAGATAAAACTGGAGAACAACCGATGAAGCTGTTGGAAAAAGGAGAGGGGGATCCAGAGATTGGTCAGGTTCATTGGATAAAAGATCCAGGGAAGTATATTCATTTTGATAATACTGATTCGACCCCAGAGCGAAATAGGAAGAGCTAAGTGTGTGTGTGTGTGTGTGTATGTGCGCAGGTGCGTGCGCACGCATCAAGACACATCATGGATATGACATTAGTATCATGCATACTCAAGGAAATTGACAAAACTGAACAGACAGAGATGTTCAATCTAATGCCCTCCACCAGGATAAGGATATGTGCCCTGAAGCTCAAAGGTGATACATTCAGGGGCACTGTTAGGAGATACTTCTTATCCCAGAGGGTGGTGAACCCATGGATCAGCCTACCAGTATGGACACAGTGGACAGGAAGACAGTACAGGTGGTCAAGGTAAGCCTAGACAAATTTCTACATAGGAACGGAATCCCAGCAACAGCATTTCCACTCCCAGCACCAGCAGTCTGGGTTCCTATCTCATGCCTGGGACATCTGGAGTGGAGGGACATCAGGAGAAGAAGAGCAGTACATGTTTGCACAGCATATTTGTCCATCCCTGCTTAAGAAGCAGGGGACCTAGAGTCCATTTCTGTCTTAAATTTCAGTACTGTGTTGCAGCGTAACTGCTGCTTTCCCATGAGCACTGTCCCAGCTGTACTGCCCCCTCTGGTCACTGAGGTGGCTGTATCAGAGCTGGCTGCACATCACTGCTTCCCCCCAGAGTAGCAAAGCATCCTGTGGGAACGTCGCTTTTCTTGCTCCTTGGTGATATGATAGAGACCTTCAAGCTCCTGAAAGGAATGAATAAGGTGAGCTGTGATGAACTATTCAGGAGGAGTTGCAAATCTACAACTCATCAAGAGTGGAAATCATTAATGGTTTCAAGTATGGTTGGGACAGAGTTCAGGGCTTGGTAGTTACTCAGGGGGTAGTTGTGAGACAGGGAGCAAGGAGGTGGATAGTGTAGCCAAACACCAAGTATTGACTAAAGGTCTAGTGGTACAATAGGGTAATACGGTTAGACTGGATTGACCATTGATCTTTTTCTGCTATTATTGTCCACATTTCTCCTGCTGGTCCTTCAGATGTCCGAGACTTCAGAACTGAACCCAGGCTGCTGGTGCTGAGACTGGCAAAGTTGTCACTGTGCCCATGAACCAGCATCTGGTCTGGTGTTTCACCCCCCCCCGCCTCTCTCTCCCCCACTCTCTCTCCCCACCCCTTTCTCACTTTTTCTGCCCTTCCTCATCTCCAGCCTAAAAATAAGTATATTGTTAAACCTAACGACAATTTATTACGAACATGCAATAAACCTCTTCCCTCGAGAATAAAGCTTCAAAGAAAACAGCAGATTGAATCTGCCACCCTTAAGTAGTTAATAGACATCCCCAGCTTCAATTTTGGCTTTATCAGGGCTCTCTCTGCATGGTGGCACATTACTTCCTGGCTCATGAGAAATTTATTCTCAGCAATAAAACTGAAATATCTTGACAATAAAAAAAGTGACGATGAGAAATTAATGAAATTAATCTTATTAGGCAATTATGCACTTTAGACTTTGTGGAATTACTTTACGCCAGTGACAGAACTGAACAGAAGTCAACGTTTATGTGATAAAGAGTTTTACTCTTCTCTGGTGGCAGGTGAATGTAGAGTAGGGCTGTCAGGACCCACTGAAGTTTTTTGTTCTGGTTCTGGTCTGAACTTTTCAAATAGTTCTAGGGTTCTAACCTTCTTTTGAACTTGAACTCCTTTGTGGAATAGGATTGGACAGAAAGAACTGAGGGAGATACTGAGAGGAGAAAAAAAAAAAAACTAAAGAAAGCCCTGCCCTCTCAGTACTGCAGAAAGTAAGGGATAACACATGACAGGGTGTGTGGTGTAGTTGTTAGGCAAAAGGCATAGCCAAGTGCCATGAACACCCAAAACTGCATTATTCCATTTTGAATGCACACCCTGGAGTGTATTATCCCAGTTAGAAAATGGGCTTTCATTTGTTTAAAAAATGGGGTGTCCGGTTGTCAGAAAATAATCAACAGTCATGTGGCATGTTTCGACCAATGAGGATAAAGGATTTTCATGGCTCATTTTGTAATATTGCTTTACTGTACATGCAGAAAATAAAGTGAAACTCGATGTGACATTTAAAATGCAAATGTCAGGTGTCACAGTTCCATGTGTTGCAGAATGTGGCACATCATTTTACAGTATGAGCAGCACATTTTGTGTCTGTCTAAAACATTTTAGAATTTTAGAATGAACCCTTGCGACACCCCTTTCTCTCCAGTTTCTTTCCCACCACCACCTGGCCCTCTCTTCCCTCCCCTCCCTATAGTCTACTCCACTGCACTTTGCATTTGTGGACTACAGCACTGAATTTTGAATATCCACCTGGTTGTTACTTGATTTTGATATTGGCTTGCCTTTTTGAACTTGCACTTTATATGGTTTACCTGGTAATTTGTCACCTTACTGTATTGTTCTCCATGTTCCTGTGATGATGTATATGGACTTGTTGCTAGCCTATAGCTTTACCTTGTACCTTATTGTATTGTCATTTTTGTTGCTACCCTCTGCACTGTAATTCCCTGCACCTCATTGTTGATGGCCTGCATTGCGGCCATGTTACTACTCCTGTATTCTGTTTTGCTAAATGTGCCATTGTTTATGGCCTGGGGGGTTGTGCCTGAAAATGGTGCTTTGGATCAACGCACCTACCTGGTTACCAAAGAAATAAACCAACCAATCAATCAATCAATCCTGACAATTCGTTTGCTTTCCAGCCTGGCATCTTTTTTTTTTTTTATTTAAAACATCTTCACAAAAAAGCATTTTATTTATCATTTAAAAGCCTCAATAATTAGAAACCATGAGTGCTGGTTCTAAATTAAGATTCAAAACCCTTGGTTCTAAAAAGGTTGTAATTTTTTTAGAATGAGGTCTGATGACAGCCTGAGTGTTAGGTACTGAAAGGAACCAACCATGCTACTGCAGGTTCTGCTATGATGTTGTAGTCTGAGAACAAAAGTGACCTGTGATCCAGGGGCTGCAGTTACTAGGGGGCATCAGACTGGGCAGAATGGAGTGAATGTGCAGGTCCCTTTATCTTCAGAGTGTAAGGCTGTAATCTCGTTCTGAGTTGACTACCAAGCAGAATGCATCTGGTGGTGTCAGTCTGTCTTAGAACAACTGTGTATGGCTACCCTGGAATGGCCCATAGGTATTGCGTTATTGTGTTGTGCTACAATAACAGTGACACAGTTTTGCGAGCAAGGTTGAGTCTCTGCTTGTGTGGTGCCCTGTGGTTAGGAATGCTGATGATGAAATATAGAATAATACAATTATTATAATGGGGTTTCTGTATGGGAGAAAATGCTTCCCAATAAGTATATCCCAATTATACTCCACTCTACATGTCCTGAAACAAACCCCCACTCCTAAAAACCTTCGAACAGTGGGAACAGGGTATGGGACACTTAGTTGAACAGAAGCAATGGATAATTGCATGCCAAGACATGCTCAAAATAATATCCTCTTTGGCATGGAGAGAATTTAATTGGACGTGCATGGTAAGATACTTCATTACACTGGAACAGCAAGGTGCACAGATGTACGGCACCCAATGCCCACTGCTGGGGACAATGTGGGCACAGAGAGCTGGGCACTACCATATTACTTGGAACTTCCCAAGGCTAATCCCCTTTTTCCAGGAGCATGAGGGCACTCTTGGAGAGATATTCTCCCCAAACATAGCACTTACGAAGGCATTATTTATTCTCCCTTTGTATCCAAAGGGGGTATGGAACCCAATGAGCAAGTACCTGCTGGGAATCCTCCTAGTAGCCAAGAAATGTTTAACCAAACACTGGCTGGAAATATCATGCCCTACAATGGGAGAGTGGAGGGAGCAAGTGAACAATATATACAGATTAGAAACAAGGACGTTTGCCCCAAGAAAGCAGATGGAAAAAGGGACAAATGACTATTGCATGCCATGGCTAAGGACCCTTCTTTTGTATCTTAGTTAAAGGGACTGATACACATAACTGTATGTAACCCCCTCGCAAATGGGGGTTCCCAAAAGACTTCCAGGAGCTTGCTTGAATGCTCCAAGCCTGAATGGTGTTTGGCGTTTAAGCCATTTATCAGTGAGTGTTTTTAGAGCCTCTGGTACTGTCTCTTTAAGAGCTGTCTGCTTGCAGACATAATTAGTTTGTATGGGGGGACTGTGTGCTTCTCTGCTTGAGTACCACTCGAGCTGCTGCCAATTCACTCCATTTTTGCAGTCACTAGGAGTGCAAAGGGAACCTATCTGAAAGATGTAACTGTTTGCCAGAAATCATTTAGAGTAATAATGAAAATACAGTTTGTCTAACCTGCTTTCTTTGCAGTCAGAACTGTGTTTGCCTAGTTCCCCATTCTAGTTTTGAACTGCTGAACTGGACCAATCAGTGTGGGTTAAGGTAGCTCTAAAATGGTGCCTTGGACGAATCAGAACTTGGACTCGTAATTTGAGCCAGCCACAAGAGGATTGTATGGGCAGTGACTCTGGGAGATGTAGTTTAGACTTCGGCGCCATTTTGGACCAACAGGAGCAGTCTATTGTGAGTGACAGCCAATCCAGCCAAGAACTGGGAGGAACTCAAAGGAAGTGCCCGGTTTTGTCTGCTGGAGTTTCTGTTGAGCTCTGGCAGTGTAGAGGGAAGGAGCCCTGTGCTTTTTCGGTGTGCAGTTTTAGTCGGGAAACGTGTGTAAGGCCCAGAGTTCCGGTCTACAGCTTGTGTAACTGCTTGTTAGGACTGAATCTGTCCTGTGAAGAGAATCAAAGGATATCTGAAGAGTAGAAACCAGGCTCACCCTGTAGAAGACTGGAGAAATTGCTGAATTGCACTCGGTCTGTCAGGAACTGAATCTGCTGTGTGTTCTCCCGGGTATTGTGCAGTAATTGCGATCGGGATAGAGAAGCAGCCTGCCTGGTATAGTACTTTCTTTTTACCATATAAATGTGTGAGGAGGCTTGTGCAGCTCGAGTGAATCCTGCTGCCATTAAAGGACTTTTGCCTGTTACTGTTCACCATATAAATGTGTGAGAAGGCTTGTGTAGCTCAAGTGAATCCTGCTGCCATTAAAGGACTTTTGCCTGTTGCAGTTTGCCATATAAATGTGTGAGGAGTCTCATGGAGCTCAAGAGTAGCCCTGCTGACATTGAAGGACCCTATCTTGTTTGGAGGTCGTGAGTACTAATTCAGAGTCGCTCCCTGTTGAATTGCCACATTGAATCCAAATGGATTTACTGTACTGCTGACTGTTTATCTAATTTTTCTTTTCTCTGTGTGAAAGGGCCCCTACCAGCTGCCACGGTTTGGACTAGCCACTAGGGCTTGGGTACCCAGGGACAGTAACTGGTAGGGATAGGCATGTGCACAGAGCCATAGGTAGATGAGTAAAGTGATAAGCTAATTAACCTGATTTCCCCCTGTCCTTGTTATATCCCCCTAAATAAATCAGAGCTGCTTGTTTCAGCAAAGTTATACTGCCTGAGGTATTTGTCTATGTTAAAGTATTGCACTGTGATTGTTGCACTGTATCTTATTTACAGGGGTCCAAGTGCCAACCAGTCTTGGGGTAAGTGTATACTGTGAAGGTAATTCTGATATACTGTGTGGGCCACTAGTGGGAAGAAAGGGGTTGCAGTGTCCCAGAGGGCTGTGACCAAGTAAGTTTAACTATTGCAAACCCTGACCTCTGGGTGGAGACACCGCCATTGGATCCAGACCCCTCAACCTGTTAGTGGCAAATCAGGCAGGGGTAGTAGCCCCTGGGATAGCGCCATCTAGGGGTTACATCTTGGAGGCTCACCGCTGGGATTGTGTGTCCTCTGAGTGGCCATATTCTGAACCACTGTTAGAAAAAATGGGTACCCGGCAGAGTGGCTGTGCACCGGCTGGTGGAGTGGTGTACTGGGGAGGAGATCGACCCCAAAATGCTATGCTTATCCTGGACATCCCCTGGTATCAATATGGACACTGTACAGGGAGTACTTTCCAAGGTGGAAGGTTTACAAAACCCTGTAGTGGTGGGTCGGCATGCTAATCTGCTCACCCACACTTTGCTGGCCCTAGTAGAGTTTAAGGATCCCATAGATAGCTCCAAAGTGCCACAGACCATTACCCCAGAGGGAGCCCCCACTGCTTGGAGAGTGATAACTAAGGACAGTAAAGACCGGGGAATGAGCCCCCACCACTATCTGAAACTTTTGAGGAGAAATTTGCTAAATGGTTGCTGGGGGAAGGGAAAACTGTGGAGGACTTGAAGAAACTATTCTTGCCACCTGGGGTGTCCTCCCACAACACCCTCTCCGCTCCAGTATCCGTAATGGTGGCTGAACCAATGCAGACTCCTATTTCTGCACCTGCCATTAATCACGACTCTTACCGAAGGTTGAGGATCTTCTCTGGCACCTCCCACCCCCAAGGGAGGATGACTGGGAGACCTGGATAGACTATGTTGCCCCCAAGTGCTAGAATGGCAATGCTCGAAGCTGAAAAGCTAAAGAGGGTTAGTGAGCCTCTGAGGTCCTGCCCTGGCTACCATCCCTGCTAAACAGGCCAGTAACCCTGAAGTGACTGCACAGGCCTATCTTGAGGCCTTGGAGAATGTGTATGGGAGCCCAGATTCTGATGAGGACCTATGGTGGAGAGTAAGAAATGCACAACAGTACCAAGGAGAGTTGTTGTCTGTGTATGTATCTTGGCTGGAAAAATTGTTGCAAGAATGTGTCAGAAAGGGTAGTTTGCCAGCGATTGAACTGGACCGAACCAGGCTGGACAGGATCCTTAAGTCTGCCCCCTTCTCAGAACTGCTGTTGCTTCGATTCGCCTGGCAAATCGACTGGAATCCCACCCTCCTATGATGAGTTAATGAGAGAAATTCGAGGAGTTGAGAAAAGGCGACCTCGGGAGGATCTGCACCAATAGCTGCGGCTACGACCCAAGTGACTGAGGGTGACCCAACAAGTGAAGTTCAGGGGCAGAGGTTGGAAGTCAATGAGTGCTCTGACAAGGAAAAAGATATGCCACAATGGGGCGAACTGTTGAGAGAGATCTGGGAATTCAAAAACAGTCCCTTTATGAAGGCTACGCCTGCAAGTACGGGCCCCGACCTATATCCGACTGCATCTGCTATGGGGGTGGGGGTACCCACCCATGTATCTCCTGCTGATAACAGCTCCAAACTCAATTCCTTGACCATGGAAGTGGAGAAACTGATGAGATGTCTCCAAATGCTTATCACGCCACAGACAGAGATGGCACCAAGGTTTCCAGTTAGTAGTACCCCCGCCCTGGCTCCCAGTGTGGCGCCTCGGTCAGCTCAAACTCCAGAAAGTATGTTTTGCTATAATTGTGGGAAGGATGGGCACATGAAAAGGGAATGCCGGTCCCCAAAAGACACTGACAAAGTTGCATATAGGCTACAAGGAGAGCTTGGAGAACAAATCAGTGGTTAAGAGGTGCGAAATGATCCCAGTGAGGGCACCAAAATGCTAACTCACGTCCTTTGTGGCAAGGTCAGTTGCCCAGGCCCCCACTACCGCTCTCCAGACTGGTCCAGAATAGTGGGTCCCTCCATGGAGACCACTGTAAAGGTGAATGGAGTGTCTACAAGAGCTGTATAGACAGTGGCTCCCAAGTGACAATTATGTTCCAGGATTGGTATCAGAAGCATTTGTCAGGCGTGCCCTTACAACCATTAGAAGGACTGCATGTATGGGGGTTAAGTGAGAAGGCCTACCCCTATTCCGGGTATATCCGAATTTGGCTGTCTTTCCCCACCTCCGTGGCTGGAGTGGCGAATAAGTAGAGACCTAGCCTTAGTGTGTCCCCCACTGGACTGTACGATGGTGTCCCTTTGTTGATTGGAACAAATGCTCATATGTTAGGAAGGCTGGCACAGTTGTGTTATGAAAAACAGGGGTCAAAGACTAGTAGAGCTTTAAGTTCCAGCTTTAATTAAGAAGGCCTATGAGGCACAGAGAGATGCTGAAAAATAGAACCAGAGGAACCGGTCGAATTGTATGGAAGAAGGATCCTGAGTCTCTGATCCTGGCGCTAAATGCCCAGTGTACCTTACAGAGAGAGGTCCGTATCAGAAAGGATGTTAAGAATAAAATATTAATGTTGGATGCACCAGGCGATGGAAAATTTCAGAGGGACTGCTGGTCAAGCCTAGTATTTTGCCCGCTAGAGCCCATGCTTATGCCAGAAGGGTAATGGTCCAAGTTCATAATGTGTCTGAAAGAGACATTCGAGTAAATAGAGGTTGCATCCTGGCTAATGTGCATTGTGCAGACACTGCAGTGCTACCCAGCAGCAAGAGTTCAAGGAAGAATGACAGAGTAACGCCTGACTTGTTTGATTTCGGCAACTCCCCGCTGCCAGCTGAATGGAAAGTGAGGATCAGTGAGAAGCTTGCCCAGAGAGACCAGGTGTTTTCTTTAAAGGAATGGGATGTAGGATGCATGCAAGGAGCTGAGCACAATATCCGGCTGCATGACGAAAGACCATTTTGTGAGAGGTCTCAACGCCTGGCACCTGCTGACATAGATGATGTGAGACGGCATCTGCAAGAGATGTTAGCTGCTGGTGTAATACAAGAATCCAGAAGCCCTTATGCTTCCCCCATTGTGGTAGTGAGGAAAAAGAATGGGACAGTAAGGATGTGTGTGGATTATCGCACCTTAAACGGCGGACTATCCCTGATCAGTACACAATGCCCGCATTCAGGATGCTTTGGACTGCCTAAACGGGAGCAAGTGGTTCTCTGTGTTGGATCTCGCAGTGGGTACTACCAGATCCCGATGGCCCCAGAGGACCATGAGAAGACAGCCTTTATCTGTCCGCTTGGCTTCTATGAATTCATGAGGATGCCTCAAGGGATTTCAGGTGCCCCAGCCACTTTTCAACGATTGATGGAGCGTGCAGTGGGGGACATGAACTTACTAGAGTGCCTGGTATACCTAGATGATGTTATTATGTTTGGCAGCTCACTGGAGGAACATGAGAGCAGATTATTTAAGGTATTGGACCAACTGGAGAACTTTGGCCTTAAACTGTCCATTGATAAGTGTCAATTCTTTCAAACATCAGTAAAGTATGTGGGACACATAGTATCCACCGAGGAATAGAGACCGACCCAAGTAAAGTTGAGGCCTTGACCACCTGGCCACAGCCCAAAATCTAAAGAACTGCAAAGATTCCTGGGATTCTGTGGTTATTATCGGCGTTTCATCAAGGACTATTCAAGAGTGATCCGCCCTTTACTTAACCTTACTCAAGGGTATCCCCCAACCCACAAAAAAACCCAAAAGTCAGCGTCCCTCAAGACTGAAAGAGTGTATTTCCATCCGAGTGAAGTATTTGGGGCCCGCTGGACTCCTGACTGTGAGACTGCTTTTCATGAGATCATATATCAACTTACCCATGCTCCAGTGCTGGCCTATGCCAATCCAAGAAAACCTTACATCCTGCACACTGATGCTAGCTTGCAAGGGTTGGGGGCTGTGTTGTACCAAGAGCACGAGAATGGCCTGAGACCAGTGGCCTTTGCCAGTAGAAGCCTGACCCCATCCGAAAAGAACTATCCTGTACATAAGTTAGAGTTCCTAGCTTTGAAGTGGGCTATTGTTGACCAATTCCATGAGTACTTGTATGGGGCTAAAATACTAGTAAAAACTGACAATAATCCTTTGACCTATGTGCAGACCTCAGCTAAGTTGGATGCCACTGGCCATAGGTGGCTTTCTGCATTATCTACATACGACTATGCTCTTGAATACCGAGCAGGTCTGAACCACATAGATGCTGATGCTCTCTCCCCGGAGGCCTGTTCCCCAGAATGATTGGGTCAGATTGGCAGAACCTGACATTCGGGCACTCTGCTGGAAGTTTGACAGGGAGGAACAAATGTCCACGGACGCAGTGGACTGCATGGTGGATTGCTTGGGACCCTCTGAGAATTGCATACCTGCTGCTTATTGCCACTTTTCTGCAATAGACATTGGTGCACTGCCTCAGCTGGACAATAACAGTATTCGGCGGGCTCAATCCCGTGATCCCATGATCAAATCAGCTTTAGAAGCCCTCTATGCAGGAAAAGATGTGCCCAAATTACGCTCCACTGATTTGAGAACTGCACTGTTATACAAAGAAGGTCCTAAGCTGAAACTGATCAATAAACTGTTATACAGAGAAACAGTAGACAGAGGGGGACAAGTAGACAAACAACAATCGTGCTGCCCACTGCCTTTTCGAGACTCAGTACTGAGGTCCTTGCACAACCACATGGGGCACCTTGGTATAGACAGAACACTTGACTTGGTGAGATCCAGATTCTATTGGCCTAAGATGGGGGCTGATGGAGCAACACATTCAAACTTGTAGTCGCTGTTTACAGAGGAAAGCTTTGCCCCAGAGGGCTGCCCCTTGTTAACATCACCACCAGTGCACCCATGGAGCTGGTCTGTATTGATTTTCTGAGTTTGGAGTCAGATCAAAGAAATATCAGTAATGTGCTGGTGGTCACTGACCATTTCACGAGATATGCCCAAGCTTTCCACCAAAGACCAGAAAGCATCCACTGTGGCCAAAGTACTTGTAGAAAACTTTTTGTTCACTATGGGGCTCCACAAAGAATCCATTCTGATCAAGGGAGAGACTTTGAGAGTCGTCTGATCAAGAGATGCTTTCTCTGTGGGGAGTGCGAAAGTCCAGAACCACTCCTTACCACCCCAGGGGACCCACAGCCTGAACGTTTCAACCACACTTTGCTAGATATGCTAGGCACCCTGCACCCAAAGGACAAGCCTAGATGGAGCCAACAAATTAGCACCCTGGTACATGCTTATAACTGCACCAAAGTGATGCCACTGGGTTCTCCCTACCGCCTGATGTTTGGAAGAGAAGCTCGACTACCGGTAGATGTGTGTTTGGGGTCTCTCCTGATGGAGTTCAAGCTGACAACTATTTACAGTATGTGCAAAGTTGAAGGCCCAGCTAACTCAGCTGCATCGAACTGGCTCAAACCATGGCTGCCAAAAGAAATCTGGCCAACAAAGAAAGGTATGATAAAAAGGTGAAAGCACAGGAACTCCAGGAGGGAGATCGGGTATTGCTAAGAAATCTGGGACTGCATGGCAAACACAAGATTGCTGACAGATGGCACCATCTCCCTCACATTGTAGTGGGCAAACTAGATGATCTGCCAGTGTACAAAGTAAGGCCTGAGAATAATTCAAAAGATGTAAAAACAATGCATAGAAATCATTTACTGCCCATTGGACAAATCTTGATTGAGTCTGAGCCCCAAAAGATGCCCCCTCTGGACCAGTGACTAGAGCTGCTGCTAAGAAAAGATCAAGAAAGTCTGCACCTACAGAAGCAGAGTTAAAGTGTTCCCTCCACAAGTCCCAGTTGAGCATGACTGTCAGTCCATATCAGAAGAAAGTGAGAGTGATTTTGAATACTATCCTTCTTACGAACTGAGTCAATTGTTTTGGGGCAATCCTAGTCAATACTGGAGACGAAGCTGGGCCTTCTGGACTGTCTAAGCCCCAACTTCGTCCCTGGAGCCAATGCTCCTAGAAAGTGAAGTGCAAAGCATCAGATCAGATGAAATGGAATCATTGTGCATGGTTGAACTGTTTGAGCTTTCAGGGAGGAAAATGATAGATTGGGGCAGACTGGTGATACACCCGAACAAGAAGAGTATTTTGAGTGCCCTGACAGTCCACTGCCAGTGTCCGAAAGCTCTCCATGCGAGCCAAATGTTGTGGACTCAGAAACTGTAACTCCTGGAGCTGAAAGTGCCCCAAGTTCTAGCCTCTCTACCCCCATGGAGACTCCCCTGACAAGTGAGGACAATGCTGAAAATGAGACTCAGAGTGTAGAGCCTGTAACAGTTCCCCCTAGAAAGACTGGTCAAGCTGTAAAGCCTGTGGTGCACCTCAGTTATGATTCCCTGGGCCAGCCAGTGGACCTGCCTCTCAATGTTGTCCATAAAGGGTATGTGTCCCGAGCTCATTGCCCAAACTGGCGTCAGTGCTAACTCAAGTTGCTTGTGTTGCCCTCTAAGTATGGTGCCCTTGCCCCGTCCAGCCCCAAGGTAACTGATAGGGAAGGGCCCCCTCTCTTCAGGTTTCATGTACAAGAGGTAATAACTTGAGTTATGGTACAATGTGTGTGTAATACTGTGCAAAGAGTGACGTACTGCAATGTTTCAGAAATGTGTTCTTGGTAAAATGATATATTGACTGATGATTACATGTGTGAGCCTAATGCAAATGTATATGGTTGCAGTTAAAACTTATGGGGGTACTTGCTTGATGCGGACGTCAAGCCTTCCCAGGCCAGGAAGGGTGTAACCCCCCTGCAAATGGGGGTTCCCAAAAGACTTCCAGGAGCTTGCTTGAATGCTCCAAGCCTGAATGGTGTTTGGCGTTTAAGCCATTTATCAGTGAGTGTTTTTAGAGCCTCTGGTACTGTCTCTTTAAGAGCTGTCTGCTTGCAGACATAATTAGTTTGTATGGGGGGACTGTGTGCTTCTCTGCTTGAGTACCACTCGAGCTGCTGCAATTCACTCCATTTTGCAGTCACTAGGAGTGCAAAGGAACCTATCTGAAAGATGTAACTGTTTGCCAGAAATCATTTAGAGTAATAATGAAAATACAGTTTGTCTAACCTGCTTTCTTTGCAGTCAGAACTGTGTTTGCCTAGTTCCCCATTCTAGTTTTGAACTGCTGAACTGGACCAATCAGTGTGGGTTAAGGTAGCTCTAAAATGGTGCCTTGGACGAATCAGAACTTGGACTTGTAATTTGAGCCAGCCACAAGAGGATTGTATGGGCAGTGACTCTGGGAGATGTAGTTTAGACTTCGGCGCCTTTTTGGACCAACAGGAGCAGTCTATTTTGAGTGACAGCCAATCCAGCCAAGAACTGGGAGGAACTCAAAGGAAATGCCCGGTTTTGTCTGCTGGAGTTTCTGTTGAGCTCTGGCAGTGTAGAGGGAAGGAGCCCTGTGCTTTTTCGGTGTGCAGTTTTAGTCGGGAAACGTGTGTAAGGCCCAGAGTTCCGGTCTACAGCTTGTGTAACTGCTTGTTAGGACTGAATCCATCCTGTGAAGAGAATCAAAGGATATCTGAAGAGTAGAAACCAGGCTCACCCTGTAGAAGACTGGAGAAATTGCTGAATTGCACTCGGTCTGTCAGGAACTGAATCTGCTGTGTGTTCTCCCGGGTATTGTGCAGTAATTGCGATCGGGATAGAGAAGCAGCCTGCCTGGTATAGTACTTTCTTTTTACCATATAAATGTGTGAGGAGGCTTGTGCAGCTCGAGTGAATCCTGCTGCCATTAAAGGACTTTTGCCTGTTACTGTTCACCATATAAATGTGTGAGAAGGCTTGTGTAGCTCAAGTGAATCCTGCTGCCATTAAAGGACTTTTGCCTGTTGCAGTTTGCCATATAAATGTGAGGAGTCTCGTGGAGCTCAAGAGTAGCCCTGCTGACATTGAAGGACCCTATCTTGTTTGGAGGTCTGAGTACTAATTCAGAGTCGCTCCCTGTTGAATTGCCACATTGAATCCAAATGGAATTACTGTACTGCTGACTGTTTATCTAATTTTTCTTTTCTCTGTGTGAAAGGACCCCTACCAGCTGCCACGGTTTGGACTAGCCACTAGGGCTTGGGTACCCAGGGACAGTAACTGGTAGGGATAGACCTGTGCACAGAGCCATAGGTAGATGAGTAAAGTGATAAGCTAATTAACCTGATTTCCCCCTGTCCTTGTTATATCCCCCTAAATAAATCAGAGCTGCTTGTTTCAGCAAAGTTATACTGCCTGAGGTATTTGTCTATGTTAAAGTATTGTACTGTGATTGTTGCACTATATCTTATTTTACAGGGGTCCAAGTGCCGAACCAGTCCTGGGGGTAAGTGTATACTGTGAAGGTAATTCTGATATACTGTGTGGGCCACTAGTGGGAAGAAAGGGGGGTTGCAGTGTCCCAGAGGGCTGTGACCAAGTAAGTTTAACTATTGCAAACCCTGACCTCTGGGTGGAGGCACCCGCCATTGGATCCAGGCCCCTCAACCTGTTAGTGGCAAATCAGGCAGGGGTAGTAGCCCCTGGGATAGCGCCATCTAGGGGTTACATGTACTGGACAGAAGTTAGAAGCAAAATAAATGCCTCCTAGTCCTCTGCAACCTGGTTAACAAAAGAATACCATGGAACTGTACATGACTGTATTTGTATCACTTGATTGTATGTCAGTATGTTTCCTCTGAGAAAATCAATAAAAACAGGATTGCTGATTATGGCAGTGCTTCCAGGCTGAGAAAGAGTGAGGCGCTACCTCTGCTCTCAGGAGGATGCCTGGGGCAGGCCAAGGAGAATTTACGATGCATGCATTGGGGTGCATGCATCCCAGCCTCCTCTGTGGGAAGCCCTACGGACAATACATGGGCTGTGGTGGTGGCCAGTGGCAGGCCAAGGAGGATTTGGGATGCATGTGTCCCAGCCTTCTCTGCAGGAAGCCCTATGAATTATGAGTAGGCTGCAGTGCCGGGGCAGACCAAGGACAGTTTGGGATCTATGCATCCCAGTCTTCTCTGAAGTGCCAGTGGCAGGCCAAGGAGAAACACAGAAACCTAGACTAAGACCAAGTTGGCCATCCAGTTGGCAGTTCCCTACCCAGTGCCGTGGTCACCTTAACGATCAGCTGAATTTAAAGATTGAATAGTCCTAATGGCTGACGGTCACCCTGTTCTCTAGGTATTCCTTCACCTCCTCAGCCTGTAGGTCCCAGTATTCCCTTATATCCATACCTTAAATCTATTACTGTCTTGGCTTCAATCGCATCTCTTGGCAGTTTATGCCATTCATCCTCAAACCGCTCTGTGAAAAATAATTTTCTCATGTCTCACCTGAATCCACACACACACACACACACCAGCCTCCACCCAAGTTCTGTTGTCACTGTGCTCTTGTTTCTTATGAACAAGTTCTCACAGTTTAACTGTACACCCCTACTTCAACCAGAACTATTGAGTGTCATGTATGCCCAGATGGGGGTGAGCAAGGCCCAGGGTGACATCCATGTAAGAATGTCACAGCTCACCAGAAACCACCTTGCAAATGTTTGAGCATGTATAGCGTTTCCCTTCATCTACTACAGATATTAGAAATGGGTAGGATGTCACCAGATAATCATGTTACATAAGAATAACAGTTCATATGAGAACCCTGTGGGTCTGGTAACTGCTGCTCATTACCCCTCCTCCAAAGGGCTTCAAGCTGATCTGACTCCCCTACCTGCATATCTACTGATTCTTTCTCGGATCCACCAGCAGAACTTCTGAACCCAGCCATACCATGGGCCCTTCCACCACTTACAGATGTTATGGGTAGGAAAAGTGTAACCAGGAGTTCCGTGCCACCCCAAAACCAGCACCTTGCTACTGAGCCAGATTCAGAAGACCCCTTCTGACCACTGATGGCACCCCAGGACAACTGAGCAGAACCCATGCCACTCAAAGTCTGGCACCCTGCCACTGAGCCAGACTTGGTAGGTCCCCTACAGCCAATCTAGGGCCCATACCTGCATGCTTGCACTGGGTACTGATGCTACCTGCTCTTGTCAATTACCACTCAGGAACTGTCTTACCCAGGGAAACATGAGGAACTCCCTTCTGCCAGCCAAAACCTCCTTTTTGTGTTACTTGCACGCATGTGCAAGAAACACATTGTGTCAGCAGTTAGGGAGAATGCCATAATGCATCAAGAAATTCGGCCACGTCACCTCATGATCAGCTGTTTTGGTGCATTACAAGCTGCCAAAACAGCTGATTGCCTGGTGGCCCCATGGCGATGGCTTCTCCATCAACCTCTCACAGTCCCCAGGAAGTTGACGGAAAGCCGCCGCTGCCCGCCGTTCAGTGTGTCTTCCTGGTGAAACATTTCAATAAATAAAAAAATTAAAAAAGCCAATGGGGTACCCAACCCTCCTGTTGGCATGACCCCTTCCCCAGTTAATTTGCCGACAGGGTAGCCCAATCCCCATCGGCATAATGCACTCACCCATGGCTCATGTGTCTCCCCAACACACTGTATGGCTGATGGGGGTGCCCAATCCCCTGTCAGCTCCACTGCCCCCCCAAACAAACTTCCATCTGCCATGCTGGGAGCCCACCCCAGCATGGCAAAAGTCCCCTGACGTCTTTAAAAAAAAAAAAATAGAAGAAACAAACCATCCCTCATTGATTCTCTTGCCCCCTCCCACAATCCGCGCCCACCCTCTGCACTACCTCCCACACCCCACCTCATCCCCTACTTACCTCGGGCCTTGCGATGATCTTGGTGGACGAGATGCGTCTGCACTCTTCAAAGCCGACCCTTGAACTGAAGACATGCCGGTAAGCTGTATAATGGCATAAATGTTTTTTTCAACTTTGGTGCATATCTCGGCCATTTTGAGAATTTTACACAAATTTTCAACATGGGGTTCTTGGGACCCCACCTCATGAACTCAGTCACTGCCATTTTGTTATTCTGTCCTGAAAGGTGATTTTGTGGTCACTGTGGGAACCACCTTTCGGGACTGATTGTGAAAATGACAGTGTCTGACGTAAGTGCGACCCCAAAAACCCTATGTTGAAAATTCAATGTCCCAAATGACTGTTTCTAGCGTGCATTGCGGTTCCTACGCACGTGTGTAACTTCAAGCATTTTTAATATTTTCTCTCCAGATTTTCAACATTGCCATTTTACCACACTTTCTTCTGAACAGTACAGCTGTCATTTTTCACATCTTGTCTGACATGTGTTTTCGCACATGTAGTGCACAATGGTGCAGTCGGTGTGTTAAATCAATGTTCAGGACAGATTAAGAAAAATCACAGTGACACTGTTCAGGAGGTAGACTCCCAAAAACCCTATGTTAAAAATTTGGTGGAAAAATTCCCAAAATTGCTGTTTATGAGCGATGGTTAACGCGGTTCCTTTTGCACTCATAACTGATTTTAATATTTTCACTCCAGATTTTCAGCATTGCCATTTTACCATATCTCCTTATGAACAGCACAACTGTCATTTTTCACATCTCACCCGAAATGTGTTTTTGCACATGTGGCGCACAGTGGCGTGGTCGGTGTGCGAAATCAATGTTCAGGGCAGATTAAGAAAATCACAGAGAAATTGTTCATGAGCAGAGGTCGTAAACTGGCTATTTTGAAAATTTGGTGACAAAAGACCATAAAGTGACTCTGCATTGCTCAATTTCCATGCACCCTCGTAAGTTCACGAATTCATAATGTTTTCAGTCCAGATTTTCAACATTGGCATTTTTCCACACCTCCTTATGAACAGTACAGCTGTTATTTTCCTCACCCTGGCCAAAATGTGTTTTTGCACTTCCGTTGCAGAATAGCCCTGTTGCTGTGGGACATCAGTGTTCAGGATAGATTAAGAAAATCACAGTGACACTGTTCATGAGAGGCGGTCCCAAAAAGCCTATGTTGAAAATCTGCTGTAAAAAATCCCAAAACTAATTACACTACAGGTGTGTGTTGCGCAGTTTCTATGCACACTCGTGACTTCGCCAGTTTTTTTTATATTTTCACTCCAGATTTTCAACATTGCCATTTTTTACACCTCCTCATGAACAGTACAGCTGTCATTTTTCACATCCTGTCCGAAATGTGTTTTCGCATGTGTGGCGCCAAATGGCGCAGTCGCTGTGCAAAATCACCTTTTGGCTAACAAACTGATAGAGTCACTGGTCATGTGGTGGGATCACAAAAAGCCCATGTTGAAAACTTGGAGTAAAAACACCAAGAAATGCCCAGGGTGTTAACATTTTCGACCATAATGCCCTACCCTGTAGGGACTGACAGGCATCAGGGGTGTGACTTGGGATTGTCGACAGTAATGCTCATGCCATTCCATCCCCACTCTGCAGCCAGTTGCAGGCATCGAGGTGCGCCTTGGATCCTTTGGCCCCAGAGTTCATCCCATTCACCTATACTGCACCCATTTCAGTGTATTTCCTTATGGAATTAGGTGAATGTAAAGCCCAAACACTTCAAAGCACACCTCAACACTTGTAAGTGTCTGCAGGGTAGGGTGAGATGAAATGTCATGACTGTTATGGGCAATGACCCAAAGGCACACCCCAATGCCTGTCCATCTCTGCAGGGCGAGGGTGGAGTTGGCGTCAGTTCAATACTTCACTGCCATTCCTATACTACATCTGTCTAACTCCTGCACTTCCACTGCTAATGCCAGCAACCAACACTTGGCGTTGACAAATGCTTGTTATCCCTACTGTTCCTAGTTCCTCCCTGCTCGCTGTGTGACAGAGCAGTTGGTGTACTGGCACCCAGTGCTCTGATGAACACATTAGCAACAACCCACCATCTTTCCTGGGGAAACGGTTGTTGCAACTGTTTATTCCTCATAAGAACTTGTATGTCTCAATCACACACCCTCTTTCTCTCCTGGCCTCCACAGTATACGTGTTAAGGTCTGCCAACCTTTCCTCATACAACCTCCCCTGCTGCACCCGGATCATTCATATGGTCCCTGTCCTTCTTGAGATATGGACTCCAGAACTGTGCACAGTACTCCAGATGTGGCCTTATCAGGGACCTGTACTGGGACCCCTAGCACCTCCTTTCTCCCACTGTAGCCCCTTCTTATGTATCACAGCATGCTGTTGCCTTCCAGTATGCCTTGCTGGACTGAGCAATGGACTTGAGTTTGTTACTTATGCTTACCCCGTGGCCTCTCTCCTCTGTTGTCTGTACCACCCTTACTCCCTCCATCCAGAAATCCATTGTCAGGTTCTTTCTGTTGATCTGCATCACTTTACACTTTTTGTAGTGAACTTCAGGTGCCTTAAACTGGATTACTTTTCCAATTTTCCAGGTCACTTTTCATTTCTCTAACTCCTTTGTGACCACTCTGCTCTAGATGTTAATCCTATCAGCAAAGAGGCCTGCCTTATTCCGCATTCCCTCTCCTGTATCATGGATGAAAATACTGAAGAGCACAGTCCCAGAGCTGATCCCTGTGCTACACTGCTTGTGTTTCCCATGGGCTTGTGCGAGTGTGCCCCGTTGATGACTACCATGGGCATCCCGCCCTCCAGCCAGTTTCCTGTCCACTTGTCCAGCTTATCCCATATCCTCAGCCCACCCAGATTTTGTATGAGCGTTTTGTGTGGGATGGAACTGAAGGCCTCGCCAGTGAAGAGCTGCAACACATCCACTGCTTCGTTCTTGTCCATTTCCTTAGTAACCTAATCAACAAAGTCAATCATGTTAGTTTGGCAAGATCTCCTTGCTACACACCCATGCTGCCTCCTGTCCTGCAATTCATTAGCCTTCAAGAATTCCACTATATGTTCCTCAGTGATGATTTCTACTAGTTTGCCTACAATCCGGGTAATCCTTGTCCCCATTCTTGACCGGTGGAACTAAATGCAGAAGTACAAAATATGTGTGGTGGTACTGACAATCACCAAAGAGGAAAGAGATGGGGGGGTAATCATATCTGATGACTTAAAGGTGGCCAGGCAGTGCAGCAAGGCAGTAGGGAGGGTTAGTGGAATGCTAGGGTGCATGGGGGAGTAGTATCACCAGTAGAAAGAGGGAGGTGGTGTTGCCACTCTATAGATCACTGGTAAGACCCCACATAGTGTACTGCATCCAGTTCTGGAGACCACTTCTCCAGAAGTACATAGACAGGGTGGAGATAGGCCAGAAGAGGGCAACTAAAATGGTGCAGGGTCTGCATTAAAAGTCCTGCAAGGAGAGACTAAAGGACCTAAATATGTGCACCCTGGAAGAGAAGATGGAAAGGGGGGATATGACAGAGACCTTTAAATACCTAAAGGGGGTAAATAAGGTACTGGAGGGAAGTATTGTTCACAACAAAAGGTGCTCAAGAACATGGGGGCATAATATGAAGCTGGAGGGGAATAAATTCAAGAGAGATGTGGGGAAGTACTTCTTCACAGAAAGAGTAGTGGATTTCTGGAACAACCTTCCCGCAGAGGTGGTGGGGATGAGAACAGTGGTGGGGTTCAAGAATGCATGGGACAGGTGCAAGGGAATCCTACAAGAAAGGAAGGAGAAAGGGATAACGGATCAGAGATCAAGTAAGATCTGCTGCAATACGATATGCAGGGTAAATGGGCAGACTAGGTGGGTCAAGCAGTCCTTATCTGCCAGAAAATTCTTTGTTTCTGTGTTTCTATTACTGTGATGCTTGGCCAGCTGGTTATGATTATTGTATGCTATTTGTAATATAAAAATATAGTATGTGATTGTCTCACATAAGACAGCCTGTGATCCATGGGTGACCCTCCCCCCAGGTTTCAGTGAAAACTACAGGATATATAATTGATCAGGAGATCTCTGTAATGTAATTAACTTCCTTGAGACATTGCATTTTATGGCCGTTTCATGACCTGTTGATGCTCTGAAGCTGGGAAACTAAAATATACATTTTATGAGTTCAGAAACAGGATATCATTACGCTGATTCCTGCCAGATATCTTGCATCTAGGTGAGGAATTGCAGGGTTGTAAAACTTCAAGGGAACTGGTAGATCAAAAGACTCATAATTCGGGAAATTAGTTTTTGCTGATGTCACCTTATTTAATATACCTCCTGATAGGACATCCTGTTTGTATTTTTATATATATTCTAAAAGAAGGAGCTAGGTGACTCACAGAAGGGGTGTGGAGATAAACAGTTTATACTATACTGTGTCTGAACAGTTGAGATATACCATCTGGGGACTCTAGAGAAAGACACAGCTCTCTGATATAAGGCACTTATAGAGGTGATACATTAGATAGAAAAAGTCTAAATGTATTGTGGTAGGAGTTTTCATTTTGTTCTTTGCTTTTCTTTTAAGTGATTTATGCTCTTTGTTATATTGTTCTGTGTTTACAGTTTTCATACTTTTATAATCTTTTAGTAAAGAATCTTTTTTTTCCCAAAAGACTGCCTGGGTGTCTCTCAGTTCTTTTTGCATGTGACGTATAGAATATTAAGTCTGACAAAAATGGTTCAACAGCTTGATGGTGTTACTAAACTGGGAAAAGGTAAGAATATACCTAAGATCTTTTATAGAGTTTTGAGGGTTCATTTTGGAAGCCTAGCTTGGTGCCACTGGCGAAGGATTGTACCGCAATCCCTGAAGAGGATATGCATCTGAGCCTGTACATTGGGTAAGCTAGCATAAGATTCACAGTTTGAATCCCCCAAAACTTGAGACTAAAGTTGATTTGGACCCAAAAGCAGACAGGAGGATTACCCTGTCTGTTACCTGTTCACACTATTGTGCTTGGAGGTTGGCACTGTGGGAGCAGAGGGCCTGACCTGCTGAGTGTGTTTGTGACAGATTTGGTTAGCAACGGTGTGAAAAAATTGTTAACACAAGCTTTAACTGTTCAGTTTGTCAGCTTAATACTGTACAGCTCACTTGCAAAATAAGGCAGTGATTTATTTTTAAAAAAGGAAACAGAACTATATCATTTTGTTTACAGTCAAGTTCCTACCTGTTTTATTTTTTTTCTAAAGTGCAAGTTAGAGTAGCCATAGTTAGGGAAGAAGATGGCTTCCAACTACAGCAGGTACACTGCAGACTACTTGAGGTAGTTGTGCCAGGACAGAGGAGTCCTGCACAAGGCGAGAGGTACCAAGCAGAATCTCATGGATGCCCTGATGGCAGCAGATGCCCAGAGCACTGAGTCACAGACTGTGACTGTAAAAGACCAAACCTTGGGTGTGGAGGGGGCCAGTGGCCAGTGCAGTGTCCAGATCTGGTGAAGATGACAGCAGAGCCAGTGCCAGCAAAGGGCCACAGCAGCAGGAGAAGGTCACCAGCATTCTGGAGCCAGAAGCAATCAAGCTACAGATTGAGTTGCGCAGAATGGAGTTGGAGTTCCAGACAGAAGAGAAGTGAGAGCAGTGAGCTGCAGAGGAGAAAAGGGAGCGAGAACAGTGAGAAGCTGAACATGAACAGCAAGAGGCAGAACGTGAAGAGCGTGAATGCCAGACGTGACATGAACTGGAGAAGTTACGACTCCAACCACCTGCACCAGAGCAGGTAAGTGGCTTGGGTTTAACTGGAACTACAGGACTGGGTTACAAATTAAATTCCAAATTGATAGCTGAATTTAAAGAGGGGGAGGATATGGATGCTTTTTTAAATTCTTTGGAAAAAGTTTATATTTGGGCAAAAGTTCCTAGAGGGTCCTGGAGCTTCCAGCTATCCCTGCTACTTACCGGGAAAGTTCAGGATGCATTGGGTCAATTGGACAAGGAGGATAGTAATGATTACAGCAAACTTAAAGCTGGACTTTTAAAAAAGTTCGATTTAACTGCAGAAGCATACAGAGCTAAATTCTGTAAGCTCAGGAGAAGCCCTGACATGAGCTATGAGGAGCTAGCCATGAAACAACATCAGTGTTTAAAACGTTGGTGGGAACGAATTGAAGCAAACTCTGTAGATAAAATTGAAAATGTTATATTGTTAGAGCAGTTTTTTGGGGCATGCCCAGCACAGCTGAAAACCTGGCTGGAGGACTGAGATCCCAAAACAGTGCAAGAGGCTGCTGAAGTCTCGGACCGCTATGCCAAGAGCAGACCTACTCTGAGAGTGAATGGGGCAGGCATGGCAGCACAGAAAGGGAAAAGCATGCCTTCAGGGCAGCTAACATCCTCACTGCCTCCACCAAAACCAGTTGGCCCCAAGTTTCAGAGAAAAGATTTCTCTAAAAAAGAAATTAATGTTGGGTTTGTAAAGAAACTGGGCATATTGCCAGACAGCATCCCAAAAGGGTGAGCAATATGCAGAGTGGTGCTAGGAAAAAGGTGGGTGGTTTATGTGTCCCTGGAAGCATGCCTGTGAACATAAGGGAACACATGCACCAAGTCACAGTGAATGGTGTACAGACACAAGGGTTAAGGGACACAGGGGCATCCCTGTTGCTGGTAAAAGGGGATCTGGTAGAGCCTGGTCAGCTTATACCAAATGAATTTGTAACTGTGCAAGACTTCACTGGGGAGGAGAAAACATTGCCACTCACCAGTGTTCTCCTAGACTGGGGTGAAACTGGAGGAACTGTGCAACAGGTGGCTGTAGCCAAAACTTTAGCAGTTGATGTCATCTTTGGCAATAATCTCAAACAGAGGATGGTCTGTGCAGCTACCCATAGCCAAGCAGCTAGAGAAATTTTTAGTTCCCTGGACCCCACAGAAGCCATTGTGGAAACCACTGGGAGGCTGGTTCCTCAGCCTGTGTCTCCTGATAGGGAGACTAATGAAAAGGGGGTAGAAATTTCACCAGTAGCAGTTAACCACACAGCAATGGAGGGTTACAACAAAGAAGGAGGGGTGACCCATTGTCAGAGGGCTAGGGATGACAGTGATCCTGAGTGCCCTGATGCTAGCGCTAGTGCTAGGGACCCTAGTTTAGGGACTGAAGGGGACCTGTCCCATGCCTTGGGAATGTGGAAGGAGTTTGCAGCTGCTTAGAAAAGTGACCCTAGTCTAGAGAAGCTGAGGGCTTGGGCAGACTCTTATGGAGCACAGGGAGGTGATGGTAAATATAAAGTTTATTGGGAAAATGGACTGATGTATACTCAAGCTGTGAAGACAGAGGGAGGGGTGATAGGCAGGCAGCTTTTCATTCCCAAGGGGTACTGTCAGCAGTTGCTCAAGATTGCACATGATATTCCCTTGTCTGGCCATCTGGGAGTTGCATGCACTATGTAGCAGTTGGCCCAGAATTTCTATTGGCACAACTTCACCCAGCAGGTGAAGGAGTATTGCAGGTCTTGTCACCGGTGCCAAGAAATAGGGAAGGTGGGTAAGAAAACCCAAGCCGCCCTAATTCCGTTGCCCATAGTGGAGGAGCCATTCCAGAGGGTGGGAGTGGATATTGTGGGGCCTTTAAATACCCCCAGCTCCTCCGGGAAGAGGTTAATCCTGACTGTGGTGGATTATGCCACCTGGCACCCAGATGCAGTTGCCCTATCCTCACTGAGGACAGACAAAGTGGCAGATGCCTTACTTGGGATTTTCTCCTGTGCTGGGTTTGCGCAGGAGGTTATTAGCAATCGAGAGGATTCCATCATGTTGGACCTAATGAAATGTTTGTGGGAGAAGTGTGGGGTGGTGCAGAGGCACACAACACCTTACCACCCGCAAGCCAATGGGCTTGTGGAAAGATTTAACGGTGCCCTGAAGTCAATGCTCCAAGTGTTTTCCGAACAGCATGGGAGGGACTGGGAGAAATACCTTCCCCACCTGTTGTTTACATACAGGGAGGTGTTCCAAGAGTTGACAGGATTTTCCCCCTTCAAGCTCTTATATGGATTCCGGGTATGTGGGCTCCTAGACTTGATGCAGGAGGACTGGGAAGGCAAGGATGCCACCCAGGGCACTCCCATAGTCCTTAGGTTTAGGGAAAGGCTGAAGGAGCTTATGGGGACAGCACAGAGCAACCTGGCAGCTGCCCAACAGAAACAAAATGTGTGGTACGACAGCAGAGCCAGAGCTCGCTCATACACAGTGGGTCAGGAAGTCATGGTACTTATTCTGGTCCGGAAAGACAAGCTGCAGGCTGAGTGATCAGGACCGTACAATGTAGTTAAGAAGGTAAATGACGTGAACTATATCATAGAGTTACCTGACAGAAGACATACAGAAAGAATGTATCATGTCAACATGGTGAAGCCATATGCTAACAGGGCTAACATGGTGTTTGCAGCATGTAGTCCTGGTGAGGGGACGGATGAAGAAGACCCCCTTATGGACTTGCAGGAAGAAAGCAAGCCTGAGTCCTCTGTGGAGGCAGTTAAATTGTCACCCCAGCTGGCCCCAGACAAGATCCAGGAAGTAAGGGAGATTTTAGCAGACTTTGCCCACTGTTTAGCACCAAGCCTGGACTAAGTCCCATAGTGACGCATGATGTGAAGACAGGGACACAGACACCCATACAGTGGACAGCATACCGGGTGTCAGAGGCTGTCCAAAAGGACATTAGGAGGGAGGTGGAGGAAATGCTGGATTTAGGGGTAATCCAGAGATCTCACAGCCCCTGGGCCTCACCCGTAGTCCTTGTACCCAAGCCAGATGGCTCTATTCTTTTCTGTGTGAACTATCATGGATTCATTGCAGTCACAAAGTCAGATGCCCACCCGATGCCCCAGACGGACGAACTCTTAGACACGTTGGGAGGGGTGACATTCCTCACAACTATTGACCTGACAAATGGGTATTGGCAGGTCAAGTTAACTGACTGAGCTAGGGAAAGGTCAGCCTTCATCACTTCGATAGGCTTATTTAAATTTAAAGTAATGCCTTTCGGAATGAAGAACGACCAAGCCGCTTTTCAATGGTTGGTGAACCAGGTGTTAAATGGTGCTGAGGAGTATGCTGTGGCGTACCTGGATGACATTGCCATCTTTAGTGCCAGCTGGGAGGAACACCTGTCCCACCTCAGGGAAGTGCTGAGCAGGATACAGAGGGCTGGGCTCATTGTCAAAGCTGAGAAATGCCAGATGGCCATGGTTGAAGTGGCATACCTTGGGCATTTTGTAGGCCGGGGACAGCTCTGTCCTAACCAAGTAAAAATAGAGGTGATCAAGGCATGGCCCAGACCAGAAACACAAAAGCAGGTCAGGAGTTTTCTAAGGACAGCAGGGTACTATAGGAAATTTGTAACCAATTACAGTGCCCTGGCTGCTCCCCTATCTGACCTAGTAAAGAAAAAGATACCTAAGAAAATTACCTGGGAACTAGCCTGTGAAAAAGCCTTTACCAGACTAAAGGAGGCACTGTGCAGTGCTTCTGTATTGACAAGTTCTGACTATAGCAGACCCTTTATAGTCCAGACTGATGCCTCAGACATGGGTACTGGGGCTGTACTGAGTCAGACATCCAACCAAGGGAAAGATCTCCATGCAGTGTACCTGAGTAAAAAGTTACTTCCCAAGGAGCTAGCTTACTCTACTGTGGAAAAAGAGTGTCTTGCCATAGTGTGGGCCCTAAAGAAGTTAGAGTCATACTTATATGGGCAGCATTTTGAGGTACAAACTGACCACAACCCCCTGGTTTGGCTGACACAAATGGGAAAAACTAATGGTAGACTATTAAGATGGAGTCTTGCCTTGCAAGGGTATGACATGATGATTTTACATAGGGCTGGAGCAACCAATCAGAACACAGATGGCCTGTTGCGTCTATATGAGGAGTGAACTGGCTTGGGAAGCTCATCCTATGCAGGGGATTCGAGCCCCCAAATTCAGTCTAGGTGGGGAGGACTGTGATGCTTGACCAGCTGGTTATGATTATTGTATGCTATTTGTAATATAAAAATATAGTATGTGATTGTCTCACATAAGACAGCCTCTGCTCCATGGAAACTACAGGATATATAATTGACCAGGAGATCTCTGCAATGTAGTTAACTTCCTTGAGACATTGCATTTTATGGCGGTTTTATGACCTGTTGCTGCTCTGAAGCTGGGAAACTAAAATATACATTTTATGAGTTCAGAAACAGGACATCATTAAGCTGATTCCTGCCAGATATCTTGCACCTAGGTGAGGGATTGCAGGGTTGTAAAAGTTCAAGGAACTGGTGGATCAGAAGACTCATAATTTGGGAAATGAGTTTTTGCTGATGTCACCTTATTTAATATACCTCCTGATGGAATCGAAATCCTCTGAGTGCACAGATTGGTACTGTGCTGAACTGTATGACAGCCCCAGGGTAATGTTGTGAAAGTATTGTCATATTGCGGTGTAACCCCCCTACAAATGGGGGTTCCCAAAAAGTTTTCCTTGAGCTTGCCTAAATGCTCACTGCCAGGCTGGTGTCCTGCATTTTAGCAGTTTAAATGTGATTACCAGAGCCTATATAGCCTCTATGTACTGTCTCTTTAAGAGCTGCCTAATTGCAGCTTAAGAAATCTGAGAGGGAGCTCTGTTAAAAGATGTAACTATTTACTGAAAATCATTTAGAGTGATAATGATAATGTAGTTTGTCTAACCTGCTTTCTTAGTAGCAAGGACTGTTTTGTTTGTCTCCACTATCTTGGTCCTGGACTGCAAATTAGACCAATCAGTACTGGTGGGACCTAAAATGTAGCTGAACTACAGGAGCTGTCTGAATTCAAAATCTGTAGGAACTGTAGTTGGAACTTTTTGTGCCTTTTTTGCAACTGAAGGGGGAGCTCTGGCTTTGACTGACAGCCAAATCAGCCAACCAAATCTTTTGGATCTTGGGGAAGTCCCGGGCTGCTTGCAGTTTTCAGTTAGATCTAAGCTGAAAGCTGAACAAGAAGGAGCTGAAGTGATTCTGAGCAGCAATCCTGAGTGGATTCGCATGGGAGAACTCTGACAAGGCTAAGTTTTTGGCCTGCATGACGGTTTGCTGCTCCTGAGAGGGAGAGAAGAGAATTATTTTGGACTAAATCCAAGTTTGTGTGACTAAAGTAAGCTACTGAAGTGGGCCAGGCTCAACCTGAAGAAGACCGAAGATTTTGCTGAATGCGATCGACCTGTCAGGAGTTCCAGCTACCCCTAAGCTCCCGGTGAGTGCAGATACTTAGCGATTGTGACCGGGGAGCACTTTGCCTGGTACAGTAGAATTCCCTTACATGTAAATGTACTATAAGCTGCTAGTGGGCCATGAGTTAGTCCCCCACTGTGTGAACTGTATTCTGCTTGCTGGGAGCTGTATCCATCCCAAAACGGACTGCATCCGAATTTGTCTCCACGCGGTCTAGGCCTTGCCAGACTGGCTCAGCCAGACTGCCCACTGCACAGAGAAGCCATCGACGAGAGACCTGCCTGGGGATCATCCCCCTGCTCCACGCTTGAACAGGAATGACGCTTCTGCGACTTATGTGGGCGCTGCTTCTCCAGGCATTCCAGATCAACCACCTGCAGTCTCGATTTTCGTCCAGCCTGTGTCCAGTCTTGGGTATCGTGAGTAAATACCAGGGTAGCTCCCTGCAACAACAGCTTAATCTGAGTGTGTCATCTGATTGTCTTGTTTCATTTCCTTTATGAACTGAGCCCTCTGGCTCCGGATTACAAATATTGTGTACTGTGCATGTTGCGTTTTCTGTCACAGGGCCCCAACCAGCTGCAACCCCGAGCAACGGTCCTGGCTAGCCCATCTCTTCTCCACCCGGATACCCAGAGGTGGACTGTGTGGGAAGACTGAAAGCGCATGTATAACTGCTTGACTGATATAACCTTTAAGCTAATTAACCTGATTTTGCCCCTCTCTTGTTCAAGTTCCCTGAATAAATCAGATCTAACTTTTTCTACATGTAAATCTGGCTGTGGTTCCAGTTTGTGCTCAAAGTACTGTACTATTGCTATTTGCTGTGCATAACCTTGTTTTACAGGGGGTCCCCAGGGTCAAGCCAGAGGAACCAGCCCTGGTGGTAAGTGCAAACAGTGTGGGTACTTGTGTGGTGTACCAGGGGTATTGTGAAAGTGATTATTGTACAGTGTTCAGGCCACTAGAGGGGAAAGAGGGGGGTTAGAGTGTCCCGGAGGGCTGTGCCCAGGTTAGCTTGACCACTACCAACCCTGATCTCTGGGTGGAGGCTTCAGTTTCAGAACTCAGGCCCCTTAACCTGCTACTAGCCAAGTAGGCAGGGGTAGTAGCCCTTGAGATAGCACCACCTAGGGGTTACATCTTGGAGGCTCACTGTTGGGATTTTGTGCCTTCTAGTGGCCAAATTTGTGAATTGCTGTTAAAAATAAATGGCTACCCCAACAGAAATGGCTGTACACCAGTTGGTGGGGTGGTGTACTGGGCAGGAGACCGACCCCCAAAATGCTATACTTATCCTGGATATTCCCCTGTGTACCAATAAGGACACTGTAGAGGGAGTACTTTCCAAGGTTGAATGTTTACAAAACCCTGTGGTGGTGGGTCGACAGACTAATCTGCTCGCCCAAAGTTTCATGGCGTTAGTAGAGTGTAAGAACCCAGTAGACAGTTTCAAAGTGCCACGGACTGTCACCCCGAAGGAGCCCTCACTGCCTGGAGAGTGATAACTAAAGACAGTAAAAACCCCGGGGAGAATGAACCCCACCCCCCACTATCTAAGACTTTTGAGGAGAAATATGCTAAATTGTTGCTGGAGGAAGGGAAAACTGTGGAGGACTTAAAGAAAATATTCCTGCCACCTGGGGGTGTTCCTCCCCCAACACCCCCTCCCGCTCCAGCACCTGTTATTGCCCCTCCTTCTGTGGTCATGCCATGCTGGCTCCTATATCTGTACCTGCCATTAGTCACAACTCTTACCGAAGGTTGAGAATCTTCCCTGGCACCCTCCCAACCCCCCCCCCAAGGGAGGATGATTTGGAGACCTGGATAGATTGTGTTGCCCCTTTGGTACCTGAATGGCAGTGTGCAGAGGCTGAGAAAAGGAAAAGGATCATAGAAAGTTTGAAGGGTCCCACCCTAGAGGCCATTAAATTTCTGAGGTCCACAAACCCTGATGCATCTGCCCAGAAGTACCTATCTGCACTCGAAGGCAATTTTGGGAGCATTGAGTCAGGGGAGGACTTGATGTGGAAATTTCAAGGTACAAAACAATGGCCAGAGGAAAGTTTGTCTGCATATGTTACTCATCTGGAAAGAGCGCTGCAGAAGGCTTACCGAAAAGATGGGGTAGCTGCCAGTGACATAAACCATGTGAGGTTGGGGCACATACTGCAACATGCAAAGCATTCTAAATTGCAACTCCTTCAATTAAGGCTCCCAGATAGAAGGGGTAACCCACCGGACTATTGTGACTTGATAAAAGAACTCCGGGAGGTTGAAGATGAAGAGGGGGATTGTAATTCTAGGGTGAGTGCAGCCCAAGTGATCACGGCATCAGAAGGCCCTTCCGAAATGGGGACCAATGAGGGTGTGCCACCATAGGATGAACTGCTGAGGGAGTTCAGAGAACCAAAAAACAGTCTCTTTATGAAGGCCACTCCTGCAGGTACAGGCACCAACCCTTATCCAACTGCATCTGCTATGGGGGTGGGAGTGTCCACCCAGGCATCTCCTGCTGACAGCAGCTCGAAACTCGATGTCTTGACTATGAAAGTAAGAGAATTGACTAGATGTCTCCAAATGCTCACCACACAGCAGACAGAGATGGCACCAAGGTTTTCAGTTGGTAGTGCCACCGTCCCAGCTCCCAGCATGATGCCTCGGCCACTCCAAATCCCAGAAAACATATTTTGCCATAATTGTGGGAAGGATGGGCACATGAAGAGAGAGAGAATGCCGGTCCACAAAAGACCTAGATAAAGTTGTATACAGGCTTCAAGGAAAGATTCGGAGAACGAATCAGTGGTCGAGAAGTGCCCAAAATGACCGCAGTGAGGGTTCAAGAAGTAGTAACTCAAATCCCTATTTGGCTAAATCATCTGTCCAGGACCCTGCTGTTGTCCCTCCATACTGGTCCAAAATAGTGGGCCCTTCAATAGAGACTACCGTGACTGTGAATGGTATTCTTACTCGGGCTGTGCTGGACAGTGGGTTGCAAGTGACCATTGTATTTAAGGACTGGTATGACAAACACTTCTCTGCTGTGCCCTTACAATCCCTGAAAGGCCTACATGTGTGGGGGCTGAGCGACAAGTCTTATCTCTACCTAGGATATGTCCACCTCTGGTTGTCATTTCCTGCAGCTGTAACTGGTGTAGAGGAGCAAGTCAAGACACTGGCCTTAGTGTGTCCCCCTACTGGACTATATGATGGTGTTCCCCTGTTAATTGGGACCAACTCCCATATGTTTGGGAGACTGGCACAACTCTGTCACAAGAAACAAGGGTGACGGACTGGGAGGGCCCTAAGAATTCCCGCTCTGATCAAGAGGGCCTATGATTTGCAACATAACCCCAAGGGAGTGGACCAGGATGAACCAGTAGGGGTCGTGTGGAAGAAGGACCCTGATTCAATGATACTGGCCCCTAATGCCCAGGGTACTGTTCGGGGGGGGGGTTCCGTCTCCACAAAGATGTCAAGAATAAAATACTGACGTTGGAAGCGCCAGGCAATGGAAAATTGCTGGAAGGATTATTGGTTAAGCCCAGTATCTTGCCAGCTCATGCTCATGCCTAAGCACGATGAGTGATGGTTCAGATTCATAATGTGTCAGATCAGGAGATCCAGGTGAACAGAGGATGCACCCTAGCTACGGTACACTGCGCAGACACTGCAGTGTTGCCCAGCAACAAGCCCCCTGGCAAGACAGAAAGAGTGACTCCCGACTTGTTTGATTTTGGTGACTCCCTGTTGCCAGCTGAATGGAAGACTAGAAATAGCCAGAAACTTGCCCAGAGAGATCAAGTGTTTTCGTTGAAGGAATGGGACGTGGCATATGTCCATGGTGTGGAGCATCACATACTCCTGCACGATGAACAACCATTTCGAGGGAGGTCTCGACGCCTAGCCCCTGCAGACATAGACGATGTGAGAAGACACTTGCAGGAAATGCTCGTGGCTGGTGTGATACAAGAATCCAGGAGCCCATATGCTTCTCCCATTGTGGTTGTGTGTAAGAAGAATGGAACAGTACGAATGTGTGTGGATTATCAGACCCTCAACAGGCAGACCATCCCTGATCAATGCACCATGCCCAATGTACAAGATACTCTGGATTATTTGAATGGGAGCAAATGATTCTCGGTGTTGGATCTTCGCAGTGGATATTACCAGATTCCGATGGCTCCGGAGGACAGTGAGAAGACAGCCTTCATCTGTCCACTGGGGTTCTACGAATTCCTGAGAATGCCACAGGGGATATCGGGTGCCCCAGCCACCTTCCAGTGACTGATGGAACGAGCGGTGGGAGACATGAATTTGCTGGAATGCCTGGTGTAGTTGGACGATGTCATTGTGTTTGGGAGCTCCCTAGAGGAACGTGAGAGTCGACTGTTCAAAGTACTAGACCGACTGGAAGATTTCAGCCTCAAGCTGTCCATTTACAAGTGCCAGTTTTTCCAAACCTCTGTGAAGTATGTGGGGCACATAGTGCCTACAGAGGGGCTAGAGACTGATCCTAGTAAAGTTGAAGCCTTGACTACTTGGCCCCAGACCCACAATTTGAAAGAACTGCAACATTTCCTGGCATTCTGTGGCTACTAATGCCGGTTCATAAAGGACTATTCCAAAGTGATTCGGCCACTCTTGAATCTTACCCAGGGTTACCCTCCTACCAATAGGAAATACAAAAAAGGGTCTGTCAAAGAACCAGACAAAGCATATTTCCACCCAGGTGAACTTTTTGGGTCCCGTTGGATGCCTGACTGTGAAGCAGCTTTCTACAAAGTCATATACCAGCTCACCCATGCCCCCATCCTTGCTTATGCTGATCCCACCAAACCCTATATGCGTCATACTGACGCCAGTCTGCAGGGTCTAGGAGCTGTACTGTATCAAGACCATGAGGATGGTTTGAGGCCAGTGGCATTCCTCAGTAGGAGCTTGACCCTGTCAGAGTGAAACTACCCTGTGCACAGGTTGGAGTTCCTTGCATTAAAATGGGCCATTGTCGACCAGTTTCATGATTACCTCTATTGGGCGAATATATTGGTGAGGACTGACAATAACCCATTGACTTATGTACAGACTTCAGCTAAGTTAGACGCCACGGGGCACTAGTGGCTTTCTGCATTGTCAACATATGATTATGCTGTCGAATATAGACCGGGCCTGAATCATATTGATGCTGACACCCTATCCCGGAGGTCCATTTCCAAGAGCGACTGGGTCAGGCTGTCTGATCCTGACATCCAAGCATTGTGCCAAAAGTTTGATAGAAATGGACAGATGTCTACGGACACAGCGGACTGCTTAGCAGATTGCTTGGGCCCCTCTGACACCTGCATACCAGCTGTGTATTGCCACTTTTCTGCTCTAGAAGTGCACTACCTCAGTTTGACAATGACAGCATGCAATGGGCTGAATCCCGAGATCCTATGATTCAGCCAGCACTTGACACCCTTTGTGCAGGAAAAGATGTGTCCAAGTTGCATTCCTCTGATCTGCGAACTGCTTTATTATTTAAAGAAGGCCCCAGGTTGAAGCTGCTTAATCATTTGTTGTATAGAGAGACAGTAGATTGGGGTGGCCAAATAGACAAGCAACAACTGGTCCTGCCCACAGCCTTCAAAGATTTGGTACTGCAGTCCCTCCACAATCATATGGGCCACCTCGGTATTGACCAGACTCTTGACCTAGTATGATCTCGATTCTACTGGTCCAAGATGGGGGCCGATGTCGAGCACCATGTAAGGACTTGCAGTCGCTGCCTGCATAGAATAGCCCTGCCTCAGAGGGCTGCCCCGCTTGTCAACATTACTACCAGCACCCCAATGAAACTAGTCTGCATAGACTTCTTGAGTTTAGAGCCTGATCAGCAAAACATTGGCAATGTGTTAGTGGTTACAGACCATTTCACAGGGTATGCACAAGCTTTTCCCACCAAAGATCAAAAAGCATCTACCGCGGCCAAGGTGCTAGTGGAAAATTTCTTCGTCCACTGTGGTGCCCCCAGCGAATTCACTCTGATCAGGTGATCAGGGCCAGGACTTTGAGAGTCGGCTAATCAAAGAAATGCTCTCTCTTTGGGGGGGTGAAAGTCAAGAACAACCCCTTATCACCCACAAGGGGCTCCTCAACCAGAACGCTTTAACCGCACCCTGCTAGACATGCTAGGCACCCTCCACCCAAAAGATAAGCATAAATGGAACCAGCAGATTAGCACCTTGGTACACGCATACAATTGCATGAAGAATGATACTACTGGGTTCTCTCCCTACCTCCTCATGTTCGGGAGAGAGGCCCGGCTGCCTGTTGATGTCTGTTTTGGGATTTCTCCCAATGGGGTCCGAGCCGAAGATTACCTGCAATATGTTCAAAAATTTAAAGCTCAATTGATCCATGCCTATCAACTGGCCCAGACCATGGCCGCCAAAAGAAATCTAGCCAACAAAGAGAGACATGATTGCAAAGTAAAGGCTCAAGAGCTTGGGCCTGGAGACCGTGTGTTGTTGCAAAATTTAGGACTGAATGGTAAACACAAAATTGCTGATCGATGGCACCATCTTCCCCATGTCATAGTTGGAAAGTTGGATGATTTGCCAGTGTGCAAAGTGCGCCCAGAGAATGACTTCAAAGATGTCAAGACCATGCACCGTAACCACTTGCTACCTATTGGTCAAGTTATAATTGAGGCTGAACCCACCGAAGTTGATTCCCTGGACCAGTGACTCGTGCTGCTGCAAGAAAGAAATAGAGTCAGCCTGCCCCCGTGGTTGCCAATTTAAGACTTCCCCCGCAGCAGGCCCAGAATGATAGTGACTGCCAGTCTAACTTGGATGACAGTGAGTGTGATAATGCCTATTACCCCTCATATGAACAGAGTCAGTTGTTTCATGGAAATCCTATGCTGAATTATGGGGATGAAGCTCTACAAGTCTCGATGGCTGACAGGGACCTGGGGGTGGTGGTGGATGTCAAGATGAACAACTCGGAGACTTGTAGGAGGGCAGCAGCCAAGGCCAACAGGATGCTGGGATGCATCACTAGGGGGATCACCTCCAGAAGGAGGGAAGTGATACTCCCTCTGTATAACTGCTTGGTGAGGCCGCACCTCGAGTACTGCGTGCAGTTTTGGAGGCCACACTTAAAGAGGGACATTAAACTCCTGGAGAGGGTCCAGAGTAGGGCAACCAAAATGATTTAGGGCTTGGGGGATAGGCCCTATGAGGAGAGGCTCGAAGAGCAAAATATGTACACATTGGAAGAGAGAAGGGACCGGGGGGACATGATAGAGGTCTTCAGGTACATGAAGGGGGTAAATAGAGGAGGAACAGTCAGGGTGCTTCGAAGGAAGGAGGAGGGGGCCACTAGAGGGCATGGGTGGAAGCTGGAGGGGGGAAGATTCAGGGGAGAAAGGAGGAGGTGCTACTTCACTGAGAGGGTGGTGGGGCCATGGAATGCACTGCCTAGGGGGCTGGTGGAGGCAGAGACAGTAGAGGGGCTCAAGAGGGGGTGGGACAGCTACAGGGGAAGGGTTCTGGAAGCAAAATCCAATGCAGCAAGAATATCCAGAACTGGGAAGGGAGAAGCCAGAGAAGGCGAGGGGGGCAGCAAGGTCAGCTCCTAGGGTGGGGGCTGACCAAACAAGCAGACGCGAAAGACCGTTAGGCCTATTCTGCTGCCATTTTAGTATGTTAGTATGTTGGTATGTTAGTATGTTAGTAAGCTGGGCCTTCTGGACTGCCTAATGCCCCGGCATCATCCTTGGAGCCAATGCTCCCTTAAGGTGAAGTGCAAAGTATCACATCTGAGGATGCTGAGTCTTTGTGTATTGTGGAACTGTATGATTTGCCTGAAGGAGAGGCTGATGGTACGAGTCTTTCTGGTAACATGTCATACTTGAAGAACACCATGAGAGTGCTGACAACCCCCCTTCAGTGCCAGAGTGTCTTCAAAATGAGCCAAGTGTTGTTGAAACAGAGACTACAGAGCAAGGGTCTGATAGTGCTCCCAGCTTGGACATTCCCCTTCATGCAGAGACACCCCTCACAAGTAATGAAAGCTCCAAGACCATTGCTGAAAGTACAGAGACTGTGGTTGTTCACACCCAGAAAGACTAACCGAGCTGTCAAGCCAGTGGTGTGCTTCAGTTATGATTCCCCCAGGAGGCCAGTGGATTTGCCTCTCAATGTAGTCCACAAAGGTGTTTATGTCTCTCAGAGCTCACTGCCCAAATTGAGCTTGATGGCCCATTCCAGGTTACTAGTTCTGCCCTCTCACCATGGTGTCCCTGCCCCATCCAGCCCAAGTTAGCTGATAGGGAAGGGTGCCCTCTTACATTGTTTAGAGTACAAGAAGTTATTACATGATTCTGTATAATAATGTTCAATTTACTTGTGTGAAATATGCATAATGTATTGTCAGAATGGAAATGATATAGTGGAGTACATTGAAATGAATAGTAAAGTGACAAATTATGCCAATTGATGAATCAGATAGTACTTGTATAGCATGCTAATGGTATAAATGTCTTGTATATATTGCATTTTCAGTGTTATGATGGTACAGACTTGATGCGGACGCCACGTTTGCCCAGGCAGGGAAGGGTGTAACCCCCCCTACAAATGGGAGTTCCCAAAAAGTCTTCCTTCAGCTTGCCTAAATGCTCACTGCCAGGCTGGTGTCCTGCATTTTAGCAGTTTAAATGTGATTACTGGAGCCTACATAGCCTCTGTGTATTGTCTCTTTAAGAGCTGCCTAATTGCAGCTTAAGTAATCTGAGAGGGAGCTCTGTTGAAAGATGTAACTATTTACTGAAAATCATTTAGAGTGATAATGATAATGTAGTTTGTCTAACCTGCTTTCTTTGTAGCAAGGACTGTTTTGTTTGTCTCCACTATCTTGGTCCTGGACTGCAAATTGGACCAATCAGTACTGGTGGGACCTAAAATGTAGCTGGACTACAGGAGCTGTCTGAATTCAAAATCTGCAGGAACTGTAGTTGGAACTTTTTGCGCCTTTTTTGCAACTGAAGGGGGAGCTCTGGCTTTGACTGACAGCCAAATCAGCCAACCAAATCTTTTGGATCTTGGGGAAGTCCTGGGCTGCTTGCAGTTTTCAGTTAGATCTAAGCTGAAAGCTGAACAAGAAGGAGCTGAAGTGATTCTGAGCAGCAATCCTGAGTGGATTCGCATGGGAGAACTCTGAAAAGGCTAAGTTTTTGGCCTGTATGTCGGTGTGCTGCTCCTAAGAGGGAGAGAAGAGAATAATTTTGGACTAAATCCAAGTTTGTGTGACTAAAGTAAGTTACTGAAGTGGGCCAAGCTCAACCTGAAGAAGACCAAAGATTTTGCTGAATGCGATTGGCCTGTCAGGAGTTCCAGCTACCCCTAAGCTCCCGGTGTGTGCAGAGACTTTGCGATTGTGATCGGGGAGTGCTTTGCCTGATACAGTAGAATTCCCTTACATGCAAATGTGCCATGAGCTGCTAGTTGGTCGCGAGTTAGTCCCCCACTGTGTGAACTGTGTTCTGCTTGCTGGAAGCTGTATCCAGCCCAAAACGGACTGCATCCGAATTTGTCTCCATGCGGTCTGGGCCTTGCCAGACTGGCCCAGCCAGACTACCCACTGCACAGAGAAGCCATCGACGAGAGACCTACCTTGGGATCAGCCCCCTGCTCCACGCTTTAACAGGAACGACGCCTCTGCGACTCATGTGGGCCCTGCTTCTCCTGGCATTCCAGATCAACCACCTGCAGTCTCGATTTTCGTCCAGCCTGTGTCCAGTCTTGGGTATCGTGAGTGAATACCAGGGTAGCTCCCTGCAACAACAGCTTAATCTGAGTGTGTCATCTGATTGTCTTGTTTCGTTTCCTTTATGAACTGAGCCCTCTGGCTCTGGATTACAAATATTGTGTACTGTGCATGTTGTGTTTTCCGTCACAGGGCCCCAACCAGCTGCAACCCCGAGCAACGGTCCTGGCTAGCCCATCTCTTCTCCACCCGGATACCCAGAGGTGGACTGTTTGAGGGGACTCAAAGCGCATGCATAACTGCTTGACTGATATAACCTTTAAGCTAATTAACCTGATTTTGCCCTTCCCTTGTTCAAGTCCCCTGAATAAATCAGATCTAACTTTTTCTGCATGTAATCTGACTATGGTTCCAGTTTGTGCTCAAAGTACTGTACTGTTGCTATTTGCTGTGCATAACCTTGTTTTACAGGGGGTTCCCAGGGTCGAGCCAGAGGAACCAGCCCTGGTGGTAAGTGCAAACAGTGTGGGTACTTGTGTGGTGTACCAGGGGTATTGTGAAAGTGATTATTGTACAGTATTCAGGCCACCAGAGGGGAAAGAGGGGGGTTACAGTGTCCTGGAGGGCTGTGCCCAGGTTAGCTTGACCACTACCAACCCTGATCTCCGGGTGGCGGCACCCGTTTCAGAACTCAGGCCCCTTAACCTGCTACTAGCCAAGCAGGCAGGGGGTAGTAGTCCTTGGGATAGCGCCACCTAGGGGTTACATCAGCAACTGGGTATGGTGGACAACACTAAAATTGCTGAATTAAGGTAGAAGTTCTCATAGTGGGTGAGAGAAAGTTTCAACCAATCCCCATTCTACTGTTTTGGTAGAATATTTATTACTGAGAGGGGGTTCTTGGAAAAAAACAGTATAGTTTTGAGAACTGTTTTTTTCTTAACGTGGGAGGTGTGTGGTAGAGTTAGGCTACACCCTCAGCTGTGACTGATGGACCACTTTTCTACCTCCTTATTTCCTAGCTACCAAAACATCTGTTGCACAACAATTAATGCTTTTCTCTTTGCTTTTCTTCTTTTGGCCCCCTACCCTATGTTGGCCACCTAATGTAGCTCTTTACTGTCCCTACTAAACTTCCTGCTAGTTCTCTCCTTTCATTCTTTTTCCATTTCCATCCATCCAGTCACTGGAATGATGCCAAACACCCAGAGTGGTGTTGTGTAAAGTGCATAAGTGCATTTCTCGTGTACAAAAAGCATGAAAGCTATTTTAAAAAGGAATGAATACAGTTAGTAAAGCCTTTTTTTTTAAAAAAGGTCTCAGAAGCCATATAAAACAATAACAATTTCATGATTAATACAGTTATGAGAAATCCTTCAGGTATTTTCATATATTCACACTATAAACCTGTTGCCGTATAAGGTTCTATGTATACAAGAGCTTAGTCACTGTGGATCAGAAACGTAGAAAGTCAATATCTGTGGATATATACACTGTACCTTTAACTGAACCAGGAAATCCCCTGACACAAACTCCTTCCCTCTTGATTTTGAAACAACATGTTCAGACATGAAACAACATGTCCAGATTTGTAAATACAGAAAGGGCTTAGTCAGGTGACCCCCACCAAAAGATATAAAAAGCCTCTTCACTAAGTTCACTTCAGTTCAGCCTAGTGGGGCTCAGCCCTGAGAGAGAGGAGAGAGGTTCTACTGCTACTGTAGACAAGCTGTTGAATGCCGATGAGAAGGGTCTTAGGAGCTCTAAGATCTAGGACTGTATTATGGGAGAAACTACTGATGTTAAGTAGTGATTTTCTTTGCAATTTTGTTGTTTTCATTTATTATTTTCCGAACTTTTTAAAAATAAATCACACTAAGGTATGTTCTAAACCTGTAAATTTGCCTCGTCTGAAGTTTATTCCCACACGCTGTGACACCCCGTGCCCCTATTTTTAAACTCTCGGTGACAAAAAGAATGCAACTGTTGTGGGGGATGCACCACTCCCTGAAAGGTAGGTACCAACACCAGAAATCCCTTAGATAGGGGAGGGGGCCAGGGCCCAGGCCACAGCCACTTCCCAATAAGAAAAAATTGCAAATGGCACCTACGCCTCCAAGTAGGACTAAATCAGTATTAGTACTGGGCAATGCCCTCAGGATTGACTTCTACCCCAGGAGTGTCTATGACCATTGATATTTAGATGACTAGTTAGTCTTTGGCAGAACCAGAGAACAGGCCCTACCATCAAGGGAACAAGCTATGCCATTGGTGACAAAGTTGGGGTTCATCTTGAATTTAGAGAAATCAAAGCTGGTTCCCAGAAAAAATATGTACTTCATTGGAGAAGAACTGGACACAGTGCAAGCATGGGCCTATCTTGCTTGGGAGAGGATTCAGACACTGGTGCGATGTGCAGCCACTTTCCAACCTGGGGAGAAAGATATGTACAAGATTTTCTGAGACTACTAGTCCTCATGTCAGCCAAAACCTCTGTGGCACCATCAGCAAGGCTGCACATAAGAAATGTACAGTGGCACTGGCACCTGAAAGAGTACTGGTATCAGCTCAGGGATTCTCTTTCTGCCCAAATACCAATGCAGGCAAGGCTTGCAAGCTCCCTCCAGTGGTGGCAACAAGTGCAGTATTTAAGAAAAAGAATCCCTATTCAGCCAGCAATGCACACATTAGTGCTTTGCTTACCCAGGAGCCTCCATTTTAGGCTGAGGGGCATATCTCTAACCCAACAGTGAAAGGGGCTTGGAGCCCTGCAGACAGAAGAAAACATATCAATCTGCAGGAGCTCAGAACAGTGTACCTGTCCTTAAAATCTTTCTCACTGTTCGTCAAAAAACATAGAAACATAGATATTGATGGCAGATAAGAACCGCTTGGCCTACCTAATCTGCCCCTTTTCCTTACCTACTGTAACATCACAGACATACTTGATCTCTGACTTTACCACCCCCCCCTTTTCTTACCTCTAAGGTTCCCTTATGCCTATCCCATGCATCTCTCAAACCTGTTACCGTGTTTTCCCCCACCACCTCTGCTGGGAGGCTGTTCCAGGCATCCACCACTCTTTCAGTGAAGAAGTATTTCCTCACATCTCCCCTGAATCCCTTCCCCACTTCATAGCATGTCCCCTTATTTTTGAGCATCTTTTTTTTTCTGAAAAATGCTTCCCTCTTGAAACTTATTTATACCTGTGAGGTATTTGAATGTTTCTATCATATCCCCCTCTCCCTTCTTTCCTCCAGGGTGTACATATTGAGATCCTTTAGTCTCTCCTCATAGGACTTGCAATGCAGACCCTGCACCACTTTAGTTGCCCTCCTCTGGACTGCCTCTACCCTATGTCCTTCCAGAGGAGTGGTCTCCCAGAACTGGACACAGTACTCTAGGTGAGGTCTCACTAGTGATCTATACAGCAGTAATACCAGCTCTCTCTTTCTGCTGGTTATACCCCTCCCAAATGTGCTCTAGCATCCCACTAGCTCCCCCCACTGCCTTGTCACACTGTTTGACTACTTTTATAGGTCCCTTACCTGTTTGGTGGTGGTTAATACCCCTCCCTCATTTTGTACTCTGCACCTGGGTTTCTGTGACCCAACTGCATGATTTTGCACTTCTTTGCATTGAAACATAGCTGCCACTCCCTTGATCACTCCTCTAGCTTTCTTACATCTCTATTCATTGTTTCCACCCTCCCTGCAGTGTTTACCATATTGCAGAGTGCAGTGTCATCTGCAAAGAGGCATACCTTCCCCTTCTAGCCCCTCTGAAATGTCACTAATAAAGACATTGAAAGGAGCAGTCCCAGTACTGATCCCTGTGGCACCGTGCTGGTCACCTCCCTTCCTCAGAGTGAACTCCGTTTACCACCATCCCCTGTCTCCTGTCCCCCAACCAATTTTTCACCCAGTTTACCACCTTTGGACCCACTCCTAGGCTTCTTAGTTTGTTTACTAGTCTCCTGTGTGGAACAGTGTTGAAGGCCTTAGTAAAATCTAGGTAGGCCACATTCACCACTCCACCCTGATCTAATTCCCTGGTCACCCGGTCAAAGAAATCCATCATATTTGTTTGACACGATCTCCCCCTAGTAAATCCATGCTGCCTCAGATCTTGAAGGTCATTGGATTCAAGAGATTCCACAATCCTCTCATTCAGTAGTAATTCCATTAATTTCCCCACCACCGAAATCAGGCTGACTGGCCTGTAATTGCCAGCCTCCTCTTTGCTCCCACTTTTATGAAGTGGGACTACATCCTCCCTCCTCCAGTCCTCTGGAACCACTCTGGTCTCCAGTGAGTGGTTGAGCAGGGCTGTCAGAGATGCAGCCAGCTCTTCCCTGAGCTCCCTCAATATCCTAGGATGTATCCCGTCTGGTCCCACTGCCTTGTCCTAGTTCAGATTTATAAGCCTTCATGAACCTATCCTCTGTAAATGGACTAGTGTCTACCTCCCTTCCTTTGATGCTCCTGGCCCTTATCTGTGGTCACTTGCCTTCCCCTTCCACAGCGAACACTGAACAAAAGTTTTTGTTCAAGATGCTCACATTTTCCTGGTCCCCCTCCATGCACTCCCCTAATTCCCTCCTAAGCCTTACTCTCCACCATTATACTAGTTCGATATTCATAGTTCACCGTGCACTACTATACTAAAAACTAAGCCCGGAGGGGGTTGCAACACTCCTCTATGACCCATGCCTAACAACCTCCCAAGGTGTGCATTAATCTCCAACAGCCCACCCTGTCATGTTTTATCCTTGCATACAGGGTCAGAACCAGGTTACTGACAGGTCGGAACTTGGTCAGTGGACTGGACTGGGTCAAATCAGAGTCAAGTCACAAATGACTCCAATTTTCAGACTTGAGCCAATGCAGGCCAGTCTGTGGAGGGGATCAGGGAGGAGGTGTTCTGATATGACACATGGTTGGTCTCTCCGTCCCTACTTCTTATGCAGTTTTGTAGTTAGGAGGAACTGCAGCACAAGGAGATCAACTTGCTTAAGTCAGCGCAGTGAATTAGTGTAGCTGGTGGGATTCAAACCAGGCATTTTCTATTTCATAGTTCAGCGCACCACTAGATCATGCAGCCTGATTAATTGTATAAAATATAATTATATTTTACTGGCGAGAGCCGCTGTCATACACGGTGTCTCACAATAATGTACATTATACTCCTGCAGAGGTAATAAAATCAAGCGCGGAATAGCAAAATCAATAATATGCAAGGCCAGTTAAAATTACACTATGCACAGGCAGATAACTAGTAAAGGCATGTTAGGGATATCAAGCGAAACAGCAAAACCTAAAGTGGGAAGGGGAGGAGAAGGATCTGAGGTGAGGGTTAGCACAGGAAAACAGAGGTGAAGTGGTGAGTTTTAGAAAGGGGCACTGGTGATGACAGCCAACATATCCCAAAGGGCTTCAGCTGAACTCAGTAACACAACACTCCACCAAAAAATGTAAATTTCAAGCCAGTCTGTTCTTTACTATTAAGAAATGAAGGAAAATGCATAGACTGCAGTGTGTTACAAGTTTGTTTTACACACCTGAGGTGAGTGACATCACATAAACCATGGGCGCAAAGCTCCAGTGCCTGGGAATCACACACCAAAGGTGTTTTAGAAACACAAAACTGGTCTTACTGCTGCCTGTATTTTTTGTTAAAATAACTAGTGTTTTTTTTTTTTAACTTTTCTCCTCCGCACAACAGCTGACTCTTTCTCTGCGGTTCTATATCATAATAGCGATTGCTGAATGGCAATTGCTATTATGGCAAGTGTATATTGCCGAAAAGCAAATTGGCAATATATACATACTGGTGAACCGAAACCCGGCAACCTAAAGTGTTTTTGCAAGGGGGGGGTGTGCCTCCTTCCCCCAAGCCCCTCCCAGCACCCCACTGAATTAGGATTCCTAACTCCAGGGGGATGCATGTCGGGGAGGGAGCACAACTTCAGATGCAAAAAAATTTAAGTCTAGGAGCCGCTGCCTGCGGCAAAATTTAGTCCCTCCCATCCCCAGCCCCGAACCCAGTATCTGCTGTGCCAGAGACAGCCTCCCTCAGCACCACACCACACGGCTGGCTTGGCAGCAGCAGGGACAGTTCCTGTACATAACCCTCTTCCCCATCCCTCCCTTTGCCATTCCCTTTTTCCTGTTGCTTTCCCCTACCCTCGCGGTAGAATCAGTCGCTACCTTTGTGGGTAGCCTATTCCAATAGCGCCGAATATGGAGTCGCCGTTTTGACGGTTGCCCATATTCTGGCACTATTATCACTGGATACCTTACTCTGTTGATGGCCCCCCCCAACCCAATCACCCACTGTCTCTGGGACTTACTTCTGGCTTGGCTCACATCCCCCCAGCTTCTTCCCAGTGGAGGGGCTGGAGGAGGGTACCCCAGTTCCCCCTTCAGAAGCCTCGCTAAGTAGAACCCACCCTGAGCCCAGCAGGCATTCTGGAGTCTGCGGAGGGCTGTCCACTTCATCCTGCCAGCCATGTGAGATTTTCTCTTCCCTTCTCCCCCACCAGAATGCTCTGTGGAGTGGGCGGCATAATGCTGCATGCACAGAGTGCCGACGTCTTCCGCAGGAAGCATTCGCCTACCCCTTAGCTGCCATGCACGCACCACCACCTATGGTCACCTAGGTGGCAGATTTGTGGCAGAGCTTGCTGCTCACTCCAGAGGAGGAGCATGTCCTCTGGGATGCTTGATCCTCTTCCCTCTGGCTGGCTTCTGATGACTCTGGCTTGCTACTGAACCCAGGTTGCCAGCGTCACGAGTGATAGCACTACTGCTGCACTGACATACCGACACAAAACTGGTGGTTTTAATACTTAAAAAAAAAAAAAAAGTGAAAGAGTTTCAAAATCAAAATGGATCCAGAAATTGGTGTGAAAACTTGGTAGGGTCCTATTCAATGCTGAATACGTGAGAGAACAGGAAAGAGAGAGACAGCTGAAGAAAAAACACAAATGCAAGTAGGCACTTTTTTCACAATTCCAAAAATGCCATTATACATGGATACCATAATATATATATAACACACATCATCTGTAATTGGATCTGTGATGTCATTCCCATGCATAATGACAGCCTACAGCATTTGGAAACTGGTTAAAAACACATTTAACCAGTTATATCCACATTAAAACAGAAACTTTGGAACACATCTCACCAGCACGTTAGGCAAAGCAGCTAAGTCACAACTGGAAGATTACATTCTCGCTAATGTCGAGAGAGTTTTTTTGGAAGATCATAATTAGATTTTTCAGAACCCCGACCATCACTAAACACTTAAGAACCACACATTCAGATAGATACTGGAGAAACTGTGGGATAGTGAAGTCCCACGTACACATTTTCTGGGGATGCCACAAGTTGGTTACCTATTGGAAAAAGGTTCACAGGGAGACTGAACTAAGTTTCAGGAAAACAAACTTGTTTGTATGTTAATATGATTGACAAGATCACTCTTACTTTTGTAAGAGTGATCTTACGTACATTCTTAGGCTATGAGAACCATGAACTGAAGGTGAGTGGCTCTGATTCCCTAAGAATGTAAGTGAGACTACACTCTCAATTGTAAGAGTGGCCTCACTGACCACAATATAAGTGAACAGTCAGAATGAAGGGCATCACACTTGAGTGTAGGGCTGGTCCCAATGTGCACTCTGTGTGCAGACACACGTTAGAATTTATATAAGCTCTGATCTTTTGTTTGCTGGTCCTACTGTCCTCCCTGGGCTAAGTACAGTCACACAGGACGACAGTACTTAGCCCTTGGAGAAAAGCAATCCCGGAAAACATCTGATCAGAGATTATAAAAGCTCTAACATGCACTGCAGGCTACTGAATCTCCCACTGCTGCCTACTGCTCTGATGTCTGCTGCAGGGGATTCTGGGATTTGTGGTAATGGATGATGTCAGCCTAAAACAAAGCAAAATGAGTCTGATACAATCTACTATACTACAGTGAACAGTAACTCAAAATGTTTTTGCACACAAAATGCACAATGGAACCAGACCAACACGTGAGTGTGGGACCCCTTGTGGTGACTGTTCCCCTTTACTATATCATTGATCGAGAGTGATCCTTAAAGAGGAACTCTGCACTTCAGCTTGCACTTTTATAAAGATGATTTAGCTGCTGCAATTTACTTGAGAATACAACTTTTTTTTCATTTTCAATGTTGCTTTACAAGATTTACAGCAACTCTTGGTAGGCCATCTAAAAAGTCTGTATAGACAATAGTTGAAAACATTTGCCTCTCCCCTGTTCACCTCACAGTGCCTTTGTTTATGACATCATAGTACTCACCATGACAACAGAATGTGATATCACAAACAGCAATTGTGTGGTTAGAAGGAGAAAGTCAAATACATTTTGAAAGACTTGGTGAAGTAATTGCTGCAGTATCCACAATATTTAGCAGACCAACAACAGGGGAAAGTAAAAAAAAAAAAAAGGGTAACAAACAACTAGAAAACAATAAAGTAAAACATTATTGGTGTAAACCTAGTGTTTTTAAAGCGATTTTGTCATGTTTGCCATAGCAAATGGGAGTAGTAACCTGTAGGAGTTATGAATCAATATCCTAAAATTCAAACTGCCAAAAAGCACTGTTTTCCATGAAAAAAAAATGCTTTTATTTCTGTGCTCTGCTTCATTTGTATAATCCTGCCCCTTTTTTCTCAGTGCTGCAACCCCCAACTGTGACATCATGCAAGGGAAACAAAGTTTTTAAGCACTGTGTTGAAACAGAGACATCTGTTGGTTGGTCTTGGTATTGCAGACATCCTTTTTCTTCACAATTTTGGACTCATAGCAGAAGTTGGACACCAGAGAAAAAGAAAAGTAGTCTGACCCATAATTATACTCCTGAACTACTTATAGTCATTCAGGCCCTATAACATAAACATAGAAAAGTATCATCACGCTCCCACATTCTGACAAGAGCTGCCACTTCAGACCTGTCACTTCAGCAGCAGGCAGTAAAAGTCAAATAACATCTACACAGACTGGCAAGTTATGTTTTTGGCCTATCTGCTTCGTAAAAACAGTCTTCCAGAAACTTTTCTACAGACTGTACAGCTGTAAACACTACTGACATAGGAGACTGCACTTTGATAAGGGAGACAGAAACATCAGCTATGTACTGTACCCACCACAATGCCTTGCTACATATATACATAGATGTTGACAGCAGATAAGATCCTACGGTCCACCTAGTCTGCCCATGTGTGTACGTACTTAGCTTCTTCAAGCTTTTCTAGAACTAGGTTATATGTCTACATATTACATGCTATTCTACAGTCCCCACTGCCAAAATAAGGGACTGCATCTCTGAGTAATGAACATTAAAATTAATTTTATAATTTGCCCAGAATTCCTTGTTGCTATATGTAAAACATTGCCAGTTCCCTTGCATAACATCATTATGAGAGTGTGGCCGCACACAGAAAACTGGAAGGCGGGCAGAAACAAAAACATACAAAAAAAATGAGAATGACATATTTTTTTTTACAAAACAAATTGCAGCTTCAACATCTGAAGCATGGGTGGCAATAGCATACTATGTGAAACAGGCATTTGTGGAATGTGACTAAATCACTTTAAACTTTTTATTATACTAGAGAGTTGCTCTTTAATATAGCAAATACAATACCATAACTTGCCTGTTTCCAGGGAAGCTACGCATAAGACACTCTTGACAGAATAAGAGTGTTTCACAGGCAGAGGAAAGGAGTGATCTGATTGGTTGGAAGTGCTCCCTTGATCTATAATACATTTAACAAAGAAATTCTAGGGCTGACAACCTTAATGACATGCAGTAAGGGTCTAAGTAGCTTGGAAATGATTTTATTTATGGCCACCAAAAAAGGGGATCACTTTCCAATGGCTATAAGATATGGTTCCAACAGTGTGCAGTTGGAAACAGAAAGTCTCGGAAATCCAGGACATGGAACAGATTATAGCAACCTTAAACCTGAGAAGAGAGGACCATTTCAATTTCTGGAAACCACTGGACATAGATACTACTGGTGCCAGACCTTGGTTGAGGGCTCGTGGGTCCTCTCTTCCTCCCTTTCAAGTGCAGTGAATGGCATACTATGCCAATCGGGGGGCAGGATACAGAATGTTTATCAGGCTGTAAACCTAGCTGTATAAATTGTGTATGGAGCTGGGCCAACACCTGTTCTTTTCTATAGAGGGAGCGGTAAGCTGAACTGATTCTGGATGCAATGTAGGATGGGAACAGCTCACTGAGGTTCATGTGTGTATTTGTACTGTTTGTCTGTGGTCACTATGTTGTTTTGTTGGGTGCCTGTTCACTCTCTGTTATGGTGTTGCTACATGTCCTGTAATCAATTTGTATGAAAAACACTACGTTTAAAAGGAACTGAGCTTGAGCTGGCTTGCCTGTGCAATCGTAGTCCTACCACATGCAATCCCGATGGCCTAAGGTTGGAAGTGCACTCAGGATGTCAGCGGGCCAGCCGGGGGAGGAGAATCCAACACTCATTGGACTGCTTTCCTCCTCCTCCTCCTCCTCCTCCTCCTCCTCTGGAGGGGAGGGTGGACAGCTCCTGGTGCTGGTCTGGCATCAGTGGAAGCTGGGGAAAGGCAGCCTGGGCCAAAGCTCAGTGTGGGGGTGGGGGGAGGCATGGCAGGCATTGATGCATGTCATGCGGGAGCACGTGACATACGTCATGATGCTATTGCATGTCACGCCTCTCAGCGGACAGTACAAGGAGGAAAAAGCCAGCAGCAGGATGGCACTGAGTGTCTACAGCCCTGTACCTGACCAGCAGGGCACACATCTGGAACAGGATCCATTACACAGCAGTGGTTGGCGAATCCCACTGAACCTGCTGGGGGGGGAGCCCTGGGGGAAAACGGCAGAGATAAGTCCTGGTGGATATCGGAGTGACAGGGCTGGAGTGCTTGGAAGCTGACTAGGGAGGACAGAAAAAGAATAGAAAAAAAAAGAAATGAGCTTTGTCTCTTACAGTTTACCTACAGATGAGTCTTGCTCAGGAGCTGCAATAGGGGCATGTGAGTATTTGTTCTTGGTGCAGAACACGGTACAGGTGCACTCATGGAAAAAGGGGAAAAAGCATTAAAGCAGCTTTGTAAATTTCTTTTTGCTCATTTGAGCAAGACAGTTACCTTGCTAACTCTGGTGTTTTGCGTCCTAAAGATAACGCTTCATCAGGGGTCCATCTGCACTCACTCCACCTTCATACTCGGCACCACCAGATACTCGATATTCCTTGCACAAACAACAAACGAAGCTGTGCACTGGTCCAGAGGGAGACATGCAAATTATTGCGTGAAGGTCAGTATTCCTGAGGAACTGCCAGTGCAGCAAGAAATACTGTGGGATTTTGGTTGTGTCAGTTATGCTGAGCTTCACACAGTATATCTGAATTTCTCACTCTGGGCTTGTGCACTGTTTCATTTGTTGTGTTTAGCCATGTTTACATGGAGGAATTAAGGCTGCAGTGCTCAGCTCTGATCATCCCTCCTCTTCCAGCACCGATCTAGCAGCTGCATCTAGATGGCCCTTCTCAGCTCTGATGCAAGTCACGCTGCAGAGGGGTCTGTGAGTTCGGGGGGGGCATTCTGTGACATTTACCTGCAGCAATTAATTCTGTTTGCTGTGATGTGAGTGGCGCTGCCTGTCCACATGGCAGCTTACACTGCTCACATCACATTGTGCTCCCAACTCGACTGGGACTCCAGGCTGGACCGGTCATTGATTTACCACGATCTGGTAAGAGTCCACACTGCTGCTTTTGCACCGGAGCAATCCATGCATTAGGGCTACTCCGGTGCAAAAGCAGCATGTCCATTTCATATAATGTACTGGGTTACCGAGCCATTGAGCAGCAGTGCGAGTCTGATTTTGAACTGGCATTGAGCTCAGAATTTGTGAAGTTCATCGATGTGATGTTCCTGACTTGGTTCTTGTTATTAGTGTGAAAAATGTTTAAAAAAAACTATTGCGCCCCAGGTCAGCAGGGCTAGATCCTTGACAGCCCCGTCCCCAATTCAAGTAATCTCAATCCCTCCACCCCATTCCCCCATTCTTCCACGAACACACATTTTGTTTTAAAATGATGCCAGCTTCTGGGAGTGTGCCAGGAGCCAAACGCATCTGTGAACACTGGTAGCCTTCCTTAATCTGCCCCTCTCCTGACTCCCAGTCTATGATGGGGGACAATAGAAGCTACAATCCCAGCTAACTCAGTCATCCCCCTCCCACAGCACCCCCACTCCTATTCTCTGTAATACAGTTATCTGGCTGTATGGGCAGGGCATATAAATGGTGGGGGAAGTGGAGTGGTTTGCATCATGAATGACACCAGGCAGCCAGCCTGCTGGAGCAGCAGTAGTGCTACCACTTTTGGCACAGGCGATCTGGGTCCGGAATGCGCCTGGGCCATAGGAGAGTCAGCTGGGGAGAGGAGGATTAAGCATCCCACAGGACACTCTCTTCCTCTTGGGAGGTAGGTGGTGGTTCAGGGACATTGCGACTCACAAGGGGGGACCCTTGGACCGAGCTTCTGGGTCGGCTGTGTCGGGCTTTGCCAGCAGCTAATCGCATTGCACTCTCTTAGGGGAGGTAGGAAAAAAATGGGAAAAGTGAGATGCTGCATGGGCAGGATGAAGCCTCTGCATGCCCACCACATCCACCACTGGATGTGAGCTGCCTTCCTCCAGGGATATCACCAGCTTTCACCTCCACCGTGGGTGGCCAGATGTCCGCAGGGAAGAAATGCCGAAGGAGCTGAAGAATTACCCAGTCCTGGGGGATAAGCTGGGGGGCAGCACAGCGATGTGTCATGGATGGGCTGGTAGTCCTGAATAGACAGGTGGCAGGATCTCACTAGGACAGGATAAAGGCACTTGATAGAAGGTGGGAGGAGGTCTGTACTGGCATACAGTGGAGCATAACATATGTTCAAAGAAAAGAAAAAGACACCAGGTAGACTGATGGGTCAGTCAGAGCTGAGGCTAAAGCTGGAGCATACTGTATGCTGTCCAGATCCAGAATAGCTATTATTCACTATGTTAGTGGCTCAGTAAGCTGCATGCTGTCCTCTGCATTGAGAAGACTGGAAGGTCATGGGTTCTAATCCAACACCAGAAATGTTCTAAAACCAATATTGGCAGTACAAGTGTAGCAAGGAGGGAGGGGAGGGGCTGCACTGTTGAGGTGCCATACTTCAGATGATATATTAAACCAAGCTCGATTCTGCCCTTCTGTAGTGGCTGGCCTGGTTGCATTAAAGAGCCTATAGCACTTCTCGAAAGAGTAGGGAATTTCACCCAATGTCCTGGACAACATTCCTCCTGTCAGTATAGTCCCACGTAATCCACCTCCCAATGCTCACTGGGAAACTTGCTGTCACAGGTCAGAGTGCCATACATGCTCAAAAGTTACAAACAAGAAAATCCCCAATGGCTGGACTAAATGGATCACATACATCCAGCTAGAGCACTTTGCAAGCCTTTGTTTGGCTATCCTGGCTGACGGAATAGTATACTGTAACCCCCACACACACACACACATCTCAGCTGTGACTACAATCATATGTTAGTGACTACTATAATATGAATTGTAACTGCAATTATAGGGTACAAATAAATATGTGTTTAATTAAGAGAGAGACACAGAAACCGATAACTAGGACTGTGGTTCTCTCCCTGCATTCTTTTTGTGGATCTTTCACACTGCTCTCCTCACATCATTCTGGATCCTGCACACTGCTGTCCTTGCATCCTTTGTGGATCCTACACACTGCCACACTGCTCTCCTTCCATCCTTTGTGGCTCCTACACATTGCCCTCCTTGCATCCTTTATGCATTCTACACATTGCTGTCACTGAATCCTTTACATATCCCACACAGTGTTCTCCTTGCATCCTTTATGTATCCTACATACTGCTCTCCATGCATCCTTTAAATATCCTACACACTGCTCTCCTTGCATCCTTTAAATATCCTACACACTGCTCTCCATGCATCCTTTAAATATCATACAAACTGCTCTCCTTGCTTTCTTTACATACCTACACACTGCTCTCCTTATACCCTTTACGTATCCTACACACTGCTCTCCTTGTATCCTTTACATATCCTACACACTGCTCTCCTTGTATGCTTTACATATCCTACACACTGCTCACCTTGTATCCTTTACATATCCTACACATTGTTCTCCTTTCATCCTATACATATCCTACACACTGCTCTCCTTGCATCCTTTACGTATCTTACACACGGCTTTCCTTGCATCCTTTACGTATCCTACACACTGCTCTCCTTGTATCCTTTACATATCCAACACACTGTTCTCCTTCCATCCTTTACATATTCTACACACTGCTACTTGCATCCTTTATGTTTGCTACATACTGCTCTCCTTGCATCCTTCACATGTCCTACTCATTGCCCTGCCTGCATCCTTTACATATCCTACACAATGCTCTCCTTACATCTTTTACATATCCTTCATATTGTTCTTATAGAAACACAGAAACTGACAGCAGGTAAGGACTGCTTGGCCCACCTAGTCTGTCCATTTTCCCTGCCTACTGTAACACTGCAGACCCTTCTTGATTGCCAACAACCCCCCCCCCCTTTCCTTACCACTAAAGTTCTCTTTTGCATGTCCCATGCCTTCTTGAATTCCACTACAGTTTTTGCCCCACCACCTCTACTGGGAGGCTGTTCCAGGCATTAACCACTCTTTCTGTGAAGAAGTACTTCCTTACATCTTTTCTGAGCCCAACCCCCTCCAACCTCATAGCATGTCCTCTTGTTCTTGAGCATCTTTTTCTCTGAAAAATGTTTCCCTCTTGAACCTTATTCATACTGGTAACTTATTTCAAAGTCTCTGTCCTATCCCCCCCTGTCTCCCTCCTTTCCTCCAAGTTGTACATATTGAGGTCCTTTAGTCTCTCCTCATAGGGCTTTTGATGCACACCCTGCACCATTTTAGTTGCCCTCCTGTGGACTGCCTGTACTCTGTCTATGTCCTTCCAGAGATGTGGTCTCCAAAACTGAGCATAGTACTCTAAGTGAGGTATCACCAGTGATTTATATATTGGAATCACCACTGTCTTCTTCCTGCTAGTGATACCCCTCCCTATGCACTCTAGCATCCCACTGGCTCTCTCCACTGCCTTGTCCTGCTACTTGGCCACCTTTAGGTCATCGAATATGATTATCTCCGGGTCCCTTTCCTGTTTGGTGATCGTCAGTACCACTCCCGCCATTGTGTACACCGCCCCTGGGTTTTTGCACCCAAAGTGCATGATGTTGCACTTCTTCACATTGACACTTAGTTTCCACACTCTTGATCACTCCCTCAAGCTTTCTTAGATCCCTTTTCATTCCCCCCCCCAGCCCCCAGAGTGTCTACCCTATTGCAGATTTTAGTGTTATTTGCAAAAAGGCATACATTCCCTTCAAGTCCCTCTGCAATGTTGCTAATAAAGACATTGAAGAGGACCATTCCTAGTACTGATCCTTGAGGCACCCTGCTGGCCAGCCTTCCTTCCTTGGAGTGAACTCCGTTTGCCACCACCCTCTGTCACCTATCCCCCAACCAATTTCTTACCCAATTTACTACCTTTGGATCCACTCCCAGAGTGCCCAGCTTGTTCACGAGTCTCCTATGTGGAACAGTGTAGAAGGCCTTACTGAAATCTCGGTAGGCCATATCCACCGCTCCTCCCTGATCTAATTCCTTGGTCACCCAGCCAAAGAAATCTATCAGATTTGTTTGACATGACCTCCCCCCAGTGAATCCATGTTGCCTTGCATCTTGTAAGTCACTGGATTCAAGATATTCCACTATCCTTTCCTTCAGTAGTGATTCCGTTAGTTTCCACGGAAGTCACACTGACTGGCCAGCAATTGCTAACCTCCTCCCTGCTCCCACGTTTGTGAAGTAGGACTACATCTGCCCTCCTCCAGCCCTCTGGAACCACCCCCATCTCCACTGAGTGGTTGAATAGGACTGCCAGAAGTGCAGCCAGCTCTTCTATGAGCTCCCTCAGTATTCTTGGGTGTATCCCATCAAGCCCCATTACCTTATCCACTTTCAGATTTGTGAGTGCCTTTAGGAATCTCTCCTCTGTAAATGAACTAGTGTCCATCTCCCTTCCTACAATGTCCCTGACACTTATCTGTGGCCCCTCTCCTTCCTTTTCCTCGGTGAACACTACTGAACAAAAGGATTCATTCAAGATGTCTGCTTTTTCCTTGTGCCTTTCCACACACTCCCCCCCTTTCCTCCTTAGTCTTACAGTCCCTCCCCTGAATTTTCTCCTTTCACTTACATACATGAAAAATGTCTTGTCCCCTTCCTCTACTGCTTGAGCTATTTTCATCTTCATCTACGCCTTTGCACTCCTGACTACTTTCCCTGCCTGCTTCTGCTTCTCCTGATACACCTCCCTATCCTCCCCCACCGTGTCTCCTTATACCTCCTGAATGCTAACGTTTTTGCCTTTACCTTTCCAGCCACCTCTTCTGAGAACCATAGTAGTCTCTTTTCCTCTTGATTTTACTTACTTGCCTGATGCAGAGGTTTATTGCCCTCACTATCCCCATTTTTAGTTTGTCAACTGTTCCTCCACTTCAAAGTCCTCTCTTTCCTAGCCAGGTCATCCCTGAGGCATTTCCCCATCTTTGTAAAAATCAGTCTCCTGAAGTCGAGGACCCTCATCTTTGTGTGGTTCCTTTCTGCTACAGTTCTTATATTGAACCACACTGTATGGTGATCACTGGTCCCCAGGTGGCAACCCACCGTGCGTCTGCAACACTGTCCCCATTAGTGAGTACAAGGTTCAATATTGCTCCCTCACAAGTGGGCTCCTTTACTAGTTGGCTAGTTGGCTGAGGAACACCCCCTACACAAAGTCCAGGATGTCCCTGCTCTTAGCTGAAGCTACAGCTGGGAGGCTCCAATCTACATCCAGCAGATTGAAGTCCCCCACCAGCAGCACCTCCCCCTTATTTGCAACCTTTTGAATGGCTTCCACCAGATCCTTATCCATCTCCCTCTCCTGTGCTGGAGGTCCATAGATCACACCAGTGTGAATAGCAGCTAGAGTCCCCGTATCTATGGTGACCCACAGTACCTCCGCCCCTCCTTGTGTGCCCTGTATCTCAGTGGCTGTTATGCTATCCCTCATGTAAAGAGCCACTCCTCCCCTTTTCTTACCCACCCTGTCCTTCCTTACCCTGGTATGGCTATGTTTCAGTCATGGTTCTCACTGCACCATGACTCTGTAATGGCGACAATGTCCAGGTCAACCTCTGCCGTAATGGCCACTAGAGCCAAGATTTTATTTCCCAGACTTCAAGCATTTGCACACATGGCCTTCCAAATTCTGCTATCACTGTGCTTGTCAGCCCCCTCCCTTTTCCCTTTTGCCCTCCCTCCATTTCCCCTCTGCGCTCATTCCCATCTCTCTTCATTTCTGCTGGTTTGTTTATCCTTTCAGGTACCCTTGTAGATTTGTCTCCTTTCAGGTTCTCCCTTTTGATTACTTCAGCATGTATGGTGGGTCAATTTATGTCTCCCTTTTTCCTACCGCCACCCCCCTCAGCTAGTTTAAATGTTTGCCAATGAAACATTTAAACTGCTCTATGAAGACCTAGGTTCCCCTCCAAGATGGATGCATGCCATCTCCCCTGTATAGGCCTCCATCCCTCCGGGTGGTACCCCAGTCTCCAATGTAGCTAAATCCCTCCTCTCTGCACCACTACTTCCACCATTGGTTGAAGCTCCTGGTACAGAGTACCCTATCCTCCCGCATCATTGACAGGCAGTACCTCAGAAATGGTCACTGAGCATGCAACTTGCCTAAGACCCCCCCCAACTCCCTGAACTCCTGCACTATCCTGACCTCATCCCTAGCCAGGTTATTAGTCTCTAGGTAGACAATGACTTCCAGCTCTCCCTCCCATCCTGCTGCCCTACCGATCTCAGGATCTGCTTTCCATTCCTCCAAGCAATGGTGCCGGGTAGACACCTTACCTCCCTTTCCTCCCCTCCCTTCTCATGCCCAAATCTACCCCCTTACAATGGAGTCCCCCACCAGGAGCTGCTTCCTCCTCCTCTGGGGTCCTCTGCCACCCTCCCTGGGGATTCTATTATGGAGATCCCCCACATCCTCCCTGGTCACTATTATGGGTTCCTCCATGGGACAGTTCAGCTCCGCCAGCATGGTGTAGGAATTGTGTAGTGGTACCATAGGGGAGATGTGCCTCTGACCCACCATCCTCACCCTCCCTGAGCCCACTGTTGTCCAGCCGCTACTCCTCCTTGACAACCTCTGAGGCAGTGGTGGCAGACTGGGTGGTCCCTTAGTGGGGGAGGATGCCCCTGAATCCTAGCCAATTCAGCCTGGAGATGAGCAACCTCCCCTCAGCCCAGAGAGGTGCACCCAGAGGGGGCAGCACTGCAGTCTCCAGAAAGTCTCATTGAAAGCTGCCACCCCATAGCCACTGTACTTCACCACTTTTGACATACTTACTATTTTGTTTACTTTACTTGCTACCTTAAAACAACTTGGTCCCTTCCCCCTTCTAGATTGTATCCAGATAGTAGTACCTTGTATATTAGTGTTCCTTCCTTTATTCCCTTCTTCTTTCCTTCCTGTAGCACCTGCACTTATACCTCCCCTAGCCCAGCATCCTGACCTGTCATTTTCTGGCTAGCTTTTCCCTTCACCCCTAATAATAACTTTTCCCCCCCTTTCTCTCAACACTACCCTTATGTACCCCTACCCTAGATAGGGTGTGTCACCCACTTCTAGTCCTGTCCTTCCTTCCAGCTGTACCTTGCAGACCACCTTCTTCCCTGTTCTTTCCCTGGCTTGCTGCCGGTGCTGGAACCTATTCTCCTGTTTTACTTACTGTTGCAGTGTGGTGACCTGCTGCTGGCTGCCATGTTGGGCTGACTTCAGTGGGCAGACTCTGATGTTTTTTTCAGTGGGTCCTTCACACGGGGGTTACCTGGAGGCCTAGTCCTTATGAAGCAGAAGTAAAATGGATCTGGGGAACAAGCTCCTCCCATTTAGTTCTCTCAGATAGCAATTAAGTGATTGGGGGAGCAGGAGGACCTGTAGCTGCTTTCCTTTTCCTCTCCCAAATATGCTGCTTCTAAAAGCAGAAGCAAAATGGAGTTGGGGCACACCTGACTGCGTTCACAGCTCACATGCCCTTCCTATTTAGCTGTTTCAGTTAGCAGTTAACTCATTATCTCCTGGGCGGCCATTTTGTGTCAGGTTAAGCAATGGCTAGTTCAGACTTCATATGAAGGCTATTGGAAGTAATGAGCTAAGTGGTGGGGGGAAGCTGTAGATACTTTCCCCTGTTCCTCTCTCAAATATGCTGTTCTTAATGCAGAAGTAAAATGGAGCTGGGGCACACCTGACTCTGTTTTCACAGGTTCTAGCATCCTTTGAGGATTCCATACTCGGCTTTTCTTGGATCCTTTATAGAACCACACACAGCTCCCCTTGCATCCTTTAAATATCCTATCCACTGCTCTCCTTAGATCCTTTATGGATCTCACACACTGCTCTCCTTGCATCCTTTACAGATCCCACACACTGCTCTTCTTGCATCCTTTATGGATCCCACACACTGCTGTCCTTGCATTCTTTACAGATCCCACACACTGCTCTTCTTGCATCCTTTAAAGATCCCACACACTGCTGTCCTTGCATCTTTTACAGATCCTACACACTGCTCTCTTTGTATCCTTTATGAATCCTATACACTGCTCTCCTTGCATCCTTTATGGATCTCACACACTGCTCTCCTTGCATCCTTTATGGATCCCACACACTGCTCTCCTTGCATCCTTTACAGATCCCACACACTGCTCTCCTTACATCCTTTACAGATCCCACACACTACTCTCCTTGTATCCTTTATGGATCCCACACACTGCTGTCCTTGCATCCTTTACAGATCCCACACACTGCTCTTCTTGCATCCTTTACAGATCCCACACACTGCTCTCCTTGCATCTTCTATGAATCCCACATACTGCTCTCCTTGTATCCTTTACATATCCCACACACTGCTCTCCTTGCATCCTTTATGGATCCCATACACTGCACTCCTTGCATCTTTTATGGATCCCACACACTGCTCTCCTTGTATCCTTTACATATCCCACACACACTGCTATCCTTGCATTCTTTACAGATCCCACACACTGCTCTCCTTGCATCCTTTACAGATCACACACACTGCTCTCCTTGCATCTTTTATGGATCCCAAACACTGCTCTCCTTGCATCCTTTACAGATCCCACACACTGCTCTCCTTGCATCCATTAATTGATCCCATACACTGCTCTCCTTGCATCCTTTACAGATTCCACACACTGCTCTCCTTGCATCCTTTACAGATCCCACACACTGCTCTCCTTGCATCCTTTACAGATCCCACACACTGCTCTCCTTGCATCCTTTACGGATCCCACACACTACTCTCCTTGCATCTTTATGGATCCCTTACTGCTCTCCTTGCATCCTTTACAGATCCCACACACTGCTCTCCTTGCATCCTTTACAGATCCCACACACTGCTGTCTTTGCATCCTTTATGGATCCCACACACTGCTGTCCTTGCATCCTTTACAGATCCCACACACTGCTCTCCTTGCATCCTTTACATATTCCACACACTGCTCTCCTTACATCCTTTACACATCCCACACACTGCTCTCCTTGCATCCTTTACAGATCCCACACACTGCTCTCCTTGCATCCTTTACAGATCCCACACACTGCTCTCCTTGCATCTGTTATGGATCCCACACACTGCTGTCCTTGCATCCTTTACAGATCCCACACATTGCTCTCCTTGCATCCTTTACATATCCCACACACTGCTCTCCTTGCATCCTATACAGATCACACACACTGCTCTTCTTGCATCCTTTATGGATCCCATACACTGCTCTCCTTGCATCCTTTACAGATCCCACACACTGCTCTCCTTGCATCCTTTACAGATCACAAACACTGCTCTCCTTGCATCCTTTATGGATCCCATACACTGCTCTCCTTGCATCTTTTACAGATCCCACACACTGCTCTCCTTGTATCCTTTACAGATCCCACACACTGCTCTCCTTGCATCTTTTATGGATCCCACACACTGCTCTCCTTGCATCCTTTACAGATCCCACACACTGCTTTCCTTGCATCCTTTATGGATCCCACACACTGCTCTCCTTGCATCCTTTATGGATCCCATACACTGCTCTCCTTGCATCTTCTATGGATCCCACATACTACTCTCCGTGTATCCTTTACATACCCCACACACACTGCTATCCTTGCATCCTTTACAGATCACATACACTGCTCTCCTTGCATCTTTTATGGATCCCACACACTGCTCTCCTTGCATTCTTTACAGATCCCACACACTGCTCTCCTTGCATCCTTTATGGATCCATACACTGCTCTCCTTGCATCCTTTATGGATCCATACACTGCTCTCCTTGCATCTTTTACAGATCCCACACACTGCTCTCCTTTCATCCTTTACAGATCCCACACACTGCTCTCCTTGCATCCTTTACAGATCCCGCTCACTGTTCTCTTTGCATCCTTTACAGATCACACACACTGCTGTCCTTGCATCTTTTATGGATCTCAAACACTGCTCTCCTTGCATCCTTTACAGATCCCACACACTGCTCTCCTTGCATCCATTATGGATCCCATACACTGCTCTCCTTGCATCCTTTACAGATTCCACACACTGCTCTCCTTGCATCCTTTACAGATCCCACACACTGCTCTCCTTGCATCCTTTACGGATCCCACACACTACTCTCCTTGCATCCTTTATGGATCCCATACACTGCTCTCCTTGCATCCTTTACAGATCCCACACACTGCTCTCCTTGCATCCTTTACAGATCCCACAGACTGCTGTCTTTGCATCCTTTACGGATCCCACACACTGCTGTCCTTGCATCCTTTACAGATCCCATACACTGCCCTCCTTGCATCCTTTACATATTCCACACACTGCTCTCCTTACATCCTTTACAGATCCCACACACTGCTCTCCTTGCATCCTTTACAGATCCCACACACTGCTCTCCTTACATCCTTTACAGATCCCACACACTGCTCTCCTTGCATCTGTTATGGATCCCACACACTGCTGTCCTTGCATCCTTTACAGATCCCACACATTGCTCTCCTTGCATCCTTTACATATCCCACACACTGCTCTCCTTGCATCCTTTACATATCCCACACACTGCTCTCCTTGCATCCTTTATGGATCCCATACACTGCTCTCCTTACATCCTTTATGGATCCCATACACTGCTCTCCTTGCATCTTTTACAGATCCCACACACTGCTCTCCTTGTATCCTTTACAGATCCCACACACTGCTCTCCTTGCATCTTTTATGGATCCCACACACTGCTCTCCTTGCATCTTTTACAGATCCCACACACTGCTCTCCTTGCATCCTTTATGGATCCCACACACTGCTCTCCTTGCATCCTTTATGGATCCCATACACTGCTCTCCTTGCATCTTCTATGGATCCCACATACTAATCTCTGTGTATCCTTTACATATCCCACACACACTGCTATCCTTGCATTCTTTACAGATCCCATATACTGCTCTCCTTGCATCCTTTACAGATCACATACGCTGCTCTCCTTGCATCTTTTATGGATCCCACACACTGCTCTCCTTGCATTCTTTACAGATCCCACACACTGCTCTCCTTGCATCCTTTATGGATCCATACACTGCTCTCCTTGCATCCTTTATGGATCCATACACTGCTCTCCTTGCATCTTTTACAGATCCCACACACTGCTCTCCTTTCATCCTTTACAGATCCCACACACTGCTCTCCTTGCATCCTTTACAGATCCCGCACACTGTTCTCTTTGCATCCTTTACAGATCCTACACACTGCTCTCCTTGCAACCTTTACAGATCATTCTATCGTTTTGCCACTGCCTCCCCCCACTTACTCATCACTGTCTCCTCTACTCATCTCTCACTCTCTGGCCCCTCTCTCACACAGGAGAACTGTCCATGGTGCCTCCCTCATAGCAAAATACTGATTTGGCTCCCTACCCCCTACCTCTCTTCCTGCCTTTCACCATTAAATTCCCTAGGCTACTCCCTCTGCCAGACGGACACCTGGACTTTCCACCTCCCACACCCCCACTCTGCTACCAGTCAAGCTGCATTTTCATACTGTCTCCCCCTCCTATGGAACAGCCTCCCACACAACCTTCACCTGGCCTCCTCCCTTCCAGCCATTAAACTACTTCTCAGGCTCCTCCCCTCCCTGCCAAAGATGCTCCATGAGACCCACCCCTGCTCGAGCCTAACTTACCTTAGGAGGACTCTTACAGTCAACTTTGTACACGTCAATCACCATACATATTAATGCTTCTCCATCGTACAATTCCTGTGCTTGTCTATACCTCACTGTAAGTTTAGTTGTTTTGTACTGTAATTCTAGAGGTAGTACTAAATGTCAATAACCAAAATTGTTTTACTCTTCTGCATACCTCTGGGTCACACCTGGAAATGAGCCTCAGCTCAGAGTGCCTTTCCCGGTCACCAATTTTAAATAAATAAATAAAATCCCACACACTGCTGTTCTTGTATCCTTTACAGATCCCACAAACTGCTCTCCTTGCATCCTTTACAGATCCCATACACTGCTCTCCTTGCATCCTTTACAGATCCCATACACTGCTCTCCTTGCATCCTTTACAGATCCCACACACTGATCTCCTTGCATCCTTTACAGATCCCACACACTGCTGTCCTTGCATCCTTTACAGATCCCACACATTGCTCTCCTTGCATCCTTTACATATTCCACACATTGCTCTCCTTGCATCCTTTACAGATCACACACACTGCTCTCCTTGCATCCATTATGGATCCCATACACTGCTCTCCTTGCATCTTTTACAGATCCCACACACTGCTCTCCTTGCATCCTTTACAGATCACACACTCTGCTCTCCTTGCATCTTTTATATATCCCACATAGTGCTCTCCTTGCATCCTTTACAGATCCCACACACTACTCTCCTTGCATCCTTTATGGATCCCATGCACTGCTCTCCTTGCATCTTTGATGGATCCATACACTGCTCTCCTTGCATCTTTTACAGATCCCACACACTGCTCTCCTTGCATTCTTTACAGATCACACACTCTGCTCTCCTTGCATCTTTTATATATCCCACATAGTGCTCTCCTTGCATCCTTTACAGATCCCACACACTACTCTCCTTGCATCCTTTATGGATCCCATGCACTGCTCTCCTTGCATCCTTTATGGGTCCCATACACTGCTCTCCTTGCATCCTTTACAGATCCCACACACTGCTCTCCTTGCATCCTTTACAGATCCCGCACACTGTTCTCTTTGCATCCTTTACAGATCCCACACACTGCTCTCCTTGCAATCTTTACAGATCGTTCTATCGTTTTGCCACTGCCTCCCCCCACTTACTCATCACTGTCTCCTCTACTCATCTCTCACTCTCTGGCCCCTCTCTCACACAGGAGAACTGTCCATGGTGCCTCCCTCATAGCAAAATACTGATTTGGCTCCCTACCCCCTACCTCTCTTCCTGCCTTTCACCATCAAATTCCCTAGGCTACTCCCTCTGCCAGATGGACACCTGGACTTTCCACCTCCCACACCCCCACTCTGCTACCAGTCAAGCTGCATTTTCATACTGTCTCCCCCCCCTATGGAACAACCTCCCACACAACCTTCACCTGGCCTCCTCCCTTTCAACCATTAAACTACTTCTCAGGCTCCTCCCCTCCCTGCCAAAGATGCTCCATGAGACCCACCCCTACTCGAGCCTAACTTACCTTAGGAGGACTCTTACAGTCAACTTTGTACACGTCAACCACCATACATATTAATGCTTCTCCATCGTACAATTCCTGTGCTTGTCTATACCTCACTGTAAGTTTAGTTGTTTTGTACTGTAATTCTAGAGGTAGTACTAAATGTCAATAACCAAAATTGTTTTACTCTTCTGCATACCTCTGGGTCATACCTGGAAATGAGCCTCAGCTCAGAGTGCCTTTCTCGGTCACCAATTTTAAATAAATAAATAAAATCCCACACACTGCTGTTCTTGTATCCTTTACAGATCCCACAAACTGCTCTCCTTGCATCCTTTACAGATCCCATACACTGCTCTCCTTGCATCCTATACAGATCCCACACACTGATCTCCTTGCATCCTTTACAGATCCCATACACAGCTCTTCTTGCATCCTTTACAGATCTTGTACACTGCTCTTCTTGCTTCTATTATAGATCCCGCACACTGCTCTCCTTGCATCCTTTTCAGATCCCACACACTGCTCTCCTTGCATCCTTTACAGATCCCACACACTGCTCTCCTTGTATCCTTTACGGATCCCACACACTGCTCTCCTTGCATCCTTTTCAGATCCCACACACTGCTCTCCTTGCATCTTTAACAGAGCACACACACTGCTCTCCTTGCAGCCTTTATAGATCATTCTAAAGTTTTGCCAACGCCTCCCCCCACTTACTCATCACTGCCTCCTCTACTCATCTCTCTCTTCCTGGGCCCTCTCTCACACAGGAGAACTGTCCATGGCTCCTCCCTCATAGCAAAATACTGGTTTAGCTCCCTACCCTCATCTCTCTTCCTGCCTTTCACCATCAAATTCCCTAGGCTACTCCCTCTGCCACAGGGATGCATGCACTTTCCACCTCCCACACCCCCACTCTGCTACCAGTCAAGCTGCTTTTTCATACTGTCCCCCCATGGAACAGTCTCCCACACAACCTTCACCTGGCCTCCTCCCTTCCAGCCATTAAACTACTTCTCAGGCTCCTCCTCTCCCTGCCAAAGATGCTCCATGAGACCCACCCCTGCTCAGGCCTAACCTACCTTAGGAGGACTCTTACAGTCAACTTTCTACACGTCAACCACCATACGTATTAATACTTCTCCATCGTACAATTCCTGTGCTTGTCTATACCTCACTGTAAGTTTAATTGTTTTGTACTGTAATTCTAGAGGTAGTACTAAATATCAATAACCAAAATAGTTTTACTGTTCTGCATACCTCTGGGTCGCACCTGGAAATGAGCCTCGGCTCAGTGTGCCTTTCCCGGTCACCAATTTTAAATAAATAAATAAAATCCCACACACTGCTGTCCTTGCATCCTTTAAATATCCAATACACTGCTCCCCTTGCATCCTTTATGGATTCCATACACTGCTCTTCTTGCATCCTGCATGGATCCCATACACTGCTCTCTTTGCATCCTTTAAATATCCTACACACTGCTCTTCTTGCACCCTTTAAGGATCCCATACACTGCTCTCTTTGCATACTTTATGTATCCTACACACTACCTACACACTACTCCCCTTGCATCCTTTAAATATTCTACACACTGCTCTCCTTGCATCCTTTATGGATCCCACACACTGCTCTCTTTGCATCCTTTATGTATCCTACACACTACCTACACACTACTCCCCTTGCATCCTTTAAATATTCTACACACTGCTCTCCTTGCATCCTTTATGGATCCCATACACTGCTATACTTGCATCCTTTAAATATCCTGCACACTGCTCTCCTTGCATCCTTTATGGATCCCATACACTGCTATCCTTGCATCCTTTAAATATCCTACACACTGCTCTCCTTACATCCTTTAAATATCGTACACACTGCTCTCCTTGCATCATTATGGATCCTACACACTGCTTTCCTCACATCCTTTAAATATCGTACACACTGCTCTCCTTGCATCATTATGGATCCTACACACTGCTTTCCTCACATCCTTAATGGATCCCACAGACTGCTCCTCGTGCAGCCTTTACAGATCCTACACACTGCTTTTCTGACAAACAGCTTCATCGGTATGCTACCACTGAGTGTACTAAATGCCTCTTTTCCCTTGGGGGCTGACCTTGTGCTCAGACAAGATAACAGCTACAATACACTGAGGAGTCCCAAATGGACGAAACACATGTCTGCAGCTTTTCATTCTTAAACTAAATTGGAACTAAAATAAAAGATTGTATTCAGGCAACTTCTGTGCTGTACAAGCTTTGTCAGCTTACCTCACCCAAAGAAAGATTTGCATACTGCTATCCACGATGCATTGCAGTGGGTCTTTAGGTTTTAGAGCAGGAATTCTCAAATGGTGAGGCCAGTCTCCCTGGGGAGGCCCCAACCTATTCCAGGGGAAGCTCAAGCAAGTCTGAAAAAGTACTGTATTTAAATGTTGAGTTTTATGTATTTTGTGTGAAGAGATGAAGCAAACTGAAAGAGGATAATACTAGGTGAATTTTATGTATTTATTTACTAATAGGTAACAAGGGAAAGTGAATGAGCCAAGGCTCATTTCAGGTGTACCCGGGGAAGGGTAGGTAGTGAATACATTTGAAAAGGTAACTGCAAAACAAACAAGAAATACACAGTGAACAATAGTGCAAACAAATGCAAACAATAAACTAACAATGAGTGGTGGTAATTGATCAATTTGTAGACTGAGGGCAGAACAGCCCAGGTACAAGGGTTGAGCATAGATGTGCTCAGAGCAATAACAGGAAGGAGCAAAGTAATCCCAGAGAAGTTGCTTAAGAGCAGGGAAGGAGGGGGAGAGGCAAAGTATGTAGGAAGGTTATTTCATATAGAGAGGAAACAGAGAAAGTAGTCTGACCCATGAAGGTACTGCAACAAGGGGTAACAATGGTTCAAGAATGAAAATAGCGGAGCAAGTAGGCTGGCCTGTGTGTGTGTGTGTGGGGGGGGTACAATAAGCTGAATAATATTTGTTCATTTTATTTGTTATTCAGATAACACCTTTGAGCACAGGAGTGCTTTTTCAAAGGTTCCACATCAATATAAGACAAAGAACTGAATGAAAGAACTGAGTGTGAGCCAAGAACTTAAAGGGGTTTCAATTTATTCATGGTGTACTGTGCAAAGTACAGTATGTTATTTTTCTTTGGGGAGGCCCAAGATTATTTCAGTTTTTGGGGGAGGCTCAAAATCTTTTCCATGGATTTGGGGATGCTCACTGTGACAAAGTCTAAGAACTATTGCTTTAGAGTGTATGTATGTAGTTGAGAGAAAGGCACTATAACAATCATAGGGGTTGTAAATACAGACAAAGGGGTATCAGCTGTAAACACTAGCAGCCTCAACTTGACACCCTTCAGTATACCCCCAAAATGAATTTATTCTCTGCCAGTGCTTTTTAATGTCCTTACTCAAACATTTTCAGTGTCAGTCTCTTCCATTCTAACATGCAGTTGAGCAATGAGTGTACATCCCTAATTTATAATGGATGTCTTTAGTTCTGGATGGCACTGTTAATTGAATTAGTTCCCTTCGAAAAGTTCACAGTATTTCAAAAACTGAGACAGTGCTACCTGGGTTCAGTAATTACTTCACAGCACAAGGATGACTCATATTATAGTGCATGATGGCATATAGAAACTGGTATAAGCATGCTTGGTCTTGCAGTTAGCTAGGAAAGAGTGGTGCAGGGCATGCAAAACATACCAAGTTAATAAGCAGCAACTTTCAATTCTACAGCTCGTAATTGTACACAAATCTTTATGCTAATCTCTGTCTAAAGTGCTGCTTCAGTTATCTGTTTTATGATTTCCATTTAAATGGGATAGATCTGTTTGTTTTATTCATGTGCATTACGGAGACCCTTAATTTTATTGCTTGTTCATGACTAGGTTATGTACATACGTTCCGTACACACAGATATACATATGGTACATGCATACATACATACAAATAAAAAACATACAGTATACAGACAAACTGCATACAGATAGTATATACACAACACAAAGTACACACACATGCACGCATACATATATACATATAGTACATATGTGAACACCATGTAGAGCACATGGGTGTAGGCAGGCATACTCCAAGTACACCATGGTGTGCAATTTTATTTAAGGGGGGTAGCAAATAGGCTCTGAACTGCTTCCTTTTTCCATGAAAACTAAAAGAAAATGCTGAACCTTTCTGTAATTTTATTCATAGGAGTCAAAACTAGAAGGACTGGTCACTAATGTTGTCTTTGCATCCCAAGGATAATACAACTTTACAGGCTCTGGGCTGGTATATGGGTGTCTTAGGGAGCAATGCATGGCATTTGTATTTACCCATGCATGGCAACAACCATTGTCATGAGATACAAAAGTTGTATTTATTGTGCCAAATGAGGCAATAAACACGGTCCTGGTGTACATTTGTATGTTGTCTGGCTACACCACTGGTAGAGCATTCATAGTACATATATACATCCATATATGACAGTACTTGCATACATACAGTGCACATATGCATACATACAGTACAGACACATACATATATGCAATACACACAGTACACACATACAGTACACACATACATATAGCACCTAAATGCAATATTTACAGATATATATTATAGGGGTGCGGCAGTGCCCCTATAGTTAGGGTTGTATTGGCAGTTTTATGCTAAACCCCAATTTTTGCACCTTAATAACTTTGACATACTTTGACGAAATAGCCCCAAATTTAGCATGCTCAGTCAGGCTGCCAGAGTCTCAAAATATGAAAAGTTTTGTGATGGCACCTTGTATGGTTTTTGAGATATGGAGTGCTACAAAACAGAAAAAAACCCACATTTTTTCCCCATACTTTACATGTATTTTTCTCTCTCAACAGCCCAGACAGTATGCAGTTTTTTCATGACATTTTCAGGGATGATGGGGTCTGTGCCAAGGGTGTGCCTTTGGATGGATTGGTGAAACAATATTGCATCATTTTTGAATTATAATGATTTTTGTGATAACCACTAGACAGGCACTTAAAAAAAAGTAATCAAACTGTTAATAGTTTGTGATTTACTGTTCGTGCTCAGAGAAATAGGGTTCCTGATGGCAGCCATCTTGTTTTTTCCATTTTATAAATGGGTTTCTAAAGAAGTACTGCTTGATAATGAATGAACAAAATATGTATTTAGGTATCCGTCATATACTTAGTTACATTTTTGTCTTCGAATTTAGAAATTTACAGGGTAAATATGTGTTTTTGTGCTGAGAATCATTTCACTCATCACTCACTTATGTAAAGATCGTTTGATCAGAAAAAAAAATTTGCACATTTTTACAGTTCGGAATTTACTGTTCAATAAGAAAAGACTGTGATCAGTAAATCAGTAAATAACGTTTCAAATTGTAATAACTCCCTGGTGTCTAGTGGCACCCCTCCCCACCCACTGATTTCCATCCCCGTAATAAAATAATATGTCCCAGGTGTCTAGCGGCACCCCCCACCTGACGATCACTGTCCCCATGATAAAATAATATGTCACTGGTGTCTAGTGCTCCCCCACCCCATGACTGTTACCCCTGCAAATATATAATGTTGCAGTGGTGTCTAGTGGCACCCCTACGCTTCCAATCATCATCTCTCTTATAAAATAATATTTCCCTGGTGTCTAGTGGCACGGCCCAGCCACCAAGCACCGTTCCTGCAATAAAATAGCATTTCCCTGGTGTCTAGTGGCACCCCCCACCCACCAAGCACCATCCCTATAATAAAATTGCATTTCCCTGGTGTCTAGTGGCACCCCCAACCCACCAAGCACCATCCCTATAATAACGTAGTATTTCCCTGGTGTCTAGTGGCACCTCCAACCACCAACTACTATACCCATAATAAAAAAAAGATGTCCTTGATGTCTAGTGACACCCCTACCCCCAAGCTCTGTCCATGCCTGAAATAAAAGAAATGGTCCTTCAATTTTTTTTTCCCAAACCTGCAAAAAAGAGAACTGTCCCTTGTCAATCACACACCCCCACCCCCACCACCTAGTCAGCACCTGCTACCCCACACCCCCAGTACAACCCCACACATCCTCACTCACCTGAACAGGTCACAGGGTGAAGATCCACTCTCCAGTCAAAGACATGTCTTGCTGCTGGAACTGCTGACTGCAATTTGAGAAACTAAGGTAAACGTGGTTCAATGTATTTCAATGGGAGTTTTAACCTCGTTGCATAACTTGGCCATTTTTGCATATTTTGGCACCAAATTTTCACCATTGCCTTTTGGGGTCCCCACCTCATGAACAATGTCAGTGAAAAAAGGTAAATTCAGCCGAAAGGTGATTTCATGGTCATTTGGCAAAATCACCTTTCGCACGGAATTTGAAAATTTTCACTGCCCTTGTTCATGAGTTGGGTCCATAAGAAGGCTATGTTGAAAATTTGTGTCAAAATATGTAAAAATGGAAAAGCTATGTGCATCCATTGACATTTTGCTAGGCACGATCGTAACTTTTGAAATTTTAAATATCTTGAACCCAAATTTTCAGCATAGCCTTCTTATGACACCACTTCACGAATGTCACAGCTGTTATTTTTCTAATCCTGACCAAAATGTGTTTTCACACCTGTGGCACAGAATGACATTGCAGTTGTGCGGCATTACAGGGATTTATTTAACTCCAAAAATTGATTAGCGTTTTGCTCATGAAAGTGCTAAAACATTATGAAAATGCATAGCACTTGCCTCACTGTGTTTAACAAACATAACACTTCAAGAAAACCTATATAAATACTTTCTGTACAGTTAGCATTGTCCCAGGAAAAAAACTGATAATCAATTATTTAAAACCCTGCATTACATTTTGGCAGGGATTTGAAAATTTTCAGTACCAGGTACATAAGGTGGGGTAATAAGAAGGCTGTGCTGACAGTTTGGTTGCCCTCGTCCTACACCAAATAAGGATACAATTAGCCTATCTCAAAGAGTAAGAAATTCTTTACTAAAAATTGTGTTAATGCATCAGTTCAAGTTCAGGATGAAGCGACAAAAGTAGGGAAATGTGATGTTAGAGTTTCCAACCCTAACACCCCTGCCCCACACCTGAAGTGAATGAAGGGTGGAATCTTCTTTGGAGTTCTGGAGCCTAACGTTCACCCCACTCTATGCACTCACGAAACATACACACCTGTCTCCATCACATCTGTGCTTTTCTGTTACTGTTATGTGGTGAGTGTTAGGGTTGACAACTCCAATGAAGACTCCACCCCTCATTTGCTTCAGGGGTGGGGCAGGGGTGTTAGGGTTAAAAACCTTAACATCACATTTCCCTACTTTAGTCGCTTTATTCTGAACACTAGCTGATGCATTGATGCAGCGTTTTGCAATGAATATATATATATATATATATATATATATATATATATACACACACACACACACACACACGGTCAGTATGTACACACATTCATAGAGTACATACATGCAGTGCAAACATACATACAGTGCAGACAGACGTTCATACATGCATATAGTACACACATATGTAAATATATATATACACACACGCGTATATATACAGTACACTACACACACATACACATACATGCATGCAGTGTACACATGTACATATACAGTGCATACACACATGCAGACAGTACACACATATGGTGAATAATACTAAACATACAAAAAAGAGAAAAAACATACAATAAATACTTGCATAAACACATACAGTGTATACACACTTACAAAACATACATGCACACATACATAAAAACAGTCCATACACACATACAGCATATATATACATACATACAGTACAGTACTTACAGATACATGTACACATTACATACAGTTCATGCATATAAATAAATTTAATAATATATACTATATATGTATTGTATACAAGTACATAATTATGTGTATATGTGCATAAATATAATACACAGAGTATGTACGCAGATATATATATATATATACATATATAGATATATATATATATATGTGCTGTCTCTTCATGCTGGGCAAATACTGCTTTTTGCTCTGGATCTCATTTTCACTACCCACCCTATTAATAGACTTATCCCTCCCTTCCACAGAATTCAGGTTGCCATAATGAACAGCATGGTAGCACACCTTGGGCATACAATGCTTCTATAAATTCTAACAGATCGGTGGTAGTGCTATTCCAGTCAGGCACTAGCGCGCTAAATATGTTCACCATCAAACACACAATAAATCAAACTATTGTATCATAAAACTCGACAGAATCCATTACTAAAATCCAAAATAGCAATAGGGAACAACCAAATGTGTGCATACAAATGACATTGGTAGTGCACACAGCTGGACAAAGCAAAACTGGAATGCTCGTACTTACATAAATCACATACAGTATATACATACATACATAGAGTACATATGGAAATATATTCATCCATAAATACACACACACACACACACATACATACATAAAGTATACACAGTGATACATACATACATAAATGCACACATGCATACACAGAGTACATAGGGACATGCATACATAAATACACATATACATACAGAGTACATACATACAGACATGCATACATATGTACATGCAAAAATTACACACACATATACATAGAGTATACACAGTGATACATACATACATACAAAAATACATACTGATATACATACACAGTGACACATACATACAGCGATACATACATCATACTTACATAAATGCACACATACGTACACAGAGTACACACAGTGATACTTACACTACATACAGAAATACATACAGAGCTAGATGCATCCATCCATACATGCATGCATAAATGCACACATATAATAGATGTAGCTTTGGTAACAGAGACCTGTTACATATCTTTTGGAATTGCCCAAAAATTGTCCCACTTTGGACAGAGATTAAAAATAAGATAGACCCCTTGTTGGGCCTGGATGACCTTTTTAGGCCTGAGATATGTCTGATGGGGGATATGTCCCGTATTACAGTTAAGAATAGGAAATTCTATATGGCCTTGATCTCGATCACCTTGAAAAAAGTGGTCCTCAGACATTGGAAGGACAATAGTGTGATCAGCTATTCTGAATGGCTGGAGGAACTTCTTGAGAGTCTCAGGATTGAGAGGATGATAGCTGTCCTCCATAACAAGATTCCTTTGTTTGAAAAGATATGGGGGCCATTTTATACTATTTATTTGATGTGAGGGTTTTATATACCCTCTTGGGTTGAAATTAGTTTGAATGGTCTTGTGGAGGGAGGGAGGGAGGGAAGGGGCAAGGGAACCCTGCCCTTATTGGGGGTTCATATTTTATTTACTTTTGGGGATGTTTTTTTTTTAATTTATTTTATTTTTTTCCGTTATTGGGGGGTATTGCAGAGGAACATTCCTGTCAATAATTGTACGATGTATTGGTGCACTCCTTTATGTGTTATGATTTGGATTATGTTTCTTGTATGTATTCTCTGTAAAAATGGGAATAAAGATTTAATGGCAAAAAAAAAAATAAATGCACAAATACATACACAGAGTACACACAGTGAAACATGCATACATACATACACACAGAAATACATATAAAGATAGATGCACACAGCCATACATGCATACAAAAATACATACAGAGATACACACAGTGATACATACATACAGAAATACGTACAGAGATAAGTACAGTGGATGATACATACAGACATACAGAAATATATACAAAGATACATCCATACATACATAAATGCACACATACATACAGAGTACGCACAGCGATGCATACATACTACATACATACATACAGAGATAAATACATACATAAATGCACACATACATACACAGAGTACACACGGTGATATATACGTACTACATACAGAAATACATACACAGATGTAAAAAAACAAAAACAAGGCACTGCGTCAGCATGTAGCCTAAAAGCAAAACAAAATGGTTATATTGAATGCATGCTGAAAATAGAAAATAGAGTTAAAAATATACATTTCAACCTTAGATCTTTTACAGAAAATATCTAAAAGAGAAAAAAACAAAGTTAATGTGCATACAGAAATACATACATAAATAGAGTACACACACTGATACATACATACCAAGATACATACATACATACATACATAAAGGGCTGGCAAACCAAGTCGGTGGCAGTACTATTATGTAAGTTATAAGACCAGCCAGGGGGAGGGTAGTGATGTGATCCCTGCAAACCCAGGTGGAGTAGTAAGGAATGAAGCTGCAGGCTGAGTGCCTTTAGTCCCAGAAGTGCCATGGTGACACTACTATCCACATTCTTGTGCGTCTTATTGCACTTATAAAAAAGTTCTATTAGTAAATGTTTAAACTTTTACAAAACATTTACAAAAGCAGTAAAGATTTCTTTTAATGATCTTATACATTGATCTCCTTAATGTGCAGCTGTGGAACACCTCATCGGGAGATACTACTGTTCTGAGTGGAGCTGCGCTGACCACTCCTGCTCTTCATGTGGATGTATAAGTCACTTCACCTGACTAACTTGCTCGGTGGATGGCATTGCTTTTTTCCATGCAACCCAGCCCCAAGAACATACCTGGAAACAACCTGTCACAGCTCAGTGTGCTTTTCCTGGTCAAACTGCACAAAATGTTCAGCTCTAGTGGTTATCTCATTTGAGTTTGCCATGTCACCTTTAATCTGACTGAATACAGTGCCTAGCTGCAGCTATACCTTGTGCGCCCCTCCCCCCGAGCGATTTATCCTGGTCTCCTTACAATAGTTCCGCTAGGCAGCATTACACCTACCTGGTGCCTTGATCTGAGTGAGTAAAGTAATTTGTTAGTCATGTATGGTGCCTCACTCCAAATGCATATCTCAGTTTACTAGGCTGACCTCCCTCATGTGTTAAATTATACTGCTGCTGGACCAGTATTGCCTACATGCCTGAATCAAAAGCTTTATTTCATGTGCTTAAAGTTGTATTGTGTCAGCACTGTGCCTTGGTTTGAATATTTATTTCCTGACCTTTCCTCATTTGCTGACTTTTGCTTTCATTGGACCTGTAATGGCTTTGTGTTTTAGTTGTTTTCTCTGCTTGGTGGGACTAACACAACTCTGGGTGGCTTCCTGCCCCCCCAGCACCCCTGTACTTCAGGTGAAGAACCTGCATTTACAATGTAGGCTGATGTCTCACAAACTCTATTAAACACAGTGATAATCATTGGACTCTACAGCCCTTACTCACTATCTGAATCTCACTTATTATGTGGGGGAGCGGGTGTTATGGTGCCTGTCCATGAACCTGGAGAACCAGGCTTGAGTCCCACCACTGCCACTGACTCAGTGTGGGACCCTGAGCTACTCATTTCACCTCCATATGTGCAATGTCCATATGCAACTGAAGGAATTACATTAGATAATGTGTTACTCTATCACAGGCTAGGTCTGCCCTTTGCCCTACCCCATCACTTTCAGAACCAGAGGGGATTTCGTCAGGAGCTCTGGTAGAAAAATCCAAACCAGAATTTTATAAGAGATGCCTTTTTGGTTAAGAATATTGTGCAAGGAGACCTGCAAACTTACTGTCGGCCCTTAACTGGATACATGGGAGTAGCTGCTGTTTGGGAGCATCTAGGAGTCGAATAAAAAGGAACGTACATCAGTGTGGATTTTTTTTCCCAGAATCTGCAGGAAGGGGAGATAAACCATTCAGAGCACAGAGCTAAAGGGAGGTGCTGAAAGACACTGTGGCTGATGGTAGTATAGGTTAACCCTGTAAGCCAGAGACAGACAGCACTGGCGAAGTCTGCCTGGAACCCTGCCTGAAAGCAGGGAAAGCTGATGAAAGCTTTGCAAGAAGAATCAATTCAGTATTAGGCTGAACTGTGGCCCTAGAGTAAGTGACCAGAAAGGATAAAGAAAATGTTAAGGGAAAACCAATTCAGTAAGGAGACCCTACAGTTAGTGGCCTGAGAAGATCAGTTAATTCCTACTGTATAAAGAAAGGAAATTGCTGATGAGTGATTTTTTTTGGGAGAACTTGAAAAGAATCGAAAATGCTGCCCTCCTGGCTCCCTGACCTGTAAGGTAAAGCAAAGTGTGGAGTCTAATTCCTGCAAATATCTTGTTTATGCTCATAAATAGTAGGAAACACAGACCCAATCAAGCCAGCAAATATGTTTATTTTTGGTATTTATTCAGGTTTTTAAGTTTCAAGAACTGCTAAATGTGCTAGCGTTTCACAATGCGTACCCGGCTTCTTCAAGGTAGCAATAACAGAAATCTTTAGCCTGAACCTGTACACTTCATTCCTTTGTAAAGGTTCATCAGTTCTGAATTTTGAAACCTTTAACTTCTCTTTTTGTTTTGTGAGAGATATTCTCTCATGAGCAGGCTTGGTGCCTCTCCTCGTGGCTCCTGCTCTGCTACTGGTAAAGAGACTGGAATAGAAAATGTTTAATTTTGAACTGTTTCAACAAATGCAAAATAAAAAAAAATGTAGGTGTTTGGATTTTGAAACCTGTCTAACATACCATTTTGAATGTTTCAGAATAGCCTAGGCCACATGATTACAAACTACCTGTCACATACCAGTTTTTGCCATTTTCCTAGCCCCTTATGTCTGTATGAGTCCTTTAAAGAGTGTTGGGTTGCCTTCTGGCTTAAATCAAAGCCACTGCTCAACTATCAAAAACCTTGACCACATAGAAAATTATGACAATCTCTCTAATGGACTTATGTAGACAGAATGGAGCTGCGGGGGGATGAGTAACACATAATGTAAAACAATTCCTTTTAGCAAACATTGTTGCCCATGCCGACTCTGGTTTTAAAGAAGCAGGATTGATTAGCTGGCAAAAGATTCATCATTCGAAAGTGGAAAGGAAAAAAAAACACAACCAGGAAGTGGTAGGGCTGAGGTCAGTGGTGGATAATTAGAAACAAGAAGAAAGGACCAGCATCTACTGCAGACTTGATGTTCACATACAGTTGAAAGAACTGGAAAAGGAAAAGGTTACCTTGATAGCTCTTATTTTATTTATTTGAAGTTTGGGATGTTTTTGCACCGAAGTAACTGTTCTTTTTCCAGTTCTTTCTGTTTGCCCCCAGACTGCCACCTCCACCTTCTATCAGTGAACGAGTCTGAAGTAGGTGCCGGTCATTCCTTCTTGTTTCAGAAGATTCATCATGAAGTTTTTTTTACAATATTGCATTTCTGACATTGTTACATTCATCTCTGATATATTTTTATTTATTTTCAGATATTTTAAAACATCTTTTATAGATAATTTGTAATGAATGACTCAAGTCATTAAAGATGGCCGCCGGTCGCAATTTTCACAGATCTCTTCTGCTGAGGTTATCTGCCAAATGTAAATACTAGATTCATATGCTGCCACATGTTTTTGATGGTAAACAGCACAGCACTTTACCAAAATATTTAACTGTGTTATGGTGGGCATGGCAGAAGAACGAGAACTTTTAAAATGTTAAAATTCTGACCCTTAATTCAGGAATGAAAGAAACTGAAAAGAAAAATGTGTATATTGATGTTTTTGCCTGAAAAACATTACTTATGGCAAAACTACATGATGACTAATATATACTGCTGCTTTATGTTAAGGATCTCTGTGGTTCTAAATGTTATAACCAACCACGTTCAGGGGCTCACCCATTTTAGAATTGGTTCTGACTGTCTGTACGTGGAACATTGTCAGGGCAGAGGGGGCAGTCTGAGGAAAGTAAATATAAAAGTATGAATAGAATTATATAACAAAAAAAAAAAAGAAAAACAGACTGGGGTTCATGCCTTAGCTGCTTTAGACAGGTGTATCATGCCAAGACAATTTCAGGGGGGGGGCACACAATTGAGAATAAGTCTTGGGTAAACAGTAAATTATACATTTACGGCTTCCCTCAGTCCAAAAATCATTACTTGGATGGGGATTTTGGGGGTGCATGCCCCCCATTGTCTATGGGCATGACAGCCCTGGCTGCAGACCCCCAGTTTTGTGTAGGGAGGGCTGTGCTGCTAAAACCTACTGCCTAGTTGCTTCTGAGGATGTCCTATGAATCAGACAGTGTAGTGCAGTGGTTTAAGGCTCTGAGCTGCAAACCTCGAGACCTGGGTTTGAATCCCACAGCCCCCACTTGCATACCGTGTGACCCTAAACAAGTCATTTAACTTCTTTGTGCTCCCAGGTCACACCTGTAAACAAGCTTCAGCTTAGTGTGTCTCTCCTGGTTAAAAAAAAAAAAAAAAGACATTTTTTATGAAAGCTGTCCTGTAACTGGGTCGGAATGGTACATGTAGGAGGTCATTCAGCCAGAAAGGGGACCACTGTAACACTTAGACAGCTGGTTCTAATCACTGTATAATTTTTTGTAAAATAAAAATGGGTTATGGACTGTCTGTCATGAGAGATGCTGAGAAATCTGATGCTCTTGGAGTGACCTTGCTCCCCTTCCCCAGGTCTCAGTTGAAAGATGAAAGTCATGAGAAAAATGCTGAAACAGCATGTGAGATCATACACACACAGATTTTAGAGACAAGGTGTTACATGGCAGACCAGAAGCTAATTACAGGCTGGAAGAAGCTTGAGTAGAGCGTATCCATTTTATGACGTTTCAAGAAGAGGAAACCAGGTTTAGTAAACTGGTGTGAAATCATAAAGATGCTTTCATGTCCTGGAAGGGGGAAGCTTATCATGAGATCAAAGAAATGTCATTTGAAGAACATGAGTCATGGTGAGGATTGCAGAATTTAATACTTGGAAAAGACATCCTGTTTTTTATACAGATATATTTTTTTAATATATTCTGACAAGGCGGAGCTAGGTGACCTCATGCAAAATAGGTGGGGAGAACCAGTCTTTAAACACTAATTCTGTTTTTCTTCAGAACACTTTTATCTAGACTCTGACAAAGAAACATCTGTGAGCACTTTAAGCAGGTATTTAGAGAAAGAAACACATCTAAGTACTGTAGTAAGAATTTCAATGTTTAAAACCTTGTTGTTTTAAAAGATTTGTATGTCTTGTGATATAATAGTTCTGTATCGTATGTTTTACATATTATTATTTATGTTAGTAAAACTTTTCAGAGCTTACTTGGTCTGTCTTTGATTTTCTTTCATTTGCAAGAAAAGTATATATAGTTATAGCTGACACTAGGCATAAGCTTGAATGGTGATACCAAACTGGAAAGAGAAGCATTTTAAATCTGAGGTCTTTATTAAAGTTTTTAAGGGTTCATTTCTGTACACCTGGTTAGGTGCCCATAGGCAAAGATATCTGGCCTCCCGAAGACAGAATTATCTGCGCCTGTACATTGCGTACGCTAGGAAGAGGTTCACAGTTTGAATCCCTCTAAGACTAGAGACCAAGGGTTGATCCAAACTCACAAAACAGACAAGAGGGTTACCTTGTTCTGTTAAACTGTTCACAAGACTGCGCTCAGAGGATGGCACTTAGGGAGTAGAGGGCTGACCTGCTGAATGGGTTTATGACAGACAGCATCACAGCATCATTCTGCAGCCTAGAGCACAGTACCAGTGGTGATGTGTTTCACACCACTTTTCTGAGGAAGTGGAGCTGGAAGAGTTGACTGGCTTGCTTGATTAATAACAAACAAACAAACAAGGAAAAAAAAAACAGGTGACATGCATCCTGGATCATCATAATTTGAGCTGGAGATTTTTTTATTATGGTTTGGTCTGGAAATAAGGGCATTAATATTGGAGCTCTTTAAGCAGTCTGATTGGTTCATAACATTCAAAAAAAAAACTTAAGATTAATGGCTGGAAGCCCTCGTATGCAATGAAACAAGTAGAATTTTAACTATCGAAGTATTGATTTGAAAAATATGAAAATATTTTATTTTAATAATTGAGTCATTCAAGATGTTGGGTTACCTTTGTCAATCTAACCTTAGAAGCACAGGGCACTCGACTTTGCCTGATGCCTAATGACCTCAGCTCAGGATTAGATTAACAGCAGCCTAACTCTTGGTCATGTCTTATTGCTTAAAGGGATTTTTGTCCCTTGTTAAAACATTTTGAAAATAGAATATTTAGACAAAATTCAGCTTATATTTTATAGAGTTTCTGTATTTCTAGTCCTTTTATTCTCCCTTTTTTTCCATATAGCTGTTTGTCCCTGGACTGCCACCTCCACCTTCTATCAAGTCCTTTGACCAGCAACCTTCCAGTTGCTGGTAACAGTCCCACCTGCTGCCCCTACCACTTTTAGAGCCTGAAAGGATCCACATGGTGTGGGGCCTGAGAGTGCCAGTGACCAACATCATACTAAGGAAGTTAGGAGCTAGAAGGCATAAGCCTATATTGCTCCAGAGCTCTCAATAATAACTCAGTTGGCCTCCATTAATAATTAATTTACACAATTTGTTTTTTTCATAAATGTAGTTTTTATTAAACCTTTTCCCATGTCTACATTATCCATTGGTGTACACAATAAAGACATTTTATTGATGCAATCTATGCGGTGTTGAGGCATTTTTAGAGTAACACTTCTCGAGGGAGCAATGATGGAAGTAATTATTGTTCCCTTCACCCCCAAGTTACAGCACAGGGGTGGAGGGGGGAGTTAAAACTAAGTATACAAATAGCAAATACAAACTAGAGAAATGTGGAGTTTCAAAGTTCTTCAGTGTGACTTTTTATTGAAACACAGGGGGGACTGAGGTTAATTCGGGAACCCCCAATTTTTAAATTCATATTTTTTTTCTTGCTAATGATGATTTCAATTTGTAGAGCATTCCATGGGTTCATTATTCTCTGTGTGGAAAACTATTTTCATTTTATGGAGTTAAATCTCTGCCTGGCTAGTTGTAATGGATACAATCATACCAGCAGCCCAGGAGATATGTTTTTTCTCCCCATTGCCCTGTAAGCCCCTCACATCCCCAAGGCTGGGCAGTGCCCCATCAAGCCTTGCACACATGCAGAGATTTCCCTGCAGAGGAGGCAAATTCCCTGAACCACTGCAGAGGTCAATGCAGTGGGGGAACTACAGCACCATTCTTCCCCCACCTGTAGCCCTGCTGAGCAGCAGTGCCACCCCTGGACCCCTGGGCCACTTGACCCACTTGGGTGTGGGGGTATTAGTGCTGAAGAGTCCCCTTTAAAGGGGCACTGTCAACCCATTAGACCTCAAATTGTCCCAAGATTAAAAAGCACATGTTATGTTTGCCCACATTCTTTAGAGATTGCTGGTGTAGCTGGTAGTTTGATTCTGATTCCTTTTTCCTTTTTAAATGTAAAAAACAGACTGCCCACCATACTGGTGTTTCCACACAAAAATGTATTTGTTTACTTTCTTTGGTCAACTTCCACTGCATCTTTCCTGGACTTGGGAATGCTTCTAACACAATGTAGCCACTCATGATGTTGTGGGAAGAGAGACTATTGCATCAGGAGTGGCTTCACTGTTTGGGGGTGTTCCTTGTATTCAGGATGTATGCAGTAAGAGTAGATTGAGGATTTGAAGCAAAACAAGGTTGGGTATAATTGCACCATTCCTATGCATTTCAGTTCTTCTAAGAAGGGAAGCAGATCAAAGAACCAACAACTTCTTTGAGGTTTCAAAGAAGGCAAGCAGTCATAAAATGTGGGGTTTTAACTAGAAATAATATGATGGAAAAGGGTTGACAGTGTCCCTTTAAGATATAGTGAAGTGATGACTAACTACTTCTGAAAGTTACTAATAATGTCAGGCAGTATGATATCACTTTAAGGGGACAGAGAACCTGTTTCCATGCAAATGAATGGAGTAGGGAAGCACAAAGGCAAGTGAAATGCAGACAACGTATAAAATATAAGATGAATTGTTTGTAAATATTATGTTACAGAAATTACTTGCAAAAGTGGCAAACTTGCTTTAGGAACAAAATATCCTTTCCCAACCGCTGGCCAGTTACTGTCATGATTCTGTGAAACCATTACTGCCATCCCTGGCTAATACCAAAGAATGCAGACTCGGTGTTAGACAACGAGAATAGTGCTGTGCGAGGCACGATGTTTTATTTATCAGCAAATGGAGATTTTCTATGTGTAGGTCTTTTCTTCTTTTTACAGAAATTGCAATCTATCTCAAGTCTAAGTGCTTTGATAAGTCCCAGGGGAGCCTATACTTGGTATTAATTCTCATCCAGTAAGCAGTTCTCTTACCTGTCAGCTTGCTACTCAGCCACTGAAGCCAGTCTTTCTTTCTTTCTTTCTTTCTTTCTTTCTTTCTTTCTTTCTTTCTTTCTTTCTTTCTTTCTTTCTTTCTTTCTTTCTTTCTTTCTTTCTCTTTTCCCTTCTTCCTAACTATTAAGAGAAAGGTTAATGAAACAGAGTTTCCTGATTGGCTGCAAATGATATATGTTAGGCTTATTTTAATCTCTGGTAAAAAACATACATAGAGTCTAATCAAAGCCTAAATAGGGTACAACTCTATTTAAACTTTTTTAAAGAATATAAATAAGGCACTCCTAGAGATTATGTTAATATTCACTTAATCACCCTCTAGGAGCAGCTAACACTTGGCTATGCCTTGTGCCATGTTACACTCCTAGAGGGTGATTAACAGACTGTTAATACACAAAAACTCTGATCTTGCCTTATTGCTTCAGAATCTTCTCAATGGCCACAGGCACAATATTTATTAAAACTCAATCCTTAACAGCTCCTCACACTGCAACGGTAACTTTGGATGAAACAAAATCTTTTAACTTATTTCGGCCTATATTTAATTTCTGTTTTTTTCTGTATTTATCCATCTCTTTTTTTTTATGATTAAGCACATGAACAGAATTACAGGCTCATTACTCTTCCATAGACTTCAATAGCTCTGATTGTCTGCACCTGATTATAAATTATCAATGTTGAGTCAGCCAATCAGTGCGGTGGATTTATGTGCACATGAGGATCTCTGATAACTGTAAGTGTCTGACAAGCAGTATTTCAAAATGGGAATGTACCACTTTTCAAATGGGGGTGTGGAGTCTATTTTCAAGAAAACATTGGTTACATCTTAAAATATAATAGAAGTCAATAAAAAATATATTTTGATGACTCATAACATGATTAGAGGGTTGCTTGGAGTGGGGGTGATCAGATTCCGATTTTCAGATTCGGATGCATCAAAATTCGATCCAAAAGTTAGGATTTAGGATTTTTGGATTTAGTTGCAGAAAATCCTAAATCCTAACCAATCAGATTCCTGCTGGATTTGGATTCTGAAATCTGCTTCCAAAATTTAAAATTTGAAGTTCTCAGTGGGTGCAGGAGATTGATCGATAATATATTATCAGTGCTATTTCAAACCTCGAAGTAACTTTCTCATGCAGGCACATCGGAGTGCGCCCTGTTTTTCCCCCTGCGACTGATTCCTTTCAAATTAGCACTAGCCTAACCACTATATTGTATTTTCCTGCTGGACAATTTTTTTGCCTGACTTTTTGCTATAATCTCTAATGGTAGCAAACGTAACTTGTCTCTTTCTGTCTCCTACTGTCGCTGTGCCTAAGGTCAACTTGTACTGCTAGCCTTGGTTAGTCCTATTCTTGCTGCAACAAATCCAGTCCTCAGCCTACTGTATTCCACTGTCACTGTAGCTTAAGGGCTGGTCATAATCGCACCTTAAGGACTTATAACGTTAGCCTGTGTTTAATAATACAGGTAACCGACACTCTGTATCCGCAGCCTAACTGTTAGTCTATAATACTGATGATCCTACACATTACCGGTGATACTGTGTTGTAAGCTTTAATCCTGTTCTCTTCTATAGCATTACAAATGACTTATAACGTTAGCCTGTGGTAAATAACACATAAAAACTAAGTTCTGTATTTGCAGCCAAATTTGTTAATCAATCTTATTGCAGAACCGACACAATATAGGTGGTACTGTGTTGTAAGATCTAATCCTGCTTTCTTCTATTGCAAGACATTGTGTTGCAGTAGGTTCCACAAGCAACCTAGACGCTCAGTGACTCCTGCCTGTATTGTGATCTTATCTCCCAAGGCAGTAACCGCATATTGTACCCCTGCTGGCGTGCCTGTGTTAGTGGTCTCTTCCCCTAAAGACCTACGCGCATTACTAACTCTCTGGGAACCTGTTACTAAGGGCGTGAACTGCTCTTGCCATATGTCTCTGTCTGGGTGCTGAACTTACCCCTGTGCACTAACAGTGGTAGTGTTGTACTAGGAAACTTAGACATAGGCTCTACCGCCTGTAACAATCCCTTTGCCTCCTGGCCCTGTACTTGATATCAAGGCGAGAAGCACAGATAAGCCCTATCATGCCCCCCCAACTGGAATAGGGGCACTATCCTCGCAACAATTTTCATTCTGGTGCAACTAGAGTCTGACTCCCTCACCAGAATGCCTTCTTCCCCCACGACCCCATGAAGTCAAGAGAGAGCATGATCGGACACTTTTCATGTCCCTCCCCAAGGTGTAACTTACTTCTCCTAGCAGCTCATGAATTCTCTTGGAAAGGGGTCCTCTACAGGGTCCTTCTCTTTAGTGGGAGCCCAACCCCTTGTGAGGTCATCCTGTCCATTCCACTTCCAACCCTCACTCTCCTGAGCTCACTAGCTGCCCTGCTACTAATGGCAGGAGATATCCAGCCTAACCCTGGCCCAGTGACATCTAATGTCTCTATCTCCTCCCCCCCAGATACGGCTTGGGATGGAGCCATGGGTCTGAGGCTGGTGCACATGAACATTTGCAGCCTGAGACCGAAGATCTCAGAGGTACAGGCATGGCTGTCAGTCTACAAACCAGATCTATTAGCGGTCTTGGTGACCTGGCTAAAACCCCACATTCTGGATCATGAAGTAGAAATCTCCGGTTACGTCCTTTTCAGAAAGGATAGATCCTCTAAAAGAGGGGGCGGTGTGCTAATCTATGTTAAGGACACTATCTCTTCCTCCCTCATCAGGCTGCCCCTCGACATGTCCCTGGACGCTGAAGCAATCTTCGTACGGCTCATAATAGGTGGTGCTAAACACCTCACTATTGGCTGTGTATACAGCCCCCCTCCTAATGCTCTCAGCTCTCTGGATGCACTCCTGAAGAGCCCAGTGGTTGACACTGCATCTGAGATTATCCTCTTAGGTGACTTCAATTTAAACTGGGGAATTCAAGTGAAGTCCACCATCAACGAAATGGTGCACGACTCCCACCTCACTCAAATTATTACCCTTCTGACCAGAATGAACCACAAAACCGGTAGGCACTCTACAATAGACTGGGTCCCGACCTCATCCCCAAGTAATGTAAAGCTGGCCGGGATCCTGGGCGATGCCTTGAGTGACCATTCACCTATATTTGCCATTTGGAAGAATAGTGGTATCAAAATCCCTCCTAGAACATTTACTGCTAGGGTCTACTCCAACTTCCACCCTGACCAGCTTATAGGCTACCTTAATAGTATTGATTGGAGCCCCATCAGACACCTACCTAACCTGGAGAAAGCTGTAAAATTTTTCCAAGCCACCCTTACTAGAGTCACTGATCTCGTTGCCCCTATGAAAACCCATAGGGTTAAGGGTAGCTGTTATAAGTGGATCTCACCACCCCTGAAAGCCCTGATGGCTACTCAGGACAAAGTGTGGAAAAAATTCAGGACAACAAAGTTTCCTGTGGACTTTACTAGATACAGGGACCTTAGGAACCAATACAAACTGGCCATAAAGAAAGCTAAGAAAGAATATATCACTAATCTTCAAAAAACTAACCTGGGAAACCCTAGACACTTCTGGTCACACATTAACGAACTCCTAAAAGGACATACGAAAACAACAACTGCCTGATTCTGGCGAACGGGGAACTACTCGAAGAGGCGCCACTCATAGCAGAGGCCCTAAACGGGAACTTCACAAATCTCGATGCGTACAAGGCGGGACCCTTAGATAACAGGATCGAGCCTTACTTGCCCCTGCCTTGTGAACTTGACTGCCCTCTGTTTCATCTGCGGCTGGTTAGGGTTAGGGAGGTTCTGCTCAGCCTTAAATCCCTGTGGGCGAGAGGCTCTGGGGAGCCCTGATGGGATCCAGACTCAATCCTCAAGGAGGGTGCCTTCCCAGCATTAGCCAAGCCTCTAACTTGGCTGATAAACTGGTCCATTATGGAGGATCTGTCCCGAGCCTTGGAAGCAGGCCCTAGTGATCCCCATTCACAAGGGAGGGTCTACCGAACCTATTGGGAACTATAGGCTATCTCCTTGTTGTGCGCTATAGCAAAATACAAGAGAAGCTAGTCTACTCCAACTACGTGAATATCTGGAAACTCACCAGATAATCTCTTCGTCTCAGCTCGGCTTCAGAGCCAAGCATGGGACTGACACTGCACTAACCAAATTTTCGGTAGAAATCCTGTGCAATAATAACTCAGGGATTAGCACAGGCGCGGTCTTCATAGACCTCTCTAAAGCATTTGACCTGATAAACCACAACCTCCTTTTACAAAAAATGGGCTCTCTTGGCCTGGACACACATGCCCTAGGATGGTTTGCGAGTTACCTCACGGGCCGTACCCAGAGGGTCAAGTGGAAAGACTATGTCTCCCAGTCGGCACCACTCAAAGAAGGGGTACCTCAGGGTTCAATACTTGGCCCCCTTCTCTTTACTCTGTTTATAAATGATCTGCACCTACATTGCGGGAGCAGCAGCGTCATCCAATACGCGGATGATGCTGTCATTTACCGAGCCTCCCCTACCTTAGGAGAACTGAAGCATGCCCTTCAAGAGGACATCCTTCAGATGGAAGACTGGCTTACCCAGAACAAAATGGTATTAAATACCAGTAAAACTAAGGCGATGTTGTTCGGGCCTAGATCCTTGGGAACCGAGAGGTCACTGCTCCTCCAGCTGCAGTCCAGAAGGGGTGCTAAACTTGAGGTAGTTACCTCCACTAAATACCTGGGGCTAACCCTGGACCAAGGCTTCACCCTAAAAAATCATGTTGACCAACTCACCAAAACCATACATGGGAAACTCGGTATCCTCTACAGATTAAAGGACCATAAAGTAAATGCACATGCTGTTATTTCTGTGATTGCCAGTGAAGTACCCATGTATGACTCTTTTATGTAAAATACTCCTTATTGGTTTTCACTGGGACTGCTCTGCCACCTGCATAGACTGGAAGGTAGGTAAACTAGGGGTCAGGGATAATGAAGATTAGTACTTAGATACCTCATTTACATACTGTACTAATAAGGCAAAACTAAATGGGACACAATAGACGATACGCATGGGTAAACACAGGTTTCTGGACTGAATAGGCCAATTACAATAGATTAATTCAGTTTAGCCTGTTAAATTTACATATAACCAGACAATCCATATTTGACTGGCTGACTCAACACGCATGATGGAGCAAAATTGAAATTAGCATGTCACAGAGTGCCCCAGAATGCTGTTCTGCTGCCCACAAAACATCAGAGACCATGTTACCCATAGTCTCCAACCGACCACAAAGAAACAAAGTATTTGGCTAGCATCACTGCTTTCTGGTTGCCATGAATGTTTAAGATGTCAATACTGTGATGTAATCAACAGTACAACATCTTTTGTTAATCCATTCAATGGAGAGTGTTCTACCTTCTGGAAGTTTAAAAATTGTGATTCTACCTACTGTATGTAGCATATGTGGGAACATGCATCTGTGGAAGTTACTCTGTAGTGAGGACAAAATGCAAACTCAGAGAATGAGTGGTTGATCACATGCGGACCATTAGTAACCAGAATCTGGACTATGCCACTGCTGAGCACGTGCTCAATCCCATGCTTCCTCGGGTACACTGCTGGATATTCACTGGCATTGAAAAAATGCCTGTGAGTGTTCATGGTGGTGATATGGATCTGAAACTTGCAAAAAGAGAAGCACTTTGGATTTTTAAGCTTCTAGCTACAATCCCCCCTGAACGAGAGAGCTGAAATCACTCCTTTCTTATAATAGACCCAGCTTGTGCCTCATGCCTGATAATTATATTGTGTCTATAACCTTATCCAGGCTATGGCATATCATGTCTTCTCTGTTTATACCTAATACATTTTCCATGTTATATGTAGTTTTGACAACTTGGATCCTAGTGCTCCATGTAATCAGTTGGCAGCATGCCTACTACACTGTGCAGCAGTGTAGCTAAGCAAGTCTGTGTTTTTTTTAAATGTTATATTCACCATTGATTTGCACTATTCATGTATGCACTGAACACTTGTACACCCGCTGCATTTAAAAGGGAGCGATGTCAGTTACTACAGTAAATACAAAATCACACATGCCCACACAATGCAAAGCATCATGGGCTGCATATGCAAATCACCACAGAATGTTATGCTGGTTCAACTTTAAGCAGAATTGCATGGTGCCGAAAGGCCTCTCACACGGTTTGCAAAGGGTGCTAACAGATTACTACAGTAGCTGCTTGACCAAGGGCACAAGCATGAAACATTGGGGCGTCTCTGTCTTCTGTGCTGTGTGTTGTTCCTGCACCTTATTGTTGTTTTTTGCAATGACATAAAGCTGCTACAGTTTGCACAACACATTTGCTTCATGGTGGACCTCTTTCACAAGCAACTGGCACATTGCTGGCATGAGTATGTGTGCATCTTTTTTGTACTTCTAGCCTGGATTCCTGTTACTGCCTGCACCACTACTCCAGCTGAATGGTCCTTTCTGTACCCCATGACTATTGTATACATATCAACACTATTTGAACCTACTGTTTCTGTTGTAGAATTTTTATTTTCAAAAAGGTTTACAAGACATATTACTGTAAACATCCATAAAATCTGTATCATATATTTAACCAATCAATAGGAAGTATACAGGTGTATATTTCCAACAGGGAATAAGGAGAGGAGCAGTAGGAGGAGTAGCGGAGGTAGGAGAAAATGAGAGGGAAGAGAGGGGAAATGGAGCAGGAGGAGGAATCAGAGTAAAAGAAAAAAGGGGGGTGGGGTAAGAACAGGCAGCAAATTAGTCTCGTAGAGGTGTACAGGTAAGTCTAACTGTTAATACACACAATCAGGAATGTCGGATAAAAGGTACAGAAATGAGTTAATATCTAATCCTTATTCCTCTTGGAACGAGTACAGGTAGAAAACACTGGATGTTTATGAATGTGAGGATATTGGCAGAAAGGGGTATACTGCAGTGCTCACCAAGATCGTCCATGGAAATAACAAACTGTTGTACTCACCAGGGCAAAATCTCCCTCCCAGTCTACCATCTTTGCCAGACATAAGCACACCAAGCATATTTCCTTGTATCTAGACAAGCCAAACAAGTCCCCTTTCATGGCCTCGGTAGAAGAGTTGGGCAAAAGTGTGTATATGCTCTGAAAAATTCAGACTGAACCTAGGGCGGAAACAGATACATACCAAAGCTCAAGTTCTTAACCTAAATATTTTATGCTGTAGATAGAAAGAAAATCAGGTGTACAGCCAGATATACCTGAGAGTAGGGGGGTGGACTTATACTAACCAAAACCTTAGCAAAGGATAGGTGTGAATTGCCTCTTGAAACATTAAGCCATCTGCTAACTGTCCACGTTCAAACCTCATTGTATCTAGCAAGGTATGTGGAAGTATTCATCTTACCCCCATCTGAGGTTGTATGTAGTTAAGGTAAGGTGCCCAACAAAGTCTGAATGTAGGGATTTGAGATGTCTGAAGATGGGAAATTCTGTCTAGTTTGGCCAAGGTCAAGAGGGACGACAATATTTCTGGTGTTGTGGGGACCAGAGAGGATCTCCATTTGCAGAGAATGGCTCTCTTAGTTTGCAGAGTCAGCAAAGCAAGCCACCTGTACACCTGTGGTGACATCTGAGGGAGATCACTACATATTCCCAAGAGATAGAAAAGAGGGCTAAGTGGGATCTGCTCTTGTGTTACTCTAGATGCTAGAGTCTGTATTTCTCACCATAGAGGTTGAATCTTTGGACAGGACCATAGTATGTGTAACAGATCCTCCCCTGGTTTCTGGCATCTCCAACAGCAGTCAGACTCCAGTAATTTGGCTTTATACAGGATTGCAGGAGTTCTATACCAAGAGTGGGCAATTTTATTTTGAATCAGTCTGGATCTGGCATCTTTAAACCAGCTATGTGTATCTTTCCAGGCCTGGTCCCAAGCCCCAGGTGAGATGTGGAGCTGCAGCATCGTCTCCCATTTACGTCTTGCCTCCTCAGATTGAGAAGGAAGGGTATCCCTAAGTTTGGCGAATATACGGCCTGCTAGCCCCTGAAGGTGTTGTAGCCAAATGTTAAGGTCAGAGGATTTACTATGGGTCAAGGTAGGGGATAAAAGATGTCGAGTTGCATCTCTAAGTTGGAGATATTTCCAGAAATCCATTTGCGGAATTCCCCATATTTGTTGAAGGGACTGGAATGTATGGAGAGCTTTGAGGTTTGGGACCATTATAGCCTCCATTCTGGAAATGCCCAACTTCACCCATTGTTGCCATAATACTACAGATCCTCCTGTAGTAATGGAGGGGTTTTGCCAAAGAGGAACATAGGGGAGCGGGTCCATTTTCATCTTCAGATGAGTACTAAACCAGTTAACTCGGGATATTTCCACCATAGGTGTACTATGATCTGTGTCAGGTCTACGGAATAGTCTGAACCTACAGTTTCAATATATTATCAATATATGTTTTTAGTTGTGACACAGGCCACAAAAAGGCAAATTCACAGAGCTGATGCTATCTTTTCTATTGACAGACTGTATTGGTGCTATTTATTTTTTTATGGATTCATACAATTACATGACAGTTTGAAAAATATATTTATAAAAAAATATTTTCCAGCCCTTTCTGGATTTTAGTAGTACTACACATTTTGCATTACAATAGCTCTGTAAGTTAATAGCTCAAATGGTGCAGAAAGATGGCACCCACCCACACCAGTAAGGAACCTCTAGGACAAAGAAGTTAGTACTCAGATACCGAGGATGTCAAAACAAGGTGCTTCATTTTATTTTGCACAAAAAACAGCGAAGACATTAAACAACCCCTCACTGAATCACCTTCTGGTGTTTTGCTTTAATCAAAGCATTGTCAACGTTGATTCCCTCCTAGCCCGAATCTCTGATAAGTGCTGATTTCTTCATGCGAGTGGTTCTCTACTGCTGTGGGTGAGTGCCACCTTTCTTTGCCACCTGAATTCTTTTTGGCAGGAAAGTGCCTAGGTCTAGAATTCCTAGGGACAGCACCAGAACTGACAACATTTCAACATTCTGGGGAAGCTTCCTGGAGGCTCTGGGCAGGCATGTTTCTGAACAAAAAAGAATGTGTTTTCAGATATGCACAAATGACATAAATGCATGTTTACTTGTTTTCAATTTTGGGCCACAGGCTATTCCAAAAAACTCCACTGCAAGTGTTGATTTTGATGAGACTTTCTGCTTCTCTGTCTTTCTCCCCTCATTGATTTTGTTGAAAAACAGATTAACTTTACACAGCATATATTTTTTAGAAAAAAACAAGTTGGGTAATTAAGATTCCTGAAAGACAATTTGATTCAGCGAGAATGGTAGGGCTGCTATGGTCAGCAATACAGCACTCTTAAAGCACATTTGAATTGCAGTTAATTTCTGTTTTTGACATCCAAAATGGCTCAACACTGCCAGTTCGCTCTTGCAGTTGCTTTTGCACCCCGTAAATATACACACGCGCACACCACACACACACATACACATACACACGCACACACACCACAAATACAAATACAAACACACACATGCACACACCACAAACATAAAAACACACACACACCACATACATACACACACACCATAAACATAAAGATAAACAGACACACACACACACCACAAATCAAGGTCCAGTAGGAATTTAGATTATTGTTTTGTTACAAGTGGTGACATCACCTGAGAGAATAGATACTTATGACAGGGTAACTGGGTGACTACATGGTGAGGACAGGGCAACATAGAGGATAATGTATGGTCCTCTATCGTTAACCAGTCAGTTAACAGTCGAGAGGTTGCGAGGGCGACCATGTAAACCTCGAGAGCGAAGCTCGAGAGGTTTACATCACCATGGCAACCTCGAGACGGTTAAAATTGACCGGTAGCTGATAGAGGGACCATACATTATTTTTTATAGTGTATGGTCCCACCTCAAAAGGCTGCTTACTTTTCCATAAGTAGTCACCGCCCACATTCAGTCCTTCCTAACCGCTGCTGTTAAGCACGTGGGGTTCCCGTAGAAAAAAGCGGCGCACATCGCAGACCACTCCGCTAGTTGCTAACCTATCGATGTGACGAGGATCATTAGGTTAACAACATATCTACGTCACATCGATAGGTTAACAACCTTAGGAAATGATGATTTCCTAAGGTTAACAGCGTTCTACCATACATTATAGAGGGAATAACCTGTTTTGCATCATATAATTTCTAGTTAAAAACTCACATTTTATGATTGCTTGCCTTCTCTGAAATTCATTGATGTTGCTGTTTGTTGTGTCTGTCTCCTTTTTTAGTAGAACTGACAAGCATGCTAATGTATATTCATAAACAATTTGTTTCAAATCCGAAATCTATTCTTACTGAATACTTCCTGAACATTAGAAGCACCCCCAGATAGTGCAGTCACTCATGAGGCAGTAACCACCTAAACTCCCACTGCATCATGAGTGGCTAGACTGTGCTGGAGGTGTTCCCAAGTCCAGGAAAGATGCAGTGGGAGCTGATCAAGGAATATAAACAAACCTGTTTTGTGTTATAACACCAGTATGGCGGGCAGTCTGTTTTTCCACTTTTTAAAAGAAATAAATAATCAGACTCAAACTACTAGCTACATCTTCAGTATTTACAGAATGCTGGCAATCATAAAATGTGTTTTTTACACAAGGGACACTTTGAGGCCTAAGAGGGTTGACGGTGTCCCTTTAAACAGCAGGGCTAGCTATGAAAGGCTTGCACAGGTCAGTATGGATAGACTTGACAAATTTCTTCACATATGGGATCCATAGTAGCAATCCAGTTTATGTAAAAAGCCATCTTAACTAAGTCCTTAGACCTCAGTTTTCTATGAACTACTTATACTCCATCCTTTGTATGATGTCACCAGGGACTCTGATGGATTCTGCTGCACTCTATATACCTCTAACTGCTTATTCAATTTTTTTGTATATTCTGTATGTACTGCATATTGATTATTGTGTTACTGCTGAAAATTTCAACAAAACGTTAATTACAAAACAAATCTTTAAACTTCAGATTTGAAAGCTATAACTTGTAAACTACTGTTGTGTATTAAATCGTAAACCAATCCAGCACTCAATACCATGCATAGTAATGGATGCGGCTCTCTGGAAATGTGAATTAATGCCCAAATTTATTAAAGTGCCACAGTGCCTTGATGCCTTTTGGATACAACGGATCCTTTATAACTGTTGTATATATTGAATATACAATAGCCAGACACAAAATAAGCAACTTCTCATCACTTGTGAGTGGGCAGGACTTTCATAACTCTCTCCTGGCTCTGCTACTTGTGAGTTATGGCCCTGCCCCCTCATACCTGAAGGTAAATTGCATATTTTTATATCAGCCTGCTGGTGCAGCGGTAGCGCTACCATTTGCAATGCTCATGACCGAAGTTCAGGAACAAGTCCAGTGCATCAGGTTGGATGAGTGGCCCATGGACTTCTTTCCACCTCCAAGGGGGAGGGAGGGATGATGGTGCCCAGCACTTGAGCAACACTCAGTGGAGGCTGGGTGTACATCAGGCCAGGATCAGAAGAGAAGGGTATGGCAGTGGCAGACGTCTGTGGGCATGCAAGTAGAGAGAGGAAGATATAGAGGCAATGTGAGGAGGCAATTCTTCACAGAGAGGGTGGTAGAGGCCTGGAACAAACTACCAGAGGAGGTGGGGGGCTGAAATGGTGGAGGGATTCAAGAGGGCATGGGACAGACATATAGGGTTGGTAAGTGGGGGGACGGGGAGGGCCCATGGAAAAAGAGATGAGTGGGGGGGGAGGAAGGGGCAGACTTGATGGGCCATTGGGGTCCTTTTCTGCAGTCGGATTTCTATGATTGATATGATTCTATGTGTGAGAGCTCACACGCCCATTCGCTGACGTCATTGCACATCTGTGCCATGGGGGGACCCAACACAAGGTAAAACCCTGTGCAGCAGCACTTCATGAAGACCCTCTACCTCCACTGAATGATGCCAGGAAGTGTAAGTCTTGATCAGGCTTCAGCTGGATCATAGTCTCTCCCTTGAGAGCCCCACCATAGGGGGAAAGCTATGGGACCTCTGACCCAGGTGACTGAATGAGGGATGCCAGTGAGAAATGAACAAGACAGAGATGAGTTAAATACCCCACCTACAGCCAGAGGAAAAAACAAAGCTGAAAAAAAAAATTGCATATTTTGAGTCAACCCATTGCATATCCCCTATATACCACACTATTTGTAATGCTTTTATGAAGGTTTCACCTTGTTTTAGCTTAAAAAACACTTCTCTTTGAACCATCAAGCATGGTGGCTGTGTAAATTTATAAGGGAAGACCACCGCGGATCTGTTTGAGGTTTATCCAAAAATTGCGCCAGCTGTTCCTACCTGAAATTACACAAAAGTGTGAAAGGGATCGAGCACTATCCAATGACACCTTACCCAACCTGATTGCTACCAGGGAATCCTGCTACTTGTTAACTCATTTTTGTCCACTAGCAAAGAGGCTGAACCAAACAGGTAAGCTAAAGTTATTCTTACCTGGCAGAAAGCTCCAACAGCATCAACCTCTGGGGGGTTGCAATGGCCGCCGCTGCTGGCTGTCATCTGGCGGCACCACTCCACATGGCCCAATACACATTGGACTTCAGAACGATGATGGCGAAATTGGATAAGATCCTAATTGACACCTCCGACCTAAAAATAGAAGCCAAGAAAACGAATGACAATTTAGCACATCTGGCTGCACGTGTGTCACAGGCCGAGAAATCCATTCAAGAAACAGTGTCAAATGTGCATTTTCAGTAGGTCACACTCCAAGATCACCACCAAAAAATTCAATATCTCCTAATAAGGTGGATGATCTGGAGAATCGTGCCTGATGTAGTAACATTAGGATTGTGGGCATTCCTGAAGGGGCTGAGGGGTGGGACATGGGGGCATTCTTGAAGTAATTTCTTCCCTCCCTCATGAAGGCTAACAACTGGACCCCTCCAGACATAGAGAGGGCACACAGATCGCTTGCCCCACACCCTCAACCTGGCAAACGACTGAGACCTATCCTTATGTAAATCCCTCAAGTATCCAGAAAAAGAAGTTTACTGAAAGGCAGCACTGGAGCAAGGGGTATTCCAATGGCAGGGAAACAGGGTACAGCTCTTTCAGGACTTCTCCCTCAACTTCTCCAACCGAAGCAGAGCCTATGCTGCTGTGAAGCAGCAATGCTACCACATGAATATACCCACTTCACTTAGATACCCTGCATCTCTTAGAATACAAGTAGACGGGGAATACATTATGTTCGAGTCACTTGCAGAGGCTGAGAAATTTATTAAGGATTTACACAACCAATAGCTGCAGCAAGACAGACCACATAGCACACCTCGTGGCATGGCAGATGCAACAATGGAGGTCTCACAAGCAGAAGACCATAGGGACTTCCATGCCAGCAATGGAGATCGTAATGCAACCTTGATCTGGCAACCTGTACCAAGGGGTCACTCTAATAAGAAGAACAAGACAGTGGTGGGCACCCCTCCCGCTCCCAGACAGCACAGATCCCAGAGCAGACAATCTCGCCACATTCCATCGGATGTCTGCAGCTGCCCCCCTGGAACTACTCCCATTAAAACTAGCAAATGATATGAGCCATTGCGAGAGCTCATGCCTTCGGCCCTTGATCTTTCATCGACCAAGGATAAGGAGCCCCTGCAACAGGGTGGGGGACTGATGAGTGGTCTCCTTTACCTTACGACTGGGCTTCCAGCAACCTGGAGGGGGCAAATGATGAAGTATATTCACTGGAGCACCTTTCCAAGCTCTTGTCTGCATCGAACAATGTGTATCGGCCTGTCTAGGCCAAGGGACTCAGAGCTCCTGTGCCTCAGACAAAGTGGTCTGATGACATGTAATATGCTTTGAATATGGTGCTCCCCTCCTCCTTAGCAAATGGCTGATAGTGTACTTATCTGGTAGACAAGATGGAGGGTGGAGGGACACCTCATATGACTTTGCTCTTTGATAGCCCACTTGGGACTCTCCCTATCTAGAGAGGCTTGCCACATGGAAATATGCTATGGGAAACATCTTCACAGCACAATTTAAGCAGGACATCTTTTAGCTGCCACTGGGAATATGCAAGTTTTTTTTTCCCCACAACATCTGGGGACCCCTTCCTTCTGGTTTATATACTTCCCTCATACATCCCTCCCTTGACAGTAGCCTACCGAGGTATAATTTCACCTCCCAAACTCAATACTTGAACTCATTGGCTATTTCTGAGAAAATGGCTGCTGCCTTGGTTTGGCAGATGGCCCCCAGCACTGAGGGATAGCTCCCCTAGACTCCAAGGGTAACTGTACGGGCGTTAAATGTGTAAGATGCCCTTATACATATCCATATGAGCACAGTGTCCCCCTTCGTGGCTGCCCCAATGGCCTGGACCATCCGGACAGAAGATCCAATACTAACTCAGGGGGCAACTTAACGGGCGCTTGAACCCCCCTCTTCCCCCAGTGCAGAAGCACTACATGAATTCTCCCCCCTTGACTCCTGTATACAGCTGGAGTGGCGACCAGTTATTGAGTCAATAGGGCTCAGGTAGGGCCCCGGCCCCACGGTGGTCCATCCTGGCAGTTCCTTGATGGGAAGATTAAGTTTTAACCTGTTGTTACAGTTCATATGTCATATGTTTACTGTTATTGTTATTGTTGGTGCCCTGAGTGGCTCTCTTCTGCCATTGGAGAAGAGTATGGCTGGCTCCTCTGGGTGCAGCTAAGGGACCAATCTTCAGATCTTGGAGAGGACCTACATGTTTCCTCTCCTATCACTGAGGATACAAATCCAGGAGGCCCCCGAGTTATACTAAACCACGTAAGACAAAGCAGTAAGAGCTCAAACCCCTCTGTCCACCCAGATGAACATATACATCATAAGATAGATGGATATGAGCTCTTACGTGAGCAAAGAAAATGAGAAATCATTGTGGTGTTCAGCAGGGCAGCTGTACAAGACATCCAAAGTTCAATCTGCCTCATGCTGAATCCAATCTATGATAGGTCTCTGGAGGGTCAATGTAGGGAAGGACAGGGCCTATTCCCTCAATTAGGTATATCTGGGGAACCCCCGAAAAGGGATAAAGGGATAAAAAATATTTATAATCAATCACTATGGATCCCACTACACTGGTGACTTTCACATCCTGGAATGTGAGAGGCTTGAATGACCCGATTAAGAAGAAAACGGCTCTGTCCAGACTTAAAAAGTTAAAAACTCAGGTTGCCTTCCTCCAAGAGACAAAGATTAAGCTGGTAAAGGCAAAGAAACTGGTGCGAGAATGGGTGTTGTGGGAAGCCCATAGCTCAGCGGGCTCAGCAAAGAGAGGAGTGTGGATACTTTGCCATAAACAGTTGAAGTGGTCTATCATTGAGCAGCGGGGAGACAAAGAGAGACGGCGGATACTGGTCAAGGTAACCTCTCCCAGAGGTCCTCTCATATTGGGTAATGTATACGTACTAAATGAAGACCAGCCCAAATTCTTTAACGCAATCTCTCAAGCCCTCCTGGACATGGCAGGGGACCTCCCTGAGATTATAATGGGGGCAATTTTAACCTGGCCTTGGACCCGTTACTCAAGAGATGCAATGCCAGACCCAAACCACACAGTAGGGCACTGAGAACCCAAAAGGATCTGCTGACCATACACCATTTGACTGATACCTTGCGTGCTTTCCACCCATCCACTAAGGACTTCACCTTCTACTCTGATGCCAGACCTATGGCCAGCAGATTGGATCACTGGTTCTCATCGACGGTGCTGAACTCAGTCATATCTGATATGTCCATCACCCCTATATATATATATATATACATATATATATATATATACATATATATATATATATATATATATATATATATATATATATATATATATATCATGTGCCAGTACAACTGCAGGCCTACCTTCAACCTGGGAAGGAGCAGTCAGCAACTTGGAGGCTCAACCCCCTCCTCCTGGCGGACCAGCAGTTCCAAAAATGGCTGAAGCTGGAGGTATTGAACTACTTCTAAGATAACCCAGAATCATGTGCCCCCCCCCCCCACAAATGATATGGGAAGCCTTCAAAGCCACAGTAAGGGGTAGAATTATATCATACGTGGCACATAGAAGGAAACTCAGAGAAGCGGAAGCCCTGCACCTTGAAACCCAACTTAAACTAAAGCAAGCAGAGTATAAATCTGACCCAACCCGCCTACATAATCAGGCCCTTAGATTTGAACTGACCTCACTCAGAATCCACCTTAACATGTTGGCTACTAGGAAAACGGAGCTCCATATGTCATGGCTACGTCACAAAAATTGGGACCAGGGGGATAAAGCTGGGAAACTCCTTTCCTTTCATCTCCAAAAACAGCAGGCAGAGAGACATACTGAGAAGCTCAAGGATTCCATGGGTATAATACATTTCCTTCCCAAAGAAATAAATAGGGCCGTGACCAGTTTCTATAACACTCTGTACAAATCCCAAACATCCTTTCATGGGACTGACTTTGACAATTTTCTAAGCCAAGCCTCCCTCCCTTCCCTCCCTCCCTCCCTGAGGCACAAAGAGAGATGTTGGATGCCCCCAATGAGGAATCAGAAGTATTCAAAGCCATAGAAGGGATGGCACCACATAAATCCCCGGGGAGTGACAGCTTCCCTGCTGATTTTTACCAGTTAAGGAAGAATATTGGCTGCACACCAATGCTGCTCACGCTGAGCAGAAACTCCCTGGCACCCTGAAGAAGACAGTGATCACGGTCCTCCCCACGGAGGGAAAGGATCCCACCTCTCCGGCTAGCTATAGACCCATATCCCCGATAAATGTCGATGCAAAAATTTTAGCTAAGGTTCTGGCTTCCAGACTACAGAAGGTCCTCCCCTTCCTAATACACAAATCTCAAGTTGGGTTTGTCAGAGGGAGATCCAGTGCTGATCATTTACGAGCCCTGACCACTCTGTTCCAGAAAGCCTCTACTTTACCAACCCCAGCAGCTGCCATCGCCATAGATTTTAAAAAGGCATTTGACTAGGTCAAATGGGCTTATCTAAAAGCAGTACTGACATGCTTCAACATTGGACCCACATTTGGGGGCTGGGTCAGTACTATTTATAATGGCTCTACTGCCAAAGTGCTCACCAATGGGCTCCTCTCAGACCCATTTACCCTCCAGAGAGGCACCAGGCAGGGCTGCCCCCTATCTCCCCTACTATTCATACTAGCTATTGAGCCACTGGCCTCCATCCTTTGAGAACATGCTCACATTCCTGGTATAAAGGTAGGCCCTGAGGGGTTTACAACCAAACTCTAGCAGATGATTGCCTCATTTTAATGAGTGACCCACCCCATAGCCTGCCCCACATTTGAGAGACCATCTCTCAATTCAAACAGCTGTCTGGGTTAAAAATGTATTTATTTATTTATTTTATTTTGCTTTTGGTAACCGGGTAAGTGCGCTAGGCATAGAGACACCTATTTTCAGGCACGACCCGGGAGGGTATTTATTTATTTTTATTTATTTAGTTTTTGTTGACCAGGTAAGTGCACTAGACAAATTCTGCCTATTTTCAGGCACGACCGGGGGTGGGGATACAGATGAATGCCAACTGACCTTGAACCAGATTAAGCTGTTGTGGTAATTTTCGTGAATGGAGGAAATTTGGCCATTGCACTGGGAAATTCCTGCTCTTTTGAGAAGTGCCATGGGATCTTTAACATCCACCTGAACTACCACCAGAACAGGCAGATGGGACCTCGGTTTAACGTCTCATCCGAAAGACGGCACCTCAGGAGTGCAGCACCCCCCTCATGCTGCACTGCAGTGTCAGTATTGGGATATTAACCCAAGTGCCTGGTGTGGGGATAGAACCCACAGCCTACTGATCTCCCGGCCTCAAAGGCGAGTGTGCTACCTGCTGAGCCACCGACACTGCTACAGTACATGTTGGAGTACATAAAAACAAACAGCAATGCAAGTACAACAATGGGTGCAACAGAGGGTTAACATCATGTCCAAAAGTACAAATCGTTAGTGCATAGCAAACTACAGTATGAGGCAAGAATCGAAGATAGAAAAACAAGTACAAATCAAAGTAAAAATACAAAATAGTAAAAATAGCAATTGCAAAATGTAATAACAATGCAGTTAAAATTGAAAGGTTGGAAACACAATAGGACAATTAAAGAGCAACCATGGACTGAGGGTCCAAAAGTATCCTGAGGATAAGAAGGGGAGAGAGAGAATAAATAGTAAAGGGGAGGAGGTGGGGGGGCAAGCCTGGAAAGGAGTCAGGAGATGGGCGTGTCAGGATGAGGGCAGTAGGAGGGCAAAGGAAAGTTTGGAGAAAGAAAGGTGGAAGAGAGAAGAAGGCGGGGAGGCTAGGGAGGTAGAGAAAAAGTGGCCGGTCTATGGTGAGTGAAAGCATATGCAGTGGTTTGAGAGAAGTAGATGATTTCGGTGCAGCTTCTTGAAACTGGGATGAGTGGGAGCTAGACGAATAGTTTGGGGAAGGGAGTTCCAATATTTAGGTGTGGCATGCAAAAAGGCCCACATACCCATAGAGGTTTTAGTTCTTGGAATGTGGATGGGGGCTAGGTCATTTGATTGGAGCCCATAGGAGAAAGTTTGAGGTTACAACAAGGAGGCAAGGGATTGAGGGAGATCTGATCTATCTATCCTCTTGATGAGAGATCCAATGGATCAGAGACGATGGGCAGTAGGGGAAGGCCATTTTTAGATCAGTATAGAGTTGACAGTGGTGCTGTTACTGAGGGGATGCAGAGGCAAGGTGTCAGATGTTGCTGTAGGTGATGTTCCACTTGTGGAGAGTAGTTTTTGATGCTCCTAGGTAGGTGACTGTGCCGTGGGCCAACACTGGGAGCAGAATGCCTTGTGCAATAGCAATCCAAAAAAAGGAAGATCTGGCCTGCTTGAGCAAAATGATGCTTCTACATACTGTGTTCAGTAATTTAATGTTTCTTTATTGAATAATCACAATGTTTCACCTAATAATAGGCTTCTTCTAGGGAAGTGTAAAAAGATTTCAAACAATATCATGATAAGTATATTCCATCTCTATGGAAAATATGTTTTTGTGAATAATATCTTTCATAATTGGACTCTGCAAGTCAAAAAGCTGTAGTTGCCTTATAATTATTATAAAACACAAGTTTATGCCGGCCCGGTGGTGCTGAGGGTTGAGAAGCTGGATGCCACACCTCGCATCATGCCGGTGACCTGGGTTCGGGAGCGGACCTGGATCATCGGGGGTTGGCAGGGGTGGAGAGGGATTGAGCATCCATAGGACTGCTCTCCTTCTCCAGGAAGGGGGGGTGTGTAGCCGTCGGAGCATTAGCGGCCCCTTGTTGAGGCAGGGGGTGACGCAACGTTTCCTGGCAATACAGGGAGACGTGCTGGGGCAGACGCATGGAAGGAGTATGTGTGGAAGTGCACGCGCTCCTGTCCCTTGGCATCATTGCATGCCTCACACGTCTGGGGCAACTCAAATAGGGAAAATGGGGCACCAGTCACAGCACGGCATGTTGGCCTCTCTATGGGGGAAGCGTCAGGTCTGAGGAGAGCGCAGCAACATTGGATCCAGTCCTGGTGGACGAGCGGGGGGGGCTTGCCACCTCCCCACCGTGTGGGGGGGTAAGCCATGGGAATGAAGCTGCAGGACCCGAATAGGAGCCGAGGAAGGTCCTCAGGTTGGTGGCCAGAAACCAAGGAGGATGCCAAGATGTGGAAAGGTAAAGCTGACTGGTTGCCCAGTGGAGAAAAATGATTAAGAAAAAAAAACACAAGTTTACAATCAATGCAGAAGATTGTTAACAGCAAATTAAACCAATTTTTTTTATCTTCATTCCCTTAATAATAATACCCATCTAATGCCACCAACATATGTGCATGAAATAAATCATTGCCTTACTTTCCAAGAGGATTAAGAGTGTTTATAGAACCAAACATAGGTATAAATGATGAAATATTGACAAATAAATGGGATGGGATTAGAACACGATGTAGTGTCGATTTTGTGTATGCATTAACTGAGGCGGTCTTAAGCACCAGAAGTAAATCAGCTGAAGACATCCAAGAATATCAGAATACTTTACAAACTCAGGTCACAGTGGAGGAACTAAATGAATGGCTAGAGGATATCAACAATAAATTAAAGGAATGTGAAAAAGCCTTAAGGGAACAAAAATCAGAAAATTTATAGAGACACGGCAGACTATAAAAATAACAGAATTTACACATATAAAAAAACCTATAGAAAGTTCCCATCCACCAAAGACTCTAGTTCTGATAGTTCAGGCAGCTACACAAGAAGCAGTGACAGACCAGGAACGCAACAATCCAAGGGCCCTTTTTCAGAAAAAGAGATCCCAGAACCTCAAAGAGGTCAAACAGGAATACAGGAAGACAGACATCAGGACTTAGGACCAGGGCATCAGACAGATATGACCTGAGAAGTAAAGAACAGAATGTAGAAATAAGAGAAATAGAAGAACCAAGTGGAGGAGGAAGAGGCAAGGGTCCTCAGAAAAATCAAAGGGGGGGAGACTGTGATCTTTAATCTGAGCCAACACCCCTTGACAACAGAAGAAATTAGAGTTTTATCATTGGGTTTATCATTTTCCATCACTGAAGAATTAAACAACTTTCAAATTGAAAATGACTTACAGAAATTTTATCGAAAGTTGAGATTACAATGTCAGTTTAATGATACAATGGAGAGAAATACAGAACAAAAGGAATTAAAAAGAGCTATGGGTATCAAATCCAACTTTATGCCATTGGTAGGACAGTGTCATTCTGTTGAAAACTGTATAGAAACAGTGGATAAAGAGATTGGTCAGATTTTGAAAACTCATACCAAAGACCATAGGTCAAATTTATCTAAAAAAGGAAAGAAGCCTTAATAGCTTTAGAAAATGACGATTCTATAATAGTTAAACCAGCAGATAAAGGCAGGGCTACAGTAATTCAAAACTGAGAGGACTACAGACAAATGTCTCTAGATCTTTTAGACATTTCAGAAAATTATGAAAAACTAGAAGGTGACCCCCTCACAATTATATCTGAATTAACAAGAGCAACTTTATTTGAAATGGAAACAATGGGCCTGTTCAGAGAATGGGAAGTAGAAATTATGGAAAACAAGTACCCTAGGATACCTCTGTTCTATGCTCTCCCAAAAGATTCATAAATGTTTAGAAAAACCTCCAGACAACCTATTGTATCTGGGATTAGCTCAATTTTAGAGCCTTTATCTAAATTTGTTAACTACCATTTACAACCACTAGTAGAAAGGATTTCAACTTACATTAAAGACACCACGCATGTGTTGCAACTGTTACAATATTTAAATGAATCTGGGCTTCCAGATGATAGTATACTAGTAACGACAGATGTGAAAGATTCACACACATCGATTCCACATGAGAAAGGTATAGAGAGTATGGGGAAGTTACTTGACACAAGGCCACCTGATCAAAGACCAAGGACACATGTCCTATAGGATTTGGCAGAAATAGTTTTACAAAAAACTACTTTAAGATTGAGAACCAGTATTATGGACAGGTCAGAGGTACAGCCATGGGCAGCACAATGGCTCCAAGTTATGCTAATGCTTTTATGCATGACTTTGTGAACACATTTGTTACAGGTGCAGCAGTAGAGAATGCTTTCAAGGTGAAAATTATTTTCTGGAAAAGATTTATTGACGATATATTGTTAGTTTGGCGAGGGGACTTAGATGAATTAAAAGAGATTCAATAAGACATGAACAGTCAGGATTCTAATTCGTCCTTTACTTTTATCAGTCACAAAAGCTAAATAGATTTTTGGATATTACCATTTATAAAAAAAGACAGAGACCGGAAATGAAATTGTTTAGAAAACCCACAGATAGAAATACTACTTTACAAAGGAAAATTTTCCAGCTTAATAAATTGATTGAAAGCATCCCCTACTCGCAGTTCCTGAGAGCTCGGCGTAACTGCAGTACTGATCAAGACTATGTTAAAGAGCAGAAAACTATTGAAGCAAGGTTTAAAGAGAGACAATATGATAAGAAAAATCTATTACAAGCTCAGGTAAAGGCAGCAACAAAATCCAGACAAGAACTGCTTACACCAATGGAACATACGATAACAATAGCTGATAACAAGAGCCCTCCTGTATTCAGTACTGTCCACAATACTAAAATGCCAAAGCTCAAAAAAGTTATCATAAATAATTGGAACATACTGCAAAAAAATCCTATAACCACAGGGATTTTCCAAAATAGACCATATGTGGTCTCCAAGAAGGCTCCCCTGATCAAGGACAAATTGGTACATGCACAGCACTGGAAAGAGATGCTGAAAGGGTCCCAATTATTATTGAGTCCCTTAAAAAATAGGATGTACCCTTGTGGCAAATGTGCTGCATGTGGGAATACCTCAAGTAAAACAATGTTCAAACACCCCTACACAGGTAGAGAATACCACATTAGATCACATATAACATGTGCTATGACAGGGGTGGTGTACCTGATTCAATGCCCTTGTGACCAACTATATGTTGGCAAAACATTAAGGGAACTAAGGACACGTATTTCTGAGCATAAAATTAGAATTTGGAACAAAGATGAGCACTCGCCTTGGTGAGGCATTATAATGAAAGAGGACATTCACCTATTCAGATCAGGTTCTGGAGACTTGAACAAGTCCCTGAACCAGTAAGGGGTGGCTGCTACAATGATATGCTAGAAAAAAGATAAATGTTTTGGATCTATGAATTAGGTCTCATTCATGAAAAATGGAGTTTAAATGAAGAAGTAAACTGGCAAGTATGTTGGAGAGAGTGATTTAATTGGTTGTACTTTCTCTTCCCCCCCATCTTATCTTTAAGAATAGCAGTAGAATGCAAACTCAGTTCAAGAACAGAAGTTTTAAGTACTTTATTTCTTATAAACAATATAGTTAGACTGTTTATTTTAGATTGCAGGGACAACAGTGGATTCATTTTGGGAATAATCAGAGGTAGAAAAAATATCAAATCATTTCTCCACTATAATTTGACTGGAAAGTAGTTTCATAATCAAAATTCACAGCTAAAATAACATGGAAACACAAATAACATACTTTGAAAGCAAGGATTTGCTTTAAATAAGAATTGAATGTAAATAAAAGGGACAAATTCATCCGGTTTTTGTTTAGTCATCTTATGTGGAAACTTTTGACACTATCACTTTCAGGGCATCTAGATGGAAGTAGTTTTCTCCACGATGCTGAACATATGTCAGGGAGAGGAGTCATTGGTCACCACAGTGGCCAACTTGCCTAGGCAAGGAGTGATGACGTTTCCACGTCGCCACGTGACTCCTCTCCCTGACATAAAGAGGCTGAGCCAGTGAAGTAGCCAGATGATGCCGGGCCTCACCGAGAAACCACTATAAGCACCAATAAGTTTATAATGCCTTGAGAAGAATTTATTAAGTAGTGAACCAGCTTTGTTGTAACCAAGCATTTCAAATGAGTAGGTCTTTCCTTGTAGCAGCTCTTATTACGATATCAAAACGAGCATTTCAAATGACAAAAAGAGAGTTATCATGCTTTTAGGAGAACTATGAGGCTGAAAAATAGCTTCTGCTGCAAACTGATAAGTCTGAATAAGTTTATATTTTAATGCTAAAAGCAAATGTTTAAAATGGTAAAAAGGTTAAATTAAACTTCTTATGCAGGTTTATTTAAAATATTACCAGCTTTTAATTTTGAAGCTTAGGCTGAAAGATTAGAGCTTATCCGAAATTGTTGGCATAAGCATGTTTGCAAGTTTTCTCTTGTTAAAATGTTTCAAGTCCAGGAATAGAATTACAGGCCTTAAAGTTTAAGAGGAAAAAAACAGAAAGCAGTAATTAACAGTAACTGCGTCAGATGCCAGACGCCAGTAGCACATGGCGTTACAAAAATAATAACGGAGTGCTTGGGGTTTAGTATTTATAAGGACTTACATTTTTAAAAGAGCAGGTACTATCTGGAAACTGTAGTGGTTTACAATTCCGGTCAGATATATCTGTGAAAAGTATGGAATGCCATGAAGTTGAATTCATAAACTTACTTATGTTACCTTTTCTCTTTTTAACCTCCCCCTTTTCATTTTTATTCTTTTTTATTTGTTTATTTATATTCTTCAGTTTCTTCTCATACTAAAGAAGCACGAAGAAAAGAGTTCCTGAGAATATATTTGACGAGAATCTTGTATGAGAATAACACATTTCTAAAAAGGTGAATATAAATAAACAATTGTAACAGAAATAATAGACACTTGTTTATCTGGATAAAAGCATTACAAATATAGTTTTTGTTTTTATTTTAAGTGGATACTTACAAGAGATAACGTTTAAAGAAGGTGTGGCAGATATTTGGCCTTTGCTGGCTTTGATAAAAATTAAGGCAATGATTTATTTCATGCACATACGTTGGTGGCATTAGATGGGTATTATTGTTAAAGGAATGACTATAACAATTTCGGTTTAATTTGCTGTTAATTTTCTGCATTGATTGTAAACTTGTGTTTTAGAATAATTACAAGGCAAATACAACTTTTTGACTTGCAGAGTCCAATTATGAAAGATATTATTCACAAAAACATATTTTCCATAGATATGGAATATACTTATCATGAAATTGTTTGAAATCGTTTTACAGTTCCCCAGAAGAAGTCTATTATTAGGTGCAACATTGGGACTATTCAATAAAGAAGCAATAAATTATTGAACACAGTGTGTAGAAGCATCATTTTGCTCGAGCAGGCCAGATCTTCCTTTTTTTGGATTTCTACATACCGAAAACATGGCAAGCTCCACCACTACATATCTTGAACTCTTTTGAACCATTTGGTGATTTCCCTGGACATTAGACTTTTTGGACTTGTGCAATAGCAAGCCTAGCTGATGGGGTAAAGGCATAGCTAGTCCGGTAGGCGCTCCCAAGTTTGGCATTTGCAGATTTGCAGGTGGCAGCAATGTGTTGATCAAAGTCCAGGAATTCATCGAGTACGATGCCCAGGTACTTGAAAGAGCTAGCACTGACCAATAGCGAACCGTCAGCACATGAAATTTTAAGAGGGTCTTGGTTTGTTCCGAGTCTGGCTGGGGAACCGAAGAGCATTGAATGTGTTTTACCTGCATTTAGAATGAGGTTGTTCTCAGTCAGCCAGGACTGTATGTGAAGGAAGTCAGAGGAAAGAGTATGATTTATTTCAGAGACTTTCTTAGCACTGTAATAAAGAACAAGGTAATCCGCGTCAACAGAACCAAGTGTGAAATCCTTCCCCTTAATAAGCATTCAAAAAAGGATATGGGTCGAGCCTCTGGCCTAGCCTGGTCGGACACACACATCAAATACCTAGGAATTATCCTAGCTCCTAAATTACATAAGCTGCACCCCCTGGACATGCTACCATTGATTAATACCTTCCAAAAAGACCTAAATAGATGGCAGCACTTAAATCTCTCCCTCCCAGGGAATATTGACTCATTAAAAATGATACTATGCTCCAAATTATACTTCCTCCTGGCACACTTACCCATTATAATTCAGGACAGCTGGTTCCAGAAGCTGGGCTCCCTTATCAGTCACTTCCTCTGGGGCTCCCCCAGATTCAGTAGATCCTAGCTCAGAACACATTGGAGACAAGGAGGTTGGAACCTGCCAAACATTCGATATTACATGTATGCCTTTCTAACTGCTAGATCTTTAATACCCATTTACCCCGGGGGATCCCCGTTACCACCCTGGTGTTGCATAGAACAAGAGATACTAGGAGTGGCACACCCCTCTCTCTGTCTAACTTCTCCCCTTAAGCACAATGCCACGCGGTGGATTACTATAACCTCAGCTCTCAGGGCCTGGGTTTTCATGACCAGTATCTCTAAACACTGCTCAAGAATGGGTTTTTTAACTTACCTATGGGGAAATCCTGAACTGTATGTTGATGGCAGCCCCATTCATTGGATTACATGGGAAAGAGAACTATTGGCAGGATGCTGGTCTTACTTACCCCGATAAGAGATATTTCAAATCCTTTCAGACTCTCCAGGATAAATTCAAACTGTCCAAGGAAGAGTTCTGGTGATACCTACAGATTAGATCTGTCTACTCTCAATGATCTAAAGTCCCCTGTGAATGTAAGGCCTATAGAACCTCCGGCCTCCAACCTGCCCCCCCCCCATGCCCTGGGATGACTGGCTTCAACCACATAAAATCAAAGCAGGATACTTATATTAAATGATGAGAGAGGCTCAGCCAGAGCCCACTGAGGCGGCCAAAGCTAAATGGCAGCTAGCTCTGCCAGGTCATATAACTGAGGTATGAATGGCAGACCTGCTGGAGACTCGCCCAACAGGCATGTTTTGACTGAAAAAGCCGCCTGATCCAGGAAAAGATTTTACACCACTGGTACAGAACCCCGGCCCAGTTAAAACTACTTGGAGTAATCCCCCAATATCTCAGTTGGAGATGTAACACCTCTGGTGCTGACCTACTACACATTTTTTGGGAATGCCCACATCTTGACACTTTCTGGCAACTGGTAGTCACCAGATGTTCAACCATTCTGAACCAAGAGATCCCGGCGTCACCCCGCCTTATACTTCTAGGCTGTAAGCCCCAAGATCTCAGACTACCACTGGCAGGCTTTTAAAGTGGCTGATGACTGTCTCGGTGGAAGCCAAGAGGCTAATCCTCACTAAAGGGAGAACCCCAGGGGTCCCAAACATTCAAGAATGGATAACATCAGTAGAACTCTGGCAATGAATACCAGACTTTTCTGCCAGATTAACCACCAGATGGGGAAATTCCATAGCATATGGGCTCCATATCTGCGCTTTGTGCAACAACAAATAGCGTCTCCACCCTACCCTGGTTTCAGTACAGTCTGGCAACCTCCATAAACCCTACCCAGGTTTCTGACATGTATTTTCAGATATTACTACAGGATAGAGTGCCACTACCTCATCCTCTCTACTAGACCTCACTCCTTAAGACCCTCTTTGTTCTTACTGTCCACTGCTTACTCTTTTGGCCTCAAGTGATGAAAGATTTGCTGATGTTTGAACATGTTATATGAATCAGTCTAGTATGAAATGTAAATGTACCCTGCTTTATGTACCAGTTGACTCACAGTAGATATAAAACCAGCTTTATGTATGTAAACTGCAAAGATTTCAATAAAAAGATTAACTGTAAAAAGAAAACCTACCTCTCTTTGCAGCGTAAACTTTCTGTCTAGCCCATTGTCTTATGTGTTCTATTTCCAGGTTCTAACTGGACATAACTTTTTCTAAGTGAAGTAATGGACAGATTTCAAAGCATTGGAGAAGATCAGGCTTTGTCGGTGTCGCCTCCCTCCCAACCCGGATACCTGAACTCAGGTAGGTGAAGCTCATATAGAGCTCCTTCCCTTGGGGGGAGGGCTAGGTAAGGTTGCCCACTGGGTGGAGAATACCAGCTGGTGGGGGCAGATCAAGAGGCTTAATTGAGTCCATGCAAGGCCGGCCCAGTGGAGGAGCAGTTGTCCTTCTGCCCTCCCCCACGTCAGTGACCCAGGTTCAGAAACAGACAAGGGTCACTCAGTGGGCTAGAAGAGTGAGGGAGAACTGAGCATGCAATGGCAGCTGTCCTTCTTTGGGGGGAGGACGGACACCAGTTCCCACTGCTGGTACTGCCACCTGGTGGAGGCCGGGCAGCAGCGCAGTGGCTGTGTATGAGGGGCAGAGCTATAGCATGGCATGCTGATGCACACATCCTAATGCTCCAGTCCAGAACAGAAACCCAAAGGAAAAAGATGCTGGGCTGCTCCAAGCCTGCACCCTCTGCAGGCCCTCACATGACTGACACAGCTGGCCACTCACCCAAAGGGTTCGGCATAAGTGGTGGATAACTGGTAAGTCAGTGAGTGGGTCGACGACGGGACTGTGGGGGTGCCAGTGGGAAAACACAGGTGGAGGACAAAATGCTGATTGAAAAAAAAAGTCCACACAAGGGCTCAGATCTCCCTCTCTGCTCTTTGCTTACTGACCAGATTTGGGTTGGGCAAGTCAAGACATAACCTCATTGTGCTCCTCATGTGGGTAAAACACCCTGCAGATGGGCAATGGATCCGCACCACCCAACCAGAGGACCCCCCCCCCATCTCCCAGGCTGGTTTGTGTATGACCTTTTGTTCAGGGGAAAAGGATTGATGGGCCCTACAGGACAATATGTTCTAAGAGAAAAATAAATACTTATTCCAAAATAATATGGTTTATTTACCCAGTTACACGACCAGTGTTGTATAAAATACTCAGGTACAGATCAACTCATATGTTATTCATTAGCTGTATTTATGTCCCCTCATTCTTTATGACTGAAAACATTTGCAGGAAGACAGGGGACTAGATTTGAAAAGCCCCTGTCAGTCTTGCAGCTGTGGGAAAAAAAACTGGTGCAAGTAAGTCTCCAGTTGTGGAGCCACAGTTTTTCCCAAAGCCGTATTTTCAAAGGGGGAGGCAGTTTAGAACCACCTGCCCAATTTATGGCAGCTTACAGCTGACTTTTCACCGCAGATTCGCACTCCACGGGAAAAGTTATGTCTAGTGGGACTCTGAGAATATCCTCAACTGCGCTGGCTAAAATATGGAACTCGTGAGTTGCAGAGAGATTTTGTCTGCAGGGGCTGTTGCGAATCAGGACTTAGTCTTAGGATGGGCTGAAAATCCAGACCTGGATCTTTAACTCACACTTCATCTTATTCTTGCCCCTACCCTGAAGTCATAATCCTTTGTTTGTGCAACCGTAGTCATTTCCATGGCAACAGATTGTGAAAGCACAAACAGAGCATCACGGGGGGTGGGGCGGGGATAAAGTAGGAAGAATGGACAAAGTCAGGAGAACAGGGATCCAGTTTTCATGCAAATGTCCTGAGAAATAAGAATGCTGGGACAAAGATACAGAAAATTAATTAAATATCATTTGAATTGTGTCTGAGTATTCTATTTTAAGAAGTTTTCCCACACACTGGGAAAATGCTTTAAGGACTGCAGTCATGTAGAATGTTAACAAACTCGTGTTTCTTCCGTGAAATCCACAGCAAGTCACTGCAGTAGGAGCAGTGCAGGTCATTCATTGAAACAGGAACATATCCAGCTACAGAGCTCTTGGATTTGCAGTGAGTTGGTTCTAGCTAGCTGAAGCCCAGAAGGCTGAGATGTCGCTGACCTCCTTGCCCCTGGTAGAAACGTTGCTCTCAAGTAATGCAGGTTCTAACCACCACTGCACACACCTTTGAAATTCAAAGGACGTCACCCAGCAAATGAGACTTCCCTCACAAACATGAGATGACCCAACCATTTCAGGTTCTAATTCAAACCCTTAAAGGTTCTACAAGGTTCCTATTTTCAAACCCAGTAATTTCACATTGCAAATAAATTGTATGTGTGCATTCCAACCCTCTAAAACATTTCTGATCACAGTAAGGCACTTTTTCACTCTAGTGATTCCTTTTTATGTTTTCCTGGGCATGCATGCCTGAAGCAAACGTGTTGTGGCTGCTTGGGAGAGGAGCTGCTGCTGCAGAGGTGTGTCACTGTACCATCCAGTGCAACTCAGGCTGCAGGAGGTCCACCACTGACTGCCCAATCAGGAACAGACTGATAGTGATGGTGTTCAGCCTGGCTGGCAGGCAGGAACTTTGTGTGGCTGAAAGGATGCAGTCGCACCTATTACAACGCAATTGCATGCTTTCATCTACAATATGCCACCCAGCATGCTCGTCATCCCTTCCCCCCTCAACCCCATGTCTTTCCCTGGTGCGCTGTCTGTGGAAAAAAAAAAAATCCCATTCTGCATTTAAGCCAGCTCACCTCCCAATCACTTCCCCAGTGCTCCATCTGTAAAAAAATAATTCCATCCTCTGCAGTCTAGCCCCCACCTCCCAATCACTTCCCCCAGTGTTCCATCTGTAAAAAAAAATTCCACCCTCTGCAGCTTAGCCCCTCCACCTCCCAATCACTTCCTCCAGTGCTTCATCTGTAAAAAAAACAATTCCACCCTCTGAAGCTTAGCCCCCCCACCACCTCCCAATCACTTCCCCCAGTGTTCTATCTGTAAAAAAAACAATTCCGCCCATACCTCTCAACTGTCCCTGATTTTGACTCAAAATTTTACCCCTGTCCCTCTTAAAAATTGTGTTTCCGTGACCAAACAGCAGGGGTTGTAAGCACAAAATAATGTCACACATTAATGTTACAGACCTGTTCTTCATTAGAAAAAGGCATTTTACATCAAGCTCCTTATTCTACCACCTTCCTGAGTGGATATCACTAACCTTGAAGATGTGTCCCTGATTTTGGTCCTTTGCCCTTTTTTAAGCATTGTCCCTGATTTATGAGGTAGGAGGTTGAGAGGTATGATTCCGCCCTCTGAAGTTTAGCCTGCCCACCTCCTAATCACTTCCCCACGGTGCCCCGTTTCCTACACCTGAAAAAAAGAAAACATTTCAATGATGACTTCTGCCTTACCCCCCAGCCCTCACTCCACCCCACCCCTCAATCACCTATCCAGTCTACTAGCATGTCCTGCTGCTTCCACAGGCACGTTCTGCTGATCCAGAGCTCAGTCGTGAAGTTGACAGAGTAATACACTGGCCAGGAAATTGGCATTCCGCTATAATAAATCTTCCATGATTATCTGTTATACACTTTTTTGTATTAAGAATCAGTATACCTTTCTTTAAAAATATAGCTACCCCTCTACAGTTTGCAGTGAAAGAAGAGTAGGTACCTTCCTCCATCTATTTTGAAATCAGTCAAAATCTTTCTGGGTAAAATGGTGTTCTTGTAACATTGTGCAGTTTGAGTATAGAGAGTATTCGTTCATATCCCTATTTCCTTACTATTTAATGTTCGAGTTAACCTATAACTGTGCCCTCATTTTGGTTTTCCTAAGCCCAGTTAGGAAGTGACTGATTTTTGCCCCAAATTTTCAACATTGCCATTTTCTTACCCAACCTCGTGAACCAGGTAGGTGAAATTTTTCAGATTCCCCCCCAAAAAACGTGTTGTCAAAGGCACTCTGTGAAATCATGTTTCAGATGGGATTTGAAAAATTTAGTCTGTGTTGATCATAAACTGTGGTAGTAGGAAGACTACCGTATTTGCTCGAATTAGCGCCTGTGCTTGAATAAGAGCCTGCCTAAATAAAAGCCAGGTACGCAATACTTTTTTTTTCAATAAACACTGGATCTTAATTAACAGCCGGGGTGGCGTGGAGACAATTGACATTAACACATTCATTATTTAAGAGCCGGGTGTGATTAACACGGTTAACGCGGTTAGCATGACACACATCACACCTGTCACAGTCTGGCAGCTCAACTAAAAACCAGCATTTTGGTAATGAGCCCACTAAGTAGGTGCTAGGCAGGGCTATTGTATAAATTAGTATTCCCTCCAAATATGCTTTGCAGCATCTTAGCATCTTGCAATAATGAATGACACTGTTAAACATCCCAGAGAGCACTCGTCTGAGGCAGAGCCGACATCGAAGAAGCAAGAGCTTCACAGCTACAGTACTGGTTTTAAACTGCAGGTGATTGATTTTGTTAAGAATGGGAACAGCAAAGAGAGTACTGCCCACAATTTTGGTGTGGATGCCACATGTATAAGTGAGTGATGCAAACAAGAGAACCAACTACGATTTATGGTATCTCAAGGTCATAGGAAATTGGATGGTGGTGGTCGGCATCCAGTGACCGAAACATTGGAGATTAAACTTTATGCCTGGATCAAATCAAAGTGAGCACAGAGGTTGCATGTTACTCCCAAAGCAGTAAAAATAGAAGCAATGAGAATTTTTGTAAAATCAGGTGCTGACAGGCAGTTTGTAGCCAGTGACGGCTGGCTACAGAATTTTTTCCGTAGGTATGGTATCACCCTATGCCGCAAAACAACTGTTGGCCAGAAAATTCCTGACAGTGTTGCCCCTGAGTTAAATAAGTGCCTGATCCTGAATAAGCGCCTGCTCGAATTAGCAGTGGTGTAATTGACTTCACGAAAAAAATGAGCGCTGAGGCCCTTATTCGAGCAGATATGGTATGCTGAATATTTGGCATTAAAATCTCAAAAACTAACAAAGGTGTGAAGAAACACTGCAACTCTTCAGTGTATACTCATAACTTTGCTTATTTCAATGTTTATTCATAACTTTGCTATTTTTCCAGATTTGGAGCCCACATTTACAACATAGCTTTTTTTTTTAACTCCACCTCATGAACCAGGTAGATGAAATTTTCAAGTCCCCCAAAATGTGTGTAACCCCCTTACCAGTTGGGGGTTTCCTATAACATCTTCCTGGGCTTCCTAATGTTCACTGTCAGGATGGTGTCTTGTCTGTAGTAGTTCTAATTGCCTGCATGAGAGTGCTTTAGTAAGCATCTGTGCCTGTCTCTTTAAGAGAACATCTAGCTTGTGTTAGAAAATTAGTCTGGGCTGGGTCCAAGTGATTTGAGGCTCGTGACCCGCCAGACTGTCCATTATTCTACTCCATTCTGCAGTTGCTAATTGCGCAGAGGGAGTCCTTTTAGGGAAAGTGATTATTTACTGTATCGGCTATAATAATAATGATAGAGGAGTTTGTCTAACCTGCTTTAAATTGCAGCTTGAGCTTCTGAATAGGAGCCACCATTTTGGTTTTGGACTTCCAGTGCTGGACCAATCGAACCTCAGGGGACCTAAAATGGAGACTGTCCTCAGAGGTCTTGTGGGATTGAAATTCTGTAGTATTTGTAGTTTTAAGGGTTTGGCACCTAAATGGACCTGAAGGGGAAGCCCTTACTGTGACAGACAGTTCCCTTAGCCAACTGAACCCTTTGGATCTCGGAGGAAATACCCAGAACTGCCTGAAGCAAGAGTCAGTCTAAAGTTGGAGGTTGAAGAGTGAACAACTCGAGCCATTAAACAGCTGCTCCTGTAGGAGCATAGGAGAATCGGCAGGAAGGCTCTGCTGGCCTGCCTGTCATGTTCTTCAGCCTAAGTATTGCTCTGTGTGTAGAAGTCAGACTTTTCTGATAGCTGGTTGAACCCTGTATCTGAAGAAAGAAAAGTGCGTTATTACTACTTGCATGTGGACTAAAGACTTGCTCCAGAAGCAATTGTCCCACCTGATGTCTGAAGTGAGCCTGAGATAGAAAGGTTTGTGCAGTTAATCTGTGATTGGCAAATGGACTTTATCTGAAATGTGGCTAAGAAAGCTAAGTGTTGTAGATGTGCTGAATGTGTTTCGTGGGTCATGAGCTGGTTCCCCATAGCAAGTTCTGTTACACCAGCTGGAGGATTTTCCAATGCTCCACTATGGGCATTATCTGAACTCTTCTTTCTGCCTTGGCCCTGCCAACTCAGTCTAGGCTGCTGCTCCCAATTCAGAGACCTTCTCGGCGAAAGACCAGCTTGGGGATTCAGCCCCCTGCTCAACACCACTGAACAGGTAGCGACCACCAGGAGGTGAGTCGCGTAGGCCCTGCTTCCCCTGACAATCCAGCTCAACACCACAAGGTCTTCATCTCGCCTGTCCTGCATCCTGGTCTGGGTAGCGCGAGTACAAAACAGGGTAGCTCCCTGCAACAACAGCTGCAATCATTGTGTTCCATCTGATTTTCTTGCTTTGGGTTTATTGCAACGGACTGAGCCATCTGGCTCCGTATTACAAATATTTGGGTTGTGTGCATATTAACTGTTTTCTTTCCTAAGGGCCCCAACAACAGCTGCAATGTCGGCCTACCCCGGGCAAAACTTCTGGCTAGCCTGATTAACATACTGGGTACCCAGGGTTGTGGGACTGTGTCAGAGGGACTCACAGTGCATGCTGAATCAATCTGAATTGAATCAGAAGTACCCATCACTTGCTAGATTTACGCCCCGCCCTTGTTTTCTCCCCCTGAATAAACTAGATTGTTGGTTTTCATGTTTGATCTGGCTAGTGTGTATCTCATTGGTTGGGTTACAGTCTTACTATTATATTGTTGCATTACTGGTCTTATTTTACAGGGGGTCTCCAGGGCCGTTGCAGAAGATCCAGCCCTGGTGGTAAGTGCAAGGAGTGTGAGCATATCATTACTGTCAATTGGTAAATGTGAATGTTCTGTTGCTAAACTGTTTGGGCCACTAGAATGGTTGGTGGGTGGTTATAGCATCCCGGAGGGCTATACCATAAGCAGCTACGCTGCCCCAATACCATTCATCTTGGTGGAGGTACCCATTCACCAAACTCAGGCCCCTCAACCTGTGCATAGTCCCGCAGGCAGGGGTAGTAGCCCATAGGGTAGCGCCACCTGGGGGTTACACTTTCTTTTGCAGTTGCTCTGCAAAATCATATTTTCAATGGGATTTAAAAAGTTCCAGCTGTCTTAATTATAAGGTGGAGTAATATAAAGACTATGCCGAAAATTTGGGATAACAATCTCAAAAAACAACAGCTGAAGAAACATTGACATTCTTCAACGTTTACTCGTAACTCTGCCATTTTTCCAGATTTTGACCCCAAATTCTCAACATAGCCTTTTGCTTACTCCACCTCATGAACAAGGCAGAAGTAATATTTTAAAACCCCTCTGAAACATGTTTTTGGAGCTACTTCACAAAATCAGTTTTTGGATGGGATTTAAAACATTTCACCAGTGTTTATCATAAGGTGGGGTAGGAAAAAGACTATGTTGAAAATTCAGGGTCAAACCCCCCCCAGGGGCTAGTGTGACTTGTTGAATTGCTGGACAGTACTTCATATTCCTGAACTTTAAACTATGAAGTTTTTGAGAATCTGCATCTCTGCCTAAACATGAACTGAATCCATTGGACTGAGGTACTCTTTGATACAGCGTGAAACATAGAAACATAGAAATTGTCAGCAGATAGGGACCACTAGGCCCATCCAGTCTGCCCGTAGGCCCTATACATGTATGCATCCACTGGCCCTAATTGGTCAATGGCTTTTCATCCCTCCCTTCCCACCCAAGGTTCCCCTGTGCTTGTCTCAGGCATGTTTAAACCCCTCCACTGTGCTTGCCCCTACCACCTCTTGTGGCAGACTATTCCAAACGTTCACCACCCTCTCTGTATAGAAAAACTTCCTCACGTTACCTCTTAATCTCCCCCCCAACTTCATATTGTGCCTCCTCGTTCTGGTATCTTTTCTACACTGGAAAAGATCTCCCACCTACACCTTGTTTATGCCCTTGAGGTACTTAAAAAGTTTCTATCATGTCACCCCTTTCTCTCCTCTCCTACAGTGAGTACATATTGAGGTCTCTTAGTCACTCCTCATATGTTTTGTTGTAATAATTTTTATTAATGTTTCAAAACATAAAAAAAACAAAACATAATATCACATTACAAAATACAATGATCAATTGTGAAAGTACAGCCAACCCCGCCCCCACATGCTGGGGTGGTATACCGGTCTAGTTGTCATATGAAGACAGCAAAGTATAACCTAAGAGTAAACTATATAAACGTAACATTACAGCTCATAGAATAAAGAATGCTGTATTGCGACTGGGGTTACATGCTCTATTATGTAGAAACATACCATAGAATTAAGCAGGGCACTCCACGGGTACCCCATAACCTCCCAGTATTAAACATATAAGGAGTACTTACCAAAGCCTTGGGTTGGATCAGAACCTTCACATTGCCGGACATACTACTCCACAGAAGTAATTTTATACTTGCTGCCAGGGGTGTTCCTTTTCAAGGCATTCGGAGCACTATGACTTAGAGTATAGATATGTTCTGCAAGGACCAACCTGTTCCTGTAAAGATACCAAAATATCCCAAGCTTAAATCTGTACTCCTAAAATAACTTTCCGTATGTCCACCTGACCAGACATGATCAAGCATAGCAGTTATAGTTCCGGAAATATCACATTCCCCACAAGACATGGGGCACCATTGCCAAAACCTTTGTTCGAGTCCCACCTCATCTGATTACCTATACAACCATCAGAGGAAACTAAGGGTAATCACCCTATTCCCGCTGGTGGTGGAACTTGCACCAAGTATCTCAGGTATGGGTCCCAACAGACTGTGAATGAGGATAATTTGGATTTCTGTAGGTGGGATATCTTATCCAGTTTGGCCAGAGTAAACAAAGACCCCATTATTACTGTTACTGTAGGGATCACCACGGTCCTCCACTGGCTTAGTATAGCTCTTTTGGTTTGTAACGCTAACAAGGCCAGCCATCTAACTTTTAACGGTGACAATTTAGGCATTACCCTACTTAACCCCAAGATACAAAAAAGGGGGCATATGGGAATGGTCTGTTGGAGAACCCGAGAAGCAAGAACCAGAATCTCTTGCCAGAGAGGTTGGATCTTGGGGCAGGTCCACAATATGTGCAATAGATCTCCCCCCGGCTGTTGGCACCTCCAGCAATTATCCCTATCTATTACTTTAGCTCTATGTAAAATAACTGAAGTTCTATACCAAGAGTGAGCAATTTTGTTTTGAATTAGTCTAGATTTGGCATCGGTGAACCAGGAGTGAACATCTACCCAGGCTTTATCCCAAGCCTCAGATGATATAGGAGTCTGCAACATCTTCTCCCATCTAAGCCTCGCTGTCTCAGATTGAGATGGAAGGGTATCACGAAGGGTAGCATATACCTGATCCACAAGTCCCTTAGTGCAAGACATCCACTTAACCAATGGTGATGGTTGAACACGGCCCAAAGGACAAAGCAGAAGCTCCTGATAGCATCCCTGATCTGAGAGATCTCCAGAAATCATCTGCTGGAATTCCCATTGCTGTCTTAGAGACTGAAATGTCTGGATATTCTTATGATCGGGGTCAACAGGTCTCCTAGCTTGGTGGTACCTAATGCTGCCCAATGTCTCCACATAATTTTGCTACCACCTATGGTAATGTCTGGATTGTGCCAGATAGGCATGTAGGAGAGAGGAAGAGGTACCAGATTAAGTCTACGATGATAGCTAACCCAATTTCTCCTGGCTAAATCTATTGTAGGTGATGTACATTCTATCCCAAACTTATTAACCTTAGCTTTTTTGGGATTATCCTTCTGTACTAGAAGAGATAAGGGATGACACAACCCTGCAATATCTGTCTCTAGCTGCACCCACTGCGGTGAAAGAGGGGAAAGAGGTCAAGCCCAGTTAATCATTTGAGCTAAAAGAAAGGCCCGGTGGTATCCTTCTAACCATGGGAGGTTCCACCCCCCCTGCCACCAGTGTGATCTTAATTTAGCACGACTGAACCTAGGTTTGGATCCCTCCCATAAAAAATCCCCAATTACTTTATCAATACTCTGAAACCACTGTGCAGGTAAAGGGACTGGTAAACGTCTCAGGAGATAAAATAGTTTGGGTGCAGCAATCATAGTCACTGCCGCCACTTTCCCCACAAGAGTTAGTTTAAGTAACCTCCATCTATCGAAATCTGTGTTCAGGGAGGAGAGGAGGGGTTGTATATTGGCCTGCCATATTACCTCTAAAGATGGAGTGAGGAAAATACCCAAATACGTGATCCCTCTTGGAACCCAAACTAGCTCCCCTGCCCCCATGTCCTGCTGAACACAGTGCTCATACAGGGGGAGTATCTCTGTCTTGTGTCGATTCAGCTGTAAGCTGGAATGCTTAGAGAATTCTTCTAACAGATCAAGAAGCAGAGGGATAGCGGTATGAGCATCCTCCAGCAGGAGGAAAAGGTCATCAACATACATAAAACTTACATAGGATATATTCCCCACTGTCAGACCATTAATCTTTGGGTGATTGCGACTAGCCGCGGCCAACGGTTCTATTGCCAAGACAAAAAGTAAAGGAGAGAGCGGGCATCCTTGCCTCATCCCTCTGCCCAATGGGAAAGGTTGGGAAAAGGTCGAATTAGTATTAACTCTGGCAAAAGGGGCTCCATATATAGCTTTTATTCTTGCAAGAAAGGTGTCCCCAATCCCAAAATGAGAAAGGGTCAGATATAGATAGTCCCATTCCACTGAGTCAAATGCCTTTTCGAAATCTACTGTAATAGCAGCCGCAGGGGTGTGAAGAGACCTGGCCAGAGGAATCAAATTCATCAGGGTTCTTAAATGATCTGAACTATGTCTGCCAGGTATAAATCCCACTTGTGATGGGTGTATTAATTCAGCTAACAAAGGACTGAATCTGTTGGCTAGGATTTTGGCATAAAGTTCACTGTCCAAATTTATAAGTGAAATAGGGCGGTAATTTCCCGGACTCATGGAGTCCTTACCTTTCTTGGGAATCACAACTATAGTTGCCTCCCGCATGGAGGGTGGAAAGGCACCCCTAAGTTCGACCTCCCAAAACACCTGAATCAAAAGGGGAGAGATAATATGGCCCAGAGTCTGATAGAATTCTGTGGGGTACCCATCACTCCCCGGGAATTTTCCCTTTTTTAGGTCCTGAATAGCTACCATCAGTTCTTCCTTTGAAATAGGGAGATCTAACCATTGTGTGTGCTGGCTCTGCAGCTTAGGCAAGCTTAGAGAATTTAAGAAGCCCTGAGTGTCCAAATTATGGTTAGCATGAGTGGAACAATATAACTTTATACAGAATGCAGACATAATCTCATTAATATCCCCAGGAGAGGTACATAATGATCCTAGATTGTTTTTTAGGCTGGGGATAAATCTGCTAGCCTGCTGTTTCCTTAATTGGTATGCAAGTACCTTGCCCCCTTTGTCCCCCCTTCCCAAAACGTATGTTTAAGACGTAAAATAGCAGCTTCCGCTTTCCTATTCATAATCTGATTAATTTCAAACCGAATGGCCAACATAGATTTCCCAATGGGAGAATGAATACTGGAAGAGGGCAGCGACTTACTTACTTTCAGCATCAGTCAATTTCCATTCACGATCAAGCAGCTGTGATTCTCTTTGTCTGCGTCTAGCAGCCGAAAACCCCATAATGCTGCGTCGCAATGTGGCTTTAAAAGCCTCCCAAGTTGTACAGGCAGAGGTGTCATTAATAGGGTTTTCTGCAAGGAAAAGAGAAGCCTCCTTAATAAGCCAAGGAGTGAACTCGGGGTCCTGTACCAGAAGTGGGTCCAGTCTCCATTGTTTAGTTGGGGGGGGGCATTGGGTCCCATTGTAATAGGAGCTGAACTAAAGCATGATCAGAGACACAGCAAGGGAGAATTGAAACTTCCAAAGTTTTAGTAGTCAGATTAGCTGAACCAAGCCAGAAATCAAACCTACTATATGAATCGTTTGGAACAGAATGAAATGTATAGTCTCTAGTTCTAGGGTGGAACAATCTCCAGAGATCTACTAACCCCTGGTCAGACAGCATTTGATGAAGAACCTTCACACTTTTAGGATGTGCCTCTTTCCCACCATCATTTCTATCCAACATAGGCATCAAGGTCAGATTAAAATCCCCACCAATGAGTAGCGGACAATCCGGAGGGTTAAATTCAAGTGTTACTTCTGCCAACTTATGAAAAAAAAATGGGGTATCATCATTGGGGGCATATACATTGCACAGAGTAATTAGGCCTGTGGGAGTGTTATATGTAGCCATAACCCATCTGCCATCAGAATCTGCACGTGTCTGGGTTAACTTCCAAGGAAGGGACTTATGCACCAAAATCTGGACCCCATGTTTCCTGGTCAGGGCATTAGAGTGCACTTGCTGGCCAACCCAATCCTTTACCATACGGGTATGATCCTCCCCAGCAAACTTAGTCTCCTGGAGAAAGGCCACTTGAGAACGTTTATGTTTCAGGTATGCGAGAACTTTCTTACGTTTTATCGGGGAATTTAACCCACGGACATTTCAAGTATGTATCACAATGTCAGCCATTTAGCTAAAATCCTCAATGTACCCTAGTCTAAACTGTTAAAGTAACTGAATCTATCTATATGCAAGGTATGAAAAGTCACTGTATCACTCAGGGCAAACACGAAACCCCAACAGTAGGCAGGGATTAGCTAACCTGACTACAACTACTCTGTACTACTACACTATCTAAATAGCAACCAACCAAACAAACTACCTACTACTATTAGAGGAACCGGTAGGATTAAGCCGGCAAGAGACCTAGCCAATGGTATATCCTGTCGATCCTGGGAGGAACCAGATACTTCTCAAAAGGAGAAGATCCCTATCTACTATAGAGCATATACCAAACTTCTTCTAAAACGGGACAAAAGCAACAGACAGAATCCGCACTTACTAGACTTACTAGAGCCTGCTACGGATCTACCTACAATCCCCTCAAGCGGGGGTACAAGTCCTGTGCCCGAGTCCTAGGACCAGTCACTGCCCTACTGCTAATGGGAAAATCAGAATCCCCTCATACCAACTTCATGTCTTCAGGAGATACTATAGGACAGCCCCCCTAATTGAGCTTCTAATAATCCCTTAAACCTTTTTCCTTCTGTTGAATCTTTACCGACAATCATTAGGGCCTACATATATAACAAGCCATGTACTGCATAATCTGAGTAAAACTATGAGGTGCATCTTGATCATTACCACATACTAGGGAACCGATATGACCCCTCTGGCAATGTTAAGTTCTAAATATCACCTATAGGGACAAGTTGAGTCACTTATTCCCTCCCATTAGGCCCTCGGGGCAAGATGCTATGAAGGGTGAGGTACTTGTCCTAACAGAGATAATAAACTTCCACCTATAGGAAACAGACAGGGAAGGAAGATGGGGGGATAGATCACACCCCCGGAGATCTACACTATCACAGGAGGATATTCAAACATCCCCATACCTCATAGATGTACCTCCCATAATATATGTTTATGTATTCACGTCCCTTTTTACCCCAGCCGATACCCCCTGAATGGGCCACCAATGGTAGCTGGCATAAAACCTTCTGATAAACACTACCCCCAAGGGCTTCTCCCAGGTATAACTCAAAGAAGCCATACCTATTCCCACCCGCAATATTACAACATTGGACTACCAGCAATTCAGATACTTATCTAACATTAAACAATTTAATCCAAGGAGAGAAAAGTCCAGCTGCTCATCAAGTTTTCGGTTGCTTTCCCTCTTCTGGTTCTTGATCCGTAGATTGACCTGGGGGGCAACCTGGGGCCAGAAAGTCCGATGATGTACTTGCTGTGGCACTATCCATGCCCTGAAGACTGTCCTTATGGGGGTCTTCCTGAAAACTTCCGCCCAAATGACCCGGCTGTCCCCCCCCACTGCCCATTACTTCACATCCTTCTTCATCAGGGAGATCGTTCAAAATCGCAAACCAGTTTTTGGCAAAGTAAGGGCTAACGTATTCTATCTGAACTTCCCCCTGTGTATCTGGGGGGGAGAAGTCAGGTTGTCGATGCTGCTCTTCCTTTCCTGTGGATGGTCCCTTTTAGTGTGCGGGGAGGATGGAGGCCTCTTCCAAACTTTCAAGTTCTTGGGTTCTAGTCCCACCAGTGGCGCAGACTGGGAAGAGGTAACTGGAGTAACAGCAGCTGAAATGGGGATTCTCTGGTCATTTTCAGCCTGACTAGAAGACTGCGAAATCAAACCTCTAGGGCAGGAATTGGCAATATAGTCCAGAGCCGCCTCTGAAGATGAAAATTGCTGAATTGTACCATTCATAGAAATTTGCAGTGTGGCTGGGTATCTTAGAGTGAAAGGGATCTTTAAAGTGTGTAGCTTCCTTCGAGCTTCAGTGAAAGCTTTACTCCGAGCTGCCAATTCCTTCGAGTAATCTTGAAAAATCATGATCCTATTTCCTTGCCACTGTAGCTGCCTGAGCTCTCTTGCCCTAGCCTGTATTGCCTCTTTTTCAGCAAAGTTCAGAATTTGAACCAGGATGGGGCGGAGGATGTTCCCCTTGGCAGGCCTAGGTTGGCCGCAAGTGAGCACAGCCCATTGTGATTTTAATGCCATCAGGGAGCTTCAAAATTTCTGGCAATGCCTGTTGTAAAAATGGCAAGACCTTCCCTTCCTCACAGCCCTCCGGAAATCCCAGTAGGTGCAAATTATTATGCCTATTCCTATTCTCCAGATCTTCCACTTCATCTTGCAGTTGATTAATCTTAGCTGCCTGGTCTCTCATTAGGGCCGAGTAGCTGAGAAGTGAGTCTTCCTGCGTATTTACCCTTTGTTCCACTGCGTCCACATGTACATTAATTTGCTGAATAGCAAAAGCGGAATTATTAGCCACCAGTGTGAGGTTGTCTATACTTGCCATGATCGACACAAACATTTCCCGTATCGAGGGCTCCTCTCGCTCATTTGCTGACTGCGCCATCATGTACAGCACGGCGAGCTGGGATACGGTTCCCTTACTCGCAACACGCTTTGCCGAATGTCCCTGGAATCCAAAGCTCCCGTTTCATTAGTGCAGAGTTTCGGCAGCCTGGTCCGTTATTTTCCAGATGTGAATCCTCCCCAAAGGATATAAATTCCGGGTACTAGGCTCCATGTGACAAGAGCTGCACGATTAAGTCGCCGTCTTAGAAGAGTGCTAACCACACACCCCCCATATGTTTTGTGGTGCAAACCATGCACCATCTTTGCCGCCCTTCTCTGGACAGCCTCCACCTTGTTTATGTCGTTACGCATGTGTGGTCTGCAGTACTGCAAGCAGTACTCCAGGTGAGGCCTTACCGGTGTTTTTATACAATGGCATCACCACTTCCCACCTCCTATTAGTAATACCTCTGCCTATGAACTCTAGCATGCCACTGGCCCTTCCTGCAGACCTTTGCGCACCGCTTTGATACATTAAGGCCATTAGATATGATAACCCCTTGGTCCCGCTCCTCTTTGGTGATGGCCATCACCTCCACCCCATCCTGTAGCTCTTCCCAGGGTTCCCCCTACCCAGGTACATTATCTTACATTTTTTCGCATTGATTCTCAGTTGCCACACCTCCGACTATCTTTCAAGCTTCTCCAGGTCCCTCTTCATTTTCTGCACCCCTTCTGGAGTATCTGCCCTGTTGCAGATCTTGGTATCATCTGCAAATAGGCAGACCTTTCCTTCCAGCCCCTCTGCAATGTCACTGATAAAGGCATTGAACAGGACTGGTCCCAGTGCTGATCCTTGTGGCACTTTGGGGGCCACCCCCTCTCTCCCCAAATTGGATCCTATTTATCACCACCCGCTGCCTTCTGTCTGTCAGCCAGTTTCTAACCCAATGTATCACCTTATGTCCCATGCCCAGACTACTCATCTTGTTAACCAGCCTTCTGTGTGGGACGGTATTGAAGGCTTTGCTGAAATCTATGTAGGTGACGTCTAAGGCCCCTCCCTGATTCACTTTCCTAGTCACCCAATCAAAAAAGTTTGTCAGATTCATTTGAAAAGACCTTCTTGATGTGAATCCATGCTTCCTTAGATCCTGGGCACCAATGGATTCCAGGTGTGCCACTATCCTTTCTTTCAGCAGTATCTCCATGATCTTCCCCACCACTGAGGTGAGGCTGACTGGTCTGTATTTCCCTGCTTCCACCCTACTGACACTTTTGTGCAGTGGGACTACATGTACTTTCCTCCAGTCCTCTGGAACCACACCTGTGTTGAGTGATTCTGTGAACAGGGTGGTCAGAGGCACTGCTAGTTCCCTCCACAGCTCCCTTAATATCCTCGGATGTATGTCATCTGGCCCCATGGCTTTATCCACCTTCAGCTTTGTGACTTCCACACGAACTCTCTCCACTGTGAATGGACTGGTGTCCACTTCTCCCCCCTGACTGCCTCTCTGTGGTCCTTGACCCTCTCCCTCCTCAGTGAATACTGAACAGAAGTATTTGTTCAGTATTTCTGCCTTGTCTAGATTCCCCTCCTTGCACTTTCCCTCCTCCCCTTTGAGCCTCACAATACCCCCCCTCGGTTTTTCTCCTATCGCTGATGTACCTATAGAATGTCTTGTCCCTTTTTTTCACAGTTTATGCTAAACCCTCCTCTGTCTGTGCCTTGGCTTTTCTAACAGCCTTCCCTGCCTCTCTTAAACATTCAAGGTACACCTCCCTGTCCTCCTCCCTTTGTGTCCCTTTATATTTCCTGAAATGGATTTATGTGATAAGGGCTATGTCTGCTGCGTGAGCCCCCAATGGGTGAGTACGGGAGGCAGAGTACAGAAAGGCGAGGAGCCAGGAATGGTGACTGGCGGTGAGAGCGCGGTCAGGAGGGCGAATCCGAATGGGCGCAGGTAGAAGGCGAGAGGCCTGGGCAAGTCCATGGATAAGGGCGCGACAGTGGTGGGTGATGGGCACAGGGTGCGCAGAGCATGGCAAAGTGCCAAGGGCCCAGGGACAAGGGCGACAGGAGCAGGCAGCCAGCCCAAGGGGCAGCATATGGGGTGGGAAGGGGAAGGGCACAGGACAGGCCGTATGCACCACTGGGTAGAAATCCAATGGCAGGCAGTGCAGCTGACAGGGCATGTACAGAGCCACCCACCGTGGTGGCAGAGAACAGGCATGGGGGTCAAATGAGCGACTCCACAGGATGCGGTTAATGAACTGGCGCCCATACCAGGTAGCACTGCTCCACTGCTGGGTCCATGAGATGCCTACAGTGCAAGAGTCACATGGCAACAGGTGGCTGGATGCAGGGGGACTGTGCACAGGTCAGTGGCTATGCCAGGTTATGCCAGCACCCTCTTTCCCCTGTGAAAGCATCTGGCCCCCCATCCCAGATCCTGAAACCATCACCTGTTTTGCTGCCACTGTTCTTATGGTGAGTGCTGGGTGGGGGGGTTGTCCTGCTCCTGCTGTCGTGCTGTGCTGGGGGCTGTACGTGAGTGTGCCCTGGTGGGTGTCTGTCTTTCAGCAGCTCCCTTCTGTGTTGCTCACTCCTGATGCTCGCTTCCCGGCCAGCTCGGTGTTCTGGAGTCACCTGTTGTTGTTGTGCTGGTTGGGGCTTCGCTGTAGCAGTGTAGCTGCCCTTTTCACTCATGTACTGTCGTTTGGCTTCACAGTACTATCGCCCTTTTGGCAGCCACTCTACCTGCCTCGCCCCACCAGCACAAGCTGTTGTTACTGTGCTCCTATTGTGTGCTACCCCTAAAACTTGCTCTTTTTGCCTTTACTTTGTCTCCCACCTCTTTAGAGAACCATAGTGGTTTCTTTCTTCTTTTCCCTTTGGCCACTATCCTAACGCATTGGTTAGTTACCTCCATAATGGCTTCTTTTAGTCTACCCCACTGTTATTCCACCACCTCCATTACCTCTACCTTCTCCAGGGCTGCTCTTAAACATCTACCCATTTCACTGAAATCTGCTTTCCTGAAATCTAATACTTTTGCCTCATGTAGCTTAATTGAGTCCCTGTCTCCATGTCAAAACACACCATGTGGTGGTCGCTGGATCCCAGCTGCCCTTCCACCTGGATTCTTTCGACTCTGTTCCCATTGGTCCATACCAGGTCTAGAATCAATTTGTCCCTGGTGGGCTCATGCACTGGCTGTCTGAATCCAACCCACTGCAGGGATTCCAGGATGGCCGTGCTTCTGGCTGAAGCAGCTGTCTGGGTGGTCCAATCCACATCTGGCATATTGAAATCTCTCATCAACAGGATTTCACCTTTAGCTGCCATGTCGTAAATTTCCTCAACTAGTACCATGTCCACTTCTTCCCTCTGTGCCGGCCACTCCTGTACGTATTGCTGTGCCATTTTCTGGTTCAAGGGTGACCCACATTGCCTCGGCCTCCCCCTGCCTTCCCTGTACTTCTGTAGCCTTTATGCCTTCTCTGATGTACAGGGTCACCCCCCCTTTTACCTTCCCTGTCCTTTCTAAACTGTGTATAGCCTGCTACATTGACATCCCAGCTGTGGTTAGCAGAATACCATGTCTCTGTTATTGCTGCTTTGTCAAGGTCTGCATCCGTCACCAAGGCTTCCAGGTCTGGAACCTTATTTCCCAGACTGCGGGCATTTGTGAACATGACCTTCCATGTTTTACTCACTGCCCTCCCTCTGTTCCCATTTTCTCTACTTTGCTTCTTCCCCCGCCCCGGTATTCAGGCTCATGTACTCTTGCCTTCCCTTTATCCCTATAAATGTTTCCCCTGCCTGCCCCTCACTGCTCGCTTCAGTTGTTCCTGTTGTCAAATTGTACTTTTGCATGTTCTCACGAGGGAGGGGGATGTTCCTAGGCCACCTGTCTCTCCTGGCTCTCCCCCCCCCCTTGGCCAGCTTAAATGCTCTCTGCTGAAGCATTCCAACTTCTCACTAAGGACTGAGGTCCCTTTTCAGACAGATGCAGGCCATCCTCCTGATACAAGCTTGCATCTGCCCAGGTTGGGCCCCAGTCCCCTATGAAGTCAAGTCCTTCCCTTCCACACCAATCCTTCAACCAGGAGTTGAAGGTTCAGATGTGGAGTGCCCTGGCCTTCCCCATGCCTTGGACAGGTAGCACCTCCGAGAATGAGACAGAATGTACTACCTGTTTCAGGTTCCCTACTAGCTTCCTAAAATCCTCCTGGACTCTGGCTAACTCTGCCCTTCTCCTCACCAGGCCATTGTTCCCCAGGTGGACAATGACATCCAGCTCCTCCCTCCTGGCTATTGTCCTAGTGATTCTATGGATTTGCTTCCCATCTTCCATGCAGCACTTCCTGGGAGGCACATGACCTCCCTCTCCACCCTGTTAGGTGTCCCTAATTTCACACCCCATACAATAGAGTCTCCCACTAGGAGAAGCTTCCCCCTCCTCCGGAGTCCATTGACCCCCTTCCCTGGGACTCTAGCTTGAGGTCCCAACCATCCTCCCTGGTCCCAGCTGTGGGTGCCTGTGTGGGGCATTCCTATTCCTCCAAAACAGCGTAGGAGTTATTAAGCTGGACCAGTTGGAGAACGTGCTTCTGACCCCTCCCAACTCTCCCTGAGCCCACTGTGGTCCATTCACCCTTCTTCCTGGGCAACCTTTTCGGTTGATGTTGTGGACCCGGTGGTCTCTGGTTGGGGGTGGATGCCACCTGTAACCTGGCCACCTCTACACAGAGACAGCCAACCTCCTTCCTCTGCCCAGAGAGGTGCCTGCAGATAGGGCAGCATCGCAGCCTCCAGAATGTCTCCCTGAAGACTGCTGCTCCACAGACACTGCACTGCACTGCACTGCTCCTGTCATGTCTGATGTGACCTGGCCTGCAATATAGTCTAGGTACACCCTCTAGATGAACTCCTATGCTCCTCCCTGTCCTCAGTGTGGAACTTCCTGTGTGGTGTAGGAAGGTGTAACACTATGAGCCCACACCCCATAAAAGGAGGACTAGCCCAGGGGTGGGAGGGTTGAGGGAGGGAGGTGGGAGTACCTCCTGGCTGTGTCCAGAAACAATCAGCTGAGGACCCCTTCACCCTATGTTCACAGAGGACAAGCCCCAATGATAAAAAAATTCCCCCCAAAATCCATTGAAATATAAGACTCAAACCAGTGCAAACAGTTACAAGCTTACCAGCAACTAAATTCCTCACTCCTGTCCCTCCAGAAACTTAGCAGCAACAGAAAGATAAATCTACCTGAGCCAAACCAAACTAAACTGCTAAACAGTGTGTTTCTGGGATCGTCCCTGCTTGTAATTTGTCAACACCAATTTGTACTATTGCATATTGCATAGTAAAAACTTTGGGTTAGATTTTCAAAGCCCCTGTCAGTCCCCTTCCTGGCAGCGGGAAATACCTGCAGCAAGTGGATCTCCACTTGCAGAGCTGTAGCTTTTCCCACAGCTGCGATATTTTCAAAGGAGGAGCTGGTTTATGGCCAACTTCCCAATCTATGGCAGTTTGCAGCTGAATTTTTGGCACAGCTGCAGGGAGATGTTACACCTGGTGGGACCTGGCGTAACATCCTGTGCAACTGTGCCGGCTGAAAATTGCAAACATCTCAGGTGCGGGGATTTCAGTCTGCAGTGGCTGTTGCAGACAGGGACTTAGTCCTGGGACAGACTAAATATCCAGCCCCTTAAATCCCTTATGGTATCTCATTCTAACTTATTTATAGTTCATTATACGTGTGTGTATGCTAGAGTGGGCTGTATTCCTGCTTTTTGTCATTTTTCAAATCCTGCCCAAAATATCTTTATATACTTGGGCCGCAAAATGACATTTTGGACAATATTTAATAAATAAGACCTATAATTTCATAAGGTGGTATAATAAAAAGACTGTGTTGAACAGTTGGGGTCACAAATTAAAAAAAAGTTATGAACAAACATTGACATTTTTCAGTGTTTACTTACATTGGAATATGTCTACTTTTGAACCCACATTTTCAACATACTCATATTTTCCCCCCTCAAATGAATATGGCAAGTGTCATTATCAAATTATCCTCCAAAACTTGTTTTCACAGTCATTCTGTAAAACAATGTTTTGGGTTGCATTTCCTAAATGACACCTGTCATGTTCATATGGTGTGGCAATAAAAACTAGTATTTTGGAAATTCAAGGTCACAGTATAAGAAGACAACATTATATGTGAACCGCTTCTTTTCCCAGTTACAACAATTTCACTATTATCACTCATGCTATTAATTTGTCCATTTTAGTCTCTGTACTATCAATGCCAAATACCTGTACAGCAAACACAAGCAAGCAAGCATTCGGCGTTGACAAATACTTGTTTAGAACAGCTTCTGTCCATCTTATTACACAGATTCATGTACATACGTACACACAAACATATACACATACAACAAACTCATGCATGCGCATCACAAAAACATGTAGAGACACATTCATGCACACATACACTCAAAAACACACAAATACACACAGACGTTCACACATATAAACACATGAAAGACACAGAAAAACAGTCACAGACACAAACTCATGACAGATATGCACAAATACACAGACACACTCATACATGCATGCACACACAAAAACAGAGAAACACACACACAAACATGCAGAAACACGCTGTCACACATAGTCCCTCATATGCACACATAGACACAAGCACATATAGTGTATGGTGGAATCCTATTATGCATGGAATTCCATGCTTGGAATATGCTTACAGTGTATGGGAGAATGTTATTGTTGATGGGATTCGTTACTGGAATCAGCTTATAGTATATGGTTAAGGCTTATTGCATATGGAATTCGATTACTGGAATCAGCTTTTAGTATACGGTTAAGGCTTATTGCATATGGAATTTGGAGGCATCAAAATCTTGTTATAGGACAGTTCAAAGGTCAGAAAAGTTGTTGAACTATTGTTCTGATGTCACATTGATAGTACAACAACTTTTCATCCTTGTTCTGCCACCTGATTGGCTCACTCATGGGAAAAGTAGTGAAAACATTAGCCAGCGATGAGCAGTGAACCAACGTAGTTTAGACACGGGAACCCCACACGGCCATGTATCACAAAAATGATTTACTTTTTTTTTTTTTTTGTCATTTTAAAATTAAACAGTGCTGCCACAGGTGGTCATAACCACCACACAGGAATTATCCAGTCTGACATGGTCGGAGTCTCTTAGAGCTGGAGTAAGTGTTAGTGGCACCAGAAAACACCAAAGATAATTACCATATAAAAAAAAAAAGATTCAATGGGCAACCATATACTAACAGTGGATGGGTGACCATCCATAAGGTTGTGTTCTGTCTTGGGAATTCATGACATCAGGATCCTCGAGCTTCACTCTCGAGGTCTGTCTGATATCATTAACTCCCTCAATAGAAACACAGCCTTGTTGTGGATGGTCACCCATCTATTATTCTGTATGTTGTGTTGCAGTAGTGATGTTGAATTGTTGTGCTGCACTGGCTGTCACTACTACAGTACAACAACTTCAAACGTCTTTGCCCATGCGTGTATTGGGAACCTCCACTCTTTTTGAAACAGCCACTGTGGTGAGAGCTGAACCCAGAAGAGAGCCTTGCTAAAAAAAAAAAAAATTAAAAGTAAGGACTCTGGCTTAATTTTATGGTTGCCCATACACTATATAGCACAGCACTCCAGAGGTTCCCTGTTACCGTGGAAACCTCTCAATTGTAAAACAGCCATGTGTAGGATTGCTCATACACAATCTTTTAGAGTGTAGACAAGTATATGGGTAAGGGTTACTGAGAATAGAATTCAATGAATTCCCAGTGTTGTTGTGCCCTAGTAGTGACGTCAGATTGTTGTTGTACCATCGGGAGTACATCACTGCTAGGGTACAGAAACAAACAATGCCTACACTCCACTTTCCGTTTCAGCACTGCTCATTTTCATGTTTGCTCGTGTGCATGCACAAGAAACATATTGCAACTGTACGACTATTTGGAGGTGTGTGACCCTCCTTTTCAATGCAGTGCTTCATTTAGCAGGTGCGACTGTACCGCACCAATGGATGCGTAAGCTGTCTATGACAGCAGTTCAGCTGCAGTGGTCTCCAGTTAAAAGAAAACCACTGCTGCAATCAGTGGTGGTAACGTGTGTATTTAGCATACTGATGTCACACAAATTTCTCCGTCCCTCCTGCACATCGCTGCCAATGAAATCCCCTCCCACTTCCTCCCTGTGCTGCTGTCCTCCCCACTCCCTCATTCCTCAGCTCACTCTCCAGCTGGTCAAGATTTCTTTTTTGCCAATGGGGTGCCTAGTCCCCATCGGCTCCAGTCCCCCCCCAAAAAAAACACCAAGGTGGCATGCTGGGAGCCCACCCCAGCATGCCAAATGTCCCTGTAATTAAGAAAACCTTCCCACAAAGTGTTTTTTAAATTCTTTTTACCTGTAAAAGAAAAGTGGTCCCTGTTGTCTCGTGGTGCCCCTCCCCAACCTCGCACTCCACCCTCTACATGCCCCACCTCCCCACACCTCTCTCACCCCATACTTACCTCCAGAGCCTGGCACAACAATCTTTTTATTTATTTATTTTATTTAGTTTTTGTTTACCGGGTAACTGCACTAGCCAACATAATGGCTATTTTCAGGCATGACTCAGGAGAGTACAACATAATGAACAAGTACAAGAACATTTCAACAGGGAGGGAAGCAAACAATACTTTATTCAAGGAAAGGAGCAAATGTACAAAAATGTAAGAACCATGAGGGACGAATTCAACATAAGAGAGGTAGTGGGCAGCATTACAGGTTCTCATTGTAGTGAAAACAATTTTCACAAGGTACAAGTAGAGGGAAACAGAAAGCATAACAGTAAACAATGGTAGGCAAGATGCAAAACAAGTAGGAATTGTTGAGGAGATAAACACAGGATAATTCGGTCAAAATACAGTTAATAGTAGAAAATTGGGTATCAGGTCTAACTCTGAAAAATAAAATCTATAGGATAAAGAGAAGGAGGGGGGTAGGAGGAGACAGTAAGGTAGTATAGTGAGAAGTGGGTAAGGAAAGGAAGGTAGAGTAGCAGGAGTAAGGGAGGACATGTATAGGAGGAAGGTGAAAAGGTGAAGGACCAAGCAAGAGAGAGACAAGACAGAGGGATCATGACAGGAAGGAGTTAGAGCAGAGATGGGGTTTTGAGAGATAGGAAAAACTTGCCAGGCAGGCAAGCCTACAGGACTTAGGGAACGAGGTCAATACACATAGAGAGAGGAATAGGAAAGGATAAGAGAGCATTAGGGCATGCGATTTTACCAAGACTATCAAGTGGGATCAAAACAAGTGCAGGGGCCAGTACGCAATAGATAACGACGAAGCTCATTCTTAAAGTACCGATGGGACCCAGACGATTTGAGTTCAGAGGGAAGAGTATTCCAGAACTGAGGAGCCACATACTTGAAAGCCCCAGTGCCTTTAGTGGTAGAGTATCTTGGAACATGGAATAGAGATTTGTCAGCCAACCTCAGTCCATGAGAGATTGCGTGGGGAATTAGAAGCTCTGCCAGAGATTTTGGAGTTTTGAGCCTTACAATAGAGTCAGTAAGGGAACTCAGATAATATTGCCTTATTGCCAAGGGGGAGAGCCATCCCTGGTCATCATAAAGCTGACAGTGGTGCTTTCGTCTTGAGGAGGGGGATGCATATCGCATATGTTATTGTATGTGACATCCCAATTCTGAATGGCAGTTTTCTGAGCACCATCTAGGATGGGGGCACTGTAGGTTAGGGAAGATAGCAGTATACCCCTAGCAATAGTTTGTTTAGCAGATGGCATTAGCAAGTAACCAGACTTGTATGCTGCACCAAGTTTGCCATTTACAGTCTTGCAGATGGATTGAATGTGCAGGCTGAGATCAAGGGATTGGTCGAGCAGGACACCAAGATAGTTAAAAGATGAGACAGATTCAAGTTTTGTGTCACCTAGGTCAGGAACTGTAAGGGAGGAGGGGCACCTACGAAGTTTAGGGGCAGAGCCAAAAAGCATGACCTTAGTTTTCTTAGCATTTAGGACCAGTTTATGTTCGTACAGCCAGTTCTGTATATTCTTGACATCAATTGAGAGTGCAGAGTTTAGATTCTCCACTTTGTTATCACTAGTATAAATAACAAGATCATCTGTGTACAAGAGAGATGAGCAACTTTTCAGTGCGCAGGGGACATTATTTAATAAAGAGAGAGAAGAGAAGAGGACCCAGGATGGAGCCTTGTGGTACACCCACATTTACTGAGGCAACCTCAGAAATGGCTGGGGAACAGGAACAAGTCTGCACTTTTCAAAGCTGACAGCAAACCGAAGAAATGCCAGTAAATTGTATAATGGCATAAATGTTTTTTTTTTTCAACTTAGGTGGATATCTCAGCCATTTTTGTGACTTTTGGCACCAAATTTACAACATGGAATTCTTGGGACCCGTCTCATGAATTCAGTCACTGTCATGTTGTTATTTAGTCCTGAAAGGTGATTTCAGGTACACTGTGTGGAATCACCTTTCAAGACTGATTAACAAAATGACAGTGTCACTGTTCATGAGGTGGGCTCCCAAAAAGCCCATGTTGCAAATTTGGTGGAAAAATTCCAAAAAATGACTGTGTTATGAGTGTGCATTGTGCAGTTTCCACATACGCACCAACTTCGACAACTTTTAATATTTTCACTCCAGATTTTCAACATTGCCATTTTTTCACACCTTCTTATAAACAGTACAGCTGTCATTTTTTACATCTTACATGAAATGTGTTTTCACACATATGGCGCACAATGACGCGGTCGCTGTGGTAAATCAATGTTCAGGACAGATTAATAAAATCACAGTGACACTGTTCATGAGCAGAGGTCCCAAAATGCCTACATTGAAAATTTGGTGACAAAATTCCACAAAATGACTATGTTATGAGCATGCATTGCGCAGTTTGGACGCACACTCATAACTTCAAGAATTTTCAATATTTTCAGTCCAGATTTTCAACATTGTCATTTTTGTACACCTTCTTATGAGCAGTACAGCTGTCATTTTTCATATCCTGCCCAAAATGTGGTTTTGCACATGTGACGCACAATAGGCGTGGTCGCTTTGGAAATCAACGTTCAGGACAGATTAAGAAAATCACAGTTTCACTGTTCATGAGCAGAGGTACAAAAATGCCTATGTTGAAAGTCTAGTGTAAAAAATCCCAAAAATAATTGCATTACAGTTGTGTGTTGCACAGTTTCTATGCACACTTGTGACTTCACCGATTTCTTTATATTTTCACTCCAGATTTTCAACATTACCATTTTTTTACACCTCCTCATGAACAGTACAGCTGCCATTTTTTACATTCTGTTTGAAATGTGTTTTCATACCTGTGGCACCAAATGGCACAGTCACTGTGCAAAATCACCTTTCGACTAACAAACTGATAGTGTCACTGTTCATGCGGTGGGGTCACAAAAAGTTCATGTTGAAAATACCAACAAATGCCCAGGGCGTTAGGGTTTCTGACCATAACGCCCTGCCCTGTAGGGACTGACAGGCATCAGGAGTGTGACTTGGAATTGTCGACAATAATGCTCACGCCATTCCACCCCCCACCCCCACCCTGCAGCCAGTGATAGGCATCGAGGTGTACCTCGGACTGTTTGGCCCCAAAGTTCACCCCATTCTCCTATACTGCACCCATTTCAGCGTATTTCCTTATGGAATGGGGTGACTATAAAGCTGAACACCCCAAGGCACACCTCAACACTTGTCGGTGTCTGCAGGGTAGGGTGAGGTGAAATGGCATTATGGGCTGTGACCCAAAGGCACACCGCAATGCCTGTCCATCTCTGCAGGGTGGGGGTGGGGTTGGTGTCACTTCAATACTTCACTGCCATTCCTATTCTGCATCTGTCTAACTCCTGCACTTCCAATGCTAATACCAGCAAGCAAACATTCGGCATTGACAAATGCTTGTTTTTTTCTTGTCAGTTTCAGCTGTTAGTTGTAATAAGAAAAATGAGCAATTAACAATGGCTTCTGTGGCGTCTCCTATGTTAAAAATGAAATTTCCAGTGGTCGCTTGAAACTGCCCATCACGTCACTTGATGTAATCTATTTACTGTAGCAGCTGGGACTTTTTAATGTTTTTCAGTTCTTTTTTTTTTTCCATAATGTGTGTGTTTGATCAAGTTTTCTTTCTGCTATACCAAATAAAAATCAGTTTCACGGAACAAGTGGTTCTGTCTTGCTCTGCATATCAGATTGAGACTGGTGGGGGCTTATGGACATGGCATTAGAACAGGACACATTTTTAGCTACCAAGTAAGTACAATATCAGAGTAATACACATTTTTACACTTGCTGTTGTTGTTCAAGGTGCTCATATACTATAAAAGATGATGGATGGGCAACAGTGAACAACAACAGTGAGTTTAATTCTCGAGGTTGTCATGACAACCAGATCCCACTTGAGCATCGCTCACGAGGTCCAACGGTTGTCATGACAACCTCTCAAAGCAAACACAGCATTGTTGTTTACTGTTACCCATCCATTATCCTCTGTGTTGTGTTGCCACACAGCTGATCTTCTCTGTCCATTTGAGCTGGAAGCTGTTTTGGTTTTTTAAACTTGAACTTACAGAAAAAGCTGCAGAACACTGAATCAGTAATTTGAGCCCACCACCAACCATCAAGTGCCCCCCCACCCCCAGTTCACTGAAAGGAATCAGGGTGTCTGAAATGGGCATGGATGTCCATACACTGTAAAAGATAATGTATGGGCATACACAGACAAGCCTGTATCATCATCTCGAGATTTCTATGGTAAGCCACCCCGCTGGGACCATGGTAGCACTATTACTTGCATCACTGGCAATCTGGGTTTGGGAATGAGCCTGTAGTGTCAGAGGGTTGGCCAGGGGGAGGTAGGATGAATGTTCCATGGACAGCTCTCTTCCTCTGAGGTAGTGGTCTGTGAGCTCCTGGTGCTCTAGTGACACCCAGTGGAGACTGGATGTTCACAAGCTGGGACCATGCAAAGGGGGCAGAGGTGACGGTGGACATCCATGCACTGACATCACTGCACATCCGTGCCTCTAAGTGGAAACCACGCAAGGAGAAAACTCTCCAGCAGGTACAGAATGAAGCCCGGGATGAATGGACCCTCAGCACCACCAAAACAGCCACACGTAAGTCTCAGCTGTGGCTCAAAGGGTAATCTCAGTTTCTCCCTGGTGGAGCTCCTCCATGAGGAGAAAGTCATGGTCCTCCCAGACTGTGCAGCAGTGGGAGTGCCAGGGGTGAGGGGGTGAAGGGATCCGAGGGTAACAAAGTGGGGAATTCATCCCTCGCTGTCCAGGAGAGCAATAAACAGAACTGGAAAAAAAAAATTTCTATGGCAGCCAGTGAACATCTCGAGCTTCGCTCTCAAGGTCCCTGGTTATCAAAAAAACCTCTCTATGCAGACACAAGCTTGTTGAGTATGGCTGCCCTTACATTATCCTCTGTGTGCAGAATCATGCAACACATACACCACAGAAATCTTGGTCTTATTTCACATTACTGGGTAATTTTTTTTTATTCTTTTGTTAACCGGGTAAGCCCCACTAGGCACAGGTTCCTGTTTTCAGGGGCTACCCAAGAGCACTGGGGAGATTAAGTGACTTGCTCAGAGTCACGCAGTATGCAAGTGGAGGTTGTGGGAATCAAACCCAGGTCTATATGGTGGTTGTACCAGGCTCATCCATAGCTTGTTACTCTAACCTCTAGGCTATACTGCCTAGAGACTGTTTTCCTCCCCTTTCTGTATTGTGTGTATAGTTTTAAATGAGCAATTGTGTTTTAATGCATTGTTCAGTGCTTTGAGCCTGCAGACAGGCATACATTTAACAATAACATACAGCACACAAACAACACAGGTGTTTTATTGGCTCTTTGTGCAACAGACCCTGAAGTTGGCTTGTACAAAGACCTTTCATGATCATTACACCAGGTACATTATTTCCATCATGTTTTACACAGTTTCAGACTATGTAAATGAACTGTAGACTAAGCGAAAAGCAGTGGTGACCCCAGGCATTCAGAAAAACTGGGGCATAGACAGGGCACATAGACGAAATTTCAGTCGGGAGCATGTTGCCAGCTACAGTACCTATCACTGCTGGATCACAGCTTGGGCACAGCAGATTTTTACCAGGTTATGTTGCCCATCTGGCTCTGGCCTTGAATCACCACAAGAAAGACATTTTATAGCTGGCTCAGTGATGCTGAGGGTTGTGGTGCCGGATGCCAAACCTCGAGCCACGCTGGTAACCTGGGTTCGGGAACGAGCCTGGGTCATCAGGGGTGAGCCGGAGGGGGGAGGGAGCTGGATTGAGAAGCTGAAAGACAGCTCTCCTGTTTTGTGGAGGGACTTTGTCACCCTCACAGTTCAGCTGCCCCCAGGTGGAGGCCTGACGGTAGTGCAGGCAAGTGGGTGGTATGAATAGGAAGGGCACTGGGGAACTGTGGCATGCGAGTGCCTCCACATGCATACACGTGATTATGGCATGGGGAGAAAATTGGAAACAATGGAGCTGGCAGGCTCCTTAAAGCCCCTGGCCATGATCCTGGTGATGGGGTCATGGTTGGGGAACGGATGTAAGCCTCCAGAGCCCTGCCTGCCAGCTCCCGGGGGATAAAATGTAGATTCAAAAAAATAAAAAGGAAGACATTTTTGTGAAATGTTACTGCTGTGTCTTTAGCCCCCCAAAAACCTTAAATAAATACTTGAACACTTCTACCATCAGGTTGAGTCTGTCAGTGTTATGTGAGTGGGGAGGGTAGCACCTTTCAGCTTTGCTGAGTTTTCAGTGCTCGGCAGTGAAATCTGGAAAGGAAAACTCAAACAGACAGGCGTTGCAGTGGCTTGCCCTAGCACACTCACCTTTGGACATAAGTGGACCCTGAACTCTTTTCTTAGGACAGTGGAAACACTAAAATCCAATTTACTGATGTGTCGGACCAGAGCGGAAGATGGTATTATTGCATTTGCCAGTTTGTAACTTCATGAATCAAGTCAATTACAGGCATCAGAGGAGCATTGTGATGTAGAGCAAGACAGTATGCCAATGCGGGAAGGGGGTCTGAATGTCTTTACTCTCAAGTGACCTCGCCTTTCAATCCAGTTATGAAATTACATTGAGTTTGACAGATCCGTACCTCTCAACCTGCTGCCTCATAATTCAGGGACAAGACTTAATAAAATCAGGGACAGAGGACCAAAATCAGGGATGCATCTTCAGAACTGGTGATATTCACTCAGGAAGCTGGTAGAATAACGGAGCTTAATGTAAAATACATTTTCTAAGGAAGAACAAGTCTGTAACATTAATGTTTGACATTACTGTGTGCTTACAATCCCCACTGTTTAGTGACAGAAACACAAAATTTTGGAGGGACAGAGTAACATTTTGAAGCAAAATCAAGGATGTCCCTGAAAATCATGGACAGTTGAAAGGTATGGGCAGATCAATCCTGAAGTGAGCTCTGCTCAGGTCATCACATTTGTTGTGCCATCTTTGTTTCATTTCTGTGTTGGCAGCTATTACCCATACTCACAAAGAATGGAACCCCAGAGAGCTGGCAGTTAGTTTGTGGCAGGAACCATTTGGGGGGGCAATCTAAAACCAGCCTCATGAGTCTAAACAGGCCTATTAGGAAGCCTGCTATCAATGTTAACTAGGGATTGTGTAAGCACAAAAGGTTCTGAAGCACTGTGCATTTCTGAAAAGTCATGAACTGCAGCAAGATAATAATTTTAGGTCGGAATGGTCATTAAGTCAATCAGCACCCCCCCCCCCCGCACTTCATAAGCAGAGATTAATATGGCATTGGTCTGTGTCAGGGGTTGGCCTCTGTATGTGGCCTGTAGTTTTTCTCAGTTTTGATTTTTTTTTCTTAATAAAAATGTCCCTACTCTTCTGTGATCAGTGCAGTAGTATCTTTTACTTCCACCTGGACAGTGACCAGAAGTAGGCAGAAGGAAACTTGATTTAAAGTCTCATCTGAAGGACAGCACCTCATCAGTACAGCACCCCTCCCCATACTGCACTGCAGTGTCAGTTGTCGGTATTATCCCAAGCACATAGTGTGGGGCTAGAACCTAGGACCTTCCTTCCAATCTTGAGGCCCCAGAGGTGAGTGTGTTACCCACTACCTTCTGAGCCACTGACAATGCTACCTCTGAGTGCACAAATGGTTTGTTTAGAAATTCATTCCACATCAGATGAAACTGTGATGCAGTGGACCAAGGGCAGTAAAATCCTGGGGGGGGAGGGGGAGGAACATGCTTTTATGTCTTTTCTATTATACTCTCCACTTAGCTCTTCATTGTCAGTATCACATCCCACAGCACCATTTAATTCAGGCCTTAGTTTAAAAATGCATTCAAAAATCTGAAATCCGCAGTGGCTGTGTGCCTCATCAGCCTGGCACTGTCCTTGTAGATTCATTTCTCCAGAGAGAAGCGTGAGACCTCTTTGATCTGTGGTGCGTTGACTGGGGATCAGTATGGAACTCCGCTGCTATCGTTAAGTCAGACTGTGCAAAATGAGCTAACAGGTCCGATTAAATAGACAGAAAAGAAAACATCCTTTATGTGACATGGGAGCAATTAATAATGGGCGGGCAGAAAGTGTGAAATCAGAATAAATAAAACAGTTATTACTTCATATAAGGCATGGTATGAATTTCTGATATATGGGAACTGAGAAAATGAATATGTCTAATGTCTTCCACAATGCTAGTGTGAATAAACAAAGCAACACTTAAAGGAACCATTTAGCTGACAAATCGGAGACATCTACAGCTTAGCCCATACAGTACATCGTCTGAAAGAACTTTTTTATGGGCTTCCATAATTTAAGTGACCAAGCAAATGTTTCCTTCGCCTTTTCAGTTACTATTACAGCAGTGCAAAATGCAGAATTCCACCAGCAAGATAGCAATTCCACTTCCAAAATTGATTTTGGAATTTTTTTTTTATTCTAATTCTAAAAGGCATTTCTATTTAAACCTCTGAATAATATTCTATGGATTACATAATCTTGCTAGATATTTATTTCACGGTTTGCAGAAAATGAATTCATGGTTTAAGTGAACCACAGAATATGATTCCGCAGTCAATATTTCACTTTTGAAATTTTAGAATTCTGCTTCAGACAGAATTCCATGGAATAAAGTGAAATTCCCAAAATTCCATAGAATTCTGTGAGAAATGGGATTGGAAAATTCCACACAGCTCAAAATTACTATGTTACTACATTAGCATGAGCTCAGGAGAACTCATAGACATGGACATACAGTTTTTTTTTTAATTAAAAATGTGTATTATTTTTGCAAATACAATACAAATAAAGCAAACTACAAACATAAAAGTAGCGCTCAAAGGGGAACAGTCAGCACTAAGAGCTCCACACACAAGTGTGGGACTACACCCAATTTGCACTTTGTATGCAAAAACATTTTTTTACTTACTGTTTACTGCAATATAGTAGACTGTATCAGGCTGATTCTGCAGAGTTTCAAGCTGACATTTGCTGTAACTACAAATCCCAGAATCCTCTGCAGGTGATGTCAAAGCTGGGCAGCAGCAGTGGGAGATAAATAGCTTACTGTGCATGTGACAGATTCTATAAGCTCTGATCTTTTGTTTGCAAGTCCTGCTGTCCTCTTTGGGCTAAGTGCAGTCACAGAGGACTGTACTTAGCCCCATGGGAACAGCGGGACCAGCAAACATCTCATCTGAGTTTATAAAATCTCTAACATGAGATTATCATGCTCAGCACTTTGTGCCAGTGGAAAGGTACTTTAACAACAACAACAACAAAAAAGAAAAACAACACAAAAAAAACCCACAAAAAATGTACTCAGTGGGTTGGGAGAACCACAAATGGTTTTGAGATTCTAAAAGGTTCTGATAAGCTACAAAAGATCGTAGCAGTTATGTGAACCTTATCAGAATTTTCAGAACCTTTTAGTTTAAAGTAAAACCAAAAATTACCATCACTGGCCACTCATAAGCTATTTTCAGTGAAAGGAAGGAATCTAAAAACAACTTGGAGTGGTACTACACTACCTCCAGACTCCTACTGGGTCTTTCTACCATCCACTGCCACCAGCCCTCTTACCAGATTAAGACCTGTTGGGGAGTATACTAAGCTCCACGATCAATGTTTTAAAAATTATTATAACCTTATCAGAATCTTAAAAAAAAAGTTCTGATAAAGTTCTTTTGCAAGATATGGCATAGGTTCTTGAAGGTTTTGAACTTATCTAAACTGGTTTTCCCATCCTTAATGTAACCACTGGAAACCTCCCTTAGTGTGGTGCAACTCCTTCCACGGTCACTCTGCTTTTACGTAAGCATCTCAGGCTGGCATTTCAAAGCTTTGCAGCAAGAGTTTGCTGCACTTGCGTTAACTGCATCAAAACTGTTAGACCACCAAAATGGTGCTCTAACTTCTTGGTGCAATTACTGCAAGATATGCAGCAAAATGATGCATGCAACAAAATTCTGATGCATGCGTTGTTTTTTTTCCCCCATATAGGTGTTTCTGCCATTTACATCCAGGGCAGCTAATCAGCCCTGTCCCTGGTTCCCTAAGTTGGCTCTTGACTCCCTGGGACTCACCCTCAGTCAGATTCTCCCACGAATTCCCTCTTGTGGTGAGGACAGCAGGAGGAGGGCTGTCCTCTCCTCTAGCTCTGCAATCCAAGGTGGATGGATGGTGAGTTACTGAGTGGCAGTGCCAACCTGAGAACAAGTGGGCAGGGCTTCATTAAGCCCCACATGTCCATTTTCTGCTTTTTCTCTAAGCCCCTTGCCATAAGCTGTCAGGTTGCACCCATAAAGGTGCACACACCTCACACTGCCCACAGCACCATCCCTTCTTTGCTCCCTGTGCTGCGCTGCCACCAGGCTTCCACCAGATGGCAGTCTACAGGGTATCCAGTGATAATGGTGATCCAAAATGAGTGACTTCGAAAATAATGACTCATTTTGGGTGCTATTATTCTGGGCTACCCTGCACAATAGTGAGGGTATGGGAAAGCAACCATGGGGAAGGGCTAATGGAAGAGGGGGAATAGCGAGAGGAAGGGGAGAGACAGGAAAGGGGGTTTCAGGGACTGGTGTACTTGCTGTTGCTGAGCTAGCTGTGTAGTGTGGTGATGTGGGTGGCTAGCTCTGGCACAGCAGGTACTGGGTTCGGGACCGGGAGAGAATACATTTTGCTGCGGCACTTAAATTTTGCTGAAATCCAAATTTTGCCCCCTCCCTGACATGCACCCCCCTGGAGTTGAGAATCCTAATTCAGGGGTGTGTGTGGGGGAGACAAAGCCCCCATGAGTGGGGGAGGCACAGCCCCCCCAACAAAAACACCTTTCTGAAATCCAGATGTCAGGCCGCATTGAAGTGTATATCGCCGATTTGCTTTTCGGCGATATACACTCGCCATAATAGCAATCACTGTTTCATGATCTCTATTATGACATGGAACCATCTACAGTTAGGTCAACAGATCTCCCCCTCCCTGGGAGAGGGAGCAATCCCTCAGACGCTTGATTGTCTCCCACCTCAGCTGACCACGTCTGCTCCTGAACTGGGGTCACCAGTGTGGCAGGAGGTAAGGTGCCATCATCTCAGCCCTCCTTGCCACAGGGCTGTCCACATGCATTAAGTGAGTAATGTGTCATAATTGAATGCATCAGAATTAGTACTGTGTGGACCATTCAGATTCCAACAGAGCAGAATTCTACAGAATTTCAGAAAATTCCACAGAATTCCACTGGTAGCAGATATGCCATCATTTTGCAAGTAAAATTGTTCTAATGGATTAGTAATCTGCAGTTTACCTACTGAACTGGAGATTCTTCTTTCACAGTCCTATACAAATTATTTTGCCATGTATGTGAGTCACCAAAAATTATTCCAAAGTTTACACAGAAAAGCTTTTTGGAATTCTGCAGAATTTAAAAAAGAAATTCCAAAAAGCAATTCAGAAATGGAATTGTCATTCCACACGAATTCCGCTGGCAGAATTCTACATTCCTCACAGCCCTCCTCTGAATGTTTAAAAATCAGCTGGGGTGATGCATTTATAGGGCTGCAGCTGCGGCAGTAAAACTGCTAAAAGTGCAGAGTCAATGCTTTTGAAAATCCAGGCCACAGTATTATGAGGCCGCCATAAGGCCCTGCAGTAGCAGGCCACACTCCACCATGGGAGACCAGGGTCTGGGAGTGAGCCTGGGTTCTCCCATCACAAAGCAGTGTTGTGGTCTACAAGGTCAGTACTGGTGCTGCATGGCATAGCCATGGAAGACGGGGAGCAGTTGAAGGATGGAAAAACAAAACAATGCAAAAAAAACAAGGTCTGTCTGAATGAAGGCCAGATGGTACTCTCAGGCTCAATGCCACTCTTAAAGATTAATCAAGACCCATGGGAGTTGGGGCTCAGAGGTTGCTGGATCCTGAAATGGGGCTGATGTTGACAGACTTTGTGGGTTTCTGGTTCTTATGCATAAAGCATCATTTTGCATACTGTTATGTAGTTTTTACTCCAGCTTCTGATATTTTTGTGATACCTAGATTCATTTTTTTGGTATTTATTTGAAATATTATTATTTACTTATTCTACAGTGTCAAGAGCGCTGCTAAATTAAATGTTGGTCTATGTAGTTTGTCTCTCTGTCCAAGTACAGCGGGGAGGATTTTCATTGATGTAGATGCAGCACTTGCATCTGTATTTCGGATGCGTGCTGCATCCAGACAAATGTCTTGGGATGCTTGCAGCACACTTACAAACATCCTGATGCACTTGTGACACTTGCTGCTTTTTCCAGCAAGACAAATTACGCATGTGTCTAAATTAGATGCATGTATCATTTTTGTAAGTCACTGTGATTGTACCCAGAAGGTAGACCACCTCTGTTGGGGCCCTCTACCTCCCACCTTTGGGCCTCCCCTTCCAAGGACCCCACATCCTCCTTTGCCACCATTTCGAGTGCCTCCTCATGGCAGTCATGTCCTGCCAGAAAGGTGAAAAAATTATGTAGTGCACAGGCTGAGGAATGTGTCCCTGACCTGTCATCCCCACCCTCCTAGAGCCCACCAAGGTCCAGCCGGCCCTCCTCTGTCTTGGCAATCTCTGAGGCAATGGTGGCAGACTCAGTAGTCCTGGGGTAGGGCAAAAGGTTCTATGGAACATAGCCATCTTGGCATAGAAACCACTGACCTCCCGCCTAAACCCAGAAACATGTGGGCAGATAGGGCAGCACTTGAGTCTCCAGAATGTCTCTCGAAATGCCGCAGCTCCACAACCATTGCACTGTACCACTCACATATCTGTTAATCTGAGTACACTCCCTTCTACTTCTACATGTGCCTTGCTTCTACTGTCTCTTACCTTTACCTGCTCCTTTCCCACCTGCACTTTCTATCAGGACTGTCATTAACCCTTACCATAGATAGGATGTTACTTGTTACCAACCTACCACCAGCCCATGTTACAGTTGCCTTTCATATCTGTGCTGTTACACAACCTCCCACCAACTCCCTGTCAGAGATGTCTTTTATCTCTGAGCTGTTACACAATCTACCAACCTAAATAGGATGTTGTTCTGTGCTGTTATACAACCTACCACCCTAAACAGGGTGTTGTCCAGCTCCCTCCTTCCATTTGACCTCACCTAACCTTGGTTAAGCCAAATGCTAAAACAAATCACAACCACACATTTTCTTTTCAATACTAACAAAACATAGCATTCTAGAATGCTATTCTTGCTATTCTATAAAAAGCTCAGGTAATGTTTGTGACGTGGACAGCCAGTTCTGAGTACTGTATTATTTTTTTTAATATAAAATGTGTTACTGACTGTCTCTGCTGAAAATCTGGTGCTTTAGGAGTGACCTCACTCCACCCCCAGGTTTCAGCTGAAAGATGAAAGCCATAAGAAAATGCTGATACAGCATGTGAGATCACACACACAGGTTTTAGAGACAATGTGTTACATGGAAGGCCTTAATCAAGATCTCCTGTTTGTCTGAGTTAATTACAGCTGTAGTTGCTAAGATGGAAGATCATATCCATTTTATGACGTTGGAGGGAAAACCCAGGTTATTACACAGGAGTGTGACATCATAAAGATGCTTTCATGTCCTGGAAGGGGGAAGCTTATTATGAGATCAAAGTAGTGTCATTTGAAGGACATGAGTCATGCTGAAGATTGCAGAATTAATACTTTGAAAAGACATCCTGTTTCTGTATAAGATATATATATATTTTTTTATATAATCTGACAGAGGAGGAGCTAGATGACCTCACACAAAAAAGGGTTGGCAAATACAGTTTGCTTAAGGAATATTTTGTTTTACTTCAGAGACACTTTTATCTAGACCCCGACAAGGACACATCTGTGAGCCCTTTTAAACAGGTATTTAGAAAGAGAGTCAAATCTAAGTACTGTAAGTAGGAATTTGCACTGTTTAAACCTGGTTCTTTTAAGAGATTTGTATGTATTGTGATATAACAGTTCTGTATTTTGTGTTTTACATATTTTTATCTATTTTAGTAAAACTCTTTTTAGAGCACATTTGGTCTGTCTTTGATTTCTTTTCATTTGTAAGAAAAATATGTATGGTTATAGCAGACACTAAGCATAAGCTGAAGGGTAAAGGGCCTGACCTACTGAGTGGGTTTGTGACAATGTTCTCATTATATTGTCATAGTATAGAATAATGGCAGGGTAGGTGGTTATAACGAGAAGTTTACACACACCCAAGGTGTGGGATGACACATAAACCCTGAGAGTGAACCTTGCGGGGTTTGTAAAGGCATCCCACACCAAGGGTGTGTGTAAAATTTGAGTTATATACACCTAACCAGCCTTTATTTTATAAAATTGCTGGGGATCATTTTTTCACCACAGCAATTATATAAAATAAATGTCTATCCCTGTGGAGCCGCAGACCAGTAATATTTCAGCATGGTCCATGCTAGGAAGCAGGTCGTGAAATGTTTCAGAAACAAATGGGACAGAATTACAGATGTAAAAGTGGGGATCCATCTGTGATCAAGCAATCACAGTATGGTGTGATTCAATGTGAGAAGAGCAGAAGAGTCAAACCACACAAACGCAAGGGTCCTGGATTCCAGGCAGGCCGACTTTGCAAAGATAGGGGAATGTCTTAGGAAATCACTGGCAGGGAAGGAGAAAAGAGTGGGGGAGAAACAATGGGAGAATCTAAAACGGGCCATAGTGGAGGCAGCAAGCCATCATATTAAGCAGTAAGCAAAACAAAGAGAAAGAAAAAAACACTATAGTGCTCAAAGGAAGTGGCCGAGAAGGTATGGGTGAAAAGGGTGGCATTCTGGAGGTACAAGGAAACACAGAGGGAAGAAGACAGGGAACTGTATCTGGAAAAACAGAGGGATGTGTGGCAAGCAGTCAGGAATGCAAAGGTGCAAACAGAAGGAAAAATAAGCTAGGCAATAACAAATGGGGACAATAACTTTTTCAGATATGTTAGTGAAAGAAAAAAGACTAAAGGTGGGATTGTGAGACTAAAAAGAAAGGAGAGAAGTGTGAGAGGGACCAAAGAAAGTAAATCCTGAACAAGTATTTTGTTCAGGATTCACAGAAGAAGGAAGGGGAAGGGAAGGAGGGGGAAGGAGGGAAGGGAAGGAAGGAAGGGAAGGGAAGGGAAGGGAAGGGAAGGACGGGAAGGGAAGGGAAGGGAAGGAGGGGACGGGAAGGGAAGGAAGGAAGGGGAAGGAAGGGAAGGGGAAGGGAAGGGGAAGGGAAGGAAGGGAAGGGACGGGGAAGGGAAGGGAGGGAAGGGAAGGGAAGGGAAGGGAGGGGGACGGGAAGGGGAAGGGAAGGGAGGGGAGGGAAGAGGAAGGGGAAGGGAAGGGAAGGGACGGGAAGGAAGGGAAGGAAGGAGGAAGGGAAGGAAGGGAAGGAGAGGAAGGGACGGGAAGGGACGGGAAGGGAAGGGGAAGGAGGGGGACGGGAAGGGAAGGGGAAGGGAAGAGGAAGGGAAGGGAGGAAGGGGAAGGGAAGGGGAAGGAAGGAAGGGAAGGGAAGGGAAGGGGAAGGGACGGGAAGGGAAGGGAAGGGAAGGGAGGGGACGGGAAGGGAAGGGAGGGGGAGGGGAAGGGGAAGGAAGATGGGAAGGGAAGGGAAGGGAAGGGACGGGAAGGGAAGGAGGAAGGAGGGGACGGGAAGGGAAGGGAAGGAGGGAGGGGAAGGGAAGGGAAGGAAGGGGAAGGAAGGGGAGGGAAGGGAAGGGAGGGAGGGGAAGGAAGGAAGGGAAGGGAAGGAGGGAAGGGACGGGACGGGAAGGGACGGGAAGGGAGGGACGGGAGGGAAGGAAGGGAAGGGAAGGATGGGAAGGGAAGGGAAGGAAGGGATGGGAAGGGAAGGGAAGGGACGGGAAGGGAAGGGACGGGAAGGGAAGGGAAGGGAGGGACGGGAAGGAAGGGAAGGGGAGGGGAGGGGAAGGGAAGGAAGGGAAGGGATGGGAAGGGAAGGACGGGAAGGGACGGGAAGGGAAGGGAGGGACGGGGAGGGAAAGGGAAGGGAGGGGGAAGGGAAGGGAAGGGAGGGACAAAGATAGGTAAGAGAAGCAACGGCTGGGAGGAAGGTGGACACCAGTCCATTTAAGGAGGAGAGAATCTAAGAGAACCCACTAATCTGAAAGTGGACAAGGTAATGGGGTTGAGCGGGATACATCCCAGACTATTAAGAGAACTTAGGGAGGTGCGGGCAGCACCACAGATAGCCCTGTTCAACAGTCCGCTGGAAACAGATGGGCTGCCAAAGGACTAGAGGAGGGTGAATGTAGTCCCTCTCCACAAAAGTGGGAGCAGGGAGGAGGCTGGCAATTATAGGCCAGTCAGTCTGACCTCGGTGGTGGGGAAACTAATGGAACCACTACTAAAAGAAAGGTTTGTGATATATCTCAAATCCAGTAGAGCACAGGATCCAAGGCAGCATGGATTCACAGAGGGAAGATCTTGTCAAACAAATCTGATAGATTTTCTTGACTGCGTAATTAGTGTGGTGGATCAAGAAGGGGCAGTGGATGTGACCTACCTAGATTTTAGCAAGGCCTTCAACACCGTCCCACATAGGAGGCTAGTAAACAAGCTGGGCAGCCTGGAAGTGGGTCCCATGGTGGTAAACTGGGTCAAAAATTTGCTGAGCAATAGGACACAGAGGGTGGTGGTGAATGGAGTTCAATCCGAAGAAAGGGGGTGACCAGCAGGTTCCTGCAGGGATCAAAGCTTGGACCATTCCTCTTTAATGTCTTCATAAGCAACATTGCAGAGGGACTAGAAGGGAAGGAGTGTCTCTTTGCAGATGATACGATGATCTGCAACAGGGTTGACACTCCAAAAGGGGTAGAGAAAATGAGAATGGACCTAAGCAAGCTTGAGGAGTGGTCAAGGGTGTGGCAGCTAAGAGTCAATGCAAAGAAGTGCAAGATCATGCACTTGGGGCACAGAAATGCAGGGGAGTACATGATGGGGGGGGGCTACTGACGGTCAACCAAACAGGAAAGGAACCTGGAAGTAATCATATCTGATGATCTAAGGGTTACCAAACAATGTGAGAAGGCTGTGAGGAGAACTAATGGAATGCTGGGGTGCACAGAGGGAGGTATCTCCAGCAGAAGGAAGGAAGGAAGTAGGTGGTGATGCCACTGTATGGAACATTGGTGAGACCTCATCTAGAGTACTGTGTCCAGGTCTGGAGGCTGCATCTCTGGAAGGACATAGACAGAGCAGAAGCGGTAAAGAGAAGGGCGACAAAAATGGTGCAGGAGCTGCACCAAAAGTCATATGAGAGAAGACTGGAGGATCTCAATATGCATACTCTGGAGGAGAGAAGAGAGAGGGAGGATATGACAGAAATGTTCAAATACCTTAAGGGTGTAAATAAGGTACAAGAGGGTAGCATCTTTCAAAAAAAAAAAAATGTTCAAGAACAATGGGCCATGATATGAAAATAGAGGGCAGTAGACTTAGGGGTAACGTGAGAGAGTATTTTTTCACAAAAAGGGTGGTGGATCCATGGAGCAGCCTCCTGGCAGAGGTTGTAGGTGCAAAGCCAGTAGAGGAATTCAAAAACACATGGGACAAACATAAAGGAACTCTAGCAATGGGAAGGAGCGGGCAAGCTGCGGATCATGTAGGATCTGCGGTATATGAAACAGGTAGGGAAAATGGGCAGACTAGGTGGGCCAAGCCATCTTTATCTGTTTTCAAATTCTATGTTTCTAGGTTTCTTTTTTGTTTTTTTAGCAGCCCAGTTTAAAAGTAAAGATTTTTTTTTTTAGCACAGTTAGCATTATTTTTTTTTTTAAATATGCTTACCACCTACTCCAAGAGACAGTCAACTGTTCAACACTGAGGAAGGGCATACGGCGGAGATGAAGGGAAGAGTGGCAGCTGGTGCATGTGCAATAGAAGGGAAACCCGGTGCCTGTTCATCATTATAACCCACGGGTTATAATGGGGAAATTATAACAGGGGTTCCCTTAGGGAAAAAATGAACACCAGTTATTATATGTTTTTTATTTATTCACTGCTAACTGTTAGTACATAAATGAATATTGTACATATTTGCTGGAATTTTGTGACGAGCCCTGAGCCTTTGTTGAATGGGGCACTATATAAAAAAAGCTTTGTTCCTCCTTCTACATACAAGATTTTATAAGTACATGTTATTAAACCCTGCAGAAGGTTTCACATGGCTCATAATTTCATCATGGGTCCATATCTAGAGAGCCAGAGCTTCACTCTTGTGAAATACTGAAGTCAAATTAAGCCGTTGATGACTCTGACATGACAGTGTTAACACATGAGATATTATGTGTGTATAGTGCCAGTGGCTCAGTAGGTAGCACACTCACCTCTGAGGCTGGGAGATGAGAGGGCTGTGGGTTCAGTTCCCACATCTGGCGCTTGGGTTAATATCCCAGTACTGACGCTGTAGTGCAGCATGAGAGGGGTGCTGCACTTCTGAGGTGCCGTCTTTCGGATGAGATGTTAAACTGAGGTCCCATCTGCCTGGATTGGTGGTAGTTCAGGTGGATGTTAAAGATCCCATGGCACTTATCGAAAACAGTAAGGGAATTTCCCCGGTGTCCTGGCCAAATTTTCCTCATTCACTAAAAATACCACCAACAACCTAATCTAGTTCAAGGTCAGTTGGCATTCATCTGTATCCCTTTCCCCACCCCCCCACGGGTTGTGCCTGAAAATAGGCAGGATGTCTAGTACACTTACCTGGTCAACAAAAACTAAAACATAAAAAAAAAAAAAAAAAAACTGTCTCAGCATTACTGTCACTGTACTTCATAATTGTCCTTTTGTTGTAACAATGTGTTTACTTCTGACATGGAACCTTTGTAAAAGAGACTCTGGCTCAAAGGTATTGTAATTCTGAGAAATAAATAATATAAACAATAACCTACAAATTATCTATCATTTTATGTGTTACTGTATAAATAACCCAGGCAGCACAACTAATAAAAAGTAACAGCCTTTTTATTACGTAGTAAACAAGAAGTATAGCATTGATTAATGAATGTCTTTTTTACGTTATTTATTTATTTACAATTTAGTTACTGGAGAAGGCATGTTGAACTGATCCTCATTTCCAAGTGCATTCGGGGGGAGCGGGCAACGGGGAGAGTTACAAAAATAGCAATCACCTATAATAACAACAAATATTATACAAGGTGCATTGTGCATAATAGCCACTATTCTTTAAGGAGTGGGTTGTCTATGTGCCGCAGATCCATGACATATTGACAACCCTGCATCTGAATGCCATGAACCAGGGGTTCTGCGGACCCCTGCACACATTCATGGATGGTATGCATGTCCCTTCTACACAGGATCCCCCAGCTAGTCACACAGCTATGCGTGCGGCCAGTTCGGGAGGTATCTGGAGGCGTGTCCCCACTCTGCATCATTCACGGAGGCATGGAGAGCCAGACAAGGGGTGGCAGGATACAGCAGCAAGGACCTTACCATATCTTTTCCATGCCCTTCAGTTTATATCTGCTAGATGCAAGAGGAAGAGTAATCCCCCCACTGTGGTGCCACAGCCCTCTGGGCTGACTGGAAGAGCTGGGGACAGCCATTCAGGCACTTACCCACCGATCTTTGTACAAGTCAGATGTCCTGTGCCATCCCAGAATCCCTCACTCCACACAGAGAAGGGGATCCACTATGGGACCAAGTCAGCCATCCAACTGGATGCCTGCCTGTTTCCTCTGATACACCCCCCATGTAGGCACTGTGCAGTGGCATGTATCAGTGCATGCCATGCCCTTCACACCTGTGCATGAGTGTGGAGATGCGCAGGTTGTGTATGAGCCTCTCCCGTGTACCCAGCCTGCCTTCGCGCATAGCCCCCAATGAGAACGTGTGGTGAATAAAACTTCAGTAAACAAGGAGCTTATACTAACACCCAACAGTCATATCTACAGAATATTATACAAGTTGCAGTTGCGTACGAGACAGAGTGTAGATTATATGCAACAGAGCTTCACAAGCTTATCTGCTATTTTTTCATGCTGTATGCAAATTGGTTTCATTTTTTTTTTTTAGTTTGTGTCCCTGTATTTTGGATGTTACCTACTGTTTTGGGTCTTGTAACCATGACCTGTGTTTGCTTAACTGTATTTTTCATGTTTTTATGCAATTTTATCCCTATGTAACCCTTTCCCTGGGTTACTCCTGGAAACAAACCTTGGCTCATTGGTGCCTTTCCTGGTTATCAACTTTTAAATAAATAAAAATAAACAAGGTGCAGTATGCTGATAATACTGCAGCTGGAACAGTGTGTGTCGAAAAAAAAAAAGCCACTAAAAGCAAGCAGAACCAAAATTGGCTGAAAAGACAAATTCTACACTCTGATGAGGAGTGAGGTTAGGGGCAGGGGTAAGAAAAGGCTGTGCAGGCCCAGAGCAAGGATTTTAGAGAGAAAGGAGAAGAGCATGAGTGCAGTGAAGACTGGGAGGTGGTTCCAGAGAGAGGGGAGTCTGTAATACAGGTGGGCAAGCCAGTGCAGACTTGAGCCTGGCTCCAACTTAGTGCCTGGCTTGGCTCAACCTCTATAAGCAGTTGAGAGCCAAGGGCAAGCTGAGCCAGTTATGGTCAGAGTAAGCATTTTTGTCAACCTGAGCAGTTAGTGTAGTGTCTAAAACATTCAATTCCTATGTAGAGAACAGCCTGCAGTATCCAGGGCTCGGACCGTGATTTGGCTCAGAGAATCAAGCCTGACCCCTGGCTTGGCTGTAGCTTGGCTCTAGGTGAAAAATTCCTAGCTTGTCCATCTCTAGTCTGTAGGTGAAACAGGCCTGTTGAGGAGAGGTACTGGAGAAAGGGAGAAGGAAGGCACAATAGTCAGACTTTCTGAAATAGTAGGATTGGTATGGATGATAGAAACATAGACAATGTTGGCAGAAAAGGACTATATCAGCCCATCCAATCTGTCTGTTTTACCCTAACCTTCCCCATGACCAATAATCTAGATAGGTTTTCGCCCTTGTCCCCCCTTTCCCTTGCTCCCTGCATTACTGCTACCCCCCTATAATACTGGGGGGAGGTAGCTTACTGCTATCCCTCTGATGATGCTGCTACCCCCCACAGTAATACTAAGCAGTGGTCCATATGTAAGCATGTTATTATTGTAGGAATATTAATACATGCGGCGCTATACCAGTAAATATGATCTTGATAATATCGCTGGGGACGGAGTAATGGTTGGCGGTTATTGCATAGAATCATGATTTGTATTTGATTGCAATGACAGCAATACATTCCATTAGCAGTTAATGGAATTCTATTAATTTCTGTAACTAATTCCGAGTTACCCATTATAATGAACTATCATCATTTGCTTTTGAATGTGGTCTTGTGAACTTCCCATATTTACCAAATGTTGTCCCCTGGAGTAGAAGGGCACCGCTCAAAGGTCAAGTGGATGTGTTTTCCTAGCCTGCCGTGTATTTGGAAAAGCAATTAACTGAGTGGCTGTTGGAGCTGACTCCTCTGCAGCTTGGGGAGAAGGAGAACCTTTTTGTCTAAGTGAGGTCTGCATCACGATCATCATCATCATCATCACAGCCTCCATGTGTTCCTTTTTAGCCAAATGTCATCAACTTATACCTGATGTATATAATTTGACCAGCTGTCTCTGTGGTGACTGAGGGCAGGCTTTATGGTTTTCATTAGTATTTATTTGAAATGAGGAAATTGCTCACTGCCACTGGGAAGCTTCATCATCAGTAAGCTTCTCTATGCAAGAAGCACTGTACACGCACATACACACACACACACACACGCATGCATACACACACACTTAGAAAATTAATTTGTTATAGCACACACCTCAATGGTTGCATTAGCTGGTGCCTGTTTCTTGAGTATTAGGGTCCAAACAAATATATACTGATTATTTAACCAGTAAAGGCACGCTGAGCTGTGATAGGGTGTTTCCAGATTCATACTGGGGTGGTGGGTGGGTTATACGAACCTGTTGTTTTGATGGGGTAATGCCGACTATGACAATGATGAACTCCTCTACTCTTCTTCGATCGGTGCCAGTGATGTGATCTTTCAGTGTACTTGGTAAGTGACTAGAGATGGGCAGAAGGAATGTCAGTTTAACATCTCATCTGAAGGATAGCCCCTCAGCAGTGCAGCACCTCCTTGTACTGCACTGCCATGTCAGTTATGAGTATTACTCCAACTACCTGGTGTGAGGCCAGAACCCATGACCTTTCGATCTTCTGGCCCCAGGGGCTAATGGGATATCTATTGAGCCACTGACACTGATAGATTTATTTGTTCATGGAGCAAATGCTCTGGTCCCAGTGATCATTTTCAGGCACAAAACAAATCATAAAGATGTCAGAAACATGCAGTTTAATGGGCGTTCGCAACCAGTGTGGAGTTATGTTTGTGTAACATGTTGGTTGCTGAAGGTTAGTTGTATGACTGAATTGTCTGACTATATATGAGGTTACAGTGACCATTTGCACTCCCCCCCCCCCGATGGGCTACCACCATGTCAGGGTACCGTGAATGCAAAGGAATGCTCTTGAGGAGAGGTGCCATGGGAACATGATTCCTTTGGCTAAAGGTACATTGGAAGGAGCCAAAAAAGCTGAGAAGCTGGAGCTGTAAACACAGATGAGCAGAGAGATGGAACAGACAGCTGATAGCAGGAGAAGAGTGATAGACAGAGGCATAACTTCCAGAGGAAAGAGGGAATGGTAGTATTGTAGGGCAAGGCAAACCATCATCCAATCCTAACTTGAAGCAGAATCCTACTACTGTATTAGGAAAACTAATATAAAACTAAATTATGGCTTTTGGCACTCGGGGGGGAGGGGCTTCTGGAGGAAATCCCTGGGGATCCATGTCCTCAGCTGCCCTCCCTCCCTTCCGGCATGGATACTTATTTTAGCTCACTTCGCAAATCTGGAATTCCAATTCAGGGGTCTTTTAGAGGGACAATGAAGTGATGGTGCCACAAGTTGGTCTCTTCAGCTAAGGAAGTTCCCCCATGGAGGACACCTATCCCTTATAACATGGAATACGGAGATAACGACTGCTGAAAGACTAGCAGCCAGTCTCAAGTCTGTGAGAAGGCCTAGCCTTGACTGAAAACTAAAGAGAGGGGATATGAGACAGATGCAGGGAGAATAGCTATCGGAGGTGCTGCTGACATGGTCTGCACAGCTAGAGGAACCCATGTGGGATTAGGGCCCCACCATCTGGCAGCTAAAGTCTTAAATACTACACCGTGAGGTGCAACCGACTGTGGGTCTGCATGGTTAGAGCTCCCCCCAGAGCACTGGACCTGACCGTATCACCTGGTGGGACTGCTGGGAGGTGCCGCAGGAGGCAAACTGCCTAAGGAAGGACTCTAGCGCATGACAAGATGTGGTCCTCAAGGGGAGTGAGTGAGCTTGACTTATAATGGCTAGTAGTAAGGCGACCTGATGGCATGATGCGTAAATGAACTGACTGAATGATGACTGTTAGAAGGAACGGCTGAGAGATCGGATTAAACTGAATGAGGATTGTTGAAGAAGGGCTGGTATAATAAAAAATGAACTGAATGACAAGGCACTAAAATTATGAACTTGTATTAAAAGCCATTATCATGGAAAACAGCCATGAATAGAAATGTGGGAGCATTAGTACAACCATATCTATAGTGAAAATTCTGAAACTGACTGAGTTATAGCTGACTGGATTCAGAAGGCTGGCTGAATTGGCTGAGTTAACTGGCTGCAGCTGCCTGAAGGGCCAGGTGGAGTAATGGAATGCAAAGTGCAGCGGACCTGCAGTGAAATGGTTGCAAGTGCTGGTCATGAACAGCAGGTAAATCGGCAAAAAGATGGCCAAGTGCTTGGATATGAACAGCAGGCAAAACAGACTGAGGAAACAGAAATGATATATAATGAAATAACGAAGGCAGGACATAAAATCGAGTAAGCACACCGAAAACACACTGCAGGTAAGTACTGAGCGCACACAAAAAGCAGCAGGAGTGGCTGCCTTAGAAAAGCAGAAAGTATAAAGCCACAGGCAGATTAGCAAGTACAATACCAACCCAAAGCTGCATAGGGCAAAAGAAAAGCAGAAAGGCCCAGAACAATCTAGAGGAGAGGAGCAACCTGGGGGGGGCAGTGAGAGAGACTTGGCTGCAGCTACATCACTGCTTTCATGTGAGGGTGGAGGAAGCTGCTTCCTATAGCCCTAAAAGGGGTGTGGCTGGTTGCTCCTGCCCATCCAAGCTCATGCTTGCCTCTTCATTACAGTAGGTTTAAATACTTCATTGACAAGCATTTAAACTAGCCAAGGGGGGAGGCACTGGAAAGGAGCAGGGTAATCCTAGCCCCCCCAAAAAAAATATCAGGGTACTAAGTGAGGTGGACACCAACATAGAGATGTTGATAGGGAGAAGTGCAGGGGTAAATGGAGAAAGTGACAAATGCAATAAGGACAGGGATGGGGCAAAAAGGGGTAAGGCCATCAAGAAATGGAGAGTAATGAGTACCAACGCCCCTAGTCTGGGCAACAAGCTCCCTGAACTGGTGGCCTTGATGGAAGAGGGATGCCTTGATATCATAGCAGTCACAGAAACATGGTACACAGAGAACCATGTCTGGGATGTTAACATACCAAGGTACACAACCTAGAGGAGAGACAGGGAGGGCAGAAGAGGAGGGGGGGAGTAGCTCTCTATGTAAGGCAAGGGATAAAAGCAACCAAACAAAAGAGTAAACAGGGAGGAGAGGAGGCACTGTGGGTCACCTTAGAGACTGGAAATGGCACCACAATCCGCACAGGGGTTCTATATAGACCCCCATGTCAGGGGGAGGAATGGACAAAGATATGACAGAAGGCATACTTAAGATAGCAGAGAAAGGGGAGATACTGTTGATGGGGGACATTAATATGCCAGATGTTAACTGGAGCACCTTTGCGGCAGCCACATCCAAAAGCAGGGCCATTCTTGATGCCCTTCAGGTGGCATGCCTCAGACAGCTAGTTTTGGAACCTCCTCGTGAGGGAGCAATCTTAGACCTTGTACTCTCAAATGGGGACAGTGAGAGGATCTCAGATCTAGAAGTGGGTAGCCATTTGGGAACAAGTGACCACCAAATAGTGTGGTTCACGATAAACTCAGCTACAGAGTCAAGCCATACAAAAGTGAGGGTTCTGGACTTCAGGAGGGCTGACTTTGGCAAGATGGGAGAGTGCCTTAGAAAAGCACTAGCAAACAGGCTAGAAAGAGGGGTGGAGCAACAATGGGGAAATATCAAAACTGCCATCACAGAGGCAACAAGCCATTGTGTGAAGCAAACAAACAAAGCAAAATGAAAGAAAAAGCCACTATGGTTCTCAAAAGAGGTGGCGGTGAAGGTTAGGGAGAAAAAGATAGCATTTAGGAAGTATAAGACAACACAGAAGGAGCAGGACAGAGAACTGTACCAATTAAGGCAGAAGGAAGCAGGGAGGGTAGTCAAAATAGCAAAGGCACAAATTGAGGAAAAGATAGCTAACTCAGTTAAGAAAGGGGATAAAAACTTTTATAGGTATATCAGGGAGCGTAGAAAGACAAAGGGAGGGATAGTGAGGCTGAATAGAATGGATGGTGGGTGGGCAGAGAGGACAGTGAAAAAGCAGGGATACTGAATGAATACTTCTGTTCAGTATTCACAAAGAGGAAGTGGAGGTGCCAAATCCAATTAACAGAAACACTCTGGATAGGGGTTGATCCCAGTCCTTTCACAGAAGAAAGGGTCTCTGAAGAACTCCTAAACTGAAGGTGACAAGCTAATGGGGCCAGATGGAATTCACCCCAGAATGCTAAAAGAATTAAGCAGAGAACTAGTGACACCACTGACTACCCTTTTTAACAAATCATGGGAGGATGGTGTGGTACCTGAGGACTGGAAGAAGTCAGATGTGATTCCCCTTCACAAAAGTGGGACCAAGACAGAGGCAGGAAACTACAGACCTGTCAGTTTGACCTCTGTGGTACGGAAAGTGATGGAATCACTTCTGAAGGAAAGAATTGTTGAGTACCTAGAGGCCAGTGGGGCACAGGACCCAAGGCAGCATGGGTTCACAGCAGGAAGGTCATGTCAGACGAATCTAATTGATTTCTTTGACTGGGTGACCAAAGTAGTAGACCAGGGATGGGCTGTGGACATGGCCTACCTAGACTTTGGCAAGACATTTGACACAGTCCCACACAAAAGATTAGTAGTCAAATTAACCAGCCTGGGAGTGGGTCCCAGGGTGGTAGCCTGGATAAAACTTTGGCTGAACAACAGGACACAGAAGGTAATTGTAAATGGAGTCCACTCTGAAGAAAGGGGGGTTACTAGTGGGGTGCCGCAGGGTTCAGTACTGGGTCCAGTCCTTTTTAATGTCTTTTATAAGTGACATTGCAGAGGGACTGGAAGGAAAAGTATGCCTCTTTGCAGATGACACAAAGATCTGCAACAGGGTTGATACACAAGGAGGCGTGGAAAGGATGAGAAGGGACTTGGCAAGGTTGGAGGAATGGTCAGAAGTATGGCAGCTTGGATTCAATGCAAAGAAGTGCAAAGTAATGCACCTGGGAAACAAAAACCCAGGGGAAGATTACACAATGGGGGGGGTAGTAACACAACTAAAATAGAACGGGACCTGGGGGTATTCATATCAGATGACCTTAAGGTTGGCAAGCAATGTGAGAAGGCGGTAGGGAGGGCTGGGGGGATACTGGGATGTATAGGGAGAGGTATCACCAGCAGAAAACAGGAAGTTGTTATCCTCCTGTACAGACAGTTGGTGAGACCCCATCTGGAGTACTGCGTCCAGTTCTTGAGACCCATCTCTGCAAGGACATAGACAGGATGGAGGCAGTTCAGAGGAGGGCAACTAAAATGGTGCAGGGTCTGCAAGAGAAGCCATACGAGGAGAGACTAAAGGAGCTTAATATGTATACCCTTGAGGAAAGGAGGGAGAGGGGAGACATGATAGAAAAGTTTAAGTACCTCAGTGGAATCAACAAAGTCCAAGAGGGTAGCATCTTTCAGAAAAAGAGATGCGCAAGAACAAGGGGACACAATCTGAGGAATAGGGGGGATGGCTGAGGGGCAATGTGAGGAAGTATTTTTTCACAGAGAGGGTAGTGGACGCATGGAACAGCCTTCCTGAGGAGGTTGTGGGGTCTAAAACTGTGGGAGAATTCAAGAATGCATGGGACAGACATAAGGCAATTTTTGTGGGGGGTAGGAAGAAATAGGCTGTTGGTTAAATAGGATCTGCAGCTTATCTTCTAGGTAGGGAAATGGGCAGACTAGGTGGGCCAAGTGGTCCTTATCTGCCATCAAAGTCTATGGAAGTACAGTGACATAAAGAGGAACTGTACGGAAACAATTCACAGATCAGAAACTTGCAGACTTAAAACTAATATTAATAATTCCATAGAACTGAACGAGACAGAAAATGTTGGTGAATTTGAAGTTGTTTATAATGATCCTAGTTCCAGAAATATTTGTACCCCTAAAGTGATCCATACTTACCAGTACCTGATTAAAAGTTGACCTAAAAACTCTGAGCTCTGACCCCCAAGCAGCTGATCTATCTGCTATGTTGCCTCCTGGTCAGTGAACCTTTGGCATATATGCAATCAATGTTCTGTAGAATGCACACAAGGTATTCGTGGTGCTTACCAGTGTAACACAGTCCAAAACCAAAAACAAAAAGAAGCTGTGGCACTCACTTCCAAATTTAAACTCGGACACCAGAGCTACTAAGTAATAAACTTTAATCAACCTTTAATTACACACCGGCTCCAGGCCTAGCCTGACACATTTCAGATTGCTCCTTTTCCATTGCAGCTAGGGAAGGGGTGGGGGGACCACTAGACTACCAGAAAGGATGGACATATCTATTTCATGAGGATTGGAGCATCGGAAGGGAAGGAGCGCCACTAGACTACCAGGGATCAGTCGACTATATATTGTACCACTGTCTGGGCTACGGGAGGGAGATGCCACTAAACTATCAGGGAAATCATATATATTTCTTGTACGACAATCTGGGTTATGGGGGTCCACTAAACCACCAGGGATGGTGTGGGTGCTTCTGGGTTACTAGTGGGGTGCCGCAGGGGTCAGTACTGGGTCCAGTCCTTTTTAATGTCTTTATAAGTGACATTGCAGAGGGACTGGAAGGAAAAGTGTGCCTCTTTGCAGATGACACAAAGATCTGCAACAGGGTTGATACACAAGGAGGTGTGGAAAAGATGAGAAGGACTTGGCAAGGTTGGAGGAATGGTCAGAAGTATGGCAGCTTGGATTCAATGCAAAGAAATGCAAAGTAATGCACCTGGGAAACAAAAACCCAGGGGAAGATTACACAATGAGGGGGGGTAGTAACACAACAAAAATAGAAAGGGACCTGGGGGTATTCATATCAGATGACCTTAAGGTTGGCAAGCAATGTGAGAAGGCAGTAGGGAGGGCTGGGGGGATACTGGGATGTATAGGGAGAGGTAGCACCAGCAGAAAACAGGAAGTTGTTATCCTCCTGTACAGACAGTTGGTGAGACCCCATCTGGAGTACTGCGTCCAGTTCTTGAGACCCCATCTCTGCAAGGACATAGACAGGATGGAGGCAGTTCAGAGGAGGGCAACTAAAATGGTGCAGGGTCTGCAAGAGAAGCCATAAGAGGAGAGACTAAAGGAGCTTAATATGTATACCCTGAGGAAAGGAGGAGAGGGGAGACATGATAGAAAAGTTTAAGTACCTCAGTGGAATCAACAAAGTCCAAGAGGGTAGCATCTTTCAGAAAAAGAGATGTGCAAGAACAAGGGGACACAATCTGAGGAATAGGGGGATGGCTAAGGGGCAATGTGAGGAAGTATTTTTCACAGAGAGGGTAGTGGACGATGAACAGCTCTTCTGGAGGAGGTCGGGTCTAAAACTGTGGGAGAATTCAAGAATGCATGGGACAGACATGAGGCAATTTTTGTGGGGGTAGGAAGAAATAGCTGTTGGTTAAATAGGACCTGCAGCTTATCCTCTAGGTAGGGAAATGGGCAGACTAGGGGCCAAGTGGTCCTTATCTGCCATCAAAGTCTATGGCACAGTGACATAAAGAGGAACCACTGAAACAATTCACAGATCAGAAACTTGCAGACTTAAAACTAATATTAATAGTTCCATAGAACTGAACGAGACAGAAAATGTTGGTGAATTTGAAGTTGTTTATAATGATCCTAGTTCCAGAAATATTTGTACCCCTAAAGTGAACCATACTTACCAGTACCTGATAAAAAGTTGACCTAAAAACTCTGAGCTCTGACCCCCAAGCAACTGATCTATCTGCTATGTTGCCTCCTGGTCAGTGAACATTTGGCATATATGCAATCAATGTTCTGTAGAATGCACACAAGGTATTCGTGGTGCTTACCAGTGTAACACAGTCCAAAACCAAAAACAAAAAGAAGCTGTGCCACTCACTTCCAAATTTAAACTCGGACACCAGAGCTACTAAGTAATAAACTTTAATCAACCTTTAATTACACACTGGCTCCAGGCCTAGCCTGATGCATTTCAGATTGCTCTTTTTTCATTGCAGCTAGGGAAGGGGTGGGGGGACCACTAGACTACCAGAAAGGATGGACATATCTATTTCATGAGGATTGGAGCATTGGGAGGGAAGGAGCGCCACTAGACTACCAGGGATCAGTTGACTATATATTGTACCACTGTCGGGGCTACGGGAGGGAGGTGCCACTAAACTACCAGGGAAGTCATATATATTTCTTTTACGACTATCTGGGTTATGGGGGGTCCACTAAACCACCAGGGATGGTGTGGGTACTTCTGCACGGTGTACTGGGTGGGTGGGTGGCCACCCATGGCTGGCGGCTGTTGTGTTGTGCCTTGCAGTGCAGCAGCTTGCCTGTGGGTGGCCGCCGTTTGAGCCATTTTTTTGCAGGCTCAACATTGTGCCCAGGTATGCGGCACAACCCAGGGTTGTACAGGCGTATGCGCCACACATCCTGGGCTGAAAATCGGGATGTGCTGCATATGCATGGGCACGCCCCCTGGTGATGCGCCACATACATTATCTTTAGGCCCGGTGCATGTGGACTTACGCTGCACAAGTCCCTCTTCTGAATATTGCCCCAGGGTGATTTCAGGGGCTGGCGCTGAGTAAACTTGCTGCACCCAGGCGCAACCTTCTGGATATCTGGGCCCTGTCTCTTTAGACCTGTAACCTATAGTCAAACCTTTTCCAAACTTGATACTTTTAGGATAACCCTGCCCCCTTAAAAAAACCTCAACTCTGCAAACAGTACTGAATATTTTCTGTCCCTGGCTATATACCCTTACATTGGAATCACTGGCATTACCCAGCTGATGCAAAGTCAACAATGAGTGGCGTTTTTGCTTCTCAACATTGTTGGCAGTGTTCCTTGCCTCTACTGGTTGAATTATTGTGGGTCAGATTAGTTTGATGATCTGGCCCCCATATTTCTGTGCAGCACAGATACTTTGGGGGGAAGGGAGCTATCTCTTCTTGGGTGTTGTAGAGGCAGGCAGTTTAAAGCCATGTGCAGTGAAAAATGACTAACAGAATGCTGTTGAAAGGTCAGATGTAAACTGAAACAGCTTGCCTCACGTTTCATATTACACAGTTTAATTTAAGGGCATTGCATGATCTTAGTATTATGTACAAGTGTATACATAATAGCTGGGGTGGGGGAAGGGAGGGACCTGATACGTATTGGCTGTCTTACACTGGAGGCTTCCTTAAACTGTGTAGGAGAGCACACTGATAGAGTTTATTTATTAGCGTTTGATGACCGGGTAAGTACACTGAACAATAACCCAGCCCATTTTCAGGCACGACCCAGGCGATTACATAATACAAACATACAATCAGTCATAGGTAGCATAGAAACAGTACAAGGCGGAGCTTAGCAATTTTCCCAAAATAATAAGAGTAAGCAAAACATTCAATTGAAAATCATACGCCCAAGAGAACATTATTCAGCAGTGTATTCGCCTGTGGGGCTGTATTGTTCATGTTCTTATACTGCACCAATAAATCTGCAGTTTGCTATTTTGTCAAGCCTGGTGTCTGTGCTATTTTTGCAGTTTTTCCTGCATTAAAGTTGTCCAGAAATACTTTAGGGAGATAGGTATGCCCCGTGCATGACACACCTATTTCATTGGGCCCTCCCCTGTGTGCACTGCATGCATGCAACTTTGCTTGTGTGTGTTCAAACAAAAAGGGGGTGGGGGGTGGTGATACACAGTAGTGTACAGAATGGTAACCAGACAGTGCAGAGTGCCATCTGGTGAAGAATACTGAGATTGCAACAGACAAAGAATGAGAGCCCTTCTAACAGCTTGGCTTATGGAAAAATTTCCTGTAGCTAAATGGTTAGAGCTGCTGTCTGTAAGACCAGTAGTGAAATGTTCAGTCCCAGAGTATGGCACATTTATTTATTTATTAAATTTTGGTAACCGGGTAGGCCCTCTGGGCCCTGGAGGTCCCTTTTTCAGGGGCGACCCAGAGTTAGTTACATAGAGTTGAGCAGATACAAACAGATAATGCAGGGGTAGGACATAGCATACAGCAAGTTAATTGACAGAATACATATTTCATAACAGAAGATGGTGACATGGGGTATACTAGCAGTGAGTCCTGCTAGGCGTATTCCAATAGATTGAGAAGTATAGACATCTAGTACACATAATACAACAGGCGAAACAGGCATTACAAGCAAGCAGAGCAATTAACTATGCAGCTGCCACCGTTTAGGACATGATCAGTACAGAGTAGAACATAAGGTAAGGTAAGCATATGAGAGGTTGTAGAAGTGCAGGGAGGTAGTACAGCATTGTATACAAGCAATTTGGTATAGGACATTGGGAGGGGGTTACATTGGTAGAGACCGGTTTCATAAACAAACTCAGCTGTGGCAGCTTTCTGTCAGCTAGGGCAAGGTAGATTGTTTTGTAGCCTGACTATAGGGGGCGGGTTTAGCTATCCTTCAGGACAGGAGTAGGAGCAGGAGCTGAGGTTTAGGAGGTGAGTGCATAATCCTGTCTGAAAAGTCGCTAGGGAGGGTGCTTCCTGGAGTTGACAGGGGAGCTTGTTCCACAGTGTAGGGGCTGTGTGGGCAAAGCATTTACTGCCTGCTGCAGATCTGGTCCTGGGCACCTCTAGTAGTGTTTTGCCCGAAGTGCAGAAAGGCCTGCTGGTCTGCTTTGGGGCAAGTAGCCTGATGAGCCCTGCGGGAGGGTCATCAGAGAGAAGCTTATAGGTCAGGCTTAACAGGGGGTACTGGAGCCTAAGGTTCAGGGTGGGCCATTTGAGAGGTGAGGGCTTCGCAGTGATGGGTCCTTGGGTGGGCATTTGTGGTGAATCGTGCGATTTTGTGGTACAAGGTCTGCAGTCTGCCCTGCTCGAGTTTTGCAATGCCGAGTAGGGTTGCGATGCATAGGTGAGAGTAGGTAGGAGGACACTCTGAGAGATTGCCAGTCGTGTCTTGGGTATCAAGCTGGCACTTAGATGGTAGAGCAGCCCAAGCTTTTGGTGGATGTTTTTTGTCACCTGATCCACATGCTGCTTTAGGGTGAGTCCCCAATCTAGAGTAAGACCCAGGTATCTAAAGGATTGTAACACCTCAGTTGTGGAGCCAGTCATAGTGGCCAATAGCAGGAGATGCGCCTGGGATGGACCCAAGGATTTCGGACCAAACAGGAGTGCTTTTGTCTTGCTTGGGTTGAGGACCAGGCAATTCTTGACCAGCCAAGTTTCTGCCTGGGAGAGGTTTGACTGGAGCAGGGGTCCGAGATTGTCCAGGTGCGCAGCTGTTCTGTAGATTACTGTGTCATCAGCGTACTGCACCACGTAGCTGCTGCCACAGTGGTGGTGGAGGTCGTTGATGAACAGGGAGAACAGGAGAGGGCCCAGGATGGATCCTTGAGGTTCTCCCTTATTTAAAGGTAGAAGGTTGGAGGTTGCACCTCTCCATTTGACCTGCTGGGAGCGGGCAGTCAGGTAGTTGCGGAACCAGCTCAGGGAGTGTTGATCCAGCCCAAGTGTGCTCAGCTTAGCTAGTAAGAGTGGGTGGTCTACTAGGTCAAAGACCTTGGTCAGGTTGATGAAGACTGCCCCCATGGGGGAGCCCTTATCCAAGGCAGCCAAGACATCGGTGGTGAATCTGATGAGGGCTGTATCAGTCCCATGCTTTTGTCGGAAGCCGTATTGTGTCGGGGCCAGGAGCCAGTTGGCTTCAAGGTAATCCCTTAGTTGGCCATACACGAGCTGCTCCTGGATCATTGCAAGGTGGCAGCTACTCTTTCAGATCTGCAATTCTGTTTGTAGAAGTTGCCAACCCTACAAACTGGGGAGAGGATGTGACAGTGTTGTGGGTGTGTATCCAGGTCTATATTCTATGAGAGTGTGCTGCCTTTGTAAGTGTGATTCTGTGCATATCTGCCTGTGTTTGCGTACGACCATATCTTTACACATATTAGTACAGTATGTACATGTGAGTGTTGGTTTCTGTGTTAGTAGTGCGTGTGTGTGTGTGTGTGTGTGTGTGTACGTATGCATGGGGGACCTGTGTGATACATGATTTATGTACACTCATGTTGTTTGAACTAGGACACCTCACTTGTGGCTTACCCATGGTCATTTTTCTTTATTTTTGTAAAGTTTTGTGGTTTATTTTTGTGAAAAGAAAGTGCCCCAATTTTTGTAATCACTATTAACATGATCTTTGCCATGGACATGCCTGGGAAAGTGATGCTAGGACATCAGTGCTCTCTGGTGGATCATGTGGTAAGCTGGAAAATTTGAAAACAAGACGACAGGCAGAGTTAGCGAGGAGCGCCGTATGAAGGTGGCCAGGAGAGCATTCCAAGTTTGTCTGCCCATTTGGGAGTTTAGATTTAAAAAAAAAGTTTTTCCCCATTTTGTTTAGAAGAGACCTGGAGTGAGCATGATGAGCAGTATGTGGAGGGAAAGTAATGTTGGTGCTGTGGGGTGAGGTGTCCCATTTTTGTTTCTTTGGTTTTTTTATGATGTTTGCCACGGGTTTGGGTGTTCAGCTAAAAAACAAACCGGGAATGAAGAGGATGCAGAGGTTGGAGAGGAGTCTATACTGAGCTGTTTTTGTCAGCAGAATTCACCCAGTTTGGAGGAAGTAGCCGAGTGAGGGGTGGCAGAATACGATCGTGGAGAGCAGATGGAACAGGTAGTTGAAATGCTGCTGGAGGTGAGAGACTGAAGCTGGGTAGAGGGTTCACATAAAAAAAAAAAATGGTGTGATTTGTTAGCTGGGTTTGTTACTTTGGGACATGGCAGCTACTGTACTATTAAAAAGCTAACTAGACACCAGGGCTGGATTTTCAAAAACCAAAATAATGGCGCACATCCCCTGTGCACCGAACATATGGCTCACAGGGCTTGTGTCGTTCACCAGCCATCAGTCTAGATTTTACATCCCTTGTGCCCAGCGCCGCTTCTTAGACCACAAATTTGTGGTCTAGTGTGCGCCACTCCTGGGGGTCAATATACTGGTGCTTGTGCCAGATATGTGGCGCAAGCTGCTGGAAGGCAGGGGAACTGTCACAACTGCACCTGTTAATAGAAAATCAGGTGCAGTTGTGGCAAAGGGGATCGGCGCACAGCTGAAATCAAAGTTCCATGGTACAGGGCTGGACGCACGCCCTGTACCACCTTTCAAAGATCCTGCCTCGGGGTGTGTGTAAATGCGAAATATAAAAGTGAGTGAATGCAGTACCGGCTGGGGGGTGGGAGGGGATGACTTGGTAACATTGTACATTTATGGATGGCGATTAAAATTCTACAGTTATACACAGAGTTACTCAGACAGACAGATTTATCACTCTCCATTTATATCCACACCAGTTGCATTAATACATATACATGTAACCAATAATATCCAACATAATGGGTGGTACTGGGCTATACCGGATTGTCCAGGGGTGTAATGAGGCCTGAAGCTGCAAGCAGAGGGCCTTATAGCACTTGAATGGTCTGGCGTAGCCCATACTGCCAACCCTGAAGGCTAGTACTGCTCTCTGCTCTTAGAAAATGTGCTACATGTGACATTTATATAGGATTTTTTTTAAATTAAACAATAAAAACAAAATAGTAAAATTCACATTTAAGTCATTTTTTTTGGTAAAGTGGTCCCTCTACTGGTATACCTGCCAGTAGAGGGCACTGCAGTGTTTGACAGCTGTTTTTTTTTTTTGTTAACAGTTATTTCTGTGTTAGCAGACTGCTGTCTTCAGTTTCTCCTGTCCCCCATTTGTTTTGGGAAAGAAGTTCTGTTTAACTTGTATGAAGTCCCCCCCCCCAGCTTTGTTACCTCCATGCTCCAAGGACTATATCAGGGTGGATTGGGTAGCGCAGCTGCATGGAACTGTATCAAGACTGGGCAGGGAGGTTGTGCGCAGCCTGGCAACAAAGAAATATAGAGAAGCAGCAGGTTACTTTTTTTTAAATAACGTTGATTTTTTTTTGGTGATTGTTGTTTTTGACCAAGGAAAACAGCCAGCTGGAATGGAGAAATAGTGCAGGACTTGCACTCCAATAATGGCTGGATTTAAGCTGGCCATTTAGTTAAACAAAAAAAGATTTCTGTGTTCTTTTACATGGAACATTAACATATGTGGGTAGCAGGGCGCTTAGGGTACTGGTGAAGGTGATAGCTGAGTAAGGCGGGGTCTCACTTGCTAAGCGGAAATGACTGCCAGGTCTTTTTACAATTGAAGGTGGGCACAGTGATATGGGTTCAGTAAAGTGGCAGTGCTAACTGGAACTTGTTTTTTGGTGGGCATGTTGAAAAATAAATGTATGCCCAGAGACAGCTCTTGGCCAATCACACTTCAGGATTTCTTAATCTCATTTTCTAAATATTTATACATAGGTATACATACCATCAGGAAGGGATACATACAGGAAAGGATATAAAACAGGAACCTGTGGAATAAATTATTTATTTTCACCAGAGCTGTTTGACCTTGGGTAACCTCACAATGGTGTAAGCCACAAGTGATGTTCCCAAGGTCAAAAAGCTAGGTATAAAATAAATAAATAATTCCACAAGGTCACTGTTACATATTGACTTTATACAAAAGGCAGGGACCTTTTGAGATATTTAAATTGTATTAGCATTTTAAATTATTTTTGTAAAATAAATAACATGGAACTTTTGGGTGAAGTGTTTTTTCTCAGTTTATCACGTGAGCTATTGTCATGGGCATTGCCATGGCCATGCCTCCATGACGCCCCTGCTGACATTGCTGCATCAGTGCTCATTGGCTGATATAGAAGGCTTTCAGAAAATCTGAAGTAATATGGCACCAGCAATTAGCGAGGGGGCCTGAGTAAGCATCAGGTCAGTGGCGTGTTTTGTTTTCTGCTGCTCAGAAGAAGTACGGTGCTCATTTGAATTTGGAGCTGGTATCTTTATTTTAAAAGTGTTTTTATTTGAGCGCCTGTTTGAAAAGGAACAATTTCAAATGGGATGTTCTAGTGGAGGCGAGTTTGAAGGAGTGAGCACTGCTGCCCGGAGAAATGAGAGAATTGTTGGCGGTTCAAATTGCAAACTTCAGCTCATTTTCAGAATACTTTTTTTAAAATGATAAACCATAGTTTATTGTGACTGACTTTTGTGGAAGTGATGTGAGTGGGTGGGGTAGCAAGTAGCCGGTGGAATGAGGACAGAAGAAGCATGCTGTTTTTGAAAGGCAGACTGAGCGCTGCTTCCCACAGAAAATAGACAACTGTTGGTGACTGAAATGACACACTTCAGTTTCTTTTTATAAAAAGGGAAGGTATATTCTGGTATTGTGGGTTATCCTGAATACATTTAGTGGATTTGAGTGGTTATGCGACTGGGCGGGCCAGCAGCCAGGCAGATGGGGGTACGAGGACAGAATAAGCAAGCTGCTTCAAACTTTTAGTGAATAAAAAAATGAAATACAGAAATCAGTGCCAGCCCGGTGTACATAAACAAAATGTATCCACACAGTAGCTAAAATAACAGCATTTATGTAATGGCTTTTGGGTCCACACCTATTGCTTAAGGTATTGGTAAAGAGAATGCCTGACTGTCAAGAGATTTAAATCTGATTTTAAAACATATATTTTTAATTAAGCGTTCCCAGGTGAATTTTAAGCAACTGATGCATTTGTTATGTTTTAGTGTTATTTAAATTGTGTGTATTGTATTTTAGCTGTAAAGTGCCTTGGGTTTGGAAAGGCACTATATAAATAAAGATTTACTTACTTGAGTAAGATATAGACCATGGCCCTATTGAAAATATCTGTTATTTTCACAGAGTGCTGTTTGACCTCATGACATCATAAGGTCAAACAGCACTACATGTGAAGTATGGGGAGGGGGCTGTCACAGACCTGGAGTCCCTTCCAACCTTAAATTATTACAGCTGCAGTGAGCATAGCCCTGCAGCTATCTTGCGAGCACATAAAGAAAAGGGAGCTTTCTGGATACTGACCAGCCTTGTTAAACGGTGGAGGTGAATGGCTATCACTGCGTGTTCCCTGCACTATTTTGTCCGTTGGTACTGGTGAAACATGGCACTGTCTGCCGTGTCCAAGATGGTGGCAGAGCTCTGTGTGCATGTGCGATGACTTGCTCATGCACATTGAACTCCGGTAGCACAGTGGCACAGTCTGCCATTCCCAAGATGGCTGCCAGAGTTCTCCACATATGCGCAAGTTGTTGCGCATGCACACAGAACTCCGACACCATCTTGCACACAGCAAACAGAGCTGTGTTCCTCCCTCAGCTTGGCTGCAGCTGTACCAGCTCTGGTCAGAGTTTGTTATATTACTATTTACAGTATGTTACTCATACTAGTTCCAAGACTAACATACAGTATAATGATGTCACTATTGTGTATGATACAGTAATCAAACTTTTCATCAGCAAAAGAAGCAAAAGGCGATGTCCCACCATATACAGATAATAAGTCAGACTGCATCTGTCACAGAATTCAAAAATCTCCAATTTATTAAATATCAATCCATGCATTAGATGCACAAGTAGGTGCTCCCTTGAAAAAGCACCAAGCACAGACACAAAACATCGGTCTCTTTTGTGTGTTCCACTTGTGTCTGCCCTGCTTCTACCTTATGCCCAGATGGGTATTTATTAAACTGAAAGGGTGGGATATTCAGAAGGGTTGCACATGGCACAACACAGTTGCACCATGCACAACCCACTGATGCTCCCCGGCACAATATTCAAAAGGGGAATATGCATGGCACAAATCCAGATGTGCCAGAGTGCATCAATAATGTATGCAGTGCAAGTGGGCGTGCCCATGCATACTCCGCACATCCCGATATTCAGCTGGGATGTGCTGAGCAGACTGCGTGCAACCCGTACCTGTGCTCACACAGCTGAGTGAAAATTAAAAGGAGCAACAGCTGGCCACCCACAGGTGAGCTGCCATATTGCAGGGGCTCAACACAGCAGCTGCCAGCTGTGGGTAGCCACCCAAGCTCCGGCGGCACCTTCATGGTAGCGCCCCCCCATGCCTGATCATGGGCATTAGTAATGTATTAATGGTCCAATAACCCTGGTGGTTCAGTGGACCGCTCGCAGCCCTATCGTGGGCAGAAGTATAATTAAATATGCCTCCTATATCCCTGGTGGCGCAGTGGACCGCTTGCAGCCTGATCGCGGGTGTCAGTTATAATATATTAAAAACCAACCCATCCCTGGTGATCCAGCAGTACCCCCACCCACTCACTGAGCCCCACCACCCCGCTCCCCCCCATCAGCGGTGGGCAGCAGCTCCCCACCAGCATGCCGCGCCACCCCCCCCTGACTGACTCCGTACAGTAGGACTGTATGCTCATTGGTCCACAGCATGGGCCAATGGGCGTGCAACCGTGCCGTACTACACAGTCCAGAAATGTGAATGGATCCATTCACAATTCTGAGACTGTGTAATGCGGCAGAAATTCATGTCCGTGTTATGCTGTGGACCAATAACTGCAACCTACTGTCTGAGTCGAACAGTGGCAGTGGGGCAGCATGCTTGATTGGAGAGGTGCCACCACGCTGGCCAGGGGAGGAGGCGGGGGGTGGTGGGGCTCAGTGGGTGGGTGGAGAGAGGGGTACCTCTGGACCACCAGGGATGGATTGGTTGTTAATATTTTTTATAACTGACACCTGTGATTGGGCTGCGAGTGGTCCACTGGACCACCAGAGATATAGGAGGCAATTTAATTATACCTCTGCCTGCGATCGGGCTGCGAGCGGTCCACTGGACCACCAGGGATATAGGAGGCAATTTAATTATACTTCTGCCCGCGATTGGGCTGCAAGCGGTCCACTGGGCCACCTGGGATATAGGAGGCAATTTAATTATACTTCTGCCCATGTTCGGGCTGCGAGCGGTCCACTGGACCACCAGGGATATAGGACATTTTACATCTAGTACATATGCCCATGATCAGGCAGTGGGGCACTTTGCCACTTGTGCAGGGGCATCGGTTCCCGATGGCTGCAGCCTGACAGGGCGCCAGGTGCAAGTCTCCAGGGATGGGTGCACCTGCATGCAAATGGAGCCATAATGACATGCAAATGGCCCCATTTGCACCTTGCATGCATTATGGCCCCATTTGCATGTGCACTTTTGTATGTCATGGTGATGCACCGGTGCAGCGGCACTTGCACTAGCACATCCCCTGCCCTCTCTGGCCACTTATACTGGTGCAGTGCCATGGCGCCATGCACATTGCGGGTGGCCACAGCGCGATATTCAATGGTGCTGAGCCATGGCGCAGCACCATTGAATATCACCCTGTCAGCACCCTGGCACATCCCAGTTGCACTGCACCCAGGCTTGCACCACAGCCTGGTGCAGTCTGAATATCCCACCCCAAATGTTTTGCATTCTGCCACAGAATCAGTCTGACTTATTATCTGTATGAGAAGGGTGAGTGCCTTTTGCTTCTTTTGCTAATGGAAAGATTTTGCTGATGAGATGTGACTTTTTTTACTATAGCCTTAATTAAATTCCAATGGCATGCCAGTTTCCTAATAAAACGTTTGTGCATTTTAATTCTCCTTTCTGAATTTGTATTAATGTAAACTAGTTGCTTGCTAACTGCTGAGAAATACATGAATATGAGTAACTGTACCTATTAACATATTAAAAAAATCTCTTGCTGCAAAAGAAGGCCCATAAATACACAAGAATCAACATAAATAATTCTAAGTTGATTTTCACTTATTTTGATTGTACTACTTCTTCTTTAAGTTGAAAACAAATACATTTTGAGATATAAAAAGCATTTGCTGAATACTTTCTGACCACATCATAATTTAAATGATCTTTGGAACAGCTTAATGCATTTCATGAATACCTTTGTCCTTTTTTTAATGCTTCATTTCATATTCTTAAAGTAAGCAATTCACAAATTACATTGCTTTTATGTGAGGACTGTGCACTTTCACATAATATGTGTACAACTCCCAAATTGCATGTTAAAAAATAAAAATAGGTTTTGAAACAATATGCATTTGGGACAAATATGTGCACCTTCATGTATTTTGTACATAAACATTTAAAACTACATATTTTTTTTAAATTGTTTTAAAATATAAAAAAGAACTTGCCAGCCCGGTGGCACAGAGGGCTGAGGCCCTGGACACCACACCACACCTCATGTCACATCACGTCACGTCACGCTGGTGACCTGGGTTTGGGAACAAGCTTCAGTCATTGGAGGGAGGAAGAGGACATTGAGTAGCTGCCAGCAGGTAGCTTTCCACCTTGGGAGGGATCAGGAGGGCCTGTCAGTGCTTGGCTGCCCCCCAGTGGAGGCTGGGTAGCAGCGCCACTTCCAAAAGCCAGGGCACAAGGCCTGGGAAGGGCAAAAGAGTCTGTAGACTGGAGCTGCTGCACGCATGTACGCCTCTATGCACATGTGCTGCCACTTCTGGGATCCTGGGTAGCTAGGAGGGAGAAATGGTGGAAAAATCAGGGGACACTGCATGATGAAGCCTAAGAACCAGCTCTGGAGTTCCACCGGGATGCGTATAGCGCAGGGAAGTTCCTGAAAGACTCCAAGTCCGGTAGGGTGGTGTAGGATAACAGTGGCCTGCTGCAGTGGATAAAGAAAGTAAAAAAAATTAAAAAATAAAAAAAAAAAAAAACTGGACAGCAATGAGAACTTTCGTGTACTATGCACATCAATATTCAAAACTTTGTTTTGAAAATAAACAGGTTTAACAAAAAAATTGGCCAAAAATGCACAAGTTCACATGTTTTGCACACAACAGTTCCAAACAATGTCTTTTTTTTTGTTTGTTTTGTTTTGCAAAGCAGGTTTAAAACAAAAAAAGCACAATCTGGACAAAATGTGGGGTCACTCAATTTGCAAAAGTTTGGTGCAGTTTGGGGTTAATTATATAAAAGCAAAATCAATAATTTTGTGCAATTTCCCTAGCATATTGAAAATTTGGCACACTCAGAAAAAGAACAAGCATTTGTCAATGCCAAACATTCGCCTGCAGGTATTTGCAGTGGTGTTTGGCACGTATGGTGCTTTACCCTAATGCCCTGTGCGATTGCTGGTATTTGCACATTAAATTTTCAGCATGACCTTTTTGTTACCCCCATTGTGCGCTACATAGGCGGAAACACGTTTTGGGCAGGATGTGAAAAATGACAGCTGTACTGCTCATAAGGAAGTGTGGTAAAATGGCAATGTTGAAAATCAGGAGTGGAAATATTGAAAATTCGCAAACCTACGAGCGTGCTTGGGAACTGTGCAACACACGCTCATAAAACAGTCATTGTAAGGAATTTTTTCACCAAATTTTCAACATTGGCATTTTAAAACCTCTGCTAATGAACAGTGTCACTGTAATTATCTTACTGTGTCCCATATATTGATTTTGCACACCGACTGCGCCATTGTGCACTACATGGGCAGAAACACGTTTTGGGCAGGATGTGAAAAATGACAGCTGCACTGCTCATAAGGAGGTGTGGTAAAATGGCAATGTTGAAAATCCAGAGTGAAAATATTGAAAATCCGCAAACTTACGAACGTGCATAGGAACTGCTCAACGAACACTCGTAAAACAGTCATTTTTAGGAATTTTTTCACCAGATTTTCAACACAGCCATTTTAAGACCTCTGCTCATGATCAGTGTCACTGTGATTTTCTTAATGTGTCCCATGCATTGATTTCGCACACCGACTGTGCCATTGTGCACTACATGAGTGGAAACATGTTTTGGGCAGGATGTGAAAAATGACAGCTACACTGCTCATAAGGAGGTGTGGTAAAATGGCAATGTTGAAAATGTGGAGTGAAAATATTGAAAATTCGCAAACTTACAGACGTGCATAGGAGCTGCGCAATGAACACTCGTAAAACAGTCATTTTTAGGAATTTTTTCACCAAATTCTCAACACAGCCATTTTAAGACCTCTGCTCATGAAGAGTGTCACTGTGATTTTCTCAATGTGTCCCATACATTGATTTCACACACCGACTGCGCCATTGTGCGCTACATGGGCGGAAACACGTTTTTGGTGAGATGTGAAAAATGACAGCTATACTATTCATAAGAAGGTGTGGTAAAATGGCAATGTTGAAAATCTGGAGTGGAAATATTGAAAATTCGCAAACCTACGAGCGTGCATAGGAACTGTGCAATGCACGCTCATAAAACAGTCATTTTTAGGAATTTTTTCACCAAATTTTCAACATAGCCATTTTAAGACCTCTGCTAATGAACAGTGTCACCATGATTTTCTTAATGCATCCCATACATTGATTTCGCACACCGACTGCACCATTGTGCGCTACATGGGTGGAAACACATTTTGGGCAGGATGTGAAAAATGACAGCTGTACTTCTTATAAGGAGGTGTGGTAAAATGGCAATGTTGAAAATCTGGAGTGAAAATATTGAAAATTCACGAACTTACGAGCCTGCATAGGAACTGTGCAATGCTCGCTCGTAAAACAGTCATTTTTGGAATTTTTGCACCAAATTTTCAACATGGGGTTTTTGGGACCCCTTCACATGAATGATGTCACTGTCATAGCATTATTCAGGCCCAAAGGGTGATTTCAGCGGTGACTGCACACTGACTGTGAAGGTACCCTTGGGCCGAATATAACGCCATGACAGTGACATCATCATGAGAAGGGTCCAAAACTCCATGTTGAAAATTTGGTAAAAATTCAAAAACATGTCTGAGATAAGCAATAAAGTTGAAACCCTATCTAGCCCATTTTATAGCTTGCGGCATTTCCTCAGTTTGCGGTCGACTTTGAAGAATTGCAGGCGTGTTCCCGATCCACGAAGAATCGTCGCGCCCGAGCTCCGAGGTAAGTATGGGGTGAGGGGTGTGGGGAGGCAGGTGCGCGAGGGTGGGTGCGGTTGTGGGAGGGGGGAGACTGGTGGGATGGTTTTAATTTACAGTTTTTTTGTTTTTACAATTGACTGACGCGGGGCGTTTGCCATGCTGGGGTGGGCTCCCAGCATGGCAGAAAATAACAGAAGGGCCGTGCGGAGCACGCCGGGGGATTGGGTACCCCGGCGGCATGACAACTTTCGGGACATTTGCCATGCTGGGGTGGGCTCCCAGTGTGGCAGAAGATGGCTGAGGGGGGGCGAGGAGCCCGACGGGGATTGGGCACCCCTTCGGCAAACAACGTAGGACGTTTGCCATGCTGGGGTGGGCTCCCAGCGTGGCACCAAAGCTTTGGGGTGGGGGCGGCATGACGTGGGGGTGGCGTGACGCTGTGCTCTGTATGATAGCGGTGGTTTTCTTTGAAGCGAAGACCACCGCTGTCATACACAGCTCCCGCACCCATTGGTGCAGGACTGCCATGCCTGCTCAACTGAGCAGTGGATTGCAAGGGAAAGGCACACCTCCAAAGTGCGCTACTCTCCCAAAACGTTCCTTGCACATGCGCGCAAGTGAACGTAAAAATGAAAATCAAAAAAATACATATTTCTAGTAAATGTAATGGGTGAAACACTGGGCAGGATTTTCAAAAAGATTCAGCCAAGATGTCATCACCATGATTTTTGAAAGGAAAATATGTCCAAAAATGCTACACCATCTATTATTAGAGGTCCTAACAACATCCAAAGTTTACATCCAAAAATGGAAGCACGTGCATCCAAATTGAATGTAAACTACAATTATGTCTGCTTTCTGCTGCAAATAATGACTTTTGTCATGAATGGATGCAACTTCAGAAAATAGCAGCAGAGCTGCCAGGATGCAAGTTAATGGACGCAGACACCAGTGCAGCATGCATTTGCATTTGCATCCAGCCCTTTTGAAAATCCTCCCTTTCAAAACAGCAGAAATTGCACACATGCGGCAGAAAAAGTTTTGCAGCAGGGGTTTCTCTTGTGCAACTGCAACTTCTGCCACATGTTTGATTGTACAAAACATAGAAACATAGAATTTGATAGCAGATAAGGACCGCTTGGACCATCCAGTCTGCCCATGTCTCCCTACCAGCACCATTACATCTGACTGTGCCCGATCTACAGCTCTTTCTCCCATACCCTGTCTTTCCACTAGGATTCCTTTGTGCTTATCCTATGCATTCCTGAACCCCAGCACTGTTTTTGCCCCCCAACACCTCCACTGGAAGGCTGTTTCAGGAATCCACCACTCTTTCTCTAAAGAAGTGCTTCCTCATATCTCTCCTGAATCTACCCCTTCCAGCTTCATAGCATGTCCCCTTGTTCTTGAGCACCTTTTCTTCTGACAAATACTCCCCTCCTGTACCTTATTTACCCCTGTGAGGTACTTAAAGGTCTCTGTCATATCTTCCCTCTCCCTCCTCTGTCCCAGGGTGTACATATTGAGGTCCTTTAGTCTTTCCTCATAGGGCTTTTAATGCAGACCCTGCACCATTTTACTTGCCCTCCTGTGGATTGCCTTCATTCTGTTTATGTCCTTCCAGACATGTGGTCTCCAAAACTGGACACAATACTCTAGGTGGGGTCTTACCAGCAATCTATACGGAGGCAACATCACCTCCTTCTTTCTGCTGGTGATTCCCCTCCCTATGTACCCCAGCATCCCACTTGCCCTCTCTACTGTCTTGTTGCACTGCCTGGCCACCTTTAGGTCATCCAATATGATTACTCCCAGGTCTCATTCCTGCTTGGTGGTCATTAGTTCCACTCCCTCCATTGTGTATTCTACCCCTGGGTTTCTGTGCCCTAGGTACATTATTTTGCACTTTTCACATTAAAACCCAGCTGCCATACCCTTGATCACTTCTCTAGTTTTCTCAGACTTCAGTTCATCTTTTCCACACCCCTGGAATGTCCACCACATTGCGGATTTTGGTGTCATCTGCAAAGTGGCAGACCTTCTCTTCCAACTTCTTTGCAATGTCGCTTATAAAGACCTTAAAGAGGACTGGTCCCAGCACTGATCCCTGAGGTACTCCACTGGTCACCATCCCTTCCTCAGAGTGAACTCCTTTTACCACCACCCTCAGTCACCTATCCCCTAACCAATTTCTTATCCAGTTTATTGCCTTTGGACCCACTCCTAAGCTACCCAGCTTGCTTACTTGTCTGCTGTGTGGAACGGTGTCAAACGTCTTACTGAAATTTAGGTAAGCCACATTCACGCTCCACCCTTATCTGCTTCCTTGGTCACCCAGTCAAGAAATCTATCAGATTCATTTGATATGACCTCTTCCGTGATAAACCATGCTGCCTTTGGTCCTGTAACCCACTGGATTCGAGATATTCCACAATCCTTTCCTTCATCAGTGATTCCATTAACTTTCCCACTTCCAATGTCAGGCTGACTGGATTATTATTGCCAGCCTCCTCTATGCTATCACTTTTGTTTAGTGGGACTACATCCACCCTCCTCCATTCCTCCGGAACCATTCCTGTTTCCAGTGAGTTGTTAAACAGAACTGTCAGAGGTGCTACCAGTATTTCCCTCAGCTCCCTCAATGCCCTTGGACTGCCTTTTTTGTGACCTTTTCCCCATTTGCAGCAGTTTGCACAAGTCATTTGCATAGATGATAAATCTGATGCTACCAGGTGTAGCATCTGTGCAAAACCCAGAAAATGACACCTGTGCACAGAAAATGCTGAAAAATTAAATTTTTTGCCCATTGCTTATTGGGATTTGGTTCCAGCACCGTGCCAAGCAGTACAGCCTAGAGGGTAAAGAGATAAGCTGTGAATGTGCTTGGTATATCCAGAAAATCTGGATTTGATTCCCACAACCTCCACTTTGATACTGTGTGACTCTAAGGAAGTCACTTAACATTCCCAGTGCTCCCAGGTCACCCCTGGAAATAGTCACTTGTGCCTAGTGGGCCCTATTGGACTACCAAAGAATTAAAACATCATTTAAAAATTGGGCTTCAGCACTTTATTATTTTCCCATTGTTTCTGTAAAACTATGTGATTTATTTTCTCCTGTTAACAAAGAGGTCACACATTTTTTTCTTTTTTCCCATGACCCAAGATGTCACTATTCATTCATTCCTTCATCCATCCATCCATCTGATACAAGATACAGAAGAGATAGTCTTATTTACAGCTTGAATTTTAAAAAATAGGGTTGTTCTTCTTGTGAACTTTTTATGAACCACAGCCAGTGTTTAAAGAATATTTTGTTTTTTCATGTTCTGCAATCACACACAAATTGCATAAATTATTACAGTGAAAATATGAGTGTGTGGGGTGACTGGGGGTTGACATTAAAGCTCCAAGAAGAGATCCAGAAGGGGGCAAGGCCCTGCTGTTCGAATAAGTCACTGACAAACACTGAAGGTGTTTGTGGAGATCTGAGACAAGAAGAAAACTGTTGACCTGTTCCTCTTCAAGGGACATTAACAATTCATGAAATTATAACAATATGAAGCCAGAAAGCCAGCTTGGATATTGCAAAATAAGCATTTTTTTCCCCTCTTCTAATGAACCCTTTAGTCATGGCACAGGTTCTTTTAGCCTTGGAAGTGCTGACACCAGTCATCTGTGTTGCGTGGGTTATATTGAAAAATTACAGCCCCTGCTAGAGTGCAACAGCTCTCTCTTCCCTTTTGGACAGGCAAAGCAAGCTGGACAGGACTGCAGATAGCTGACAAAGTTACTCAATGCTGCCCTCTCCTGATTACTGCTGGAATCTCACAGAACCCCTTTGACTGTACGGCCAAGGAAGCAAAGTACTATACTTTAATGAAAAACTCAAGATTTAATTTACTGACAATGTCTTTTTCAGACAGGATTGTTGATTTTGATTTGTGTGTTTAGTTTTACTGACCAGTTCATAGTCAAGGTCTGTTTTTTTTTTCTCTTGTACTTTTCCTTTCTTTGTTTGGGTGAATGGCTGGAAGTGCTTACGTGAGACTATGAAAAAACCTATTCAAATACAGAACAAACCACTGTTACGTATGCCTGCAATGGGGAAATGTGTGTAAGTGCATCACATGGACTTGTGTCAGGCTAGCTACCATGAGTTTAACTAACTGTTCTACAACAGGAGGGACATCCCTCATTTTGCCACTCAGAAACCCTCTTTCCATACCTCTCGACGGTCCCACATTAGGAAGAATGCTTATTTTAACACTCTAAATCCTGATATCTCACAGAAAGAGATAGATGCCAGACGGTTACCTCTTCTGCTCATCTCTGGTGACTGTCCATCTGGAAGATAAAGATCTCATGGCACTTGTAAGAGTAGGGGATTTTCCCCCAGTGTCCTGGCCTACATCCCCCCTGTCAATAAAACAGAGTTATCACAGCACAGTGCACCATTCCTGGTAATAAATTACAAACAAATGCATACTCATAACACTGTGGACTGCTGAACTCATTTCAGTTGTGAACCGAGCTGGGATTCAGACTCAGGTCTCTGAGGTGAAAGGCCTAGCTACCATCTCACATTTATTAGCAGATTTGTTTTTAGCAATTAGCATCCTATTAAAAAAATCTAAACCGAACAGATTCATATCTCATGTACAAAGTATAAAAGGGCTTTGCCTTTCTTAGTTTACTACAGCTAATACAAAGGCTTATGTAGCAAAGACACGTATGCTGTTGAATCTTTTCATCTCAAGCATTTCTGAGTTATGGTCAAATTAATAAGGTTGTTATGTCAATATCTTCATTGAGAGTAAAGGCCTGAGTATCCTACAGCTGTTGGGGATGAAACAGAAAATTATCCAAAGCCATCATAAGTATTAAAGAGAAACAAATGCTATAAACAGAATATTAGATGGGCAACAATGCATAACAAGAAGAAAAGGATTTTGCGTCTCTATAGCTCATTTCATACACATTGTATTTCAAAGCACTTTACAAGCAATGAGTGACTAGTAATGAAGTGACTCTAAATGTGTAGTGGGAGCTATTTTCACACATTAACATCTGTATACAGACATGGACAACTGCATTACCTGGTTTTCTGGGAAGCGGAATGTTGGCCAGGACACCAGGTGAAAATCCTGTCCTCTTACAAAAATGCCTGGAGTTGTTTGACTTCCACTTGAACACCCACCAGGATAGCACCAGAAATGGGCAGAAGGAACCTTGGTTTAACACCTCACCCAAAGGATGGCACACCCCAAAAGTAATGCGTCCCCCTAGTACTGCACTAGTATTTATGGTAGGAACCCAATTCCCCATGCGGGACTAGAATCCATGACCTTCAGGCCTAGAGGGCTACCAATTGAACCACACTGGCACACAAGGCTGTGTTCCCATCAAAGGGATTCTTATAATGTTATAAATTATGAGAACGAAGCTTAAGTGTTCAAAGCTGTCAAAAAGAATGACATGGGAACTCAGCTTTACTGTATGCCCATTTGATATTTTTTATGGTGCATGAATGGTCACTTTAAAGAAAAAAATAGATTGCTTTGCTGTGCGCTAGTGTAGTCATTGAAAGTGATGGTCAGATGTTGGTGCAACCATGATTGACATCAAGATGCAGTTGTACTGCCGGCCCGGTGGCGCTGAGGGCTGAGATGCTGGACACCTTACCTCGTACTACGTCAGTGAACCAGGTTCGGGAACGGACTTGGGTTGTCGGGTTGCCAGCATGGGGGGGAGGGTAGGAGCAGGATTGAGCAGCCAGAAGGAAGCTCTCCTATCCTGGGGTGGTCACTGCCTCCCCCCTGTAGTCCCACTGCCACCAGTGGTGGAGGTCCGGTGGGCAGCGTAGGTGGAGAAGGTGACATGTAGGGAGGGCACCTCAAGATGCAGTGTGCATATGCCTTCACATGCATGTGTGTATATCTGAGGCAGGGGATTGGGACCTGGGAGAAAAATGGGAAAAAGCACAAAGTATATTTGGAAGATGCAGTTGTACAGGAACGTCCTGATGCCAGAACGATGGTACAGCATAGCTCACCTACTGGTGCAGTAGTAGTATTACTGCTTGCTGCACCAAAAACCCGGGTTTGGGAGCAAATTCAAGTAGCTGAAAGGTCAGCCGGTGGGTGGGGGAGGACTGCACATCTGCAAGACTGCTCTCCTCTAGGGAGGGGAGGGAGGGCTGCTGTGCCATGTGCAGTTCTGACCTCTAGCAATTGCTGGGGGTTGGGCACCAGCGATGGCAACTGAGGGTGGGAGGAGCAGTGGTTGCCAGTGTACTACATGGGGGAGTGTATGTGGGAAGCATCTAGGTGAAACTGCATGCCATCTCCCAGGGAAGTAACAAAAATGGAGGTGAAAAGCACAAATGGCCAGCACGATGGGACCACCCCCTCACAGGTCCCGCACCCAGCTCATGGCACGCTTCCCATGCAATAATCCCCTTCATGGCCTTGGGGTTGCTCCCATCATGAGGGAAAGCTGTGGGGAAGATGGTCGAGTGACTGTAACTCAATAAGAGGCTGGGGTGACATGGCTGGGAAGTCAGCCCCTGATGATGGGGCCGTTCTGGAGTGGTAAAAACTAACTGCAAAAACAAAAAAAGTATAGCACAACATGACTGTGATGTAACTGTTTCCCTCGGGGTTAATGTCTCCAAATGTTTAGGGATTTCTAATACCGTGGCAAGAATGGACCCCATTCTTTAGCCAGGGCATATTCAAAACTCAAGAAATTAGTACTGTATTAATCTTTGATGTTTGCTGAGAGCGCTCTTCTCAGCACACGCAACGTCCCCAAAATAGCTTCCTTTTGAAGTTCATAAGGTGTCACAAGTATTAGTAGCATATTTAAATGTGCCTGAAAGTTCTTTTGATTAGTCCCATTGCTCCAAGCACTACTGGAACAATCTGTGTTCCTTATTCCACATCAGTTTAGTTTCTGACTGCATATCTTGGTATTTCATGATTTTGTGTCTCTCTGTACGAGCACACTGTAGTCACTAGGGGTGGCTATTTCAATCAGTAATGCTACCTTTGTTCTCTTTTCTTGTATTACAATATCAGGTTTTCTTACTTCCACTTTCTTGGTTGTTGATATTGGGTGATCCATGTGATCATTACTTTCATTCTCTGTGATTCTTTGTGGTTCATGTTTCCAGTGTCTCTGCTACCTGTATGTTATAGTGTTTGCACAGTTTACAGTGGATCAATCTTGCTACATTGTTGTGTCTTTCAGAATACAGGCCTTCTGCCATGAGTACTTCACATCCAGCCACAAGATGCGCAACTGTTTCTAATTCTGTACTACAGAACCTGCACTTGTCTGTTTCTCCTGTTTTTTCTATGGATTTTGTGAACCATCTTGGGCTGCCATTATTAGTCTCTCATCTCGTGGCCTAAATTCACCTCTTTTTAACCACTCATGGGTCAGGGCTTGATCGACCTGTGGTTGCTCCAGTAGCTCCCTGTATTTTCCACTATAATTATGGACTTTCCAATTGTTTTTTCTTTTCTGTTGGTCTTTATCCTTATACTCCTTTTTCTGATTCTTTGCATTTTCTGTTGCTGACAATTCCTTATGTACTTTTGGATTGACATCAATCTCTGCTACCCTTCTGAAGGCTTCTCCTAATTTGATGAGTGAAGTCATTTTAGGCTTATTTTCTTCATGATGCAAGACCTTGGCTATTTGGGTCCAAGGATGTCAGTATGTATGTATGTAGCCCACTATTGTGGATCTATATGTGTAATCAATCTCAATGAGGTCCATGCCTCCTTTGCCCTTGGGATGTATAATCTTGGCATGCACTGATTTTGTATATTAATTGGTGAGCATGAAACATTTTTCTTGTTTTTATATCTAGCTGGTTCAACACTTTCTGTGGCCAGTCTATCACACCAAAGCTGTATGATATCACTGGAAGGGCGAGTTGATTTATAGCTTGCAGTTTATTTCGTGTTGTCAAGGCAGTTTTCAAAATTAGCTTTAACCTTCTAAAATATTCCTTGCTTACTTTACTCATTTGTTCATGTTGTGCTGTTGCTCCTTCATCTATTCCAAGGTATTTATACACTCCCTCTTGCTCAAGTTCTTTATGTCACAGACTCCGCCAGATTCACGCTTCTTTATGAGTTAACTTCTCTGCTACAATGTTGCTTTGGCACATTTGTCAGGCCAAACGCCATCTGTATGTCATCAGAAAAGGTCTTAATAATTTAGAAGTTGTTCTTTCAAATGTTTGTCAGATGAACTGTAAAGTTTTAGGTCATCTACAAATAGAAGGTGAGATGTTAGCTGTTGATTATTTTTGTTTCTGGGATTCAAGCTCATCCATAGCCTAGGTTGTTGATTAGGTTACTCAAGGGATTGAGGACAAGGCAAACAGAAGCGGTGACAAAGAGTCACCCTGAAATATCCCTCGTTGGATACTTATATTTGGGATGGTGATTTGACCTTTCTCATGATTTAATTGCAGGGTGGTTTGCCACTTTGTCATTGTTGTTGTGATGAAGTTTATCAGTGTAGGGTGTATCCTGTAGATCCGTAAGCACTCAGTGATCCAGGAGTGTGGGATACTGTCAAATGCTTTTTTGTAGTCGATCCATGCTACACTATGTAACTGTTTCCTGTGGGAAGTTGACTATGCTGTATAAAATCATATAGCAAAGCACATCCTGTGTCTGCCTTATAAGGGTGCCCCCACTGCTCTGAACTGTTTTAGTAGCGACCTGGGTGAAAGGGACTGTGTATGATTCCCCATAATATTATTTCAACAGTTACTATAGTTATAAAACAGTTTGATTGCTACATTATATTTAGCAAAGGACTTTAAAAAACACTGAAAAATACTATTATACCTTATGAGGTTTAAGAGCTATGGGGGCTCATGAGGATCCTATCTTTAAATTGAGCCCTCCGTCCCATTGTAAATCAACAGCAGTGATGCATGAATTACCGGGGCTCACATCAGAGCTATGGGGGCCAAACCTTGGCAAGCCCCCCCTGAAATTCCAACATGTTAGGAAATGGCTGCGTTTGGCATTCAGTTTTGAACTGTAATGATATACTAAGATATCATCACAGATCAAAGACTGCTTCAGCCAATCAGCTTACAGTATCTATCCTATCCATTTTATAATAAAAAAAATAGACCCAGCCATTCTGAGACCATGAAGACTCTACTGTGATGCACTCTCTTGGCAGAATTTTTAAAGAACTGGACTCAGCACTCCCATCTGTAATGTGGACGTGTGTTGTAGCCAGGCAAATACGTCAGGATGCTCACGGCTTAGTTACAAACATCCTGACGCATTTTCGACAGTTCCTGCAGTTTATGGAAACTTCTGCCGCAACTGTGAGAATCATGTCCAGTCAGACACAAGTGTGGAACTTCATCCAGAAAGTTAGACCAACTTTTCTTGGTCTGATGTCATGGGCAAATTTTGGCACCCGCATCCTAAAAATGGATGTGGAGCTTTAAAAATCTTGCCCTATGCCTTTCTCGCTCTACTTTGGCAAATGAGTATGGGCTGCTTCACCCTTAAAAAAGGGGAGGTGCCGTATATGAGAAAAGACAGTCTGTGCAAAGGGACATCTAGTACTGAAGACTAATTGTAACAGCAAAAAGAGACCTTTAGTGGCTGTCTATAGTACAGCAAGCATAGCAGACCAAGGAGCTTCCTAACCTCCCAGCTAAGGGGCTGCTGGTTTGTTATGCTGTGCTGAAGTGCCCTTTGGGTGGGATGGGGCACTGGGCTGTTACAATGTGCTGAAATGCCCATCGGGTGAGAGGGGCTGCCAGGCTGATATGCCCCATGAGTGTGGGTGGGACTGCCAGGCTGTTATGCGGTGCGGAAGTACCCACTGGAGGGGAGGGGCTGCTGGGCTGTTATGCTGGTCTAAAGCACTGTCTGGGTGAAGTGGGAGGGGCTGCTAGCCTGTTATGTTGTGCTGCAGTGCCCCCTTGGGTGGGTGTGAGGGGGGGCTATCAGGCTGTTATGGTGTGTTGAAATACCCTTTAGGTTGGGGGTGGGTTGTGTGTGTTCAGCTGGCCTGAATTGCTGTTCTGTGGTAGTGGTGGTGATGTGCGGCACATGTGTTACACTAAGGGGAAATGTCTCTTTATCTGAATGCTTAGTCACTATGTATAATTCTACATTATAGCTTTTAACGCTTAGAGTCCCTGGTCTGATTCTCATCAAGGGCGGGAGGTGCATGGGACAGACATAACTCCCCCTTCTCATGAGATTTCAATTTTTAGTGCTGCATGATGACCTCACACAGTTCATTTTATGGCCTTTGATGTCTAAAATTGCAAGCCTTACTCTATTGTTCTGATTGGCTCAATGGAATGGCATGCTTCAACTTTTCAGTTGAAGACAATTTCTTTGACCAGCCTAATCCCACGGACAGAATCTGGACAGTACATGCCAACTAAGCAAGCTCTGCAGTACCTCTGTGAAAGGTGTCAGCGTATAGCAAGCTGCAGTCTGGGGGACATTAGTTAGAAACTGCTGCTGTGGGTGAAAGCTATAGGGCCTGTCAGATCTTTAGTCTTCAAGCGGTCTGTAAAGCATTGTGGAAGATTGTTATACCCTTGGAGTGCTCTAATTATGCAGTGCATTGATTTTACAATGCACCAATGGATTGATTATGTTGCTATGCTCCTCCCTCCGGAGACAGAGCCTGCACGCTAGCTTTTTTTATCTTGCCCATGTAATCCCCGAGGTGAATCGATGACCCTCACTTTCTCTTGTCTGTTGCTATAGGATGCGGAAGATGCATCCTGCATCTGAGAGGATCTCCCTGCAGCTCTCATGTTGTAAAGCTAAAAGGAGCTGGATTGATTTACAGGGGAAAAAAATCAGGAAAACTATTTATCCTAATCAGCAAAAGATAATTTGTGTAAAGAGCGATGTGCTCAGAGAGATGAATGGTGCTGTGCGTCTGTGAGCAAAGCCAGCACTAAAGTCAGAGACGTGATTATGTTGTATCATTGATAAAAGATTACAGAATTAAATGGTCACAGCCAGCAGCACTGCAAGACAAGCACACAGGCAGAGCCCTCTGTGAAGGGACGTAGCGGGATGCATCTTTGACTGTCTAAAAGGTGATCTTGATTCCATTTTTATTTTCAGTTTCAAATTGAGTTGGTTGGGTCAGCTGTGACCAGGTTCTGGTTCTGATTCAGATTTGCCCCCAAAAATAGAGATATAGACTTTGATGGCAGGTTAGGACCGCTTGGCCCACCTAGTCTGCCTATTTCCCTACCTATTGGATAAGCCGCAGATCCTAATTAACCAACAACCTACTCCTGCTACACGCACTTAAGCTATATTGGCAAGATAAAAAATGTCAAGTATCTAGATTGGGCCAGAACCAGGACATTGGCAGATCCAGTGCAAGTCAAATAACAGAACCAGGTTGACCTAACTCTTCTTTAATAAGCTTTGCTTTATGCTTTATAAAACAAATATTTTATATTTTCCTCCACTTTTCCTCATTTTTAATAGAAATAAAGTTACCAAATCACACACATTATCCAGACTGGGTAAGAACCGGGTTTCTGGTAGAGCCAGACAAGGCCAATGGACCAGAAGGGGAAATCAAGGTTGAGACACAAATGACTTTGATTTGTAGAGTTGACTGGAGGCAGGTTGGTCCCATGTAGTCCTGATCTGCCATAGCCGCCCCATTACAGTCACAGTTATCTTGAAAATTTACTTGAAGCGAGTTTGTCATTTTGGGGAAAACTTTGAAAAATAGAATATTTAGATACAATTCCGATTGTATCTTACAGAGTTTCTATATTTCTATTCTTTTTTTCTTTACATCTGACTTTTGGCCCTCGAGCCATCGCCCGTTCCCTTTCTGTTAGGTCTTGTTGCTTCCCCAGTTCCAACTGTTGCTTTCCAATTGTCTTGACTAGTGGGTATCTACACTGTGCTAGGCCTGACAGTGTACCAGGGACTGTCATACAGATGGTTAACTGGTTATTTGTTTTTCCAGATTTTCTTTTTGCCCACCACCCCATGGTGCCAGGCAGTGCCCTGACCGGCCTTGCATGCATGCAGCATCCCCTGCAGAGGAGACAAGCTCTCTGGCCCACCACAGGGCTCACTGTGGTGGCAGAATGTGCTGCTAACCCTCCCTGGCTGGGAGCACTGGCAAGTGGCAGCTCCTGTCGGCTGCCTCCCCAGGTCCCCAGCCGGCTTTGTAGTCTGCTCCTGAACTCAAGTTGCCAGCATGATGCACTATCTGCTGAGCCACTGGCTGACCCATTATTTCTTTTGTTTATCATTTTGTTTATGCCCTCTTTTCATTCTGGCACCAGACCCCCATTGCCACTTACTTAAGGGTTGTCTCCTTCTCTGGCCACCCTGTAGCCTCGGTTTGCCTCCCAGGTGGGAACAGGGGTGGAGGAACCCCTCCTTACAGGATATGCAATTTTGCCTTCTGAAGATTACCTCAATTGAGGTTGGGGGCTAGATATATTATGTGTAATGGGGACTACTGAATTATTGAACAATATTTTAATATTTTATGGTTTAAATTGTTGTTTTATTATACAGCGCTCCGATACATTATGAAGAGTGCTATATAAATAAAGTTTATTATTATTGTTATTATTATACCAGGGCTCCTAGCCAAGGCACCATGGACCTTTCTCCTCATTTTCTGCCCCTTCAGTCCTGAAGTGGCCTGAGTCTGTGATGTCATGAGGCCTGCCTACTGTGTCAACATCTGCAGCTACCTCCTCCACCAGCTGTGCCTCCAGCCGCACTACCACCTGTGGTCACACAGGTGGCAGTGCTGTGGCAGAGTCAGCATCCCTCCCTCCCCAGAGGAGGAGAGTGTCCCTTGATGACCTGAGATCACACCTGATTCTAGGCTGCCAGCATCAGGAAGAGTGGCGCTACCTCTGCACTGATGGAGGGACCCTTATTTCTATCAAGGTGAAAGAGTCTAACATGTTTCAGTATAACAAAAATAACAGGACAAAAGGACACAGCATGAGATTAGAGGGAGGCCAATTAATGGGTAATGTGAGGAAGTTATTTTTCATAGAAAGGGTGGTGGATGCATGTAATGGCCTACCTCAGGAAGTGGTGGATATGAATACAGTGCAGGGCTTCAAACAGGCATGGGATAGGCATAAGGGAGCAATACAGATTAGTATGAATAAATAGGCCAGTGACAGATTACAGGCCTATGGCACATTCATAAGGTAGAAAAAATGGGCAGACTGGATGGGCCTTGCAGTCCTTATCTGCCATCATCTTCTATGTTTCTATCTGTTTTATTCTTCATTTCTTGGTTCACTTACATGAAAACAGGATTCTTGTTTCCTATAGTGGATCTATATGCACTAGGTAGGAAAAAGGGGCAGACTAGGTGGGGCACATGCTCCTTATCTGCCATTACCTTCTGTGTATCTGTGTATCTACTCCAGTGATTGGATTTCCAAATGGCCCTGGGACTAAATCCCGTGTTGCAGATCCCTAAAGCAGAAAAATCTCCACACCAGTGGACATTCCGAATTCAGCTTGTTGCCCACACGGGCAGCAGGTGCAGCTGCTGAAGATGTTACATCTGAAACAACCATACATTACATTTAGTCACAACTGCACCAGGAAATGGGCCACAAGCTGCCATAAATCACAGAGCCAGTTGCAAATGGCTCTGCGATCGAAAATATGGTGCATGCAAAAGACCTTGCGGACCTGTACAGGCATCAAAAATTGCCATTTTTGAAAATGTGGCCCTGGCTGTCTAATCCTTTGCTGAAGTTAGAATCCTTTGTGTGTGACATCACAATAATTTCAACAGCTGCAGACAAATGTCACAGACAGAGAAGTGTGACCTCAGCAAGCGAGTAAGCAGAAGAAGCAGAGAAAATGGACAAGGGAAGGATCCTGTTTCCATGCAAATTAACCCTGTAATGAAAAGCAAAGGGAAGAGAAATACGCCAAACTTTAAAATATACGCTGAAAATATTTTGTTTGGATATTATGTTTGTCAAAGTTTTCTTAATAGACAAAAACTCACTTTAAAGCTCTGTGGAAGCAGTATGTGAACTTCTTAGGCTGCCAACGTGTTTCCTTTCCACTGCTTCACATACCAGAGCTTAAAGAGCTGTTGACACCTCCAGGAAAACTTTGGAAACTGTAATACTGAGACACAATTCAGCTTGTATTTCACATATCTCCTATAGAATTTCCCCTCTCATTTATTACTGAGGAAATCTGCATGGAAACAGACTCTTTATCCCTCTGAGTTCACCTGCTTATACTGCTGATTCCTCACTTGAAGTCACAATCCTCTTTTGTGATGTTACAGTGTCTGTTGTCAAGGTAATAACTGTGATGTCACAAGCAGAGTATTATGACATCGGGTCAGGATTAAGCAGTAGAAAATGATGGATTTGCAAAGAACAAAAATCCTGTTCTCTTGCACATGACCTCAGTAATAAATAATAGGGAGCAGAAATACAGAACTTTTGTAAAGTATACCTTGAACTGAATCCATATATTATGTTTTTCAAAGTTTACATTTTTTTTATTCTTGGGTAACCATATAAGGCCCACTAGGCAAAAGACCTGTTTTCAAGGGTGACCCAGGAGCACTGGAGAGGCTTGGAGTTGCTCAGGGCCACACAGTATGCAAGTGGAGATTCTGGGAATCAAACCCAGGTCTGCTGGATGTACCAAGCTCATTCATAGCTTGTTATTCTAACTGCTAGGCTATACTGCCAGCCCCCAAATTCTTCTGGAGGTGTCAGTTGCTGTTTAACTCTTTACTTAACGCTCTTGTATTAAGCAGTTTAACAGCTTATATTAAGCTGTGACATTAAAGCAGCAGTCCATGTTATGGTGACAATTTTGACCTATATTTTTTAATTCTATTTTAGATTGCCCCTTACCTCCCGTTATCTGCGATATCCTTTTATCCCATTTTGAGTCTGCTTTAGCACTTTGTAAACATTTGTAATAATAAAATAAGCACTTCATTTAATATATATATATATATATGACTGGGTCCAGGTTCTCATCTGTATTCTCTGCTTTGGTGATTGGGTACAATACATGGATGGGTTGGCATCTAATAAAATGCAAAGTCACCCATAAAATGGCCAATACAACCATTATTTGGACACCTTTCCTGAGTAAATCAAATTCATTAATGGACAAAGTAGGGGGAACCAAAAATACCTCACAGAACCCATAGCAGGTGGTCAGAATTAGTATAAAATATTTGCTTGGAAAACATAACTAGTGATTTTAGTGCTCCATTTGTTGTTATTTAATTTGTGGAAAAGTACAGATGTCTTTACTTCCTAATGTTTACAGTGTAATATATGTTAAAGTTATATAAACCCTGCTATTTATTCAGAGCTGTCCTTATTATGCTAGCTAATTTATGATGCTATTTATCTTAAATTCATGTGTTTATTTTTATGTTTGCTTGTGCGCATGCACAAGAAACATTATGCGGCAGCTTAGGAGAGAAGTAGGTTGTGGAGGTGCGGCAGTGTGCCGGCCAATGCCAACACTGCATTTGTCGGCTTGGTGATGTGCACCCAATGCAGGCCCAGTGTCCTGATGACACTGGTTCTGCAGAAGTGCCACCAACTTGAAATGATTTGACCGCTGCAATGAGGGGCCACCTCGTCATTGCAGCGTTAGCAATTCTGCTGCAATGAGAGAGCGACCCATCATTGCAGGGCGGTAACTTGCCTGGTGTAACATTTGTGAACATGGTGGCACCGATGTCAGCATACCAACACCCAATTCATTTACCGACGGGAGAACCCACTCCCATTGGCTTAATAGCCCCATTTGTTGTGTGCGGTGCCCAATCCCCTGGCAGCATCATGCGCCCAAACAGTCTTTCTTTGCAAGGGGCTCAATCCCATCGTTTCAGTCTCCTCCTTCCCAGTTCAATTTTCTAATGGGGAGCCACTCCCCATTGACCTAATGTCCACAGACCCCAATTTCTGTTGTGTGCCGAGGGGGTGCCTAATCCCCTCGCATCATGCGCCCCCACCTGTTTCTGTGCGATGGGGGGGCCCAATCCCCATCGGCTTCGGTCCCCATCCCCAAAAATCCAGGTGGCACACTGGAAGCCCACCCCAGTGTACCAAACACACCTGCAAAAGAAGAAAACCGACCCGCATTGTCTTTTTTTTTACCTGTAAAATGAGAAAATGATCCCTCAACGTGTCTGGTGCCCCTCCCCCAACCCACGCGCACCATCTGTGTACCCTACCTCCTCACACCCCCTCTCACCCCATACTTACCTCTGGTGCGACAATCTTTGGTGGACTGGGAACACGTCTGTACTCTTCAAAGCCGACTGCGAAATGAAGACATGCCGGTAAGCTGTATAATGGCATAAATAGGGTTTTTTTCCACTTTGGTGCTTATCTCAGGCATTTTTTGGAATTTTTGCACCAAGTTTTCAACATGGGGTTATTGGGACCCCTCCTCATGAATTCGGTCACTGTCATGGCATTGTTCAGTCCCAAAAGGTGATTTCACGGTCAATGCACAGAATCACCTTTCGGGACTAAATAGCCAGATGACAGTGCCACTGTTCATGAGGTGGGCTCACAAAAAGCCTATGTTGCAAATCTGGTCAAAAAAATCGAAACAATTAATGTTTTATGAGCGTGCATTGCGCAGTTTCCACGCACGCTTGCAACTTCGCAAATTTTTAATATTTTCACTCCAGATTTTCAACATTGATGTTTTCCCACTCCTCCTTATGAAAAGTGCAGCTGTCATTTTACACATACTGGTCAAAATGTGTTTTTGCACTTCTAGCGCAGAATAACGCGATCACTGTGGGAAATCAATGTTCAGGACAGATTAAGAAAAAGACAGTGACACTGTTCATTAGCAGAGGTCCAAAAATGCCTATGTTGAAAATTTGGTGACGAAAGTCCATAAAATGACTGTGTTACAAGCGTGCTTTGTGCAGTTTCCATGCACCCTTGTAACTTCGCAAATTTGCAGTATTTTCAAGCCAGATTTTCAACACTGGCATTTATTCAGACCTCCTTGTGAACAGTACAGCTGCTATTTTTCACATCTTGGCTGAAATGTGTTTTCACACTTCCGGCGCAGAATAGCGCGGTTGCTGTGGGAAATCAGTGTCTGGGACAGATTAAGAACAAGCGAGTGAGAGAGGGGGAGTGAGTGAGCTCAATAAAGCTCTGTCGGGACTGCTGTGGATTTCTTTGCTGGCAGAAAAAGACACCAACTCAGGCAGGAGCCCAGACTAAAAGGGCAGCCTGCAGCGCTGGGAGAAACAGAACGAGTGAGTGAGAGAGGGGGAGTGAGTGAGCTCAACAGAGCTCTGTGGGGACAGCTGCGGATCTCTTTGTGGGCAGAAAAAAGTGCCAATGCAGGCAGGAGCCCAGTACAAAAGGGCAGCCTGCTGCACCAGGAGAAACAGAATGAGCGAGTGAGAGGGGGAGTGAGCGAGCTCAACGGAGCTCTGTCAGGACTGCTGCGGATTTCTTTGTGGGCAGAAAAAGGTGCCAATGCAAGCAGGAGCCCAGTACAAGAGGGCAGCCTGCCCCACCAGGAGAAACATAATGAGCGAGTGAGAGAGGGGGAGTGAGCGAGATCAATGGAGCTCTGTCAGGACCGCTGCAGATTTCTTTGTGGTTGAAAAAGGCACCAATGCAGACAGGAGCCCAGTACAAAAGGGCAGCCTGCAGCACCAGGAAAGTGAACGAGTGAGTGAGAGGGGGGAGTAAGCAAGCTCAATGGAGTTCTGTCGGGACTGCTGCAGATTTCTTTGTGGGCAGAAAAAGGTGCCAATAGAGGCAGGAGCACAGTACAAAAGGGCAGCCTGCAGTGCTGGGAGAAACAGAATGAGCAAGTGAGAGAGGGGAAGTGAGAGAGCTCAACGGAGCTCTTTCGGGACTGCTGCGGATTTCTTTGCTGGCAGAAAAAGGCACCAATGCAGGCAGGAGCCCAGTACAAAATCGCAGCCTGCTGCACTGGGAGAAACAGCATGAGTGAGAGAGGGGGAGTGAGTGAGCTCAACGGAGCTCTGGCATGGTTGCTGTGGATTTCTTTGTGGGCAGAAAAAGGTGCCAATTCAGGCAGGAGCCCAGTACAAAAGGGCAGCCCTCAGCGCTGGAAGAAACAGAATGAGCGAGTAAGAGAGGGGAGTGAGCGAGCTCAACGGAGCTCTGTCAGGACTTTAGAGTTGCCCACCCAACCGCCCAGAGTCCTGTGTGGTCCTATATCACAGTAGGGTCTCTGGGTTGGAGACAAAGCAATGATTGAATATGTTTAGGATTGCTGTAATAATACAGATTTAGTTGTTCTGTTTATTTCTCTAACTGAACTAAGTGCAGAGCTGTACTGTTAGGACTGCTGTAATAATACATATTTATTTGTTCTGTGTATTTCTCTAACTGAGCTGAGTAATACTTGGAGTGCAATATAATTTCTAACTGGCCTAAGTGAAACTATGAGGGCTGAGAACAAAAAGTATGGTAGCTGAGGGGTGAAAAATGGACAAGAAGGCTTTAGGATTGCTGTAGTAATACAGTATCTAACGGATGAGATTTGAGACTAAATTAACCTGGTCGGCAAGGGGGCTGTAGGGACTAGTGTGGGGGGAACAAGAATTTGAGTTAATAGGGCCCTAACAGTTGTAGTAGGGTATGGAAACCAGGAATAAGAGCCCGTAACATAAGAGGGGGGCCAAAATGGGGCAGGTGTCGCATGTCAATAGGGCAGGCATCTTTGGAAGGGTGGTGGGGTGTACAGGGTGTGGGTCTGCCATGATCCTGGACTGGGCTCGGAGCATGGGGGCTGTGTATGATCTGTAGACAACTGGCTAGTTTGTGGGAGGAACTGTGGAGGTTAGGGAGGAGTCTAAGTGGCTGGGCAGATGAGTATGGTTGGCATCCTGGCTGAAGGGGGAAATAGGAAATGGCAAGGGGACAGGAGAACAACAACTAGGGACTGAAACTGACCCCAGTATTAGAGGCACTAGCAGAAAAGAGAGGAGAAGGGAGGGGTGCCGGAGGCAAGGGGGCCTTCTGATGGGGAGGAAGAGACCACAAAAGTACCGGGGAGAGAGCAGATGGCTGCAGGTAGGGAGGGACCAGGTGGGACCAGGAGGGCAGGGAGGGAACAAGTAGGAGGGGAACCGATAAGGGGAAGAGATGTAGGAGGGGTATCAACTAGGAATAGATTTGAGCCTCTGCTATGGGAGGGGGAGCAGGAATGTATTGAAGGGGGAGGACAAGCGGGCATGAGAGGGATGGCAACAGGTAGGGAAGAGATAATGAGGGTGAAAGGGTAGAAGGGGGCTAGTGAGGAAGGAGGAGGAGGTGACTGGAGGAGAGAAGGGAAGGGGAAGGATGGGAGGGGCATCACTATCGGGGTCGAAAGGAATGGGGGCTCTAAATCAATAACAACGGGGATAGGATAAAGGTTGGAAATCAACAGTGGAGGAGGGGAGGTCGATATGGGAAGCCCAATAGGAAGTAGTCAGGCTGGGAAGGGGTTCAAGGGGGATGGGAGGAATAATGTAGAGAAAAGGGGTGAGGCAGAAGCAGGAGGTGCAGATATAGAAGTCACAGAGGGTGCAGCTGGTGAGGGTAATGGGCAGGGAAGAACGAATACTGGGGTGGTGGAAGGGGCATTAGAAGGGAAAGGGGTAAGGGATGGGAGTACTCATCTTGGGGGATTCGATACTGAAAGGCGTGAGATGGAGTGGAAGAGGGGAAAGGCATAGCCGTATTTGGGTTGAAGCTTTCCCCGGGTTGACTGCAAGAGGAGCAGGGCAGGCACTGCTCAAATGTGCAGCGAAGGGGAGGAAGAAACCTCATTTACTGTTGCATGTGTGTACAAACGACTTGGAGGGGGAGACTGTGGAAGCAGTGAGGGGGAGGTTCTAGGAGTTGGGCAGGCAGTGTGAGGGGTTGGGGGAGTTGGTGTCATTCTCGGAGGTACTCCCATTACCACGTGCAAGCATTGGGAGGAAGGGTAGGATTGAGGAGTGCAACAAGTGGCTGAGGAATTGATGCCACACCAAAAATTATGGGTTAGTGATTAACTGGGGTAGGGTCTGGGGGAACAGTGACTTGTACGCGGGGGACAGGCTACACTTGAGCAGGAAGGGGAGGGAAGTATTAAAGGCAGGATTACAGGGGTATGTCTCTACTACGGTGGATTTAAATTAGTGGGGGGGGGGGGAGTGGCCAAAAGACTGAGGTTGGTAGAAAGGTCCAGACAAGGGAGCCTAATGAGCTCACCCCCCATATATAGGTAAAGGTGGAGGCGTAGTAACCCTGGGAGGAGGCGGGTGGAGTGGTCTGAGTGTAATACAGAAGGCACCACCACCCGATAAGAATAACGAGGAGAAAGGGTGCACATTACCAGGAGGAGGGACTCAGGCCAAGGAGAAGTGTGAGGAGAAGGAGGGGTCGGGTGGCAGAGATTGGTTTGAGATACGGGTTGAAAACCTATCTTTTTAGTAAAGCTTATAATGATTTTTTAATATTTTAATGTTTTAATTATTTATTGTTTTATGTTATATTGTACAGGCACCTTGGTTTAAGAAAGGCGCCTTATATAAATAAATAGTGATTTGATTTGAAGGTGGTCTCTCTGAACGCAAGAAGCCTGGGGAACAAAATTGCAGAGCTTCAGGCACTTCTTTCAGAGGAGAAGGTGGACACTGCTACAGTTACAGAGAGTTGGGCCACAGAGTACCATGATTGGGACTTAGCAATCCCAGGATACAGGATATAAAGCAGAGACCAGGGGGGTTGGAAGGGGGGATTGTATTCTATGTGAGGGAAGGGATCAAATGCATAAGGGAGAAGGGAGAAGAGGCGAGGACAGAGGTGCTTTGGGTGCAGCTCCTGAACTCCAAGGGCAGAAAGCTGAGGTTGGGAGTGGTATACAGACCACCATCCCAGTCCGGGGAACTGGATGGGGAGTTGGCAGAGCAGATAAAGAGGGTGTGTAGAAGGGGGAGTGTGGTGATAGTGGGGGGATTTTAACCTACCAGGGGTTGACTGGAGCACCCCGTCCACTAGCAGTACCAGGGAGCAGGTGCTCCTTGATGCATTCCAGGATGGGCTTCTGATGCAATTGGTAAGTGGGCCTACAAGGCTTGGTAGCACTCTGGACCAAGTACTGGCAAATGGGGAGGTGGTGAGGGAGGTAAGGGTGGAGGACCCACTAGCAGGTAGTGACCACAAAACAGTGTGGCTCATTCTTGTGCTGGGCAGGGAGACAGGAGGCATGGGCACTAAAGTGGTGGACTTTGGGAGGATGGGAGCAATACTGTGAGGGAGACTTCAGGATATAAGGCCAGGGATGGATGCAGTACAAAAGTGGGGAGTCATAAAGACTGGGCTAACAGAGGCCACAATAGCCTGCACCAGGGCCAGGAGTAAGAAGAGCAGAGGCAGAAACCATGCTGACTGAACAAGGAAGTGCTGCAAGGGGTGAGGGCATAGAGAGCTGCATACCGGAAGTACAGAAGAACAGGGAAGGGAGAGAATAAGGAGGTTTACAAGAGTTGGTCAAGGGAGGCGGCCAGGATGGTGAAAAAAGCTAAGGCCTCCAGGGAATTAAGGTTAGCATAGGGCATAAAGGGAGGGGAAAATGACTTTTTTAGGTATTTCAGGGAAAAGAGGACATGCAAGGAACTCATTGTGAGGATAAAGTGGGGAGTGGATTGGGTGGAAAAGGAGGAGGAGAAAGCGGAAACTCTAAATGAGTACTTCTGCTCCGTTTTCACTAAGGAGAGGGATTGTCCACTACCAGCATGGGCTGGGGGGTGGGGAAAGGGGGAGGAGGTGATGGACAAAGTGATCACAGGGAGTAATGTGCTAGAGGGCTGAGGGCAGTAAGGGTGGGCAAGGCACCAGGTCCCGATGGCATCCACTCCAGGCTGCTGAGGGAGATGGCGGAGCTGTTGGTTGAGCCACTAGCAGATTGGTTCAACACCTCCCTGGAAACAGGGTGTGTGCCCCAGGACTGGAGGGTGGCCCATTTGGTGCCCATACACAAGGAAGCAGCCAGGAAATCATTGGACGGTCAGTCTCATGTCCATTGTGGGTAAGCTTATGGAGGCAATACTGAAGCAGAGGCTGGTGGCATTCCTAGAGAGTAATGGCCTCCAAGCTGGCCGGCAACATGGGTTCATCTCAGGGAGGTCTTGTCAAACCAGCCTAATAGAGTACTATGACTGGGTGACAAGGGAGTTGGACAGGGGCCATGCGGTACGTGTCCTGTTCTTGGACTTCAGTAAGGCCTTTGATACAGTGCCTCTTGGGAGACTGGGGGGGAGCTGATGGCAGTGGGGGTGGGAAAAAAGCTGACTAAATAGATAGAGAACTGGTTACAGGGGAAGGTGCAGATAGTGATGATGGTTTGGGAGCTCTCGGCACCTAGAGCAGTGACAAGTGGGGTGCCACAAGGGTCAGTGCTGGACTCATCGCTATTTGGGCTCTTTATCTCTGATATAGCACATGGAGTGGGGAGCAGGGTTAGTCTGTTTGCAGATGATACCAAATTAGGTGCAGTGGCGCCAAAGAGGACTTATGGGAAAAACTGCAGGGGGACCTAACCAAACTAGAAACATGTTTGGTGGAGTGCCAGCTAGGATTCAACGCAAAGAAGTGTAAGGTGATGCACTTTGGTGCTAAGAACCAGAAGAGTGACTATTGGTTGGGGGGGGGGTGAGATTGAGAATCATAGAGGAGGAGGAGAAGGCCCTAGGGGTGTTGGTAACTGGGAGCATGAACAACTCAGCCTGGTGCAGGAGAGCAGCAGCGGAAGACAAACAGGATGCTGAGGTGCACCACAAGGGGGTTCTCATCCAGACACAGGGATGTGATCCTGTCTTTCTACAGATCATTGGTCAGACCGCACCTGGAGTACTGAGTGCAAAACTGGAGGCCATACCTGAGGAGAGATATAGTTACTGGAGTGGGTGTAAAGAAGGACAACAAAAATGTTAACCCTTAGAAGACTGTGGACGTATATATATGTCCAGAATATATATACGTTCACACATATTCAGTTCTCAAAGGGTTTTTAAAGGGGATGGAAGGAAAGGATTATGAAGTTAGGCTGAAGGAGCTGAACATGTACAAACTGGAGGAAAGGAGGCATGGGGGGGGATATACAAAAATCACACATGCCCCCACAATGCAAAGCATCATGGGCTACATATGCAAATCACCACAGAATGTTATGCTGGTCCAACTTTAAGCAGAATTGCATGGTGCCGAAAGGCCTCTCACACAGTTTGCAAAGGGTGCTAACAGAAGACATAGACACGTGTTCGATCCTACCAGGACTCATCAGTATGCCTCATCTGTTTGACACCCCAGTGGAATGGACCAGCTACCCTAGAGGCAGTGTGCCTTGGATATATTGTGGTGAACCCATTAAAATAAAAAACATTTAAAGACAAAGAACCTCTGTGCGCAAAACACTGAGGCAAGGGTTACCCAAAGGGCATTTGGCTGGGAAGCCAAGTTTCAAGAAAATACAAAATCACACATGCCCCACAATGCAAAGCATCATGGGCTACATATGCAAATCACCACAGAATGTTATGCTGGTCCAACTTTAAGCAGAATTGCATGGTGCCGAAGGCCTCTCACATGTTTGCAAAGGGTGCTAACAGAAGACATAGACACATGTTTTGGCCCCACCAGGACTCATCAGTATGCCTCATCTGTTTGACACCCCAGTGGAATGGACCAGCTACCCTAGAGGCAGTGTGCCTTGGATATATTGTGGTGAACCCATTAAAATAAAAAACATTTAAAAGACAAAGAACCTCTGTGCGCAAACACTGAGGCAAGGGTTACCCCAAAGGGCATTTGGCTGGGAAGCCAAGTTTCAAGAAAATACAAAATCACACATGCCCCCACAATGCAAAGCATCATGGGCTACATATGCAAATCACCACAGAATGTTATGCTGGTCCAACTTTAAGCAGAATTGCATGGTGCCGAAAGGCCTCTCACACAGTTTGCAAAGGGTGCTAACAGAAGACATAGACACGTGTTTCGTCCTACCAGGACTCATCAGTATGCCTCATCTGTTTGACACCCCAGTGGATATGGGGGGATATGATTAAAGCATTTAAATACCTGAGGGGGTAAATAAACCTAACACTGAGGGGGTGTTTAAACTGAGGAGCGGAAGAGAGACAAGGGGCATGGACTAAGGTTGGAAGCAGGACATTTCAAGAGGGAAATAAGGAGGCACTGCTTCACTGAGAGGGTGGCGTCTAGTTGGAATGCACTGCCAGAGGGGGTGGCAACATGCAGGACAGTCAGTAGCTTTAAGAAGGAGTGGGATAAAGCAAGAGAAGAGTCCGGGGGCAGGGACTGGGACAAGCGGGGGAAGAACTGAGGGAGGAGGAGGCTGGGGCAGCTGCAATCTAGGGTGCTAGCTGCACACTCAGGCAGACTTATATAGACCGATTGGTCTGTTCTGCTGGCAGATTTGTATGTTCGTATGTATGTTCATATGTAAAATCACAGTAGCTCTGTTCATGAGCAGAGGTCCTAAAATGCATATGTTAAAAATTTGGTGACAAACGTCCATAAAATAAATGTGTTACAAGCGTGCCTTGTGCAGTTTCCACACCCCCTCATAACTTCACAAATTTGTAGTACTTTCACTCCAGATTTTCAACATTGGCATCTTTTCAGACCTCCTTATGGACAGTACAGCTGCCATTTTTCACATCCTGCCCGAAATATGCATTTACACATCTGGTGCAGAATAGCTCGGTTGCTGTGGGAAATCAATGTTTGGGACAGAGTAAGAAAATCATAGTGACAGTGTTCATGAGCAGAGGTCACAAAATGCCTATGTTGAAAATTTGGTGAAATAATTCCACTAAATGACTGTGTTACACGCATGCGTTGTGCGGTTTCCATGTACGCTCGGAAGTTCGAGCATTTTTAATATTTTCACTACAGATTTTCAGCATTGCCATCTCTTCACACCTCCCTATGAATGGTGCAGCTGTCATTCTTCACATCCTGCCCGATCTGTGTTTTCATACATCTGGCGCACAATGGCACAGTCGCTGTGAGAACTCAAAGTTTGGGACACATTGACAAACTCACAGTGCCACTTTTAATGAGAAGAGGTCCCAAATGCTTTCATGAGGTGGGGGTCACAAAAAGGCCATGTTGAAAATTTGTAGTGCAAATACCAACAAATGCCCGGGCCATTAAGATTTCTAACCATAACGTCCCACCCTGTACAGACTGACAGACATCAGGGGTGGGCCTTTGGATTGCCGACTGTATTGCTCATGATGTTCCACCCCCCCCAATTCTGCAGCCAATGGCAGGCATCAAGGTGTGCCTTTGACTCTTCGGCCCCAGAGTTCACCCCATTCTCCTATATTGCACCCATTTCAGCATATGTCCTTATGGAGTGGGGTGACTGTAAAGCAAAACACCCCAAGGCACACCTCAACACTTGTCGGTGTCTGCAGGATAGGGTGAGGTGAAATGGCATGAACGTTATAGGTGACAACTCAAATGCATAATCCAATGCCTGTCCATCTCTGCAGGGAGGAGGTGGGGTTGGCGTGATATTCAATACTTCACTGCCATTCCTACTTTGCATCTGTCTATCTCCTGCATTTCCAATGTTAATACCAGCAAGCAAACATTCAGCATTGACAAATGCTTGTTATGTATTATGTCTATGATATTTCCTACCCTAGGTGTTGTATTGTAGTGGTTCTCTGGGCTTCCGTGGAAGGGTGCCAATAACTAGAAATAAACTCCACTACCACTACAAAGTTTTTATAATTAGAATAATTTAGATCACATGTTGTTATGCCTCAGTTATCCTAGAAGTATATAAGGTTAATACTATCTGCTTTCTTTCCTGTGTTGTAGTTTATTAAATATCAATTAAAATATATATATATATATATATATATATATATATATATATATTCTCTGTGGTATTTGAACACCAGTTTATTTCACATCACTTTTCTTGTGACTATAATGAACTAGCATACAGCAGACACTGCTTCCTGGCCTTATGGGACAGTATGAGAATAATGATGGAAGCCTGGTGTGACACAGATTAAAACGTATCTGTGATGGTGCTGTACCATTCACAGACATCTTGTGCACAGGTACCTCCACCTAAGGAGTCTCCCCCACCCACCTAATCTGTAATTTTAGGCTCCACTTAAGAGTCATGTAGACTTTGCCAATGTCATCCCTTGATGGCCTTTCACAGTGGTCCAGTGGCCCCCTTACTGCCCCAGCCCAAAATCATTCCCTGGCATCTACTGGATCCTCCTTCCCTCCCTCCATAGCCCCCAAGCATGCAGATTTGCCGCTGATCCCTCGCTGACCTCGGTCCCATGCTGACTCCTTTTTTTCTGGTCAGATCTTTAGCAACACCCCTGCAAACAGCTTGTAAAAGTTCCACAGGCTGAGGGTGCATCTAAAGATGTGACCGGCCTTGTATGAGTCACCACGGATTGTGGACAGGACCTGTGGGACATCCACATGGTGAATCCCACCCCTTCCCCTCATGGTTGTAGTGGAGTTCACAACCATATTGGGAAGGGCTATGGCCCTCTTCGTGGATAGCTTAGGAGTCGCTAGCAAGGGATGTTGCAAAATCATTGGTGCAACACTTTTGCAGCTATCACTAGAGTTTGTGCATTGCAATTGTTTTGTGACGCTCCCTGGTGATTGCACATCGAGCCCATGTTTTCTCCACTTTTCTAGTAGAATCACAAAGCTTCACCAAAATAATGGTCGTACTCTCAATGAGTAGGGGGGAGTAGTATATGCACGATACACACATTGCTGGCCCATGAAGTTCTGCTCCTTGAAGGTGCTCTGTCCATATTGCATACTGCTGGCATTCATGGTCCCCTGGGAGGCAGAGTTGTGCCGGGCAGTGCACAAACAAAAATATTATGCTAGTAAACACATTGTTACATTGGTGTTAATTAATCAGTACATTTATATGTGCTTCAAATTCCAGTTAGCATTCTGCATACTCACTGCAGAATATAAAATGCATGCAAGCCAAGTATTCCGCATAGGCCTGGACACAGGCCAAATATGATTATGCCACATTTTCAGAGTGGTAAATGTCACTAGTAAAGTCCTTTGTTCATTATTTGACACAATTTATGTATTTATTTATTTATTTGTGTATGTGTGTATTTATTTTATTTTATTGCTTGATTGATGTTAAAAGTTTTACCAGGAAAGGCATACTGAGCTGGTAACAGCTCATTTCCAGATGCATCCTGGGGGTTGGGGTTCTATGTGATAATAGCGCCTACAAAATGATGCTGACCAGAAACAGAGCATGCACATATCTGAAAAACAAAACAGTGTTGTGCACTACAGTGACCCCCACAAACAGCGACTGGTGCTTTTACTCTGTGGGGGGGTGATGTGAGGCGATTTTTATGTGAGACTATACCCCACACCCTCATCTAAAATATAATCATCACCAGGGGCAGGATAATTGGGGACAGGAGAAAACTCAGAGGGTGCTACTCCATGGGGTGAGAAACAAGTCAGCAGGGGAGAATGTTGGGGAGGCAACTCACGGCGGGGGAACAAAGTCGGGAGGGTGGGGGAAAGGGAGGTGAACAAGAGGGAAAACACAAAACATTAAACAACCCAAGAAAAAAAAAACAAACAGCCAGCTAGTCCCAAACCCGGATCCACCAGTCACAGAGGCAGTGACTGTAACCAGTACACCAGACGGCTGGCTCAGAACTGGCTTCACAAGCAAAACCTTATATATTACATAAAATAGTACTCCATCAGAAAAAAGGTGCTGAAGTTGCAATGTGCTATTAAGAGCACATCACCAGTTTTACAGTTGCTATTTTGACTTCGCCCAAATTCACTCACTAAAAAGATTCGCTATATTCACGGGATGCTGGAGGGGTTGGGAAGAAGGGAATAACATAGAGACAGACAATGATGGCAGAAAATGACCAGTTGTCCATCCGGTCTGCCCGAGTAACGCAGTGAAGAAAAACATCAATACAATAATGGATAAGGCGCATAATGAACACAATTGCGACTTGAGACTACCTGATTCTGGCATTCGCCAACATAAGCAGCCATGAGTTTATTGGAGACAGAGTACCTGTGTGTGTTTTATATGGGTTAAACTGTGTCTAAATATTGGCGAAAGCCTGCAGGGGGTGCCGGATGTGGGCAGTCCAACATCTTTTTCCTCCATTTTTCTCCCTCTGGGCTGTGGCATCAGTACATGTGCATGAAGCTGATTACGCTACGGCCCTGTCCCACGTGCACTCCCACTGTGCTGCTGCCTGCCTCGGCCAGGTGGCAGTCTCTGCAGGAGGTATGGCACGGGGTCATGATGTTGCTGACAAAAACAGTGCAGCAATAAATGCCACAAGCAACATAGCATGCCCCGAAATAAGGTTGGAAAAAACACCAACGGCAATACAAACAGCACACCCCATTGAAAAAAATTGGACTTGCTTTTTGGGGGGAGGGCTTTGACCCCGGCACCCCAGACTTTAAATAAACTCTGAGAGGATGTGGACTTCAGAGATGGGGTGAAACTCGTCGAGGGGGAAAAATTAAATACCCCACCCCCCCAAAAAAAAAAAAAAAAAGGTGCAACAACAGGAGACCAGACCTGGGGGAAACCGAACCGTGGTTCCAGGTCTCCAACCCTGCCGTGTACTGGTGCCTTAGCCACGCCACCAAGGGAGCAGCTTGACTAGGCACCACACACACACAGCAACTTGATCCCTTACTAGTAAGAATGAAGAGCGACAGGGGTAGCAGTAATTCCCTTCCTCTGTTATACCCCTGTCGCTATAAATGCTTTAGCGCTTTACACAGCACGGTTATTGCTGTGCTGTTTTTGTAGTGCTGTATTGACATGGTACCCAGCAGTAAGTGGTGTCCCCCCTCCCATAAGGAAGGAGAACTGCTGTCGGGTACTTGATCCTCCCTCACCCTGCCTGTCCACCAAGCAACCCTGGTCTGTTCCCAAACCCAGGTCACCGGCATTGGGGCAGGGGTGGAAGCACAACTACTCCTCCACTGAGCCAGCAGCAATCCCTGTTGTTTGAGCCTTTGCTGAAGTCACAGTCTTCTGTCTGTACTATCATAATCATTTCCACAGCAACAAACTGTGATGTCATAGAGGATCATAATTGCAGCAAAGGATCCAGCAGCAGAAACAGACAGTCTCTAGGGGACAGGGGATACTGCTTCCATGCAAATAACCAAGAAATAAAAACCGAAGGGAAGCAAGAGAAATGCAGACAGGTTGTGAAAGCATAAGCTGAACTGTGTCTAAATATTATGTTTTTGATGTTTTCTTAAAAGTGACAAACTATCTTAATCTTCTGTCTGCACTCCTAAGTTAGCCTCCAACCAACTGCTCATGGTTTCTTTTACTGCCCAGTGCATATGATAGTCCCAATCTGAAACCAAACTCCTTTTCTTTCATCCTTAACAATTTGAACAACTGTTTTAGCTTACTGAGTCCTTTATTGTTTGGGGGGAGTGGACACTGTTTGTACATCTTGCATTCCAGCCTGCAGCAGCTCTGAAAGTAAAGACACACTCGTTGTTGTTAGCTTTCACAGAAGGAACTGTGCAGCTAATGAGGATTCTACAGTGCACTCATAATTTTACTCTACAGCATGACACCATATTGCCGAATATGCAGTTATCGTTATATCAGTGATAATTTATTGTTTGTTTCATAGTTCAGCGTAATACTATAATACCATGACACAGACCCTCAGCAGAGTTACTGATTAATTATTGATCAGCCACCGGTACAGTATATCCTTAAAGGTATGTTGTAGTATGATAGCATACTGCAGGGGAGAGGCCGTTTCTACCACACCAACGGATGCCAAATGTGGCGACGATGCACTTCATCATTTTTCACTCTCTTCACCCCTTGACCTCGCACCTCAAGTTATATCTATTCGAACAATTCTTGCGCTACACCTTTTTCTGCAAATGCAGTATGTATTTTTATAATCATCACTATTGTATTTGATATTTTGTACCGTGCTTGTATGGAATATGGGCTGGCAGAAAAGCCTGGAGGTTACAGTAACAAGCCGAGAATGAGCCTGGTACATCCAGCAGACCTGGGTTTGATTCCCACAACCTCTACTAGCATACTGTGTGACTCTGAGCAACTCACTTAATAACCCCAGTGCCCCCGGTTGGCCCCTTAAAAACAGGCATTTTGGTAAGTGGGCTTTACCCAGTTACCAAAGAATAAAAACAAGCATTTGTCAATGCCGATTGTTTGCTTGCTGGTATTAGCATTAGAAATGCAGGAGTTAGACAGATGCAGAATAGGAATGGCAGTGAAGTACTGAACTTCACATGAACCCCACCTCCATCCTGTAGAGATGGACAGGATTTGGGGTAAGGTTGTGGGTCGTCACCCATGACGATCAAGCCATGTCACCTCACCCTATTCTGCGATACCGACACATGTTGAGCTGTGCCTTAGGGTGTTTGGCTTTACAGTCACCCCATTCCATAAGGACATTCGTTGAAATGGGTGCAGCTGGGGTTGGGGGTGGGATGGCACGAGCAGTACAGTTGGCAATCCAAAGGCACACCCCGATGCCTGTCTGTCTGTACAGGGTAGGACGTTATGGTTAGAAAACGTAATGCCTCAGGCATTTGTTGGTATTCACAGAACAAATTTTGAACATGGCCTTTTTGTGACCCCACCTCATGAAAGCATTTGGGACCTCTTGTCATGAACAGTGGCAGTGTGATTTTGTCAATGTGTCCTGAAAATTGATTTTCAACAGTGACAGTGCCATTCTGCACCACATATACGAAAACACAGATCGGGCAGGATGTGAAGAATCACAGCTGTACCATCCATAGGGAGGTATGAAGAGATGGCAATGTTGGAAATGCGTAGTGGTAATATTAAAAATGCTTGCACTTCCGAGCATACATGGAAACCGAGCAACGCATGTACATAACACAATCATTTTATGGAGTTTCATCACCAGATTTTCAACATAGGCATTTAACGACCTGAGGTCATGAACAGTGTCACTGTGATTTTGTTACTGTGTCCTGAACACAGATTTCCCACAGTAACCACAGTATTCTATGCCGGAACTGCAAAAACACATTTCAACCAGGATGTGAAAAATGACAGCTACACTGTTCATAAGGAGGTGTGGGGAAATGGGAATGTTGAAAATCTGGAGTGAAAATATTACAAATGTGCAAAGTTATAAGCATTCGTGGAAACTGTGCAACGCACACTCGTAACACAGTCATTTTATGGACTTTCATCACCAAATGTTCAACATAGGCATTTTAGGACCTCTGCTAATGAACAGTGTCACTGTGATTTTGGTAATGGGTCCTAAACAGTGATTTCCAACAGCGACCACGCTATTCTGTGCTGGAAGTGCAAAAACACATTTTGGCCAGGATGTGAAAAATGACAGCTGTACTGTTCATAAGGAGGTGTGGAAATATGGCAATGTTGAAAATATGGTTTGAAAATATTGTAAATGTGCGAAGTTATGAGCGTGCATGGAAACTGCGCAATGCGCGCTCGTAACACAGTTAGTTTATGGACTTTTGTCACCAAATTTTCAACATAGCCATTTTAGGACCTCTGCTAATGAATAGTGTCAGTGTGATTTTCCTAATGTATCCCGAACATGGATTTCCCACAATGACCGCACTTCCCTGCGCCGGAAGTGCAAAAACACATTTGGGCCAGGATATGAAAAATGACAGCTGTATTGTTAATAAGGAGGCGTAGGTAAATGGCAGTGTTGGCAATCTGGAGTGAAAATATTGCAAATGTGCGAAGGTATGAGCGTGTGTAGAAACTGTGCAACGCACGCTCATAACACAGTCATTTTATGAACTTTTCTCACCAAATTTTCAACATAGACATTTTAGGACATCTGCTAATGAACAGTGTCACTGTGAGTTTCTTAATCTGTCCCAAACATTGATTTCGCACACCAACTGCGCCATTGTGCGCTACATGCACAGAAACACATTTTGGGCAAGATTGCAAAATTAAAGCTGTACTGCTCATAAGGAGGTGTGGTAAAATGGCAATGTTGAAAATCTGGAGTGAAAATATTAAAAATTCACGCACTTACGAGCATGCGTAGGAACTGCGCAACACACACTCGTAAAACAGTCATTTTTAGGAATTCTTTCACCAAATTTGCAACATAGGCTTTTTGAGAGCCCACCTTATGAACACTAGCACTGTCATTTAGTTAATCGGTCCTGAAAGGTGATTTCACGCAGTGACCGCGAAATCACCCTTTGGGCCTGATTAACGCCATGCCACTGATAGAATTCATGAAGAGGGGTCCCAAAAACCCCATGTTGAAAATTTGGTGCCAAAATTCCAAGAAATGCCTGAGATATGTAGCAAAGTTTAAAAAACCCTATTTATTACATTATACAGCTTACCGGCATTTCCTCAGTTCACGGTCGGCTTTGAAGAGTGCAGACGTGTTCCTGGTCCACCGAAGATCGTCGCGCCCAGACCCGGAGGTAAGCATGGGGTGAGGGTGGGGTGTGGGGAGGCAGGGTGCGAGTGGGTGGGTGCGGGTTGCAGGGAGGGGGTCTGGCAGACCGCAGGGACCGCTTTTACAGGGAAGAAAAAAGAAGACAATGCGGGACAGTTTCAATTTACAGGGCATTTGGCACACTGGGGTGGGCTCCCAGCATGCCAAGGGACTCTTTGGGGGCAGCTGTAGCTGACGGGATTGGGCACCCCGTGCTGGCACACAAGAAACCGGGGAGGGGAGAGACCATCATGCCGACGGAGATTGGGCACACTGTCGGGCAGGCAACAAAACGGGGTTACATCATGCCAACGAGGGTGGCTCCCCATCAGCTGAATAAACACTTTGCAGCCACTAGAGTTGGCGGGATTGGGGCCCCATCGCCAACAAAGACCTTAAGCAGGGTAGCGCGAGGGGATTGGGCACCTGGTGCATAGAGGTTGTTTAATATTGTTTGTGAACGTGGCAGCAAGACGCTGGCCATGTTCACAAACAGTATTAGGCTAGCTAACATTCCGTCCTGCAATGACGGGTCGCTCCCTTGCAAAATGACTAATGTTGCAATGATGAGGCGGCCCCTGATTGCTGCGGCGAAAACGTTACAACTTGGTGCACTTTTTGGAGACCAGTGTCATTGGCACACTGTGCCTCCATTGGTCCACCAGTGCCAAGCCCTCAAATGCAGTGCCTCCCTTGGCTGTAACACTGCCACGCCTCCACAACCCACTTCTCTCCTAAGCTATTACATCATGTTTCTTGCGCATGCGCAAGCAAACATAAAAAATGGATTTATACTTGCCTTCATGCCTGGATCATTGTCCTACTGTTTTACTTGACCTGCAATTTTTATGTATAGTATATTGTATTACCCTATGGCTAAAAAAAAGTCTCAGATTTGTTTGGCTAGCAACCATGAGGGCATCTCTGCACACATCCACAGGAAAACAAATGCCAAACGTCCTTCTTGCTTTTCATCGTAGTACTCTGCTTCCCTTTGTCCGTGCGTAGTAAGACTGCTCTGGCATCCATTCCTTACAACTGTGTTTAAAAAAAAAGGCCTGATTTGGCCAGGAGAAACACTGCTGCACACCTTTCCTTGTCCCAGGTTTCCAACACATCTTACCCACTGCTACTGCACTCACCGGGTCTGGGCTCCTACCACGCAACAAGAACAAGCTGGCCAACTACCATCCAAACTATAAGCCAGCTCCCCTCCTACCATTACAGTACTGCATCCTGCCCTCCTCTCCTGTGAAACCTACTACAACAGCTCCACCTACTGATCATATAGCAAAATAAGGGAACTACTAGTATTTTTTCTAAATGTGCACCCGAATTGCACTGCAGCATACATTGTATCATGGAATATTGCCACTTCTTGGGTGCATGAGTTACTTGACCCAGAGGCTCCTAACTCACAGTGCACCTGAGATGTTGCAATATATCATTGTATACATATTATGCCACTCATTATTACTTATTTACACAATGTATAGAAAGAATCCAGCAACTTCATTGGTTGAGAAATCTTCTTACCCTTGATGAAATCCTAACACATAACTGCAGGTGAGAAAAAGTCCTAGCCAACAGGTTTTTTACCTACATTGAATATCTGCATATCACTAGTCCAGCATATCCTTCAGAACAGCACCACCTACCAGCAAAAACAAATCAATTTTTTACTTGTATACATAAAAAAAAATATTTATAAAATTTTTTTTACTTTTTAATACATAAAATTGGATCAGCTGTATAACAGCAATAATACATTCCATTGTGTGGTATGTCATGGGATATCATCATTTCTTGGGTGAATGGGACATGAGACACTCCGCCTTCAGCCTCATGCTTCACAATTCACCTGAGAGATCATGATATCCTATGCTATACCTCACACTGTTGTGTTTTATTACTTAATTGTTTCCAGTTTTCTCCTTCCTAGGATGCATTTGTAAATGAAACCGGCAGTGTGAAGATGTGCACGGTGCAGTGCAGAATAGGGTGGGGGATGGGACAGGGTTAAACAAACCCTCACAGACCTCACGGCACCAACAAGAAAGTACCGTACTCATCTCAGGGCATCCATGTGTAAGCACCAACAAGAAAGGCAGGCTCAGATACCAGTCTGTAGATGCAGATGTAGCCTAGGAGCTAGCAGTCTTAACTGCACTGGGATCTGGATCTGAAAACACCCAATTGTGAATGTTTAATACATTTTGTCAGCACCTACAAACCAGTATTGGAGCCTGCTTTTATCGTTGGTGACTGCACACAGCTGCCCTGAGGTGAGTGCAATGCTTTCTTATTGATCACATTTGTAAATGAGCTGTATTCAGCTCAGTATGCTCTTCCTGGTTAAACATTTCTAATAATTAAATAAATAAATTTATGAAATGTCAGCTTGATTCATCCGAAGTCCATAAAGTAGCACAAAAGTACAAAGCACTAACTATATAATGTGAAAAGCTCTTTGTCTTTTTGCTTTTGCTAGGGAGAAGATATTTCTGCATTTGTTTGCCATTTCACTGACCTACATAGCCAATATAGTGTTATGCTTGTGCAACTGTGTTAGTTTGGTTTTGGTCATTCGCACTCTCTATTCCAGAGGAATTATCACCCTGTAGGGCTACGACGGCAAGGAACTCTCGGACAGGGTTCCACCCCTAGAGGTGCCACGGGACGGTTCCCGTGGCTAAAGGTACCTTAGGAATCCCCCTAAGGAGAGAGTGCTGCTTCTGGAGGAGGAGGGGAGGATGGTGGGGCAAAGAAAAAATGCTTCACAGTGAGGCTTAGAAGAACTGCTTAAATAGCTCAGGAAGTGGGAGTGGCTGGCTGCTTGGCCACTGAACTCCAGGCATAGCCTTACATTTCACTGACCTACGCAGTCAGTATAGTGTTATGCTTGTGCAACTGTGTTAGTTTGGTTTTGGCCATTCACACTCTCTATTCCAGAGGAATTACCACCCTGGGGTACGATGGCAAGGAACTCTTGGAGAGGGTTCCATGCCTACAGGTGCCACGGGACAGTTCCTGTGGCTAAAGGTACCTTAGGAATCCCCCCAAAAAAGTAGCATTATCCTTAAAAAGGAGGCAACACGTAGCATAATGCAAGCAAGAATGCAAGAAAGTGGAAGCTGAGGTTCAATGCAGGGAAATGCAAGGTACTCCACCTGGGGGCCAGAAACCCAGGCCAAGTGTACACCCTGGGGGGGAAATGCTACAAGTCTCGATGGCTGAGAGGGACCTGGGGGTGGTGGTGGATGTCAAGATGAACAACTCTGAGACTTGTAGGAGGGCAGCAGCCAAGGCCAACAGGATGCTGCTATCATCCCTCTGTATAACTGCTTGGTGAGGCTGCACTTTGAGTACTGCGGCAGTTTGGAGGCCACACTTAAGAGGGACATTAACCTCCTGGAGAGGGTCCAGAGGAGGGCAACCAAAATGATTTGGGGCTTGGGGACAGGACCTATGAGGAGAGGCTCAAGAGCTAAATATGTACACATTGAAGAGAGAAGGGACCGGGGACATGATAGAGGTCTTCAGGTACATGAAGAGGGTAAATAGGGAGAAGTCGGGTACTTTCAAGGAAGGGGCCACTAGAGGGCATGGGTGGAAGCTGGAGGAAGATTCAGGGAGAAAGGAGGAGGTGCTACTTCACTGAGAGAGGTGGTGGAGCCATGGAATGCACTGCCTAGGGGGCTGGTGGAGGCAAGACAGTGGAGGTTCAATAGGGGTGGACAGGTACAGGGAAGGGTTCTGGAAGCAAAATCCAATGCAGCAAGAATATCAGGAACTGGGAAGGAGAAGCCAGAGAAGGCGAGGGGGACAGCAAGGTCAGCACCCAGGGTGGGGGCTGACCAAACGAACAGACACGAAAGACCGTTAGGCCTATTCTGCTGGCATTTTAGTATGTTAGTATGTAAGCAGTAACAGTGATGTAGAAGCAGTAACTAATGTAGTAGTACAGAAGCATAGGCAGTTTGATAATGCAATGATATGCTCAGTTGTCGTAGTAACAGCCCAGGTTTGTGTAGCATGATACTGATGGCTTGCGTGAGAGAAAGGGATCCTCTAACGAAAGAGGGAATGGCAGGACATCCAACAACGGAATCTACCTAAAGAAACGTGGGAAAACTACTATGCTAACTAAGTGTTATGACCTGAGGCAACGGAGGAGAGAGAAAAAAACCCTATGAGGAGGAAATCTCTGAGGATCCAAGGCCTAGGTCGCCTTCCCTCCAGGCTTGGGAAAATTTATTTAGTAATGGCTCTGCAACAGCAATTTGGAAAACCCAATTAAAGGGAGGTGGAAAATAGTCCAATTTGGAGGGAGGCTCTCACTCAAACCCTCTGGCAGGAACGTCATGAAAGGTTGTGAGAAAACTCTGCAACAATACGTGCATCCAAGGCACAGGAGGAGAGCAACAACTGCTGAGGCACTCACCTGGCCTACCCGCCCTAAATCAAACCAGGTGAACCAGAGGCAGTTGTAGGGAGAATGCGGCGAAGGTGCCTTGCCAGGGAAACCACTAAAGTCAATGGCCAACCATTATAGTGGAACACTAGAGCCAAAGGAGATCATCGTAACCACCCCTCACCGCTAGTCTTAAATTCTGCACCAGGAGCTGCTGTCAAGTAGCAGGTAGCTAAAGCCAAGCCCGGGGTGAGGACATTCCCAGCTATGGGCCAGGTGAGAAGGATCCCACCCAAAGTTGGACACGCTCGATGATGCGGACTAAATGCAGAGCAAGACAGTCGGCTGCAGGAACCCTGCGCCAGATTAGAATGGCTGGCATGCCCCAGAAATTGATTGAGAGCTGAAGCTGGTGAGCTGAATGAGCACGGCATGCTAAGATTGTAAGGAGCATGGAGTGCTGAGACCTTGCAAGGTCGATTGCAGATCGAGTGCAGCAGAAAACCAGTCTGAAGCCGAAGGGATGGCAGTATGCATGAAGTAATGGATTGCATAAGCAAGTGTAGACCTGTACATAGGTCAGTAAGCAGTAGTCATGATAGGTGAACCAACATATCAAACTTATATAGCAATTAAACAACTGAATTGGAAGCAAGCCAGCCAGACAGTACAAAGCTAAATCAAGGTGACAGACTGAGGATTTTCGCGGTGAAGACAGATTTTTAATATCAAGCTATATTAACAGCCTCAGCAGGAGCTAGTTGGCTGTCCTCAGAGTTATAAGTGCACTAAAACAGGGAGCCAATGCTTGAAGCAGGTGTAGCCAGGCAGTGCAGGGAAGCTGCAAGTAAATGAGAAGCACAGGTAGGGTTCATACCTCTCAACTGCTATGAATTCGGCATAGCGCTATGATTTTCACACTCAAATTTACCCTTGCTCCTCACAAGTTTACCAATGTTCCTCAATGTTAGAGCCATTTCTGGACACACAAACTATTAAATCATTGAACTAAGCTGATAGAAACATTCCTTGTCACTTACTATATGGGGTTCACTGTCTGTAAACATAATATTGTTTAATATAAGAAAGTGCTCCACATTCTGACCCTTTGCTATGATTTTTAGTGCTGAGAGGTTGAGAGGTATGGTAGGGTCAGAGTAAACTGTGTCAGGTGAAAAGAATTGAATATGCAACATGAAGCAGCTATGATGACTGAGCTGAAACACGTAGGTAATAAATGCAGTTGCATTGCAGTAGTTTGAGTATGGTGAGCACAGTGTTAAAACACATGCACTGGGTACAATAGTAATTAAAGTAAACAATCAGCAGCAGTGGCTATAGTTGTAGGTAACTGAAATCAGTAGCATGAGCTTTGCGTAGCAGAATACTAGGAGTTGCTGTGCAAGTAATGAGTTGTGAGTAAATAAAAGCAAGCATCATGAGCTCCAGAGTTGCAGTATGCTAGGAGCTGAGAAACAAAGCCCCAAAAAAAAAGGGAAGGAAGCACACACAGCTGAAGGCAAAATACAAAACAGAAGTAGAAAAATAAGCCAGCAGAGACAAGCCGGGGGGGCAGACTAAGCAGCTCAGAGGACAAACCGGCAGAGCCTTCGGCTGCAAAGAAAAAATGCTTCACAATGAGGCTTAGAGGAACTGCTTATATAGCTCAGGAAGTGGGCATGGCTGGCTGCTTGGCCACTGAACTCCAGGCATAGCCTTACATGTGTTACTGAATCACCACTTCTCTGCATTGTGTGCAGCCATAGGGGAATAATACACTTCGGGGGAGTTGTTGCAGCACTTGGCTATATCTCGTGCCTAACAACCACCCAAGGCAGGCATCATTCCGTTATATCCACGCACCCTACCATGTATCATCCTTTGCTTAGGGTTCCCTCTTCTACCATGTGCTACACTATTAAATATTGATCTTGCGTTCCTTAATTATTCATCACAGTATCCTTCTCACCTAGCTCTCCCAGTATAAGGGCACCTTTGGTCTTTCTCTTTCCTGGTTTCACTCCTGCTATTCTCTTTGCCATCAGCTGGTTATTGAAACATAGAAGTATAAAATTATTTGGCAGAAAAGGATTGGTAGGCCATTCCAGTCTGCCCTATTTAACCCTGAGTTATCTTCTACTGAAAGGGATACTATGGTGTTCTGCATGGATCAGTCTTCAGCTCTCTGCTCTTTTTCATATATTTCCTGTCCCAGGGCTGCCTGATGCTATAATTCTGTCTTACTTATTTATTTAACATTTTTGTCCTCCAGGGGAACCATATTAGAGATAATGGCCCGGATATTCGAAAGGGTTGCGCCATGCGCAACAGGGTTGCGCCAGTGCAAGTTCGAAAATGCACCATTCCGTGATATTCAGCGGGATGCAGTTGCGCCACTGAAAACATGCTGAGCAACAGCGCAATGCAAATGAAGGTATGCGCAACCGAAGGGGGTGGATCCATGCATAAAGAGCGCAATGCGATATTCAAAGGCTTTCGCAATGCGCAACAGTGGAATAGCCGGAAGCTGCGCTACGGCAGAAATGAGCCAAAATAAAAAGGCTCAAGGATGAGGCACAAGAAAGACAGGGAATGTTCATGAGGCAGCAACAGGTAGCAGGCCACAGCAGCAACCAGTGCAGGCCAGGGAGTAGGCAGGACAGAATAGTGGCAGCCGAAGGTGTGTGGGGCCACAGAGTTTGGAGGCCAGTGGGTGTACCCGGTGCAGTGGAGGTAGCAGTCAGGACAGCAGAGGGAACAGAACAACAACAGCTGGGGGGGGACACATGCCAGGGAGATGGACAGTGCCACCTTCCACATGGAAGCTGTAGTGAGGGGGGTGAGAAGGCATATTGCAGGGGGACATGGCCATGAAAGTTCCTGTCGGCGGTGTGCCCCCAACAGGCAGTACCGTGCCCGCATCAGCTTTGAGCTGTATACGGATGTCGAGATTGTGGGCCGGTACCACCTGAACAGGGCAATACTGAGGCGGCTCTGTGAGCTGTGCAGTGATGTGATGCAGGCACCCTCACGACGGAGTCACGCTCTGTCAGTAGAGACAAAGGTAACAGCCTGCATGTGCTTGGTCACCACGGGTACCTTCCAGAGGCCAACAGGGACACCACAGGCATAACACAGTCGGCCACGTCACGCATCCTCACCCAATTTCTCAGTGCACTGCTGCCACACGCTGCGGAGTACATCCATTTCCCCAGCACCGCGGCAGAGTGCACAGCAAACATACAGGAGTTCCACAGGGTAGCACGTATGCCTGGCATGCTAGGGGTGATAGACTGCACCCATGTGGCTATTTGCATGCCACCTGGCCCCGATGGGGCTGCATATTGCAACCGGAAGGGGTACTCCAGTGTCAACTGCCAGGTAGTGTGTGATGCCACTGGGCGCATCATCAATGTCTGTGCCACGCACCCTGGCAGAGCACATGATTCATTCATATGGTACCAGTCTACACTGTGCCATCGATTCGACAGTGGGGACATCCCCACAGGACACCTAGTGGGTGAGTATGCATGTAGGAGCGGCAAAGTTGGGGGAACGGGTGGGCAAGCCACAGGTGCCATGGGGGTGGCACACTGGGCTAGGGACAATATGGACCTGAACATGACACTAACCTACACTATCTCCACACAGGTGACAGTGGATACCCACTCCGTCCCTGGCTGCTCACACCCTACTGGCGCCCCACGACCCCATTGCAGCAATGCTTCAATGAGGCACATGCCGCCACATGCAACATCATCGAGCGGGTGTTTGGGATGTTGAAGGCACGCTTCCGATGCCTAGACACCTCTGGCGGTGCCCTACAGTACATCCCCTCAAAGGCCTGTGGGGTATTCCTGGCCTGTTGTATCCTGCACAACATGGCCAAAGACTATGGGATAGCCGCACAGGTCGAGGAGGGGGACAGTGATAGGGACGCCGGTGACGCCGGTGATGATGGGGATGAGCAGCCCCCCCTTTGACGGCGTGACCCCCAACTGATCCGGCAGGCCCAGCTGCACTGGGACACCATCACAGAGGAGCATTTCGCACAACACAGGTAAGTCATGGGGCCATGTGCAGCCAACACTGTCTAGGCGCAACCCACATACACACAGGGTAACACACCATGGGTGCATGACGGCAAGGGGAGTGGAAGGGTACAGGTGCACAAACACACCATCAGGGAGGGGTAAATAGTTACACACTACATGGACACACACACACACACACACACACACACCAGGCACACAGTGCACAGGGGCAGTTGCACAGCAGAGCAGGAACAAACATGTCAAACACACAGATCCACAGACCACCCCCACCACCTGTACTGTCCATGTACGTGTGTCAGATGCTGGGCACCCTTGCACCTTGGTGTACAGTACAATGCAGGCATCATCATGCACATGCACCTGTGGACAGCAGTCGGATGGGTGTGCAGGTGGTCCGTGTGTCGGCGTGTTGGGCAGGGCACCCACCGGTGCAGTGCCTAGCAAGACACACATTGCACACAGGGCAGCACCAGACAGGGCCCGCACTAGGAGACAAGTCAGTCAGGTGGCACTGAGCCACAGCCACCACGGATGCATGGGTGGCCCCACCGTGACCCAGCCGCACTGTCAGGCTGAGCATGGGCCACATGGGGTGGCACCGATGGACCACCAGGGGTCCCACTGCACGAGCGTGACCTTGTCCACACAGGGGTCTGCAGCATGCCAAACATACCTGCACCAGGGGTGCTCGGGATGCCCACAGCAGAACCCGGCATCAACAGACTGGGTGTCACACGATGCTGGGAATGTGGAGTGGAGAGCGTACTGCATGGGGTGCGTGGTACAGGGGCACCTGACTGTGTGCCCAATGTGGCCACGACAGCGACCAATGCCTGGGTCAGCCTGTCAATGGCTGCGGTCACATCCATCCGCATTTGGACCATCTCTGCCAGGATCATTGCATTGTCCCTGCTGTGCTGCTCCACAGCCACACATAGTGCCTCCACGGACGTTGCAACCCGCATCTGCTGCTGTACTGATACCCGCAGCAGGCGGGTGCGCTCGTCAAATGGGTCATCTTCCAAATTGGCAACCTGTCCCCCAGGGGTGGAAGGACCTGATGCTCAACACCCCTTGAGGGTGGGCGCTGTTCACCAGGACCAGGTATGGGCATGTCAACAGGCGGTGTGCATATGCCACCGCTAAACCTTGTACCCTCAGACCTGGTGGGTGACTGCCGCTGCTGCCTCTCTGCCTGCTGTGCCCAAGGGACCAGTCCTTCCAATGCTGTGTCCACAACAGTGCCAGGGACCTGCACAGCCACCAGTGCTGCCCCACCGGTGCTGACAGGCACAGCCTGGGACTGTGCTGACGTGCTGGCACACACGTTGGAACCCTCTAGGTTCATGGGCACGGGCTGTCCTGCTGTGTGTCCATTCTGTGACACACACGTGTCACTGCCCATAGCGGCTATTGCATCATCAATGGTGCAGGTTCGTGCCACAGCCTCAGCCACAGCGTGCTGGCATGCTTGCATGCCAGACCGCTGGGACACAGGAAGGGCACCCCCCACACCTGACTCACCGACATCGGAGATGGCAGCCAGGCGTGCACACTGGTGCAATGCACGCCGACTACCAGCAGAGGTGGATGGACCCTCCTCCAACTCTGGCTGCAAGTCCACAGTGCACGGGCCCACCACCACTGTCCCTTGCAGGCACACAGGATCTGTAACAGAAAGTGAGAACATGTTAGTGCATGGGATCAACCTTCCCCCCCACCCCCCACCATGTCATACCATGCAGTGATGGGCTTCCACCTGTCTGGAAGCCACCGCCTGGAACGTCCTCGATGGCACTGCGCTGCATGGATGCAGCAAGACGGTCCTCCGCCGGGGTCAGCTGCGCCACCTCTGGCTGGCTCCCGCCTGTGGCCGTGCGTGCCACCCTGAGTGCTGTCACCTTCTCCTTAACCCGTCTCCTGTCTGTCCCCACCTTCTTCTTACATTCCTGCATGGAGCGCTGGTGGATTCTGTGCAGGTTTACGGTGCGAGCTACCCCCTCCCATGCAGCAGCACGGGCCTGAAGGGTGCCCCGCCATCCACTGAGTAGTGGCTCCTCATCCAGGTAGGCCTCATAGAGTGCTTCTGTTTCAGCCTTTGTGAAGTTGGGCCTCCTCTTCCGCCCACCATCATCCTCCTCACCCAGTCCTTGCTCAGCCATGTCACGGTCTGTATGGGTGGAAGAGGACACCTGTGACTGTGCAGTTCACAGCATTTTCCCATGACCATAGTCCATAACATCACACAGCATGCAACCCACCTATCACCTGCAGTAACCGAATATGGCCACTGCAGATCACTGTCGCACATTTATAGCGCAATGCACGCAAATTAGGAGTGAAGCAACTTTAATGGGTTGCAAATCGCGCCACTGCGCCTTTGAATGGCTGATCAGCTGATTTGCATATGACAGCTGAATATCGCACTGTTGCACCTTGCGCAATATGGTTGGACCAGCTGAGCCTATGGCGCAGTTCTGTGACTGCGTAGTACACAGCACCGCGCATGCCCAGGTACCTTACGCAGGCGTCTGCCACGCTGATTACGTGCTGTGAGCGGTCAGCTATTCATGACACGGCCACCATTGTGCCAGTGGCGCTACAGCACTGGTCACCACATGGTGCTGTGGCACAACTGCGCAATAGTCCACTGTGGCACTGCCACGCAGGCGACCGCTCGCGTTGGACGTGTAGACGTCCGATGGTGCTGTGCGTGGCCTTGCACCAGAGACATGAGCTTGTGCCCGACCTTTTCCCCCTTGGCGCTGTACATCTGGCATGTGTGCAGCTCTATCGCGCTGTTCGGTAACAGCGTGATAGGGACTGACGGTGCTGCCTGAATAGCGAGATAGGGACAGACGGGGTTGTGTTGCGCAACATTTCCACGTGGGTTTGCCGTGATGCAGAGTGCCATATTGCCTACTATCAAGTTGCTAACATGGCACGCAGGAGAGCTCCCCAGTGGAGTAGCTTGGAGGTGGCCAACCTAATGGCCGTGGTTGAGCCTCACTATGGGCCACTGTTTGGGGGGGGAACCCCTAGACTTGGTCCGCATCCAAGTGTGGCAGCAGGTGGCCACTGCGCTGGAGCAGGTCACAGGGTGGCGAAGGACAGCAGAGCAGCCCAGGCACCGCTACAGTGACCTACGCAGGAGGGAGCAGGCACTGCTGGCACGCCTCAGGTCCCATGCCAGGAGGGGCATTGTGCCTAGGCCAGGTGGGTGACCCATCTATGCACCTGTATTGTCCGCAGGAGTATGACTGTGTGCTGGGGCCAGAGCGTGGGGAGGGTTGTTCCATGGTTGGCTGTGTCAGTGTTTGCAGGTGTGTGATGCATGGGTCTGGCTGTGTGGGCAGGCACACTCATTGGTGCAGTGGTCTGTCTGAGTTTGGATCTCACTAATGTGCTTCTCAACATTTGTTTCCCACAGGCATGGAGGAGCGGAGGAGGGCCCAGGCTGAAGTCGCACAGGGGTGCTGCAGGGGTGACCGGCGGAGGAGGCGGCGGTATGGGCCCACAACAGCAGCAGCAGCATCTGCAGCAGCCGCCGCAGCAGCAGCAGCGGCTGGATGAGGGTGAGTGTCATTACATCATGGATGCTATTGCGTGCAATGGGGGGGATAGGGCATGGCTACCATCCATGGACAACACTGCCATGCACGCGACGTGTGACAGTCAGCACTATCCAGTGGCACTGCGTGTCTGTGAGTGCATTACTGGTGGTCCATGCATGCACTGGGCACATGGCTGTGGCACTAGCTTCTCACCACGTAGATATGTCACTGTACTGCCTTGGTTGTGCTGTGCTGGGCATGGGGGGTGTGTGTAGTGGCACACATTGCTGTTGCTGCCTGGTTGGGCTTGGCCCGTGCACGGTCACTGTGAGTGTGTGCAGTCCATCACAGGGGCAGGGCACTTGGCTGTATGCCATGCATACTAGGTGGGCTTCAGGGTTGTGTACAGTTCTAGCCATTGATTATGTTCCCTTGCCCTAGGTGTACGGGTCCTGCACAGGATAGAGCAGGCCATCCACCGCCTGTTGGAGATTTCACAGGAATCAATCAGCATCCTCAGGGAGATGAACCGGAGGGGTGTGCGACACCGGAGAGGGACACGGGGTCCAAGCTGTCCTGCAGATCTGCAGCCTGGGGGGCAGTAGCTGCCCCACATCTACACCCTTTACCCTTCCCTCACACCCTGCCTTCCCTCACCAAGTTCTTCACCCTACCCCACACCCACCCCTACCTTGTACCTGTACCCCCACCCCTGTTTTGTATATATATGTAAATAGTGTTATTGTTGTTCCTGTTGTTGTTGTTCTTCTGTTTTTCATTGAATATATATATCTATTTTGTTATGAATACTGTGGTGGTCTCTGATTTGCAGCTGGCTATAGGTGCTGAGTTGCAGTGGTGTGCATGGCATCTGGTGTGGTCCTGGGATTGTGTGTGTGTCTGTGTGGGGGGGTGTCCCTGGTGTGGTGGTGACTGTCAGCCGGTCTGGCCGTGTGCTGCCCCACTCCACTGTGGGCTTCTGGTGGGTCTCGCTTGTATGGTTCTGTGGTACACACGGTTGCATTATGCCAGGTGGGGGGGGCATGGTGGTTCCGGCAGTGCCAGTCACAGTCACTGCTCATGGGTGGTGTCTTGGGGTTCCAGAGCATAGTTTGCTGTGCACAGTGGGGGCTGTGGTACACCTGGGTTGTCCGGCCCCTTTGTGTGGCAGTATTTGCTTGCCAGTGGGTGTGCTGGGGCGCCGTGGCCCTGCTGTGCTTTGTAGGCTTGTCCCCATGGGCCAGTGGATTTTCTGTCCCTCCACCGGTGATGCTGTGCTTCAGGTGTGTTGTTAGTTCTACACTGTGTTCCTGTGCCCATCTATGGCATGGGTGGTGGGCCCCTGCCTACCTCCCTGGTTGTGCAGTTCCATTGCTCTGCTGCTGGGGGGGCTCCCAGCTTGTGCTATGGCACTCTCAACTACTCAGCTGGGCTGGCCTTGTTGCGCTATGGCGTGACATATGTGTTCAGCTTCCCCTACCTGGTTGTGCTATGTCGCAGGTTGTGCGATATTCAGACATTGGCTGGTTGCGCAATTTGACTTGCTCCATGTTTGAATATCGCGTCTGTTGCGCATATGTGCAATTGACTTGTGCTTCCTCCTGCTGTTGCGCACATTTTGGGCGCAGTTTGAATATCTGGGCCAATGTCTAATTTACTTGCATGTCCTGAGGCAAGAGAGAAATGAGCAGCAGCAGCATGTCCAAAGATACACAATAATACACATAACATGTACAGATCATAAAATATACAAAGGTAGGCAGAATTGTGTAACAACAGGGCACCATAATACAGGCACATACATTAGCAACTCCAGTGGAAATGAATATTAAACCATTTTAAAGATGAAGGAAAGTTCATTGAGCCCCTCAAAATTCTGACTGCCCACAAAAAAATCTTTCAAATGTGGTATTGGGCTTACCACAAGGTGTCAGCAGTGCCGACATATACTGTACAGTGCCGCCTGACAGGATGAAGTTGTCTTATCCCAGTTTCTGCCTGTGATGCCATGCATGATCCTGCAGGAACACAGAGTAATCAAAATGGGAGTTACACCAGCTTGTCCTGTATGGAAGTGGAACAACTTTGTCACTGAGTGCTTCATGCTGGTGAACGGCACTATAAATATCTAAAGCTGCGTGAAATTTTCAGATTCCACTTTCACCGGAATTCTGTGGAATTTTGGCAGTTCTGTCTAGTTCTACAGAATTCTATCAGAAGCAGAATTCCAAACTTTCAAAAGTGGAATGTCAACCATAGAATTGTATTCCACAGTTTATGTAATCCATAGATTCATTTTCTGCATTATTTCATGGATTACATAATACATAAAAATATTTTTCAGAATTTTGTGGATTTAAAAAAGAAATTCTGAAAAGCATTTTGGACGTGGGATTGCCATTCTGCACCAAGTCCACCAGTGGAATTCCATATTTGTACAGCTTTAATCTCTCATCCTCCCATCCTCCTATCCTCCCCTCCTGCATCTTCCCATTATTAGGCCATGCCAGTGGCTGTTTCTATACCCTTAAAGAGCTACTGATACCTCAAATAAAACTTTAAACAACATAATAAGGAGGTACAATTCTGCTTGCATTCCATTTATATTTTATATATTTCTTCTTCCCATAATTTATTACTAAAGAAATGCATTTTAATATAAGACCGGTGTCCCTTACAGTTCATTTTGAGTTCATCTGCCTCTATAGCTTACTCCGTACTTCAAGTCATAATCCTCTGTTGTGACATCACAGTCTGTTGCCATGGGAGTAACTGTGAGGTCACAGGCAGTGCTCTATGACTTCAGGTAGGGAGAAAGCCACAGGAATAGATGAACTCTTCAGAAGCAAAGATCCTGTTCTCATGCAAATTACCTCACTACTAAATAATGGGGAGGAGAAATACAGAACTAATGGGAAATACAAACTGGACAGTGCCTAAATATTATATTTTGTTAAAGTTCTTCTAAATGCGTCACCACCTCTCCCTTAAAGTACTGTCACCATCTCCTCAGGCACTGTGTACCTTGTTTTCTACCTGCACGCTTGTTCTACGAGTCTCTGCCAAGACCCATGGCATTGTTTGCCTGTTTGTTCGTCATTTAGCTCTTGCACTTACAAGTTGTCACTGTAATCGCTTACTGATGTATCATCATAATCTTGTTTTTTTCTGTACTCCCTGCCCCCCACCCCCAGTCGCACCTGGAAACAAGCCTCAGCTCAGTGTGTCTTTCCCAGTTATCAATTTTCAAATAAATTAAATAAATAAATAAACAAATAAATAAATAACCTAAACCATCAGCAAATTAAAGCAAGATAGCAGTGATGTAATGGCATTTTGAGACAGAGGGCAGGATTCACAAAGGGAGATGCAGGGCTTGCATCGAACTCTGCATCAAACCCAGTGGCTGGTGCAGCTGTACTGAAAACTGTGCCACACACTGTGCCCAATTCAAGAAGCTCAGGTGTATTTACCAGAATTGTCCTGACTTATGGGAGTTTGGGCCAAATATTTGGTGCTAGCCCTGTAAGAAGGATACCCAGGATTGCCACAAGCTAGGCCAGAAAAAGCTGGTCCAACTTGCTGCAGTCAGTGCACAGGATTGAGAATCCTGATTGCCAGCTGGGGAATGCCAGAAGCCCCATGTGCCATGTTTTCAGCATACCTGGGATTTGTAGCATTCTCAGCCCGTTTGTGAATCCAGCCCAGAAAGTTATGTCAAAGAGTGGCGTGCCGAATGTTGTTAAGCACAGCTTGCCCCTCAGTGACATCACTTCCTGCCTCACGATTCCACGAAATTGTTGCCACCTTGAGTTCATTTATGATATTTAAATCTCTGGACTGTGGACATCTACAGCTAAAACCAATATGCCATTTGAAAAGTCTTATTCTGGGCTTTCGAAACTTGAGGTACCAAGCACAATTACCTCCTCTCTTTAAAAGTCAGTGAAGAGAGCTGAATTTCTTTTTAGTTTATCAAGCAAAGCAGTTCAGTATTTATGGCCAGAGAAGCTTATAGCTGGTGGAATGCCACATTCTGCATAGCTCTACTTTATGCTATGGACTATAACATGCAAACAGGATCACTGTCCAGTAAACTTTATCTGCTCTGGCTGCTTTTTTTATGCCTGACATCACAAATGGACCCCCTGCAGGGGAAATTTCTCAGGCATCTAGTCAGGGTGCCTACTCATGTTGGGGCAATACTGGACCTGGAACTCACTAACAGGGACAGCATTGCAGATGCCAAGGTGGGAGGCCACCTCGGGACCCGTGTTCACCATACAATATGGTTCAACATAAGGATGGTGGCAGAAGCAAACCACACAAGGATACATAGATACATAGATACATAGACAGTGTCGGCAGATAAGGGCCTATGGCCCACCCAGTCTGCCCATTTGAGCTTGTAAGTTCAGTTTGTTTTCCTAGAAGTCTGTTGCCCCTTACCCCTGACCTCCAGAATTCCTTTATGTCTATCCCATGCATTCTTAAATGCTGTGATTGTTTCAGCCCCCACCACTTCCTCTGACAGGGTGTTCCACTTGTCCACCACCCGTTCTGTGAAGAAATTCTTTCTCATGTTTCCTCTGAATCATCCTCCTCCAACTTCATCCCATGCCCTCTTGTCCTGGAACATCTTTTCACTTAAAATAGTGTTTTCCTGCACCCTGTTCCTCCCTGTAAGATACTTGTATGTCTCTATCATATCCCTCTCTCCCTCCTCTCCTCCAGGGAGTACATGTTCAGTTCCTTCAACCTGTCCTCAGGACTTGTGATGCAATCCATGCACCATCTTTGTTGCCCTCCTCTGAACCTTCTCTACCCTGTCTATGTCCTCACGAGGTATGGTCTCCAGAACTGCACACTGTACTCCAGGTGGGGCCTCACTAGTGTCTTGTATAGTGGAATTATGACTTCTTTTCCTGCTGGTGATGCCCTGCCTACATCCCAGCATCCTATTTGCTTTACCTGCTGCCTTGTCGCACTGTTTCTCACCTTGAGGTCATCAGAGATGACAACCCCAAGATCCCTTTCCTGCTTGGTGCATGCTATATCCTCACCCCCAACTGATATATTGTGCCAGGATTTTGTGCCCCATATGCATTATCTTGCACTTTTGCATTGAATTTCAACTGCCAAACCCTGACCATTCTTCAAGTTTCTGCAGGTCTTCTCATTCTGTCTACACCTCTGGTGTGTCTACTCTGTTACAGAGCTTTGTGTCATCAGCTAACAGTGAAATTCTGCCTCTAGGTCCCACTGCAATGTCACTGATGAAGATGTTGAATAGGACCGGTCCCAGCACTGATCCCTGTGGTACCCCACTGGTCACTCTTCCCTCTGTGGAGGACAGCCATTTACCACCACCCTCTGTGTCCTGTCACCCAGCCAGTTACCTACCCACCACACTACTGTCCTGCCCACACCCATATTCCCCAGTTTGTGTAATAGTCTTCTATGTGGCACAGTATCAAAGGCCTTGCGGAAGTCCAGATAGGCCATGTCCACTGCCCTCCTCTGATCCACCTTCCTAGTCACCCAGTCAAAAAATTCAACGAGGTTGGTCTGACATGACCTCCCCCTGGTGAAACCATGCTGCCTTGGGTCCTGTAGTCCATTGACAACTAGATGTTCCACCAATCTTCTCCTTCAGTAGTAAGCTTCCATGATCTTCCCCACTACCGAGGTGTGAGGCTGACTGGTCTGTAGTTCCCTGCTTCCTCTTTGTTCCCACTTTTGTATAAGGGGACTACATCTGCTGTCCTTCAGTCTTTGGGTATCTCCCCTGTTTACAGTGATTGGCTAAACAGGATAGCCAGAGGTTCAGCCACCACCTCTTTTAGTTCTTTAAGGACCCTGGGGTGCACCCCATCTGGCCCCATTGCTTTATCAGCTCTTATTACTTCCAGTTCCTTCAGGACCCTTTCTCGTGTAAAGGGACTTGTGTCCATTTCTGCACCATTCTCACCCCTTGTACTCCCTTCAGACCCATTACCCCCCTCTTCCTCAGTAAAGACTGAGCAGAAATACCTGTTCAATATGTCAGCTTTACTGTTGTCATCCTTCACACGACCCCCATCCTCCCCCTTCAGTCTCACTATCCCTCCTTTTGTCTTTCTTTTTTCACTTATGTACCTGTAAAAGGTTTTGTCCTTCTACCCACTGATTTTGCAATGTGTTCTTCTGTCTGAGCTTTGGCTTCCCTTATTGACCTCCTGCCTCCTTTGCTTCTCCTGGTACTTCTCCCTATCCCCTTCTGCCTGTGTCTTTTGTATTGCCTGAATGCAATCTTTGACTTTCACTTTCTTTGCTACCTCTTTGGAAAACCATAATGGTCTCCTCTCCTTCCTTTTCCTCTTGCTAACCTGCTTAATGCATAATTCTGTTGTTCTTGTAATCCCCATTTTAAATACTGCCCACTGTTCCTCAACCCCTGATTAGGATGAGAGTCCTGGACCTTCGAAGGACAGATTAAAAGCAAAATAAGGTGAAGGCATCACAGACAACTTATCAGGGTGGGGGTGGGGTTTGACCAGGATGGTATGGAGAAACAGTGTGCTAAGATAAAGGAAGGCATAGTAAAAGCAACAAACCTCTGCACAAAGGAAGTGTACAAAACCAAAATGAAAGGAGACCACTGTGATTCTCAAAGGAAGTGGCTAAAAAAGTAAAGGGTACCTTTCAGGAGATATCGAGATGCAGAGGGAAGAGAACAGGAAGGTGTATCAGGAGAAACAGAGGGAGGTAGAGAAAGCAGTGAGGAGTGTAGAGGTGCAAACTGAGGAAAGAATAGCCCAAGGGTAACAAAACAGGACAAGACATTTTTTAGGCCCGTATGTGAAAAGAGGAAGACTGAGGTTAAGAAGGGCAGGTAGGGACAGTACACAGGAGGATCAGGAAAAGGCAGATAACCTGAACAAATACTTTTGTTGTCTTCACAGAGGAAGTGGAAGGGGATGGGTCACACAAAAGTAACAGGAGCACTGGAGAGGGGGAGGTAGACACAAGTCTCTTTACGGAGGAGAGTGTCCCGAAGGGACTCACAAATCTGAAAGTGGACAAAGCTATGGGGCCAGACAGGTTGCACCCAAGGGTACTGTCTGAGAGAGAGCCCAAGGAGATACTGGCTGCACCTTTGACAGTCCATTTGTTTTAACAGTTCCCTCAAAAGAGGAGTAAATCCAGAGGACTGGAGGAGGGCAGATGTAGTCCTTCTTCACAGAAGTGGTATCAGAGAGGAGGTTAGAGGTGGGGAAGCTAATGTCACTTCTAAAGGAAAGGATTGTGGAGTATCTGGAATCCAGTGGATTACAATACCTGAGGCCACACAGATTCATGAGGCAGAGGTCATATCAGACAAATCTGATAGATTTCTTTGATTGGGCGATCAGGGAAATAGATCAGGGTGGGGCAGTGGACATGACCTATTTAGATTTCAGTAAGGCTTTCAACATCGTTTCATATAGGAACCTCATAAGGAAACTGAGCAACTAAGGGATGGGTCCAAAGGTGATAAATTAGGTAACAAATTGTTTAAGGGACAGGTGACAGAGGGTGGCGATAAACAGCGTTCACCCTGGGGAAGGGAGGGTAACCAGTGGAGTGCCACAGGGCTCAGTGCTAGGACCACTGCTATTTCATGTCCTTTTAAGTGACATGCAGATGAGCTGGAAGGGAAGGTCTGCTTCTTTGTGGATGACACCAAAATCTGAAATAGGGTGGACACTCCAGAGGGGTTGGAAAGAATGTGCAGAGACCTGAGAAAACTCAAGGAGTAGTCAAGGGCATGGCAGATGGGTTTCAGTGCAAAAAAAGTGCACAATCATGCACTTGGGGCACAGAAACCCAGAGACAGAGTACAATATGGGAGAATAGGTATTGATGGTCACCAAACAGGAAAGGGGCCTGGGAGTCATCATATCTGATTATGTCCAGGTGGCGAGACAGTGCGACAAGGTAGAGGGTAGAGCCAGTGGGATGTTGGGGTGCATAGGAAGGATGTCACTAACAGAAGGAGGAAGGTGGTGTGCCACTGTATAGATTGTTGGTGAGATCCCACCTGCATTACTGTGTCCAGTTCTGGAGACTGCTTCTCAGAAAGGACACAGAATGGTGGCTGTCCAGAGGAGGGCAATTAAAATGGTGCAGGGACTACATTAGAAGCCCTACAAGGAGAAACTGAAGGACCTCAATATGTGCACCCTGGAAGAGAGAAGGAAGAGGGGGAATATGCTGGACACCTATAAATGTCTCATGGGGAAAATAAGACACAGGAGGGGAGTATTTTCAGAGGATAATATGCACAAAAACAAGGGGACATGCAATGAAGCTGGACGGGGTAAATTCTAGAGAGATGTGAGGAAGTACTTCTTCACTGAAAGAGTGGTGGATGCCTGGACAGTCTTCCAGTGGAGGTGGTGGGGGTGAAAATAGTTGTGGGCTTGAAGCATGCATGAGATAGGTACAAGGGAATCTTAGTGGGAAACAAGGATGGGGAGAGACTGAGATCAAGTAGGGTCTGCAGTGACAGTATAGACAGGGAAATGTGTAGACTGTGTGGGCCAAGTGGTCCTTATCTGCCATCAAATTCTGTTTCTATCCTCTGCTTGTGACATCACACTCTGTTGCTGAGGGATTGATTATTCTGATGTCCCGAGCAGAGGACTGTGATGTCAGGTGTAGACATTAACAAGCAGCAAGAGAAGATGGAGTCTAAGGGTACAGTGATCCTGTTTACAATTTTATATTAATGAGCCATAACAGATACATAAAGACAGAAACACAGACATAAATATGATATTCAAACTGAAATATGTCTAAATATGTTTTTCTGTTATTTATTATTGTATTTTACTCTTTGCTGCCTCACATGCTACGATCCAGCTAGCCCCTTCCCAGCCCAGTGACCCATCATCTCCTGGACATACCTCCAGATATTCCCATGACTTGCCCCCATGGCAGGGTCAGAGGGGTTCTCTTAGCCCATTTGAGGCAGGATTCCTTCAGGATCACCAATGGGTGTGCCCAGTCAGGGGTGCCAGGCCTTTGAAGGGCCATTCATCATCCTGCATGGTAAGGGGAGGGGCTCACCCATTTTTCTCCCCTGGGACATCTGACATGCAATGATACTCAGTGTCTTTCAATGTCCCATGCCCTTCTGGACTTCCCATCTGCTGTGATGCCCAGCTTCTGCTTGCTGTCCAGTGCATTAGTGACCCCCCCACCATGAGAGGAGAGCAGTCCTTTGATGCTCAATCTTCACACTCTCTCTGGCTGACCCCAGTGACTCCAGTTCACTTCAGAACCTGAGTCACCAGTGGGACAAGCAGTAATCTTACTGCTGCACCTCTGTGGCAGCTCAAAATGTGCTATTTTTCTCATTTTTTCCCCCAAGATACAAGGGGTGCGTCAAAAGTGAGCAACTAACTCAGCCTGCCTTTGCTTATGAATATAGAAGACATGGGGGGGGGGACAGAGAGAGGAACAGAAATAGAGAATGAGCGAGAGGGAGAAAGACATAGAGGGGAGAGAGAGAGAGAGAGAGAGAGAGAGAATGAGAGAGGAGAGAGAGAGAGAGAGAGCAAGAGAGAGGGAATAAAATAAAAAACAAGAGAGAGAGGGAGAAAGAGAGAGAGAGAGAACAAAAAGGAGAGAGACAGAGAGAGATAGAGAGAGAGAGAGAGAGAGAGTGGAGGAGACAGAGTTAGAGAAGGGGAAGAGAGAGAGAGAGTTAGACTCTGACCAAACTAATGACTTGCATTTCCACATGTTCTGAAACTCCTCATTAATTCACAATCAGGCTGCTACTTCAAAGCTCCCTCAAACAGACTTATTAAATAATACCAACTGGCTTACTCCCATAAATATACACAGCAGCAAGCAGAAGCATCCCTTGAGGGTATACGAGTCCAGCTGGTGCAAGGTCACAGATTAATATAACTTTAGTATAGATGACCGCACAGCGTAACTAACATCCTGGCAGTCGTCCACACAGAAGTTTACATATCTGTCACTAAGATCAACCCTTACTGTTTATATGTATCAGCTTAGGGGAAGGGATGAGGTGGCAGCCTTGGTCCAAGTTACCAGAAGTCAACTAAAGCAATTTCATACTATAACACATCTTTTAAAGCAGCAGTTCGTGTTAAAGTGAAAATGTGGTACCTATCCATTTTTATTCCATTTTAGAGTACCCATTCCTTCCTGCCTTGTAAGCTGCCTCTAACTGGTCACCAGGCTAATGGTACTGCAGGGCCCTCAGTAATGTCAAGGGGGCAGCCAGAGTTTGTCCTGCACATTTGGGACCATGGGGCATGCAGAGGCATTGGGCATCATGCAAATCATCTCTCTTTAGAGATAAACATGCATGTACAGTGGCTGACAGAGTTTAAAAGCCCTGGAAAAGCTCTTTCAGATGAGATATGAGGCTCACCTGTAACTGGAAACACTTCAGAAATGTCGATGACCGTGTCTGTTCAATATTAGTACTATATGGCAGCCATTTGTTGAACATTGTGATGTCATCTAGGATAGGGTTGTCAGAACTAGTTCTAGAAAGACTCAAACCATGCTCAAACTCTGGTGTTTGAGTTCTAAATTAGAACTCAAACATCAGAGGGTTCACAGTATGGTTCAGACCTTTTTTCCCCTTGCTTTGCTTTGGCTCCCCTCCAGTTCTTCACTGCAGCATTCTGATCCATCCATTCTGTCGACTCACATTGGCCCACCCACACCAGCTGACATCATGCAGCCATATGCCGGTCACGACCCACCACACAGTTGTTAGGCACTGGCAGGAGTGGAACTAGGAAACTAAGAAGAAGGAGGGCATCATCTCTACTGTGGCAGTGAGGGGGGCACATCACTGTGTCGGACCTCACTGGATGGGTCACGAATCTATGTCACTGACATAACCATCATCACAAAGGAAAAGTCCTTTGCCGATTCCAGTATGGAGGTATGGGAGGAAGGGAGTGAAGAGGGAACAAAAATTGAATGCAGATGGATAGGTATGTAGGTAGGATGGAGTGGGCACCGGTGGAACAAAAAGAACATGGCATATAGCACCAATGACAGGGAGTCAATGTGGGACAAGGGGGAGGAAACTTTGTGAATTGATAGATGGGTCTGTGGAGACTCTGTGTTGTGAGTGTAGAAACATAGAAGACAGCAGAAAAAGGTCCAATGGCCTAGCCTGTCTGCACAGCCCTACCTGCAGTTGGATGTGATGGCCAAAGCAGACACTCACTCTATCCTCCCTTCCCCTGCCCTTCTACCCTTACACATCTCATATACTGAATTTGTCCCACCCATGTTTGAACCTTTCTACTAAATTAGAACATACAACCTCTCTCGGCAGCTGGTGTCACCCATTGACCACTCTATAGAAAAGTATTTCTTGATGTCCCTCCGGAATCCTCCCCACCCCCTGGTGGGAGTGTTGAGAGGCGGGGCCTTCATCTGTCCCAGGTGAACCCTTTATTTTCTTGCCCCATAGTTCCACCCTTTATCCTACCCACAGAGTGTACACCTAAGGAGCAACAGTGCCTGATGTCTATCACAGGGCCATCAGAGGAACATGTCACTTCCTCTTGAATGGGAGGGGCTAGTGTGAGACTACCAGTGCTTGCTAGTGACTGAGTGATGTGTTGGGTGGTGGGCATGCCATGCCAGTGATTCAGTCATGTGTTGACTGGAATGAGCTTAATCCTGATGATGGCTTTGTGGTGCAGTTAGAGGAGAGTGGAGCAGCAAAACAAATGATGTCTTTGGCTAGCAGAAACTTGTTCTTCTATTTAACCCCTTCTGACCAAAAAAATGACCAAGAAATCTTTCCTCCTTGGGTGTGGAGGTATGGGAAGAAGACACACATATAGTGCCTATGAAAATAAATATATTCAATAAAAAAAAATAGAAAAACAAGGCTGGGAGAGGGATAGACAGTGGAAAAAAGTGGTACTGGGTGAATATAGCATTACCAAAGTAGTGTATGAATAACCTCATGGTCTAAAGTGCGGAATGCAGTACAGTGACAGGGGTATAATAGTGGTATGAAACTACCGCTACTCCTGTCGCACAATAGGAACTGGAGGAAGAAGTAAATATGCCAGAAGTGCTATGCCTGGTTGAGCTGCTCCTGTGGTGGAGTGGTTAAGGCAGAAGCACCTGGTGTAGTGAAATCATAGGGAGCAGGGTTTAATTTCCCCATCTTCCAATTTTTTTTTTATTAGGTTGCAAAAAAAAAAACTAAGTTCCCCACTCCTGAATTTGCCTTTTGCCCCTCAGTCCACCCCCCCCCAGAAGTTGGTTAATTTAGTTGAGGGGGTGTGAGGGGCGAAGCCCCCCATGTCAGGGAGTGAAGGGGTGGAGCCCCCCACATAAACACAGATTTTGGCATTGCTGCCAGTGGTGTGCACTGTGGTGGTGAGGTCAGTGTTGTGTCCCGACTTTATTTTGCTGTACACTGTTTTGCACGTGGCATTGTTGTATGTGTGATTTTGACCGTGACATAATGACCCAGTGCCGAAAAAAGTGAAGTGTGTGTGGTGGGGTGGGGGAGGGTCGATGTCTCCTATCTCTTCCTCCTTGGTCAGATAAATCCCAGAAATATTTTTGGTGTCTGCGCATTAGGGAAAATCCTTATCATTCAAAAATATCTTCAGCATAGGATACTTGCCATCTGTGTTGGTTTTCTTTGACTGCACTGTACCTCAGTATGTGAACATGTGCAAATAAACAAATCACTGAAATATTTTGGGTGACGGGAAGAGAGGAAAACCCTTTATTCATTTAAAAATATCTGTGCCTCTTATGTAAGATACTGGCATCTGTCTTGACTTCTGGTGTGTTCCCTTTGACTGCACTCTACCTGATGTGTGACCATGTGCCCTCCATCAGGCTGGCACAAAGTGTGTGGTATCTCACACAAATAAATAAATCCTAGAAATATTTTGGGTAACGGGAGGAGAGAAAAGTTCTTTATTCATTTAAAAATGTCGGTGACTCTTACATGACATACTGGCCATCTGTCCTGGCTCCTACTGTGCTCCCTTTGACTGCACTGTACCCAGTGTGTAACTGTGTGCCCTGGCACTCAGTGTATGGTATCTTGTGCAAATAAATAAATCCCAGAAATATTCTGGGTGACAGGGAAGGAAAGGAAAATCCCTTATACATTTAAAAAGATCTGTGATTCTTACGTGACATTCTGGCCATCCGCCCTTCTATGTTCCTTTTGACTGCACTGTGCCTAGTGTATGACCGTATGCTGCCCAGCACTGTGTGTGGTATCTTGCAAATGAATAAAATATTAAAATTTCATATAAAAGAAAAATTAAAATATAAATTATAAAGACCATTTCAATACTGAGAAATATTTTTTTAATTTAGAATTCAAATTTCTGGCATCATTTCACCTTGCCCATGCCCATACTGTAAGCTTTGAACCTGGGATCCAACTTGATCTTTGCTTCTTCAATTATCTTTCACTGCATCACACTTTCATAAAGCCACAACTGAATCTGTGAGTTAAGCCACATTGTTTTCTAATGCAGGAACTGTATACCCAATCGTTGGTGAATGATGATTGACAACACGGATGAAGCATCTGGCTCTGGTGGTTCAGGTGTTGGTGGTAATGGTAATCCTGGTAGTAGCAAATGCAACCCAAATGTTTCTGGTGATAAAAATACAAATACCAAAAGAATCAGAATGAACCATTGTAAAGGGAGCACCTTTTAAGAAAACTTGTGCAGCTGCTGATGTCACATGTAGAGGTACTGTAAGACATGTTCATGCTGTTAAAATCCCTGTGACTAGCAGTAAGAGTAGTGGAATTGACAATGACTCTGACTCAGACAGTAGCTCTTTGTCTGAGTCTGACATTTTAGTAACTGGTGAAGCATCAGCCCTTCACCCAAGCCAAATGAGCGAGTCTGCTGATGAAGAATCAGAATAGAACAAAAATCAAGGCACTCACCCACCACAATAAAGCTGCTACATGAGAGGTTATAATAAAAGCATATTTGTTTTATTTTAATCAATCGCATTTTTGGTCCGCTGGACCCTTTATCGATAAAGGGTCCAGCGGACCAGAAACGCGTCAGGTTGTTTAAAATAAAACAAATATGCTTTTAATATAACCTCTAGTGCAGCAGCTTTATTGTGACGGGTGAGTGCATGAATTTTTGTTCTATTTTCATTTGTTTTCCATGGCACCCCGTCCTAGTGCGAGCTCCATTTGGTGTTTTTTGATGAAGAATCAGACAATGCAGTCACAAATGAATCCCCAAATGTTTGCAATGAGAAGGACAAATCCAGCACCTCTACATCAGCTCAAAGTGCAAAACTCTCAAGTGCCTACTCTTCTAGCACCATGGGTACAAATAGTATGGATGGCCTGGGTTCTGTTCACACAGGCAAAAAACAAACAAACATTGTATTACAGTTTTCAGTTATCTTTCTTGCACGCAAACCAAGTCTGTCACTTCTGCAGTGTGGAACTATTTTTCTTTCAGTAAAATCAATCCCTGAAGAGCAATTTGTACTATCTGTAAACAAAATGTAAGCCGTGGCAAAATTGATTCATGTCGCGACACTACAGCTCCCAAATGCCACCTGAAGGCATATTCCTCTCAAATAAACCTGGTAACCCAGGAAATGTCACTGAATTTAAATGAGATGAAAGTAAAAGGAAGACCAAAATCTAAACATGCTAAAAAGATTTTTTTTAAAACCAGTCAGTTAAAAAAACAGTTGGAGAAATTATATTACAAACTGGTTTTAAGCAATCTAAAACTAATGCACATTTTGTGAAAGTAAAAGAATTTAAAACAGACAAATTGGTGAATGTTGGAGTTAGTCTCTGTAGTTTAAATGGCTTACATAGTCTTGTTTCCTCGTTAACCTTGATATCTATGGTAACACCTCTAGATCAAGATGGCAGAACCGAGTTAGTTAATGATGGAATTGAATTATGGCATGATTGTTCTAGATTATCATCAACTCAGAAAATGTTTTGGGAAGTTAAGACTCCCCCCTTGGAAAAAGATAATTTATATATGTCATCCTGTTCTGAAGGGTCCTTTGATACAGTTAAGAATGTAAGAGTTAATAAAGATGAAGGAAGTAATAACCAAAATAAATTAAGCAATTTGAATAAGGCGATTAGTAATCAACATACTGAATTTGGAGGTGAAGTTTCCATTGAGCTATTTTGTGAAACCTCTGTGGATAGTTTGGAGTTCTTCCCTGAGCCAGGGAATACTAACCTGGTACAGCAGTTGAAATCTATTACTATGGACCTCCAGGACACCTTGTACAATGCTAATAAAGGGGCCCTGCTTAGTGCTAAAAGCAAAATTAATGACCCTGTCTCTTCATACCCTTTTGGGTCGGATGATGGTTTAAAAAAACTTTATGAAAGATCCATATGCGACATGTCTAGTATTAATGGATCAATTAGTAGCTGTACATGGAGAAATTGAAATCTTAAAAGGAACAGTTGCTTCTGATGGGACATGTCTTGATAATATTCTAGCTAAAATAGCAAGAGTAACCCCAGAAGTGAATTCACCTTCTATAATCTTGGATGAGATCCTTCCCCATGAAAGTGATGTCCCGTTTACAAGACCTGATTTTCCTTCTATTCTTATCCCTGAGGATAATAATTGTATCCATCAAAAAAAAAATAATAAGAGAAATAGAAAAAGCAGTAAAATTGGGAAAAATAAAGGTAAAAAGATGAGAAATATGAAAAAAACTGCCAAAGGGGAAATTAAACTATCTATGTCATTAAATATATCTGATCTTAATTCAGAGGTTCCTTCTCTTAATCCTTCTAGTGTACTTAATGGAACAACTAGTAAGGAGAAAAACTCACTTAACTGTGATCAGAATAAAGGTAACAAATTAAATGAAGGGACTAATTTTAACAATATGCCTATCATGAGGTTGCTTTCATCCCAATTGTCTAATTTTAAGCTAGAGTTGGAAATCTTTAAGAATGACTGGCAAAATTGGTTTAAGAACAATAACAAAGTTATGCTTGGAGAAGAAAAGGGTGCAAAAGACCCTTTAAAAGAGTCACATAATATGGGCAATGAGCCCTTATCTAAGATGCTCTATGATATCTCAGAATGTGTAATACTGGCATTTTATGGACTTGAGGGGATTAATCAATATTTCATTGGGTGTAATTTTGATAAATTAGTGTGTTTTTAAGAGTTACTACAGGTGCTGATCTGCTGGAATCTGATATTATAAATTTCTGGAAAGATAAAGGTGAGAACGGATGGGACTGCACTTATGTTTTCTGTTCTACTATTAGCGTTGCAAACCAAATTTGTCTTAATAATAATTTGCTAAAATTAAGAGGATGTTCTGTAGATTGTGTTAACAGGAAACAATTGAATTTAATAACAAATGATAGTTTAAGATGCTTAAGCATATTTGGCTTAAGCAAAATTCCTTATGAAAACAATTGGAAACTATGTAATGCCTTCCTTAACTTTTCACACAAGTTCTAAAAATGTCAGCAGAAGAAATAATAATAAAAAAAATCTTTAGGCATAAGCACCCATCTGAATTTGCTCAGGTGGATGTTTTAATACAAGGTACTGGTATTGTAAATGAAATCTTGCCAAAGGCCCCAGTTTTAGATCAGGTTGGTGTGCACTTAATTGATAGGGACATACTTGTTCATTCTATGAAAAGTACCCTAGGATAAGGGCTACAGTTGATTGTCTTGAAAAAGGTAAAATTCCAAATTTGTTTGGATTGAGTCAAATTAGAAACGAAAATCCAAAACAGCTTAAATCGACAGTTCTTAATCTGCTTGAACAATGTTTACACATATCAGTGGATGCATTGGATGCTGTTGAGGTTTCTAGACTTGGTAATGGTCCTAATTGTGACCTGGTTAAGCAACTAAAAAAAAAAAAGTTTAATTTCTTTCTTAATAAAAAAATTGAAATTGTGAATAATTACCAGTATTTGGGGGTTAATTTGACAAATACATTTAATTGGTCAGTTCATCAAGAAGAACAATATTTAAAAGTAATAGCCAAAGGTCTATTAAATTTAACTTGAACTATGGAGGTAATACTGTTCTTCCCACCCTTAAAGCAGGTGATGCAAAGATTAACTCAGTAATAACATATGGTGCTGAAATTTGGGGCTTGAATATTACTAAAGATACTCATAAAGCTCTATCATATTACTATAAAGGTCTCCTAGGTGTGCCAACTTCTACTCCCAATGTGTTAATCAGGTCAGAGCTAGGGAAAATTCCATCTAGTACCTTAGCTATTGTGAAATTATTGGTTTATTGGTTAAGATTACTAAATAATACATTTAATATGCTTTCACACAAATGACTGAAAGAAAAAATTAAGTGGTCAAAGGTTGGTTACACCTCTTGTTGGCTAAAAACTTTAGAAAATCAGTTGATACAATTGAATATGGCACATCTTTTGAGTGACTACGAAAAGAATATAAATATTGCCACGTGCTTTAAAAAATTGATAACAAGTAAACTATTTGACTATATGAAACAACAAGAAATGTTAAAAGTGAGAGGGTTTAGGCCTAATGTGTGGTTTAGAGACAATAAAATTGATCTGTCTAGAAGACTACCTAACCCTTTCCATATCATTTTCAGATAGGAAATTAATTATATGGGCTCAAGCTGGATTGATTAACTCCAGCTATACTTTTTTAATAAAGGTCTACCTACTAAAAAGGGTTTGGTTAGCACATCTAATCTTTGCAGATGTACTTTGGCTCAGAATGAATCTTTAAGTCATATAATTAGGTTTTGTCCTCTTTACTATGGTCCGAGAAATAGCTTGCTTGGAAATTTTTTGAGATGTTATGATAAAACTGACTATGATCCAGTATTTATACTTTTACACCCTAGAAATGTTGCCGATGCTTTAATGATATCTACAGTTTTTGCATCTGTAATTAGGATAAAGAAAAAATATGACAGAGCTAATGTTGCTTGAATTTTTAAGCCATATAATTGGGTTTTGCATCCCTTGTCCTTGTCCTAGAAACAGTCTACTTTGAAATTTCGAATTGTAATGATAAAGACTGATCATGGATCTGTATTTATTCTGTTACATTTCATAAATGTTGTTGAAGTTTTGATGATATCTAATTTCATGACATATATAAATAGGATAGAGAAAAACATGCTAGAGTTTTTGTGGTTCAAGACTAAATCATGTATGAATTAGGAATAATGCACTTTATGGAAATTTCATTTCCAATATATGTTGTTTTAGCCATATAGAAAAATGAGTTTGACAGAGCATTTAAAAAAATATATGTAAACAATTAGGTTTGTAAGTTGTGTCTGATGTTGTATTGAGACTCTATTTATGTCATGTCTATAATTTATGTATATTTTTACCATGAAAAACTGATTGCTAACTACAACAAAGTTGAACATTAAACTTGAAAATATTTGGTATTGCTTGATCAGCCAAAAATCATATCCTCCACCTCCCAGACTACCAATGAGAAGGATCAGGATGTAGAATTGGATAGTGAATTTTGTGAATCTGATGCAGACAGAACCACAGCCAGCCCCTGACCACCATTGCCACCACCACCAATAGCATCAGTTGCACATCCAGTGATGGCACTGAATGTATAACTCCAACACACAACATCCATCTGCTAAATGAAGCACAGAGTCTAATAAACCAAGGACATGTTGTAAGCAGCTAACATTGTCTCAGACATTGGAAAGGAAGAATATTTTCAACAAAAGTCATCCTAAGAGTCTTAATCATAATGTTAGTTGGAGCCCTTCTCCCATACTCTTTAGCAGATTCTAGTATTTTAGGGAAGTCATAAAACTTGCAAAGCCTCGTTACAATGTTCTTCATTGAAGGTACTTTGCCTATATTGAAATACAAAACATTTATGAGGCATAAAAAGCAACAGTGATGCTTGCACTTAAAAATGCACAGGTTGGGGTTATTCATGTTGTGACAGATTTGTGGACCAGCAGTCAGAATATAGATTATATGTCATTTACTGCTTATTGGGTCAGTTTTCCATGCACCCCAAAAGATGGTGCTGCTGCATATAAAGACGTTTGGGAAAAGTCAGACAGTTTCAAATATCTTGCAAGAACTAAATGAGCTGCTTAATGATTGGATTTATCCCCATATTCTAAAAAGTGACATTATAGTAAGTTTCAATGGATCCAACATCTTGAAAGCAGTGTAGCATGGTGGGTTTATGCATGCTTCTTGTTTTGCACATTGCTTGCATTTAACTGTCAGTGGGTTCCTGATCAATGAAACACAACTGATGTTGTTTACTGTTTGCAAAAAACATTTGGACTCACTTTTCTCATTCAACCAAAGCTGTATGGAAGTTATCCAAACTGCGAAAAAAAAAAAAAGACCATTTGACCCATCAAAAGCTGATTAAAAATGTTTCCACGCAGTGGAATTGAACCCTCTATATGTTGCAGTGCCTCTTGGAACAAATGTAAGCTGTACATGAATATTGCTCAGATTACATTATTAGTGACAGCATTATGCTTGGTGTGCTGAAGTAGAAGTTAATGGAGACAGTGTGCTGCATCCTAGCTCTTTTTGAAACAGCAATAAAGGACATTTCTGCAGAATGTGCGACTGAGTCAGGTTATCCCACTTACATTATCTGAGTGTTCTAACTCCACAGATTGAAGAAGACTGGCCTGAAGAAGAAGATGCCAGCTGTATCATAGAAATCTTGTAAAGAGAATGGCTCAGAGCTTCCAGAAAGATGATAAATTAGTTGCAATAAACAAACTAAAACACTACATACTTGCAGCTCTCTTACATGGGAGACTTTAACATGTCAGAAATAGACTGGTCCATCCCAGTAGGGGCCTTGGCCAGGGCACGGGTCTTCATTGACACCCCTGAGGTGGCTGGTCTCAGGAAACTGGTGCAGAAACCTACCAGAGACTGGGCAGTCCTGGATCTGGTACTGACCAATGGGGACAGGATAACAGGGCTCAAGGTGAAAGGTCAGCTATGGTCCAGTGACCAATATGATATGGTTCAAGGTGGACACGGAGTCAGACAACCCATATGAAAGCAAGAGTCTTACACTTCAGAAGGGTGGACTTTACCAGGATGGGACTTCAGCTTAAGGAAACCCTGGAAAAAGGGGGATTGGGTATGTTGAGGAGAAATGGGCACACATCAGGGAGGCAATAGCGGAGGTCACAAAACAATGTGTTAGGTTGATAGACAACGGTAAAAGTAGAAGAAAACTGCTTTGGTTCTCAAGGTGGGTAGCTGAAAAGGTAAGGCCAAGAGGCTAGCTTTCAGGAAGTATAAGGAGACACAAAGAGACAAGGACAAGGAAATGTACCAGAAGTGTTTGAGAGAGGCAGGAAAAGCAGCGAGAAGCGGTAAAGCATAAACAGAGAAAAGAATAGCTCAATCCATTAAAAAAAGGAGACAAGACATATGTCAGGTACACTAGCAAGAGAAGGAAGGCAAAAGGGGGTAGCTAAGCTTTGAGGAGCCAAGGGAGAGATAGTGGCGGGAAACAGGGAGAAATCAGTGATTCTGAATGAATATTTGTGTTCAGTCTTTACTGTGGAAGGGTATGGGCAGGAGCTACAGCTAGACTTTAAAGGAACAAAGGATAAGGAGGTAAATACAAGTCCTTTTACAGAGGAGAGGGTCCTAGAAGAGCTTGCAAAGCTGATGGTGGACAAAGCCATGGGTCCAGATGGCATACATCCCAGGGTCCTAAGGTAACTAAGAACTGAAATGTCAGCCCCTCTGGAAGCCCTGTTCAGTGAGTTCCTAGACACTGGAGTGGTCCTAGAGGACTGGAGAAGGGTAAATGGTGTCCCTCTTCACAAGAGTGGTAGTAAAGAAGATACAGGGAACTATGGACCAGTTAGTCTAACCTCTGTAGTCAGAAAGATAATGGAGACACTCCTCAGGGAAAGAATAGTGGAGCACCTAGAAGCCATGGGGTGCTGGATCTCAGGCAACATGGATTCACTGCAGGATGGTCCTGTCAAACTAATCCAATAAATTTCTTTGACTGGGCGACAAAGGCAGTAGACCGGGAGGGGGGCAGTGGATATTATAGACACTAGTAAACAGAGAGACAATAACAAGTGCATTGACAATAAGTGCTTGGAAATTCTGAGACCTGCTGTTCCTGCCTCTGAGGAAAAGGGACAAGATACCACTGTTTAAGTGGAGAGGAAAGAGCACCTGGAAGGGAGTGTCATGAAGTGGGACACTTGCAGATGGCAGCCTGAGAAAGGTGCAGTTTTAAGTTGTACTTAAAGGAACCCACAGTGGTGCACTCAATGGGGTCAGGGGAAGAATGTTAAAGAGTTTAGTGCCCTTGAAGGAGAGAGTATTTTCACCTTGGGTGGTGTGACATAAAGGGATGGAAAAGGAGAAGATGGAGGACCTTCTAGTGGTCTGAGAGCCAAGGGACTTGGGGAAATATGGAGGAGATGCTGTCAGGGAGGAGGCCCAAGGTTAATTTGTGAAAGAAGGTGAGTGATTTGCTGTTGAGTCTGTCCTCAAGAGAGGACCAACTGGAGATTCTGTAGAGGTTGAAGTGGTGGGTAAGTTTGGGGAGACCAGTAACAAGTTTGAGGATGCAATGATAGATGGATTGAAGTTTGTGGAGGTTACTCTGGGTAAGGGAAGGGGAAATAAACTACAGCGCCATAGTCGAATAAAGGGACCAGGAAATTGGTAGCGAGAAGGCTTTTAGATTCTTTGGGTAGAAAAGTCTTCACTCTGTATAGCATGCCAAGCCATTGGTGGGCTTTTTTAATTAGCTGATTTACGTGCATGTTAAAGTTCAGATGGCTGTTGAAGAGCAAACCAAGGTATTTGAATTCATTGACTCTCTCAATTGTGTTGCTGTCTTTGTTAAGGAGTGTAAAATCAAAAGAAAGCAGTTTCCATGGGCTGGAGGAAACCATGTGTTTTTTGTTTTTTTTTGGAGTTAAGTACTAGCCCTTTAGCCATGAACCAGGAGTGGAGGCTGCGGAAATCAATCTGTAACTTGCTGAGTAGAGAAGTGGGGTCTCCATCCTTGCAGAAGAGGACAGCATCATCGGCATATAAGATGAGTTCAGTGTTCATGCAGATTTCAGGAAGGGAATTAATGACCAGGGAAAAGAGTAGGGGACCCAGAATGGACCCTTGGTGTGCTCCAAACTTTATGGAGCAGGGGTTGGACAGAACTACGTTGATGATGGTTTGATGGGACCTTGAGCTCAGGTAGTTTTGGAACCAATTACAAACTTCAGAAGAAAAGTGTGGATTGGATAGTGTGGAGAGTAGGACATTGTGGTCTACAAGGTCGAACACTTTTGTTAGGGCCACAAAAACTGAGTCAGTGAACAGTCCCTCATCATTTGCTTTATTGATAAAGTTGGTGAGTTTAACGAGGGTGGTCTTGGTGTTGTGACTAGCACTAAAACTGTGTTTGGATTTAGTCTGCAGATTATATTCCTTAACAAATTTGGTTGTTTGCTTGTGCACGTTTTTTTCCAGAATTTTGGAAAGGGGGAGGCAAGAGGGAGATGGGTATATAGTTAGAGACATCATCTTTGAGACCACTTTTATTGAGCAATTTGATTATGGCACATTTCCATTTGAGCAGATAGGATCCCGTGCAGAGGGAATAGTTGAATACATTAATGAGGGGAATGGCAACGGAATTGCAGACCAATTTGAGTACCTGATAGTCAGTGTTGTTGAGCCCAATGGAGGAACTGGGGTGATTTGACTTGATAAGTTTTACCACTTCAGTGGGGCAGAGGTATCAGAAAAAGAAGTTGGAGTGGGGGTTGGGAAGGGGTGTGAAGGAAGGACTGGGGGAGGGAGCGAAGTTAGGCTTTTATTTATCTAGATCACCAAAATGGCTGCTGAGAAGGGAAGCAACTTCCATAGGATCAGTGACTGTGACTCCACTGTAGGAAAGGCTGATCTATTCATTTAACTACCCTTTACCAATGAGGCTATGAAGGATGTTCCGTGTGTGCTTTGGGTTTCCTGAGGAATACCGTTGCTTATCAATGAGGTAGTTGATTTTGGTGGATAGTGCAGCAGATTTACATTTGTTATGCAGAGGTTTGTAGTGCTGAAGCAGGTGGAGAAGCTTCTGTTTATGGAATTTTGACCAAACATGATCTCTTTCCCTCATGAGTTTGAGGAGGTCGGAGAAGACCCATTCATGGCTATTACCTTTGACCCTGATTTTTTTCAGGGGCATAAGGAGGTTACAAATGGCAAGGAATCTGCTGCTGAGCTCATCAAGGGCAGTGTCGATATTCTTAATGGAGTCTGTGAATGACCAGTCCGTGGCTTGGGCCGCATGGTGAAACTTTAATAGACTGAGTTTTTTGAGCTGTCTGATTTGGATAAATTTGGGTCTCACAAGGAGGAGTTTTAGCAGACCAGCAACATTAGACCGGGCAGTGCTCACTAATGGAATCTGGAAGAACCCCAGAGGAGATGATGTGTGAGGGATGTGAGACAAGGATCCAGTCTTGAAGGGAGTCATTGCCCATCTTGTAGTTAGTACGTGTTGGGGAGGTGATAAGCTGATGAAGACCTAAGCTGTTCATGAATTCCTCAGAAGGGAGGGACTGAAGGGACTGCCAATTCAGATTGAAATCTCCAAGGATTATCCACTCCCTTCCAAGATTTCATCAGTCCTTCATCAGTCCTTATTTTCTTGATTTATACATGAATCACCAATTTAGAATCTGTACAACTTATTAAAGATGGCAAAAGTCTTAAACAAATAAACTGATTATGATGATGATTATATCATTTTTAGGTCCAGTCACAAAGGAAAGAGTTCTGAGAGAATTTGTGAATCTGAGAGTGGATAAGGTTATTGGGCTGGATGGGGTACACCCAAAGGAGCTCACAGAGGTACTGGCTGCATCGCTGACAACCCCATTCAACAACTCATTGGAAAAAGGAGTGGTTCCAGAGGACTAGAAGAGGATAGATATAATTATCCCTTCATAAAAGTGTCAGGAAGGAGGAGACTGGGCAACTATAGGTTGGTCAGTTTAATGTCAGTGGTGGGGAAGCTAATGGAGACAATATTAAAAGAAAGGCGAGTGGAGTATCTTGAATCCAGCAGGTTACAACACCTGAGGCAGCACGGATTCATGGTGTGGGGGGGTCACATCAAATGAATCTGATTGATTTCTTTAACTGGGTGACCAGAGAAATGGACCTGGCTGGGGTGGTGGATGTGATGTGTTTAAACTTCAGCAAGGCCTTCAATACCATACAGCATAAAAGGCTTATAAGGAAACTGGGCAGTTTGGGGGGGGCAGTGTGGGTAACTGGGTGCAGAATTGGTAGCTGTACAGGTGAGAGAGGGTACTGGTAAATGGCACTCATTCTAAGGAGAGGAAAGTGACCAGTTGGGTACCTCAAGGCTCAGGGCTATGACCAGTCATCTTCAATATCTTTCTAAGACACATTGCAGAAGATCTAGAAGGGAAGGTCTCCCTCTTTACAGATGACACCAAAATCTGTAAGAGGGTAGATACTCTGGAAAGGGTGAAGAGAATGCTTAGAGATCTGAGAATACTTGAGAAGTGGTCAAGGGTACACCAGCTGGGTTTCTGTTTGAAAAAGTGCAAAATCATGCACCTAAAGCACAGAAACTCAGAGGCAGTGCAAAGAATAGGGGAAGAAGTATTAATGATTACTAAATAGGAAAGAGACTTTGTTGATTACCTCAATGCGGTGAGGCAGTGTGACAAGGCAACAGGCAGGGCCAGCAGGATGCTGGGTTGCATAGGGAAGGGTATCACCATCAGAATGAAAGAGGTGGTGCTATCACTGTATCGATTATTGGTGAAACATCACCTGGAGTACTGTGTCCAGTTCAGACCACATCTCAGGAAGGACATAGACAGGGTAGAGGTTGTCCACAGGAGGCCAACTAAAATGGTGCAGGAGTTGCATCATAAGTCCTATGAGGAGATGCTGAGGGATCTCAATATATACACCCTGGAAGAGAGAAGGGAGAGGGGAGATATGATAGAGACCTATGGATATCTCATGGGGATGAATAAGGTACAGGAGGGCAATATTTTTCAGAAGGGAAGGTGCACGAGAGGAAGGGCATGCAATGAAGCTTGAAGGGGAAAATTTAGAGGGATGTAAGGAAGTATTTCTTCACTAAAAGAGTGGTGGATGCCTGGAACAGTCTTACAGTGGAGGTGGTAGGAGTGAAAACACTGCTAGGCTTCAAGCATGCATTGGACAGGCACAAAGGAATCTTGGTAGGAAGTTGGATGAGGGTAGCCAGAGATCAGGAAGAATCTGCAGTGAGAGTATAGGCAGGGACAAAAATGGGTTGACTGGGTGAGACAAGCAGTCCTTATCTGATGACAGATTCTATGTTTCTACACAGATGGATGAAGAAATGTAGTAATTTTTTTGAACTCAGGAAATCTTGTGCAGCTGCAGCAGGAAAAGTTTAAAGTAAGGGTGGTCCTGTAAGCACCTGTAAGTGGCTGGCTTTAGAAAACTGAAGAAACTACTAGATAAACTACCTAGCTATAGTCATGTCAAAGTCACATGTGATCATCTCTCTCCTCTAGTAAAGAAGAGATTTGTTAGTTTGTTTTTGTCTACAGTTTTATGACATGTATTTCACTATTACCGTCTCTATTTGTAACCCAATTAAACAAGCATTTGTCAATGCCGAACATTTGATGCTTGGTAACCAATTTGTTTTTTTTTGCAATTTTGACCCCAAATCCTGAAGATGCTTGTTTTAGGATTCGCCTTATAGACATGACATGTACCATTTACAGTACATTGGCCGAAATGTTATTTTGCACCAGAGGTACAAAAACGCATCTCGTCCAGGATTTTTAAAATGACACATCATGTTTATGAGGTGGTGTGGAAAAATGGCCATGTTGAAAGGTTGGAGTCAAAATATTGAATATTAGCAAGTTATGAGTGAATGCTGAAATAGTGTATCATTCACTCATATGAGTAAAAAAATTCAGCACTCCAATACTCCAGAAATTCAGAGAGATGTTTCATTGCAAAAGAAATTGTCCAGTACTTACAGAGTTGTAAGAAAAGTAAGTTAGTGCAAACAAGCATACATTCTGCTTCACTTCCCTCAACAAGCCTCAGCACATCGGGGCTATGCCACCTCTTCATCAGGAGGTGTGACCAAACCAGAATTCTAAGTGATTTAAATACTTAATCAAAGTGCAGGTGCTAACAATTTATATTCACATATTTTCACCATACTCGTGCTAACCACTTCTCCAGATAGAGTGAGTGCAGGACACTCCAGCTCTCATTAGTGATGATGTGCCCAGCCATTTAAAGGGAAATTCCCTGAATAATATGCTCATACATCACTGCAGGGGTGTGCTGCCATCAGTCTAAACTGATACTTATAGACTCATTAGATGTTAAAAAAAGCATCAGACACACATATTAGACACTATGGTGCTGTGGAAAATAAATGTCAGACTTACTTTAAGGATATTAAATTCTCTAAGAGTATATACATAATAATCTCATACAATTTATATAAAAAATCAAACAGACAAAAAAACTCTTAGTACACATCAAATCATTTGATGAATATCATATGCATGGTAAATGTCAAAACCATATGTTATAGGCCTGGAGAGGCACAGTTTTGGGCCACTATCGGTTTTTATTCATTTATTCATTCTTTTATTATCCAAAAAATATAATAGACAAAAATAATTTTGCCCCTTTTCTTTTTGCTATGCATTACAATTCTGTTTACTGTCATGCTTTAGAAAGGGGGAAACAAACTTATTTGAACCACATATTTCATTCACCCATGTATTAATTTAATTTTTTCTCCTTTTTCTTCTGTTTTCCTTTTTCTTTATGGATAAATGGTTGCCAATTCATTGAGTCATTAAAGTCAACTGGTTTCTAACTTTTTAAACAAAAAATCCACATTGCTTCTGCTCTGTCCAATTCCATAAATCCATTTCTCCCTGTGTTTATAAGGGATATGATGTATCCCATATGACACTCTATGATTAGTAATATTTTCTAACTCTGCCAAATGTTTTCCCATGGGATGCATCTGGTCCCTTTTCTGAATAGCTCTGTAGTGCTCCTGTATTCTATCCTTCAAAGTGTGAATCATCTGACCCACATACAGCTTCCCATAGGAGCACCACAAGGCATTAACCACAAACTTTGTGAAACAAGTGGTGAATACACATATTTTGACAGAACGTTCTCCTAGCTAACTGGGGCTCAAAAATGATTTCCTTTGCACCTCTGACCTGCAGATTTTACAATGTTTGCAGGGAAAGAAACCAATTGGTTTTCCTCCTAGCCACCTTCAAACTCACTACATACTAATAGGTCACATAAGTTCTTTGCTTTTCTAAAAGATACCAGACGGCCTGCTTCTGACACTTTTTTTAAATCCCTGTTTGTCCCCAAAATGTACCAGTGTTTATTTATAACAGATTTTAAGTCCATGGAACTATTGCCATACTCATTCGAAAAAACAATCTTATTTACATCTAAGTTTTTTGTTTGTACTGTAATAATTCACCTCTGTGCACCCCCCCCAACCTTTTCTAATGCTTTTTGTAGGGTAATTTCTTTGTAGCCCCATTCCCTCAGCCTAGCAAATAACTTTTCCTTAGCTTGAACAAAATCTAATGGATCCGAGCAATTCCTCTTGAGTTGAATTAGTTGTCCAAAGGGTAAAGCGTCAATGGTGTGCTTGGGGTGGGAACTAAACCCTTGCAGGACACTATCCCATGCTGTCTGTTTTCTATAGGCCTCAGTTTTAACCACTTCCCCTACTGCTCCCAGCAATTATAAATCTAAATAGTGGATCTCCTTTTGTCCAAACTGCATTGTTAATTTTAAACCCACTGTATTATCATTTAGATAAAAAAATTAGAGAGAAATTAGAGAAAATAAATCCAAAAAAGCAGAAAGTTCTACTTCAGTACCATCCCAAATAATTAAGCAATAATGCCTGATAGGGTGTGTGTCATGCTGGGATAACGTCATGCCTCAGGTGGCTGGGCACAAGGCCGCAGGCCGAGTGTGCATCCAACAACTGAGGTGTGACTTTATCCCAAATGACACACACCCCCTGGAGGGCATTATTGCTATTATACAATGGCTCGTTGTTACATATAAAGTAAAAAAATAATTTTAAAGAATGTTTTTATTAGTGTGGAAAAATATTTTTGTTTCTTAAGAGGAGATGTAAAAAAAAAAAGCTCAGCCTCCAAAAAATCATCAAGCTCAGCATCAAAAAAATCATCTGCAGGTTCACAGTGAGGCTGAGACTAGAGGTGTGATGTTGTACTGATTAACATCACGGGTCCAGCCCAAGACTGACCAATCAGAGTCCAGGATTTTTTCTTGCCATTGTATAATAAATAAATTGTCAATAAATCTTTTATATTTAACAATCCAGGGAAAGAAAGGGTTGATTGATGGATCCAGGATCGCGGCCCCTCCTACCAACCCATGGAAAGGTTGGCATAGGTTGGAGTGACTGAGGAACCCATGGCAGTACCTCTAATTTGTTGGAAAAAAACAACAACCATTAAATAGGAAAAAATTAGTGTGTAATATAAGATCTAATCCTAATAAAATAAAATTCACTGGATATTTAAACTGAGATCCTTCCAAAATAGTTCTTACTACATTGATCCCCAAAATGTGTTTGATGCATGTTTATAGACTCATTACATCTATGGTAACCCACACATACTGTATGTTTCTTGCCAAACAAACCCAGACAACTCATGTAGCACAGATGTTGAATCCTGAAGGTGGGAATCTAACCTGCAAACTTCCTGTTTCAAATAACTATCTAAGTATACTGCTAAAGGCTCAACTAGTGAACCACAGCCTGAAACTATTGGGTGGCCAGGGGGATTCAAATTATCCTTATGGATTTTTGGCAGATGGTAAAAAACAGGAATGTCAGGAAACCGACAATTAAAAAAATCAAAGTCCTCCCCATCTATCCAACCTTCTGTGAGCAACATAATCAAAAATTCCAATAAGCATTCTCTAAATTCTTTAAGGGGATTCTGTTGAAGCAATCTATAAGTGGTTGTTTCTGCTAATTGACTAATGGCTTCTTCTTTATGATCTGAAACATTCATAACTACTATGTTCCCCCTTTGTCAGAGGGCTTGATAATTATGTCTTCCATATTTTTTAAATCTTGTAAAACCATGCGTTCACCAACAGACAAATTATCCCACCTATTTCTCTGCTTTATTTTCCCAATACATACTGCCAAACTAGCTGTTGGAACACTTTAATAGCGTCGCTCCCTGGAGCTGGTGGTTAAATGAAGGAAGGACTTTTCAACTTTGGTTTCACTGCTTTTGGTCGACTATCAGGTGTGGGATTCACTGATTCTTCCACATTGCTTTCATCAGTTACTTGCCAATAACTAGCTATATCTTGTGTAGCTTGATAATACTGTTCCCTAGTATCTACAGTCTCCCCCCCAACCTTCCACCAGTAATTGCTCCAATTCATCTTGTGATAACAAATCTATTAGTGAAATGATGTTACCCTCCTGATCATCTAAGTTAGACTGATTACCAACCTGAAGTTTGTTACTTCGATCAGTCTCTGAGAAGAACTTACATAAATTCAATCTCCTAAAGGGACAATAAAAATCATAACAAATTTGGAACTCATTGATAGAATACACTGGAAAAAATGACAAACCCTTAGACAATAAATTTACATGATCAGCTGAAAGAGAGCAGTTAGATAGATTAATTACAGTCAATTGTCCACCTTGTTCATCATTGTTATTCAACTGAGTAAGTAATTCATTTCTCTGTTGGCCACGTTTTCCTCTTCTTGATCTTTTGTTTCTTTTTTTTTATGTTGAAGAGCTCGTTGCTGTATTATCAGATTCAGTAATTGATTCCGTGCTTGAATAGGCAAAACTTCTAGTCAAAGAAGGGGAGGTAGTGTTGGAGCTGGCTCTTTTGCTTGAACTCTTTGAGTGACCTCTAAAGCATTGTCTTCCCCTTGATTTAAACTCATTGTCCCATTTAGATAAGTGATTGTTAGTATAGTTCTTATCTCTTAACAATTTAACCTTTTTTCTTTCTATTAGCTCATTTTCCAATTTTTTCACTTTAGCTGTTAATCTTGTATTTAGTTCTTTTATCAAGGGGTTAGGGCCACAATCTTCTATCTTTTTTTATATCTGCTCAATTTCTTTCAGCACTAATTTCCTCTTATAATTGTCTTCATCAATCTGTATTTTAACAATTTCAGTATAACACATCTATAAATTATCTTTCCATCTCTGACGATAACGCATTTTCTCTAAACCACATGGTAAGTCTGAGACCCCAGGGCTCCCATTGTTTCAACAAATATTTGTGCAGTGATAGTCTATCATAATGCAAATTCACTTCCTTCAGTACCAATTTTTCAAGTTAATTGAATAAATGTTTAATGTTACCTTCCTGAGTTGTATTTTCCAAGATGGTACTGTCAGTCTCGGCATTTAAATCCACAGCTTGTTTTTGCCTGGCCAGGCTCATGCTGGAGAGTGAGAACGCCATCCTCCTGTTGAAAATTCAGTAATTTTTATGGCTAGACAAATTTAGCCTTTTTCCACGATGTTCATTCACCCAAAAGGGAAAATCATGAGGCACTACTCTTCTGGAACCACGAATAAACCCAACAATGCAAAAAGCATTGTAGTGGTGCAGCAGCAAAAAAGTTGTATTTTTAAACCTCAGATATTGAAGCTGCACTCCAGCTAAATGGCAGGTGCTGAAAAAAATTGAAAAGACTATGAGTAAAAACATTTAGCACTCCAGTACTCCAGAAATTCAGAGAGATATTTCATTGCAAAAAATTTGTGCAATATTTACAGAATTGTAAGAAAAATAAGTTAGTGCAAACAAGCATAAATTCTACTTCACTTCCGTCAACCAGCCTCAGCACTTTGAGGCTATGCCACCCTTTTGTCAGGAGGTGTGACCAAACCAGAATTCTAAGTGATTTAAATACTTAATCAAAGTGCAGGTGCTAACAATTTATATTCACATATTTTCACCATACTCGTGCTAACCACTTCTCCAGATAGAGTTAGTGCAGGACACTCCAGCTCTCATTAGTGATGATGTGCCCAACCATTATCCCTGAATAACATGCTCATACATCACTGCAGGGGTGTGCTGCCATCAGTCTAAACTGATACTTATAGCCTCATTAGATGTTAAAAAAAAGCACCAGACACACATATTAGAAACTATGGTGCTGTGGAAAATAAATGTCAGACTTACTTTAAGGATATTAAATTCTTTACGAGTATATACATAATCTCATATAATTTATATCAAAAATCAGACAGATAAAGAAACTCTTAGTACACATCAAATCATTTGATAAATATCATATGCATGGTAAATGTTAAAACCATATGTTATAGGCCTGGAGGTGCACAGTTTTGTACCACTATATTTATTCATTCATTATTTTGTTAAACAAAAAATATAAGAGTAAAACAAAAATAATTTTGCCCCTTTTCTTTTTGTTATACATTACAATTCTATTTGCTGTCATGCTTTAGAAAGGGGAAAAAACTTATTTTAAACCACGTATTTCATTCATCCGTGTATTAATTTTCTTTTTCCCCTTTTTTCTGTTTTGGTTTTTTCTTTATGAAAAAATGGTTGCCAATTCATTGAGTCATTAAAGCCAACTGGTTTCAAACTTTTTAAACAAAAAATCCACATTGCTTCTGCTCTGTCCAATTCCATAACTCTATCCCCCCCCCCCCGTGTTTATAAGGGATATGATGTATTCCCATATATGATACTCTATGATTAGTAATATTTTCTAACTCTGCCAAATGTTTTCCCACAGGATGCATCAGGTCCCTTTTCTGAATAGCCCTGTAGTGTTCCTGTATTCTATCCTTCAAAGTGCAAGTCATCTGACATACAGTACATGTTTTTAGTCACGACTGCCACAAAACGCCAAACATAGTGTTGATCCTATTTTTTTGTATCGCTAGACTGTGTCAATAATATTTTTTATATCGATACATGCAATTACATGGCAGTTTAAAAAATGTTAACAATTTTTTTTTACTTTTTTTCTGAATTGTAGTAATACTACAAATTTTTTAATTAGAAACTGTGTAACTTGCAATTTAATTCTTAGCAATCTGGTGCCCTAAATCATGTTGTGAACATTTCAGTCTCCCCACTAGCAATCCCTACTCTTCCTTGTCTGCCAAAGTGACCTAAAGTAATAACTCATTTTCTACAAACAGCATTCAGGACAAGCAGCTGAGGTTTTGTTGCGGTCAATGGAACAGCATTGCTTCCCCATCCTGGGGGCAGAACAGGTACAGCACACAATTCATTTGTCTTGGAATGGACCTAGATGGTGTAAACAGATGGGAACCTCAGCAAATTGATTTTAGCTTAAATTCATCATCACCAAAAAGAACACCCTCTCAGTGATACTTTGACAGGCATCCGCATCTCTATCATATTCTCTGGGGAACTTCCACACCACTGCCTGCAGAGATCATACACCCTGGCAGAAGAGGGGACCTGCACCCAGGAAGGACCCAGAGGAGACTCAAGCTTCAGTTAAAGAGCACACTAGGAGCTCCAATCCTTGTACCCAAACAACTGACATCTTCTCCTACTCATTTCACTCGAGACCTGGAGCAGACCCATAACATAAATCAACACTTTGATTTCCTCAATATCTCATAAACCGAGTCCTGCAGTAACTGGAACATCTGGTTCACTGGGATGTTGAGCATGAGGTAGACTGTGGAGTGTGCAGAAAGGAACAGAGAGAGAGTAGAGAGAGTCCAACAGCATCTCCACTACTAGAGGGCAGTAGAAGTGCTCCTTTTCCAGAGACAGGAAGCTCGCAGCCAAACAGAAAGTTACAGAGATGAGATTTGGAGAAAAGGGTGACCAGGGAAGAGAGAGAGACAGTGAGCCCCAACCTAAGGATGTGTAGGGGTTGGAGGTTATAATGAAAAAAAGAGAGGGAGGGAGAGAACAGGGAAGGGAAGGAAGGAAGGAAGGAAGGGAAGGGAAGACCTCACCTAGAAGACAGAACTACAGTGGAGAAGTGCTGGGTTTCCCACATGGGAGTCACCGAGGTTCAAGAAGCCCTCCCCTCCAGGTTTTGTGGTGGAGAAGCAGAGCAATATAGGCCATAAGGCAGAGCTACAGAGGAATCAGTAGATGTCCTCCATCTCGTAAATAGCATAAGTTCTAGGGGGAGGCCACGCGTGTGCTGAGATGGCCTGCCAGATATGTATCTCTATCCTGTGAACTCAAGAAATTTCACCCTTTGTGAACCAGAGCTGAGGGTAGGTTACAAGGAAGCCTGAGGAGAGGTACCCAATTAAGCAAGGCCTCTCAGGGGAAGGTAGCAGTGTTCCAATGTAGCACAAAGACAGCAGGTAGCTGTAACATTTATATCAAAAAGTTCTTTCTCAGTAGGTATAGCCTTATATATGATTGTTGTAGGTACAAGGGACTAGTTCTTTGTAGACAGGGCACCCCACTACATGTGCCCCTATGTAGGTGTCCAACAGCTGTTTCTACAGTATACTCATGCCTTGTCATTCAGACAAAGGCTGGCTAAGGTAATGACTGGAGGGCCTGTGCCCATCACCATCTCTGATGATCTGCTGGTGGCAACTCACAGTATTGATGGGTGAGTCAGGGGCTGATGGGGTGGTAGGTGATGGGTACTAACTGAATGTGCCGGGGGGGTTGGAATTCTTTACCTGGGATCAGGTAGAGGTGAACCACTAGAATACCAGGGAACAATTCCCTATTTTCCATGGGGATGGGGAGACCTCTAAACCACCAGGTAGAATGATGGATGCATAATGTATTCAGGGATCAGTCAGAAGGGGGCACCACTAGACTGGCAGAGAATGATCTGTCATGTAACTCTGGGATTGGGGGCATTTTACCTGCTTTTATGGCAGCTTGTGCCAAATCTCTGATGCAAGCATTGATGAAATGGTCCCCATTGTTGACACAAGCTAGACCACAAAAAGATGGTCTAGCAAGCATTACTTTGAGGAAAAGGATAGAAAATCCCCTTAGATTGCCAGACGACTGGTGCACCATATCTTTGGCACACCGGGGTCTTGTGGCGATCTCAAATGTTCTAAAATTTGGCCCAAGAAGCACTGCCCATAAGAATATTGCTCCCTGATGACCATGACAGGATAGGGAGCTCACACCTCCTTGTACTGTAAACACTGCATTCCAGAACTCCCAGTGTTGGTGCTTAATGTGTCCTCACATCTAGGTCTTCCATATTGGCACAGAGGACTGTCTTGTCCTCATGATGGAAGAATTATTATGTCTTAGCAAAGAACTGAGACCCCAAGCTGATCAGCAGCAAATGAATCAGGCAATTAGCAGAGGACATGCCTTATTCATACAAATATTCAACAATTCCATAGAGATTTAATTAACAATGGATGGCATCCTTCAAAAGTGCTTATGTAGCAAGTTGGCACAGCATTCATGCTGCACGCACTGCATATTACATTGGTTTGATAGTCCAGCAGGGATCTAGGCTTGAAATTCTTTTTAACTCTGAAAGTGTTTATTTGCACACTTCGTGTTTCACCAGAAACTGTATATTTAACCCTTTCCAGATCTCTGTTATTAGAAACAATAAAGATAATCAGTTAACTAGTTATTGTATTTCCTTTACATTTCATTATAGGGTCCCATGTGCCTCAGGATAGCAGACGGAGTGCCAGGAATGTATTCTACTCTGTGTCCCTATGTACATCAGCTGGTCTTTTAATTATTGATGATGCATCTCAGCTGAGGATGAATAATGAGCCTTTTTAAGTGTGGGTTTGATTGGGTTGGTCTCTGGACCTGAAATTATTCAAAAATGGAATGGCTGATAATTCTTAAACTGGAGATAAAAGCCCAACCCATGTGCGTGCACCCTTTTTGTCATTTAGAAGCATGATCTTGGCCACAGGTGTAGAGAAAGTAGAGGGAAGTGGAGGGTTGGCCGGGGGGAGTTGAGTGTCCCAAACTGCTCTCCTCCTCCGGGGGATCAGTGGTCGGTGTTAGCCTGGCCCTAGTGGTGGCTGGGGATGGCGCTGCATCACTTCACTTGGGGGGCGGAGGCAGAGAAGATGGGAGTGTGTGAGGCACCGCCTTTGATGCGATTACACATCCCTTCTGCTGTGCCAAGGGGTACAAAACAGAAAAAAACACATACAAAAAGAACTTAAATTAAAAAAATAAATAAAACATCGGGGCAGCTGTATTTGACCAGTAGTGTCCATGCTGGTTCTCTCTATTGTGCTATTTTTCTAACAATAAATTTGCTTTTTGAATCACCGATCTGATACAATGCTCATTTGTGTGATTTGGAGGTCAAACTGTGCAGAATAGGGGAATTTTGCCAGTGGAATTCACAGAGAATGGCAATTCTGCTTCTGAAATTTTTTTTTAGAATTTCTTTTTTGAATTCCCCAGAATTCCAGGAAGCATTTCTATGCAAACCAGCAAATAACATTCCTTGGATTATGATTTGCAGAAAATTAATCTGCTGAATATAATTCTGTGGTTTTAAGAACCACTGATTACTAATTCTCAGTTGTGATGGTGTGGGTTATTGTGGAACAATGACACGCCTCAGGAAGTGAGTGCCTTACACACTGAGAAGTGACATTATCCCTCATTTTGGAATACCTTATTGTGATTATAAAACAGGTCCACTGGCTTTCATTTAAAAGCTGAATAATGAGGTTCAGAATATTAAGTATATCTGACCTGTGCTGTTCTGCTGGCACACCACAAGACCACGTGATCACATCTGATCAATCACAGGTCTTAATTTCTCTTACCCATTTTATAATTTTTTGTTCATAATGCAGTCTGGCAAATTCTGCCTTCCCATATGTCAAAAGCTGGTCACATGGGACTGCTTCTCCTATAGATGACTCTGCTAGAGTCACACAAAAAAAAACATTCCAGGTCAATAACTAGAAACAAAGAAACATGGAATTTTACGGCACATAAGGACCATTTGCCACCCTGCCCATTTTTCCCCTGCCTGTACTGTCACCGCAGACCCTACATGGTCACCAACTCCCCCCTTTCTTCCCACTAAGATTCCCTTGTGACTATCCCATGCATGCTTGAAGCCCACCACTGTTTTTACCTCACCACCACCTCGTCTGCAAGATTGTTCTAGGCATCTGCCACTCTTTCAGTGAAGAAGCACTTCCTCACATCTCTCTTGAATTCTTCCCTTCCAGCTTCACTGCATGACCCCTTATTCTCATGCATTTTTTCCTCTGAAAAATTACCTCTTCCTGTTCCTTATTTATACCCATGAGGTATTAATATGTCTTTATCATATCCCCCTTCTCCCTTCTATCTTCCAGGGTGCACATATTGAGGTCTTCCAATTTCTTTTTGTAGGTTTCTGATACAGGCTCTGCACCATTTTAGTTGCCCTCCTCTGGACTGCTGCCACTCTGTCTATCTCCTTCCTGAGATGTGATCACGAGAACTGTACACAGTATTCCAGGAAGGGTCTCACCAGCGATCTATACAGTGGCAACACCACCTCCTTCTTTCTGCTAGTGATATCCCTCCTTATGTACCCCAATATCTCACTGGCCCTACTGACTGCCTCATCACACTGTCTCGCCACCTTAAGATCATCAGATATTATTACTCCCGGGTCCCTTTCCTGTTTAGTGACTGTCAATACTTCTTCTCCCATTTTGTATTCTGCCTCTGGGTTTCTGTGCCCAAAGTGCATGATTTTGCATTTTTTTTACATTGAAACCTGGCTGCCATACCCTTGACTCTTCATCAAGTTTTCTCAGGTCTCTGCACATTTTTTCCACCCCCTCTGGCGTGTCCACCCTATTGCAGATTTTGGTGTCATCCACAAAGGGGCAAACCTTCCTATCCAGCTGATATGCAATGTCACTTATAAAGACATTAAAAGGAGAACTATGGAGAATCTTAAAAGGTTTATAAACAAGCACTTGTGATCTGCCTTCCCGAAACACAGCATCGTAGGTCTGGTGCTTACCAATATAATGCCATGTTCCGTTGTCCTCCGGCTGCTTTCTATCCAGAGTCGCTAATCCATAAAGTTTGTGCCGAAATGTAAATAAAGCCCCTGCTCCTTTTAAACCGAGTGCTGCAGTAGCTCCCTAACATGGCGGCAATGTCATGACGTGATGACATCATCTGTACGACGGTGCTCAGAACCAATAATGCAGGGTCAATGGGGACTTAAGGATACAATATGAAATTACCTTAACAAAGCGCTTCCCCTCCAAAACCATTACCTGTACAGGTGTGACAACCAATTTCACACCTGCACAGGTAATGGATTTGAAGGGGAAGCACTTTGTTAAGGTAATATCTACTATGCCCAGTGTTATTTTTACAAAATTTGCCTAAATTTATTTATTTATTTATTTATTTCAGTTTCGGATTAATACATTTGAATCTGGCACTCTTTTCCAAAGGTTCCATGTCAGTCAAACACAATACAGTAAGATACAATACAGGGCACAACCACACAGACAGAAACACACAGTTGTTACAGCTGATTACAGTTAATGTCATAATTGCAATAATATAATCAAAGTTAAAAAACAAGAGGAATTCCAGAGGCAAAAAATTTGGGTTTCAGAGTGCATCTGATCAGCAAACTGCAAGTGCGGTTAAAAGCTATTGTGAAAGTGCTGGGAGACCAACAGGTTGGGAGGAATCCCAGTAGTCAGTGGAGTGGTTTGCAGCCAGAGGCTTTGTCATGGGTTGGATACAGGAGTAGTTCGGTCAGAGAAGGCTTTGTCAAGAGAACATGGGGCAGTGTGGTAATGTGCTTTGGGGGGAGGATGGAACAAGGGGGGTAAGTGGATTAGGATAGATGGGGAGAGGGAGTGCAGGGATTAGAGGGGGAGTAGAGGGAGGATGCAAACAGTGAAGGGCTAAGGGGGGTGTTCGGGGGGATCTGGGTTGAGATTGCAGGGGCCATTATTGGTTAGGGCATCAACAGACCTTTTCACACTCAAGGTAAGACCGTAACCCTGGTTTACATTGGCTGACCTTGGTATACTCTGTGAGGTTAGTAGGCAGCTCATTGAACAAACTGGGTCCCTGGTAGGAGAGTGATTTCTGGGCAAGCTTTATATGCTTGAAAGGCACCAGGAGTCCACCTTTGGTCGCTCTTCTGGTTTGCTGAGTGGGTTGTGCAGCTTTGAAATATCTGCAGGACGATTCAGGCATAAGTCCCAGTACTACTTTTTTTTACTAGTAGCCAGGTCTGGCATTGGATCCTGAGATGGAGTGGGAGCCACCCTGTCTTATCGTTTAGGGAACAGGTATGTGTCATGTGATCGGTCCCTGGTGTCAATTGGCAGGCCTTATTTAGGAGGGTTCTTACTCTTTTTAGGGTGGTGTCAGAGCCAGCCCTATAAATTGGCAGGCCATAGTCTATTGAAGATAACACAGAGCTACTTGTGGCTAGTTTCATGGCGGCAGATGTAAGTGAGTTTTTGTGACAGTAGAGGACATCCAGTTTTATGTTTGCAGTTTTGACCACATGGTCAGAATGAGTGGTGAAACTGAGTGTGCTGTCTAGGTGTACCCAAAGGTATCTGAATGTGCATACTTGTTCCATCAGCTCTCCTTGCCGGCTCTGTATCATTAGAGAGTTGCACTTATTCTTTTTCTGTGGTACAGTGCAAAGCATGCTTTAGTTTTTTTATAGCTGAGCATCAGCTTGCTCTGTGTGAATCATGTTTCGAGCTTAATGAAATTTTCTTGAAGCTCAGTAGTGATAGAAGATAGCTCTCTATCAGCTGCCGAGATGACGGCATCATTGGCATAGAGCACAATATGTGCCAGGCAGGCAGAGGGAAGGAACTTTATAAAGAGGCTGAAAAGGAGCGGGCCTAGAATGGACCCTCGGGGGACTCCTAGGTTTACATCCTTTGGCTCTGAGAGTATGCCGTTAATTCTGACACATTGTGACCTGCGGGAGAGATAGCTATCAAACCAGATAACCGTTTTGGTGGGCAGTCCTACAGACAACAGGCGGTTCAAGATAAAATAATGGTTGACTATCGAATGCCTTTGTGAGGTCTATAAAAATAGACCCCACAGCCATCCCTTTATCCAAGGCATCATAGAGTAGGGAGGTGTATTTGACCAGGGCAGTAAGGGTGGAGAGCTTTTCTCAGAAGCCATGCTGTTATATGCAGAGTAGGCTGTACTTTTCCAGGTACTCAGTGAGTTGGTCCAAGACAACCCTTTCAAAGGCTTTGGATGGGGGGGGGGTAGAATGGAGATAGGCCTATAGTTAGCTGTGTTGGTTCTATCACCAGCTTTATAGACCGGGGTGACAAGAGCTGCCTTCCATCTATCAGGGAATACACCCAACCTTAAGAAGGCATTGAATACTTTAATGAGTGGGTCCGCTAACACATCCAATGCGAGGGCGACCAGCTTCATGTCGACTTGGTCGCTCCCCATTCTTGTCTTCCCAAGGACCCACTTGACGTATTTAATTGTTTCTGACTTACGTATGAGTTTGAAATAGAAGGGCGGTGTATTATTATTTGAGGCTGGGTGGGTATGCAAGTTGGGGGACAGACACGTTGTAGATGGTGTGAGGTATTCACTTGTTAGCACAGCGGAGAGGTCAGTGAAGGCTGTGTTGAGAGCATTAGCTATGTCACTGGGCTCCTGGAGAGACTTAGATCCAGTTATTATCAGGTCAGGTGGGACTCTTGAGGCCTTCCCTGTGAGAGATTTAATGGCGTTCCAAAATTCCCTGCCAGATCCCCAGCTTTTGTTTAATTGGTCCTTGTAGTAGGAGGCTTTGGCTAAGTGAATGAGTTTAGTACAACTGTTTCTAGCTGCCCTATAGGCAGATAGGTTAGTCTGCATCCCAGACTCCTTGGCCTTGTGCCACAGGTTGTCCCTGTGATGCATGAGCTCAATGAGGTATCCAGAGAGCCAGGGGTTGGTGGCCCCTTTAACCTTTGTGGACTTGAACTTAAATACCATGTGTATGCCTGGCACATGCATGGCATCTAGGCTAATCTGATACTTTTGTTTTCACAGGAGGTACTGTATTTTTGCATGTAGGGTCACAGAGCCTAGTTTGTTTTTGCAGAGCTTTGCTATGTTCGCAGGAGCTGCTGTTATTTTGCAAGTCGGGTTGCATAGAGCCTACTTTGTTTTCGCAGAGCTCTGTTGTGTCCACCATCTTGTTTTCCCATTAGCAAGAGATACAATATTAAGAAAAAATGTAAAAATGAATGTAATGCAAACAAGCATTTGTCAATGCTGAATGTTGTCTCGCTGGCATTGGCATTGGTAGTGCGGGAGTTAGAGACGCATAATAGGAGTGGCAGTGAAGTATTGAACTGACGCCAACCCCACATCCACCCTGCAGAGACTGACAGGCATTGGGGTGTGCCTTTGGGTCTTCAGCTATAACGCTCATGCTATTTTACCTCACCCTACACTGTAGACACTGACAAGTGTCGTTGTGTGCTTTGGGGTCCTTGGACGTTATACTCACCCCATTCCAAAAGGAAATACGCTGAGGTGGGTGCAGTATAGGAGAATGGGGTGAACTTTGTGGCTGAACACTCCAAGGCACACCTCGATGCCTGTCAGTAGCTGCAGGGTGGGGTGGGGTGGAATGGGGAGAGCATTATAGCTGATGATCCTAAGTCACACCCCTGATGCCTGTCACTCTCTACAGGGTGGGGTGTAACAGTTGGAAACCCTAATGCCGTAGGTGTGTGTTGGTATTTTCATTCCAAATTATCAACATGAGCTTTTTGTGACCCCACCTCATGAAGAGTGGCAGTATCAGTTTGTTAGCCAAAAGGTAATTTTGCACAGCAACTGTGCCATTTGGCGTCACAGGTACGTAAACACATTTTGGGCAGGATGTGAAAATGACAACTGTATTGTTCATGAGGAGGTGTAAAACAAGCATTTGTCAATGCTGAATGTTGCTTGCTTATATGTGCTGCTTAGGTATTTGGAAGTGAAAGTACCCATAACAGAGGTTCAAATCTATTCCTAGTCGAAACCCCTCCTACATCTCTTCTCCTATCGGTTCTCCACTCCTACTTGTTCCCCTCCATGCCACTCCTGGTCCCTCCCTACCCGTAGCCATCTGCTCTGTCCCCTGGTACTCCTCGTGGTCTCTATCTCCCCATCAGGAGCCCCCCTCAACTCGGGCGACCCCTCCCTTCTCCTGTCTTTTCTGTTAGTTCTTCTGATACTGGGGTCAGTTTCATTCCCTAGTTGTTCTTCCTGCATCGCCCTTTGCCATCCCCTATCCCCCCCAGGATGCCTACCATACTCATCTGCCCTGCACTTAGACTCCTCCCTAATCTCCACAGTTCCTCCCTCAATGTAACCAGTTATCTACAGACCATACACCCCCATCCTTCAAGCCCAGTCCAGGATGATGGCGGACCCACACCCTGTACAGCCCACCACCCTTCCAAAGATGCCCCCCCTACTGACATGTGGCACCTGCCCCATTTTGGCCCCCATCTTATGTTACGGGCTCTTACTCCCAGGTTCTGTACCCTACTACAACTGTTAGGCCCCTATTTACTCAAATCCCTGTTCCCTCCCCACACTAGTCCCCCTACTGCCCCCTTGCTGACCTGGTTAATTCAGTCTCAGATCTTATCCATTAGATACTGTATTACTGTAGCAATCCTAAAGCCTCCTCATCCGTTTTTCACCCCTCGGCTACCATACTTTTTGTTCTCAGCTCTCATATAGTTTCACTTAGCCCAGTTAGAAATCCTATTGCACTCCAAGTATTATTCAGCTCAGAGAAATAAATATGTATTATTACAGCAATCATAACAGTACAGCTCAGTACTTAGCTCAGTTAGAGAAATAAACAGAACTGAATCTGTATTATTACAGCAACCCTAAAAGTATCCAATCATTCGTTTGTCTCCACTCCAGAGACCCTGCTGTACTATAGGACCACAGAGGACTCTGGGTGTGAGGGTGGGCAACTCTAAAGTCCCGGCAGAGCTCCACTGAGCTCGCTTACTCCCCCTCTCTCACTCGTTTATTCTATTTCTCCCGATGCTGCAGGCTGCCCTTTTGTACTGCGCTCCTGCTTGCATTGGTGCCTTTGTCTGCCCACAAAGAAATCTGCAGTAGTCCTGACAGAGCTCCACTGAGCTCACTCACTCCCCCTCTCTCACTCGCTCATTCTGTTTCTCCCTGAGCTGCAGGATGCCCTTTTGTACTGGGCTACTGCCTGCGTTGGCACCTTTTTCTACCCACAAAGAAATCTGCAGCAGTCCCGACACAGCTCCGTTGAGCTTGCTCACTCCCCCTCTCTCTCTCACTCATTCTGTTTCTCCCAGCACTGCAGACTGCCCTTTTGTACTGGGCTCCTGCTTGCGTTGGTGCCTTTTCTGCCCACAAAGAAGTTCACAGCTGTCCTGGCAAGCTCTGTTGAGCTTGCCTCTGCCCCCTCTCACTCACTCTTTCTATTTCTCCCACGCTGCAGGCTACCCTTTGTACTGGGCTCCTGCCTGTGTTGGCACCTTTTCTGCCCACAAAGAAATGCAGCAGTCCCGAAAGAGCTCCGGCTGAGCTAGCTCTCACTCCTCCTCTCTCACTTGCTCGTTCTGTTTCTCCCAGCACTGCAGGCTGCCCTTTTGTACTGGGCTCCTGCCTCTGTTGGCGCCTTTTCTGCCTACAAAGAAATCTGCAGTAGTCCCGACAGAGCTCCGTTGAGCTTGCTCACTCCCCCCTCACTTGCTCATTCTGTTTCTCCTGGTGCTGAAGGCTGCACTTTTGTACTGGGCTCCTGCCTGTGTTGGCACCTTTTTCTGCCCACAAAGAAATCTGCAGCAGTCCCAACAGAGCTCCATTGAGCTTGCTCACTCCCTCTCTCTCAGTCGCTCATTCTGTTTCTCTTGGTGCTGCAGGCTGCCCTTTTGTACTGGGCTCCTGCCTGCATTGGCATCTTTTTCTGCCCACAAAGAAATCTGCAGCAGTCCCAACAGAGCTCAGTTGAGCTTATTCACTCCACCTCTCTCACTTGCTCGATCTTAATCTGTCCCAAACACTGATTTCCCACATCGACCGTGCTATTCTGCGCCAGAAGTGCAAAAACATATTTCAGCCAGAATGTGAAAAATGACAGCTATACTGTTCATAAGGAGGTGTGAAAAAATGCCAGTGTTGAAAATCTGGCATGAAAATATACATTTGCGAAGTTACAAGGGCATGTGGAAACAGTGCAATGCATGCTTGCAACACAGTCATTTTATGGACTTTCATCACCAAATTTTCAACATAGGCATTTTAGGACCTCTGCTCATGAATGTGTCACTGTCATTTTCTTAATCTGTCCCGAACACTGATTTCCCACAGCGACCGCACTATTCTGCACCAGAAGTGCGAAAACACCTTTGGGCCAGGAAGTGAAAAATGACAGCTGTACTGTTCATAAAGAGGTGTGAAAAATGGCAATGTTGAAAATCTGGCATGAAAATATTGCAAATTCATGAAGTTACGAGTGTGCGTAGCTACTGCGCAATGCACGCACGTAAAACAGTCATTTTTTGGATTTTTTCCACCAAATTTGCAACATAGGCTTTTTGAGAGCCCACTTCATGAACACTGTCACTGTCATTTCATTAATTGGTCCCGAAAGGTGATTCCAAGCGGTGACTGTGAAATCACCTTTTGGGACTGAATAACGCCATGACAGTGGCTGAATTCATAAGGAGGGGTCCCAATAACCCCATGTTGAAAATTTGGTGCCAAAAATGCCTGAGATGTGCACCAATGTTTAAAAAACTCTATTTATGCCATTATACAGCTTACTGGCATTTCTTCAGTTTGTGGTCAGCTTTGAAGAGTGCAGACGTGTTCCCGGTCCACCGAAGATCATCACGCCGGGCTCCGGAGGTAAGTATGGGGTTAGGAGGTGTGTAGAGAGGCAGGATGCACAGAGGGTGGGTGCAGGTTGGGGGAGGGAGCAGGACAGACCTCGGGGGACCATTTTCTGTTTTACAGGGTAAAATTAAAAAAAACATCGCAGGACTTTTTTCTTTTACAGAGGCATTTGGCACACTGGGGTGGGCTCCCAGCATGCCACCTGACTGTGTTTTTTGTGGGGGCAGTAGCCGACGGGGGATTGGGCACCCCTGTCAGCACATACAGGGCACAAGAGCTGAGGGGGATTGGGCACCTACCTTGGCAGAAAACATAGTTTTTTTTTGAGGGGGGGACATTATGCCAGCAGGGAGTGGGCTCTCCCATTGGCAAATGAAACTGGGATGGGGACTGAAGCCGATGGTGATTGGTCCCCCGTCAGCAAATAAAGACTGTTTTTTTTGGGGGGACACATGCTGCCAAGGGGGATTGGGCACTCCCTTGGCAGTTTGGGCTGGATGATATTGTCTGTGAACATGGCGGCGCTTGCCGCCGTGTTCACAAACAATATTATGCTAGGTAACGTTCTGCCCTGCAATGATGGGTCATGCCCTCATTGCAGTGGAATGGCTGATGCTGCAATGATGAAGCAGCCCCTGATTGCAGTGGCTAAAATGTTTCAAGGTGGTGGCACACTGGCTGAACTAGTGTCAGCAGCAGCGTGCCACCCCATTGGAGAACTCGGGCCAAGCCTCAAAAGGCAGGGGGGCATTGGCCACAACAGTGCCGCACCTCTACAACCTGTTTCTGCATCAAGCTGCCACAACATGTTTCTTGCACATCTGTGCAAACAACATAAAAATGGCAACGTTGAAAATTTGGAGCGAAAATATGAAAAATTGGTGAAGTCATGAGCATGCATAGAAACTGCGCAATGCACATCCGTAACCCAATTATTTTTGTTTTTTTTTAAACCACGTTTTCAACATAGGCATTTTTGGACCTCCCCTCATGAACAGTGGCACTGTGATTTTCTTAATCTATCCTAAAAGTTGATCTCCCACAGCGACCATGCCATTGTATGCCGCAGATGTGAAAACACATTTCGGGCAGGATGTGAAAAATGACAGCTGTACTGTTCACAAGGAGGTGTTAAAAAATGCCAGTGTTGAAAATCTGGCATGAAAATATTGCAAATTTGCGAAGTTACAAGGGTGCGTGGAAACTGTGCAACACATGCTTGTAACACAGGCATTTTATGGACTTTCATCACCAAATTTTCAACACAGGCATTTTAGGACCTCTGCTCATGAACAGTGTCACTGTCATTTTGTCAAACTGTCCTGAAAACTGATTTCACACAGTGAGCGTGCTATTCTGCACTGGACATGTTACAACACATTTTGGTCAGGATATGTAAAAGGACAGCTATACTGTTCATAAGGAGGTGTGGGAAAATGGCAATGTTGAAAATCTGGAGTGAAAATATTACAGTTTCATGAAGTTACGAGCGTGTGTGTAAACTGCACAATGCACGCTTGTAAAACAGCCATTTTTTAGGTTTTTGTCACCAAATTTGCAACATAGGCTTTCTGAGAGTCCATCTCATGAACAATGGCACTGTCATTTCATTAATCGGTCCTGAAAGGTGATTCCATGCAGTGACCATGAAATCACCGTTCGGGACTGAATAAAGCCATGACAGTGACTGAATTCATGAGGAGGGGTCCCAATAACCCCATGTTGACAATTTGGTGCCAAAATTCCAAAACATGGCCGAGATATGCACCAAAGTTGAAAAAACCCTATTTATGCCATTATACAGCTTACCGGCTTTTCTTCAGTTTGCGGTCGGCTTTGAAGAGTGCAGACGTGTTCCCGGTCCACTGAAGATTGTCGCACCGGGCTCCGGAGGTAAGTATGGGGTGAGGGGGGTGTGGGAAGGTGGGGTATGCAGAGGATGGGTGTGGGTTGAGGGAGGGAGCAGGACAGACCATGAGGGACTGTTTTCTGATTTACAGGTTTAAAAAAAAAAAACATTGCAGGACTTTTTTTTTACAGGGGCATTTGGCATACTGGGGTGGGCTCCCAGCGTGCCACCTGAGTGTTTTGAGGGGCTGCTGTAGCTGATGGGGATTCAGTACCCCCGTCGGCACATACTGAGGCAAAGGGGGGACAAGAGCCGAGGGATTGGGCACCCTCGGCACACAACAAAAGAGCAGTGTGCCGATGGGGAGTGGGCTCTCCATCAGCAAAATTAAACTGGGAAGAGGGGCACTAAATCCAATGGGGATTGGGCCCCATCGCAAAGAAAGACTGTTGAGGGGCACATGATACCAAGGGGACTGGGCACCCCCTCAGCACACATGTGAAATGAGAGAGAGGGGGCATTATGCCGATGGGGAGTGGGCTCCCCCCTCAGCAAATGAAGTGGGTCATGGCATGCCAACAGGGGGATTAGGCACCCCTGAAGTTGGCGCTATGCGCAGCTGCAGTCAGTGCCACCATATTTATTGAACTGCTTCACCAGGAAAGGCACGCCACTGCATGACGAGCTTGTCTCTCATTGCAGTGGACCTTTTCTTAGATCTGGTGGCCAGTTTACATGTTGTTGGTGTCAGCGCCTGCAGCTGCCTAATTGAGGAATGAGGGACGCACCTACTGATGCGTGCCCTACATTCGCCCACAGTGAGCGCACCTCCAAATCTGCTCCTACTGCAATATGCTGACTGGTGCGCAAGCGCGAGCCAACATAAAAAACAAACAAACATCAGAACTTAGCTAAATGGGACCCGTTAAGCTACATTCTGATATTTTGTTTTTGATTGTAGCCAGAAACACCTTTTCTGAGCACCCAAAATCTCGGGTGCCGAGTTTAGCGAAAGGACCACTTCTCTCACATTCTCTGTGTGAGAACAGCAGGGTTTTCTTGACTTCTGCAGCTACAGCTGGAACTCGTGCTGCTGGCTTCAGAGTCAGCTTTGAGCAGCCCCTTTTCCCTGATGTCTAGTGGCATCACTGTCCCCTATCCCTGTTATATAGTGGCACCCCTCTTCTTATCTTTCCCTGGAGTCTAGTGGCACCCCCACCCTCCTATTGTCATATATTTATTTATTTTATTGGTATATTCTGACACCAAGATGCCCACCCCCTGGTGGTAGATGCCCCGCAGTCCCTTCTCTTATTTTATTCCAACAATGGGACCCCCAATCCTCATGTTGGTAGTAGAAGCCCCCCCCCACAGCAGCATATTTGTAAATGTAATGTTTGTAACTGAAATGTATTTATTTTCACTGGGAGGGTGATCGGACATCAGGGTAGGGGGGAGGGAACACTAGACTACCAGGGAGAAATAATATTTAATACGTGGATGGGCATCAGACACCAGGGGAGGAGGGAGGCACCACTAGACTACCAGGGAAATATATGTGTTGTAGAGGGACAATGATCGGACATCAGGGGAGGGGGGGAGAGACCACTAGACTGCCAGGGAATATATTTTACCATTGACTGCAATGGTTTTAGCACGAAATAGGATCCAGTTTTGTGAAAAAAGGATCCTTTATTATGTTTTTCCATTGAGTACAATGGGATTAACATGATCTAGACTCCTGTTTCGTGAAAAATGATTTTTTATCGTGCTTTCCCAATGACTACAATGGGATTAGTATGATTTAGAATCCTGTTTCATGAAAAAGGATCCTTTATCATGCTGTACCATTGACTTTAATGGTACTACCTGTTTTTTTGTCACTCCACAGTTTGTAAAAGGTTTCTGGTTTTGGTCTAAAATTTTCATGGTAGTAAGGTCAAGCACCACAGATATGCCTTTTGGTCATTTGGTGAAAAAATATTTAATTGCTCTGCAGTTGGGGGTGCTTTAAATTTTTTTTTTCTCATAGGATAACATTGTGATGTGAGGTGTACACAGTAATTTCTTTGTCACTCTACTATGAAGAAACAGTTTCCAATTTTGCTCTGACACTTTCAGGGTAAAAAGGGCTTGCACCACCCATGTGCCTTTTGCTGCTTTCATGAAAAAATTTTACTTTCCTCTGGAGTTCTGGGGAGCACAGGGCCCAGAGAGCCCTGCAGACCCATACGGAAATAAGGACACTATTACAATCTGTCAAAAATTATGGATGCATGGGAGCGCAGGGCCAAGAGGGCCCTGTGCTCTGACAAGCCAATAAGGCTACCATTATACTATCTCAAAAAGTAAGGAAATTAGTTGCAAAAACTTCTATTAATGCATCAGTTAGGGTTAAAGCCAAAAAAAGTAGGGAAATGTGGCATTAGGGTGTCCAACCCTAACACCCCATCCCCACCCTGCACGTACCAAAAGGCATTGGGGTGTGCTTTGGGATTGTCAGCCATAACACTCCCCCCATTCTACTATATTGTACCATCTGAGGCTATTTACTTACTGAATGGGGTGATCGTTAGGGCTGACAGTCCTAAGGTACCCCTCAAAGCCTGTTGGTGTGTGCAGGGTGGGGGTGGGGTGTTAGGGTTGGAAACCATAACATCACATTTCCCTACTTTTGTTACTTTAACCCTAACTGATCCATTAACTGAATTTTTTGCAACATATATATATATATATATATATATATATATATATATATATATATATATATACACACACACACACACACACACATATGCTCAGTATATAACTGGAGTGTCTTATTACATTATAAGATGGACCAGGTAGAACTAAAAAAATGACTTTTTATGTAGCTGTTCTGTACGTTAGTTTTAGAATGTGGTGATATTATACTAAATAGCTGGAGCTGTCACTAGACCAATCAGCTTTCAGGACTTGTTCTAGCCATTTTATAATTGACACATACCCAACTATCTTGTAAGCTGAGTTAGCTAAGAAGTGTACCATGATGTGTGAGTATTATTGAGCAGCTCAATTTCAGTGACTCAATAATACCACTCGTAATGAGAGCGAGCAGAAAAGAACAGCACTAGTCAAGTTACAGCGAGTGTAGCAGTGAACTGCATTCATTGGAACACCATATAATCATTTGTTTGGCCAAGCCCTGCTGAGCTGGCCATTTGGTGCAGAGGCAAGAGCCACCGCCACTAGAGCAGATGGACCTGAGTTCAGGTCTGGCTGCTGGGGAAGATTTTTCATCTTTTTTTTATTTAATTTTTCAAAGTCTGCTCCCCCTGGAGTTAGGAATCCTTAGAATGGGGTGTGTGGAGGGCTTGCCTCCCTCATAAAACAATCTTTGTTGTTGTGTGTTGGGAGGGAAAGTAAGTGAACGTCATTGTTTGTGGTGGTCGCTGTTGTCTTGCTCGCGGTTTGTGGTCAGCGCTACTGAGGTGTCACCCTTATCACATAAAAACAGGCAAGATGCTGGCCCACCAGCTCAGCAGTTGGATTTCCACTTGCGACGCCAATGACCAGTTCAGATGTGAGCTCAGGGAGTCAGAGGGCTAGTTATGGGAGGAGGATTGAGCATCTGACAGACTGCTCTCCTCCTCCGGGGGTGGGTGGGGGGAAGCACTCGGTATGTGACTGACTCCTAGCGGAGGCTGTGGGTCAGTGTAGGTGAGGCTTAGCAGCTCTGGGGGGTGTGCTAGACATGGGCACGTGTGCCCCTACATCATTGCATGCCACACCTCCCACCACAGGGGGACAAAAACAGACCTGCAGCCTATCGCCGAATCCCCCCCCATGAAGCTGAGCCTGGAGACTCCCACAACTGCCGGATTAACGACATGGCACCACTTGGAGGGTTATGCTTGGGACCCACCCTGTGGTCCCACCCTGGGAAGCAATCCAGGGTGAATGCCGGCAGAGGCGAGCAAGGTCCTGGGGGATGGAGGTGGGTGAGGTAAGGAGGGCCAAGGAGTCACAACAAAAGACAAAAACAAACAAGATACTTTTCAAAACATTTCCTTTATTCGTGCATAACATGAAACCAGCAAGCAGTGAGTCATAACAATACTGCAATGCATGGGGCACCTAACGTTTTGTGTCTCTCATTTCGCACTTCCTCAGAAGTGTCAATCAATGTTGCACCTGCTTCTTAAATGCTAATCTCTTAAAGAACTATGACACCTTTGGGAAAATTTAGAACACATACTATTTAGACACAATTTTGCTTGCATTTGATATATGTTCTATAGAATTTGCCTTACAGTTATTCATTATTGAGTGAATTTACATGGAAAAAGGATCTTTATCTGTCAGAATTCATTTACACAGAGCTTATTCATCTCATGATGTCATAATCCTTTGTTGTGATGTCACAGTCTGTTGTCATGGTAATAACTGGGATGTAACAAGCAGAATATTATGACATCAGGTTGGGATTAAGCAAAAGGAGCTAATGAACTTGCAAAGAACAATGATCCTGTTTTCATACATAGGATCTGAGTAATACATAATTGAAAGGCTTGCCTGTAATTCAGTGGCCAAGCAGCCAGCCACTCCCACTTCCTGAGCTATATAAGCAGTTCCTCTCAGCCTCACTGTGAAGCATTTTGTCTTTGCAGCTGGCGGCTATGTTGGTTTGTCTTCTGAGCTGGCTGGGGCCTAACACCCACCTCCGCCTGCTGTTTCTGTGTGTCTCTGCTGGACTTCAGTGTTTGTTTTCCTGCTTCTGGTTTGTATCTTTCCTCCAGTTGTATGCTTCCCTGTGTTTTGTTTCTTGTTTATTTTGGGCCTTCCCTGTTTTCTGTTTTGGTTTCCTCTCTTGGGGGGCTTTTATTTTTAAAACTCCTAGCATACTGCTACTACAGAGCTCATTCTGCTTGCTTTCAGTTACAACTCTCAATTTACTGCACTGCAACCGCAAACCTACTCAGAGCTCATGCTACTGCTTTCAGTTACCTACAATTTCAGCCACTGCTGCTGACTGTTTACTTTAATTACTATTGTACCCAGTGCCTGTGTTTTAACACTGTACTCATTTAACTACTGCTGTACAGGCCCACTTGCTTCCTGCTGCTGCATTGTTTACACCCATTCCTATTCTACCTTGTTTACTCTGAGGTTAGCCGAAGCTCCTGCTGAGGCTATTAAACTAGCTTTTATATCTGCATGTGGTTCTCTGCCTTTCATCACTTCCTTGTTTGTCCTACAGTGGGGACTGGGAGGTGTTTTGGGGGGTCATGGCCTTTGTGGTTAATTTTGCTCTAAATCCTGTCTTCACCACTGAAAATCCTCAGAGTTTGTCACTTTGATTTGGCTATTCATGTCTGGCTGGCTTGCCCCTAACTTAGTGCTGTTTACTTGCTATACAGTTGTTATGCAGTCCACCTATTACTACTACTACTACTGCTTACTGACCTATCCAGTCCCCCTTGCTTATGCAACCGTTGCTCCTTGCTTATGCAAACCATTGCTATATGCCTAGTGCCATCCCCTCTGCTTCGCCTGGGATTCTACTGCTCTCAATCTGCATCTGACCTTGCAAGGTCTCAGCACTCAATGCTCCTTACGATCTCGGCACGCTGTGCTCATTCAGCTCACCTGCTTTACAGCTCTCAATTCTGGGGCATGCCAGCCATTCTAATCTGGCGCAGGTTCCTGCAGCCGACGGTCTCGCTCTGCATTAGTCCACATCATCGAGTGTGTCCAACTTGGGGCAGGATCCTTCTCACTGACCCATAGCTGGGAATGTCCTCACCCCGGGCTTGGCTTTAGCTGCCTGCTATGTGACAGCAGCTCCTGGTGTAGAATTTAAGACTAGTGGTGAAGGGTGGTTACGGCAATCTCCTTTGGCTCTAGTGTTCCACTATAACGGTTGGCCATTGACTTTAGTGGTTTCCCTAGCAAGGCACCTTCACCGCATTCTCCCCACGACTGCCTCTGGTTCACCTGGTTTGATTTAGGGCGGGTAGGCCAGGTGAGTGCCTCAGCAGTTGTTGCTCTCCTCCTGTGCCTTGGATGCTCGTATTGTTGCAGAATTTTCTCGCAACCTTCCAAGACATTCCTGCTAGAGAGTTTGAGTGAGAGCCTTCCTCCAAATTGAAATTTTCCACCTCCCTTTAATTGGGTTTTCCAAACTACAGCTGCAGAGCCGTCACTAAATACATTTTCCCAAGCCTGGAGGGAAGGTGACCTAGGCCTTGGATCCCCAGAGATTTCCTCCTCATAGGGTTTTTTTCTCTCCTCCATTGCCTCAGGTCATAACACTTAGCATAGTTTTCCCCTAGTTTCCTTAGGTAGGTTCCGTTGTTGGATGGAGGTGGAGGATGTCCTGCCATTCCCTCTCTCCTTAGGGGATTCCCTTCTCTCAATGCAAGCCATCACTATTCTTCTCTACTACTATGTTCCAGTTACTGCCTCTCCGTCACTGTTACTGCTTGCTCATACGCATCATGTTGCCTCCTTTGGGGATGATACTACATTTCTTTTGGGGATTCCTTTAACATCTTTATAGGTGACATTGCAGAGGGTCTGGAGGGAAAGGTATGCCTCTTTGCAGATGACACACAGATCTGTAACAGAGTTGATACACAAGGGGGGGTAGAAAGGATGAGAAGGGACTTGGCAAGGTTGGAGGAATGGTCAGACATATGGCAACTTAGATTCAATGCAAAGAAGTGCAAAGTAATGCACCTGGGAAACAAAAACCCAGGAGAAGAGTACACAATAGCAGGGGAGGTACTAACAACAACAAAAATGGAAAGTGACTTGGGGTAGTCATATCAGATGACCTAAAGGTGGGTAAGCAATGTGAGAAGTCAGTAAGGAGAGCCAGGGGGATACTGGGATGCATAGGACGGGGCATCACAAGTAGAAAAAGGGAAGTGGTTATCCCCCTGTACAGACAGTTGGTGAGACCCCATCTGGAATACTGTGTGCAGTTTTGGAGACCCCATCTACGCAAGGACATATACAGGATGGAAGCAGTCCAGAGGAGGGCAACTAAAATGGTGCAGGGTCTGCATCAGAAACCATATGAAGAGAGACTGAGACAGCTTAATATGTATACCCTTGATGAAAGGAGGGACAGGGAGGACATGATAGAAACTTTAAGTACCTCAAGGGAATCAACAAAATCCAGGAGGGTAGCATTTTTCAGAAAAAGAGATGTGTAAGAACAAGGGGGCACAATTTAAAGATAGAGGGGAGACGGCTCAGGGGTAATGTGAGGAAATTTTTTTTCATGGAGAGAGTGGTGGATGCATGGAACTGCCTTCCTGGGGAGGTTGTTGGGTCTAAAACAGTGCGGGAATTCAAACATGCATGGGACAGACATAAGGCAATTGTAGTGGGGGGGTTGCAGGAAGTAGGCAGTTGGTTAACTAGAATCTGCAGCTTATCCAATAGGAAGGGAAATGGGCAGACTGGGTGGGCCAAGTGGTCCTTATCTGCTGTCAAAGTCTATGTTTCCTAAGATACCTTTAGCCATGGGAACCGTCACGTGGCACCTCTAGGGGCAGAACGCTCTCTGAGTGTTCCCTGCTTCATGCCCCTACAGGGTGGTAATTCCTCTGGAATAGAGTGCGAATGGCCACAACCAAAACTAACACAGTTACACAAGCATAACACTATACTGGCTGCATAGGTCAGTGAATTGAAAGGCTTGCCTGTAATTCAGTGGCCAAGCAGCCAGCCACTCCCACTTCCTGAGCTATATAAGCAGTTCCTCTCAGCCTCACTGTGAAGCATTTTGTCTTTGCCCCACCATCCTCCCCCCTCCTACTCCAGCGGCAGCGCTGTCTCCTTAGGGGGATTCCTAAGGTACCTTTAGCCATGGGAACTGTCCCATGGCACCTCTAGGGGCAGAACCCTCTCTGAGAGTTCCTTGCTTTGTGCCCCTACAGGGTGGTAATTCCTCTGGAATAGAGTGCGCGAACGGCCACAACCAAAACTAACACAGTTACACAAGCATAACACAATACTGGCTGTGTAGGTCAGTGAATAGTGAGGAGAAATGCAGAACTAATGTGAAATATTTGCTGAATTGAGTCCATATATTATGTTTTTCAAAGTTCTTCTGCAGGCATCAGTTGCTCTGTAAATATGCATTACAAATGCTTTTTAATATGCATTACATATGCAAGCTTCCTCAAAAAAAGGTATGTGCCAAAAGTGTTAAAGTGCTGATAATAAAGGCATCATGTAATACTGTACTGTAAATATATTTCATAAGACTAAACGATTCAAAGAACATTTGCATGAAAAAATTATGTTGAGTCCCTGCCGGCCCGCTGGAGCAGTGGTAGTGTCTCCGCTTGTGACACCAACATCCTGGATTTAGGAACGGACCTGGAGAGTCAGAGAGGCATCTGGGGAGGAGAACTGAGCATCCCACAGACTGCTCTCCTCCTCTGGGGGGAGGGTGGAGAAGCTTCGGGTGCATGTCTGACCTCAGCTGGAGGCCGGGAAGGGGACAGCAGCAGAAGCTTGCATTGCTGGGAGGCGTGCCGGACGTTGGCACTCATGCGCCATACATCATTGCATGCCACACCTCCCGAGGGACAAAAACTGAAAAATGCTGTCCCACAGAGTGACACCCTGCCTAACAAACCCTTCACCATTCACCATGCAACTTGGTTGGGAACCGAGCTAAAATGCCACCAGGAATAGCTAGGCCCAGGACAAGCCAGGGAGGAACACCAGAAGATGTGTCTGCTGGAAACTGAGCTTTAACTCCATGGGAACATGCCTACTCAGCAACCCTGCCCTGGGGGGCAAGCCATGGAGGAACAGCATCCTAGGTAAGTCCCAGGGTGGTGAGTGCTGGGCCGGGGTAGGGGCTGAGTTAAGGACTGGGCCAGACAAATAAGCATACTAAATAAAAAAAATGATGCAGAGTCCATTTTATATTGTCAAAGGAAGACACAGCATGATTAAAACTTTGCAATGCTCAAGCCTATGATAGGGATACTAACAGTGGTTATAAATGCATTTATAAAATGGGTCAGAAGTTTCATGGATCCTGATTGGCTGAGAGGTATGTTGGCCCATGTCCTCATCAGTTCATAATGTGCCAGCCAGTACCTCTTCAGCCGGTCAGGACTCATCACAAGACAGATCATTGTGCCATCCTGTGTAATCCTCTGCTGTAGCAGACCAATCCAGTGAGCATGGCAAACGTGCCTCCAGGAGGCAGCTTACATATAAAATCCCAAACCACTCCTCCGCTGTCGCTTCTAAAATCCATACTTCTCACAAAAGTGGGAGTAAGTACCACTTTAATTTTAGCGCCCAAAAGTTTTGTAATAAAAAAAAAAAAACAGGTACTGCAAGCTACTGCAACAGTCGCAGTGTTTTCACTGAGCCAGCTCTGAAAGTGAAAGCACTAGCTCCTACGGTGGCTTATAAGGGACACACTTACTGTCAGCCTAGATTGCCACTGTGTCACTTGCACTAAAAAGACAAACTGAGAAAAGGAAAAGGTACAAAAAATTAAAGTAAAAATTCTGAACAGTGTTTGTTCCTGTCTGTGGCAGGGAGGGGGGTAGACAGACAGACACCACCACCCTGCAGTGGCATAACAACTCAATTCCATTGGAAAACCAAAGGACACTAAGCATGCAAAGACTACTTTATTATTTCTTGGGGGTATTTCTTCAGATTTTTTAATATTTTTTTAATGTTTATTATTTGCACTTTGCCAGGGGACCCATTTTATAAGCGCGGTAAGACACTCCGAGGCGTGGGTTATGGCCTGACAAGTGCATGCCCCAGGTGCTAAAAGCACTTGGAGCAAGCTCCGCGTGCCTCATAACACACCTGGGGCATGCTCTTATTGGGCCATAACCCACACCTCATCGTCTCTTATCGCTTACAGATAAGTCATCATATTCAAAACAAAAATCACTACAATACCTGCAGAGAGAGAGCGAGATCACACGATGAGTAAGTTAAAGTGTAAGCTGGCAATAAACGATAGAGAGAGCAACTGAACTTCCCACTCGACATCTATCCATGATAAATGGATTGATGTCAGTTATATCTGTAGAACAAAATATAAGCAATTATGAATTGGAAATGCTACAGTGCTTCCATCACGAATGATCCCCCAATAGTGAATCCTATTAGCAACACAGTATGCAACTGGAGGCTGTGGAAATCAAACCCAGGTCTTCTGGATGTACCAAAATCATTCACAGCTTGTTACTCTAAACATTATTGTAGGTGCTGGGGGGAAGAGCGTGGGATTGAGGTGCTCAGGGAGGGATGCATTATTTTGCTAGGTTTGGGCCAGTAAGGAAAGTGGGGTGCCAGTTTTTTTCCTTTTCTTTTTTTCTTTCAGCAGGTGGGTGAGTAGTGTTGACCAAATTTGAAACATCCCCTATTCAGGAATGGCTCATGAATATTCAGGAAATCTATTATTCATGTTATCTTTGAAATACTATTTTACCCCTGCACACCCCTACCACACAGATGCAGAGGGAGTAGACCATCACTGCATACTCAGATAACTTGCCACCCTGAATTAGGGCCGTATATCCCCCGTCTGTAAGGATTGAAAAATGCCTTAAAGCAGCAGTGCAATGGAAACATTTTTTCCCCAAAAAGCTAGTTTCGGCTACAAATAATAAAAAAATTAGCATCCCTGTCAAATCCACTTTTTTAGGTACCTCCTGTACTGTACACCATGATACGTTTATTACATTTTCTCAGTCCTAACACTTGCCAGGTCAAAATGCTGTTTGTAAGCCAAATCTGGTGGGCATTTTTTTGTCTTGAGAAAAAAATGAAATTTAAATATTTATAAAATACTCACATTTTGGTGGGAGTAAAACATGTTACCACCAACTAAAACTTGAAGATGCCTGGAATATTTTATAGTGAAAAAAAGGTATTTTTTGCCGAGTTTCTTTCCACTGTTGCTTTAAATCTGTTGGACTACTAGTAATCACCAGGAAATGGCTATGGTGAGGCTGGCCAGAGGAGCCTGTGACCAGGACCCAGATCCCCTAGCATGGGGGGAGGGGCACAGCCCCATACCAGTGGGACAGTCAGAAAAGCTAGTCAATTGTTTTAAATATTTATATTGATAGAATAGTTCATAGTTTGGCTGCAATAGAAAGTGATGCCCCTAAATTAAAAGGACACGAGGTAAATATTCTATTATATGCAAATGAAACAGTTCTTCTCTGCAGGTCTGCAAATGGGTTATGAACTGCACTTGATAACATTAAAGACATCTTAATTAAATTAAAATTGCAGTTAAATATTGAAAAATCTAAAGTACAGTATTGGTATTAGGGTGTACGAAGAACCTGAACTTCCACTGGACTGTTGGTGATGCCATAACTGAGGAAGTTAGTTCCTTATTTGGGGTTGCTCTTGGATGGAAAAACAAAACAGAATAATCATATTGAGAAACAAAGAAAGAGGCAAGACAGCTGTATTAAGAATTCATAGGTGTGGGAATTTGTTTGCAAATAACTCCTTTAGTGCCATGCTAACAGTATATGTGGCCTAACTTAAAGCCACAGTGCCTGATAGTGGTGAAAATTCTGACCTACACTTTTTTTTATTCTGTTTTAGACAGCCCCATATCTCCTGCCTTGTATGATACCCTTCTGCTTTAGTACTTTTTTCACATTTAAAATAATAAAAAGAGTTTTCCTTTTCATATGGCTCAGGGCAGGTTTTCATCAGTATTCATAACTGTTTTTGTACACCTGTTGTCCCATGAGGTCAGAGAGCAGTGTCTGCTGCGTGCTAGTTCATTATAGTCAACCAGCATGAAGAAAAAACAGCACCTGCAGATACAGAACCACACACAAATGGTTGTAGATAAAATATACCATTTTATTCTCTCTGATGAAACTTAGCATGGACTGAGTGAAACGTCAGTCTAGTGCAACAGCTATGATGTCATGTAGCTGCATCTAGCTCACACATGTTGTTGGACTGGATTAGCAACGTGGTGAATATAATGGTATATTTTATCTACAACCATTTGTGTGTAGCTCCATATCTATGGGTGCTGTTCTTTCTTCATGCTGGTTTACCGGATACAGTGTAGCACTGCAGTGCTTATCCCTGCTGCTTCTCATTTGTTCGTAAAGACTTCATTACAGTCACATGACAAGTGATCTTAAAACAGTGCAAAAACTACAGGGAATACTGATGAGAATGTGGACCGAGACATATTATAAGGAGCTCTCTTTTTATTATTTCAACTGTAAAAATAAAAGTAGGTAAAACGGACTCAAAATAGGAAAAAGGGCATCATCTAAGTCAGGAGATAAGGGCCAATCTAAACCAGAATAAAAAAGTGTAGGTCAAAAGTTCCACCGCTACCATGCACTGCTGCTTTAACTGAAGCTTGCTATATGAGGTTGAGATCTGGGACATTGAAAAGTCAGTTTGTTCTTTAGATGCAACACAAAATTTTGTTCCTGAGGGTTGTTTTTAGCCTGCCACAATTCATCCTTGGAGAATATCTTACAGCAGAGTCGGGCTCTATAATAATGAAGGCACAAGCTGAAATCAAAATAATTAAAAACTTCAAGCGTCCCAAAAATTGTGATAATGAGTTCTTAAATGCCTACTAGGAACTCCTATTACATTAGGAGGCAATATAGCACTGCAATTTAGGGCTTTGAGCTGCAAACCTGGAGTCCTGTGTTTGAATCCCACAGCCCCAACTTGCATACTGTGTGATCCTGAGCAAGTCACTTAACTGACCTGTGCTCCTAGGTCCCACCTAGAAACAAGCTTTGGCTTAGTGTGCCTTTGCAGGTTAAACAATTCCCCTTTCCCTACTAGACTGAAGTATCTGAGTTGCTTGCTGGAGGTATCATAAGAAAAATTATTCTGAACACATGGTTCAAACAATGATTGATTGATGAGAAATTATCATTTCTCTTCTATTTTTATGTTGATTGCACGCAGTGCAAGAAACATAATGGGACAGCTTGCCAATGCCCCCACAGCCTGCAAAGGCTTGTCCTTCCCCAATGCCGTTGCAGGCTGCTGGTGACACAAGTTTGGAACGTTTACACCAACTTGTGACAAATCAGCCACTGCAATCAGGGGCCGCCTCGTCATTGCAGCATCAGCCATCCGCTGCAATGAGGGAGTGATCCATCATTGCTGGGCGGATCTAGCAAGCCTGATATTGTTTGTGAACATGGCAGCGGGTTGCCGCCTTGTACACAAACAATATAACACCCCCCCCCCGTGTTTATGTGCCAACAGGGACCCCAATCCCCATCGGCTTTGGTGCCCTGTGTTGATTTTGCAGATGGAGCCCCTCCTGTCAGCATTCTGTAACTCCTGCTTTCATTTTCTGCCGACAGGGTGCACAATCCCTGTCGGTATAATGATATCCCCATGTGTGCCGGCCAGAGTGCCCAATCCCCATCGGCTGCAATGACCCAAAAAAAAACACAGAAGCCCTGGTGGCACTCTGGGAGCCCACCCAGTGTGCCACATGCTCCCTAAAAGTGAAAAACGGTCCCTGCAATGTCTTTTTTTTTTTTACCTGAAAAAGGAAACGGTCCCTCATAGTCTGCCTGTCCCCTCCCACAACCCACACCCACCCACCCACGCCAGCCCTGCCTCTCCCACACCCCTCACCCCACACTTATCTCTGGAGTCCGGCGCGATGATCTTCGGTGGACCGGGAACACGTCTGCACTCTTCAAAGGCGACCGCAAACTGACTAAATGCCAGTAAGCTGTATGATGTAATGAAGAGTGTTTTCAACTTTAGTGCATAACTCTGGCATTTTTTGGAATTTTTTCACCAAATTTTCAACATGGGGTTTTTGGGACCCCTCCTTATTAATTCTTGAACTGTCATGGTGTTAATCTGCCCCAAAAGGTGATTTCGTGGTCACTGCGCGGAATCACCTTTGGGGGCTGATTAATGAAACAACAGTGCCAGTGTTCATGAGGTGGGCTCTCAAAAAGCCTATGTTGCAAATTTGGTGGAAAAAACCAAAAATGACTGTTTCACAAGCGTGCATTGTGCAGTTGCTATGCACGCTCATAATTTCGTGAATTTGCAATATTTTGATGCCAGATTTTCAACATTGGCATTTTGTCACACCTCCTTGTGAACAGTACAGCTGTGATTGTTCACATCCTGGCAGAAATGTGTTTTCACACTTCCAGCGCAGAATAGCATGGTCACTGTCAGAAATCAGTGTTTGGGACAGATTAAGAAAATGACAGTGACACTGTTCATGAGTAGAGGTCCTAAAATGTCTATGTTGAAAATGTGGTGATGATAGCACATCAAATGTGTGTGTCACAAGTGTCCGTTGCGCAGTTTGCTCGCACGCTCGTAACTTCACAGATTGATAATATTTTCACTCCAGATTTTCAACATTGCCATTTTTCCACACCTACTTATGAACAGTGCAGCTGTCATTTTTCCCATCCTGGCCAAAATGTGTTTTCACAGTTGCGGCGCAGAATAGAACGGTCGCTGTGGGAAATCATTGTCCGGGATAGATTAATAAAATGACAGTGATACTGTTCATGAGCAGAGGTCCTAAAATGCCTGTGTTGAAAATCTGGTGATGAAAGCCCATCAAATGAGTGTGTTACAAGTGTGCGTTGCACACTTTCCACACACCCTTGTAACTTTGCAGATTCATAATATTGTCATGCCACATTTTCAACAATGACATTTTTTCACACTTCCTTATGAGCTGTACAGCTGTCATTGTTCACGTCCTGAGTGAAATGTGGTTTCACAGTTGCAGCACAGAATAACGTGGTCGCTGTGGGAAATCAGTGTTTGGGACAGATTAAGAAAACGACAGTGGCACTGTTCATCAGCAGAGGTCCTAAAATCCCTATGTTGAAAATTTGGTGACAAAACTCCATAACATGACTGTGTTACAAGCATGCGTTCAACTGTTTCCACGCACCCTTGTAACTTCACAAATTTGTATTATTTTCATGCCACATTTTCAACAGTGGCATTCTTTCACACCTCCTTATGAACAGTACAGCTGTCATTTTCCACATCCTGGCTAAAATATGTTTTTGCATTCCTGATGGAGAATAGCATGGTCGCTGTGGGTTATCAGTGTTTGGGACAGATTAAGATGGAATGTGTGAGGGGGGGGGGAGTGACCGAGTTCAACTGAGCTCTGTCGGGACTGCTCTGGATTTGTTTGTCGGCAGAAAAAGGCCCCAATGCAAGAGGCCAGTACAAAAGGGCAGCCTGCAGCACTGGGAGAAACAGAACAAGAGAGCGAGTGAGGGAGGGTGAGTGAGCTAACTCACCGGAGCGCTGTCAGGATTGCTGCGAATTTCTCTGTGGGCAGAAAAAGGCATCACTGCAGGCAGGGGCCCTGTAGAAAAGGCTAGCCTGCAGCCATTGGAGAAACAGTACAAGTGAGTGATACAGGGGGACTGAGTGAGCTCAACAAAGCTCTATCAGGACTGCTGTGGATTTCTTTGTTGGCAGAAAAAGGCGCCAATGCAGGCAGGAGCCCAGTACAAAAGGGTCGCTTGCAGTGCCAGGACAAACAGAATGAGTGCGTGACAGAGGGAGACTGAGCAACCTCAATGGAGCATTGTCGGTACAGTTCTGGATATCTTTGTGGACAGACAAAGGAGCCAATGCAGCCAGCAGCCCGGTACACAAGCGCAGCCTGCAGTGCCAAGAGAAACAGAATGAGTGAGTGACAGAGCGGTAGTGAGCGACCTCAACAGAGCCCTATTGTGACTGCTGCAGATTTCTTTGTGGGCAGAAAATGCAGCAATGCAGGCAGGAGCCCAGTACAATAGGCCAGCCTGCAGCATGGGCAGAAGCGGAATGAGTGAGTGAAGAGGGGGTGGCGAGCTCAATGGGCACAATGTCGGGATAAAACTCAGATTTCTTTCTGGCCAGAAAAAAGCCACCAATGCAGGCAGGAGCCCAGTACTAAAGGGCAACCTGCAGCAGCAGGAGACCCAGAATGAGCGAGTGAGGAAGGGGGAGTGAGTGAGCTCAATGGAGCTCTGTTGGGACTGCTGCAGATTTGTTTGTGGGCAGAAAAAGGCAGCAATGCATGCAGGGGCCCAGTACAAAATGGCAGTCTGCAGTGGCAGGAAACCCAGAATGAGTGAGTGAGAGGAGGAGGAGTGAGTGAGCTCAGCGGAGCTGTATTGTAACTGCTGCAAATGGCGGCAATGCAGACAGGAGCCCAATAGAAAAGGGCAGCCTGCAACGCCGCCAGAAACGGAATGAGCGACTGAGAAAAGGGGACAGAGCGAGCTCAATGAAGCATTGTCAGGACTGCTGCAGATTTCTTTGTGGGCAGAAAAAGGCGCCAACAGAGCCAGGAGCCCAGTACAAAAGGGCAGGCTGCATCGCCAGGAGAAACAGAATGAGTGAGTGACACAGGGGGAGTGAACAACCTCAACGGAGCTCTGTCAGGACAGGTGTGGATTTCTTTGTGGGCAGAAAAAGGTGCCAATGCAGGCAAGAGCCCAGTACAAAAGGGCAGCCTGCAGTGCCGGGAGAAACACAATGAGCGAGTGACAGAAAGAGAGTGAGCGAACTCAATGGCACTCTCTCATGACTGCTGCGGATTTCTTTGTTGGTAGAAAAAGACGGCAGTGCAGGCAGGAGCCCAGTACAAAAGGCCAGGCTGCAACGCCGGCAGAAACGGAATGAGTGAGTGAGAGGCGGGGAGTCAGTAGGCTCAACAGACCTGTGTTGGGACTGCTGCAAATTTCTTTGTGGGCAGAAAAAGCCACCAACAGAGGCAGGAGCCCAGTACAAAAGGCCAGCCTGCAACGCCGGCAGAAACGGAATGAGTGTGTGAGAGACGGGGAGTCAGTAGGCTCAACAGACCTGTGTCGGGACTGCTGCAAATTTCTTTGTGGGCAGAAAAAGCCACCAACAGAGGCAGGAGCCCAGTACAAAAGGGCAGCCTGCAGCTCCAGGAGAAACAGATTGAGTGAGTGAGAGAGGGGGAGTGAGCCACCTCAACGCAGCTGTGTTGGGACAGCTGCAGATTTCTTAGTGGACAGAACAAGGTGCCAACGTAGGCAGGAGCCCAGTACAAAAGAGCAGCCTGCAGCACTGGGAGAAACAGACTGAGCAAGTAACGGAGGGGCAATGAGTGAGCGCAACACGCCAATGCAATCAACATTCAGCATTGACAAATGCTTGTTAGAAATTGGCCTGCATCCAAGATGTCAGTTTATGAGCAAGAATCTATAAGCAGGATCAAGGATATTTATAGACAAGTGGATGTGGCTGGAATTCAAAACAGCAAACTGCAGGTTATGTAGACCATTAAAAGAAACCCACGATGGAGTACTGTATCGTAAGAAATGTGAAGATAGCAGCTATGTCAAGATTATTGCACAACTCAGAAAGGATGTACATGGAGGTCTAGGAGCTAATTGTATGAATATTGCTACGAATACTTTAAAAAATAAGATTATTGAAGCTGTATTTATTGGTAGTAATCACAAATCATTAGGTTTCTTCATATATATTGCTACTTATACTAAAAAATATTATTGATGCTGTATTTATGGATTGTAATTTTGGATATGAAACAAAATAAAATAAGCATTTGTCAATGCCAAATGTTTGCTTGCTGGTATTAGCATTGGAAATGCAGGAGTTAGACAGATGCAGAGTAGGAATGGCAGTGAAGTATTGAACTTCACGCCAACCCCACCTCCACCTGCAGAGACGGACAGGCACTGGGGTATGCGTTTGGGTTGTCATCCCATAACGTTCATGCCATTTCACCTCACCCTATCCTGCAGACACCGACAAGTGTTGAGGTGTGCCTTGGGGTGTTTGACTTTACAGTCACCCCACTCCATAAGGACATATGCTGAAATGGGTGCAATATAGGAGAATGGGGTAAACTCTGGGGCGGAAGAGTCCAAGGCACACCTCAATGCCTGTCACTGGCTGCAGGGTGGAGGGGTGGAACAGCATGAGCATTACAGTCGGCAATCCAAAGGCACACCCCTGATGCCTGTCAGTCTGTATAGAGTGAGATGCTATGGCTGGAAACCTTAATGCCCCGGGCATTTGTTAGTATTTGCACTGCAAATTTTCAGTATGGCCTTTTTGTGACTCCCACCTCATGAAAGTATTTGGGACCTCTTCTCATGAACAGTGGCACTGTGAGTTTGTCAATGTGTCCCAAACTTTGAGTTCTCACAGCAACCATGCCATTGTGTTGCAGATGTATGAAAACACAGATCGGGCAGGATGTGAAGAATGACAGCTGCACCATTCATAGGAGGTTAATGAAGAGAGTGCTAATGTTAATCGGTGGTGAGAAATATTAAAAATGCTAGAACCTCCGAAGGTGTAAACTGTGCAACACACCCGCATAACACAGTCATTTAGTGGAATTAGTTCACCAAATTTTCAACATAGGCATTTTGTGACCTTTGCTCATGAACACTGTCAGTATGGTTTTCTTAATCTGTCTCGAACATTGATTTCTCATAGCAACCATGCTATTCTGCGCCAGATGTGTAAACGCATATTTTGGGCAGGATGTAAAAAATGACAGCTGTACAGTTCATCAGAAGGTCTTAAAAAAATGCCAGTGTTGGAAATCTGAAGTGAAAGTACTACAAATTTGCGGAGTTATGAGGGTGCGTGGAAACTGAACAATGCACGCTTGTAACACAGTTATTTTATGGACGCTTGTCACCAGATTTTCAACATAGGCATTTTAGGACCTCTGCTCATGAACAGAGTCACTGTATTTTACATACGAATCTGCCAGCAGAACAGACCAACCGGTCTATCTAAATCTGCCAGTGTGCAGCTAGTGTATCACCCTTTTGTCTACACACGACAGCGAAACAGAAAAGGACCATTACGGCGACATTCACGGTAATGGTCCATTTTCCTTGTTTCCACCTTCCCCAGTGTTCCGCCTCCTCCCCGGACGAATTCTGACCTGGAGTTGGAATCTTAGAGTCCGGGGTGGGTGTGGAGCAAAGCCCTTGACACGGGTGTGAGGCACAGCCCCCACAGAAAACAAGGAGAAAGCACAATACCTGCATCGATATTGTGCTGTCGCTGTGGGGGAGGTCGGCATTTTTGCTGAATGGAAAACTTGGTGCTTCCGCAGCTAGCACCCTAGACTTCAGCTGCCCTAGCCTTCTCACCCTCAGTTCCTCCCCCACTTGTCCCAGCCTCTGCCACTCTGACTCTTCCTCTTGCGTTATCCCTGTCCTTCTTAAAGCTATTGACTGTCCTACATGTTACCACCGCCTCTGGCAGCGCATTCTAACTAGACACCACCCTCTCAGTGAAGTAGTGCCTCCTCATTTCCCTCTTGAAATGTCCCCTTTCAACCTTAGTCCGTGCCCCCTCGTCTCTCTTCCACTCCTCAGTTTAAACACCATCTCAGTGCTATGTTTATTTACCCCCTCAGGTATTTAAATGCTTGAATCATATCCCCCATCCCTCCTCTCCTCCAGTGTGTACATGTTCAGTTCATTCAGCCTAACTTCATATTCCTTTCCTTGCATCCCTTTTAACATTTTTGCTGCACTCCTTTACACCCCCTCCAGTAACTTTATATCTCTCCTCAGGTATGGCCTCCAGTATTGCACACAGTACTCCGGGTGCGGTCTGACCAGTTGATCTGTAGAGAGATAGGATCAGATCCCTGTGTCTGGATGAGAACCCCCTTGTGATGCACTCCAGCATCCTGTTTGCCTTTACTGCTGCTCTCCTACACTGAGCTGAGTTGTTCATGTTCCCAGTTACCAACACCCTAGGTCCTTCTCCTCCTCTGTGATCCCCAACATCACCCCCCCCCAACCAATAGTCCCTCTTCTGGTTCTTAGGCCTGAAATGCATAGCCTTACACTTGTTTGCATTGAATCCTAGCTGCCACTCCACCAACCATGTCTCTAGTTTGGTTACGTCCCCCTGCATTTTTTACCATCCGTCCTCCTTGTCCACCACTGCCCCCAATTGGTATCATCTGCGATCAGACTAATCCTGCTTCCTGCTCCATGTGCTATATCAGAGATAAAGAGCCCAAATAGCACCGGGCCCAGCACTGACCCCTGTAGAACCCCGCTTGTCACTGCTCTAGGTGCCGAGAAGCTCCCCTACCACCCTCTGTACCCTCATCTGTAACTAGTTCTCTGTCCATTTAGTCAGCTTTTTTCCTACCTCCACTGCCGTCACCTTCCCCCCATCTCCCATGAGGCACTGTATCAAAGGTCTTATTGAAGTCCAAGTACAGGACATGTACCACATGGCCCCTGTCCTACTTTGTTGTCACACATAGAAACATAGAATTTGATGGCAGATAAGGACTGCTTGGCCCACCCAGCCTGCTCATTTCCCTACCTAATGGATAAGCTGCAGATCCTAGTTAACCAGCAGCCTACTTCTTTCTGCCCCCACCCCCTTGAATTGCCTTATGACTGTCCCATGCATGCTTGAATTCCACCACTGTTTTTGACTCCACAACCTCCTCCAGAAGGCTGTTCCATGCATCCACAACCCTCACAACCCAGTTATAATACTCTATTAGGCTGGTTTGACAAGACCTCCCTGAGACGAATCCATGTTGCCACCCATCTTGGAGGTCATTACTCTCTAGGAATGCCACCAGCCTCTGTTTCACCTCCATAAGCTTACCCACTATGGACATGAGACTGGCCGTCCAGTAATTGCCTGGCTCCTCCCTAGGCCCACTCTTGTGTATGGGCACCACATGGGCCACCCTCCAGTCCTGGGGCACACACCCTGTTTCCAGGGAGGCGTTGAACCGATCTGCCAGTGGCTCAGTCAACAGCTCCGCCATCTCCCTCAGCACCCTGGGGTGGATGCCATTGGGACCTGGTGCCTTGTCCACCGTTACTGCCCTTAGCTCCTCCAGCACCCTAGTCCCTGTGATCACTTTGTCCATTACCTCATCCCCTCTTCCCTCCCCCAGCCCATGCTGGCAGTGGACAATCCCTCTTCTTAGTGAAAACGGACCAGAAGTACTCATTTTGAATTTCCACTTGCTCCTCCCCCTTTTCCACCCAATCCAGTCCCCACTTTATCTTCACAATATGTACCTTGCACTTCCTCTTTTCCCTGACATACCTTAAAAAGTCCTTTTCCTCTCCCTTTATATCCTGTGCTAACCTTAATTCCCTGAAGGCCTTAACTTTTTTCACCCTCCTGGCCACCTCCCTTGACCAACTCCCAAAAGCCTCCTTATTCTCTCCCTTCCCTTTTCTCCTGTACTTCCAGTATGCAGCCCTCTATGCCCTCACTCCTTGCAGCACTTCTTTGTTCAGCCAGCATGGTTTCTTGGCTCTGCCCTTCTTACTCCTGGCCCTGGTGCAGGCTACTGTGGCCTCTGTTAGCCCAGTCTTTATGACTCCCCACTTTTGTTCTGCATCCATCCCCGGCCTTATATCCTGGAGTCTCCCTCACAGTTTTGCTCCCATCCTCCCAAAGTCCACCCTACTAAAGTCCACCACCTTGGTGCCCATGCCTCCTGTCTCCCTGCCCAGTGCAAGAAAGAGCCACACTGTTTGGTGGTTGTTACCCGCTAGTGGGTCATCCACCCTTACCTCCCTCACCACCTCCCCATTTGCCAGAACTAGGTCCAGAGTGCTACCAAGCCTTGTAGGCCCACTTACCAATTGCATCAGAAGGCCATCCTGGAATGCATCAATGAGCACCTGCTCCCTGGTACTGCTAGTGGCCAGGGTGCTCCAGTCAACCCCTGATAGGTTAAAATCCCCCACTATCACCACACTCCCCCTTCTACAGACCATCCTTATCTGCTCTGCCAACTCCCCATCCAGTTCCCCGGATTGGGCTGGTGGTCTGTACACCACTCCCAGCCTCAGCTTTTTGCCCTTGGAGTCCAGGAATTGCACCCAAAGCGCGTCGGTCCTGTCCTCTTCTTCCTCGTCCATTCTGCATTTGATCCCTTCCCTCACACAGCGTGCAACCCCCCCCTTCCAACCCCCCGGTCCCTGCTATATAACCTGTATCCCGGGATTGCCAAGTCCCAATCATGGTACTCTGTGGCCCAAGTGTCTGTCACTGCAGCGGTGTCTACCTTGCCCTGTAAAAGGAGCGCCTGAAGCTCTGCAATTTTGTTCCCCAGGCTTTTTGAGTTGAGAGAGACCACCTTCCACCCATACACCTCCTTCTCCTCACTCTTCTCCTTGGCCTGTGTCCCTCCTCCTGGTAGTCCGCACCCTTTCTCCTCATTGTTCTTATCGGGTGGTGGTGCTATTCTTATTGGGTGGTGGTGGTGCCTTCTGTATTACACTCAAACCACTCTGCCTTCCCCCTCCCAGGGTTACAATGCCTCTGCCTTTACCTGTATCTAGGGGGTGAGCTCATTAGGCTCCCCTGTCTGGACCTTTCTACCAACCTCAGTCTTTTGGCCACCCCCCCACTAGTTTAAATCACCCTTAGTAGAGCTATACCCCTCTAATCCTGCCTTTAATACTCCCTCCCCTCCCTGCTCAAGTAGCCTGTCCGCCGTGTAAAAGTCACTATTCCCCAAGACCCTACCCCAGTTAGTCACTAACCCACAATTTTTGGTGTGGCACCAATCCCTCAGCCACTTGTTGAAGTCCTCGATCCTACTCTTCCTCCCCATGCTTGCACATGGTACCGGGAGTACCTCCGAGAATGCCACCGACTCCCCCACACTCTCACACTACCTGCCCAACTCCTAGAACCTCCCCCTCACTATTTCCACAGTCTCCTCCGTCAAGTCATTTGCACCCACATGCAACAGTAAATGAGGTTTCTTCCTCCTCCTCGCTGCACATTTAAGCAGTGCCTGCCCCTCCTGCAGTCAACCCACAGATAGCTTCAACCCAAGTATGGCTGTGCCTTCCCCCCTTCTGCCCCATCTCAGTATAGAATCCCCCAGGACAAGTAGCCCCCATCCCTTACCCCCTTTCCCTTCTAATGCCCCTTCCACTACCTCAGTATTCGTTCTTCCCTGCCGCTTATCCCAGTAAGCTGCACCCTCTGTGACTTCTGTATCTACACCCCCTACTTCTGCCTCACCCCTTTTTGTGGACTATTGGATTACAATCTTACTATTTAGATATATTTTCCTTTTCTGTGCCTTATTCCTCCCATCCCCCTTGAACCCCTTCCCAGCCTGACTACTTCCTACTGGGCTTCCCATGTTGACCTCCCCTCCTCCCCTGCTAATTTCCAACCCTCCTATCACCGTTGTTGTCAATTTAGAGCCCCCATTCCTTCGCCCCCAATAGTGATGCTCCTCCCATCCTTCCCCTTCCCATAGCCTTCTCTCCTCCAGTCACCCCTCCTTCCTTACTAGCCCCTTCTACCCTTTGTCCTCGTTATCTCTTCCCCTACCTGTTGCCATCTGTCTCATGCCCCGCTTGTCCTCTCCCCTTCAGTATGTTCCTGCTCCCCGCTCCCATAGCAGAGGCTCAAATTTATTCCTAGTCAATATCCCTCCTACATCTCTTTCTCCTATTGGTTCCCCCCTCCTACTTGTTCCCCTCCATACCCCCCTGGTCCCTCGCTACCCGCAGCCATCTGATCTCTCCCCTGGTACTCCTCATGGTCTCTTCCTCCCCCACCAGGAGGCCCCTCCATCACTTCAGGCACCCCTCCTTTCTCCTCTCTTTTCTGCTAGTGTCTCTGATACTGGGGTCAGTTCCAGTCCCTAGTTGTTCTACCCCCGTCCTCCCTACATCCCCTATTCCTCCCCCCAGCCAGGATACCTACCATACTCATCTGCCCTGCCACTTAGACTCCTCCCTAACCTCCACAGTTTCTCCCTCAAACTAGCCAATTGTCTACAGAGCATACCCCCACCCCCATCCTCCAAGCCCAGTCCAGGATCATGGCGGACCCACACCATTGACTCCCTACCACCCTTCCAAACATGCCCACCCTATTGACGTGCGGCACCTGCCCCATTTTGGCCCCCATCTTGTGTTACCGGCTCTTACTCCCAGTTTCTGTACCCTACTACAACTGTTAGGCCCCTATTTACTCAAATTCCTGTTTCCCCCCACACTAGTCCCCCTACTGCCCCCTTGCCAACCTGGTTAATTCAGTCTCAAATCTCATCCATGAGGTACTGTATTACTGTAGAAATCCTAAAGCCTCCTTGTCCATTTTTCACCCCTCAGCTACCATACTTTTTGTTCTCAGCCCTCATAGTTTCACTTAGCCCAGTTAGAAATCATACTGCACTCCAAGTATTACTCAACTCAAAGAAATAAACAGAACAAATAAATATGTATTATTACAGCAATCATAAAAGTATCCAATCTTTGCTTTGTCTCCACCCCGGAGACCCTGCTTTAACATAAGACCACACAGGATCCTGGGCAGGTGGGTGGGCAACTCTGAAGTCCCAACAGAGCTCCTTTGAGCATGCTCACTCCCCCTCTCTCACTCACTCATTCTGTTTCTCATGGTGCTGCAGGCTGCCTTTTTGTACTGGGCTCCTGCCTGCATTGGTGCCTTTTTCTGCCCACAAAGAAATCTGCAGCAGCCCAGACAGAGCTCCGTTGAGCTCGCTCACTCCCCCTCTCTCACTCCCTCATTCTGTTTCTCCCAGTGCTGCACACCGCCCTTTTTTACTGGGTTCCTGCCTGCGTTGGCATCTTTTTCTGCCCACAAAGAAATCTGCAGCAGTCCCGACAGAGCTCCATTGAGCTCGCTCACTCCCCCTCTCTCACTCGCTCATTCTGTTTCTCCTGGCGCTGCAGGCTGTCTTTTTGTACTGGGCTCCTGCCTGCATTGGCACCTTTTTCTGCCCACAAAGAAATCCACAGCAGTCCCAACAGAGCTCAGTTGAGCTCGCTCACTCCACCTTTCTTACTCGCATGTTGTTAATCTGTCCCAAACACTGATTTCCCACTGCAACCGCACTTTTCTTGTGCTGGAAGTGTGAAAACACATTTCGGCCAGGATGTGAAAAATGTCAGCTATACTGTTCATCAGGAGGTGAGAATAAATGCCAGTGCTGTAAATCTGGCATGAAAATATGCGAAGTTACAAGGGTGCGTGGAAACTGCACAACGCATGATTGTAACACAGTTATTTTATGGACTTTCATCACCAAATTTTCAACATAGGCATTTTATGACCTCTACTCATGAACAGTGTCACTGTCATTTTCTTAATCTGTCCCTAAAACTGATTTCCCACAGTGACCACGCTATTCTGTGCCAGAAATGCGAAAACATATTTTGGCCAGGATATGTAAAATGACAGCTGTACTGTTCATAAGGAGGAGTGGAAAAATGGCATTATTGAAAATCTGGAGTGAAAATATTTCAAATTCACGAAGTTACAAGCGTGCGTGGAAACTACGCAATGCATGCTTGTAAAACAGTAATTTTGGGGAATTTTTTTCACTAAATTTGCAACATAGGCTTTTTGAGAGCCCACCTCATGAGCAGTGGCACTGTTGTTTCATTAATCAGTCCCGAAAGGTGATTTCGCCCAGTGACAGTGAAATTACCTTTCGGAACAGAATAAAGCCATAACAGTGACTGAATTCATGAGGAGGGGTCCCAATAACCCCATATTGAAAATTGGGTGTCAAAATTCCCCAAAATGCCCAAGATATGCACCAAAGTTGAAAAAACCCTCTTTATGCCATTATACAGCTTTCCAGCATTTCTTCAATTCACAGTCAGTTTTGAAGAGTGCAGACGTGTTCCCGGTCCACCGAAGATCGTCACGCTGGGCTCCAGAGGTTAGTATGGGATGAGGGGGTATGGGGAGGCAGGGTAAGCAGAGAGTGGGCATGGATTGGGGAAGGGGGCAGGAGAGACCGCAAAGGACCGTTTTCTTGTTTTACAGGTAAAAAAAAAAAAAGACAACATGGGTCAGTTTTCTTCTTTCGCAGGTGTTGTTTGGTACACTGGGGTGGACTCCCAGTGTACCACCTGCATTTGTGAGGAGGGGGACTGAAGCCGATGGGGATTAGGCCCCCCGTCAACACAGAAATGGGTGGGTGGGACATGATGCCGAGGGGGATTGGGCACCCCCTCGTCACACAGCAGAAATCAGGCTGTGGGAACATTATGTCGATATGGAGTGGACTCCCCTATTGGCAAATTGAACTGGGAATGGGAGGACTGAAGCTGTCGAGGATTGGTCCCAACCAGTCAGCAAAGAAAGACTGTTGGGGGGCACATGATGCCAAGGGGGATTGGGCACCCCCTCGGCACACAACAGAAACTTGGGATTGGGGACATTATGCTGATGGGGACTGGGTTCCCTGTCAGCAAATGAAGGGGGTCAGGGGCATGCCAATAGGGGGATTGGGAACCCCCCGTCAGCTCTGAGGTGGCCATATAGAGTAGCCATGTTCTTGGTACTGTTACATCAGGTGAGGTACCACCCTACAATGACGGGTCATTCCCTCATTGTAGCAGAATTGCTGATGCTGCAATGATGAGGTGGCCCCTCATTGCAGCAGCCAAATAATTTCAAGTTGGTGGCACTTCTGAAGAACCAGTGTCATCAGGACACTGGGCCTACATTGGGTGCACACCACCAAGCCCATAAATGCAGTGCTGGCATTGGCCACCACACTGCCGCACCTCCACAACCTGCTTCTCTCCTAAGCTGCTGCATAATGTTTCTTGCGCATGCACGGAAGAAAACATAAAAATGGATTAGATTTATTATGGTGGCTGCCCAGGGCCAGCCGATTGGGGCAGCAGTAGCACTGCTGCTTGTGGCGCTGATGACTCAGGTTCAGGAACAAACTCGAGGTGTTGAAGGGTCGGCCAGGGGAGGAGGATCAAGCATCCAAGGAACTGCTGTCCCCTTCCTCTCGGGGGGAGTGACTGCAGAGCCCAGCGAGTGCCTGGCACATAGTAGAGTCTGGGGGAGAAGGTAGTTTGGGACTGCTAGAGACCAAGGGGCATGGCAGGCACTGACCATGTTGTGCAGGAGCATGTGGGGTATGTCATGAGTTTATTCCATGCTGTGCACTCTCCAGGAGAAGATGGAAAATGCCAGCTGGCAAAATGATGCCGGATGCTCACAGGCCCGCCATCAGAACCTGATCCTGATTGACACTGAGGATTAGGGACCCTGCTGACCCTGCCAGGGGGAGTAAGCTCTGGAGACAGAGAGCTGGCAGGGTAAGTCCCGGTGGATGCCATGGTGATGGAGCTGGGGTGTCTGGGGGGATGAGGACCAAGTGAGGGGAGTGGGGAGAAAAAGAGCAAAAAAAAAAAAGGCACATGCTCAGGGAAACTGACTACAGAACATATTCTTCTTGAATGCCCCTTTCCTGATATGCTGCATAGAAAGTGGATTGGGGAGTTTTTAACATCAGTGGAAACATGTATCTAATGTGCAGAAACCAGAATGTCTGCTAAATTGTAATAATGTCACTACTCTATTTGCTGTAGTAAAGTTCACTAAGACATCTAATTTTATCAGAACAAAAGATCCTACATGATAAATTAATCAAACTCTCTGTTGCACATCTTATAAAATATCTGATGGCAAATGTACATTTATGTATCTATGTTCTCTTTGCACGTGTTCTTATGTGTTTTATATAAACAATGTCTGCTTTGTAACATCGGTGTATGTCACAGCCTTTAACGCTGTACCTATTTTGATAGTAAACTTTGACTTCATTGATGATTGAGACCTAAAGGTACCACACGGGGGGAACAAGGTATAGATGGAGAGTCACTTTCAAAGGAGGAAAAGCATCAGAACATGGGGGGGGGGGGCATACAATGATGCTGGGGAGGGGGAGTTTAGGAGGGATGTGAGGAAATGCTCCTTCACATAAAGGTTGGTGAATGCTTGGAACAACCTGCCAGGAGAGGTGGTGAGGTGAAAACAATGAAGAGCTTCAAGCATTTATAACCCCCCTGTTACCCAGGGTTACTAGAATCCCAATAAGACCTAGTGGTAGGCAGGGAAGGCAGCTTGTGAAACTCCAGTTAAATGGATTTCACACTGTCTCACTCTGTTCTCAGTCTCAGCTGAGACTGAGGGATGACATCACCATAGAACTATCGCAGCTGCATGAGCCACATTGGAATCTGCAGAAGGAAGTTAGATTAGATTATAAAATGGGCTTGTAAAAATAAGCTTTCCGATTGGCTAGAAACAAAGTGTCATATATGTTTTACACACAGAGAAAAAAAAGTACAGGTCAATAAATCAATGCCCCTAAATGGAATGTTAAGATGTGTCGGTGGAACATTCATTTTTTAAAGGCCGCCATTGTTTTTAGTCTTGGTAAGCGAGGGAGTGAATGTCTTGATGACAATCCTGCTCCCAACCTCGTCTCCGCTAGAACTCAAAATCGGAGAGCAGCAGTGTTTTATCATGCATAAAGCATTCTTCTAGTTCGGGGAGACTGAAGCTTGCTGCTGCACAAAATTGGAACTAGACCAGAACGGGACTCTGTCTCATGGCAAACTGCGTTTCCGTCCTACTACATTTAACTAAAAAAGAAATCTGCATCCCTTATTCCTTTTTTTTTTTTAATTGCGAAAGTGGCACAACCTGTCAGGGAGAACCTGTTACTTCCTCTCCTAACCACACTTGTTCTCTCGATCGGGATGTGGGGGGAGGGCACCACAATAGTACAAATGTTAATGTGTCAGAAGACAATGATGTCATCACCTAGTAGGCGGAAGGACTATTTTATCTCAAATTAATAGTGATTTCCATTTTTTTCAGTTCAATAATATTTTTTAAGGTGACAAATATAAAAAAAAAAAGAAAACCATTTTATAAACGCAATAAAACACTCCAGGGTGTGTGTTGAACAGATAGTACCACACTTCCAAGAGCTGAAGACACTCGGCTGGTGGCCTTGTGCCTTACTACACCCCTGGCCGTGCGGTAATATCTGTTCAACACACACCCTGTCGTGTCTTATTGCTTACATGTTGGGAGTTTTGAACAGTCAGTCAGTAGTTGGAGATTGTTGTGAGAGGAGCACAGCAGTTCTGTGCACAGGCTCTTGGAGCCTCAGCTCTGAAATGCAGCTACATTTATGGAAAGGTGTGTGTTTCCACCTAAAGAGGGACACAGTAGTCTGTTCTTTAAAGTGGTGGAGATCGCTTATTCAGGTCTCTGTGCCCCATCCCTCAGGGGATGGGGGTGGAAGGTTTGCCTGCTATTCCAGGGGCAACCCCCTGGCTACTGCTAGAGAAGGAGCTGCCTTATTTTTCCCAGGAGTGTGGGGTACAGGAAGATTTCGAGATTCGCCTGTGGGGCACCTGCAACCAGAGGGTGAGTTCTGCTCTTTCTAAAGGGCCCATGTTTCGTCCTGAACTGTGTTAAAGTGGGGATTGGACTGCTGAAGTAGTGGGAGGCCTAGAGTAATAGGCTTAGCCAAAAGTAAAAGTATGTTCAAGTCCAGCACAAGGGGAAAGTCAAGACATGTAGAGGAGATGTGATATACGTCTACCCTGTAATCTACATTGCCAAGCTTTCAAAAGAGTTGTTTAGTTTCTGGAGAAATGGCCGGGTATGGATTGTGGGAGTTGGAAGTGGGAGACCTCCCCATCTTTAGTAACCAGGTCCACCTCTACGGATTTGCTCTGTGGATTTTTACTTTGCCTCATGCACTTGGCCAGTGATGAGGGAAGTAGCCAGACGTGGGATTGGAAGGAAAATTTCCCTTAAGGAGTCGAAGGCTCTAAGGTGGTTTGGGGAGCCACCAACAGGAAAACTGGTTCATTCACATATGGACCGCGATCAAGTGGCCGGCGGGGGAGCCAGGCCATGGGAAAAACCCAAGTAGTGTACAAGTCGGGCTGTGTACCCAAAGCTGCATGCAAGTCCAGGCTGTGTGCCTGGTGGGTTCAGAGCCTGAGGGCTGGAATAGTGAAGAAGTGTTCTGTGTCTCTAATCTGCTTTACCAGGAATGTAGCCCTGTGGGGGTCCATCTATGCTTTGTTTGTTCAGTTTGGATGTGAATAAAAGCCACACTTTAGAATCCCATTCCTGGTTTTGGACATTACAGTTATTGCTTCCTGTGTTCAGATTTACTTGAGTGCCCCTGTGCAGAGTAGCCAAACCTAGGCCCCTGTGCCGAGTAACCTCATCCTCCCCGAACCCAGTCCCCACCAGGTACTACTGTCAGTTTCAACAGCATGCCGCCTGTCGTTTTGCAAAAAGGCAGGGGTCAGGGTGTTACACATTCATGGGCTAGGCACATGGGCACAGTAAGCAGAGGGAAGGAAGATGGGAGGGATGCCAGTGGCCAAATAAGTTTCAAAGTGTGGGAATAGGCAGGGTAAAATAGGGCAGACTGGATAGGCCTACCAGTCCTTTTCTGCTGACATAGTCTATGTTTCTGTGTTTCTATGTTGACTTGACAGCTAGCCAATTGGCAAGTAGCTCAACTACCGAATTATTGATTTGGTAGTCATGGGACCAATGAAATAGGACCTGATGCATGTCAAGAGACAAAATGGGATCTGTACATGGGGGCCCCTACCTCCCCCCCCGATTCACAAAATGGGCATTAGACATTATAGAGTTGATGCTGACACCCCCATAACTCATTTGCTGTAGTGTGTGAACACTAACTTCTTGAGTGAGCTTCTGGATCTGTCACTTTGAACATGTCAGTATCACATTCACAACTTGAGGGAACATCCCTGTGTTGTGACACCACCTATTCTGAAATACTGCTGTGACCTGAGTGCAAATGGGCAGGTGCGAACTGCCCACTTTGCACTTGGATGCTCTACACTCCAATGTAAAGACACTGTGTGCAACAGGCGCTCCAGAAATCATACTCAATCTGATGTAATGAGAGATCCTATAACCTAAGCCCCCCGCCTGAAACACTCTGGTACACAAACCAATCACAGCAGCATGAGGCAGGGAAGGCTGATGGCAGTGTTCATCAACTCTCTGAAATTTTGGCACTGGCCGTAAATATTATTTGAAGCAAAAGAGTAGAATTCTAAATATTTATCAGTGAGAATCTCATCCAGAGTAATCTGGGCTTTGAACTCCTGATGTGATTACAATTATAATTATAGCTAGGATAATAGCTTATAGAAACTAGAGTACTGCCAGTACACGTTTTGCACATTGTGGACTGTAAAAACATTTTTTAAAATATTCTTTCTCTATATAAATAAATATGGTGTTTGTGTCTTCATGTATTTTGGTTGGCTTTTCAATGAATGTGTCACTACATATGCTTGTAAAGGCTGTAATTCTAATTTTAAATCTGAACTACAACTGCTTTAACCCCTACACAACTAAGAGTCTAGTTTCTGGCTCACTGTGCATTGAATTGCTTCTATTTAATTCAGGTGCAAAACGGTTAAGTCTGATGTTTCCTTAGGCTTCTGGCAAGCCACTCTCTCTGTATTTGTTTGTTTTTTTTTTCACCAAGGAACCTGATCTTTTCTCATCTTGTCCATTATGTGCAGGCAGGAGAAAGCAGGGTTTCAGAAAGGATTTGTGACCAGCACCCTGTGCCCCCCTCCCCTTTTCACTTATCCTTTTCAGTTCTGGGTCTGATGCATCCAACTCACTTCAGGTTTGCCACCACTGGATGAACTAAACACCAGATGACAAGCCATACCCCAAGCTTTGCTCTAATCCCACCCTGTTCCAAGACTGATATGTGCATTGCACCGCTTCTAAAGCCATATGTTATTTATATATATATATATATATATATATATATATATTTTTTTAAGTGTTTTACTAGGAAAGACATACTGAATCGTACGACTTATTTCCAGATGCATCCTGGGGGAGAGAGGGTAAGGGATGATACACAAATAAATTGAACTGTGATTGATTCAGTCAAACACAACAAGGTATAAATACTGGATACAATAAAAAGCAAGCTAAAAATAGCACAGGATAAGTTAACAGTGGCCTAGGTACCAGATACTTACAGTTTCTATGTCAGCGTATAACTGAACAAATCAGAGGTAGATTTTTAGGGGAGCCGATAGGGAGGTTTTTTTTTTGGTGAGAGGAAAGGATAGAGGAGAGAGGGTTGAGAGAGATGAGAGTGGTGATGGGAGAAAGGGGGAAGAGGATAGGATAAGTGGAGAGAAAATGGGAGAAAAATAGGATATTGGGTGTGTAGAGCAAGTGGAGGTGAGTGGAAGGACTAGAGGAATGAGAATTATATAGGGGAAGGGAATGAGGGAAAAGTATAAGTTGGGAAGAGGAAGGGGGTTGGGATATGGAGGTAAACAAAAGGATAACCAGAAGAGGAGAGGAGAGGAAAGTAAACAGAGGCATTGGGCTAAGGACATGTACGTGAGGGAGTAGTGTGGCCTTGGAGTAGACAGAAGAGGGTACTTTTGAAGGGGGCAGAGCAAATTGTTATGGGGAGAGAGTTCCAGAGATTAGCAAGGTGGAGGGAGAAAGCAGATTGTCCAGCAATGGATTCACGAGAGGGGAGCAGGAGGGATCGATAGCCTGAGATACAGAGAGTAAAGGGGGATGAGGGCAAAGGCAAGAGAAGAGACCTAAGATTAGAAGGGAGAGCAGCCAGCCAGAATTTAGAAATGGAGGAGGCACAGTGGGATAAGCAACGGTCTTCCAAGGAAGGGAGGGAGAGATCTGAGTATAAAGAACAGTGGTGGATATGGGGGGGGGAGGGGCAGAACAAGGTGAAATGGTAGAAGGAGTGGAAAAGGGGATCTAGTCTAGCCAGGGTGGACTTAGGTGCAGCACCATAGACAATATCACCATAATCAAAGATGGGGGGGGGGTAATCTTAGTAATGACATCTCGTCGGGCAGTTATAGGGATGCAGCCTTTGTTCATATAAAGAGCTCCTAGCTTGGGGTGTAGTTTTTTATGAATGGTGTCTCTGTGCTGAGAGAAACTAGGGTGATGATCAAACCAGATGCCCAGGTACTTAGATGAGGGCACATTGTTAATTTTATCCCCATCTAGGATCAGAGGTGATCTTAACTAATCAGTTAAAAGCAGCAATTAAAATGTGGAGAAAGAAGATTATGTTAATATACTGTCATGGGACTTAACAACCGCAGTGCTAACCTTAAAAAAGTTCCCTCTTTCTGCAGTGTGCCTTATGTGCAGTACCTCATGCTAACTGGATTAAACTCCTTTGGAAAAATGCACCATTGACTATTTTCCACCTCCACAGTTTTTGGGTTTTGCAACCAAATGTCTGCATGACAAAAGAAATAGACATGCAGCCTGGATGTGCAGCTAAAACAGTGAATCATTTTGCAGCATCTGTTTCAAGAGCATGGGGCAGCTTCAAACACGGTCCAACAAAAGTATCTGTGGAAAACTGGAAAAAGGCCCCCAAAGTTGGATGATCCAGTTCTAAACCAGGGGCACTGTTCTTGGACCTGATCAAAACATTAGACCTGGTGGATCACGCCCTCATGAAGCCACAGCTGAGTAAAATTGACTTTGGTGTACCAATGGTGAACTGGGTTGAGAGGATTACTTATAAAACAGATACCAGGAAGTTAAGGTACAGTAAATGGAGTTCTGTTGGAGCTATGCCAAGTAGAGCGTGGGGTACCACATGGGTCAATATTAGGGCCTTTATTATTTTATTATTCATAAATGACCTCCCACAAGTATGCAACAAAGCAAAAATTGTCTCATACACACACAATGCGGTGATGTATGTAGCTGATAAGGATACCTATTCTTAATAAAACACTGGTATTTGAATTCCAGAAATTGTCAGACTGGTTTATGAAAAAACAAGCTTATAGTTAGCAAGAAGAAAACAAAACACATATGGTATTCTGTTCAGCCCAGAAAAAAGGATTAATTACAGATACATTTAAGGTATTTTTAGATGGGTGGATTAGATGTGATTAGTGAATTCAAGTATTTGAGTATATTACTGGACTCTCAATTAAATTTTGAAAGGCATGTTGAGCAGACTTCCGCTTAGCTGAAAAAAAAAACTGGGAACTGTGTACTGTGTTAAGGATTTTTTGACTGACAAAGGCAGAAAAAAATGCTGGCCCACAATTGCCTACTACTTGCATTGGACTATGGGAGTTTAGCATGGGAAGGGGCAGTGCTCCAGATAAGATGGGTAATGTCCTATTTTACTCACCAATTTTTAAGAAATACTCATTAAAAAATGTTTTGATGAATACCAGTACCCATTGGAGGCAGTAGAGTACAGTGGTTTAAGGCTACGAGCTTCAAACCTGGAGACCTGGGTTTGAATCTCACAGCTCCCACTTGCATACTGTGTGACCCTGAGCAAGTCACTTAACTTCCTTGTGTTCTCAGGTTGCACCTGGAAACAAGCTTCAACTTAGTGTACCTCTCCTTGTTAAACAATTTCCCCTTTTCCTTTCCATCCCAACCCTTGGAAATGCTTCAGAAATACTTCAAAAGGAGCTGTTTTCCAAGTTTAAAGCACTTTGACTCATCCAAATGATATTTATTCACCTAATGTCAAAAATGCCAAGTACATTTCTCTTGAATGCCAAGGTTATCTGAAGCACTGGGAAGGAATATTGGAAAAATATTTAAAAAAAAACGTGTCTGTATGTATAATGCAATATGTAGGTTTGCCCTTAGAGCCTGGCACCAAGAAGACCACTATAAATTATTTGAGAAGATACTGTGCCTACAAGCTGAACAGAGGGATGAATTATACAAAAGCTGTTTTGTGTTCAAGGTCATTCATACAGGAAAGGATGGACCTCTAGCTGGAATGTTTGCTCCAAAAGCCTGTGTAAGACCGTTGAGATGAGATGATTCAGTAATTGTGCAACTGCTTTTTTGTAAATCTTCAAAAAATCAAAAAGCCTTCAAGTACACTGCCATTAAATCTTGGAACAGTATTCACTCAGAGATAAGAATAGCAGTAAATATCCATCGTTTCAAAGCTCAAGTTAAAAGTAATTTACTGATTGAAGCTAGAGGTTCTTGTTTTTAATATAATTTTATATAGGATGTGCTTGGACTGTAAATGGAATTAATCCGTGATTTGATGTGTGTGTGTGATGTACATGCAAATGTATGACTGAGTGTATTAATGGTACGTTATTGTAAGTGTTTCGAGATATGTCTGTACCCATGTCAAGCCTGCAAAAGGGCCATGTGGCCCAATGCTTTTTCTACCCTGTCAACACAATTTTAAATAAAATTAAAAACAATAAAAGCCAGGTGATAACCCTAACTTGCCTCCAACCGATAGTTATCTCTGACTTTCTACTCACAGTGTATCCCCTTCAGGACTAACACCTTGATTGGAGCACAGATGTGCCAGTGGGGAGGTTGGGAGATGGCGCAAGGGCTTCATGCACAGCTTGGGGGGATTTTTCCACTTACAAGCCCCTCTCCTGGATGTTGACATTATCATGAGCACAGTTCAAGTGCTCACATGAGCATCCACTCACCCATACTATGCCTGCTGATTGCCTGCCACAGGAAAGGAATTGGCGGAAGTCCTGGCTGCTCCAATGATGGAACTATTCAATTCCTCCCTCCAATCAGGATGTGTTCCCCTGGACTGGATGATGGCATACATTGTGCCACTCCACAAGGGCAGCTCTCAAGATGAACCGGGAAATTACTGACCGGTCAGCCTAACATCCAGAGTGGGGAAACTGATGGAGACAATCTTGAAGGAAAGGATGATGGAGTTCCTGGAGGCAAATGGCTTTCAGGATAAAAGCTAACAGGGGAGATTGTGCCAAATTAACCTAGCTGAATTCTTCAACTGGGTGACAATATCCCTGGATGGGCGAAGGCTGGCTGATGTCCTGTACCTGGACTTCAGCAAGGCATTCGACTCGGTCCCACATGGAAGGCTGATATGTAAGCTAAGGAACCTAGGGATGGGGAAAGAATGGTGGGCTGGATTGCTAACTGGCTTAATAACTGGCAGCAAAGGGTGGTGGTAAAGGGAGAGGCCTCGACTCCCAGAATGGTCAACAGTGGGGTCCCTCAAGGATTGGTGTTAGGCCCAGTCCTGTTCAATGCTTTCATTGTGGACATTAGGAAAGGAGTTAGGAGCAAAATGAGCCTGTCTGCCAATGATTCCAAGCTGTGAGCAGAGGTGGAGAGTGAGGAGGGGAGGTGGACACTTCAAGAGGATTTGGTGAGGCTTGTAAAATGGGCACACACTTGGCAGTTGGGGTTTAATGCTCGTAAGTGTAGTGTTCTACATTTGGGAGTTAGGAACCCTGGGTATCACTATCATTTTGGAGGAGAACAGCTGATGAGCTCCAAGGAGGAAAAAGATCTGGGGTGGTAATAAATGCCAGAATGAACAACTCAGAACAGTGCAGGAGTGCAGCAGCTAAGGCATTTAAATGCTTGGGTATATTGCTAGAGGGATAATATCAAGAAAAAGGGAGGTCATACTGCCCCTGTACAATTCATTAGTGAGACCTCACCTGGAGTACTGCATACAGTTCTGACATCCTCACTTAAAGAACGATGTTACCCTTTTGGAGACAGTCCAGAGAAGAGCTACAAAGATGATCCAAGAGCTGGGGGAAATGCCCTACGAAGGGAGACTTAGGGAGCTAAATATGTACTTCCTGGAAGACAGAAGGGGCAAGAGGGACATGATAGAGGCCTTCAGATATGTGAAGGGGATCAATAGGGTAAACAAGGAGGGTTTGTTCAAATTGAAGGGGAAGGGGAACATGAGGGGCCATAGCCTTAAACTAGTAGGGAAGAGGTACAGGGGGGAGATTAGAAGACACTACTTCACTGAGAGTGTGGTGGCACCTTGGAATGGCTACCTGGGGAGCTGATGACTGTGGAATCATTGGAAGGATTCAAGAAGGGATGGGACAGGTACATAGGCAAGGTACAGGTTGGGCGGAAGAGAACAGCAGAGTATTTCTGGGGGGTGGGCCAGTGAGAACTGGATTAAAAAAGGGAGGGGTGGCTGCAGCAGAAACTGAATTGTGAGCTGCATCATGGACAGATGAGATAGACCATTAGGCCTAATCTGCTGGCAACTTAGTATGTATGTATGTCCGTACATATGTATGTATGTGTGTATGTATGTATATATTCTCCACGGCCACCAGGGGTCAGTCATATACTGATGACTGCCTCTCATCCAACACAGAGGAGGAAAAAGTTTACTCAGACACCTCAACCTTCCCTTCTGGCCGTCTGTGGCTGTCTTGGGTCTGAGATGTGAACTCAGGTCTCTTGCCAGTGCACGTGTGCCTCATTTTAAATGCAGATTATTATTTCTTCAGTGGATTATACCCATTTTAACCATCACCCCAAAGTTTGACCAGTTTAAGAGATCTTTGCAATTGTAACTGTTAAGCTTTAAAATGTATTTTCTCTGTGTACTTATTTTGTGATTGTTTTACATTACAATCTGGCCTGATTGTGCAAATCTGTATGTACTTGGCCTTGTCTTGTATGTATTGTATTTGCCTCGACTACATCCCCTTGGAACTGCTTATAGGCACTTGTATTGTTTCCTTTGTTACTCTGCCACTGATGTGGAACCTTTGTAAATGAGAAAAAAATTATTTTGCCTGAGTTCCTCCCCATCCTCCATCCTAACTATGACATAGCGTTGGAGTGACTGTATCATGACCTATTGGCAAGAAGGCGGCCCAGATCCAGTCTTCTTGTTTTTTGTTTTTTTTCCCTTCTGCTGCCCTGGACACCCACCCTTTCAGGCTCTCTACAAAGCATACCCCCTCTGCTCTCTGGACTCAGCCTGCCGTACCCATCCCCCAGGCTTCCAGTACCTCTGTCATCAGGCGGATGGGACTTATCAGGAACAGCAAAAAATTGCTGCACAAACAGACCATGGCAAACAGATGCTAGTGTGTAAACAATTTATTTCTAGCTAATGCTATTCAGGTCACAGGATGTGCCCAAACCCCAGCGCTTCATTTGACAGGGAGCTTTGTCAGGGGAGCCCTTCTGCTAAGACCAGGAATGATGCACTTTGTTCTGCCCGCTGGTGGTTAAAGGGTCAGCCTGCTTTGGGGACATGGTAGCATGGGAGGGGCTAGCATGGAGGGGAGGCCACCACCTAGGGTGCCCAGTGGAACCCTTTTCCCTGTTTGGGACCCTAGCCACCACCTGTGTGTGTGTGTGTGTGTGCAACTGCAGCAGCATTTTTCCCCTGCTTCTCTCCCATGGATCCTTCCTCATCCCCTCTCATGGATGTAGCTAATCAAGTTGCCTTGGCTGCACACAACAATACCACAGGGGGTTGCTGTGGCACTGGAGCCTGACGCCATCCATCCTCGGCTACAGTGTACTGCCAAGTGGTAACTGCTGGGTCTGATCTGCCTCCCAACATGGTGTCATGAGCTCCCGGTGGAACCCTGGTCACCTGCGTTGCAGGGCAACATGCTTCCACTAGGCCACCGGGGCGGGCTTGCACGATCCCTACTTAAGGACGGTCCCTGGTATTTCAGCAAACCGTATCAAATTCATAATTTTCTGCCCAGTGCATAGCATAGTGGGGTGCATAGGAAGGGGTATCACTAGCAGAAGAAGGGAGGTGGTGTTGCCACTGTACAAAACACTGATGTGGCCTCATCTGGAGTACGGTGTACCATTCTGGAGGCCGCATCTTTGTAAGGACATAGACAGGGTGGAGGCGGGTCAGAGAAGGGCAACAAAGGTGGTGCAGGTCTTGCACCAGGAGATGTAGGAGGAGAGATTAAAAGACCTCAATATGTATACACTGGAACAAAGGTGGGAATGGGGAGATATGATAGAAACCTTTGAGTATCTTAAGCGCATAAACAATGTGCAAGTGGGTGACATCTTTCAGTATAGGAGGTGTACAAGGATGAAGGGGCATGATATGAGATTGGAGGGAGGCAGGATAAAGAGGAACTTGAGGAAGTTTTTCTTCACAGAAAGGGTGGTAGGTGCATGGAATAGTCTACCCCAGGAAGTAGTGGGAGCTAGCACACTGGGGAGGGATTCAAACATGCATGGGACAGGCACGAGGGAACCCTAGAGGTGGATAGGAAAGGCTAAAGCCAATGACCAAATAGGGTTAGCGACCACTGATGCAGGCAAGGAATATGGGCAGACTGGTTGGGCCTACCAGTCCTTATCTGCCATCAAATACTATGTTACTATGTACATTACTATGTTACATGAATGTCATCGAAACATTTAAAATCTACAACAAAAAACATGGGTTGTCACCATGATTGTTTTTAAGTTACATGGTGAGACTTAATCCTTCTTTATGGAACAAATCCACAAGGGGTTAGATTGTTTTATGTAGTTGTGACATCAGTATTTTAGGTGTCAGCCTGATTGTGAAGAAAAATGTGAAACAAGGACACATCAATTGTCATAATGTTTGCTTCATTTTTTCCAGAAATGCAAAAATAGAATAAATTACCAATAATATAACACCCTCTTGAACTAACATTCCTAAAAATTGGGGGTATTTGTGTTTTATGCATAGAACCTTTTCAGTCCCATGTGATATTCATAAAACATTTTTGAAAGATGTAGAATATGGTTGTGAATATAGCAAAAGAAATAAATACCGGTATGGGGGTTACCATGCTTCCTTTGGTATTATACAATGGCAAGAAAGAATCTTGGACTGTGATTGGTCAGTTTGGGGCTGGACCCATGGCGTTATCGCAGCACGATGCCACAGATCTTTTCTTAGCCTCATTGGGGAACCTGCAGATGATTTTTTGGATGATGAGCTTTTTTTTTGCATCTCCTCCTAAGAAACAAAAATATTGTTCCACGCTAAAAAACATTCTTTAAAATTATTTTTTTATTTTATATATAACAACGAGCCATTGTATAATAGGAATAATGCATTCCAGGGTGTGTGTCATGCTGGGATAATGCCACACCTGGGGCATTGGACGCACTCGACCTGCGGCCTCGTGCCCAACCCCCCCAAGCGTGGCATTATCCCAGCACGACACACACCCTGTCATGCATTATTCCTTTATTATTTGCTTTCAAAGTTGCAGTTTCAGAGCTGGTCAGGTCATGGCAAAAATTATTTAAAAGGCCCAATAAAACAAAATTGCTAGAAAGCTATTTAAACAATTCAAAAGTGTATGCAGAATAGCAAAGACTTAAAGAAACAGAGTAACCAAAGACAGACAGCATGTATGTAAAGAGCCTTGTAGGATGCCAACGGCTGCAGTTGTAGGAGTTAATTTCCTTGCTGCCATCCTGTATATATACTTAGCTTGACATGACATAATAGGATAAATAATTTTTCTAATAATGCTTCCATATATTTAAGAATGTACTTGCCAGTAAACAGCCTTAAAAAGCTCTTTTGGGTGCATCAGAAAAATGTGAATTTGATACACCAGGGAACATCTTTAGCCGTACCAGAACAAAGGCTGATGTAAACACTGGCCCAGATATTCAGACTGTGCCGGGCAGTGGCGCAAGCCTGGGCGCAGCGCAACAGGGCTGCACCAGGACATGGAATAGGCGATACTCAACAGTGCTGTGCCATAGCTCATCACCGTTGAATATGGCACAGAGGGCGCACACACTGCGCACGGTGCAGTGGCACTGTGCCAGCGTAAGACAAGGGAAAGGAGCAGGGGGATGCGCCAGCACAAGTGCTGTTGCACCAGGTGCATCACCCACGATATTCAACCCGGGGCATGCAAATGAGGCCATTATGCATGCAGGGCACAAATGGGGCTATTTGCATATCATTATGGCCCCATTTGCATGTAGCCTTCTTGTAACCAGGTAGATTGTGCCTAGCACCCTGCCAAGCTTGCAGTCATCGGGGATCGACAACTAATGGGCCACTGCAGTCCCCCCACTCCTGTATACTCAATCGCGGGCTGTTGTAATACGCAGAATCCCTGGTGATCCAGTGGGGCCCCCTCCACCCGATCACGGGCATATGTAATATGCAGACTCCCCGGTGGTCCAGTGGGAAGCCCCCCCTCTGCCCGATCACGGGCATATGTAATATGTAGAATCCCTGGTGGTCCAGTGGTAAGCATCCCTTGGCCCGATCACAGGCTGCCATTCCTGGAAAGAGTTACCTGGTGGCAAGTGGGGGTCTAGTACGTGTGACTGACACTCACATTACCGACAGCCAATTGCCCGTTGCCGATTGACCACAGCGGTCATAATACCGATGGATAAAATACCGCTTCCTATTATACCGACAAGTCTGACAAGTAGCTAATGAGTGCAGGGAACTAATGTTGTAGGTGACATTAAGAATAGTTGTAAACCAATCACAGCTTGATGAATGAAACAGAGTTAGAACATAGCCTTTCCACCCAAGTGCTGTTGTAACTACAGCTGGATCTACCTACTATCCTTCCAAACAATGGAGAAGGAAAAGGAACTGTTGCCCTGCCTTGCCCTGCAAGTACAGCACTATGGTTAGTCATACAAAAGCGCACACAGATGCAGAGGCATGCTGACAAGTGTCTAATGGGTGCAGGGACCTAACGAATGCAAACATACATACAGCAAACATTAACATTACACTGCACTGTGCATCTCATTGAAACATTGCACCACTATGCGGCTGCTGTGTAAATGTTATGAGACCACGTAATGACAGCACTGAGATAAGCCATTGTTGGTAAAACTAAGAATTATTGGGAAATGGTTCTTACCATAACGGAGCTTAACTGAGCTGTGCATTTGATTTCAACAGCTGGGTTAGTGGCAGCACCACTATGGGGCTGCTGTGTGAATGCTACTCTTCATCAACATGCAACATTTGAGCATAAATGTAATGTTTGCTGTAAGTATGTTTGCACTTGTAATGTTGGCAGTCATTAGTTCTCGGCACTAATTATAATATTGTCAGCCTTTTTGTAGTATAGTTTAGCATTCAGTTCCATTGTAGCATTTACACAGCAGCCAAAGTTGACATGAGATGCATGTCTAATGTTTGCACTCGTTAGTTCCCTGCACTCGTTAGGCACTTGTCTGCCTTGTCGGTATAATGGGAAGCGGTATTTCATCAGTCAGTGATATGAACACTGCGGTCAAACGGAGACAGGATAACGATTGTCGGTAATGTAAGAGTCGATCAATCGTACAGATCCCGCCAGTGGTACCCTCCCCACCCTCCCACAGAGGTCCCCACCACCCAACACTCCCGGCCCTGTCTTTGGTGGGCGGCAGCACCCCGCCCGCATGGCACCCGGCCACCTGCCAAATGACAGCATACAGTACGCTCTGTACGCCTATTGGTCCACTGCATGGACCAATGGGCATGAAGACCATACTGTACTACACAGGCCCGATATGTGAATGACCGAGTCCACACCATGGACCAATAGGCATAAAGAGCTTACTGTACGCTGTCATTCAATGGCGGCTGGGTGGCATCGGGCAGTGTGCCGCTCGCCAAAGACGGGGGGTGCTGCGTGGCAGAGGACCTCTGGAGGGTGGGGGGTACCACTGGCCACCAGGTTACTCTTTCCAGGAACGGCAGCCCACGATCGGGCAAAGGGGGGCTTCCCACTAGACCACCAGGGATTCTGCATATTACATATGCCCACAATCGGACAATGGGGCAGGGAGGGCACATGACTCCCAGGGCAGGGTGCTTGTGGACGGTGTACCTGCTGGCTGGGTGGCCACCCACAGCTGGTGGCTGTTGTGTTGCGCCATGCACCACAGCTGTCTGCCTGTGGGTGGCCGGCATTTGAGCCCTTTTGTTTCGACTCAACGTTATGCACCAGTATGCGTTGCATGTAGGGGTTGCACCAGCATAAGTGCTGCACATCCCAGGCTGAATATCGGGATGTGCCACATATGCATGGGCACACTCCCTGCATCTGCGCTGCATAATTTACCAGTGCACCCTGGTGAATTGGGGGTTGCGCCGCACAGCCTGCCCCTTTGAATATCATGCCGGGGTGCATTGGGGTGCGCAACCCTGTTGTGCCACGGGCAACCCCTTTGAATATCTGGGCGACAGTGTTTTGTCATTCTTTTTATGGGTAACATTCTCTTCAGGGAACCAAGAATTAGGAATTTTGACTATATTACTGCTTGGATTCAGAACTCTGTGCGCTTCTCTGATAGGTCAGCAGTCCATGCTCTGAGATAGGAATCCATGCCGTGACATAGTCAAAACTAACTCCAAGGCAAGGGTGTAACCAGGAATTTTGAACTTGCACTCAAGACTTGACAGAAGTGTTGTGATTCTGTACACAGACGGACTCTTCCCTTGGCATGGGGCCTGAGTGCCTTGCACATCTGCATCTGTTGACTCAGGTCCTGAAGGGACCTGTGTGTTTGAGGATACGATTCCTCTATCACAAAAAGGATGGAAATTCATTGCAAAAAAACATTAATCAGACATTAGGGTTAAGGAACACAGAGCAGACAAAGTAAGGAAATGAAAAAAAATGTGGGTTTGGAGTCTCGAGAGTCTTGGCAAATTGGTGGTGTGGTGTTACTTGGAGTTGTCAACCCTAATGCCCACCCCCTTCCCATGAGCAAACAAACATAATCTCTTGCTTCAGGCAGGGCCGGTGTTAGACTGGATGGCACCCCAAGCGAACAAACCTGTGGTGCCCCCTTCACGCTTGCACTCTCCTGCACCCCCCATATTCACCCTTGCCTCACTCACATCCATTTATGCCACAAACATTGTAAGAATACTGTAAAATCAGTTACACCTTTTTTATGTTGGCACTTTATATATTTAAAAATTGCAAACATAAAGCAAGCTAATACACCTAAATCATTTTAACAGAAAAAAAATGTGAAGCAAAATATACTGCTAAAACTAGACATATAGCATATAAAATCAATAACAGAAAATTCTTAAAATTGTGAAAATATGGGGGGGGCATGTCATGGCCAGCAACCTAGTGGGAAAAACACACAAGAATTGAGCTATGCAATCTTGACTTGGGAAGTTAATTAAAAATAACTGGAGGAGGGCAAATGTGATTCCACTTCACAAAAGTGGGAGCAGGGCAGAGGCAGGAAACTACAGACCAGTTAGTTTAACTTCAGTGGTAGGGAAAATGATGGAATCACTTCTGAAGGAAAGAACTGTTGAGTACCTAGAGGCCAGTGGGGCACAGGACCCAAGGCAGCATGGTTTCACAGCAGGAAGGTCATGTCAGATGAATCTAATAGATTTCTTTGACTGCGTGACCAAAGTAGTAGACCAGGGAGGGGCTGTGGATATGGCCTACCTAGATTTTAGCAAGGCATTCGACACAGTCTCACACAAAAGATTACTATACAACTTAGCCAGCCTTGGAGTGGGTCCCAGGGTGGTAGCCTGGATAAAAAACTGGCTAGACAACAGGACGCAAAAGGTAATAGTAAACGGAGTCCACAGTGAAGAGAGGAGGGTAACTAGCGGGGCACCGCAGGGTTCAGTGCTGGGACCGGTCCTCTTTAATGTCTTTATAAGTGACATTGGAGAGCACCTGGAAGGAAGGGTATACCTCTTTGCAGATGACACAAAGATCTGCAACAGGGTTGATACACAAGGTGGGGTGGAAAGAATAAAAAGAGACTTGGCAAGGCTGGAGGAATGGTCAAATACGTAGCAGCTCAGATTCAATGCAAAGAAGTGCAAGGTAATGCATCTGGGAAACAAAAACCCAAGGAAAGAGTACACAATGGGGGGTGAGTTAATAACAACAACAAAAATCGAAAGAGACCTAGGAGTAATTATATCAGATGACCTAAAGGTGGGCAAGTAATGTGAGAAGGCAGTAAGGAGGGCTGGGGGGATACTGGGATGCACAGGGAGAGGCATCAACAGTAGAAAACAGGAAGTTGTTATCCCTCTCTACAGACAGTTAGTGAGACCCCATCTGGAGTACTGTGTGCAATTCTGGAGACCATATCTTCGCAAAGACATAGACAGAGTGGAAGCTGTTCAGAGGAGGGCAACCAAAATGGTGCAAGGTCTGCACCAGAAGACATACGAGGAGAGACTAAAGCAGCTTAATATGTGTACCCTTGAGGAAAGGAGGGAGAGGGGGAACATGATAGAAACTTTCAAGTATCTCAAGGGAATTAACAAGGTACAAGAGGGTAGTATCTTTCAGAAGAAGAGATGTGCAAGAACAAGGGGGCACAATTTGAAGATAGAGGGGGGACGGCTTAGAGGTAATGTTAGAAAGTATTTTTTCACAGAGAGAGTTGTGGATGCATGGAACAGCCTTCCTGAGGAGGTTGTGGAGTCAGGAACAGTGGGAGAATTCAAGAATGCATGGGACAGGCATAAGACAATTCTAGTGGGGGGCAGGAGGAAGTAAGCTGTTGATTAACTAGAATCTGCAGCTTATCCGTCAGGTAGGGAAATGGGCAGGCTGGGTGGGCCAAGCGGTCCTTATCTGCCGTCAAATTCTATGTTTCTAAAACAAAAAGCTTATAATTTTCATGGAGAGATCAACTTTAAGTGGTCTAGCCAACTGCAAGATAACAGTAGCAGTGGCTTCACAATGAGAAGGCAGAAAGGAGCGGTAAAAGAGGATGCTGCTAGTAGTTCCTCGGGGCTGGGGAAACAACTGATGGAGAGGCTGAAAGAGAAGAAAGCCAGGGAGCATGTTAATTCAGACTCCCTTCAAAGAGCTATAAATCTGCTGACCACCACCATTCAGAAGCTCAATAAAAAACTGGATGAGCAAAAATAAAATCATTGTGGTGGAACAGTGGTTAGATGCGATGGCTGGTGCGGTCGAAGACCATGGGCGCACAGCAGGAAAAGCATTGGCAGTCATCTCTGCAGCAATTAAGGAACAGACCCACTGTGCGGCAGACTTGAGCAACTGGAAAACTGAGCTTGATCTGTGAACGTTCGACTTTTGGGGATCCCTGAAGACACAGAGGAGGGTAATTTTCCAACTTTTTTAGAGTGGTGGCTCCCCGAGGCAATCGGACTTGGATTTGCAGAACCTATTATTAAAGCATACAGAATTACACTCCATAGGGCTACTAACAATGCGGAGGGTCCCTGAACTGTTCTAATGACCATAAACACCTCTGTTCTCAGAGGCTGGATCCCCAAGATCGCTAAGGAATCATCGCCAGTTATGTTGGGGGTCAGCAGGATCCTCTTTTTCGCTGACTACTTATATGCGACTAGGATGCGTTGCAAGACTTTTGAAAGGCTAGCAACAATATTAAAAGCAGCAGACATTGTGTACAGAATCTCTTTTCCCGCTCATCTTCACTTCACGTGCTTGGACAAAGTGTACACATATACAGATGCAAAAGCAGAGGGCAATTCTGCAGCCAAGCCAGCACCCACATCATTAAACGAGGCAGCTATAGAAGACCCAGAAGACGGTAACTCTGACACATCCTAAAACCTTTTTTTTTTTTTTGAGAGGGCAACTGCCACAGATTAATGACTTTCCCTAACTCTGGTTTCCATTTTGATCGACAGTGTGACTCTATGTCCTGGACTGGTATTTTATCAGGGGACGTATGGCTGTTATGCTTTATTTGTGTTTAACGATGTACCAGGACCGGGAGTCTCCGAACATATCACTGTGGTACAGGCTCCAGATTATCATTGTTTTTCTCTGCATAATAACTGGCTTGTCAGTTTTTCAAAAGCAGTTGTAGACAGTAACTGAGTTAAATTGAACTGTTGTAGAAGCCGCACAGCATTCTTATAGGGGGTGAAATGGCAGCCGAGGCAGGGAGAGCTGCAGCTTTGTGGCAATTGGCTAAAACACAGAAGGCTACTGAAGCATAACCTTGCACAGCTGGAGACGGAAAGTCTATTTGCTATGTCACCTCTTTTATGCCTCCACATTGTCCAACAGCAGCCACATTGGCAACACTGCTCACCATATCCTTGGACTCGTAATTTATGACAGTTGTATTTGAGCAAGCTACTTTAAGTTCGCTTGCTAATACTCTGTTTTATCATGATTCAGTTACAGTTAAACCACTTTAAAGTTGAGTTTAAACCCATTTGGGCAATGTTTTAGATAACGATTCATATATAGTACTTCCAGTCAGGAGTGATTGGGAATTCGAGGGCTGTATGATTTCTTAGTAGATTATTTCATATACGTAGCAAATGGGAATTTGAATATAGTAAATCCCAATGGACTAGTGTGGTCAGCTTGTGATATATATATATATATATATATATATATATATATAGGACTTACAGTACATTCCCTAAAGAGTATGGGTTGTACTGTGGTCACAACTAGTGAATTAAGTGTGGTATATTAAAATGAGATCTCCTCCTCATGATGTTTAATTAGAAATGTGCACCTGTTTGATCCTGTATTAATGATAGGAGTATATGCACATATGATGTGAAGTGTCATTTCTTGTGTGCATACATGGTATATATTTGCTATTAAATAAAATAAAAAAATTTGAAAATATATTCCAGGGGAACAGATAAGGGGAGTAAAGGAGTAAAAGGGGTAGATAGTTTGGCCTAAATTTAATGGCTTTACTCCCTCCTGAGAACAGGCCAGGCCTCGGATACCACAGAGATGCATATTACCAAAGAGCAATTGGCTCCCCGTTCAGTTTTAGAACATAGTATTGTTCCCAAGGTTGGAGCCCATTGAATCTCACTGTGTCCAGAGCCCCTCTGTGTGCCTGCCTACTATGCCGTGAGCCAGCTTAATGACCTCCCTATTTGGATCCTATAGGACCACTAGGGTGCTTATAATGAATGATGTTCACCATTTTAATTTACAAAGACCTGTGGCACCTTTCAAAACTGTTTAACGTAGCAGCATCACTGCCTTAAAGTGATTTAGTACACTGCGTGGACTTAAGGGTACCACTTTGGGATATGGTACCTTAAGTCTGCAATAGTCCCTCAGTGTGAGTTTTAATATTTATTTGCCAGGCATTTTTAAGTGGTACAGGATTATATTTTGGCCCTGACTAGGTGGACAGCCAATCCCTTCCACTTCCCGATTGCTGAACATACCCCTGCGCTATAACGTCCAGCAAATGAGAGTGTGGGGGTGAGTCCCAATGAAATGAATGGGACTGATTTTTATGTACCGTTTAATACAATATGATGGTGACTTGAAGATTAACAAGGGCCACTGATCAACTAACAATGGCCTTGGGATTTTTACGGCTGCTCCTGGACCTGACCACCAAGCAGATTCCTAAGTTTTGTCTAACGCGGTCCTGGACCTGGCTGAGCTCTAGGGTTGGAGGAGAGGTGCAGCATTGACTGGGCAGGCTTCTCTTGCCGAACCAATCGCGGGAATTAATTTTAAATTCCTCCAGGCCGTCTGAGCAGTTCTGGATTCAGTTGGGGCTGAGTGCCGGCACCAGTGAACTAAACTGCATGAGATAGGTGGTTCAGACACAGGCAGGTGACTTTGACATCCTTGCATAGGTGAAGAAACTGCCAACAATGAAAGGTTCAGGCTCTAGCCAATCGGGTTGATCTTTTCTGGCACTTTTGCCCTTCAGGACCAATCAGAAGGGATAAGTCCAGATTCTGATGGCCATGATATTCTTGACAGTCCTTTTGAAACTGACTGCCGAAAATTTTGTGGCCGCCTTGATCAGGACTGGCCCTTCTGATTGGTTCTCCTGCAGCTTGCAGCCTTTTCCCCTGAGATTTGCCCACTACACTAATTTCCTTCCTGTATCCCATTTTTGTTGTCAGATTCCCTATCTGGGAGTGCTACCACAGGCTCATGTGCCCTGGCTGTGCTAGAACCCCACACAGACACATGTCTGTGTGTACCAAATCCCACAGAGCCCTGCATGAAGAAAGCTACAACTAATTCTGTTGGCCACATGTGGCAAGATATACTTCTGTACCTCTAAAGAGTATATGCCTATGAGGCACTGGCTTGGAGCTGTACCTTGTGTTTCGGGCAGGAGGCTTTGTCCTGGGAGGAAGGGGGGTGGGCATTAGGGTTGACAATCCCAAGGAACACCACACCACCGATCCGCCAAGACTCCCAAGACTCCAAACCCTAATGTTTTTCATGTCCTTATGTTGTCCACTTTGTTTCCTTCGACCCTAATGTCTGTATTAACATAGTTTTTTTGCAATGAATATATATATTATACAGGCACAGTAGTGCCTATATATTAGTGTTAAGTAAGTACTTTAATGTAAACCCCCAATTTGTGTACCTCAAAGCCAGCAAGGCTCCTAGTCACCCCTGTTGGGGTCACCACAGCACTCCCCATGGCTCTTTGGACCTCACCAGCCCACCTTGAAGTCAGCAAGGCTCTTAGTCACCCCTGTTGGGGTCACCACAGCACTCCCCATGGCTCTTTGGACCTCACCAGCCCACCTCGAAGCCTGCAAGGTACTGTAGCCAGCAGGTTCCATCTCAAGTCCTCAGGCAGCCTAGCCTTGAATTCTGGCACCTTTTCTAAGTGACTCCCTGCCTTCCAAGCTGTGGCTGAATTTCTACCTCAACTTACCACTGCACTATTGCAGACTAGAGGAGACTGCAAAAACACCTGTACAGACTGTCTTAAATGTGCCTCTGTCCAGCCGAGCTGTGGAACTTAATTTGTGCCTGACATTGCAGCATCCTGGTATTTATGGCATTTCTGTGTGCACTGCAATCTCTGAGTTTATGGCGCAGTTTCTGATTTAATTGTATGCTCCTAGCCTGTTTTTCTGTGAGAGAAGCTGAAGTCAAATGTTCTTCCTTCCCCACGTCTTATTAAATGCTTGTTCCTTGGGGGCGGATATTCTTTTTTCCCTCAGTGATTGGACCATTTCTTCTGGAGTGAGGATCACAAAGGCAGCTAGCTTGTGAATTTCATTGTTGGATTGCCCCAGGAACCTGGTGAATATCTCCATACTTAGCAAAAGCCTTTATAAGGTTTCTAGTTGCAGCTCTATATGTCTGCCTGCTGGATAGTTTCATCCTTGGACTTAGGTACTGTCTCACTCCTGCAGTTAACTGCGCATTTGCTTTTGCTTCAGTCCCATCTCCAGTCCTGAATTCGCTGCTTTCTCTCTTTTTCCCTAGTTCTACATTCTACGTTCCATTCTTTTCCTTACCAGTGTACACTATGGGGGTGATCTCACTTCACTTCAGCTTTGTAGGAGTATTTTCCCTTCTGCTAGCCCTCCAACTCTCAGTAGATCTTCTCTGCCAGCCATCATTGACTCTGGCTACTCAAATAAAGCTGAGGACTGGAGCTATTTTTTCTCAAACCTAATTATCAGGGGTAATACCTCTATCCCTGAAACCTGGTTCCTAAAGCTTATTAGATTTGCTAGTATAGCTGACTACCTAAGCCACTCCCCTTTTTATATGCCACCTGAGGTCAAACTCCAAACCTCTCTCCTTGAGACCTGGGTACCCCTATGTCATCTCTCTCTCTCCGGTGATATTGAACCTAATCCAGGCCCTTCTGATGGCATCGCTCCCAAGAACCCATCTTATTGGTTCATAGAAAAGGGGCTTAGGCTTGCACATGTGAACATTAGGAGTCTATCAGCTAATTTTGCACAGCTTGAAGCCTGGATTGCTCACAACTCCCCTGATGTCTTAGGTCTAACCGAGACTTGGTTAATACCCCATATACCAGATTCATTATGTAGGATCAGTGGATATAAACTTCACAGATGTGATCATCCAAATGCTAAAAAGGGTGGTGGTCTTTTGTTTTATACCAGACAGGACCTTGACATTATGGTCTTCCTGGTCAACACTACCTGTCTATGTGAAACTATTCATATAGTTATTACCTTAGGTCTCACTAAGAAGCTAAATGTAGTCTGCATCTATAACCCTCCTAAAAATGGACTAACAGGCCTGACTAAGGTAATTGACCATCTTTTCTCACTAAAGGGTAGACAAGAGCTCATTGTTATGGGGGACCTCAACCTGGAATGGCTAGGAAAAAACTCTAATCTCTATGCTGCTGAACTCAGCAGGTTATACCTGTCTTAACTGGTCACTCTCTCGACCAGACAGGCTAGTAACAGCAGTCTCTGGTCTCTTCTAGACTGGGTTGTCTCCAACAGGCCTGAGAGGATCAGTGCTGTTGGAGTTTTACCAGACTCAATCAGTGATCACTCCCCAGTTTACTGTGTTTGGAAGGCTAGGGCCCCTAAACCATTCCCCAGAAAAATCCTTTTCAGGGATTTTTCAAAAATGGATGAGACAGCCCTAATCTTGGAGCTATGGAACATGGACTGGGCACCTCTATATAATACTTGTAATACGGATTGTGCTGCTCAATACCTTCTTACCACGCTTTTGAACCTTCAAGACAAATATATTCCAGTAAAAAGATGCTGTATCCGGGGATCTGCTACCCGCTGGTTAAATTCTTCACTCCTGTCCTCTCTCAAAAAGAGGGATAAAGCCTGGAACAAAGCTAAGCTAACCCAGTCCCCATCGGACTGGGTGGAGTACAGAAGACTCCGAAACCTATGTAAGGTTTCCATCGGATCTGGTAAGGGCAATTACTACCGTCAGCTCCTTAGTACCTCTGTCAGTGACTCTCGTGGTTTTTGGGGTCATGTTAACACCATCATGGGGAAAACAAGTGCAATACAATCTCTGATATGGTCGTGGATGGTTGTAATTGCAATGACCTGCTCACTATCGCCGAGGCTCTTAACTCCAGATTCACTGGCCTCTCCTCCTATACTGCACCTCCTGGGCCTTTACCTGTCACTCCGTAGGATAACCTTAAACCTTCCAACCCATCTTTCACCCTTCACCCAGTCTCTGAGAGTGAAATCGTATGCTTACTTAAGTCCATCTCTCCTGCTTGATCGGCAGGGGCAAATGGACTCTTACCAAAATTCCTAAGAACCGATGTAACTGCCTATAGTCTCTCCAGTGACTAGACTTTTCAACCTGTCACTTACAGGACATGTCCCTTCCCTCTGGAAGATTGTTCGAGTTGTACCGGTCTACAAAAAGGGGGACACCACTAACCTGGATAACTACTGCCCTATTGCCATCCTCTCCACCCTCTCTAAAATACTGGAGAAAATTGTTGCTACCCAGGTCTCAGAGTACCTGTACTCCTTCAAACTCCTCACCTCTGACCAACATGGTTTCCGACGTGGGCACAGTACATCCACTGCTCTCATACAGTTTAAAAATGATGTCAGACTTGCTATGGACAAAGGCTCTCTCATTGGGGCTACTTCTGTTGATCTTACAAAAGCATTTGATTTAGTTGGCCACCCGCTGTTCCTATCAAAGTTGTCATCCCTAGGCTTCTCACCCTCTGTCACTGCTTGATTCCAAAATTATCTTTCAAATGGCAACAATTTGTTCAGATCGGAGATGCAAAGTCCTCTCTTGCTCCTATTTGGATCGGAGTGCCCCAGGGTTCGATTCTTGGTCCTCTCCTGTTTACAAATATTAATAAAAATATCTGGGTAATGAATCCACTTCTTCCTGTTTACAGTCTTCATAAACGACATCCCACTACTCACTGGTGCTTGCTCAGGTCTGCTTTATGCAGACAATCTTGTTCTTTACTCATCCTCCTAAAACCTCTCAGATATCAACCTGAATCTCAACAGTAACTTCAATATCTTTCAGAGCTGGCTATTGCAAAACAAGCTTGTCTTAAATAAAAGTAAAACGGTGACTATGCTCTTTGGTTCAGGTTCAAAAATTCAGTCCTGCACCCAACCATTAAGTATCAGAGCACTTGATGGCTCTCACCTTAACACAGTTACCTCCTTTAAATACCTAGGAGTAACCCTTGATCCCACCTTGGATTTTGACCTGCACCTAGCCTCAGTCATTAAATCTGTCAATATTCAACTTGGACTGGCATATAAGGTGAGACATAGCCTAACATCCACAGTGAGGATGTCCTTTGCACAGGGAATCCTGAGACCCAAATTGGCGTATGGATTAATAGCCTTTCCGTCAACTACTGGAGGGCTTCTCCAAAAGTGGGATGCCTGCTACAACAGCATTTGCTGTTTTGCTTTGTCTTTGCCCAAACTTACTCACTGATGCACACTATACTCCAGTCTGGGATGGTTTACCCACTCAGCCGTCTGACAGTTTACTTCCTACTGTTTTATAAAGAATACAATCTCCTCCCAGATGCCTGATAAATTGGCTCTACTGCTCAAACCTGTGACCTCTGCCTACCCACTGAGATCAGCTGACAAACCCCTTCTTTTCCAACCGAGATATAAAACCAAAATGGGGGAGATTGCTTTCTTTAGCTGGGCCCCTAAACTATGGAACTCCCTTCTACTGAGGCTAAGAATCTCCCCTTCTCCACACAGCTTCTAACAGGAGCTTTGTATGGCTCTTCTAAGCTCTGAACCCTGCTCCTGTCCTCTAGCCATCCACTCCTGTACTGGTTCCCCTAGTTACCTAGCTGCTCCAACCTCTACTACTCTCAAACCTGCCTGAAAATCTTGCTATTTCCTGTCTTCTAGCACTTACTCACTAGTTGTATGACTTATGACTGTTAGTTATTTGCACTTATATTTCTGTTTTGTTACTACATATAGATTCCTGCAAATGTACTGTCATTGCTGAAAATTTTGTATAAGTGTACTATGTCTGACTTCTACTTGTTCCCATGATGTTTTCTTGTATCTACTATTGTGTGCGTACCCTTTGTTGTAATCTCCTGGGTTGTACCTGAAAATAGGCAGCTATAATGTCTAGTGTACCTATCCAGTTAACAAATCTAAATAAATAAATAAATAAACTCTGTTCAACTGATTTACTTGACATTTGGAAAGCTTAGTGAAGGTGCCAGGGTCTGTGAATCCTGAAAGTCTTGTGGCACTCAGTTCACCGGGGGCAAAGTCACAGAGGTACACAGAAAAGAAAACAAAAATCATAATTAAGACCATGTTTTGATCACATATAGATAAAAAAATAGGATTATTTCAAACCTGAAACTTGCAGGTTTGATAGGGTTTGCCCTAAGGTGTGTGTTTTTTATCTCCCAAACTAAAGCAGTTTTTAAAATATTTAAGAAAAAAACATTCTATTTCTGAGCATGTGTGGTTAGAAAAATAAACTTTCTAAGGATAACTGAATTTGTACAACCACATTAAGCAATGTGGTCATTTGACAAAAATTTGTGTATGTATGAGGGGGCAAGTCTAGCCAGACACTGCAAACAGTGTTCATATCTCTTTCTATTGTGTTCGTTCAGCTGAGGCAAGCTGCAATCAGTGCATAGCCCTGCCCCTGCTGAACAAACTGTGCATGGTTCCCTGGCCCTTCAGCATCATTAGCTACATTAGCAGCCTAATTTATTGAAACTGAGCACTGGGATGCCCAATCTCCAGTTCCAGCTATATTGTTACAATTCCAACAGCAGGGTGCCCACCACCAGTGCCAATTTAGTCTCCCACCCCTCCCTTCTGATTACACCCCCACCCACCACACTAACATCCCGACACCGGGGTGCCCAATCTCTGGTGTTGAGTCTGACCACCCACAACTCAATAGTCTGCAACACCAGGGTGCTCACCCTCTGTGCTACCAAACATTAAGCTGACACTGGGGTGCTCAGTCCCCAGTGTTGGTGCCAGTAGCAAAAAAAAAAAACAGCCCCTCAACATTTTTTCTCTCTCTTTTTTTTTTATAACCTGTAATGTAGAAAATGGTCCATCGTTGTCTGTTGGGCTGTTGTCCCCTCCTCCACCAACCCTACCCCGACCACCTACTCAGCATTCACCATCCCTTACACCCCCCACTCACCTAAATTCAGTTTAGCACCACAGATCCAGTCTCTGACCTGAAAGATGTCCTTCTCCTAGGACCGATTCTGCAAAATGAGAAACCAAGGTAAATGCAGGCAACATATTTCATTGCATTTTGAAATTCTACTCATTTGTTAATATTTTCCTCCCAGATTTTCAGCATGGCCTTTTTGGAACCCCACCTCATGAACAAGGTAGGTGAAATTGTTCAAATCTGGCCCAAAATGTGATTTTGCAGTCAGTCTGTGAAATCACCCTTTGGGCAGGATTTGAAAGTTTTTATCTACTGGGTTCATGAGCTGGGATTGTAAGAAGACTATGTCGAAACTTTGGGTTAAAAATATTAAAAAAACAACAAAGTTATGAAAATATGTTGAAATTTTTCAATGCTTGGTTATAACTTTGGTAATTTTCAATATTTTAACCCAAAATTTTCACATAGCCAATTTTTCATACTGCCTCATGAACAGGACAGCTGTTGTTTTTCAAACCTTGGCCAAAATGTGCTTTTGCACTTGTGGAGGGAAATGATGTTTAGGCTCGGGTTTGAAAACTCTCACCTAGTGGGTTCATGGGGTGGGGTCAGAAGAAGACTGTTGAAAATTTGGGGTCAAAATATAAAAAAAAACAACAAAGTTATGAAGGTATGTTGTAACGTTTCAACACTCACTCATAACTTTGGTAATTTTCAGTATTTTGACAGCAAATTCTCAACATAGCCATTTTTCACACCTCCTCATTACATGATAGGTGTAATTTTTCAAATCCTGGCCAAATTGTGTTTTCGCACTTGCATTGTTAAATGACATTTCAGACAGTATTTTATAACTAACACCTCTCATGTTCAGAAAGGGGGGAGGTTATAAAAAGACTATGTTGAAACTTTGGGGTCAAAATGTCATAAAGAAAATTAATGAAGTGACATTGTCTGCAGGAACATTTGTTGGACAGTGGGTATCACGTTGCCCTCCTCTGTCAGTGAGCTGAGTTCGGGTGCCAGCTCAGTGAGTTGACTGAACAGGCCACAACTGGGGAGAAGGCACTACAGCATGCAGCACCAGCCCCAGCCTGCAGAGGAACAGAGTAGTGTTTTGGCACACATATGACACCTTGTAGTGGGCCAGATAGCCTTCCCTCACAAGGGGTTGACATGCATGTCAAGGCCTGATGGGCCCATGCACAGTATCGGACTATCTCCACTACTCTATTTGGAACCTGCACGAATCAGGGTATGATTCCACTGTCAGAAAAATAAGGGAAATTCATTGCAAAAAAAAAAAAATGTTAATGCAGACATTAGGGTTGAAGGACGCAAAATGCACAAAGTAGGGAAAAAAAAAATATTAGTGTTTTGAGTCTCCAGAGTCTTGTGAATCAATGGTGGGGACTTCCTTGGGGATGCCAGCCCTAACGTCCTCCCCTTCTCCTGAGCAAACAAGGTCAGATGTATAGAAAGGCAGACCATGTATGAAGAAAGCTATGACTGAATCCATTGGCAACATGTGTCGAGACATGCTTCTCTACCTCCAAAGAGTGTATCACCATGAGGCGTTGGCTTGGAGTGGTACCTTGTGCTTTGGACAGGAGGCTACAGGTTAGGGGGTGGGCATAAGGGTTGACAACACCAAGGAAGACCCCACCCCACTGTTGATTTGGCAAGACTCCAGAGACCCAAAAACCTAATATTTTTTCATTTCCCTACTTTATGCACTTTCTGTTCTTTAGCCCTAATGTCTGCAATAATGCAGTTTTTTGCAATTTATACATATAGTAAAAAAAAAGGTTGCTGTATTACAAAATCTTTTGATGACTGCAGCTTAATATGCACTGCTTAAGGAAGACATCATGGGGGGGGGCTTGAAAAATGCTATAGTCAACTTCAATTTTACAGTGTCAGCCATTGACCTACAGCTATAAAAACAGAACAGTGTGGTTGTAAAAGTTAATTGATTTAGACATCTGAAAAATAACTGGAGGCAAGAGGGAAGAGATGGGGACATGAAGGAGATATTCACATACCTCCATGGGCTACATAAATAACAAAGGAGGGGGCTGTTCATGCTATGTAAGAATGCAAGCACCATGGGGGAACTTCATGAAGTTTGCAGATGGGGAAGTTAAGAGGAACATCAGAAAGTATTTCTTCATAGAAAGGGTGGTGGTGGTGGTGGTGGTGGAACATACTACCAAGGAAGATAGTCCGTGTAATATCAGTGGAAGGGGGTTCAAACATGGGTGGCACAGGCACATAGGACTGGTAAGGACATTATCAAAAGGAGGGGGTGGAAGGAGGAGTGAAGGATCACTAGTGCCCTCACAGTCAACAACAGATATGGCTGGGCAGACTTCATGGACATCAGAGCCTTTTTATGATGACAACTTCTATGGGCTCAATTCACAGAAGTTGCAGGGATATGCTCAAAGTGAGCATATCCCTGCCACACCACTGTGTGCCCCAGGACTGTGCAGGAGTGGGTGCAATCACCAGCTGTATCCTCCTACCCCTGCTTGAGCTGTGGATGGTCCAAGGGATGCTGTGGACAAGATCACAGAGCATCCAGTCGAATGCTCGAGGTCAGTCGGCAGCGGATCTCCTGCTCAGCATGGTGTAGGGGTTCATGGGATATGGCAGTCTGTGCCAGTCCTCCACGGGCTGCCATATCCCCTTGGAGAATTGCCAGATTAGTGCTAAATGTACTGGCCAGTGCTGGTAACATCCCCAGCCCTGTACCTCTGCTCCTGAGGGTTCTATATGATAACAGCGATCGCGGAATAGCGATCGCCATTATGGCGAGTGTACATCGCCGAAAATGAATTTCAGTGATGCACAGTAGGAAGAGGGTGCTTGAGATCCATGAGTGTATTTTTTAATGTGGGGGCTGTGACCCCCACACCCCACTCATGGGGGGCTTTGTTGCACATTCTGGTATCCAAGAGCTACCCTGCCAGGTAGCCCTGAACACAGGTACCGTAACTGAGTCACCGTTTTTGTAGGCGCTCAATTGCGGACACCATGTTTACTGGATACCGCTCTGATTGTTGGGAGCTGATGGCATGATGGCCATTCTGACCTTGACAGTGCCAGGATGACCAGGTGGAAAGGGGCTCATAGTGGCTATGGCAGCCTCTAGGATCAAATAGCATGTACCCTCTCTGCCAGCCACAGTCACTGCCCTTGCAGCACTGAGGATTGGGCAGATGTCCACCGCTACTTCCTTTCCTGCTCCTAACCTGGCCTGGCATGAAGATGGTTACATGGCCAGGAATTGGATGTGGAGTGGGCACACAGCCATGGCTGTGGATGCTACGGGGTACTCCAAAGCTGCGCAGCCTGCAGGTTGGGGGACTCCCTGGCATTCCATAGTCTCCATGGGTGTGGAGCGGCTGCATGTATTTTGTGGACCAAGCCCTATGTCTCTTTGTTATTTGGGGTGTGATGATCATTTCTGAAAAAGGAATATTAGGTGCAGTTGTAAATTCACATAACTTTCCTGTTCCCTAAACATTCAAACTACAGTTAAAAGAAAGGCCTTAGAGAACACGCACACCAGGTGTGAACTGCAGGTGCCGGCTCGATAGAGGTCACCCAATTATTCACATAACAGCAGCACTCCAAGGAATGGGGATGTCCCAAATTACTAAAGCAAATCACAACTGAAGCAGGTGTGCTGTGAGAAGAATTTATTACAAATTAGGCACTTGCATACTATACTCATATATATAAAATAATCTGTATGAGCATATTAGTAGATCATTAACCTTTGGTGACCTTCTAGTTGTAGCACATTATTTTCTTTGTTTATTCATGGGCCCTTCTATTATGGATTGATAGTAGGTTAGATGTTGTTTTTACTGATCACTTTTTTCTACTTTGGTGTCTTTTGCAGCATTAACTCATGAGCAACATAAAAATGTGAGTACGTGGTAATGTGTCTTTAAACTGACATGTGTAAATTACACTGTGTATGTTCAGAGTTCCATCCCCAACGAAGAATCATGCCATGAGTTGAAGCATCAGGGTTCAGTTCTCCACTTTTCAAAATGGTGTAATTTGAAATAAATTCTTCTTACAACATGCCTGCTACAACTGTGATTTGCTTTCGCAATTTAGGGCATCCTGTGTCTTGGGGTGCTGCTCTTTTGTGAATATTTGTCAGCTAAAAGAGACCCTGATGTTTCAAGGGACATTGACAACAATATAATATTTATATACATTTGATTTGATAGTTCATATATTTTCTGCATTTAGCTTCTCCCTTTGACTTTGTATATTAACAAAAAGCAGGGCCACTGTCCTAGACGTCGTCTGCTCTGACTGCTTCTTTACATCTGACATCACAATCCTTTCCCCAGCAGAAGTCTGACACATCACATGCAGGAGAAGGGGCTGTCAGGTCCAGACATGCAGCCCAGGCAACTAAAGCCTATGGTATGGGATATCATTAGACATCATTTAGAACCTACACTATATACTGAGATATCAACAGACCAGTATCCTCTCCAATATCCTCTCATTAAGAAAAAATAATATCTTATGTCAGCCCATAGCATATCCCCTATTTGTTTACTCATGTATTGTTTTACTGATTGATTGATCGATTTATGTAGTTACTTATATATATAGGGGATACATGATGGGCAGGAGTGTGATATGGAAAATACCTTCACTCCTGCAGAGTGAAACTGGATACTCAAGAGTGCCAAAGGCATGAGTGAGAGTATTCAGAGCTCACGATGCAGGAGTGAAGATATTTTCCATAACACACGATCTGCACATCATGTGTTTGATTTATTCAATAGGGGTACGAGTTTCAGAAGTATTGTTATGATTTTTTGTGTTCTGCTGCTGTTTCTGTGTTTGCTGTTTCTGTGTGTGTCATTTTCTGAATGGGCTGGCAGTGTTACAAACTGTGGGAAAAGCTGAGTGTGTTTTGCAATGCTAAGTAAGTTATCTTCAGGCAGCAGTGAGAAAGAAACTTTTGTGAAGTTGTGTGCTTTAGAATTTTGGCTGCAGTCAGCTAAGAGTATCACAGTAATGAGCTGGGAGTGAGAAAGTGTGGGAAGCAGGTGAAGATGTTTTGCCATGGTAATTAAGTTAACTGCAGGAAGCAGTGAGTCATCTCACTCTGAGCCATGAGATGAATGTCAGTTCTTACATTTATCACACTCTGAGCAATGAGATAAATGTCAGCCCTTAAATTTATCTCACTCTGGTGAAGATACATGTTTTTATCACACACATTTATCCTTCATCCCTATTATATAATATATATATATATATATATATATATATATATATATGTATATATACAAATTGTTTTAATTATTTAGTTATTTGTTTTACTAGGAAAGGCCTGCTGATTTGTCCTGGGGGGGAAAGGTACATGAAAGTCAAAATCAATACAGGAAGACAGTACAACACAAAACATACATTTATAAAAAAATACAGTTAATTCAGGTAAAAGTTGATAAGTAACACAGGACAATGCAAAATTCAGGAGCAAGAACAAGCAAACTATGTTAAACAGAGGAAAAAAGATCACAGCACATTTTAGCATCTTAAAGGGGAACACTTTCAAGTGTAAGTCCCAGTTAGTTAGTTTTTGTTGACCAGAAAAAGGAGGGCTAGGCAATTTTGTCCATTTTCAGCCTTGTCCTGAGGGGAGGAGGAAGATACAGATGGAAACCAACTGAAACTGAACCAGATGAAGCTAACATTAAGTGGTTAGTACAATGTATTGCTTTGTTGTTGTCTGTAAAATAGTAAAATGTAGCCCGCCAATCCTGACAGCTGATAAACTGGCATTTTTCTAAATGGTGCCACTCTTGATAGTTCCCACAATCCTCCACAGTGGACTTGAGAGCTGACGTGGGGGTTTCCTTTTTTTAGTACGCAACTTGGAGCTTTTTAAAGCTCTGATTTATCAGTATCCAGCCCCGCTGTACTCCCAAGGCTAAGTACAGGTCACACCATCCATACTTAGCCTTGGTAGTACAACGGGACTGGTGCAGTGTTGGACCCTGGACTTTAAAAAGGGTCCTGCAGCAATAATGAATGGCGAGAGACTAAAAGGGGATGGGCTGTCAGCAAGGAGTCAGAAAACTTCTGCTTCTATTATCTTGTACTGAACATGATAACTATTGGTAGTGGGCTGTGATACAGTTAGTTTTCATTGGGATGGAAATATATTATGTTGGAGTTGTTCTGTTCCATGCAAAGGTCAAAGAAGGGTCCTGCTGCTGCAGGATCTTTATTAAAGCTGGATCCGCTGTTGGGACTGGGTACCGATGAACTGGAACTTTAAAAAGCACCAAGGAGAGCTGTCCCAGTGGTGCTGAGGGTTGAGGTGCTGGACACTACTACTCACGCTACACCAGCAACCTAGGTTCAGAAATGAGCCTAGATTGTCGGTGGTCGGCGGGGGGGGGCAAGGAGTGAGATTGAGCTGCCGCGAGGCAGCTCTCATCTCCCAGGGAGGCATGAGGGGTTTCCCCAGCCCTTGACTGCCACCTAGTGGAGGACAGGTGGCAGTTCAGGCAATGGGTAGCCCAGCAACAGCCACAGGTGGGGCAGAAGGGGTCGAACCGGTACCCTGCATGCGTGTGAGCCTCCACGCGCATGCACGACAGTGTCTGCTGGAGTCCCGAGATCAGGGAGAAAATGCTAAAATGTAAATAAAAAAAAAGCACCAAGGAACATTGCACCCCACCTGCAGCATGAAAGAGTGCCCCCTGACAGCACCAAGGAAGGTCACCCACCCGACAGTTCCAAGGAATGGTGCCTCCAAGACCTATTCCTTCCTATTTCACAATCTGTATGTTAAGGGATTAATTGTGCAGTTACAAATAAGTCTTTTTTTGCATTAGTCACTATTTTGAAGTAAATGTTTTAAAGAACAACTATTATGCTTGATATAAACTTTGACATGTTACTTTTTGAATCAGAAATACTTAGACTTTTTGCTAATTAGAAGATTTTCTACCTGACAATACTAGGTACATAATTTGGAACAGCACTCATCAAACCTCACCTGCCTCGTGACCTCACTGACAACACAGCTGACCAAGAGGAGTCACTCACACGCTGACAGAAGGAGGCAGTATAGCACAGTGGTTTAAGGCTCTTAACTGCAAACCTGGAGACCGGGGTTTGAATCCCACAGCCCCCACTTGCATACTGTATGATCCTAAGCAAGTCACTTAACTTCCTTGTGCTCCCACGTTGCACCTGTAAACAAGCTTTCAGCTTAGTGTGTCTCTCCTGGTAAAAAAAAAAACACACAGTTGGGTCACAAGTGAGTGATACCACAATAAATGAGGTCACCATGCTCAGAACTATGATGTGGTATAGCACTACATATTTCAGCTTCCAAAGTGAGTGCTATTCTATGTATCACACTGGTATTCATAAAGTAGAAAACAATCTGATTAGCAAAAGAAATATAAATTAGAAACAAAAAGTAACTACTGGCTACTCTTAAAAAGTTTTTGACTGCTTTTTATGTTTGCTTGCACACATGTGCAAGAAACATAGTGCCATCATCCGAGTTTTCGGAGGTATGGCACCCGTCTTCCAATTCAGTCAGTGTGTTTGCAGGTGCAGCCACCATTTGCCAATGAATGCTGCAGCTGTCTGTGACAGCAGTTGAAAATGCAGTGCTGTACAGTTGAAAGGGAGAGCTACACTTCAGTGAGCAGCGATAAGATATCGCGTGCTCATGCGTGCCTCCCACACACACACACATATTGCATGCTCATGCACTCCCCCCCCACACACACACTGTATAGCCGACAGGGGTGCCCGATCCCCCATTGGCTGTGCTGCACTCCCCCAACAGAGTTCCAGGTGCCACGCTGGGAGCCCACCCCAGCACGGCAGCAGTCTGTATGGCCGACAGGGGTGCCCAATCCCCCGTTGGCTCCACTTTCCCCCCCAAAAGACTATCGGGTGCCACACTGGGAGCCCACCCCAGCATGGCAACAGTTCCTATGGCCGGACGGGTGCCCAACTCCGCACTCTACACCCCCCAAACAGCCTTCCAGCTGCCACGCTGGGAGCCATCCCCAGAATGGCACAAGTCCCGTGCATCTAAGTAAAACAAAAAACTGAAAGAAAAACTTTCCTCACTGACTATCCTGACCCACCTCCCCCACCCACGCCCACCATCTGTGCATCCACCTCCCCAAACCCCCACCTCACCCCATACTTACCTCCGGCCGACCGTGAACTGAGGAAATGCCAGTAAGCTGTGTAATGTAATAAATAGGGTTTTTTCAACTTTAGTGCATATCTCGGGCATTTTGGGGAATTTTTTCACCTAATTTTCAACATGGGGTTTATGGGACCCCACCTCATGAATTCTGTCACTGTTATGGTGTTAATCGGCCCAGAAAGGTGATTTCGTGGACACCGTGCAGAACCACTTTTCGGGACTGATTTATGAAACAACAGTGTTACAGTTCATGAGGTAGGTCTCCAAAAACCCTATGTTGAAAATTTGGTGAAAAAATTCCCAAAAATGACTGTTTTATGAGTAAGCGTTGCGCTGTTCCTACGCACGCTCGTAAGTTCGCAAATTTTTAATATGTTCACTCCATATTTTCAACATTGCCAGATTACCACACCTCCTTATGAACAGTACAGCTGTCATATCTCACATCTCACCCAAAATGTGTTTCCGCGCATGTAGCGCGCAATGGCGCTGTTGGCCATATGATCGGTGTGCGAAATCAATTTTAGGGGCAGATTAAGAAAATCACAGTGACACTGTTCATGAGCAGATGTGTTAAAATGGCTACATTAAAAATTGGGTGAAAAAATTCCATAAAATGACTGTGTTATGAGTGACCATTGCACAGTTTCCACGCACCTTCGTAACTTCATGGATTTCTAATATTTTCAGTCCAGATTTTCACCACTGGCATTTTTCCACACTTCCTTATGAACAGTACAGCTGTCATTTTTCACACCATGGCCAAAATGTGTTTTCACACTTCCAGCGCAGAAATGCGTGGTTGCTGTGGGAAATCACTGTTCGGGACAAATTAAGAAAATCACGGTGACACTGTTCATGAGTGGAGGTTCCAAAATCCCTGTGTTGACAATCTGTTGTAAAAATCCCCAAACTAATTACATTACAGGTTTGCATTGCACATTTTCTATGCACGCTCGTGACTTCAGTTTTTTTAATATTTTCACTGCAGAATTTCAACACTGCCATTTTTTGTACCTCTCCATGAACAGTACAGCTGTCATTTTTCACATCCTGTTCGAAATGTGTTTTCGCACCTCTGGTGCCAAATGGCGTAGTCGGTGTGCAAAATCAGCTTTCGGCTAACAAACTGATATTGCCACTGTTCATAAGGTGGGGGGTCACAAATAAAAACATGTTGAAAATTTGGAGTGAAAATGCCAACAAATGCCTGAGGCGTTAGGGTTTCCAACCATAATGCCCCAGCCTGTAGAGATTGACAGGCATCAGGGGGGTGTGACTTGGGATTCTCGCCTGTAGTGCTCATACCATTTCACACCCTGCAGCCAGTGAGAGGCATCGAGGTATGCCTTGGACTCTTCAGCCCCAAAGTTCACCCCATTCTCCTATACAGGACCCATCTCACCATATTTTCTGATGGAATGGGGTGAGCATAAGGGCCAAAGACCCCAAAGCACACCGTGACACTTGTCAGTGTTTGCAGGGTAGGGTGTGGTTAAATGGCGTGGCCGTTATGCTTGATGATCCAAAGGCACATCCCAATGCCTATCAGTCTATGCAGGGTGGCGGTGGTGAGGTTGGCTTCAGTTCAATACTTCACTGCCATTCCTATTATGCAGCTCTCTAACTCCTACACTACCAATGCCAATGCCAGCAAGCAAACATTCAGCATTAACAAATGCTTCTTTCTGTTAAATTGATATTTCATTGCTTTTAATGTAAACTCGTTACAAACAATTTGCAGTAAAACAAGGGTCAAAACATGAAGGTACGTAAAAATATATGCAGTATTCATATGCATTACAAAGGGATTTCATAATGGTGATCCCTGAGGCTATTTCTTATCAGCTGCTTTCTTGGCACTACAACCTCTCAAAATTATTCAGTTACTTGGTGTTTGCAAAAATTTGAATGAATAAAACTGAATGGTATTTTAAATGAATTTGAAGGGCTATTTCATGCCAACAAGGGTGGATTTATAATTTTTTCAAGGTAGTAGCATTTTTGTCAAGGAGGTATCACTTTTCCTGAAAAAAATGCAAAATGCTACAATTTTAAAATGCAGATTATGCTAAAAAAGCTACTGTTTACTGGTTTAAGAAGTGGCAGATGCCACTTTACTATACAAATGTAACTGGAATCGCTAGCCAGTGCCAGTTATTCGCAAGTATTTCATTTTTTTGTTTGAGTGTCAGTTTACGTTTTTCACTGTATCGTAGGGTACTTAATGTAAATTGAGAAAAATTGGAATGGATAAATAATGATGTTTGAGGTGCAATCTAAGCCAGTCTGAAATCAATTTGGGGTGATTTGTGTACTTCAGAAAACAAGAAAATACTGTAATTGGAGCAGTTTTTTTTTAAATACTGAAGAGTATTTGAAGTGAATCGGAAAGCCTTCATTTTAGGTGTGGGAAAAAAGACTTGCAGGCCCACTTATTCAAAGGAGATGCACTGCCCAAAATGGAGATGCGTGGCACATCCCAGAAAATGCGCAGAAGTGCGATATTTGACAGGGAGAGATGCTTTGCACATTTTTGAATGAGCGATTGCCCAGAAATAATGCATGCGGCACCAAAAAGAGGGCGTGTACATGAATAAACTGTGCATCTGTATATTCAGCAAAAATGTGCGGTGCATGGCAGGACACGGAACTGCAGGCAGGCCATCCTGAGACAGCCCTTGGAGGTGCACCAGGATGTGCCCCAGCCACCCACACACAGCAGTCATGCCAAGACAGAAGTACCCAAAGCCACAAGTGCAGGGACACTACTGGCACCACACAGAGAGCCACCTTCCCACACCTCACCCAGGATGTAGACACCCAGCAGCCACATGCCAGTGCTGTTGGGTGCCCCTCCCAGCACACCGGTGGGGCAGACATGCAGCACACATATCAGGGGCCATAGTCTGCACCCATGTGACCTGCAGGGCATCACCCGGTGGTGGCATGTGCCCATGTTGATGTCTGGGGCAACAGTGCCCAAGTAGCCTAGTGGTACTAGTGGCAGCATGGCATAGGCCAGGGACTGACCTGTGGCACACACCCACAGTGTTACACCATAGGTGCACACAGTGTGCCTGTGCCAGGCCCACACAACAGTGAGCCACAAACATATCACTGATGCCTGCCATGCAGTGTGACACCACCACAGGGGCACTGTGGTGGGTCTGTGTGGTGTTTCTGTGGTGGATGTAGCACAACAGTGGGCAGTGGTGGCACAACCTGCAGCCTGGGGGTGACATGGCATGCCTCACAGACACCCAACCCCTCCAGTGTTGGGCATGTGGCCATCATGGGCACATACATGGCCAGTGTCAGACTGGCCCACTGGGTTACCTGGAGTGGTCCAGGTGGGACCCACACACCTGGGTACCTGGTCACCTTCTGAACACTGACATTCCTTGTGTGTATTACCATGTTCCTATCATGTGGGGGTGTAGGGGGCACTGCAGATGACTGTACACTGCAAATGTAGCTAGTGTATCACATTCCTATGGCATACTGATCAGAGTGTGTCACCCTGTGCCCTCCCCTGTTGTTTGACCAGGTGGGCCCCTATACCCAGTCTGACCCTGTACATGACCATGGGTAATAGGACTGTGCTTAGGCCAATGCAGCCCACCCACACACAAACATTCTATCACACCTGCCTGCTAGGCTGCAGTAACTCCTGTTCACCTTTGTGGAGTGGTGGGGCAGACCTGCAAAGTTGGAACTGTGCATGCCTTGGGTATGCAAAGGGCCTGAATAAATTCCAGTAATGCGCTGTGCATGGGGGCAATGGGCTTGGAATGCACAATGAGGCCATTTGCATATCTCAGCTGAATATCGTAATTTTGCACATCGTGCATGTGGCTGCCTATCACGCATTTCCCTATGCCTCTCACAGGTCTCAGGGCAACTGCCACACCACATATTTCCCATAGCGCGATCGCGCATGTTCAGGATATTCAGCCAGACATGCTCAATCACATCTTACTATGCATCTTCTGAATATACCATTATTTTGTGCTGGTGCATCTCAGTTGTGTGGTGCAGGTACTTGCATGATGCAGCCTGGGACTTTTGAACATGAGGCCCACAGAATTTACCTTCTAAAGAAGGCTGGAAACTCACAACTCATCAGGGCTTTGTGAAAAGGGCTGCCTCCCACTTCATCTTCTCTGGTGTCCTCTAGAAAAGAAAAAAAACTGCAATGATGTGAATTAAACACTAGAAGTCTGCACAAATGCGCCATCCGGAGATGATTTCTTTCTGTCTATTGGAGGCAAAAATAATCTGATTATTGAAAAGAAGAAATTAGACTTTTTATAAACTTTAGTGTGCTTCCTTAAGTTTTAAATATTGACCAGACAGTCGTGGTTGCATTGTTAAGAGCACTTGCACTAGGAAAGCAGGTACCTGAAATAAACTACAGGGTCATGGACAAAAATTACAAATACTTTTCCTCTTGTGAAGGAGTGCTGGGCAAAATGTTTAGATTATGACAGAACTGAATTTTGTGGAATTGTATTGGTAGTGGAATTCTGGCATTTTCGTAAGCAAAATGTTTGTTACAAAAACTGCAGTCTTTTTTCATAATCTGCAGAAAATTATTCCATGGTTCACATTATCCTTGGAAAATGATTCTATGGTTTTCATACATATCCGTTTCTTATTTCCACCAAATTCAAAATGAAATTCTGAAAAGCCTTTTGGAAGCAGAATTGCCATTCTGCACAAATTCTACCTGCAGAATTCCGCGTTCTACACAGACGTATTAAGTAAGTAATAATCCATGACAGGGTATGCATTAAAGGATTTTAATGCATGCCCCAGTGGGGTGTAGTGAGGCATCAGTCTGAAGGCTGAGTGTTCTTAACGCCTCTGGGAAGTGCATTAAAATTCTTTAATGCACACCCTGGAGTGACTCTGGGCCAATGACGTTTCTAAATTTTTTTTGTGCCATTTTATAAGCAGTTATAACTGTTACTCTGCAATCACCCCTGAATACTGTACATCACCACCCAGAGAACTGAGTTCCATGCATCAGCTAATTTCTGCCGTAGGACTTCAAAGCTTCTGCATCAGTTTGCCCATTTTTATGGCATAGATTATCCATTGCTACCATGCCAGAATGCAGTACAGCCATTGACTATGACAGTGTGTGATGCGATCAGTGACATCGGATGTCAACTATAAAGGAGGGGTGTCAGTAATCAAGCTGTGTGGAATTTTCAATTCCACTTCCACTGGAATTCTGTAGATTTTCAAAAATTCCACCTAATTCTGACATTTTTTAAAGGGTGACATTCACCACAGAATCCTATTCTGCAGTCTATGTAAAGAATGGATTCTAAACCACAGGCTAATATTCTGAGGATCACCTATTCGGGTTAAATAGAAATGCTTTTCAGAATTCTGCAGAACTGAAAAAGGAGTTCCAAAAGCATTTGGAAAGCAAAATTGCCATTCCACATGAATTGTGTCAATGGAATTCTGCATTCGCACAACTCTTTTCAGGATTTATAAAGACTTAAAAGGAGCCAGACACTATGGCCAATTAGTGCAATGCTAGGAAAATGCCTAGATTAAGCAGTTTATAGCACAGAGAAGTTCTGCAGCCTGTTCTCTGTCTGTGGAATCAGAAAGTCCCAGGAGCCTTGATCATAGGTTAATCTCTTTACACTCTCACTATATACCAGGGATGGGTACTACTAGGGTGCCCAGCCATGGGCTACTGGCTGTGACATGGCCCTTTAGTACAGGAATGGATGTGTTCTGATAAGCAGGCCAGCCACACTGAATGACCACTGGGTTAGTAGCCCCTATTGCTCATTTAACTGAATCACAGTCCCCCATGCACAGGCCCCAACACACCACAGGAGATGAAGTGGAGCCTGTACATAGGGCTCCAGAATTAATGAAACAGGCAATCAAGCTACTGAAGGAGACTGCAAGGTATCACAGCAGGTGGGACTTTGTCTGGGGGTATTGCCAAGGCCACCTGGACGGACAAAGGGGAGGCAGGTAGGACCACCCAGAAGGGTGGAGGAAGGGGTTAGGGTTCCCAGAGGGGAGGGAGCTTGCAGCCAGGGACAGGGAGGGGCTAAGCCTTTAAGAGGGGCTGTGTTAGAGGAATTCCTCCTTATTTCTCCTTGTCCCAGGTCATAAGAAGCCAGGATCATCAGGATCATCAAGACACACCAGAGGTAAGGCCTAATCAAGGTCTATAGGCCGCATGGCCTTGGGTGGTGTACCAGGCTAAAGGGTGAGATGTGTGGTTGAGGGATGCCTTTCTGGCTCCTACAGTGGATAGTGCAGGTGAATTCGGTAATACAAATAGATGGCTGTGCCCTGAGTTTATATTTTAAGGTATTTTCTTGGATTTTGGGGGTTCTCCCTGGCCAGCTTCTGAGCCCCTCCAGGGTGGAGTGGCTAAGGCACATGCATCTAGTGCAGTGGTGTCCCAGGGATCGGGGTTTGATTTCCCCATCCTCCAAGATCTTTTGGAAGCCGCATGTCCAGCGAGGGAGGAACTGAAGCGATTAAGGTTCGGAGCTGCAGACCTGGAGAGTTGGGTTTGAAGCACACAGCCACTGCTAGCATGCTGTGGGATCCTGAGCTAGTCACTTAACTTTCTCATGCTCCCTGGTTGCTCCCATAACAAGCTTTCAGCTTGGTGCATCGCCTCTTATTAAAAAAAAAAAAAAAAAACAACAAAGAGAATGAGGAAACAGCGTTCGTTCACCCCCTCCCGTTCCCCGGCCCCTGGTGGGGCTTACCTGGCTGAATATGGAGGTTCATGGAGTCAGACTGGTGTCACCATGGCCTGGTGCTTTGAGGCTTGCCCTCAGGGTCAGGTGCGCACTGGCGCTGCCTCAATGAGCAATTCCATATCGCGTGTGGCCTCTCCAGAGGTGGGAGCTGGAAATAGGGGATGAGGTGCCCAGGCGGCGGTAAGCCATACAGTCTGATGCGGCCTAGGGCCCGAGACTTGCAGCCCCCCCCCCCAGATTTGCAGTCCATGGTGTGGCTCTCGCGGTGGCATGAGGGGGGAGGCTGCCTCCACTGGGGGGTTTTCTCCAGCGAGACCCTGATGTTCCTCTTCCCTTAGGCATGCACAGTGATGGCATCCATCCGCACATGCCTGAGAAAGCAATAAGGGGAGGCACCCTGCACGCAAGTGCAGGGCAAGAGGATATGTGCACATGCATGCTGAGAAGGTAGCTGCCATCACTTGGATGCTAGGTGTATGGCACTCGGCTGTGCGATTGGAGCGGCAGCAGCCATCTGGGGAATTGGGCTCTGAGCTGCAAGCCTGCAGACATGGGTTTGATCCCCACAGCCCCCACTTGAATTATTGCATGAGAGAGTTTGGAATGTGATCTGCTAGCAAGATGGGACATCCAGTGGACCTGGGTTTGCTTCCCACTACTGCGACTGGCATGCTACGTGCCTCTGCCCAGGTTTTGTGTATGTCTGGCACACAAAAAAAAAATTAAAAATTTGAAAAAGAAAGAAAGAAAGAAAGAAAGAAAGAAAGAAAGAAAGAAAGAAGGCACCCTCCCAGGCATGGTTAATAGAAGCCAAGTGCAAGTCATCATTGGAGGGGGTCTAGGGTAGAGGTTCAAGCAATAAGGATTATAAGAGAGTATGGAGTAGCGGTTAGGGCCCTGAGCTGCAAACCTGGAGACCTGGGTTTGAATCCCATCAGCCCCACTTGCATACCGCATGACCCTGAGCAAGTCACAACTTCCTGGTGCTCTCAGGTTGCAGGTATTGAAGTACGGGCAGCACCTCAGGAGTGCAGCGTGCCCCCTCCAGGTCACACTACAGTGTCAGTGATGGGAGTAAGCCCAGGCTGGGTTTGGGGATGGCCCCCACAGCCTTCTGATCTTGCGGCCTCAGAGGCAAGTGGGCGGCCTGCAGAGCCATTGACCCTGGCAGCTACAACTGGTAGAGGCATCACCCTGCACCACATCCAGGGGCTAGCCATATCTAGCATGGGGTGGATGCTCCACGGGCTCAATAATTATGTCAGCAGGATATAGAGCCAGGGGGCTAGGGTTCAAAACTGGACTAAGCAAAGCCTGTCGGCATGTTGAGGAGTGGTGTTAAGAATTTTCCACAGGCAATGGCCCAGGGAGGTGTGGCAGCATAAGCTTAAGCACTGGTACAGGGAATGTTGCCATGTTTGTGCTTCAATTACAGATTATTGACCAGCGTAGCAAGGATGAGCAGAGACCTAGAGCAGCAGTTGGCAGCCCTAGTTCAAGGCATGGGTAAGGCATGGTGGGATGCACTTTTAAGGGATCAGGGTGAGGGTGGCGGGGCCTGGCCCTCTGGGCTGGCACCCCCACATGAACGCATGGACCCAGAGGAGGCCATCCTGGATACACAGCAGGAAACTCTGGTATTGCTGAATCTGCCTCCGGAACCCATAACGCCAACATTGGTGGATAGCGAACCAGGGCAGGTGCCAGAGAAGCCGATGCCTTGTTTGGATGAACTGCCAGTGCAATCACCTCATTCCAAGAGGCCATGTAAAAAGAGGGAGGGACCACCAGGGAGCTGCGGCACTGGACCATGGAACAGGTATGCCTGAGTTAGACCTACTGTCAGCAGATGAACTTAGGGCTTTTCTGAGGAGTGGGGGCGCCCACCAAAAGAACCAGGGTCAGCAGCAAAAACTGGTATCCCTAAGTCTTTGCCAGCTGGAGGGCCTGAGGCATGCAAGCATGGGAGTACCTATGCAGGGCCCGGGGCCCAGCCAGGCTGTCCCACCCCAGGTGCTCACTTCATCTTGGGGTGCAGAACAGTGGCCATGGCAACAGCTTGCACGGGGGGGGGTCAGAGAGCTCAGCCCGCAGTTGGGCTTGGAAGTCCTGGTGGGACAATCCTGCCAGTGGTGGAGGGGCTGGGCCCACAGCCTCCACCCAGAAATGCGACCCAATCAGGAGTGGAACAAAAACTTGACTGGTTGTTAGCTTTGCTAGCTGATAGGTAGAGTACACGGTCAGGTGCAGCCCAGATGCCCTCTACCTCAGGGGTGGAGTCTGGGAACGAAAGCTCGGGGGCGACACTGCCTCCACCCCAAACCCCAGAACAGCAAGGGGTGGTGAGTTTCTTATCTCTGGCGGAACCTATTGGTTCACACCTGCCAGGCAAGGAGAGGCAACAGATCCTCAACGGGGAATACGTTAATGTCTTCTCCCTGCTGAACCAGCCTAAGGAGCAGGAAAAAAACAAGAAAGACAATAATGGAGATGATGGGGTGGGACAGAAGCGCAAAGCAACAGTGCGCCATACTTGGAAAAATTGGGCGGTGGGCTGTGCGATTTACTCAGGTATCCTCACCCATGGCAGCCCGGGTAAAGCTGAGGGGCTGTGGGTTTACTTCAGTAGGATAATGACTATGCATGCTAGTAAGCCAGGCAGAGGTGGTTAGAATACGATGAGGAATACCAGAGGAGGAGGAGGAAGCAGATGGACACGGTGAGGTCTTGGGTGGTCTTGGACCTCCCGCTTCTGTGGACTATAGACTTGGGGGGTGGGGTCCAACATACAGATAGTGGCTTTCCAGTAAGATGCCACCCCATCACCAAAGAAGGGTTATCAGAGGGAAATGGGGGAAAAGGGGGGTGGGAAAGGGCGTTGTTTCAGCTATAACCAGGGATCATGTAAGGCTGAGCATTGCAAATACAAGCATGAGATCATGGCTTGCGGGAAGCCACACCCATTTCAACAGTGTGGAAAGCTGCAGAGGCTGGGTCGGGGAAGGTCAATAATTTTCATCCCTTTCGGAAGGGAGAGACAAAGGCTGCCAATGCCAGTCAAGGCAGAAAACATTGAGGGGTGGTTGGCTAACTACCCAGACAGGGCAGCCGCTCATCCTTTGGCAACAGGATTCAGGGAGGGGTTTCATATACCATACCAAGCTCCAAGGAGGGTATACGAGGCTGACAACCTGCGATCTGCCAAGGAGAGACCAGATGTGGTGTGGCACATAATTCAGAAGGAGCTGGCCACAGGTCAGATCAGTGGCCCCTTTGTCTCCCCTCCTTGTCCGCACCTCAGGGTGTCCCCCATTGGGTTAGTCCCCAAGAAGGCACTGGGAGAGTTCTGGATGATAAACCACTTGTCATATCTGGAGGGGGATTCTATAAACTCCTACATTGATCCAGCAGACTCTGGAGTGTCCTACATCTCATTTGACAGGGCAGTGGAGGTGGTGCATCAGGAAGGCCGGGGTGCACTGTTGGAGAAGGCCTACACAGAGTCAGCTTTTCGATTGTTGCCAGTCCACCCAGCAGATAGAGAGCTACTGGGTATTAAATTTAAAGGGTACCACTACATAGACAACTGCATGCCCATGGAGTGCGCTGTGGCTTGTGCAGTTTTCAAGTAATTTAGCACATTCCTGCACTGGTCCATGGCCCAAAAAGTACAGCTGGACCACGTGGTACACTATTTGGACAACTTCCTCTTTGTGGGGGAGGCCAGCTCTGGGCAATGTGCTCAACTCATGGTGGCTTTCCATGAGGTGTGTGCTGACCTGGGTGTACCTTTAGCCAATGATAAGGCAGAAGGGCCATGCACACATCTGTCCTTCCTGGGGATTGAAATTGACACCAGGGAGCAGGTGTTCCGGCTCCCCCAGGATAAGTTGACAGCCCAATGCACCCAGCTGGAATCAGTAATGAAGGCATGCAGTCATGTTACATGAACTCCAGCAATTGTTGGGACACCTGAACTTTGCCTGCTGGGTACTCCCCATGGGCAGGACATTCATGAGGCACCTGGCAGGCATAGGGGTAGGTTGCACCAAACCACTCCACAGAATCTGCATCACAGCAGCAATGTGGGATGACCTGGGCATTTGGTAGGCATTTTTGCACTGCTTTAATGGGGTAGCACTGTGGCCGGTTCCAGTATCCAGCCAGGAACTGGAACTCTTCACTGATGCCTTGGGGGGCCTGGGCTTTGTGGCCTGTTTGCAAGGTAAGTGGTGTGCGGGGCAATAGCCTACCAACTGGGTAAGAATAGGCATCATGAAGCAGATCATGGTCATGGAATTCTTCCCCATAGTAGTGGCCTTGGTGATCTGGGGTGATTTGCTGAAGGAAAGGCACATCACACTTAAGGTCTGACAGCACTGGGGTCATGCATGCCATAAACAGACAGTTGGGAGGCAAGGGCCCGATGGGCAACTTTATGCGGGTGTTTGTCCTAAAATGCTTGTTGCTGAACATCAATTTTAAGGCTGTACATGTTCCAGGTGTTGAAAATGGCATCGCTGATGCTCTTTCTCATTTGCAGTGGCAGAGATTTCGAGAATTGGAACCAGCAGCAGACCGCCAGCCCAGGGAGGTCCCGTCATTCCTTTGGGAATTGATAACCCAGAAGCCTGGGAGTTAATGAAGAATTCACTAGCATCAAGGATGCAAACAGCATACCAGAGGGGGATGGATAGTTTTCTGGAGGTACAGCATGCGCAAGGGTGGTCAGTGCCATGGCCTATCCTGGTGGTTCAGCTGTGGGAATACGTGCTAGTCAAAAAGCATGGAGGGGCTACTTTGACAATGGTGGAGCAGCATATAGCAGGCATTGCCTGGTTTCAAAAAGCCAGGGGCTTCCCTGACACCACAAGGGCATTTTCGCTCCGGAAGATGCTGAAAGGTTGGGTGCACGTGACTCCAAGGAGTACAGACACCCGACCCCCTATTAGCCCCACTGTATTCAAGCAAATCTGGGATGAGTTGATGAAGGTATGCTCATCCCCAGATGAGACGAGACTATTCTGTGGGGTATTCAGAGTGTCTGAACTCGTACAGCCCAGCAAAGCCATTGGGAGACCGTTGGCACTGTCAGATAGTGACGTTGAGCTCATGACGTCAGGAGTTTTTGTCCACCTATGAAAGAGTAGGATGGACCAGCACACCTACGGGTGATGGTGCAGCCTGTCGGCACCCCACAGGCTCCAGTGGGACATCGGAGCATGGGTGCAGGATTATATAGCAACGCTCCCGGCAGTGGGGGGGGGGGCTTTCTTTTGTCATAGAGATGGAGGGGCCCCTAATGGTGTACCAATTCAGGCACATGTTGCAGAAGACCCTGCGCCAGCTGAGCTTCACAGCAGAAAAATTCAACATGCACTCCTTTAGGATTGGCATGGCATTGTACACCAGGGCAGAGGGCTTGTCAGATAGTAAGATGCAGACATTGGGTAGATGGAAGTCACAGGCTTTTGAACGATACATAAGACCGCACATGCTATAACTCTCTCTTGCTTTGTCTTGGACAGGTGTTGTGGCCCGAGCAGTGCAGATCTGGATTTGTGGCCACTCGTACATCCACTGGGTGGCCATCAGGGCAAGGCAGCATCCCAAAGGAGAGAACTTGTTCCTGGCACCCGAGTGGGCAGAGGTGCATTGGTGGGGTTGGCATGGGAGGCGATGGGATGAGTTGCTGGCAACATTACATTTCAAAGCCCAGAAGAGGGCGCAACCTACAGTCTTAGTCATCCTTTTGGAGGGAAGTTATCTGGGAGTCATAACTGTGAGAGAGTTGAAGGATAGGGTGCAGCAGGACCTGGCAATGGTGAAACAGTGGTGGCCTTAGGTGCATATAGTTTGCTTAGGCATTGTTCAAAGGCAGCAGTAATGGCACGCCCAGAACATCAGGGCAATAGAGAAGCTGCACCAGCTGCAGAACGCTTCCATGCGACTGGTTTTGGACTCGGTGCAACTACAGGGGGGTCTAGTGGCACCTGGAATTAACAGTAAAAGGCCAGGTCTGTATAGGGAGGATGGAGTATGTCTGTCAGAGGAAGGGCTAGATCACTTTTTGGTAGACATACAAAGGGCATTGGAGACAGCATTGGTGTGAAGTGCTTGTGGGGGGTGAGCTGGGTACCACTCACCTTGTGGCGGCTTGGTAGTCTTGGAAGGCTGTTTGGAGGGGGTAACAATGGATCTTGTGTCCTGACCAGCCAGATCTCCCTGAGGCTGACAGGAGAGTGGGCCTGATGACTGGAGTCTGGATGGCATCCTCTTCGGGCATCTGCCCACAGCATGGCAGGTCCTCGGATGGGGGAGGATTAAGCCACAGCTGGTCATGGAGCCATTCCTTGTGCCCCGGAGGTTGTTGTTCTTGTGGGGTCCTAGTTGATGGTAAGGCGCCCCCTCCCCCAATAGGGAGAAAGAGTCAACCACCAATGATCAGTTTGCTCCACGGTGAGCAAAATTGCTTCCAAGGCTACCTAGCTGCGCACATCACGCTGAGGTGAATGTATATATTGATAATTTGATTATTAATAAACACATGGCTGTGGCCATTTCTCCAAAGCTCATTGTTGTGTCAGTCTGTTTGGTTGAACAAGGTATATGCCCTCAAAAACAATGAAGAAACCTGCAAGATATCGCAGCAGGCAGGACTTTGTCTGGGGGCATGGCCAATGCCACCTGGACGGACAGAGGGGAGGCTGGTAGGACCACCCAGAAGGGTCGGGGAAGGGGATAGGGTTCCCAGAGGGGAGGGAGCTTGCAGCCAGGGACAGGAAGGGGCTAAGCCTTTAAGTGGAGCTGCATTCCTCCTTGTCCAAGGTCGCATCCCACCTGAACCTCACCCTCGTAAAAGCAGGGGGGAACATGAGGGGATATAGGGAACTTGCTGTCCCACTAGGGGGGTCGCCTTAGGGGTCGAGAAGGAATTTTCAATTTTTTCCCACCGGTTTTCCATTTTTTTACCTTCTCCAGCAAGGGGGGAGTATGTTGCTAGTTAGGTTAGGCTAGTGATCAGGTAGGTAGGTGTCACAGTCATGCATTTTATGTAAGTGGCAGCATGATAGTTTTGGAAGGCTGTTTGGAGGGGGTAACAGGGGATCACGTGTCTTGACCAGCCAGATCTCCTTGAGGCTGACAGCAGGGTGGGCCTGATGGCTGGATGGCACCCTCTTCAAGCATCTGCCTGCGGCATGGCAGGTCCTGTAATGAGGGAGGATTAAGCCACAGCCGGTCATGGAGCCATCCCTCATGCCCCGGAGGTTGTTGGCCTTGTGGGGTCCTAGTTGATGGTAAGGCGACCCCCCTCCCTGGTAGGGAGGAAGGGTTGACATCAATGATCAATCTGCTCCATGGTGAGCGATATTGCTTCCAAGGCTACCTAGCTGCTCACATCACGCTGAGGTGAATGTATGTATTGATAATTTGATTATTAATAAACACATGGCTGTGGCCATTTCTCCAAAGCTCGTGTTGTGTCAATCTGTTCAGGTGAACAAGGTATATGCCCTCAAAAGACAATGGTCTGTTGCTAAGCATCGCCCCATTTCCCTCTGTTTTAGGTAGACCCATTTCACTATGGAGAAAACAAAGAAGGCCACAAACACTTGCTGTAAAGGTGCTCACAATCATGGAATCATGAACCATTCTACAAAAGAACAAAAGAGGGTCTGACAAAGCCTTCTGGCAATACATAGAGGTGACATCCTATGCAGCTTCAGTAGATGCCTCCTATTGAGAACTTTTGTGCCTCAAATAAAGGAGATTGCACTTGCCATCTGGTGTGTGTGCCAGTTCTTTAGAAACATTATATGATAGCTTAGGAGAGAAGAGGGGTTTTGGAGGTGTGGCACTGTGGCGGCCAATGCCTCCACTGCATTCTGAGGCTTGGTCGTGTTTCCCCAATGCGGTGGCACACTGCTGCTGACAATAGTTCAGCAAGCATGCCACCAATTTGAAATGAATTGGACGCTGCAATGAGGGAGCGACCCGTCATTGCAGGGCGTGCCTTGCCTGATGTAACATTTCAATAAACATGGCGGGTGGCTGTTCGTTGCCCGCTGCTCAATCACAGTTCCTAGGAAGCCAACCTCAGGGGTGCCCAATATCCCTGTTGACATATGTGCCCCCTTTACTGTCGTGGTCTGCCAAGGGGGTGCCCAATCCCCCTCGGCATCATGCCCACAAACACAGACATACTTGCCGGCCAGGTGCCCAATCCCCCGGTCGCATGTTAACCCCTCCATTTTCCGTCACTGCCCCACCTGATTATGTGCCACACTGGAGCCCACCCCAGTGTGGCTAACATGACTCTAAACAAATGTGCCACACTGGGAGCCCACCCCAGTGTGGCCAAAACCTGTAAAAAACGGAGAATGGTTCACGGTGAATTTGTTTTAATTTTTTACCTGAAACAAAGGAAGCGGTCCTTGGCCATCATGTCCCTTCCCCCAGCCCGCACCCACCCTGTGCACACCCTGCATCCCCACACACACCCTCACCCCATACTTACCTCCAGAGCCTGGCACGACACTCTTCGGTGGACTGGGAACATGTCTGCACTCTTCAAAGCTGACCGCGA